>OY754335.1:29833809-32270234 GCA_963573305.1 Pyrrhosoma nymphula | reverse complement strand
TATTTCTATCTCTGGAGTGGATAGGAAGGGTATCTCCTGATAGGGTTCAAATGGATGCTGTCAAGCGCTCTCGGATTTTAACATCCTCATTCATGTTCCCGCAACTTTCATTCTTATGTTTTGAAACATGATGACCTCCTTCCCTGTCCTTCAATGCTGCCTTGAATGTTTCTTTTAGGGAGTAATGTTGTCTTAATGTATGCTGTAACCAAACTGTCATTCTACTTTTGATATCAACATTTGTTTTTACACAAGATGTGGTAATCTCTACTCTTTTGTGATGTGATGTGGATATCTCTACTCTTTTGTAGCCGCTAACTCGTGCCACGATTTCTTTCGTCGTCTCAGCATACGTCTTACCTCCAATCTTTATCCCATCTATAAAACCTATTCTTATTTTCCCCTTATCCAACATGACCCTCTCTATCACAGCCTTCCATATCCCTTCGCTCCCCATTACCACTTCCAACTACCTACTCTGCCTCCTTCTAAACTCCTCCAGAATTTTCCTCTCCTCACACACGATACCAAGCACTTCCTTGTTCTTTTTCGTTTCCTTCAAACCACATTCTCCATTCCCCTCCTCACCAATGTATCAGTCGACTCTGATATACTATTACCCTCATTCCTTAAGGTGCCTCAACGTACCGTACAAAACTACTCTTATATCAAGTTCCTCACCTGCATTTTAGTTGAGTTATGTGACATGAAAATACTAAAGCATGAATTTATATTGCACCGCGGCTTCTTCACCCTCCTACGTGACTACATCTTAGAGTCCTTCAGTCTAATTTCATCGATTCTGACCACTTATCAAGGTTTCTGCACGGAACTATTCATATTAGTCTGCTAACCATAGTTATTCCGCGTAAAAATTTTACGTTTGCGCCAAATTTGGGCCAAATTTATGTTTGGATTAAGTTTAGCCCAAACATCGGCAATGAGACTCCTCAAATCTACTTCCAATTACTTCATATACCAATAGCCAAATACCAAATACCAAAATAACTTCAAATAGCTTCTAAATATTTATACTTAGCCGAATTTACTTAAATAAACTTACTACAAAGTTTTAACACCATTCGGGGAAATTTAGCTAGTTTTGTGCTCCTTTCGAAAGCTAATTCTTTTACCAAATTCACTCCACATTTTTCCCGATTTTGTTTTTGCTTACGTGAATATTTACATAAACGTTTTTGGAAAATTTATGAATCTGTGGGACAAGTCGCGCAATATCTTTCCTAAATAAATTCGGTTTTAATCTGTGGCATTAAATTGAACGCCACAGAACAAATTAAAACAAACTCGATTTGACAGATTTCAGATGATACCTGTACTGGACATCATATTTTGCTGAATAATGGACCAATTTCCACTCTAAAGGCCGTTTTACACGATGAAAGATTTTGTATAAACGAATGTACGTGAGATTGTACGTTTGTCTCAACGAAATTAGAACAGGTTCTATTTCCCGTTCAGTCATAGAGACATTCGCACAAGCGTTCATACAATTTGCCGCCTTACACGATACATTTTGCCTCATGCAAAAGTTCACGGAAGAGTTTGTACAAACAAATGTACCGAGTAAAATGGTCTTAAAACCCCTAATTTCCATGAAGAGGAGTGGGTAATTCCCCACGTGTTGAGAAACCCTGCTCTAAATGCTTCTAATTTGAGCGTGTGAAAGTAGTTTTGTTTTCCCTAGTAAAATTGGGTCTTCTGTAAAGAACTCTGAGAAATTGTCAGTAGTCAGGAAAATAGTACAGAGATTGAATTGTTAAACATATGAGTTAAAATAAATTTACGTCGTTTCGAAAACCCTGATTTGGACGGTAACAAGCTTAATCCTCTGGAAATTGATAATGTCTCTCCAAAGATACAGATTATTTCACGAATATATTATTCACTAATTGCAATTAACTATGCAAGAAGGCAACCTTAAAGCCATTGCTAGCTACCTCATTCATTTCGCTAGCATCAAGTGCTAAACTTTAATACTAAGAAATGAAAATGACGTTATGGTGCCCTCTCGTTACTCGCCGTGTATCTATCGAATTAATTGGCATTATTTTCCAGTTTTTCACAGGAAATGGCTTTCTATCGAATTAATAATATCATTTCCTTACGCTACACCCGTCATTGCTCATAAAGCCATTTATTGTGTTTATTTCGTAGTATTCTGATGACGAAACGATGTGAAATGGTATAATTCAAATGAAGTACATAATTTTTGGACTTATTTTTACAATTAACAAATGAATTTAAAATGCTCAGTTTTTTCGTATATAATCGATACGCAAGTACGTACGATCGATGATGCGCAACAATTTAATCATATCTTAGAAGAAAGAAGTAAAATCTTCCTTTTAACCCTCTAAGAGATGGAAACTTGAACTTGTCTGTCTTGGTCAATGGTAAAATTTGGTGAAATCTGGTAAAATTTCCGGTGGAATGTTTATTCCTCAATAAATCGCCTGTTCGTTCAGTGAAAATCATTGCCTTTACTCACCATCGCATAATTTTCCTCATTCACTATCGCCCTTAGACTTAGATATTTAGGAGCGAAGGGGAGAAGATTACACATATTTGGAAACGCTGCCAACATAACTGGATTTTAAATTAGAGAGCCGGGAACTCAGCAGCCCTTTTTACACGAGTGTTCACGGCTCAAACAAATATGGATCAAAATACGCTGATATTGTTCGCAACCCAACGCCGAAACCCATCTAAAAAATTGAATGAATACCCATAGAGTACCCTTTAGTCGATGCGAATAGCAGATTTATCATTTTGACTTTGGCAATGAATGTTTAAGACCTTTGTAACTGTGAGTAGTCAAACCTTGAAACTACCTTACTCTCCATTGCGAAGCCAGTTCGTATGGAATGGATTCTTCCACCCAAAAAGAGGACCCACCTGTGCAACTGCCACTATGTTTTGCTACTACTATAAATGCCGTGAATGCTTGTCTAGATCGCGGTCGTGTTGAAAATAAAGACGTCGCTTCATTTTACGCCAACGGAGCTTTTGATGATCGCCAATGAAAGGAGATGGACGTAAATTGACCGAGCAACGAACACGTGTTCGATGCGAAGGGCATGCGTCCTTGATTAGTCATCGCGCGGCTCTCGGCATTGCTGCAAGATTACTTGCTCGACATTAATATGCTTGGACCGAAGCCCAAGGATCCTTGCACACATCTCTGCCGGTGATGGATGCAATTGCCTCTCGAATCCTCGCAACTTCACTCGACGATATGTCGAGACGTTTCCTGGAGCATCTGGGTTTTAGCGTTAGTTTCCTCGATGCGAGGTATATGGAGCGTGAACTTAAATATAGTGTGCCTTCAGAGTTTTTTTTAATGGAACACTTCTTATGGATGGGGGTAATCTCGCGAAAGCCTATCGTCACACGGCACTCGACTCCCGGACTGTTGAGTCGTTGTGTAGTTACGTATATAGGTACAACCGCTTCGAATTAATTCACAATATTGTCACTAGAGGAATATCGTGTAATTTCATATGAATATTTTAAGTCTACACATGTGTATTTCATGTAATTATCATTGATGTATACATATAATTTTCAAATTCATATTTTCAGAAATACTAATTTAATTTTTTAAGTTTACTTATGTATATAATAATGTGTACTCCCCGCTGCCAGTCATAGCCATACTCAGTTATCCACTTTTGTCGGCCTTCCCGCGTCGGTCGCACCTTTTCTTTAATTATGTTGCTATTAGCTAGCTTGGGAAAGGGAGGCTCCTCCCTGATTTTCAGGTTTGAAGAAAAATAAAATGAACGGAGATATTATAAGTGAAATTCGTAAAATGTGTGTTTTAAATAGAAGGAAAGACTCCCCCCCAACAACTTGGGAAATTATAGGCAGGAGTTATCATTTTCTGATGCCGCTAACTAGCTGCGGTATTAATTTTACGGAATCACCCGCAATAGTACTCTTATAAGAGCAATCATTCCTCTCAGGGGCCAAGGAGAAGCACTCGGCGTGATATCGAAGGATCCGAGTTCAAGTCTCGGTCCCGGAAATATTTTTTTACCGCTAAGGAATTTTCATAGGGCTGTCCATGACCATACAGTTTATTTAGTAGAACTTATATGGTGATGAACAGTCTTTATTGAGAGTATCCTTTGAGATAATCTAGTGCTTTTCTCTCCTTACTAACCCCCTATAATCCCCTCTCTATCCCGTCAAATCCAGCATACAAGTGCCAATAAAACAGTGAATGGTGAAATAGCCAAGTAAACATTTAAAAAACTACGTAAGCTAAACCGTGTAAAATGCACGTAATCCCTATAATAGCACCCTCGTAGGGATCGGGATTCCACGAAAAAATCTTTGCCACTGCCGAGATTCAAGCCAGGGCTGTTTGGAATCGGAATCCAGTATTCTTGCAGTTTGAGAACCCTTTCCTATGTTGAGGAAACCGGGACTAGCCACGGTAGTAACCTTTACGGAGTCACCCGCAAGTGCACAGAAGTGCGATATTCCACAGGAGAAAAATCATTCGCCTTGACCGGGATCCCGGTCAAGGCGAATGATTTTTCTCCTGTGGAATATCGCCTTTCCTATGTCTTAAAGAAGCTGGTGTGGAGTAGGAGGGATAGTAAAGACGCTGTCAAGTATATTGCTTCAACAAGAAGAGGATCTGGATCGGAAGTGATTTACAAGGAGTAGTGTTGTACGTAATCACCTGCCAGATGATGGAAGAAGGTACGAAGCAATGAGGTTAATTTCTCAATGGATGAATGATTACTACCAAGTGTTGTCATTTATTGAAAGGTTACCTCTAGGGTGGTCCAAAAAATCGAAAGGCTTCAAACAATTTTCACGCCACCACCCAGTACGATGCCAAGTAACAACAAGACACTTTGTGCAAATATTTCTCAGCACCGCGACCAATTATAATGATGTATAAAGGATTTAAGGTTTTCCCGTGCGAATTATATATTAGTGAAGGTTTCTCGGGTTTCAAGCCGGGTAAGATTATTTAAATAGATCAACGTTTCGATGGTTGACTCACCCATCGTCATCAGGATATCCATTTAAATAATCTTACCCGGTGTGAAACCCGAGAAACCTTCACTTATATAATGATGTACTTTCATACGTTAAGGGCAACTCCATACATTTCCTGTCTATAACTGAGGGACGACTCTTATCGCTGAGGCAAGTAACCAATATAAAGTTTCTTTTGCAATTCCCCTACCGTATCCTAACCCACATACTGATCCTTGGAGGGAGTAAAAAAAAAACGACCGCCTCCGCCCATGTTGTCTACCTAAAAGGGGCGCTCATGCCGAATATATAAATGCGTTGGGCACGGTCGCCCTTGGGCATCTCCGGATAATATCACAAGGCGTTTTGCAGTGATTTGGCAACGAACTGGGGGGCGGCGTGAAAAATTTGAAGACTTTCGATTTTTTTTGGACCACCCCAGCGTAGTGGTTAAAAAAATCGCAACCACCCACCCACCTATTTTAAATTTTCTCTCGGCATTTCTCAGAAGTGCCACCGAAAACAGATCGCACTGAGAGGGTTAACTCTTCGAAGTTTCAAAAACAGTTGATTCTAAAATTTCCGCGGTGTTTGTTTGGAAGTGAAGCTGCTTTCGGGCGTTCCTCCCCGTGAAATCCATTGATGACTACAGTTTCTCCAGTCATCCTGCTGGCGTCTTCACGTCTGAAGTGTCGATGCGTTATTATGGACCATATGGACCATGGACCGTCTTATATAGCTGCGTCTGAGTCGTGGAAATTGCTCTGATTGACGGGCTGGTCTCCCGCCTTTCCGCGTTTTCTTCTTTGAAAATCCTCTTCCAGGCACAGGGTAGACTGTACCCGTCCTCCCGGTTGTAGTTTTTTGGGTGTTTGACGATTTCAATAGCTTCACGGATGAATCTGGTGTAGTAGCGGCTTTCTTTGCATAGAATCCTCGGTTTCTCGAAGTCCAGCTTCGAAGACTCAGACCAAAGCTATATATGACAGACCAGAATAACGCATCGACGCTTCACACCTGAAGATGCCAGCAGGACGGCTGGAGAAACTGGAACTGAAACTGGACGGCTGTTGTTATCAATGGACTTCATGTGGAGGGACCCCCAAAAGCAGCTTCACTTCCGTTTCAATAGCAGTTTGAGCATCAGTGTGATTAATAAAGCACACCAGTGTTCATCGCACTTTCATTCTCTGATTTACTACGCGTATATAATGAAGTGGCATCGAACGACGCTCTACGTAGACCTGAACTCTCACTCGCCAAGCATTCGTATTTGTGAATAACGGGTATCTTACTATTCCATGCGCGTTTTCCCTATCCATACCTTTCGGAGGATCGATATCGCAATATATATTGCGGCTTAATCGTCAGAGCGTCGAGTGAAATACTGCTCGAAAATGGTGAGTTATCGTCTTCCGTAAGCAATTTTTTCCCCACGAACCAAGCTCACGTCATGCCCAGGGCTCCGGTTAGCTGCGAGGAGAATAAAAATAAAAAAATAATAATGACCACCACACCCCCCTCCTCGTCTCAAGCCATCCGTCTTCGCCGGAAATGAAGTCCGGTCCGGTCGACCCCGGATTCGGTCGACCGCAAAACGTTTTGCTTGCCATCAAAACCGTTTTACGTTGTCTCACCGTCAAATAACTCAAATGACGTTTAAATCATATTCTGGCCTCTTACACATTTAATTTCAAGCTCAATTTGCTAAGCCGAAATTCCATGGAAAGGTAAAATTTGGTTTTTCACGTCTTACTGAGGACGTGTTTTTTTATAAGTAGCCAAAATGTGAATACAATTATATTTAAGGCATTTTATGGTGAAGGCACTTTAAATTAATTCTTTTTAAAGTTCTTGAACATATTTCGTTTCGTGGGAGGCCTGTTACGTGTCCACCCAGCTACGATTGATGACTTTGTGTAATTATGATTTAAAATAGTATGGTATTTTAGCAATTAGTTGAAGAAAATGAAGTCGGCGACGATAGGGCAGTATGGAAGATATTACTTAAATGAAGTGAATTTTCTATTCCTAACGCCAAACATGAAGCTCTTTTGCCTGTGCCTACCCATGTGCGTGTAAATGTGGATTTTCGTGGAAAATGATGTATTTTAGTACGCCCCGTTTCACCTGAAAACCCTTACAAACGCATCCACTCTTTCGCTTAGCATACTTCAACTTTTTTTCATTGTATTGGCTACGGTGAAGAAAAGCTGAATTATGAGGAATATAAGCATCTTTTCATATTAGTCATTATGAAATGACTAGTGAAGGTGCCCGTTGAATATCAGCGGGAAGAATATTAACATTTATACTGATTGTAATAAACCATTCATATCTTCCATTTTTAATAAAAAACTTTGTACTTTTCCACACTTTATTTCAAAACTGCGACCGGTTTCACCATATTCTGGCACATTCTGAAGCTTAGGTCATACAATATATACCCAGAGAAAGTTAAAAATGGTGGGGGTTTGAAATGGGGGAGAGAGAAGCAGGGCGATTGGGGCATGGCAGAGTGAGAAGGAGTAGTGGAAAAATCGAGAGGAAAGGAAGGAAAGTGAAACGGGGGAAGACACTGGGAGGAGTAGAAGGTCACTAAGTTACACTGTTTTCTATTTTTTTAAAAAGGAAGATTGGTTAAAGCCCCAGCCCAAACATCTGTGACTGAAGAGCAAGGAAAGTAGGCTAAAATATGCCGAAACAATGGTTCAAAAAAGGCCGCGAAGTGAGGAGCTGCAAAGAAAGGACCCCAGAGGAACCACGGGTGGGTTTGTGAGTGGGAAAAGGACGGAGGGTTGTGAGGGGAGGGGTTTGGAAGGGCTCCTAGCAACCGTAAGTGGGGAGAGGGAGAAGGGGAGTGGAAGGGCCGGAGAGGGAATAGGATGTGGGGGAGTGACAGTTACTTTTGCAAACATGGAAATATCGAAAACAACGGAGAGGAATGCATAAATACATGGTCATTACACAGATTAACATTTTGGTTTTTCGCTAGCACACAAATTTCTAATTGTTCCAAAGCGTCCATTTTTAGGCCTTTCGGTAACATGTGTAGGATTTCAGGTTTAAAACGGCAGTGATGGATGGAGGTTTAAAAATGGATATCTATCACTTCCACGAAGTCAAGCCTGAAACAATTAAATTCATTCATATCTTATTTAGTGCAAAGAATCATTAAGTTAGTTGATATACACGGAATCTCGACTTAAACAAAGTATGGTCGTCATGGGGACGATGACTCAAAAACGTTAACATATTGCGAAAAATCATTACGTTTTAGCAAAAATGTCGGAATTTCAACCGGAATGCAAAATTTGATTGGTGGAATAAGAATCTTTATTTTATTTTCTTTCTATTGATACCTTTCCCAATAACAGAATACCACTATTTCTAATTTAATTTTACAAATATAAAAAGGTTTGCAGCCAAATTAAGATTCAGCTTCACGTGTGTTTTTTGTGTGAAAGTTACTGACATATATACACACACATCGGTGATTATAATAGTAGATATTCGTATTTATTATGGATATTCTACTAATTATAGGTTGTCCATTTTTAATAAAAAAAACTTTGTACTTTTCCACACTTTATTTCAAAACTGCGACCGGTTTCACCATAATATGGCATCTTCTGGCCAGAAGATGTCATATTATGGTGAAACCGGTCGCAGTTTTGAAATAAAGTGTGGAAAAGTACAAAGTTTTTTATTAAAAATGGATATCTATCACTTCCACGAAGTCAAGCCTGAAACAATTAAATTTAATTATAGGTTGTTTGGAATGGACTTCAAAGTGTTTTTAAATCTCCGTTTGATCTGCGAACATCTAATTCTTCGTTATTTAGTTCGGCCTACTTTATACTTCTCAACCATTATGATCCCATTACTTCTTTGATCTTATCCGTCCACCTATTCTGAATCCTCATGATTCATTTCGGTAACTTGTGTGCTTACCTTGTAATGCCACGCAATTTCTGATTTCCCTTCATTTCTCTACGAATCATAGTCTCAAATTCCTCCTAGCTATTTCCATCCTTCTTTCCCGAAGTCTTACGTTGCTGTATTAATTTATTTTTGATAAAAAATATTTTTTGTCATGTTAATTGTTAAATATCTCTAAAAATAAATTTTGTTTGTGACAATGCTCCCGATTTAAGCTTTGCTTATTTAAAATTAAAGCATGCATTTAGGTTGTCACGTTATCGACTCCCCAAATGACCGCTTATTATGGGGCTATAGGTTTGGTGTGGCTACTGTAGACTGAGCTTCTCATATCGTGGGCCCGGGATTGTATTCCGAAATCCCGGTAGTTATGGAGTTTTCTCAGTGAAAAGCCAATTCCAACGTGAGTGCCATACCGAGTGCACTTAAAGTACCCTACTCCGTCGGATGGACGTCAAGCTATGGAGACCGTGGCGTCTTTCGTTAAAGTGCAGGCTAATGCCTGGTTTCTCTCCACCCTTCCTCCAATCCCTGTGTAATCAACCTGCCAACCTGCCCACCTGTCGTTAACGGCGCAAACGATCTTAATTGTAGGTCCAGACCCTTGATTACCAACACCATCACGAGCTTAATATTGTTTGCTTAAAATGGTAGATTATTAAGATAGAAGACAATAAAATACATAAGAAGACATAATAGTAAATTTATTGTTCAGGAAAAATACTCCCATGGAACGTGGTGTTGAATCAATTCAAACACTGTGTCATAATCGAAACAAACCAAGTATAATTTTTTACGATATCTTCAACATTACTAATTCAACAAGTTTTTGGATTTAATAATTCAACCTAATTTCACAAAACAAGTAATTACACCAAACATCATAATTACAGTGAATTAGCGAGCAAAATATAACAGTACTATAAAATCAGAACATTAATCATAAAAGAAACGGAATCCCAAAATAGTTTTTTAAAAGTATTAAATTAAGAGAATAGTAAATTTATAAATAAATAAGAATAAAAATACAGGTAGGATTATTTAATAAATGGAGGGGTATTAACAACGATGGGGCCCAATATTATCCCCAAATCCGTGGTTCTACCTGCAAATCTGTCTTCGCCAGGTATTCCTTTCAAATTTCATTGCATTCAAATG
This sequence comes from Pyrrhosoma nymphula, assembly GCA_963573305.1. Lineage (NCBI taxonomy): Eukaryota > Metazoa > Arthropoda > Insecta > Odonata > Coenagrionidae > Pyrrhosoma > Pyrrhosoma nymphula. Next base: position 32,260,115 of record OY754335.1, on the reverse strand, counting down.
ATATCAATTCATGTAGTAAATTACCTTCATTAGTGATAGCATGTGAAACTCGATTCTTTTCCACTTTATACATGTTATCGAAACACTCTTGAGTTCAATTGATTTGACCATATATTATTAAGTCAGAATCGGTGTCCTCCTAAGGAATTCATAAGCTCATTAGGAAGTGCTCAAAGGTACCTTTTGAATAAATTATTTTTACATGTAAGTAGTCCATTTTAACTATTTTTTTCAATATTTAAAACAATTTCTATCCAATTTGTTTCAATGCGTGAGGAAAATTTTCAACACGCATGGAACATTTTACAGGAGACATTGATTTTCCAAGAAGCACATATTTTACTTTTTAATGCTCTCCTTAGCTCTTTAGATCCAGTTAATACTTTGGAAGGTCATTAGGTGCCTTATATGCATCATCACCTTAGGTGCGCTTATATCCATTCTATTTCCCCCAGTGTTATTGTAATATTTTGGACATCATGGTATATATTCCTTTTTACAATGTCATCTCTCTTTTTTAAGCTTATGGGTAAAGTAATTTCCTTTTCACAATGTCATGTCTCTTTTTTAAGCTTATGGGTAAAGTAATTTTATGTTACCAGCATATGAGCCCTTGGACCCCCAAATGGTAATATTTGTAGGGTTTTATAAGTGGTATTTATATCTCCTTAATACATAATTTTACCTTTTCTGTTTTGCACGCTGCATAGCTTTTTTCTGTGAGATGAACTTCGTCAAATGGTGGCTTCAACAGCTTACGCCATTAGCGCATCGAAGGACTGGTGGGTAGGCTTTCAGCGGTAGGGTGAGAAAGTATAGATGGAAACCCGGCGTTGCAATTTGACTTATCCTAATTAATTGGGCTTATGGGGCCCACATTCTTTAGCCCATCCGACGGACGAGGCACTATACTCTGTCCACTTCGCACCAGAGTAATCATCGGGCTCCCACTGTAAAATTTCCTCCACTGCCGGGATTCAAACCTAAACCTTCATGGTGGGAAGCTAGAACCCAAGCCACCACACGAATCCCGATGCCCAATCGCTAATATTTTCACCAAACGATCGGGTTTATATAGAAAAAATGAGAGCCGATATTTCATTAGGATTCCTTTAGGTACATAAAGCAACGTATGTACGTGTTTCATGATGTGCGCGTGCACGAAACGAATATGCTGACGCATCAACTTAAAATTGCGTGTGCACGTGGATGTCGTGGAGTGTATTTCAAGTGCAGTTCTCCGCCCCTGTGAATGAGGTTTTAAGAATCGGACGCCTCAGCGCTTTTCGCCTTAAGAGGCTCCTTTCGCTGCATCGGATATATCTCCACTGCCCCATTATCAAATGAAACCATGTGTGCTCATAATCGTCCTCTTCGGTTCATCTTCAAGAGCATACGCATCCTCGGCTGCAGACGGAATTGGTTAATAAATTATTTTACCTGATCCTCAACAACCCTAATTTAAAGTCAGTTTGGAACTATTAGACAACTTGACCACACCTGCGAAATTTTTCTTCCTGCGTAAGGGAGAGTAATCGATTGACTTATATATCAAGGGAAAGGAACTACCTGATTTAGGAAGGATAACAGCAAAACCCGCAAGTACAGAGATAGTTTTGATTAAAAGTGTGTACGTCGGTCAGCGATGAGGATTAAGATAAGAAACTTCATCTCTGTCAATACGTGTGCATAAATAACCGAATAAACAGAAAATTAACCTTTCTTAATTCAAACTATTTTCAAAATTCAACTGTTACCAATCTATATTACAACTGACTTACAAATAACGAACAGCCGTTTTTACATAGCTCTCTATGCCTCAAAAATTCACCATAAAATGTGACAAGGAAAAATGGATTCTCTACAGCAGCTGAAAATATTCGAACTTTTCCATAGATTGATTCTTGCTGGGAAAGTCGATTTATAGTCAAATATTTTCTAGAAGATAAGCAAACAGCTTACCTACAAACACTACATTACAATATAAGGAATAGTAATAATAAGTAAAGATAATAATAACAAAAATTCGTAACAATGAAATTCCGGAAGTAATTTAAGACAATTATATTAAATTTTTCGTTCATAAGCTTGACAGACGACAGTGCGAGAAAACAGTAAAATTTGTAAGGAAGCCAGTAAATAGGACAAGGATACCTCCGAAAAATTTTGACAAAAATAATTTGCGTAAAAGTTGCCCTTCATATTTTTCGGAGACTCATCGAAGTTCCTTGGCTGTGATCCACTTCGATTTCCATCAATCAATAATGCGTGTAATCCCGCACAATGTAATTTCGCTTACGGTTGGTAACCTAAGGGTTATTATGAAACTAGTGTGTTACAGCCTGTTGAAGAAGATAGCGTGGAGTCTGCAATTTTGAAATTAGTGCGCTAAACCTTTGTCTTGAAATGTATAACTATATTCAGAATAATTAAGAATAAAATTGCATCGATCTTAGGGTATAACCTAAATCTAACTTCTGTCTATCTTCGGTAGCTAACACAGGTGACTTGTCAGGTTGATATCATTATTCTCTTATCTATAAATTTCATTCATTGTTTTAGATCTGCGGATTTAAGTCCCGAATATGCAGCTCTTCCTCTACCTTACGGTACGGTTATCCTTGTCTTACATCATTCATTGCATTTTATCTGCACACTCTGGGAAGCTCGGGTCAAGTAAGGGAACTAATTTATTTATGAATAACCATAGTTGTATTCAATTATAAAAGTAAGCATCACAGTTAATGACTTAGTTAACGTAAATTTTCAGCAGCTGAGCTTGTCCAATCTTATCTTCACTCATGCTTTTTTTCATGTTTTAATGTTCCTCTTTAAAATAGTTGCATTGCCTGTGCAGACTGTGAGCCTGTTTATTTTTTGATTTTTTTAAGGATGGAATTAAACAGTGGACATAAAATGACGATGGTAGAATTTCGAACAAGGACCATATTTCTTGATGGAGAATTTTCTTTAATTTTTCCCATTTAAGTGATTTAAAGTGTTTATCGCTTCCTCGATAGTGTGAGAAATTATTAACCGGTCTGCGGAAAAGAAAGTTGGGGTTAAATTAACGATGAAACCTCTCTGTTCTCATTAAGGTCAAATATATTAATCGTAAGTCTTTCGTAAAATTATCAAATTCACCATTGATAAAACATCATTAATGTATCTGTATCGTAATTATAATCCTTCAACCTTTCCGATTAAATATCAATGCACTGTTGGATTTTATACTACCAATGCTGCAAAAAACGAGTTAGCTACTGGTAAAAAAAGGAAGAATACGAAGCATTTCGTAGTATGTATACAAGCCCAGATACGTCAATAAATAAATACACGGGAGGAAAGGTTTAATGAGAATATCCCATCGTTGGTACTAAATGTTTAATGTGTCTTCCTCTTCGTGGAATATCGTCTCCGTTGTCAAACAGTACGTATTTTTCAGTCCCCAATCACAGCTTTATTCGATTATTTTTACCTTATGGAGGATTAATCGCGGGACGGATGTGGGCTGATCCTCGTTTCTGTGTGAGCTTTTTCATACTCGTATCTTATCCCCTGAGGAAATATAAGAAACCTTTTCCGCTCGTAGGGCACGAAAGACAACAAAGTCTCGCATCCGTGTCTCATTGGGAACCTGCCCCGGAGCAAGCGCTCCCTAAACCTCTCCTCTCGCCGGGATAATGCCGGGGGATATCGCCTCAGCAGATAGACCTTCGATCGGCGATAATACGAACGGTCTGGAGCAAGCTGTGCCAAGGAGGGAGTTATCTACATTGGTTTTGTGTGTGCCTGTTTGAATATATGCATTTACAGGTTCTCTACAATTTAAGGATATTTCTTGGAGATTCCATTTGTAATATCCTCTTACCCGCTTACCCATTCTTTGGAAGAGGGTTTAATAGTTCGTGCATTTTTATTAGAATTTATTATTTATTCATGGCGTCTACTCCTCTTGAATTTCATTGGAATTTCTCTTGATTATAGGGCAGTTACTGCTAGAAAATGGGGAAAACGTTTTTTGGAATTGTTCTCACGACATATGCTGGCTATATCCAGTAGGTATGTGATCCTTTTTGGAAATAGAACCTGAGAATTACAAGAGTCTTTGGCAGACTGGTGCTTGGGGTTTTTTCAAATATTATCGATTTGGAAAAAAATAAATACCAAATGGGGTAGTATAGAAAGCGGTAGAAAAGGTGATAGCGTAAGACGTGCTATGTTATAAAACATTAAATTGGAGGAAAGAAAGTTACTTATGGAAAGGCTTGTCTTCCCTTTAAAACAGGAGCACCTTAACCCATTGGCTTAGTATGTTTGAGTGATAGACTTCCCCCGAGTAACTATTTATTTCATCAAAATTATGCGTTGATTTATTATATAGTAGGCCCTCCAGTAGCCCTAGACTACGCCCTCTGGCCGCCTTTGTTGGTCCAACCCTCTGACTGCCCTGGATTCGCTCATGCTACTTACACTTATGCTAAGGAAGAAGAAACGCTTTTATAAAACTCAATTGTACTTTATTTGAATAATTCGTATTAAAGCACTTTCATGATTGAATTTATTCATTCCGAGTGATGTTCCCCTCCCAGTAGTTCCCACTCGGAGTTATGATTGGAGGTCTATTTAACCTCCGTAATATTTTACCTGGAAGAATGCCATCACGTCATATAAATTTAGAATACAAGGCTTCACCTTTTACAGACAGTAAAATGGTGGTTTCCCGTTGCTTTTCACATCGCAGTACTAAGTCGATTCCGTGAACTTCACTGTCGCCCGAAGCTGTGGCAGTTGATACCTGGGACCGATCTTCTTGATCTGTGCTATTAGTGCCACCTGCTGAGACTGCTGCCTCGCATCAGTGGTACCGGGTAGTTTGGGTAGCGTGTAGGGTGTAGAAATTTCTCGTGGTCTCGTTCCAGAAAAACCAGATGATTTTTTTCATAAATATTTATTTTTTTAAATTAGGATAATATTTGTCGTAACTTGGTCTAACCTGCGACCCTCGCATTGGGAGTCGAACACGCTACCACTAGGCCATCCTGGTCCCCAATGATATTATTAACATTATCAGAATTTTGTTTTTTTATGCCAGTCTTTTGGTAGATATCTTGATAGTGCTACGCAACTGAGTGCAACTGAGTGTGACTGTAAGATCTATCGATGTGTATACCAACATGAATAAATTAGGCAGGCGGTAGAATTGATTTCTTTATACATTGCCTTAGGCGTTTTCCCCCATGCATTCTTAAACAATGACACGGATGGTAAAGAGGACACTTTTCGAAAAAAGCATTGAATTGAGGAAATTTTGGAAAATTTTGTGAAATTCCTCGCAATTTCGTATAAAAAAAAATTTGATGATAAAAATTAAAAATTCAATTTAATTTACTTTCTGGTGTCACTTCTCTTGAAAGTACGTCTGTTCTTTCTTCTTTCACTTCTCTAAAAAAAAATCTTGCAACCAATGATGATAAACTTTGCATTTATTGCATATGGAAATTGATGTGAATGATCTGTTGTCGAACATGGGACTAAAGGTGTGCAAAAAGTATCCTTTCATCTGCGGAGCGGCAACATTTTATCTGCAAAGTTTGAAAGTTGTTCAACTTCTCGAACTCGATGAAAATGGGCGTTGCTTAAGGCGTTGCAGTTTTAGGCAACTCTTTATGCATAATGAAGGATTATAGATGCCCTACAGATCAAGTAAGGTTTCGAAGGGGACATGATTACTTCAGATAATCTTTCAAATATGCATAGGACCCTAACTCCGTACGCGATTTTCACCTTCAGCTTGGTTTACTTCCTACATTTCCTTATCCCTGTCAAATAAACCTATTCTCTTTCCTCCCCTCCCCCGATTACCGAGTATCCTTCACTTTAAGGTGGCTGGATCGATAATCGTGGGACTTTGAGTTTAATTTTTAATAGTTATTTTCATTAAGTCGAAAACAAATTCTTGTACTTCATTTCATTTAAGTGCATCTGTTTTTGTGTCGGAACTCACCATAGAGGCAGTAATGGAAATAAAATAAGAATTATATTTTGCATTTTTTTCCTTAATTAAAGCATGTTACGACTAGAGTTTGCGGCGCTGAATCCGAATTGCAGACGAAATTATATTGAAATATGTATTTTTTCGAATACTGGAGTCGGTATGGCACCTTGATATTTGTTAGCAACATATCAATGCATTATAGATATCCCTATATAGCGCAATATAGATATCCCTGATAAGAACACGCATGAAAATTTTCACGCAAATCTGTTCAAAAAGAAAAATAGCTCCAACCACCTTAACTCATGACCGTCAGCATTCCCTCACCCTTCCTTCATTACCTGTTCCTGTATTTATGCTACGATTCTTTGTCAAACCCACACTCTAGGTATTGTTAAATCTCATATATTATTTTTCGTGTTGTCGGATGGGTGTCATGGATAGAGTTGTCTTCATATCCCGAATGGCTGGTATTGATTCCTTCCCCATTCACAAGTCCCATCGTATGGGGAGTAAAACTGAGGACCCCTTGGCACCTTTCGGTAAGAATAGGCTAATTCTGACGCTAGGTTTCCCACCACTCTGCTTCCATTCATAGGACACGGCAGCAGTAGCTTCAGGTGGAAACGCCATTACCTTCCCTCGTGCAGTATGATCGCTTTGCTTTCAGCTTCTCAGCTATTTCAACGCTACTTTATGTATGAAAACGTATTTCCATATAAGTAATTTTCATTGTAATTTCTAAATACGAAGTAGTATGCATTGTGAAATGTATTTATTGATACGTAGTATGTACGTGAGTACATAAGCCGCAATTTCTTCCTCCCAATTACTCTTCTTTTATTCCCCTCTTGGATCGAAAAAACAAGTTCACCCCGAAGCACAGAGGAAACGAAATCCTTAATGGTGGCCAAAATATGAAATTCCATTGAAGTTATTCAAAAATGGGTAAATGAGTTTTTTGGGTCACTGAAACTTAATACGATATCAAAAATTCGAAATAGTTGATGCAATGTCAGCAGGGTGTCCGGCGACCTGGAAAACCTTGAAAACCGGGAAAACTCAGGGAAATATTTTGTTCTGGAAAACTCAGGGAATACTCAGGGAATTTTTGTATTTTTCCGAAAAACCCTGGAAAATGCATGGCAGCCGATTTCCATCAAGGCAGAGAGAGAGGTTTAACCTGCGCCTTTGCTTGCATTATACTCGGCTCAGCGTAGCCTTGCGCTCCCTGTTCATTTAATACTCTTTTCATAGCTGTGCGCCCGCTCGCAGCTTGTGCTTCGTCATCCCACACCACTCTCCCTATGCGCAGTCTAGGGGGCCGATTGCATAACAAGGCAAATTCCACACGGAATAATTCCCATGTAAAATGGCCGCTACGAATGGAATCGGAATTGATGCCGAAATCTGTCACCGGAAACAGAATTTCACGCGGAAATCAAGATTCTGTTCGAAGAGCCGTACGAATGGAATTCTTGGTGTGGCCAAATTTACGAGAAATCTAAACGTCTGAGCATGCGCAGTGGCATTTCCCGCATTATACGAAAACCATTCGGCCGGCAACCTAAATGGATAATTGGGTATTGTTATATTTGTAATTGATAATCCTTTCCAAATAATCTCCACCCTCCTCGTTTTAATGTTTGCAGAAATGTTTTTGAAGGAGCGGAAATACATTTTGCGGTCACTGCGTATGGAAATCACGGCCCTCGGGTTCGTAGTCGACAGGGCCACTGTACAGGGGCAATCCAACCTAATTTAAATTCGTGTATTGTCCAAAAAATACAATTTTGTTTTACATAATTAAATGCTTTTGGGCGTTAGATCCGTACCTATCACAAAGCAATTAATTCACAGTTTCCGAAATGTTCATGTAAAGTACAGTGAAGCCTTTTGGGAGAAGAGGAAAGGTACCAAGGCCTCAAGAGAAAAATAATAAGAAAGAGGTACATACTGCAAAGGTTTCAAGAGCTGCAAACCAAAATAACGTAATTTCTTGAAAAGCCGAGAAATTTGTTGCTGAAATTGAATCGGAAATGCACTCATTGAAAAATGTCACACCAGTTTCTTTTGTTTACATGTTCTTTATCAAACTAGTCTGAATCTACTTTATTGTGTTCAAATTGCACCTGACTCAGAATTTTGTTGTCAGTTAACCGTTTTTGTTAATTTGTTGGTTGAAATAAAACCCGTAATACTCCACATTCCTTGTATACTCTTACGTTTTTAATTCATAGTAGGGACCGAAATTTTTCGTTTTTTCATGTTTGCAAAATTATGCCGATTTTATTAGAAATTCATTAAAAATATGTTAGAAACAAAGTGCATCAAGACCCTGGAAAATGCAAAACATTTGCCTGGAAAACCTGGAAAACTCAGGGAAAAAAGAAATTGAGATTCACCGGACACCCTGAATGTGGCAAATCAACTCATTGCCTGTAATTATTTTATGTAAGCAATACGCAACCAGGATTGCATACGCAATTTACGCTTTAAATGTCCAATGTTCCCATTTGGGAACTTGATTGCAAAATTTTACTATCATTGAACATTGCTAAATTATTCCTTTTGAAGATGTTTTTCAATGTATATATGGGAAAATTTTTCTTTCAACGAGGGTATTTCTCTTATTAAATTCTATTATACCTTTAAACTTTTTTTCAAAATCTCATATTTTTACGTCCCATGGCCTCTATAATATAATTTCCATTTATTTCAACAGTACCTGTAAATGTACATGGTATTTCGTTATATGTGAGTATTATAATTTAGGTATCTAGGTATCTTTCTATTTCTAATCAAATTAAACTATATGTATGTATTTCTTTTGATGCCTTTTTTGTACCGAGACATACCTGAATGTTCCCAATTGGGTAGTCAAGTTATCTTTTATTGATTTGTATTTCTTTTTTTAATTACTAGAGTAAGGGAGCATGTGGGGAGCGACGGTACGTTACCTTAATCTGTATTGGAAAAAGGAGTAGAACGAATCACTATTTTTCCGCTAATGCCTGTAGGAATTGGGACGGGATATCGAGTCGAGTACCGGAGCGATTCGGGGGGCACGGTAGGAGGGGAGTGCGTGTGGGATTTTATAGGTCGTGAGAGTGAGGGTGAGGGTTAAAGGGGGGGGAGGGGGTGGTTTTTTCGGTCCATTTGGGCGAATATCTTCCTTTGAAGAATGGTGGTGTGGGAGTGAGGAAAATGAAGACGAGGGGATGGAACTTTTTTTTATTTTACGATCAAATTAAAAGACCTTTCGCCGGACGCGTCCGAGATCGTTTTCTCCGAACAATGGAGAGCCTGGTGTCGGAGGAAGGGCTGCCCGAGAGGGACTTCGTGTCGTTGCGGAAGGGGGGAAGAATCAACCCCGTTTTTGGGCGGCATTATATCCCCCCCGCCCCGTTTCGACCCCGATTCCGAACCCCCAGCCCTTACCCCATGCCACCTTCCTTCCTGTCGACCCCCAGCCTCAAAATCCCTTCTGCGAATCGTCTTCATTCAATAAGAGTTTCATATGTCAACTTGATCGAAGAACATTTAGATTGTTGTTGGGGGGGCCCTTCGTCAGGTGCCCGGGCACTTAGACCTTTCTTGGTCCATTGTGCCAACCCTTTGCATGTCTGCCACTTGCAGACAGGGGACAAGAGCACCTCGGTAGAGATGTGGAGGATTGGTCTCCTCCTGCCTCGCCCCAGTACCAGGTATAGAGGATGTCCGGCCCGGTCTGGGTATTCCTCCGGCCTCCCGGTATAGGTATGGAGGGAGTATCATCTCTCCATCCATGCCTGGTCGAGGTATGGAGGAGGGTCACCCATCCAACCACCGTCCGGGCCCAACGTTGCTAACTTCGGTGTTCTGATGGGAACCGGTGTTTCAACGTGGCTAGGCCCTTGCCCCACTTCATCGAAGAACATTGCGCTGCTGAGGCCCGTTATCGCGTTGCACGTGGGTGCATCCGTGAACACTTGCGAGAATACATTAACATTTTATCCTATGATATTAAGTACTATGATAATATGCTCATTTGCGTATTCGTGATTCCTTTGCTGGTGACGTAGAAATTCCGGCAGGGTCAGCTATCTACGACACGTCCCTGATAACGATGGAAGAGTCAGCTATCGAAACGTTGGCAGGTGGCGGCCACCTGACCATGTGGGTAACCCGTGAAATCTTCACTCAAATCATACTCCGGGGAAAATAAAACTAAATCTTTTATTCTTCATATTGAAATAAGTAACTCGGTGTGATTCCACACTTTATTGCTCTAACCGGCGCAGGACTTGGCACATTATGCCATTTTCAAGGTGTTCCGGTATAATATGCCGAAACCTGAGTCGGTTAGACCTATAAAGTGCGTAATCAAACCAAGTTACTAATTTCAATATGAAGAATATCAAAGAGATCCACAGGGTTGCACCGGAGGATGCGTTTTAAATTTTTTAAACGAAGATTTATAAAAGAATTATTCTTCATTTTCACTTTTTATTTAAAAAAAAACCGTCGTAATGCTTTATAATCGGATTATTTTCTCACTGTGAGCAAATCTAGTTGAAGAAAAATAGGGTAAGAATCTTCTAAACGGCCCTTTTTTAATATCTTATTATTCTTCCGTTTCGCGTGTCAATCACTGCCACAGTAAGATCTGAGCGAGTCCCGTCAATTTAGTTATAATCGATCGAAGCAAATGTAATATTTCGTCCTTTCCCTGTTTCGATTTCCTTCCCTCTGCCTTACTTTTTTAATGTGTCCTAAAGCCCGTATCACTTTAGCGTTTGTGGAAGCGGTTGCGGTTAACTCGTCAACCAATAGGAAGGTAGCGGCTGGCGTGAGCGGGTGCGGGTGCGAGAATAGCCGGCCGTCTATTTTTCTGACCGAGAATCGCAACCGGAGCCAATCACGGACTCGGATTTAATCACGTGACCAAGTCATCTGCTCCCTTTGCGCGCGTATTTGTTTAATTTTAGTTTTGCTCGCAGGTATAGTTCGTGAGTGAAACAAAACATGGGCCCTGTTTCATGTATGAGTTTGATTAGCAACACACTGTTTGTTCATATGTTAGAAGTTTATTTATTATTTGTATTTGTTTTGTTGTCACGATCGGTAAGTGTGTAATCTCTAACTCTGAGTTAAATATTTAATTGGGATTTAATCAAGATAAATCCATCCACATTTAGATAAACGAATATTAAACAGGGCCGAAAAAGGACGAAGGTTTGTTTTCACGTGAAAAAAGTTTTTTGTGGGTGATCTCATTGAAATGCGGCCAATTCTGTGACGGCCAACCGACAACCGCATCGCGCAGTGTGATTGAACCAACCGACACCCGTACCTGCTACCGCTCCCGCTAACCGCTCCGACGAACGCTAGTGTGATTTGGCCTTAACACCCCCCGCAACATGCCCATGTGATGGTTCCCGGCGTATTCCGTGGAGGTAAATGCAATAACCTCTGAACATGCAACCCCGAATGCTTTCTATATTTCCCATCAGCTCTCCGCGATGGAAATTGCTTTCTCATAGCCTTCTCAGGACATGAGACTCCATAGCCCAGCCTGCCATTTGATAGTTCCGACCCTAAGGGCGAGGTTTCCATCGATACGGGTGTCGTTTATCTTTATAAGGGTGCCGCAAACGCGGTAAGAGTATACATTACTTAATGTTTGTAATGGACATTCCTTCCAAGCTTCAACGTGCGTTAAGACCGAAGTCTGTTCTTACGATGGAATAGCGTCCTCGTCCTCTTCACAATTTTGTCGTGCACTCCATACTTTTTTCTTCAAGCTTTCTCTGCCGAGACGAGAAATGCTTCATTTTTTAAGCAATTTCACGTGTATAGCTTTATAAAATAAGCGCGAAAGACAATATTTTTTACAGTGACAACGCCTCCATTACCGATATGCCTATTAACTCTATCGTTCTGTCGAATTTTCTCACTTCTCAAGAGGAATTTTACGTTCATTTTTTTGGTCATGCTCATAGCTAAATAAACGAAGTGTGAAGGACGTTACTTTCAACTGTGTGAACTCATTCAACAGCGCTATGCCATTGACGTGAGATTATCCCTGATATCTACCTCTTACGATGTTAAACTTGGGCTGGGTTACCTTCTATTATGTCTCCCTGGGTTAAACTATAGCGTGAAGAAATATTCTAAACTGTGGCTATGCGTAGGTAGGTATCCATCTTAGTTACACGGTTAAATAATAGATCTTTCATCTTCATAAACGTTTTTGTCATTCAGTAGCGTTTCTATCCGAAGTCGTTTGGAAAATGAAAGTTCCATCGAGTCCCTCCAATGATGAAACCACTCAAAAGTCACTAAAAATTATTTTTTGCCGCCCTTGATTCCGATTCAATTTTGATTCTTGTATCATGCAATTCGAATAGATTCATTCAATAATATGTAAGTATTAGTTTTACCGCGTATCGGTAAATATCGGAAGGCTTTTGACGTACCTAATGACTCAGTCAGCGAGCCGGTTTACACGAGGTGCCTTATCGCAAACTCTGGTGCTAGGTGTGCATTGAAAATTGTGTCGCGTAAAGCGTTGATTTCCTACAATGACTGTGCGAATGCATGGACGAGAGCTCGGGAAAATAGCCCCTACTCTAGTTCTCGCGTTTTCGTATCAAACTGCGCGATGAATTAAATGCCTCTCGTGAAACGGCCTCCAGAAATTAGTCTCTTTTTCTCTCTTCTTCTTATTTTTATTCTGCGAACGTTGAGGTGGTCTGATGGTTGGAGTAATGGCTTGGAGTAATGGAAGTACCCTGGTTTGAATCCCGGCAGAGGCAGAAAATTCGACTTATGACCTAGCGTGGGGAAAACACTCATGTTTGCGGCGCTGCATTGAATAAACTAGGGTATCAAGCGAAAAGGAGGAATGGTCATCGATGAAAAAGTGAAAGAGAGATGCTACTTTGCTCTGATTACGCCGCATCTCGAATACGCCCCGAGAATTTGGGACTCTCCACAGAAATATTTAATTCGCGTAGTGAATAAAATTCAGAGGAAAGTCGCACACTTCGTTTAAAACTGCTACGAGCGAACTGAAAGTGTCACACACCTGATGGAAGGGCTAGGGTTGGAGCCACTAGATATATTCGGATGTTACACGTTAGGCTTAGAATACTTGAAACTTTCAGATCAGGCGAGTTTCAGTACGACACGGAGGATATTATTTTTAACCCTGCGCTATATCTCTCTAGAACTGATAGAAGCGACAAAATGAGACATACAATGCCGAACGGATAAGGACAAAAATTCCTTCTATTCCTAATAGTGATTATGTGTAACAAAAACAGCGTGATACTAACATAAGAAACATTGTTAAAATAAAATTCACCTCTGTCCTCTCCACCTTCCTTTTCTCCTCTCCCTCCCCTTTTATGACTGGTGTCCTAACGCCCTCTGCCACTCACCTCTGCGGCGGCTCGCTGGGTGGGATGTGTATTCATTCATTACAGTAATCTACCGGTTAGAGGTAGGTTGTGATGAAAGTCAGAGAATATCCAACGAACTCTTACACGTGCTGTGCCCTTTCTACCTCTTGTATTTCTTTCTTCATCTCAGCATAAGTCCTACCTTTCTTCATCCCGTCCAAAAAATCGATTCTCTTCCTTCCCCTTCCCCGCTTACCCAACATCCTTCCCTCTATCACGACCTTCAGCAAACCATCGTCCCTCATTACCCCTTCCAGCCACCTACCCTGCCTTCCCCTAATCTCATCTATAAGTTTCCTCTCCTCGCCCACCATGTCAAGCACTTCCTCATTTGTCTTCCTTTCCGTCCAACGCACCTTCTCCATCCTCCTCCACACCCACATCTCAAAAGCCTTCAGCCTATTTTCGTCTTCCTTTCTCAAGGTCCACGTTTCTGCCCCATACAATGCCACACTCCATAGTGTATGCAGATGAAAATTCTCCTGGGTTATCCGATCTCTACTTGGATGCTACGCGGAGAGCACTTCCAAGGTTATAACTCTGTTGGTGGGAAGTCAAACTGTTGGTCCCCTTTGGCGCCTTCGGCTAAGTGCTAAAGCTTTTTCATACGTCGGGTGTCCATCCTTCTCCTATTTCCCGTATTACCCTTCCCGTCAACCAAACTTCTCGATTAACCGAATCCCAATTTAGCGAGGTTCCGTATTATCTGAGGTGCAGCTCAATGTACCTACAGAACCTTATGTTGTGGCTTTGCCAAGCCAGTTCAAATCAGGTAGATGAATGCCATAATTCTACTATCAGTTCACTCTCCAAATAAAAAGCGAAACACAGATACATTTTATCCCAAACTTAGCCTATATAATGCAACAGAGGTGGCGTGAGAACTTCAAGTGAAGCCATTGCTGCCATATTGAGTGACCCTAGAATACTGTGCTTGCCTTGTAAAGTCGTGAGACGGGACGAAATTTTTAACAACGAGTTCTTGTGTTTCCTGCTCTAAATTGAAATATTTGAGGCAAGTTAAAACTTTGTCTTTTTAAATTAATTTTACAATGTTTTATAAACGGTAACGCGTGCAATAATTCGAAAAAAATCCTTTTTTTCACATAGATGCTGCGCTGTTTACATAAAAAATACTTCAATGGCAATGTCAGTTATATTTCCTGATAACTTCCGGTATTTCCCCTAAATGTAGAAGACGCTACATGTATGCATTCAAGAGCAAGCAATGTGCATTTCATTGCTCTTATTTGCCCATTTGTCCTTGGGATTAGTTGAAAGGGATGAAAATATATTGCTTTATCAACTTTGCACATTTTATCCCAATTTTTCAGTAAGTCAACATTTTTTGTACAGCAAACGTGTAGATAAATATGCTTCGCCCTAATACGCTAATGGTAACTCACAGACACTCATTATGCTGGAGGCGCCTTTACCTTGGCTTACGGCCGAGTATACGCAGCGGCACCTCTGGTACTTTTTATTAACTCCATGTAAAAATATTAAGTAGATTAAATCATAGTAATGCCTCATTTTTGTTGCAACTCATTCTCTCTCATACGCCTTCCGTATTATCCGACTTCTTGAAAATCCGAGATGGTCTATATTACACAATACCTCGATTGTTCGAGACTTCGCTGTACAGCGTTGTACTTTTTGCAGCAATGCAATCTCGGCCACGGGCAATGAGTCAACAAAAGCCCTAACTCCGTACCTAAACCTCGCATTGTGCATTTTCATTTAGGTCAAGTTCAATTCGATACCGCTGAGAATCCTAGTTTCTCTTTTTACTTTTGTAAGATTACCGAGAATTGAAAAAAAATAAGTCTTCCAATGTTCTCTCGTTTCGTTTGAAGCCCGAAGTATTTTTTTTCTCATTCTAGAGGCTGCCTCTGCAGTTGGAAACTAGGTTAATACATTTATTCGTCAGTTCTAGCGTTCACCTACGCGCTTTCTTCAATATTGAAGGGACTCCTATCCTAGTTTATCGAGTAACCCAGTTACATGGAATTTTTCTTCAGTCTAAGTTTTTTGTGAAAGTGCAATTCTTTGATTATGTACCGGTTAGAGTGGGTTTGATCCATCATTGCTACTCTCTCATTTCTCCTCCCATGGCTACTTTACGTACTCAAATGAGTACGTAAAGGCTTAGAGGCACAGTTAATTTCATACTATAGTTTAGATAAGATAATATAATGCTTTATTTGCTATAGGAATAATTTCCTTTGGAACATGATTATACAATAGCAACTCAGACAGACCTGGTCAGAAAGGAAAACAATCGCACTCAAGTTGTCAATCTGTCAATCAATCATATTTAAGGTAAGCACATTCAAATCAATTTCAACTTGCAACAAATAAATATAAATACAGTTTTAATACGTAGGAGTTGTCACATCAAGACAATATATTCATACATTCGTTTCATATAAATTTTTACATATATCAAATTTCATTGAAATATAAGGAAAACAAACATTTTTTAAATCTTTCTATTGCCTTGATATTTTTCAAATCTTGAGGAATCGAATTCCATACATGACAGGATTTTACATAAAAGGAATTATGGTACATAGTGGTCCTGTGACAGGATACAATTAAGTTTTTTTATTTTCTGAAATTAGATGGTTTTCACGTGGAATTCGTTGTGAGTGTTGGGAGATGGCCCCGTGCCGCCGCCGTCCAACCTTGAACCCGCCGCTGTTCGCTGCCATCACGAAATCCAGGGACCCACCTAGATGTCACCGCATCTCAATTCCTTTGTGGAGAGAGAATTTCTCGTCCCTACGCACTCGTTTTAAGGGGCTTGGCAAGGATCCGTGAGGGGCCGCTTCATCTTCAATCCGGGCATGCCTCTGCTCGCCGGAAACCCTTTAATACCTCGTCCCAACCCTTGGGAGATGTCCTCCTCCATATCCCCGCACTTCCACATCAAGACTTCTGCGTCTATCCCCTCTATTTCTCGCCCACACACGCGTTCCGCCATGACACTCGTGCACATTCCGAAATTCCTCGCTCATAAGGAGTGGCGGCGCTGCAGTTTCCCTCCTCCGTCAAATGGGCCCCCGGAATTCCTCTCACTCCTCGCATCCCTCACGGCCGCATTCGAAAATCCTTCCCGCCCCCCCCCCTCCCCCCAATCGCCCCTTCCTCAGCGGCCTTGCTCATAACCTGTCTCCTTCTCGACCTTCCTCAACGTCCAGGAGTTCTTTCGTTTCCGCTACGGGCCAAGCGTTTCATGATGGAAAAAACATATTTTGTGATGGAAAACAAATAGGATCACGAACAGTGAAGCTGTTACTTACCTTAAAACAATCATGTGGATGGTTACGCTTTAAGGCCCAGATACGAGAATCATTGGACAGCTAGAACAGAAGAGAATAATAGTCTTACGAAAATTGGTGCTGACAGAAAATTCAGAAGATGAAATGAACGGATAGGGTCAAAAACGAGGAAATGTGCTGAATAGAAGAGGAGAAAACGATATGGACCTCTTTCAGGAAGACAAGGTCCAGATGGACAAGCCACACTTTATGAGACACAACGAATTTCTAAGGGTAATTAAAAGGAAAACTCCCCGAGGAAACCCCATGGACCAAAACATATCTAGGCAAGGTAAGACAGGATATGAAACAGATGATCTACTAGGGCATAAAGGAGTTAGCCTGAGGCAGGGTATAATTGAGGGCTGCAGTCAACCTGTCTTGGGATTAAATTACAAATGACGTTCGAGTCACGATATATACTACGTAGAAATTTTCCACTAATCGCCGGAGGCTCCCAACCCGCTCGCCCACGCCTTACGATAATTTTTTTATTATTTATTTATTATCCATAACCACCAAAACAGCACCAATGGCCTTGTACACCGTGGTATTTAGCATTTAGCATCGGACGGACAGACACAAACATACCCTGAGTGGTGAAAAATCCACACAGGTGGGATTCGTACCCGCAACCCTATGGTTACCAGGTGAGGACTTTACTGCACCCTCCGGGGCCGAAATTTTTGTTTACTTCTTTCAGTATTTCATAAAAACTCCTTTAAATGTATTTTTTTATTTATATATGTACTGCATTTTGAACCACCGCCACTAGGGCTGACATTTTTTTTTCTTCTTTGAATATTTCACAACAATTTCTTGAAATGCATTTTTTTAATTCTGTGTATTTTGATGACCATACTTAGAACATTTGGCAAAACATTTGTCTCGTCCTCCTTAAACGTTCTAATGTTCGTCAGTATGCTCTTCAGACCAAGCATGGGCAACGAGGTCACTATCTCATCCATGATCATTGTTATTATTTCTAATATATTGGCAGGACGCCGGAAGGTACTTGACTTAAAAGCCGATGTGTCACGATAAATGTACGCGGCGAAATATTTCTACTAATATTTCACAAAATTTCCTCGTTTAATACTTTCTCGGCATTCTCTTCAGACCAAGTACGTAGTAGGCAATACGGTAATCTTCTCATTCATGATCATTGGCATGTTATTCATAAATTGGCTGAACATCGGACGATACTCGACTAAAAAGCATATGTGTATCGAAAAAGTGACATATGAAAATATTTCTGCTAATACTTTGCAAAATTTTCTTGATTTTTAAATTTAAATATCTGTGTAATATTTCATATAAATGTCTTGAAACGTATGCGAATATTCATTTTACAACCTCCCTTTATGGATCGGAGTAATCGAACATAGAAGGGCAGACCATCAGGAGAGCATAGACACCTTTGAAACCTGGAGGCAGAGATGAATGCTGAAGATATAAATATTTATTTTAATACATATTTTAGCCAGATCAATTGGGATGCCAAAAATGAGATCTGTAACTTAATAAGAAAAAAGGAAGTACCAGGGAACACTGAGGAGTCAAGGACTATTGTAACCATTCTTGTAATCGAATGACTTGCGCTCATGTTGCGAGCCTCAAAATAAATCGATTCATGACGTTAACCTTCTTGTCCCTGGACAAGGAAGTACACTTGCGCCCGTTATTTTTCATTTCGTTAGGAAGGAAGTGGTATCCTCTTCTCCTTCCAGTAGTACGTACCTCCCTTCCCTCATTACGTGATACATGCGTCATGCGGTTCTGCTAATTTTCCTCCTTCTCTGTCGGATTGTTCTCTCATTGCTGGCCTTACAGTGAGTGTCAGTCTTCCATTCAGTTTGCAAAGTCTCCAGCCTTCCAGTCTCAGTTCTCAAAATGTAAGTCATCTATCATTTCCCTTCCCTTCAACTACAACCTTGAAGTGGTGGAAGGCCTTGAGCTTTCTCGTGACCCCTAGAGGAAGGAGCAATTACTATTGCTCCTGGTAGGGTAGATAGGGTAGATCAACCATGTCAGATAGGTCGAAGGGTAGGAGCCAGACGAAAGGTAGTTGCGTGATGGTGTCACGTCAAAAATACCGTTGGGAAGCGGGTTTGGGAGTCCCTCCCAACTGTCAATTACCCAGATTATGTAAGTCATTCATAGAGATTTGAATCCTGGCAACTACGGGACGCCCGCGCCGCCCACGGGTGTCGTGCGCGGCAACGGGGGAGTCAAGGCCTCTGCGGTCATCATCACACGAAATCCTTGAACAACATCGTCATCAGATGAGACAAGGAATAGGATGGAGATGAAGAAGAAAAAATCATGTAAAAAGAGGAGGAGGATGAGGAAAGCAGCTGTAAAAATGGGAACTTGGAACGTAAGGACATTGATGAGGGATGGGAAGCGAGGGAACAATAAACATGAAAAGAAGAAAGGGAAAATAGTTGCTTTACGGCTGTGCGAGGTAAGGTGTAGAGATAGCGGGGACTATTGGAGTGATAGTTACAGGGTAATTTACTGTAGGGGAAGTAATTTACAGATGAGAGTCGATAT
The DNA here is from genome assembly GCA_963573305.1 of Pyrrhosoma nymphula. NCBI lineage: Eukaryota > Metazoa > Arthropoda > Insecta > Odonata > Coenagrionidae > Pyrrhosoma > Pyrrhosoma nymphula. The sequence goes on along the minus strand of OY754335.1, from coordinate 32,240,790 downwards.
GGGGTTGCTATTGTACTGGATGCCAAATCGGGGATGAGGGTAGTACATTGAACCTGTGAGCGACAGGATACTTATGGTAGAAATGAAAGCACGCCCGACAAATTTCGTATTGGCCCAGGTGTACATGCCTACTAGTAACCAAGAATAGGCGGATGGGGTAGGTATACGAATAACTATAAGAGACATTGATAGAAATTCCGGGAAAGAAAAACCTAATAGTGATGGACGACTGGAATGAAGTTGTGGGGGAAGGAAGGGATGGATTTTAAGTGGGAGGCTAGGGACAAGAAATGACCGTGATGAGAAGGCAGTTGAATTCTGTAGGATAAATAAATTAGTGGTGACAAACACTTGGTTTAAACATCACCCCAGGCGTAGGTTAACTTGGAATATGCCTGGTGATACGGGAAGATGTCACATTGATTACCTATATCATGGTAATGCAGAGATTCAGAAGCAGGTTAAAAAAGCTCGCAAAGCTAACCAGGGACGGATGCGGACTCAGATCATGACTTAGTTATGATGAACTGTAACGTTAGTTTCATAAGGCTTTGTGAAAGTAGGAAGATGAAGAGGTGGAACGTGGAAGCATTGAAAGGGTTGAAAAAGAGGGAATACCAGGAGCTAGTATAAAAAACCATAGAGAAAGCAAAGCAAATGGGAACAATCGAAAGAAGATGGGCGATTATAAAAACAGGTATAATAAGAGCGACAGAGAAAACTGTAGGAACAATGCAAACGAGGAGGGTAAAGAAGGGAGCATTTAGTAATAGAAGGGAGTTGATGACGGGGACCTTTGGTATGAATTCAAAGAAGAGGCCAGGCCCTCGAAATGGGAAGGCAGCACTCTAGCTGCTTGAAGTATCTTTAATACCCGAAGCGGAACGCTTCGTTTTTAACAACTGCTTCGAGCGAACAGAGAGTGTAACACAGCTGACGCGAAGACTAGGTTGAAATCCGCTAGAGACTTGGTGTGCTAACTAAGGATTAGATTTTTTGATACATTCAGATAAGTTTCAGTGTGCTCAGAGAATATTATTTTAACCGCACACTACATCTCTAAAACTGAGAGAAAATACAAAATAAGGAAGATACACTAATAGGTACAAAAATGTATTATTTCCTCGCCTCATTGGTGACGGCAAACTAAACATATGTACGGTAAAAGTTAACGAGATGACGTGGCCTTTTCGTTGACTTGATGTTAGCACTGAGTTTTCTGGTTTTATATTTGAATGAGACTGTCGGTCAGATGACGTGATCGTTATCAATGGGAGAACATATGAACTTCAATTTCCATGCCGACGAAGTATTTGGTCAGGGATTATATTTGTAGGCATTTTACCCTCCTTTAAGATACAGTTCACATTCGCCTTTTCTTTCATCGAATTCCTTGATACTATCCCCTTCGTTTTCATGACGGTTGTCCCTTACACCCTCTGCCACACTTCCACCCCGCGGTGCCTCGCAGGTTAGTCTGTTAATGTAGGTGTTACAGCATGATTAAGCTATAGTCTTAATGAAGTCTCAAATCCAAGGGTCGAGGGAAGTTTTCATGGAAGAATTAGCTTTTCTAATGACGCTAAATTCCATCGGATGTTCCCCGTTCGGAAATGTCTTCCGGAAAAACGCCCTCTCCCCAATCATTTCTCTTGCCGATAACTTTCTCCCGCGGTTTCCAACCAGTCCCATACATATCCCTGGTTGAACCCCGGAAATTTTTCTCCCTTACTGCGAGGCAGGACCAGGGTCGGCTCCAGACCAGAGGTTCGGTGTGGCACCAGCGGCTCTTGGGGTATTGAATACACCCCAGGAAAAGAGGGGTTCGTGGGTCTCGTCCCGGAAATTCGTAACAAACTATGTGCAAAATGGCGTGTTATAAGTGGTTTGGAAGCAAAAGTTTGTCTTTAAAGAAGAGCAAGTTTTTACTGTATGCAGATTTCCCTTTTATTCTACCACCAAGTTTTGACTAATTCCAAAATTATTTTGATTTGCATTTACATTTAGCTTGTGGTAGATATTAAAAAAATTTTAATTTATACAAAGTTTAACTGTATTTTAAAGTAAAATAACCAAGACATCATTTACAAAAAAGCAGCAAAATAATTTCGGTTTATAATTTAAGGTCTATGACAAAGAAATACGCCGGTTTTTTGGTGGGGGCAATTGCCCCTTCTGCCCCCCTCCCCCTACCCCCTTGGGGCCGCCAATGGGCAGGACCGTCTTGATTCGGTGGAGGTTCCCGAATTTTAGGAGGGATAGGAAAGTTAATCGCATCTTCCCCACTCAGCTCTAATTAAGACAATTAGTCAATCAATCCCTTTCTCTTGCTAATTACGCTCCTCTCGCCTTTCTTACTGCGATCGCCCATAATTATGCATTCCCCCTTAACCCGGTCGATTTCTTTGACAGGGAAGGCCTTGATGTAAATGTTTTTACGTCCGTGGGACACGATACTAATTTGTCGCCCGGCGCTAATTTGGGTCGGATCCAGGGATACGAGCAACATTGGGCGAATCTCGATGAATTTTTCATCGTTAACAGGATCCGCCTTCTTGTTTCTTCGAAGAACGCCTTGACACTTGGGTTATTGTGTGTCTCAAATATTTTCCACCGCATAAGAGTGTTCATTAGTACAACCATTCTGCCAAACCTGTTGACTACCCTCCCCATGATATAAATGTGGGATGATGATGGAATCTTGTTGAAGTTGAACTCTTCTGTCACGCTACGTCAATGGCTGCCAATCACAGGAGACCATATATATATTTCAACGTTTAAAAAATTCCCATTTCTATGTCGTCCATTTTACTTTTTATCAATAGAATCAAACATAACTTACCTTTTTATAGCAATATTTCTCGCTATTTTTTGCGCATTGTTTAAATTATTATTTTAAAAATATGAAAATTAACAGCTACTTCCCAACCGCTTAGAACTCCGTTTCTAAAAACGGTCAAACCTTGGTGCTACTGATGATGCCGTCAGCCGTAAAGCCTCCTTGACGGAAAGAGAGACGATGATAAACTGAACGCCACCGTCTACTTCAGTAACGTCACTAAACGTCGATCGTAATCCCGCCCTATGAATAAGCATCTCGAAAATGTCCAGAGTTTTGGGGAAAATCAAAGGAATTATTCCGTCTTCGTGTGCGGAAGTTGGTCGTTAGTTTCGAGGTTGGGAGCGCAAAGGGATTAGGTGGGTGTGTACTTGATAGCAGCGGTTTCGAGAGCAGTGTATTCCGATTTGCTTTGCTCTGCTCCTTTGGGAGTTCCCATGGTGTCGGGTGGAAAGTTTTAATAGCCCAGCTCTCTCTCTCTCTCTCTTACTTGAGCACCAAGGGGGAAAATTAAATTGGTGCAATCAATATAAGTTCCTGGATTTAATTTAACGGAGACAAATATCCTGTTATCCTATTATGTAGCCGCTAGCATTTGTCCATACATGCGATATTTTCTTATCTTGGAACCGCTACCTATTCGGTGGGTAGGCATTAAATTTATCGGGTGATTCGACTACATGTACATCGTAAAACGGAATTAAATTTTCCTGAAACTGGTTTAACATCTCTCTAACTTCATCTTCATATTCTTGCGCCACTATTGAATCGGTGGTCGTGAACTCGGTGTTGAAGATTGAGGAAATTTTCCTAATTTTTCGAGGACTGATGTTAAAGTAGCGTAGCCCGTAACAATTCAATTGTTCGTTACTATTCAATGAAAGAAAGATGCGGGGGAAGAAGGTTATCTGAGAGAGGTGACCCCACTGGCGTGAGCACAAGTGGGTGACGGGTATGTGGGAATGAAGAAAGACGTACGCATACATGTAATTCGTTGAATATTGCCTCCTTTCCATTCTGGCGATCCCTCGACCATATACAGGCAGTACCCGATCGCGGGAAGAATGGGCGAAGGTGAGTTAAGAAACCCATAGTTAATGATGTTAAATTAATCGTCAATCGGTATAGTAAAAATATGCAGGCATTAGTTATGAGTAAATATAAAATGTATGACTTAAGGCTCACATAAGCACGCAGGCGCAGGAACGCGCGTCAACGTACCTGTACATACACACCCATACCTACCCTCATACAAAACTTAACTAATTTCCCCCGAATGTTGCTCCCTGCTCACTCTACCTTAAGCGTTGCTATGGTGCAGGAATTCTCTCCTCTATTTCCCGCTCATGTTAAAACTATTTAATCAGTTGTGTTACACTGTAAGCGTGGAAATTCGCCCACGCGAAATGCAGCAGGCTTAACATTTGGAGCAATCACGGATATCTCTCATTCCAGCCTCTTGTTGCCGCCGGAAACTTGTGCAGGGGAGAAATAAACGAAGAGATTGCTGGAAAACAAGTTGGCATAAATTTCCGCGCATTCGATTCACGTAATCAGCTATCATGGTAAATTAATCACACAACTTCGTCTCAAATCTCCTCCGTTCGACAATCCACATAACTGTGTGTTCAGAGGCATTTGGATCAATTTAGTCCTGTATTCGCGATAGGTGCCTTTCTGGAAGCTCATCATTTCTAAGTTTAAAATAATCAATGCTAAGGGGAAAATGCTCAATGATATTCATATTATCTCCTCTATTTTTTCTTTATTTCTTTATCGTCTTACTTTCCTTACCGTTCGTGAGATACTTTTTTCCTTTCTATGCCTCTTGATCGTGACCAAAATACTTTTATGCCCTCATCCTTATCCTTTAAACTTAAAAAATACTTTTCCATGCCATAAAATCTTAGTACCTGTACTTCATGGCCTACATGCATTATCTTCGGAATATTTTTTACTGTAGGGTTACTAATGAGAAAGAAGTACCTGAACATATTTGTGTGCAGTGTTGCAATATGTGGCCTATGTTTTTTTTTTCAGATTTTCACTGGATCGGTGGAAGTACACATTATGGTTTGGCAGAATTTTAGAATTCCTTCTAAGTTGCTGTCATCGTGGTTGGTATCTTTCTGCCTATATCATGCCTTCATTTGAGTGCATATTTGTGACATGCGATAGATTTTTGGCAGTCCGGCGAATCAAATATTTTTGAAGACTTGGCTTGAATAAAGCAGGGGACATGGGAAAATTGAGCGAACCAATAATTCGAAAATCAATAAGTGGGTGTCTTTAATGCACCTCGTGACTGAGGGTATCGATAGCAATATTAAGTATCATGCTCTCCACATTTATATGGCATAATTCAGTACTCTTTAGCACTTTTCCTAAGTACCCCTTAACCCGAAAGCAATTTCATACGCCCCTCTCAATTGTCCTATATAAGAAAATGATCGCATACTGATGACGCAAGGAGAACCCTGGTTAGGTTAATCTTTGTAAGAAGTAAATTGTTTGTTTTTAAATAAAACTCTGTTATCTTCACAATAATTAAACGTATTTAGAAAAATAAATAAAGTGCTCAATAGTTCATTTTTTGTAGCTTCTCTGTCCACGCAATAATCACCAATTCACCGAAGATTCCAGGGACGTGGAACTATCGGTGAAATACCTACCTAGTTTGAAGTTTCTGCAACTTCTGATCGTACTAAAAATTATGTTTTACCTCCTCCCCCGAATTCATTCCGATCTATACAGGGAATCACAGCTCTTAGTTGCGGAAAACTTGGTCTTGAAATATCTAAAAGATTAACAGCTAAGGTGTAGGCATGCGTTTATTTTATCGCCCTGCCATCGATAAATATTCTGTTTCCAACTTGGTTATTAAATCCTGTAAGGTAATTAAGCTGGCAAGGAAATAAAATCCCGGATCACACGGTACTTGATCTAGCACAAAGGCCTAGTATGCCGGCCGGTACCTGGTATTGAGTGTTCTGAGCAAGCTGGATTTATCTGAAAATGCACCCGGAATGATCCATGTTTATAGTTCCGTGGTAAGTCATGATTTCGTTTGGGATAAAAAGACGTTGTGTCTTTTTCTCTAACAGGAATCGCGCATTTTTTATCTTGACGTCATCGATATCGGAAAAGCATTGTCGTCAACGCTGAGCCACATGGGTAATGTCGCGGATGTGCGTTTATCGCTAATATCTCGCAATATGCCCTCCCCCCCAGTATTCCTATCTCATCTTGCCGATACAATGTGACCACATTTTTTAAGTGGAACACTTCTTATGGATGGGGGATAATCTCGCGAAAGCATAGCGTCACGCGACACCCGACTCCTGGTCGGATAGTTTTTGCGTGGAAACGTATATTAAAGCGCTTCCAATTAATTCGCAATACTATCACTTGAGGCATATACTGTAATTTCATATGATTTTTTTAGTCTATGTATATTTCATGTAATTTGATATATGTATAATTTTCATATTCATATTTTCAGAAGTATTAATTAATTATGTTTATTTATATATAATAATGTTTATTCCCTACCGTCAGTCATATCCATACAAAGTGTTCCATGTCTGTCGTCTGTCCCGCGACGGCCACACCTTTTTTTTGGCGATCGATTTGATGTGGTGGCTAGAGTACAGGCCTCTTATTATCATCGCGAGGAAACCGTCGACATCAAAGACCATCGAATCTAAACTATCGATGCAGAGAAGTCATCGAGTTGGACCGACGATAGCTGAACCATCAATGATTTCTTAATGCACTTTTATCATTTGCATAAGTTGTCAACACTGTGGTCGCATTAAGAACAACAATAAATATTAATAAATTTGCATTATTCTATTCACGCTATATCTTTTAGTAACAAATGAAGTTTAAAGTTATTGGCTGATGCGATTTTAATCTTTACCCTCTTCAGTCCCAGCGCGTCGTATGTGATTCATATTTTTATATTATTTTGTGATCCTTTATAGCATTAGCCCCAATTTTATCGGGTTGTTTAAGGAATATATCATTAGAAAATACGATACTATCGGCATTGACGCAATAAAAGATATTCTTATGGATCACAAAATCACAGAAACGGCACGTGTCATGTAAGGCACGCTGGAAGCGAAGATGTTTGTAACTAAGCATAGTAATTCCTGTCTTCAACTTAATAATTTTACTCGAGGATTTCACAAACTATTGGAGGAAAAGCATCGGTTGCGCGAAATCATCGGTGATGAGCAATCGATGGGGAAAACATCGGCCATTAGACTCTAACTATCGATGTTTCTAAAGTATTGGCCATCGATTTTCATCACTACCTCCCATTCCTAAGGCCGGAAGGGTTCCAATCCCGGCAGAGGTGGAGGCCGTGTTTCAATCTAAGTTAAGGCGTACTAGCCGTACTTAATTCTTCTCAAATTCAGGAAGTGACGTCACAATTTCAACCTTTGGACCAACTTCACGAACACGAAAGGGCTGGCACGGGATAGTAAGAGAAAAGGCTTACTAGCAGGCCTTACTACACTTATTCGTTCATCTTGGCGTCCGCTATAGCAAGGGTTTCTAGCTTCGTGAGAGATAGTGAAGGCAAATTTGAATGCATATGTCAATGAATCTGCTATTTTTAATTTTAATAACTCTTTTAATGTTCCTGTTTGACCTAATAAACATTCCTTTGACCGTAAATGTCATTTTTTGGCGTTTTCACGAGATATGTCATTGTGACGGCTGCCATCAATTATTAGTTTGACGAATTTTTCGACCACATGTGTACGTATAAGCGCTAGTTTCCCGTTACTTCGCAAATATGGCTCTGTGTCGTTCTGAATGTAGTACTTACATGGTATATATTAAGGGGGTATACCTATTGAAGTCCATGGGCTTCGTATTCGTTTGGGTGTAATAAACGAGGCGTTTTTGGATACGTAGACAATGCCATGCGCTAAGCGTTGAAAATCTTCATCAATAAGCTAGAAGCGGAAGCATCATTCCAAAATAAGTGTGTGGTAAATCCAGGGTTCGAATTCCGGTGGTGGCTGAGATTTTTTTCTGTGGAATTCCGATCCCTGCTTGGGTGCCATGTGTAAAGCATTCCAAGTATCCGTCCGGGATGGGAAACGTCCCATCCGTCGGATGGGACGTTAAACCATGGTCATTTGGGATGTCTTTCGTTAAGAGCGGGCTAACGCCGTCGCCGGGTTTTTTTCCACCCTTCCTCCATTCCGCAAATAGTTTTTCTCTTACCCATCAATCCACTCACTTGACCTAAATAGCGCAAATGACTTCAGTTGTCGGTCGCCTCCCCAAAATAACCAACCAATCAACAAAATATAAACACGTTTCAACGTAGATGGCCTAGTCAACTGCCTTGATAGCCAGTTCACGAGGGAAATTAGTTTGTATAAATGTGTAGGTGCAAAAGTTAAGAGCTCGATTCATGCTCGGTGTTGGGATTTCGAGTGTAAACATGCAGCCTAGAGCTACTCCCGTGCTTTGGGCTTCAAAGTGTTAACCTCGCGGGTTGTGGCTTAATTGAAGCTCTGTTTTTTTACTTGCGTTGTCATCTTTTTTTGGACCGTAAGGGCATAATATCTATCTCCATCGTCTCAGGCTCAACCTTGTGGAAGTTCATTTTATCGTAAATTAAAAGGAAAACTTTGTTATAGTCCACCAATTTATTCTCAGGTACAACTAGTTTCGATGCAGCGGCGTCATCTTCAGGTACCTGAAGATGACGCCGCTGCGTCGAAACTAGTTGTACCTGAGAATAAATTGGTGGAATATAACAAAATTTTCCTTTTCGTTTACGGCATAATATCTAGTTCCCTTAGATCCTCCTAAACTTTCCGCGAGAATTAAGGAAGCCTGAGTAGCTCTATTGGTCAGCGCATTGGTCCTGGAAGCCAAATGTCCGTTGGTCGATTTCTGGTCCAATTAGATATTTCAAACTTGGCACTTTCTACGAACCTACCCTTCCCTCCTTAACCGCGTGAACGACCTCAATTGTCGATCTCGTACTAACAGAAGCAACAAGGGTACTTTTCAACCAACCAAGAATACCATGGACCTGTCGCCTTCGAGAGGGTGGGAAAGGGGTTTGCCATTGGAAATGGAACGTCTTACCGTCTTCCCACGGTCGGATCTTCGAAGAATTCGCGTCATAGTAGGATTTTGGATGGAATCCTCCTTTTGTGTCCGCCGCTCACAGTGCCGTCTTTAATCAAATGAGAAGTTTATAAAGGCGCGTTGATGCGGAGTAAAAGGAGAAGAGGATGAATGCGGATTCGGATTTGCCAAAGTTTCACGCAAGTCCTGTTTCCAGAAGTTGCAAGAGTGGGTGGGATAGAACGACGAATCGGCAATGCGACGTTCAACATCTTCCGCCCTTCCTTCCTTGCCTCCACTTTCCTGCCATAAAGACCTTCTTACGCCCCCCTCTCCCTCGCATTAAGGAGATTGGCTCGGGACTGACTACGCAAGTCAGAATCCGCTCGGTTTCCCGCCTTTTTATTAATGCCGTTGGAAGCGTGCTGCTTTCTCTTTTTATATAGGCATTATCTGTTCGGAAAATAAATAGCCAGACATTGTGGAAGCTGATTAGTGGACGAAGTTCGTATTTAAATTAAAGCGATTACTTTTCACAGACTGAAGGGCTGATTGCATCCACTTTCATACGTATGCATAAATGAATCAATGAATTTATACCCTACTATAAATATGGCTACAACAAAAAATAAGCTTGGAAATTTATTGACCACGTTTTCCAGTAGTGTGGTCCAGTCTACAATAGAAAACTTTTATACACAAAAACAAGGTCATTGCATTAAATGAAAAGTAAAAAATACAAATGAGTTCAGTCTTCTTACATAACTTATGCCGCCTCCTGCAGCGTCTCTCTCTTTCTGGTATTTAGTTTGTGATTGTTATGAAATAATTTTTTCTTCGGTGGGTAAAAGACCTTGAGAAATGATAAATCGTCATTAACATATCGCCAGCGTTGCGCAATCGTCTATTTGCTTCATGAGTGCCAAGATGAATTCACTTCATTTAGAATTTTTTTTATTTGGAAATATTATTTGATCGACTCTCGCAGAATCAGTGTAGTTCACGGATTTGTCGGTTGCTTTTCGAAGAGCCTTTTTTCCACTAGTTATCTACATATTTATCAAATATAGTTTTCTATTAAAAATTTCGTATTATTCGAAAATTAAAGCATCTTATAGCCAACATTTACCGCCAGTTTTTTTTTCAAATAACATTTTATCGTTTTTCGTCGCTTTGAATGTCTTCTTTCAGCTCTGTTTTTCCATATTGAAAAATTCTTTCCCACATACTTTCCCCCTTTAATTCAGCATACTTCCTTTTCATTCCCTCAGACCTACCTACCTATTATGTCATGAGCCAGATTTTCCCCTCTGCAACAGCATCCAACATTCTACCGCAAATAATTACTTCTTTCACCCACTTGCTTCATTTTCTCATAATATCCTCCAGCAACTTCACTTCTTCCCTTACCGAGCAATGTATTTTATTCGTTTGACATCCTTTCCAATCATCGAACTTTCTCCATTGTTTTCCACGCAAACACGCATAACTCCTCCAGTCTTCTGCGCTCTTCCCAAAGCCTTCGTCTTGAGTTCTCCAAACGTCGAGCTCCGGAAATTCGGATTTATGACGGAACTTGACTCAAAATCTTTGCTTAGATACTCATGTCATCGGACTTAAAATTTCAGATCACGCGAGGTTTACGTTCACTCTGAGAATATTATTTTAACCCCACACTATATATGTAGAGCTGATAGAAGTGATGGAAGAAGGGGGATACTCCGCCGAACTGATAGGTACAAACATTTCTTTCCACCTACTATTAGTGAACACAACAAAAACAGAGTAAGACCCGAAGACTCACCGTCAAGGTGACTGAGAAGAGGTAATTGTGGGTCTTTGAGTGCACATTTTAATATATATAAAATTTTCAGACTTAACTTGGTGTAACCACATTGCGATAATTTAGAAATGATTTCACTTAGTAATTTTCCACAGAAAGTGGGAATATACAACCGGCAAGAAATAAAACTTTCTGTGGATTATTACAAAGTGAATTATTTCCAAACTATCACATTTTAATAATTTTTTAAGTCGAAAATAACTTCTTGGACCACATTTCATTTAAGTGCATCTGTTTATGCGTTGAAACGCACCATACATGCATTAATGGAAATGATACGAGAATTATATTTGAATATTTTTCCTTAAAGCAATGTTATCTATGACTTAGAGTTTTCGGCGCGTTATTCGACGATATGATATTGAAATGTTTTTTTTCGACTATTGGACTCGGGTTGACACCTTGATATTTGTTATCAACAATTATAACAATAATAAATTATTATTTTGTGTTTAGAAGAAAAAACCACGTACATACCTAATCGAATATTACGAAATATATGGCATTTGCCATAAGGCTACGTGTTCAATAGCATTGAAATGCTAAAAAAACATATCGGTATGTTTCAGTTTTTTTCGGTTTTATGTATGGATATCATTAATGAGAGCACGTTTCACGCAAATTTATACGGAAACAAAAATCGCTCCAACCACCTTAAGATACGACCTCGTACATTTCACGTTCGTCCATTCCCTCTTCCAACTCCTTATTCCCTCCATTTTTGACGGTCGGAGTACCATCACCTCCTCTCACACGCACCTGTGGCGGTTCGTGGGGTAATATGTAAGTGTAGCTGTTGCAGCATGATTGAGATGTAGACTTTTTCGCTGTAGATGTAATTTTTTTGTAGCTGTAAACTTGAGTATACGATAAAATGTCCATTGTTTCCGCCTGAATTGTTTTTAATCCTATCCTTTTACAACTGAATATATTTTTCGAAGCTGTTTTACTTTATAGGATCATTACGAATTGCTTATTCGAAACGGATCCGTAATTTTACAAAATAAATATTGCTAATGTAAGAGAAACAATTGCACTTTTCCACAAAATGGTTTTGTGGAAAAGTGCAATTGTTTCTCTTACATTATGAAGAACTTCCACGATATCTCGCCTGAATCTGTTGAATTTATAAATATTGCTGCCGGCCTCGGTGGCGGCGGGGTAACGTCCTAGCCTTCTATCCCAAAGGTCGCGGGTTCGATTCCCGCCTGTGGAGGATTTTTCACTTTCCAGGGCATGGTTGTGTGTGCTCGTCCATTGTTGAATGCTAACACCCCGATATAAAAGGCCATTGAGTGCTGTTTTCGGTGGTAAATAAATAAATAAATAACACCCTCATTCAAGAAAATGATACGCTTTCTCAGGGCGTCATACCCTAAGATCTCTCGGAAGCATAATTCGAACAGAAAGTTTTAGACAGCTGATGGAAGAATTACTTTGGAAATGGTTAGACCCTCGGAAACTAAACGCTAGGCTTAGACTACTTGAAAAACTCCAATCAGACGAGTTTCATTACTAGAGGGATGATATTATTTTAACCCCGCGCTATATGTATCTAGAACTGAACTGATACCTACACGGCCGAGCTGACTGGTTCATGCTTTTGAGGCTTTACCTCATGGCAAACATTAGCGATTTATGCTAATGCATAATTAGTCATAGTTACACTAACTTTAGGGTATGGTGAATTGCATGTTGGTGACTACTCACCCCCTGCCACACACCCTTGAGGTGGCTTGCATGGTATATTGTAGATGTAGATGTAAATAAGTTCCTTACTTATACACACCATGAGTGATTATGAGAACAATTCAAGACACTGCGTGACAATAACTCAAGACTCATCCTTAACCCACATTTCACCTCTGTCCTCTCCACCCCCCATTTACCTATCCCCACCCGCCCTACTTTCCATGGCTGGTGTCCTAGTACCCCCTGCTACACTCCTCTGCGGCTCGTAGGGTAGGTGCCTAGTATGTATATGTCGCTGCAAAATGGAACCATACCGCATTTCATCATCCATACGTGCTCTTGCTAACCGCGCGAAAGTAAATCAACATCCTAAACGATACATAGAAGCACCATCACCTCGCTACTCCGAAGATTTTACGATCGCATAGTACCCCCAATATGACGCCATAAATATTATCCCCTTTAATAATAATTACCCACGCGATACACGTGTTCGCTGCTCACCGCAACTAATTACCCGCCATTTCGAATGTAAATAATTGAGTTTATATCGCTCATAATTCGCAGCACGATGGAACGGACATTTTCGTGCGGTGGCGTTGTCATTGAAAAGAGAATTAAAAAAACGGACAACCACGTCGTTCTCGCGCAGTTCATCTCATTTTTTTCTCTCCGCTCGGGTCGCCCTGTCGGCATCATTAAACAGGCGAGATTGTGCTTAAAAAAAACTTCTCGTTCCAGTGTCTGCAGTTGTCATCGGATTTTGAAACGTGACTGTTAAGTTCGCGAGATCCAAACTGTTTTGACGTTGCGAATGACCCTGCCAAAGGCAGGTACATTGAGATGGCCTCGGCAACATTTTTGACTGCACGAGCAAATCGATCTTTCGTCACCTATCTTCTTGCTTACCTATATACATTTTTGTGTCTATGTCGGCATCGCCCAGCGAGCCCCGGAAAGGATATACGGCCGCGGGTATTAAATCAACAGCGATGAATATTGGGATAGAAGGATAATTTTACAAATAGTCCCTCCCTCTGCTCGTGCAATGCCGCGCGGAGAAGAATTTTTTCATGCTCATCTATTCACAAAGCTCTCAATGTTGAATTCTCGCCGTTCTCTTGGCTGCGTATAAAATTGGAGGCCACAAAAATATCCTTTAGCTCAGCTCAAATTCGTTCGATTTAATCTGGTATAGTGACTTCACCCTGGCTTTTAATCTGCCAGACACCATGACTCTCATTTGGTGACATGCACAGTGTTATTTGCACTTCAACCATCTCAAGATGGCCGCCGGTAACCACCCACGCACTCCTCCGTCTGTGTATTCCGTTGTGATTTCAGTGGTAGTTTTCTTTTGTCCGGTGCTTTTCCTGTGTGGATCCTCCAATGTTCTTTTTTTTCTCTCACTCTCACTTTATCTGTCCCCTCTGAAACGCTATCACAACAACTTTAATAGTTACGGTGATATTCACTTCATCGCCTTCCATGCCTGCGGTTTCAACGTCAGCCATCTCCATCTATCCCGGCCGCCGCCGGACCTCTCGCCGAGAGAATGCTACCCCGAGTCGCTCGTCTTCTGGGTGGAATCTACTCGCCCTCCTCGTTCTCCTCACCGGGGACGTCAGCCTCAACCCCAGCACTGTATTGCAGTTTTATTACCAAAACGTTAGGAGTATTCAGAACAAGCTCTTCATTATTTCCTCCCACTGTTGCGATATCTGAGCTTTCAATGTGATAGCTCTATCCGAAACCTGGCTCAACGATAGAGTGGTAGACAGTGAACTAGACTTCACACGCAGTCACCAAGTGTTTCGCAGGGATCGAAATTCTCGCGGTGGTGGTGTACTACTGGCGATCAATTATTCCATCCCGGCGACTCGGCGTTCCGATCTCGAGACTCAGTGCGAGATTATCTGGATGGAAGTCCGACTTGAGAGTGGGTGTGGAACCCGTTTGCCTAGCAAACTTTTCATTGGCTGCTTTTATCGTCTCCATTCGAGCAACATTTCCGTGTTGGAAGAATGTCTTGAGTCAGTTCTCCGCGTCCACACATTTGGCGACCTGATCCTGCTCGGAGATTTCAATCTTCTCATCAAATGGAATTCATCAACCAGCGGTAATAGTGCCGACTCCAATGGCACGTTTTTCATTGACCACTTCATAGACGGCATGGGTCTCTTCCAGTGCAATCCTTTTCCGACCAGAAATTTGGCAACATTGGACCTCATCCTTTCTTAATTCAGTGTTCACCCCCCTACTACGTGGAGAAACATTTTCGAATCAGACCACTCCTCCCTTGAGTTCTTATTACCCGTGCCCCTCCCCCACCATACTTCCACCCATCCCTCGCCTCCAGCTCGGTCAGTGAAAGCCTGGAGAAAGGCCGATTGGGATGCCATTAACCGCGAACTCTCGCTCCTGCCTTGACACCTCCTGGAGAGCGGGTCCCCGGACGACGCTCTGGACGTGTTTTATGACTTCGTGCACGGTGTCACCGCCGACTTCGTCCCTTCTCGAAGGGTATCTAAAAAGAGACCCATATGGCTCTCAGCGGAAACATCCCTCGTACTTAAAAATATACGGGCAGCATGGAAGCTTTTGAAGTCCTTTCCCTAACCCACAGACATACGCCTCATTTTCACGCCTTCGTCGAATATCACGGAATCTCCTACGCCATGGTCGCCATGATAATAGTGTGAAATCGATTACAGACGACATGATTCCCAACCCCAAACGCTTCTTGTCCCTATTTAATTCGAGACGAAAATCCGTGCGCATACCCTCCATCATCAAATCAGATCAGGGCCATTTCTCGGGTGCCGAACGAACTTCGACCTTCAACAGTTTCTTATCTTCGAACTTCGCTACACCCACCCCACAAATCGATCTCCCAACACTTCTTCAGGTTTGCTCTCACTCACTCTCCATGGTCTCTGTTAAGAACGACGAGACCCTATCCCTCCAAAAATCTTTACCTCCCAACAAAGCCACTGGAGCTGACGGCCTTGGCTCACTCTTTCTACTCCGAACCGCGGACACTCTTCATATCCCCCTGTGTAAATTGTTCAACCCCCTGTGTAAACTTTTTTTGCAGCTGGTTCTTTTCCTTCAGCCTGGAAAACAGCACTTGTGACTCCCATTTTAAAATCCTGCGCTAAAGATGATGTGTGTAATTATTGTCCTATATCTATCCTTCCCATTCTTTCCATTCTATTTGAACGTTTTATTCATGACTGTCTTTTATCATTCGCCATCCCATAGATTTCACCTCAGCAGCACGGCTTCCTCCCGGGAGGCTCCTGCGCTACTAAACTCACTGTACTGCATCACCACATCACCGCTGCCTTCGAAGCCTCTTCTCAACTTCGACATTGACTCGACATTCGACTTCGATATACATCGACTTTGCGAAAGCTTTTGTTTCCGTAAATCACACCCTCTTAATCCACAAATTGGCTAATCGGTACAACATTCACTGTGCTTTCCTATCTATCCTTTCCAAATTCCTCACCGACCGCACTCAGCATCTTGTTCTTGACGGAGCCTCATCATAAAATCTACCCATCCTTTCTTGTGTCCCCCAAGGAAGCGTTCTCGGATCTCTTCTCTTTTCCCTTTTCATTGATGACGTAACCAGCTGCGCGCTTTCCAACTCTTGCGGAATTCTGCTCTATGCAGACGACTGCAAAATATTTAAAACAGTTGAGAATACAGCCGATTCCCAGTCACTCCAATCTTCACTCAATTCCCTTGAGGCCTGGTGCCTGCAGTGGCAACTTAGAATTAATACTCTTAAATCAAAATACTGTAAAGGCGTATTCACGGAACCGAAAGGATCATTGGTCCGCCCAGGATTCGTTGAGGGATCGGGAGTCTGGGCACAGGAATGAGACTTGCCCGTACTCGCGAAAATTACACCAACTGCATGCATGGTCTCCCACAGTACAGGTGGGGAAAAGGGAGGGGGAGGGGTAGGAGGGGTGGAATGGGTTGGGGTGGCGGCTTCCTCTGGTATCCCTTAGGTTGCGTTACCTGGCATCCACCGCTGTTACATTGCCGGGTCTCCTCCGCTAACCGAGCCACCTGAGAGCGTCAGCAAATTTTGGAAGGAAGTGGGTGGTGGGTGGGGAAAAACGAGGGAAAGAAGGTGGTATTCGTCGAGCGGAACTGAGTCAACAAATCAACACTTTACAATACATACCGTTTTCTTTAAAGCATACCGTAACTCCTAAAAACTACACTATATTTAACGAAATCGTTCCAATTGCCTCCTCACATAATGACCTGGGTATTACTTTCGATCCCAAACTGTCTTTCGTCCCGCACCTCAATAAAATAAAATCTAAGGCCATGTCAGTCGTGGGTGTGCCCTATAGATTCACCAATTTCACAAACCCCATAGCCCTGAAAACCATATTCACTGGCTGCGTTCTCCCAATTCTCGAATACTGCTCCGTTATCTACTCCACTGCATGTCAATCCAACTTGAATATTTTTGAACGCCCCGTTAATTTCTTCATTTCCGTAGTCCGTCACCGCGTACCGCACCTCCGTAATTCTTCTCGTACTGTAATCATGTCTGCTCTATCATTGACCCCACTGGCCACCCGAAGGAATATCATTGACCTTTCATTTATTTACACTGCGTTAAATGGTCAGTACCGATCCACTGAAATACTCCCACACTTTTCACTTCACATCCCCGGCCGTGCCTTGCGCAACAATCTCCTTATACACCAACCTAAATTCCGTCTTTCTCTCTCCCAGCGATCCCGTTTTTACAGGCTTCCTGCCTTGTACAACACCATTTCATCTGCCTACCCTTCCCTCGATCTCTCTGCTCCCTTCGGATCATTCAAGCGCCAGCTTAGAAAAGCGTTTTCCTCCTGATTCCCTAATTTTCCATGTTGTTGTAGTTTATTGATTTATGTTATTGTCTCTTAGTTTTTATTTTGATACTATTAACCAACACATGTTTTTTTCATATTTTATTTTGTTAATTCTGCAGATTCTAAGTTGAAAATGCTCAATGCAAAGGCCGACATCGGCTGTTTTTGAATGTTTAAAATAAATCAAATCAAAGTGTATTTATAGGAAGTGTTGGGTTTTCGGCATCTGTCCTACGGCAATTGATGGCGGAGGCTGAGTATGCATAACTCTGTATCCAACTTATTGAAACATAATTTGGTATTTCGAGGTGCAAATTACCTCAGTGGTCGGCACATCCTGTTCTCAAATCGACAACTTCTAGGGGCGGAAATTCAACCATTACAGATAGTTTGAGTGAGATTTCACAATTGCATCAAATACATGGAATTTGGCCACGTTATAAATAAAAAGATATTTTGTCTTTCTACTGATACGAAAAAATCCGCAGCTTACTGCATTACCTTGTGATAGGTATTTGCCAAAAATTAGAAACCGTTTTCCATGGGATTTGGTACGGCTGTGAACTCCAAAAAGACATTATGTGGAAGTAATGAGGATTTTTTTCGCTTAGATCACGTCAGTAAATGTAAACGGTGTACAATGCGGTGTACGGTTCGATGTAAACGGTTAAATGTCTTTTCGACTATTGTTATAGAAAAATTGTAAACTCATTGTTATAAAATCGCAAAAAAAAACTTCATTTGTAAAGACGTTTTTAGCGTAGATACGGCGTGGAACAAAGAAGCCAAGTTATGGCCTCAAATATGTAGGAATACATATTTAGTTTATTTCTGAGATTTTCTGATGAAAACACATTAAGTCAAATACAGTTCACACTTTTCCCATAGGACAGTTAATCCTACTACACGTTTCAACTCACTGAATCATCTTCAAGTGCAAGACCTGTGTCTTGGGTCTTTTACCTGAAGATGGCTATGTGAGTTGAAACGCGCATTAGGATTAAAACTCCTGCGGGAAAGTTCGAATTGCGCTTGATTTAATATGAATTACTTCCGCTACACCAAGCCTGAATCTGTTGAACTTAATGAAAAAAAAGTTTTTAATTAAATTAAAATTTTTGTTGACAGTACAAGTAAAATATTCTGGCTTTACTTTGTGGATCTGACTCACAAGAAATAATTTCTCACACTTTTCCACACATTTTTTATTCTTTCCGACCATGGATTCTGCATCTAAAGTGTCATTCCTTGATAATGACATTATAGTTGTCGAAACCAAGGTTGGAAATAATAAATAAGTGTGGTTTTTACAAAGTGAGAAATAATTTCATAGGTTTAGAGGTATGAAAATAACCCGCTGCCTTGATTTCATGCTTCTTACTACTGCTTATATTTAAAAAATCAAATTCTCTTCTAATTAAAAATACGGTATCTATTATTACTATGGAAAAATTTCTCTCTAAAGGCCTGGATATACGGTTCATGAGAATGTACAAGTTTTTGTACATTTGTGTGAATGGTTTCATGTACAGATTCTTGTACATTCTCATGGACAAGATCAATGAATAGGTGGCTACACGGTACATTTTTTTGACAGATTTTCGTACATTTTCTGATGCGCATTATGCGTTTTCGTTTGTTTTTCCTCATTTTAAACCGTTGGCGCGTTATTTAAACCATTTTTTGCCAGGGAAACGACACATTCAGTTGTCATTTGGCTTGTGTTGGTGGTTTATTTGGTTTCGTGCGCTCGAATTGTTTTTGGATTTTGACCTCTTGCTCGTTGATTGTAACAAAAAAGCCGCCAACACAAGCCAGATGACAACTGAATGTGTCATGCGTCGTATGCCACCAGGTGTCTCTGTAATGAGGTCAACTTGTACGATTGTCTGAACGAAATTAGAACAGGTTCTATTTTCTGTTCAGACATTCATACAATCGTACATTTTTGTGTGGTTACACGGTGAATTTTCGCGTTCATTCTGACATTCAGACATTCACACATTTTCTTGTACATTCTCATGTACCGTGTAACCAGGCCTTAAGAGTATTTATCGATCGGTTGATTGCAAAAAAAAAGGATTCAAGGTACGCCCGCGTTTAAGGTGAATTTTCTGGGCGTTTGATATCGCTAATTAGTCGGTTGGGGCGCCAGAGAAGATGAGATGAGAATCGGGGAAACCTTAAATTGCATTCCTCCGGGAAACTCTTGGAGGACTTATGGCCACACATCGGATGCTGCCCCCCGCCGCCTAGTTAGTTACACTCGAATTGTATGCGTTTCCTCCTCCTTGGCCCTCCTGCCCACTAATTGAAAGCGTTAATGCCCTCGTAATCTTCCATACCCGCCCCTTTCACCCTATCTCCACCCCATCCTACCAGAACAACCCCCATTGTTAACATCAGGCCGTATCCACCACCGTCTTACCATCCTCGGGGGTTGTAAACGTCCGGCTCTGAAGAGCATCCCCGTCATACATTACGGAGTCTGAGTGAAAAGATTTTATTTTCTCACCACACCCATACCAGTCATCATTGGTCGTTCAATACTAAGATAGGTTTACTGCAGCCCTCCATCCTTCCCTATCTAAGACTAGTTCACTTCCTCCCTGGTAGTTCTTCTTATGCATCTTCCTCTTTATTTCGTCTTGTTATTCATCCCTTGGCCTTCCTCTTGGGACTTTTCCCTCTATTTTTCTTTCAGTTATATCCTTCACAAACCCATTGTGCCTCAAACCATCTGGAACTTCTTTTCCTTTAAAGTGCTCCATATAATCCTCTCCTCTTCTACTTTTCTGTATACCTCTTCACACCTTATTTTATCCGTCCATTCAGCATCCTTCTCCAACACCAAGTTTCGAAAACTCCTTATCTTTTCTGCTCCTCTTTTCCAATGCTCCACGTTTCCAATCGATCCATGGAGTTCCACGCTCCACACGAATGTTTCCTCGTTCGCAGTCTTGTCCTCTTTGGACACAGTAGTTTTCTTTTCATCCCTTGCCAGTGGCGGATAAGAAAGAGGATCGGACGATAATTTTCAAATGGATGAAAATTTGAGGAAAACTACTTGAAGATAAACTTGAAATACCTGAAGATCTCTCACCCTCTCAAGTTAAATGCAGTTATGTTGGCAGCGGCGATGCCTACCACTGTTACTGTCCCCTCCAGTCCGCTTCTTTGCTGACCCCTGACACACGAGCCTTCCCCTCATTAACGTCACGCTTTGAGAATGTACTGCCACCATGTTTCGCTACCACTATACTGATGATTGCTCGTTTCATCCCACAAAACCCTAGCTTCGTTTTATTTCCCCTTCCTAACGTGTCTACCGGCGCCCCCGTGCGTAATTTCGGCTCCCCTGGCATTCCGGGAACTCGGAATGTGCCCGCGGCGATTGGCCGGACTCATCCACGTGAAATGTGTGTGTCCTCTGTTTATCTAGCGCGGTTCTGCGCCTTCGTTAGCCTCATGGTCCCTTCGCAGGGAAATTCCACTCCCTTCGGGACCGAATGCGGAGCAGGAGACACTTGGGACGAGCAACGATCGGCAATTAAAGCGGAGGAGATCCGGCGGAGATTATAATGGCTCTAGTCCTTTTAATGGTTATGCGATCGCTTACAATACTACCGAAAGGACCAGTGGGTTTATTTACCCGAACATGTCCCGTTTATCGATACGATGCAGTGGCTCTACCGTATACAGGCTTTCCGTCGTCGTGGTGATCCGAATCCCTGCAATGCTTCGGCTGTGTCGTAGTTTCAGTTTGAGCCGCCCGGGGTAGTCATATGCCACCCTTACTTTGTGAAATGCATACGAAACATCAAACCTATTGAGACAAAACTTCAAAATTAACTTGAAGAAAATTGCATCACTTAATGAATAATAAGTAGGTACTTTATACATTCCACACATTTTTATTTCTGGTCATGGTTCCGACAATAATTATCATAATCAAAATAATGACAATTATTGTCGAAACCATGATCAGAAATGAAAATGCGTGGAATATATAAAATTATCTAAATCAGTCCGAAAAGTTTAGCTGGAGACCTTCATTTTTATTTATAAAAATAATTTTATACCATTTATCGTAATTTAAAATACAAAATTGATAATGCATATTCTTGCTTTTTCATGTCAAACTAATTGGTGATATTATCGAAATCGATTTCGTTTGCTATTTAATAGATAATAAAGAAAGATGCCTTAATCGTTATGCCTAGTTAATTCTAATGTTTAACTGCTGCATCCCAATTTCTGAGACATTGTCTCGCTTTCCCTCCTAAGGATTTCCCGCCATTAGATCCCTCTTAAATTCCTCACATCTTCTACCTCCTCTTATGTCGTCCAGAATTCCTATCCTCTTCCTTCCTCTTCCACGCTTCCCCAGTGTTCTCCCCTCTATCACTCTCTTCAACATGCCCTCTCCTCTCAAAACCTCCTCCATCCATCTCTTCTGCCTTCTCCGAACCTCCGCCACAAGCTTCCTCTCCTCTCCAACCATATCCGATACCTCCTCGTTCCTCATGAAATGAATGAATGAACTCTCCAACTAATTACTTTATCGGTTTAATAGTTGTTAGTTTTACTCTTTTCACTATTTATAAATTTTGACAATGTTTTTTCCAAAAGTTCTGACCCGAAAAAAAAAATGGTATAGCAAAACTTGGTGGCACTCAGCTGAGGAGAATTTGAGGTCACTGAGAGTGAATCAAACGTTGATGAGCGAGCAAAGGTACAAGGGGACTCCCGGAGGGACCTCTGGGGGGGGTTATATTGTAATCTCACCTTTTTAATGACTCTTTGCGGGAAGGCGGGAGATCCGTTTCGCTCTCTTTAATGATTGACTCACGATCGGCCAAGGTCTGATGGTGGCTCCATTTCACGTTTCTAACGACAGGTGAGATGGAACTAGTGAAATGCGGAGCCAAATGAAACGGATCAAGAGCCTAAAGATACGGATCAAGAGTCGAAATAGCGGATGAATCAAATAAATAGACCGGCAGTTCACCACACGAGAGCCGAAGATGGTCACGCCGCCTGGGTGGCGGAGTTGAACTACGAAAAATTACGTAATTTCCCTCATTTTATGACGTATTCTCACTTAAGTGAGATTACAAAATAACCCCCCTGGAGGGACACTCAGCTCTTTTGTCCCACCTCTCGTGAGTGCTTTCCTCTCCCTTGCGTCATACTCTAAACAAGCGAGTGCCACCATGTTTCGCTACCCCTATACGCACCTGTGCACTTATAAAGCGCAGTATTCCGTCCGTCGGATGGGGCGATAAACCGTGGACTCCTTTGCGATCTTTGTAGGAAAAAGGCCATTTCCAACGCTGGGTTTCACTATCCACCCGTAAGTACTTAAGCCTTGTTCACACGGGAACATTTATTGAGCCAGAATTGGCTTGCAATCCTTGCACAAGACCATGTCGGATGAAACGGTGACAACCGATGGCGAGCAACAATAAACCGCTGTGTGCGCGCACGCGAAGCCACGGGAAGAGACGAAGTAGCGAAAACAATTAAGCGCGGGTGACAGCTTTGCGATTGAAATGGACATTCATATATTATTGGCGTTCATTAGGAAACAATGAATTCTTTATTTGAATAGAGTTCATTGATCTTTATCATTGTTATTAATATGCTTTGTGACGGGGAACGTACTCGTTGACCATGTATCTGGGTATAATTGCTCGTAAGAATAAATGACTACGCTCATGAAAAATAAAAATAAATTGATTTTAAAAATCATCAATTAGATCAGTTTGCGTTACTTTTATTTTAAAATCTTCTTTTTATGCAATTCTCTACTCACAAATAAATGAAGGCAGAAATGCGCACAACTATGCTCCCAGTTCATTTGAAAAATTGAATGCGTTCTAATCATCACCAGAGCAAGGCAATCAGGGCTTAAGGTGGTTTGAGCGAGATAGATCACTAGTCATAGTGGAGACCATATTCAAATTTTATTATTTGATTTCAGCGTCTATAAGAAGTACTTAATAAATATTGTAATATTAATGGCGCAAATATATAGTTATATATGCCCAAAAATCTCAGTAATTAAATAAATAAAGCTACATAAGTCTCTAACTTGATTCATTTTTTCCCGCCGAACGGCTGAAAACCCTTGAAAAAACAGGTTTTTTGTGATTCTGTAAAAGTTACTGCGGTGAGTAATAGATTATTTTTTTATAAATTGTTGAGAAAATATGCAATCTATACACTGTAAGTTTTTTGACGAAATCTAGGAGTTATAAATTCCTATTTCCTTCAATATTCTCCCTCTGAAGCGCTCAGCTATAATCTATCCCATGTAAAACAGCTTGTATTTATAGGAAAATTGCTCGAAAAGTAGTTCGGCAAGGGGTTGATATTTTGATATCATTGGAAAAATGAGAGTTGTTTCTTTAAAATGAGGCCAAATTCATCAAATTCTAGTTGAATCGATTTTTTGCTCAAACTACCTTAACTGGCGTAAAGTTTCTCAGCTGACGGTTGCCTCCGCAAATAGTGATGCAGTGCAATGGCCATTTTCACTAAATAGGAGTTACTATTGTTAGAAGTTATGCCGGTTAAGGTAGATTTATTAAGATTAGAGAGAATATCTCCTAGAAATTTACATCCGCAGGCCCCTATTTCATTGCTTCATTTCAGTCTTCGCTCGGCATGATCTTTTTATCCCATCTCCAAATAAAATGCATATAGCACAAACAAATACTATTGAAAGAAAAACACGCTGACAATGAAACGCGCCGAGTGTCGAGATTACAATGCAACCGCCCGCATTGAAATCCCTTGCGAAATAGGTGCCCATAAAAATAATGAAAAAAATATAGAACATATGTTACGCAAGGACTGGAGAGTGATAGATTTAAATGGGAAAGGGTAAAAAGCCTCAAGATTTTTACTGGAGAAAGTACCTATCTCCTTATATGATTTCTTTCCTCATCTCAGCATACGTCCTACCTCTCTTCATCCCGTCCATAAAGCGTATTCTCTTTCTTTCCCATCCCCGCTCACCTAACATCCTTCCTTATATCACGGCCTTGAGCGTTCCCTCGTCCCTTATTACCTCTCCCAACCACCTACTCTGCCTCCTCCTTATCTCCTGTAAAAGTTTCCTCTCCTCGCCCAACATACCGAGAACTTCTTCGTTCGTCTTCCTTTCCGAAGAGTGACAAAGCATAAGCTAAAATCCTCGGGAAAATGTAGGTATAAGGTTCGATGGACAAATGTGAATATAGGTATAAAAGGTTGAGTACTTGGTTTGGTAAGGAGAGGATATAAGGCTGTTGGTAAAAAATAATAAGGCAGAGCAGGTGGTTGGACCGAGTTATCGGAGGTGATGGGTTGTTGAAGACCACTATTGATGGTAAACCACTAGGAAAGCGGGTGAAATGAGGAAAAGTATGATCGTTTTTGACGGGATTAGGAAGGGTAGAAAATATGCTGAAATTAACCAAGAAAAATTGTGAGGATAAGACACGATTTAGGCAGGGTTACCAGAGCAGAAACGATCGATATTTATTTATTTACCATAAGGCAGTTTGAGCGAGATTTTCTACAGTCATTAATCGAGACAATGGTCTAATTTTATTTTAGAATTTGAGCAGTTGGAAAAATCATTGAGTAAATATATAGGACAAAATATTGATGGCGTTAAAACTTTATTTTATATAAAGGATTTAAGGTTTTCCCGGCGAATAATATACGTGAAGGTTTCTCGGGTTTGAGATGTTGGAAGAGAAAGAAAAACCCATCGCTAAGGCTTGCCTTCCTTATATATCCTCTATAACTAACAAGATATCGAGGATATTAAAACGACGCAGAGTGGAAACGATACATAAACCGCATCCTAAACTCAAACATTCCCTGGACAACCTCGGCTTGAAAACAACCGGAGTATACCGCATACCATGCGAGTGTGGTAGGGCGTATATTGGCGAGACAGGGCCATCAAGAAAAGAATTAAAGAGCATGATAGAAGCATTAGACTTATCCAACCGGAAAAGTTTCCTTTAGCAGAGTATAGCCTTGCCCTTGGTCAGCGTGTCGATTTCCCTAATTCCACACTACTTTCCCGGGCGTCCAAATATTAGGAAAGAATAACAAAAGAATCCATATTGATACAGATGGAGCAAAATAAAATAGAGACAACGGCTTCAACTAAAGTAGGACTTGGAGCCCGGAAATTAACGAAATTCAAAGAATTCGTAACGGCCCCCACAACAATCTGTGGCTGTATATAACCGCCAGCATCCTCGCTAGACTCATTATCCTGATGACGATGGCTGAGTCAACCATCGAAACGTTGATCAGTTTTAATAATCTTACCCTGTGTCAAACCCGATAAACCGTCACGTCTATTTTATGTGTCTGCACTTCTGAGTATTCGGCTAAAAATTCACATTTAAGGATTTAATCTGACTTATTTCTTTACAACGTATACTGGAATAGTGTTCACAGGTATATTTGATTTTTAAATTTTTTTAAATTTCCTTTATTTAGGGCTATGCAGCTCCCTCTTACATTTAACCCTAGGCATTACATTAGCACCCTGAGTGGAAGAAAATCCACCCAGGTGGGTGTCGAAGTCGCGACCTATTTATTAGTACGCGAAGACTCTACCCCGCCGCCACCGTTGCCGGTTGTAGGTGATTTATATGCGATTTCATAAATATTATAACGGAGAGTTATAAATTTATTTCTTTTATTAAGAAAGCATACGGACATAACACCGTTACATTTCAAACGAGATCTATGCGTTATAAATTCCTCGATTTTTTATCATGTGTCTCGGGAGTGCCATACCATAGCCCACGGCAAAGGTGTATTGTTATGCAAATATCTCGAGAAGTCTTGTAATAATGGGCTGATATTTTGGTATCATTAGAAAGGTTACATATGTTTAATTATGTGGAAAGGTTAGGTATCTGCAGAGAGTTGAAGAGATCTGCAGGATATCCGGCGAAACATCGTCCTGAAAATGGAATAGCGCGGCTGAAAACCCGGAAAACGGAAGACCCAACCTCCGCGGTCACTCCTGTAGTTGTGTACAGGAAAGGAATTGGCAAGGAATGCCAGTGAGCTCGCATACCCTTTCGTTATAATGTTTCCTCCAAAGAGATTTAGGTCACGTTAAGGAAAAATAAATAATTAGCGCACAGACGAGATGGTTCAGCGGTCGGCCCAGGCATGGAATTTGCTTTCCTCTAATTTGCGACAGGATCGCTGTTTTTTTTTATTTCTACCTTGTGTTTCATAGCATCACGACTGTGGAGTTTTTCTCTATCTTCAATCGATGCCTAAGCGTGTGGAGGTCGCCATTCAATAATGAATGTGGCATGAGGTTTTCCAATATTAAATCCTTTGAAAACTCTTTGTAACTTGTGCTTTTCTATTTCAAATTTCACTTAAGTAAATACGGAGGAATGTGAACCAAATCTAATGAGAGCCTAAATATCCGACCCTTTTCTGCCTCTTTTTTTTCCACTAATTCTAATTGAAATCAAATTTTTTTTTGGGCGAGTATGTGTAAAACTTGGATGGGTAAAACTAAATATCCTGTCCAATGGATTTTTTTTATTTTACGAGGAGTCATTTTTCCATGAATGTAAGTTGTAGAAAATATAGGTAAATCCATGTGTATAAATTATGGATACCTCAGGTAAATTTGATCATTTAAGGTTAGATTTTTCTTCAGCGTTGAAAGATGTCTCCACAAAACTTCAATTCGCCCGACGTAAAGACGTGAAAAGTCAGATGAAATAATCCCAAGAGCCCTCTTTCAGTGTCATCATTTTTTGCTAAAATGATTGTAGTTCCCGAGTTTACTGTGTACGGGTGTGTGAGAGAAATAAATGCTTCATATTCGGATGCACACCTGATTAGCACGTGCCAGTGAAATGAAAAACCGACTATCCTCCCCTTCTGTTTGCAAAGAAATGCTATTCAGCAAATCAGCTAACATTTATGCACATGTGCCTGCTCGAAAGTATATCTTTATTACGATTTAATGGACAATTTCAGGAGTTATTGAAGGCAAAATGATTTAGTTCAATAGAAATCGAGTTGCATGAAACTATTCGAAATGGGAAGAGTTATCATTTAACCCTCTCAAAACCAATTTTATCCGCAAGAATATTAACGCGGTCTGAATAAGTTTAAGTCCGTTTTCACGTGCTCCGCGGGACACGATCCAGATTGGCAAGTCAATTTGGAAGTTATTCCTATTTGAGCGAGGCTTTCCTTGATTAAATTAATAAAGGACGAGTCATTGTGGATTCTCCCTCGAAATCACATTAAAGAAGTTGCTCCCGGTGTCGAAGTCTGCAAAATCTCTCTCCGCGTAGAATCCCAAATAGGTGAGGAGGAGGGTTAAATATCTGATGTAGTTGGAGCAACAACTTCCAACTCGATTCCTTTGGCCTTGCAAATCTCAAAGACGCTCCTTGTTCTTAACTCTCTTAAATCTTTCTTATTTCTCTCTCCCTCCCCTCTTTTTAGAGATGGGCAGTTCTCCCGAATGAGAGTCGATCGTATCGCACTTTGAGACGCACCCGACAGTGAAAATTAGTGCTCTTGAAGTCGAGGAGTCGATAGGCACACTCGGTACCTTTTTATTTCAAGGATAAATTCTTTAGGAGCATCAAAATTCCTGTGTAAGTTCGAAGTGGGTCACCATCATAAATACCAATTATCAGTAAATATAACAATTTCAGGCTGGACCTGGTGGAAGTTTTCGATATTTATAATGAATAAAAACACATTAATCTTTCACAGGTTTATTTTAATGGCACAACGCGTTTCACCACATATTGTTAGTGGTATAATCATGTGGGCACATGGTTGTGGAGTGGGGCACATGATTATGCCACGGAGTGGAGAAACGCGTCGTGCCATAGAAATAAATCTGCGGAAGATTACTAATTGTAAGTGTTTTTATTCATTATGAATACCAATTATCAAAACGTAGTATGGTTTGTCCTCCCATTTTCATTGCATACCATCGCTATATTCCTTCATGTTCTCTCCATTTGGTTATCAATCCGAAACATATATGTAGTTGCTAAAATCTCTAAAATAAATAGTTTCTCTAACATTGATAGCATGCCTTTAGTGCGGTGGATGTTGGATAGATATCCTCCACCTTCTGACAAGTATTTCTAGGTTTTTGCTAATGCATTAGTAGTCGTAGTTTCATTAACTTTATTAGGGTATAGGGTAATGCATGTTGGTGATAACTCACCCCCTGCCATTGGTGAGCAGCAGTTTATTTGTTATAGTTTTTACATTCTTCGCGTTCCTCTACCTTCCTTTTCATCTCTCTGCAATTCCTCCATTTCACATCTTTCCTTATCTGCCGTCAAATAGCATTCGTGATTTTCCCCTGGATATTTTCGCATTCGCATATCCCCGTAGTATCGTATTTAGGAGTCCCTGATGCATCGATAAATGTTCTATAGTTAATGCTGCTATATTGTTACATGCTTAAAGTTTCTTTCATGCCACTCTTATCTCTAAGCTGGATAACGCTGAATAATGGTACATTCATATAAACATGTTTAACGAGTCACTATTTTCTTTAAGCACATCCTGTGCAGTGCTTTAGTGAGTGCTTTAAGACGTTCGGAGACGAGTATTATAATTACAAAGAATTACCCATCAATTTGGATTTGGATTTCTAATCCATGAAAAATAACGAAGTCTTGTCAAGTAAGTCAGTATCAGTAATAACTTATCAAGTGCGCTTATCTTTGTGATTTTCTATAATTTCCCTTATTTTTTATAACAACGCATTTATGGAAATTATTATTTTATTGGTAATTGATGAAAACCATTTTGAAATTTATGAATTTGCATGAAATTATTCTTAAAAAACTAAATACCGTGGAAAGCTTTGGGCTACTCAACTCATAGGGACCTCAGTCCTTGTGATAGGTGTATTTTGTGTAAAATGGTTATTCCATAATGCAATTTTACGCGCGCAATCCCTATTTCAATATGATCTTACATGCTTTCATGATTTTCCATCAATTTTGAATTGAATTACTTGGTTCACTGTGCGAAGAAAATTTAACTTTGCCGCCAGCGAGCTTTAATTTCATCTCTCGGTTCGGTAACATTTTCATATTATCGTCCTCACTTTTAGTGGAATATCGAAGAGGATGATGAAGTAGGCTAGTCACAGGAAGAAGCCTTTTTAGAAACTGGGTCAATTATCCGACCCAGTAACGTAAGATTCAGATTGAGGGAAGGGCCTATCGATTGGGTGTTGTAGCCGGAGTACTGGATTTCGATACCTAAGTTCCGAGTCCGTATCCCGGCAGGGGCGGGGTTTTTTAAATGGGATTTCGATACTTACTTTCGTAGAGAGCACTTCAAGAGTAGAAAATTAGTCCGTCGGGTGAGGCGTTGGAATGTTGACATTATGGCACTTTTCGTAAAGTGAAGGCTAAGGTTGGATTTTCACGCAGCCTTTTTTGCGTTGCCGGATTCTGCGTAGCCACTCAGAAGCGAGATATTCAACGCAGGCTGCGTTGCCGTCTGATTTCCCCATCTTTCAGCTTAAGGCCTATCCTGCGTCGCTGCGGCAGGGAGTTTGGACCGACGCTTTTTGACTGTCATTTGTTGGTCACGTTATAACGTGATTTTTTATAGCGGAGTTGTGGTTTAATTTCAAATTGTTGACAAAATTGAACTTAGACGGTGAAGCCATCGTCATTACTCCACGTAAGCATCAATTCTTCTTCAGAAACTCCAAAATTCAAAGATTATGTCTCCGCAATAAATAAGAGTATTTAGGAAGACTAAATGCGTGACGGTTTTCCACCGTCTTCTGTTTTCATCCGATGCTGCCTCTGCCATGAGAACGGGGAATGTGAGTGTGACGCTTATGCCCCGTTCAGACTACTATCGTACGTACGATCGTCCTGACGATAGTAGCCGGAATTAGTAGTGTGAACGCAAGTCCGGACAGCGGTACACGTAGTTCCTAACACTGCCACTTTTACGATGGTTAGCGCTGGTATCATGACCGGAAATCGGCAATGTGAATGACGATAATCAAAAACGTCAATCATTATATTGAATTAGATGATGGTACTTTGACGAATAAACAATGATAGGTGTCATTTGCTTGTAAAACCATGTCGAAAGTCTTAAATACGCCACTGGAACGCGGGAATCCCTATTTTGCTCGCTTGCTCTTTACTTGTTCGTCACGATTCCTGGTGAGGGCAGCACTGAGTTACGATAGTAGTGTGAATGCGTGCGAGTTGCTACGATGGTACGTACGATAGTAGTCTAAACGGGGCATTAACGCAGCGTCTAAACGGCTCAAAAACGGCTGCGTGAAAACGTAGCTTAATGCCGACGTCTGGTTTCTCCCCATCCTTCCTCCGCTCCTCCAGATAATCCTTTTCTTACACATTTGCCTTACGTTGAATGAGCTCGATACCTCTTTTACTTGCTCGCCGCCAATGCGCTCTGAGCCGAAAGTTCACTGCCATTGTTACCGCGACTATATATTACTAAACTGTGGTATTTCTTACATGTTTACCCTTCTCGATCGAAACTAACTTTCGTTTTAAAAATAATCTCAAACATTCCGCCATTTCGTCGCAAGCAGGTGTGAAGAAGCGTTAAATTTTGAAAGCAATATGAAAGCGATCTTATTTAATATAAACAGTACAGGTGAAAATGTGGTTTCAGTATTTGTTTCAATTTAGTCGTAGCGGTGCCCTCTTTATAACTCCACCTAAAGTCACTTCATTTTCACGGTTTTTGTTTAATTACCCATTCTCGTATTCATTCCTCCACTAATTACTTCTGCAGTGAGGGTATTTGCTACTATGGATTGCAATCCCGGAGAGATTATTCAAACCCGGGATTACGGGATTGTGATTTCCTCAATTCCGGGATACCGGGATTGATGAAAAGTGATATATGATGGGGAAATAGAAGCATTCATTGTCTTCGACCAATAAATTTATATAAAAACAGAAATAAAATATCACATGCAGTTATGGAATTATTATTAAGGTTGCACAAATTTTAAGAAACATCAATAAACAACAAAGATCAAATTATAATAAAACAACACCACACAAAGTTTAAAAAACATGCGAGTATCTTGACTGATGATGATGCTGACGCACAGAAACCCGGGTGGTGTGTTTTATTTACTTTGTTTTGCGTTGTTATAATTTTATCTTTGGTATTAAAAATGGAAAAACCCCAAAAAGTTTCAAAAGAATTTTTTATTATTAACGTCAAAGAAAATACCTTTTCTCTTGGAAGGTAAATACAAAAATGCACTAAATACGGAGAAAATGTAAAAGAATTTTTAAGAACTATTGCCATTGCTCCAAATTGAATGAAATTTTACACTTATAAGAAAGTAAATAGAACCTCTAGACTAAGGTTCTCCTCCCTGAAAAGTTATATTTTTTAATATTCCCTAAAGAACAAAGTGTTCTTAATGTCTTCTCGCTCATTCTTGTCCTGTATTTATTATTGCATGGCATACCCGCTGATGAAAAAGCCCTTTCTGACTCAACATTAGTGGGAGGAATAGCTATTAACGGCTCGTAAATATACTGCAGATTTTCTCCTCTCCGTCCACTTTCACGGAAATCCTCAACCGCTCGTACTATACATAATTCTAGGTCATTTGAATTACAGCTAGCAGAATATGTTTTTAGGAGGAACTAAACATTGGGTAGTGACCGAATCAAGTTCCTTCTTTAGTTCATCCGAACATAGTGATCCACTCTCTAAACATGCAGAAGCTGACTCTTTCTCACTATAGATCGACTTTTTGATGCTGAAGAAGCTTGCTATTCTTCCATTCCTGCTGATTTAAATATTTAATGGCATTATAATTGCGAAATCTAAGGAAATTTTCTTTGACAAACATTTTTAGGTTCGCTAGCGTTGGCACAGAAAATTTATTTCCCAAATCATAACCACTTGTCCGTGGACAGCAGTGAAGATACTTCAATACCCCTGATAAATCAGTTCCTCGCTTCATTATTTGATTCTGCAAGGCTTTTTTCATATTATTCCCCAACTCTGTAGTCACATCATTTAGTTTCCACATCATGAATTCCAACGCAGCCTCACACTTCAAAAGATGCACCTCTTCGGTAAAGTGCCTCCACAGTAATTTTCACTGGCTGAAGTGTTGCAAAAATAGAATAAGCAAGTTCATATTCACACTCATTGAATGATATTTCGGAATTCAGGTGAAGTAAGGCCTTCATTACGCAAGTTTTAAGGATTAGAAAACGTTCGATCATTTCAACTCAACTGTTTCATCGAGTTTTTACATCAATAACAAGAGTTTTTCCCCCCAAATTTTTCGATTACATAGTTTTGAAGGAATCTATCATTTTTAGGGTGGTTTTCTGAAGAGAAAAATAGTTTTCCTTATTGTTTTAATCAATAATTTAATGTTTTCTTCTAATTGTTTACATGTGCCTCCATCTTTAAATGAATCATCCCCATCTGTTTCATCACTCGATGGAAAGTCTTCATCACTGAATTAATTTTCTTCCGATTCTACTTCTTCTTCAAAGTTATTCTTCATTACATTTACTCTACCCCCAGATTTGCACAAGACAACAATGACTGCAAGATGGATACCATGAGCAAAACAAAGTTGAAGATTTGCAGGTATTAACCTACCAATCTTTGCCATTACACTTGCACCGTCAGTGGCGATTGTAGAAATATATTTTTCTTAAGAACTTTCATACTCTCTCAATTTCTTTCTTAAGGCCGTTTTACACGATGGAAGATTTGTACAAACGAATGTACGTGAGATTGTACGTTTGTCTCTACGAAATTAGATCAGGTTCTATTTCCCGTGCAGGCATTGAGACATTCACACAAGCGTTCATACAATTTGACGCTTGACACGATATATTTTTCCTCATGCAAGAGTTCACGGAAGAGTTCGTACAAACAAATTTACCGTGTGAAAGCGCCAAGGTAGCAACCCTACGTGCATTCAAACTACTATGGTAACTCAGTGCTGCCCTCACCTAGAATTATGACGAACAAGTACAGAGCAAGCGAATAAAATAAGGAATTCGCACGTTACTG
Source organism: Pyrrhosoma nymphula (assembly GCA_963573305.1). NCBI lineage: Eukaryota > Metazoa > Arthropoda > Insecta > Odonata > Coenagrionidae > Pyrrhosoma > Pyrrhosoma nymphula. Next base: position 32,207,300 of record OY754335.1, on the reverse strand, counting down.
AGGCCTTTTGCGGCTTCCGAAATGGTTTAAAAAGCAAACGACACTCCTATTTGCTTACTCAAAATTAGAAAGCACTCTCTGCTTTTATATTTTGCTAAAAATCTGCTTCACTATTTTGATTATCGTCCTTCGTCATTTCCAGTTTCCGCTCGCGACTCCAGCGTCTGAATACTGTCAAGTGGCACCGTTATGAACTACTACTCAATCGGTAACCAACGCGCGTTCACACGTTGGTTAGCGCGTTACCACGGTACGTACCACGGTACGTACCACGGTCGTGACGTTAGTAGTGTGAACGGGGCATAGGTAAATCGCGGGATTTCGGGATTTTCATTTCTTCCGGGATCCCGGGATTGCAATCCTTATTTGCTACCCATTGAGGTGCAGCGCGGATTACCACGCGTGATCCGTCATAAATTCCCTCATCACCTGGTGAATTCTTTCTTTTTTGGAGCCGATTCTTCCCACTGGGACCGTGGTTTACTATCCGTTAGACCGGCACGGCAGTCCTTTTAACGAAGCGTCGTCGGGATTGTCAGAAAAGAAGGACGCTCTCATCAAATTATTTCTTCCAAAGCTCTCAAAAATCACGCTTCTCAAAGGCGGGACGTTTGCTGATTATGTATGTATTCGTTTTCCATCTGGCGGAAGGAAAAAAAATAAAGAGGATGGATGATGCTTGTATCAACGGCGGCTTTCTCTCTAGGTCGTGTGAAAATGTCTGTGTAACGTCTTCTTGTGGGGGTGGAGGGGAGGGGGGTAAAAAAAATTATCTGAACCGTTCCTGATTTCTGAAAACGAGGGCGAAAATTTTCTCCCTTTATTCATTAAATCGTCTGTGGAATGGGTGTTGCGGGCGCCACAAAGGGAATCGACGATACACGCGAGGCGTTCTGCAGATGCCACCGTCGGGTGTTGATGGATGCAGAAGGGGTTTTTGTCGTCGTCTAGTGTGTTCACATTCGGCATCATCAGCGAAAATTGTGTCTATGAAAATCCCCTTCAAAGGTTCACCTAGAGTTACTTCTCCGGGTTCGAATGTATGCATCTGGTGCAGGAATAATATTGCATATGAATGAGGTGTGTTCATGTTTTATAAATTTTCTCGTTCGCATGAGAAATTTTTCACCTTTGACCTCTTCCGAGTGTGGGTAACTGAAGCTGGTGGAGGGTAATTGGAGAGAGAGAAGCACGTGTACTAAATTGGAGGCTATAACGGCATAGTTCCCTGTGAGCCGCCAGATAGGCATGTTAGTACACCAGCTATGGAATGGGAGGTTAATAGGGAAAAGGAAGGGGAGAGGACAGAGCTGAACTGTATGTTAAGTTGGCATGAGTGGTATTCGTGGTTCATTGAGAGCACATATTAATATTTTTTTTAATAAGTTGAAAAAAAATTCTCGCCGCACATTTCATCTGAGTGAATTTTTCATGTGTTGTAACTTATCATTCTGGAAGTAATGGAAATTATACAAGAAACATATTTTTTTTAAACTTTTCCCTTAATTAAATCATGTATTCGAAATTTAGACGATATTACAATTAAATAAATTTTTATTCTAATATCGGCCTTGGCGTGACACCTAGATATTCGTTAACCACAATTGTAATTGTAAGAAATACATTATTTCGCGCATTGAATAAAATCTGTACATATTTTGTATATAATTTGCCATACGGCAACTTGTTACAATAGCATTGAGATGCCGAAAAACCAAATCGGTATGATGAATTTTTGTCACTTTTATCAATAGATATCACCAATGAGAACACGTATGCAACGTTTCACGCAAATGTATATATAGACAAAATTCGCTCCAGTGTCACTCAGTTTTTGCTGTCGTCGCCAATGGAAACGTGGAAAGAAGGATTTATTGTATGTCCCTATCATCTCGGCAGTGTATTCTTGTGTCTCTTATTTTGAGGATTCTATTAGTACCAGAGGTGTGGTGCGGGTTCGAAATAATATCCTCCGTGTCCACTTGTCCTAAGTCATGCTTGTAAAACTGCCACCCCTTCCAATACTAATGGAATAACTGTCGCAAAACGAAGATTTCTCATCCACGTCAGGATAACATATGTGTTGTCGATATTCGTGCGGAAAAGCCCTTGTTTAAATTTTGTTAATGCATTTTCAGGAAGTTATTTTTCATATCTTTTTTGTATATATGGTTTTCAGCGAGCTAAATTTCTTATCTAACACTCGACCATTATTTTGTCAAGTGTTTGTGAATAATTATGCGCAAGTTCATTAAAAGAGCAGGGTTTTTGATGTACTTCAATAATTACATATATAGGTGCACATTTGAGGAATTTCAACTTCGGCCCGTGAAACCAAAATTGTTGCTTTCCAAATATTTTATATTTCTCCATTTCATTTCGCAAGTCATCGTAAGAGTGAAATTTTCTGCGGGAAGCATAATTTCTTCTCATCACGAGGGGATGTTAGGGGAAAACTTGGGCCCTGCGAAAGTAAACCGGCCGGGAAAATTAAGCACTTCGTCTCTCCAACTCCAACATGTACGCATTCAACCAAGTTCTCGTCCAAATTCCTCGAGTCGAATTTCAATTTCCCTCGGCTCCTCACGTAAAACGGTACGTATCCTCCGAATGGATATTTTCGTCGGATTCATCGTCGGAAAGGATGGAATCGAAGAAATCGTTTTCCCTTTATGCCATTCTAGATCGGGAACCACGCAGGTAGTATCTCGCCCAATGCGATCAGATTATTTCCACGAAGAAAATAGAATCACGTTGCCGACGTAAAGGCATTTCGACACCTTCCACTTCTGTGGCCGTGCGAAGGGGGTGATGGAAAAGTGGCCGCACCATTTGAGCTGTCCTCAGCCACCCTCTTTGCTGGGACCTCTGTGACTGTTGCCAACTAACAACTCTTTAAATTAAATAAAAATCTACTTTATAGTCGCTTAATTGCAAAATTAATCACACCAACAATACGAAGGAAATAAATTAAGATTAATACTCCAAAAAAATGCTGTATGTAATCAAGACTACTTTAATTTACATACCTCTTCAGAAAAGAGATCTACTTCCAGTGTAGCCAAATCACTTCTAATCTACTTATACAAAAACAAAAATCTATTTTACTGTCGCTAGAAATTCCAATAATTGAAAAATATGTAATTAAAGAGTACGAAAGCCAATAAGTAAATAAAGGTTTATCATACTCCAAAAAATATTCATGTAAAATCAAGATGACGCAATTTTTTTACATCCTCGAACTCCTCGACTTTCACAGCTATTTTTTACTTTGATGCCCGACATGTGTCACTAGAGGATCCTAAATATACCGAGGCTGTTCCAATTTTATGCGGAAAATTCACAGCAAGTAGGAGTACAGCAAAGAATCTCTTCTACTGTTATGCACTGAAGTGTATTCTAATCTGAAATCCGGTGGGGTTGTCTCAATAAAAATGTAAAAATCGCCATAAAAATCACCCGTCGCCATTTGAATGATTTTGTCGTCAGACTACAACCAAAAGACTCCAGATTTAGCGACTTGTCGCCAGAGTTGGCAACACTGCCCTGAGATGTGAGAATGAAAAAAAAAACAGAAGTAAAAAACCTTGTGGGTGAAAGAAAAGTTCGATAAATGTGACAACGTTCACGGCCATTAAGGGGACCGTCTTTTCGTTCCGCCTTGAGAATATATATCGCTTGGAAGTAGAGTGCAGACGATTCACTATAGAGTGTGGAGACTGTCGCAGGAAAATCGGTTCGTCGGCGTCTCATTTCTTTTTAAAATACCGCGGTTACGTGCCAAAAGACTGGTCGATCTCATGGGGGGATTCGGAACCGCGTGAGAAGAATCAAAGAATCCGCCTGTTCACCGATGAAGTCCCCGTGGGATAAAAGATTCTCTCTCCTGAAAATGTTTTCTTTCTTTCTCTATTGCCTTCGGCTTTTTATAATGAAAATGTTGGAGGTGGTTTGATGATGGGCAACGAAAATTATTTTCATCGTATTTATTCTTAAATAAATGATATTAACAACCTGTTCTATTCCTTGATTATCAATGACACTTCTAGACCTAAAAAGATTTTTGTCGTGAAAGAGCCATTGTTTTTGTTTCATTTGTTTTACCAGTTTCACTTTCATTGGCTGCAACGTCTCTTACATCAGTTCATCTAGAGATGTATACATCAAAATAGCCAAATTTCAAGAGCTGGTAGGAATAACAGGTAATTCACTACAAAATAGGTACGTCCAGGGACACTTTTCAATTTGTAGTTGACAATAGCAATTCTAACTCTGCTATCTAGCTCTGTAACTGCGGCCTGTTCCGTAGTTTTTTGAATATTATTATTCTTTATAATTCTCAAATCTTAAAAACACCATTCCTCTTTCATTCTTTGTCTCCTAAGGACCGAGTTTTTAGGATCATGTAGTGCTACCCATCACGTGGAAGTCTTAACTAATTCTTTCTTTGTCCGTATTTGTGGTAGGGACATCAGATGTGGAATTGCCGTGGCTAAAGAAGAATTTTCGAAGAGAAGGGGATTGATGAGGGGGGTCTGAGAAGAGACGTAAATAAAAGGCTGGTGAAAACTTTAATATGGAGCGTGGCGCTGTATGGTTCGGAAACTTGGTCTTTGCGGAAGGAGGATGTGCGCAGACTTGAGGCGTTTGAGATGCGGGTTTGGAGAAGGATGGACAGGGTGAGCTGGGTGGCGAGGAAGACGAACGAGGAGGTATTGGATATGGTTGGAGAGGAGAGGAAGCTTGTGGCAGAGGTTCGGAGCAGGCAGAAGAGATGGATGGAGGAGGTTTTGAGAGGAGAGGGCATGTTGAAGAGAGTGATAGAGGGGAGAACACTGGGGAAGCGTGGAAGAGGAGGAAAGAGGATAGGAATTCTGGACGAAATAAGAGGAGGTAGACGAGATCAAGAATTTAAGAGGGATCTAATGACGGGAAATCCTTAGGAGGGAAAGCGAGACAATGTCTATGAAATTGGGATTTCCAAGAACCTACCAATCAGCTGGTAGAATACTTGAATGAAAAAAGTCTCAAAAATGGCACCTCTTTACCTTTTTTCCCCGTTTCTTTCATTATTCAGGGAAATTTTGACTGAATGACGTCTACAGTCGCTTGAGCGATGTCGTATTTAATTAGTCCCCGTTAATTGCTGTTGCAATTATATTTCGTTAAAAATATGGTCATGTTCGTTTTTTATCATTAATTATTCGTTAATTAGTTATAATTATGTAAATGAGCACGTTGTAATTTTTTTACTACATGTGAGAGGATACAAGTAGGTACTGGGGAAAATGACGCCTTCCACTTTGTAACTGAAATTTCACATCACATTGTTATTTTTATGAACTTCTCTTGGTAATCACTAAAAGTGTATATCCCTTGACTTTAAAATATTTTCCATCTATTATTACTACGATTCCCGAGTCATGTAAGAGCCCTATTTGCTCTTACGATGCCAATCCGTCCGTCCCCAAAGCTGGATCCGTCTATGCTTTCATATAATTTCAGTTCAATTTCTCAATCACAAGCTTCAACCATGTGGTACTATAGCCTTTGTTTTTCTCTAATTGTAGTTTAAATGAACTGTAGTGCCTGAGTCTGATGTAGGAAGGAATTTTGGTAATACTGAATGCGTTTTCAAATCTATGTTCTTCTGATATTTTCTCACCGTGCTCACGAGATTTACCAAACTAAATTTACACTTTTAGACAAAGTTAAATTATTAAATAAGGAGTAATCAATTTCAGCGAAGGGACGAAGATAATATAGAATGAAAATTCTTGATCTATGTTGTTCATGTGATGCTTTCCAGCAAAGGCGCCAGATATCGGTTATGCTAAGTTTCGCATTACTTGGCCAGGAAATGTTTACCTTTTAAAGCATGTAGTTGGAACGTATTCTTCTATATTTTACATAGTATTCTACCGTGACTATTGTGAACCTTAAGAATGCTACCTACCGGCTGGTTACCGAATGTTTCACTAGCGCACATCTGTCCATTAATCGTCGTTCGTGTGCGCTTAAGTGCGCTCATTTGTTCCGATCTTTCGCTAAGTTCAACACCTTGCAAGTAAATATCCCAGTGTTGCCAACTTTGTTGTGTATTGCATCACTCCATACCCATCGGTGTCATGGTTGCTTAGTAGCTTCCCATGTACTTGGAGCAGAGTTTTGCGGAAATCTGGTAACTGTGTACTCCGTTTCACTCGATTACGTTCGGAGTTTACGTCATACAATCGACTCTTTGATGCATTTAAGGTGGGTTTACACTGGCAAGTTTATTGCGCAAGTCACTTGAAGCAAGCGAATTTCAACGTACATTGGAGGTGCAAAGTGCTCTGCAAGTCCGCTTCCCGAACTTTTAAAAACTTTCGGCAAGTCTCTTGCAGAAGCGTATTGCTTCCGACGTAAACAGCAACCAATCTGGCTCTGCACTAACTTGTGAAAACGTTTTCGTCAGAGTAAAATCCTCCACAAGCTCTTGCATGAGAAACTTGCGGAAGTAGTTTGCCAGTGTAAACTCATCCTTATGTCCCAAAAGTAAGAGAACTACCATAGTTATTTTTTTCTTTTTCATCCTTCAGGGAGGCTCGCGCTCGTCGTCCGGACTCGTGAGTCACTCATCATTCCACAATGGAGTCCGAGGACGTCCTCAGCACCATCATGACCGACCCGGCCAACATGACGACCACCGAATTACCGGTCGATTATGACGACGCCGAGCCGTATCTCAACTTTCTCAACGGCTCTAGGTTCTGGATACAGGTACAGAAAACCCATCTGTATATAATAATTGCTAATTTACTTATGTCTGTCTGTCTGTCACGTATGTTTGAAGCAATTTAAGATGATCTAGGAAGTTGAAATTCGACACGAATACAGGTCGTGACCCAAAAAACCACAGGAAAAATAGTAAAAACCCCGAACAACAATTTAATTGGGTTGTTTTTACCCCATACGTAGAGCATTGAGTCAGTGCAGGGGTTTATTTCTTTACTTTTTTAGATTACATTCCCTCAAGTTATAGTGTTCTAATTTTCGCTACTGGATGGCTGAAATAATGTAGAACCGACCGAAGGACTAATATCAACCGCGAACCACAATTTTTTGTCCCGTTTTCTAGCCCCATAGCAAAATCATTGAATCCGGCATAGAGGTTTCTTCTTTTTGCTTTTTTAAATTAGGTACTTTCGTTCAAAATACAAGATTAAAAATTTCACGTTGGAATGACTGAAAGAATAGTTTTTCATTCTTGTATTGGGGAGATTATGGTTAGGCAGAGATGGTGGTTGGAAGGGGTAATGAGGGGCATATGGAAGATGTAGGCCGTGATAGAGGTGGGATAGTGGGTAAGAGGGGAAAGGGAAGAAATCGAATCGGCTTTATGGACGGGATGAAGAGAGACAAGACGTACGCTGAGATCAAGAAAGAAATCATGTGAGGAGATAGGTAGTACTAGGATTGTTAACCTCTCCATTCTTCAGTCCTTGCTAACACAGTGTCATTATTTTTATGGGCGCCTATTACGCATTGGATTTCAATGCAGGCAGTTGTATTGAATTCTCTACACTCGGCGCATTTAATTATATGCGTGTTTTTCTTTCAATGATTTTTGTGTATGGAATATGTATTTTATTTATGCCCTAAAGAGTCCCTTTTAATCAGTCTCGCAGAACCTTTTGGGGACAGAAAGTAAGACTGAAGAGGTTAAGTGGTAGGTTACCTTAATAATAATATTTGTTTTTTTTTAATATATGTAAAAATTATTATTTTTACTAATAATCCCAGTTAATTCTTATTTTGGCATATATTTCTTAATTATATTTTATTCTTTCCCATTCTGTGCATTCACTTCAAAAGTCGGTGTTCCTTTTTAACATTAGTCGTGACCATTAGTGGGGATTCCATTAACATAAGTACCTTCTGATCAGTACCAGATGTTGGTTACGGGTATATTGGTATTATATTATTTTTTTTAGTTTATGCACCTTTTAGTCGTTGTACTGTATCGTAGCGGGAGAGGGAAAATAATTTTGTCGCCTATAACGCCCATCTAGAAACAAACTCTTTCCAAGCTCAGATGAGACAATGGAGGAAATCCGCGTGAAAACAAATATTATCGATGTAAAACTAATAAAAGCAGGTATATTTTACAACAGCAGTCAAATTACAAAGCAATAGTCGTAGGTTCAGCCAACCGTATACCTAGTGACTTCCACTCCAAAATCAATCACAAATGTGTACAAGTGCCAGCTGTGAGGCTCTCTTAACAGTTAGTCAAAATTGAATGAATGACGGGAGCGTTGTGTACTCCTCGCCGGCTATACCGGAACAGAGAGAACAAGCTTTGGTGATTCAGCTTCCGGAGGGGGAATTTTCGGCTAGGTTGAAATGTAGTGCGCAAGGCATAGGGTAGCGGTGTTGGTTGCCTTGGAGGGGAGAAAATAGTGGGATGTGAACATACTTCAACTAGAGCTTCAGGAACTGGTTTGTGTCTCCGCCCGCGGAATATATAGGAAAAAGCGGCTGTCCTACGATCAGATGACCTGAATTTCTCAGTTTTCTCCTGCGCCGACTACAGTAGAGTTCCAATTATCCGGATCAATTGAGACCGGATCCCATTCGAATAATCAAATATCCGGATATTTGGATAACTCACAAAAAAGATAATTTCTTTGGAAAAAACTAAATGAATGTATAATGCAATAATTTAATGACTAAAAGAACGCTAAAGAAACGTATGTACTATAACCAATAACTGTCAAACAAAATCAACGGATAATAGATAAAAGATACAATACACGTTTCGATTGCCGTGACAGTAAGCAAATTTTCGCGGAGTTTTTTCCTCTGAAAGCGACCCGGATAAATGGCGATCCGGATAGTTGGAGTTCGGATAATTGGAGTTTTACTGTACACTGTAAGGGAAGTGAAAAATTACCTAGTGAGGGAAAGATTACGGCCAAAGGTTGCTGCCAGAAGTCACTGGTAAGAAGTAGTCGCTGGCAAGGAGTAGTGTCTGCATTTTGGAGTCGTAGTCGAGGGGAAAAATGTCAAAAGAGGGGAAATTGTGGCAACAAATGAGATGTGGGGATTGCATAAAAAATACCACAGAAAATTTCTAATGTTTTAGTTATAATTGAAATTATTGCTGCTTTTGTTTTGTATTTAACGTATGTTACTGCAACACATTATTATTTTCACTACAATTCGTGCTCGGATATTGTCTTTTCGGTGGTTTGTCATAGAAAAGTAGTTTTGATTTGGTGAATATGTTTAGTGCTTGAGTTTCACGATCATACCGTTTCTTCTCTAAAGTGGATTGAAAGGTCTCAAGAAATAATCTCTAGGAGAATAATGAACCAGTCTGTTAAAATGTAGCAATTAAACTGGACAAAATTTCCTAAACATATATGTATTTTTTTTCTCGCAGGGTGAAAATCCTGATCAAAATTTGTTGTAAGCATTTCGCACTATGCAACCTCAATTTTTTTATTCCATCGTGGTTAATATCACTATTCAAATTATTGATGGAGCCTTTAGCAATCACTTTTTTAAAAGTAGATATTGCTTCTGAGGGAATTTCCTTAATTATGTCCTATTTTCTTTCCGCAGAGGGTCATCGTTCCTATTTTAGTGTTCGTCGGAATCCTTGGAAATGTGGCAACAATGGCCGTCTTGACAAGGCGACGCATGCGCAGCTCCACCAACGTCTACCTGACGGCGCTCGCCGCCTCGGATCTCCTCTACCTCGTGTTCATGTTCACCCTCTCCGTGAAGCACTACCCGAAATTCCCTCCACCATTCTATGAAATCTACTGGCGCTACTACCCGTTTGGTATTTGGCTAACCGACGCAACCAGTAAGTACATCTCAATTTATTGTCTGGCTATAAAGGCCTTTTCATATTTAATGTATGAACATAACGTTTTGGATAGTGCCGGTCCAAGCTATTTTACAAGTGTGGGCAAATTTTTATTGGGCCGTCCCTGATATAACATTTGTTTACCAACTAGTTGAAAAGCCTGCTGAAAAAGGCTAAAATATTGGTTAAAAAGCCAAAAAAGTAGTTAAAAAAGTAAAAAATCAAATAGAAATCAATGTGAGTTTTTTAAATTTTTAATGAAAACAATATATGTAATTATGGTAGACAATATAAAATATCTACATATCAGAGATTTCTATGTAAACAACATTTTTGGTGAAGCAGGCGGAGCTGTTACTAAGCAGTTTCCCTTGTGTGCATTTTGAAAAATGCCTACGCCCGCGCCATGTTGGAGAACTCACTTGCCATCTATTGGCGCATATCTGAATCACTATTCCTAGCAATTGAATAACACATACGTACGCGTAGCCTTTTATATAGTGGATTGTGATTTCTTAGGGACCATTCTAGTATTACGTAAGACGTTTTAGGGGGGAGGGTTGGGCTCTTCTCACATTTACTAACGTAGCGGGGTGTTGGGGTCCAAGGTCATCTCACGTAAGATTTTATTTACTCGTGAGATCGTACATGTATCACTCTTTAATAACCGTCGAACAAAAAAATGTAGTTTTTAGTACTGAAAACATCGCAGAGTTTCCCTAAAGGAACGTTTCTAAATGCGTAAGTATGTATCCAGTTAAAGTACTGAAAAGTAAAAAAAAATAGCGATGGTTACTGGATCGACGTTCCACTATGGCATTAAAAAAAAGGCAAGCTCACGAGGGATTTTGAGTAGTGATGGGTCGGTCGCGAGAGATCGAATTCCGTGAGCAAGTTCTCTTAAAAGAAAGATCGATGAACGACTTCTCTCCAATGACCGAGGCGTTCATCTTCACCGATCGCGACAGGAATGATTGCATGACATCAAATATCGATCACGAGACTTGAGACCGACCAAAAAAATCTTGAGTGAGTTTTATAACGAGAGATTCCAGAGTTACTCACTCTTTCGTGAGATGTAGGCAGTTATTCGATGCTCCGCTCGGTTGCGCTAACAAAGACGCAGCGTAATAACAGTCAACAATTTACATCACGACATAAATATCTTGCATCGAGAGAGTTTTACCAGTTTTGCTGGCTCGCTTTTTAGTAGAATAATAACATCATTAAAAATGAAGACCGAATCCGTTACACTGTCGGCAAAGAGACAGCTGGGTTAAGATTCAAAAGGAATGCAATGGAAATTAAACATGATCCAGGTACTTATCCGTTTGTTAATTCACCAAGCAATGCATTATTTGTTACTGCGTTGGCTATGTAGTGCCGTTATTTATTACGTGCAATAGGTTAATCGTCACTTGTAAGTAGTATAGTACAATACTATATCCCTATGAATTGTTTTCCTTTGCCGCGACGAGTCGTAAATTGTGTGATAATTAAATATCTGAGTCTATGACGTGATCACTTAGAAATCAAACCTGATACCCATGCCGCTGTATTATATATATACCGGCCATTTATATAAACAACTGTGATTCATATTGCCAATGCATTTTAAAAATTCAACTCCGCTCCTCTCTCTTCAATCACTTTTTCTAGACTTTGATGGTGTTGCTGTCAATCAAGAATGTTTCCAGTGCTTCATTGGATGTCCGTTGGCTTTCCCTTCGTCTGAATTTTCTTCCCATATGTCTTCCGAAGTATTGGCGTGTTAAAATCACCGGTGAATTCATCCAGAATTGTTTGTTTTTGGAATGCAGTTTGCTTTTGGTGTTATTTCAAATATTTTTAACTGCAATCTCATCAGCGAATCCTTTTTTCGGAGAATAAAATTTCGTATGTGCCAATAACTCTCCTTTTCATTTAGAGGAATGGTATTTGAAGAACTTGATTCAGGGAATAATAGCGTGATTCCAGTTAATATAGGTTAGATCCAAACACCGTTCGAGACATGATAACTGCAAATTATGATTACCCACAGGTAATTTGATTCATACTTTCATCATTATACTTTTGTAGTGAATAGTAAGTTAAAAAAATGTAAATAGGCTTGATCAGTAAATATCAGTATGAGTTTCCGGAATTTCATTTGCATTTGCGCTGAGTGTAGCTTCAATAAACGGTACAATGTAAATATCGTAATACTGTAATTGGTTGTATGCAAAAATGAATTACATGAGTGGGCCATTACATCAGCCTTAGGCATCCCATTGAAATGGGCAAGGAGTTATTTCAATCAAAATGTACTAACATGTTTAGTAAGGCAATATATGACTTCATACCACCGATACTGTGTCACTTTAAATTGGCAGAAATGCTGTATGTGAGCAATTAAATAAATAAAGACTGTATTTCTGCGTGCAATAGAGCATCATATACTGTAAAATAGTGCTGGAAATTTGTAATCATCGTATCATCCATCAAAGTGTGTATTCGAACATGGCTTGTACACAGGAGCTTAGACCATATTCATTTAAAATTTAATTCCTTGGAAAGGACAAATTAAAATTTCTGATAGTACTAATTACTCATTGTACATCCAAAATCCCTGGTAAATATTTAGCAGGAAAATTTAGAAGGAACCTGCAGGAAGTTAGCAGAACATTCATGAGGATAATCAGAAACCTATAGTGGCAAAGAAAATCTTATTTTAGTTTAAAAACTGATGCCTATCTTAAACATTGGTGGAGTAATGCAATTATAGCATTGGACTGTTATCAACGTCTATTCATTCCACATGCAGTTATCATTCCACATTCACTTTAATTTTTATATTTGCCTGACCATGACATTTTACCACCATTATAATGGTATACAGATAGCTTAACAGACATATATATTTCAGTGGTCATGACCAGCAGGAAGGGTGGAGTGGTAACTGCAGTTACCACTCCACCCTTCCTGCTTCAAAAATTTCTTTCCTTAAAATGTTTCAATTTAGTTCTGCGCATCACATCCATTCATTTCAATTGCCTATATTTTTCCTACCTCTCCCAACGAAGCAAACCTTTCCCTTCAAAAGTGCCTTTCAGGACCTCATTTCCTCTTAATTACCTACTATCTGACATAAAGTGGACTCCTAAATTTCCTTCACTGTTATATGCAACTTCAATGCCTAGTCAAGTATCTCTTAACTTCTCTTCTATCTTACTTTCATTATCCTTCTCGAGAGCCACTCCTCATATAACTTTAGTCTAATCTCACCCTCTCAACATTAGCCAATGGTTTAGATCCACCGAAGTCCACAACCCTTTATAAAACCTTCCAAACCAACCTTTTGTTTGCATCCTATATCAGGACTTGAGGCATTACATATCCCCCATAATTCTTGAATATTGCTGATACAAGACATTTAATATCTTGAGTAGGACACCTCGTTCCACTAAAATTCTGCCCCAGTTACAACTTCATTCCACTATTTGTTTTTTGCTATTTGTCTTAAGCCTCTAATGGTTTCTACTCAATGACTATTCTCAATCTATACTCTGGAGTGAGCTGGCAAGCCACTTACCATGAGGAAAAATATCCACAGATGCTGAGTGGACTATGTTCCCTTCGTTCCTGCTCTTCGTCCAATCTGGCATGTGTGAGCCTAACAGCTATAATTACCCTTGTTAATTTCTACTACAGGTAAACAATACATCATAGCATGTCCTTTGATAACAGTTGATTAATATTCATAAATTTACCAAAGATCATGACAATAGGAGTCGACTTAAGACTTAATCATATTGGGGTTTCAAGGAACATATTCAAAATAAGCCAAGTAGTAATTGTAAAAAACCTACACCAACATTTATTTCACTTATTGATTATTAAAAATAAATGGATCTATGAATGGTTGCACAACCCTTAGTTTTCATCACCCCTGATGACAATGACTGAGTCAGACATCGAAACGTCAGCCTACATGGAGACCATCACCCTGTTGGAAACCCGAGAAAGCTTCTTAGGTTCCTCATATCAGTGAAATAAATAATATTATTAATATGTAACAGCATTCATTAAGCATGAAGCATTATAGACCAAATCCATTTTACACTAAAATTTTGTTATAAGTGAAAAATCATTGATTACCTACCATTGCTTTATTATCCATCCATGACCCTCTTCTCCATTAACTTCTTCAATTTATAAAAGGGTGTTACCAAAACTATGAGTGCATACTTGACTTAAATTATGACAGACATTTAATTTAAATGAGGGCATAAAAAATAATTTTATTCTGATCAAGTTGACTTTAAGTCACACAGGAACGACATCTGTACACTTAAGTTGACTGCTAAGTAATTGAGTACCTGGATAACTTGAGGCACACAACTTATCACATGATATTGTTTGCTCTCCGCTGTTAGTGATGTCTGTTTGGATTTGGAAACTGGCTCTCTTCTAATAATTTACTCCATAATACCCTATATTGGCATATATCCTTTGCCTCTATTGCATTCATACATTACTTCATTCACACTCTCTCCTATTCTTAAGACTCCTAATCTTCCTCCTTTAATGTCTCTTCCACCACATCATGAACCCACAATTTTTTCCATCTTCCTCTTACGCTATTCACTCCTCAATCACAATCCTGTTCCAATACTCAACTCTAATCTATTATTTAAACATTGCCAAACCCACAGAGAATAATCCTTTCATAAAGTCCATTACGGTAGCATGAAGGAAGAGATATTTTCAAAATGTCAAAAGAAAATTAATAAAAAGATATTAGCTTTAGTTCCCATAAGTATCCAGTAAGTATATCAAGCAAAAATCAACATGAAATACACTCAGAATCTTTACTCTTAATAATCCAAGATGGTATGTATATTGTTCTAGCAAATTCAATGATTGCATGGGGGAAATAAACATTTGTCACAGTATGCACAGCTGATTTTTCTTCTTTGAATCAAAACTAGGTATGACATACAACTGTTATCACTCATATGATATGTAAACACTACTGTTTTCTGATTACAGTTCTATAATATAGAGAGAACTGGCAGAGTGGATATTGGTCTGAAGTTATTGATGGCTATAACCATTGATAAGCACTAAACCATTGTGTAAATTAATAATTGATCAGAGGCTATTCCTTGCAAAGATAATAAACATATATATTGAGGTCAGATATTTAGTAAACATTCTTATAACCTGATTGTTCCATGCATTTCATAAAATCTACAGAGTAAACTAGTTATAATTTTGCCTAGATATAGTATTCCCTACCTGTTACATGATATAGTCTAGTAAATGGCAACTAGAGTAGCAATCAGATAGCAGAGAAACTCACTGACGCTTACATATTTTATTGCATTGCATTGGTGCTTCTTAATGATAGCAGCAATATCATCTAGAGGAAGAACGAATGTAGTGGGTTTAAAATTAGCACTGTCAGTGCCAAACAATTTAAGAAGATTCATCACATCCTGCAATCAGTTTTTAAATCCCTACTCATACACATCATAATAACAAATATTTTGTGTGTATTAGGCATTTCTTATGGGTAGCTTAGAAGCAATATATGTTAACACTTACTGATAAGAATTTGATATGTATAACTGTTGAATACCCTGTAAGACATAACTATATTCGTTTTTAATCGTAATAATCGTTTTCGTAACCAATTAACATCTCCAATGTACGGGCAAAAGCATTTTGTGAGGGGGAATTAGGTAATATAGCACTAAAGATTCAATACTATAACAAAGTGCATTTTTACTGAATATACATTTTATTGAAAGGTACGCAGGTACATATACAAACCATCATTTAATAATATGCTTTTTAAACATTTAGAATCTTTGTGGCATTGCGAAAAACATATTTACTGAACATCAATATAATTGACTAGTTTGATTAGTTATCTAAGTGACGAATTGCATGGTGAAACCCCAACGATTTTAATCGATGGCAACAAACGAAGCATGTTTTGTAAGGAGCGTTTTACATTAGATATAAATCACTCAAGTGGCTGAAAAAATTCATATATTTCAACAAATATTGAGAATAGTAAACGTGAAGTCCTATTCAGTTCACTTTGGCACAAGAAGTGCTTCACGAGAAGAAAACAACATCACGACAGAAGCAACTTCACAAAAAAGTATTCATCGTAGGACTGATTGTTATTATTAGAATCACATATATATATATATATATATATATATATATATATATATATATATATATATACACAGCGAATGTCTTGGACTCCTGTATTTGCGCTAATACTCTGAATTTATGCTTTATATTTCCGATGTAAACAATAAACGACGAATATTACGTTAACCTATGAACAAATCTTCGATTTTGGCATTTATTAATATTGTAAGCACTCGACGATCACGAGACAGTATTTCAGAAGCACAGTAACTAAATTATAGATATATAGTACGATGTAAACGAACCTTTACCAAAGTTGAACGTTCGCTTTTTTACATGCAATTCACTCTTAGACAAACACAGCGGCAAACTATGAGATTATTTCAGGGGGTACTGTAACTTAAAAATCTACGACGTAAACAAACAAAAACCCACCATTAACTTCACTATATAGGCTATTTTTGAAGCACTAACTCTTGGTAAATTTACGACATAAACTATAACTTTAGCATAAGTTGAACATACACTTTCTTCGTGTAACTCACGTCCAGAAACACAACGCAATATTATGCCATTTCAGAAGCACAGAAACTTTTATAACCTCCATGGTGTATTTCCTGTCATAACACATCCATTAGGAGCGTAAGTCTACCTAACACAAATAACCTTTAAATATCAAAATATCACCACAAGAACACACGCAATACATCACAGCACATATAACATTTGTAATCACTGAATTTCCATAATTGCATTGTCACTTAAATACACGATAAACCATCGTTTCAATATTCTCGACAAATATTACGTCTCGTGAACAAGTGAAACAGACTGTAATTGAAAATTGAATTTTAGTGCTACAGTGGGATAATTTGCTTTAAATTCTTACAGCCAAAAGAAAACGTTGATCGTTTCGAACTACATACCAAAATAAAATTTCGCTACTAAATTAGTATTAATCATTGGTTTCTATAATGAGTTGTTAATAATTTGTGGTCGATAAAATGTCACTCTTCAATAGTTTTGTAATCAAGTGGGATATTCCTAATATTCTTCGTATAACTATACTTAAAATCACAAACCAAGAGCATTGTGTAAAAACAAAACAAACCTTCGTACGATTGCACAATTGTGCCTTCAATTGTTTTCAAAGAATTACCCACAACTCCACGGAAACCGGCACTGAACGAGGTAGCTGCACTGAAACTCTGTGCCTGCTCTGTGCTATCAAGAGCAAAGCTGTACACCTCGGTCATGCTTACAGTATGAAACTCACGAACGACCAGATTTTTTATCTATCACGATTTTCCTGAGAGATCATTGATCGTAGGCAACTTGGACTGCTCACTAGCTGGAAAATCGGTCTCTCTGATCGACGATCGAAGATCGAATCACAAGCGGGAGTGACCGACGCGACCGAAATCTCTCAAAAGACCGACTTTGCCCATCACTAATTTTGAGTGTTTAATGTCTCAAGGCCAAAAAATTGTAAGTATATGTTTTACGCAGTGAGCACAAACATTACCCCACAATATTACATGGCGTATTTTCTGTATCTCCAAAAATATGCAAAACAACGTATATCGAATAGTTACGCTATGTGGATCCGTACAAAAATTTATGCTGACTTACGTGAGATTGGGTGGGGCGGTATTGGGTGGTTTATGAAATCATACGCTCTCTTACGAAAAAAACGTTAAAAATCATCTTACGTATTACTTGAATGGTCCCTTATTCCAACTTCTTGAGTGTTTTCGATTTAGTATGACGAAAGCGACTGGCGATCGCCAGGTGACCAAATGAAATTAAACAGCTCAAAGAGGCTATTCACGCATGCGCAGTCCGTCTCGCGTACACATAACCAGTAGCAAATAGCTGTGAAGAAACTCGCTTGTTGCTATTCAATTGTTCGGCTCTCCTCGGAGAGGAGCAAGAACCTTACAATGAGGACGGAAATCTTGGTGCGCTTCCGATCGTTATTTGCTCAAATTATGGGTCGTCAGTTAATGCGCTGGTGTTGTGAGGGAGGCCTCGGTAAATATGAGCTTTCGTACCGCCAGCGTTTTCGTAAATTTCACCCACTTTTAACTGAGATATCGGAACCAAATTCACTTCACTTATTATGCAAACCTTGCGCATTTGTAAAATACTTTCAACACAACAATGCATCAACTACTTTAGGAATGGGAAACTTTCATGCCTGAGAAGTGCGATTTTTCCTCTCCGCCATCTTGTGAAAAAATGCCGTTTCCTCTTATCCACTGTACGTGGCGCAGCGATCGAGCAGTTGGTTCTCTAGCATATGCACACCTCTCCTACACAATTTCTTCCCTCCTTCCACTCCAACTCGCCCCGAAACAGCCATTTAACACAACATTTTAAGACTAGAAATTCTTGGCCTCCCACGCGGTTGCAGCCCCTCTAGCGGAACTTGATTTATTTCGCGGCCGTTGATAACACGATCGAAGTAGGAGATAAACGTCCTCTTATAAGGTTCTTGGAGAGGAGAGCCACCGACAGCAAGCGATAGCCCTCTATTGCGGTAAATCGAAAGAACCACGGAGTGGAGATCGTCGTCCATCCCCGCGCCGGCCATCGCCGAAAATCGAAAGATACCCTGGAGGGTGGGTGTAATTTACCCTCTAAATTGAAGTGCAATTTAATCTACAGTTCCTTTCACTGTGTTGGTGACCGTAATTCTAATTGAAGGAAATTGTTAATCCATAGATTTCGTTGTGATTTTTATTGAAGTTATGTGTCATTCCCTTTCACGATATGAGTTCAATTATAGAGAGTTGGTCATGTCTTTTTTAAAAAATCTCAACTTCCTTTTTTGCCGAAGTTTCGCCTTTTTATTAAAGTATCTTCAGGGCTACAGCACAATGCAAGGAAAACAGTTAATAACAATTATAATACTACAAAGATAAAAACGTTTACACTCATAAATTTAGTACCTCAAAGGTCAGATACCAACTTTCCTGCTGTGATAATGGTAACAAAAACAAACTCTTCCCTTTGGTAACAAAATAAACACAAAAAATAAAAGCAAAATGGAAACCCATGCTAAAATTTTGCTTAAAAAATAAAGTAAAAATAATTAAAAATTAATAGTATAAATCATAAAATTAACAATTCTGGATATCGTAACCTCAAATTCCGAATTCTAAATTTACGATACTACGATACGAAAGAATTTACGATACACTAAAGTAGGTCATCATGGATAGAAATACATGCTGGAAGTTAGTTACATATTCCGTTTTTTCATACTGCCTGTCCCCTCTTCACATTCACTACTTCACATAAGTCCCAGACTGGCCGCTCCTACAACTGCTGGCCGCCTGTGGCTTTTGCCCACGTTGCCCACGCCTCGAGCTGGCCCTAGTTAAGGATGCGTCTCAAGAACTTTAGTGTTGGACGATGGCATTGCAGAGAAGGCAGTCACAATTCGTCGTAAGTACTTAACGTAACGTAGAAGATGGTTCATCTTCATCTTTCTCGAAAGAGGCTGACTGAGGCCTAACTTTGTGGAACCAAGTCATAATTAATAAAATAATAAAAACGATAGTTTAGCCAACGTTCCGAATCGTAATTTACTACTGACCTTGGTTTCAACAATTCATTTCCTTGATAATGGTCATGAATGCTGAAACCATGGTCGGTTATAAGTTTAAGTGCGACAAATACTAAACTGTCATTTTTATTAATTCATCTTTTATGTTTTGTCGTAAAGTTGTCCAATCACGACGAAGTGCGATGTTTTATGTTGGTTATTCACATGCAAGTGCTGCTTGTGCTCCGGCGACAAGGTGAAGTTCCGAATATTAACATTGCGACGATAGCAAAATGGATAAGGAAGCAAAACTCATAAATTTAGTAAGAGAAAGAATTAAATCCTATGATAAAAAGAAGTCTTCCTCTTATTGATTCCTCAGTTCATAACAATATGCCTGCGTGATGGAGCAGGGAATACCTCACTGGCTAACTTAAGTTACAAAAGGAGCTTTCCTGTTGGTTGCACTTATAATAAGTTGACATGCGGCATTATAGAAGATCCTGATTATCTAACTTTATGTGATTTTCTTCCGTTATGTTTTTTTACATAATTGAATGACGACCTTTATTCTCCCGTAGTTTCTCACTCCTTACCTAGAGCTGAAATCGCCTGCTTCTATTTTGATTTAAGTTCAGAAGCGTGTATCACGTACAGATGAACTTTCATTTGACCTCTATGAAAGCCCCACTTTTCATTTGACCTCTATGAAAGAACTAGGACTTTGTAGTCGTTGGGGTACGGAGACCTTTCTTATATGGTGTAGTTCCTTTCCAGTGCTATCATGTACCTGTGTGCAAAATTTCAAGATAATTGGTTCATCAGTTTGTCCGTAATGGACTGGTTAATTTGTGACCTCAGATTACTTTCGAAATATTTATTACTGTATTTTTAGCATTGACTCCGCATTTATTTGGAAAATAATTCCTTAGTAACCAATTTTTCGCGACGTCATGCTTTGACTCCTGGTAACTATTCGATACACAAGGGTTGGTTAACGAAATCCTACAAATACGTAAAATTAGAAAGTATTTTCGTTGGTTACCTCACGGACTGGGGGGTTATTTTGTAATCTCACTTTATTGAGAATACGTCATAAAATCTCACTTTTACGTAGTTCAACTCCCTCACCCAGGCGGCGTGACCATCTTTGGATCTCAAGCGGTGAACTGCCGGTCATGTGCTGGTCTTTTAGACGATTCATCCGCTCTGATCCGTATCTTTCGACTCTTGATCCATTTCATTATCTCCGCCTGCCATTAGTTCCATCTCACCTGTCATAAAGAACGTGGCATGGAGCCACCATCGTTTCCACTTGAATCTTGAGTTGGAAAATAAACAAGGGCGCGAAAGATACAAACAATTTTAAATCGTATTGTTGTAATTTGCTAAACGTGAAGAACTTCAGCATTTTCAACTCTAATATATTAAGCACTTGAAGGTATGTTTTGTTTAAAATGCTTATGTTATTATTAGCTAGAATTATCTGTGTATATATTTCGTATCAATATTTCCCAAACAATGTTGCTGATACCTTTGTTTTCGTGTGCCTGTCCGCCAGTGTATGGAGAATGGAATTCAGTTATTTATACCATAGTTTCATAATTTTAACAAATATTGCCTTAAAATCTACGTTCTTGGTAGATATCTCCCGTGCTTGTGAATCGAACACTAATAGGATGCACTTAATTTTTTTTTAATATTGAGTGATTGCTTACATGTCGCTTGTAGTTTTGACTGTATTTAGATTTTCGTGGTATGTACAGTGTAAGATATCTTCCGTAAGATGTTGAGCAATCTGGGTATTCGCAAGTCTCGGCATCTTTCATTTGATATAAGGTAATTGAAGCTTCGACAATTCACGAACCGTTCGTGAGCCGATCATTAATAAAGGGAAACGGATCTCCCGCCTTTCCACTAAGAGTCACTAAAAAGGTGAGATTACAAAATAACCCCCCAGTCCGTGAGGTAACCAACGAAAATACTTTCTAATTTTACGTATTTGTAGGATTTCGTTAACCAAGCCTTGTGTATCGAATAGTTACCAGGAGTCAAAGTGTGTGCCAGTAGTCCTTGAAATACGTAATGAGCATCACATATCATTGAGTAATGGATTCGATAAGAGTTGAAACTGATGTGAGGGTTTTTGTAGCCACGTCGCTGCGACGAACACAAACTTATCAGAGCTGTGACGACACTCATTTCGAAAACGTGATTAAATTGGATGAAGGGGGTCATGGGCGTCAAAAGCATCTCCGTGTTGTGAATCCGACCTTAATGGTGGCTCTGTATTCACTATAGATACCTACCCTTCTACTGCGTTCACTCTGTCTGTGGCGACAGATCGATGTGGAATAGGAAGCAAATGGAAATGGCTTTGTGCGAGCGGATCTAAATTATGTTCTCTGCGCAGAAATTTGAGGTTTGAGAGCCATTCGAGGCGCCATGTATTCCCCGAGTGCAGATGCAGATTTAGCGTCCTGATTTTCACCAGAATAGTCTATTTTTGGGAGTGAGTATTTGGAGAGGAAGACTAATGCTCGGAACTAAATCAGGTGACTTGAAGAACTTCGGAGTTACCTTTTGCGACAACGTTTAAGAACAGATCATGAACCTTGGCTTCTCTGCTCTTGGCTGTGACCTGATTTTCTAAGCTGGTGCATCGATTGTCTTATTATGAACACGGATTTGGTAAATTGTTTGAGTGCTATGTGCTAAGCAGATTATTAAAACGGGACTGGATAACTTAACTGTTTTTTTATCAGGGAAATCTCTTTTACCGGTAAAATATGGGTAATGCTTGATTAATTTAGGTGATTAATTTTGAAATTTAGTTTTGAAATATTTATTAGAAAAACAAAGTAAATTGTAATTACGCAATGTAAAATGCCTGTTAAATATGAATTATTTGCATTGATTATTATTTGTGTTAAAAATCAGACATTTGGGTCAGCAGGGGTCCCCAACCTTCATACCGCCACCCATTTAAAATCCCTAAAAACGCTATCAACACTCGCATATTTACTTTTAAATAATTATGATGGGACAATTAAAAGGACGCTAATATAATGTTTAAGATTGGTTATTTTACAATGCTTATTATTTATCGAAAAATGTTTCGTATGCCGTATTTGAAAGTGAATCGAAATGAGTGAATTGGTAATCTGATCTTTTAAATATTATTGAAAATGTAATCAATACTCAAAATACCTCGATAAATGATACATAAGACATCGAAATGTAAAATCTGAAGCAATGCTTGTAAGCTATTTATTATGCAAGCGATATTTACTATAATTTTCCCATTGACCCCCCAGCCCGTATCCACCTCTCTCAATGTCACAATGTCAGTGCGGTTCATCCTCATTTCAACTGTTCGAATCCCAGTCCAGGCGGACGATTTGATTCACGGTGAAAACTTTTGCATTCATCGCACAATATGATTTCTAAATTAAAGATTAAAAATTAAATCTTTAACGTAAAATAAGTAATGGAAGATGTTGTAAACATGGGAAAAGTGATCTAAAGTGTTTATGGGCTGGCCATGTCTAAGAAAGAGATATATGCCAGCAAGCACTGCGCAATAATTTTGTGAAAAAAATGAATTAATTATGTCAAAATGAAGAATAATGAATTATTTTAATTGTTAGCTGAAAACAGAGAGCCGATCTTCAGCATGAAGACTACTGATAATGATGACGAAATAATATTTATGTCACATTTCCCCACGACTCAGTAATATCGACTTAACTATACGTCGTGATTTCTTCCTCCTAAGTGAAAGAGTTAAGAACATTTTAACCTGTCAGATACTTTTGAATGAGTAATCAAAGGAATTTATTCAAAAGGTTTTGTCATTTCTCGGGGAATTAAGTTTTGCATTACCTTATGATTGGCTGGAGGGTCAAATTCTCAAAAGATGAACCACTGTCATTCTATGCCATCATTCCTTTCAAGAGATGTCTAAGAAGCGACAGTTGTCATCTGTTTTTTGACAAATCATTTAGATATATCCCTCGCTCTTTTTTCTTGTTGTATATGTACATCGATTAATGAAAGCTATGAACAAAAGGTTTATATTTTAATGTCACCGAACGCCTTTTCCTCATTTATTTGCACGTGTCTGGCTACGCAAGGGACAACAAAAATTTTTCTGAACAAAATAATGCTCTGATATAACTCACCAACGTACCGTGACGTAGCAATTATTTTGTTTCTGGGGGAGGGGGGGTACTAGCACTTTGAGTACTAGCCGGGGGTGAAAGGGAGTGGAATCTTTAAAAATCAGTACTATAGTTGTGTGTTTAGGCAATTTAGAGTGCAATTGTGACTTCAGTGTAACTGCCAATTAATCCCCTCAATTACTAAGGCGTCCGCTTTTTTTTACCTAAAGAGATTCCCACGTTGCTCAATGTGGTGTATGTGCAGTGTTGTTTGTAACTAGCTGAAAGGTTTTTTCTGTGCAAATTTCTGAAATAATACAATACCCAGTGTGTTTTATGTATGGAAATAACAAACATATTCATTGAAATAGTTGTTTATAGTAAATAATATATCAAAAATACTGGGCCCATGGACCCCCCCTGGCTACGTCACCGCAACCGTGGCATCTTCTTTGTTGAGTTCGTGACGTTGATTTCGCAAAACTTCCCGTAGTCCTGATGATAACGCCTGACTAGGGATATGCGACATTGTGAATCTATCGATACTTGATTATCGAAAGAATCAAGGAATGAGTATCGATGCAAGTATCATATAGGAAGAAAGTCGATACTACCCGATATCGAATTGAATAGGACCGGAATACGGAGGAATTGAATCTTTCTTTGAAATTTCGTCATTTGAAAGCCTAAAAACTAACGAAAAAATATGCATCAATTCCGTTCGCCAATATAGAGCTGCAGTCATGTACCACTGATAGTGCGAGTAAAAGCGTAAATATATATTGCATATAGGTATCTTTTTAATTACCCTTATCTTGTCTTGTCCAGGGAGCGAAATTGTGAAGGACGATTTAATTTCGAATGTTTCTACAGATTTGTGGCATTATTTGAGTATTTGAAAGACTACTTATTCACTACATTGAGCGGCTTAGGAATCTCTTTAGGTAAAAAAAGTCAATCCCTAAGTGGGGGGTGTTATCGGAAAAAAATATATACAAGCAGTCTTACAAATGAAATTGACACGTTCCACCTTGTCCTTTTACCAATAAAAACAATGTACCTACAAAAACAAAGGACTCAGAGACCTTTGAACCGTAAAATAAATTAGCTAAGATAACTCAATTTCTATTTCGTTCGGAAAAGTTGGCATTATTTTCCGTATTCTGTGTTCTCAATGTGTACTATTTCGTCCCAAATATGGCGGCCCCTGGTGGTGAGGTGAGGTGAGGGCCCCTGGCAGTTGTTTAGATTTTCTAGGCAGAAGTTCGCCGCTGGTTTCATATTCCCTGCCCCTACTCTAAATCCTTTTATTATGGGCCTATCCCAGGCGTCCCCTTCGCTATGGATTGAATATTGGACCGGTAGCAATCAAAGTTCTGCGATTGAGTTTGCTGATCTCGTTAGGGTGCCCTCCTATGAATAACAAACGTATTTCTCCTTTTGTGAATCAATCTAGCTGTCCAATTTTGGAAGTTAAAACAATGACTTTACGAAAAAGAGTTTCGCTTTCATCGGTGTCAGTCAGCTGGCACTGGGAATTGATCGAGAAAGTAGCAAAGAGAATTATGTCGGTTTGGTTTGCTATTTGATGGTAGGGCTTACACCTGGCGCGTCTCCGTGAACTAAGGTGAGTGAATTTGGCGCAGTCATTGCGGTGTTCCTTTTCGATTGTCGTTATTTTCGATTTCGTTGTGAACTCCTAATTGAATTCGATAAATCATACTGCTTCGAGTTTGTTCGGAGTGTTCGGCTTTGATTCCAGACCTCACCCTTTGACAGAGGTCCCTTATAAATAAAAGCTTAATGAGTTATCCACCAGACTAATTAGCGCACTTCAAAATAGAACGTGAGCATTTTTGATATGCGCTAAGCAACAAAATAATGTCAATATCCGTGATTGTTGTCGTACTAATGAACTTATATAAAATAATCAATTAATTTTCGAATACCGCGCTAAAAACCCACAATTAAGCTAGAAAAAGGAAATTATAATTCTTGTACCGTTTCCATTGTCCATATTTGGTGAGTTCCATCATATAATCATATGTACTTGAATTAAATGCGGTTTGCGAACTTTTTTCCACTTATTTGAAAAATTGTTCAAATTTGCTCCCAAAGACCCACGATTGGCGCTCCAGCCACCTTATGGTGGTTCCACCGTGAAATGACTTAAATGTAATTTTATTCGTATTCTGTTTACTGGTAGAAAATGTTGTCCTCTATCTGATATGAACAACAAAATAATACCTTTCCACGCTATTTTATTCAATAATTGAACTTGAAATTACATGGTGTTCAATGGGGGAATGAGAGAAACATGGGGAAAATAGTATTTTTTCATAAACTATAAATGCCATATATTTTGTACCTTACTTTTGGGTTTCTATAGGTAACGCATTTCATCAGCGAAAGCAGGATTTTTTTGGACAAAATATTTAAAAAATGTGGAATTTAGTATTTTTTGACTAACACAGCCGCGGTGGAACCTCCTTAAACGTTAATAGAACGGAACGAACATATTGATTAACAGAATAGTATTCGACAGATTAGTACGCATTGCAAGAGTTAAGCTACCTGCAGGTTGAAGAAGCGTCTGTCGGCCAAGAGAAAGATCGCGCGGTGGCTAGATCGTAGCACCACGCTTTCGAATACTTGTATTCCTGTTCCTGTAGCTATCTGACGGAACCCGACGGTACCAACGTAGAAAATATGCACTTATATCGTTTTTCGTGTTGATGTCACTTGTATTACTTTGACTCTCAGGCCTCAATTGTTTCTTGGAGAATATTATTGTTCTTCAAATCGCTTGCCACTAGGTCGTTGGCCTAATAGAAATCTACGGTATAAATGAATAAATAATCAGTTCCTTCAAATTGTTTACCAGAGTGATTTTTTTCAGTCGTTGGCATGTTCAATCTTGCCCAATGAACCACTTGGAGCCAACCACTTGGGGTAACATGAATTCGGCCCCAGAGGCAAATGCAGGTAGAAGGAGAGACACGTATTCGGCCCGGAGTTTCTCGGAGCCCCACTCCGAAAGGTATTAATGCGGTCCCAAGCTTTTACGGTGGCTGGAGCGGTAATCGTGAGTCGCTGAAGGCACATTCTAATTACTTTTCAAGTGAGTCGAAAAAAAATAATCTTGGCCCATATTTCACTCAAGCACACTTGTTTATTCGTTGGAAATCGCCATGCATGCAGTAATGTATATGATGCAAGAGTTATATTACAAATTTTCGCCTTAATTAAAGCATTATTTTGACTGGGATTTTCGGCGTGAAATTCGAAATTTACGAGAAAATGTACGTATCTAAATACGCTTTTCTTACTCGGCATGATGCATTGATATTTGTTATCAGCTATTATAATAATATGAAACTTATTATTTCGCATTAAGGAGAAAACCTGTACATCAAATATATGCCGTGTGCCATAAGAGTACTTGTTAAAATATCATTGAATTGCTAGGAAACCAAATCGGTAGCATGCAGTTTTTTTCACTTTTATCCATAGATATTACTAATAAGGACACGTATGCAAAGTCTCACGTAAATCTGTACAATAACAAAAATCGCTCCAGCCACCTTAAAGCTGATAAGGATGAGTGCCTCCCGCTTCGCGTCCATGAGTAAGTTGAAGACATGCACAACTTAAAGAATATACTGTTAGAAATTCAATAAAGTGGCTTGAATACACATTTGCAAACATTAAGACGGAGCAGTTAGCCTAAGCATCTTTACGAAAAATAATTTTGCTTCCTAAATTTTTAAGTAAAGCAAAATATATATTGAAAGGATACGAAGTTAAAGATGAAAAATTATGCATCACAAACCATTGCATATTCAAACATATATATTAATTTATTTAAGGAATAGCAATATAGTCCCTGCATATTTACCAATTAAAACAAACTGTAATTAATCCCTATGCTGTGCGACTTCAACTGCTTCCCAGGACGTGTTATCTTATTAATCACGCTGCCTATTTGTTGAGGAACGCCAAAATTCTTTACGAATTTTCGGTCGCGTTTATTTCCTGCTTGGGACATTTCAACCAATTGTCCGAGGCAACTCTTAAGATAACGAATTCTTCGCTTGTTTTGGATGGACATATTTGGCCGCTGACCTTTCTACATTTCCAGGGTCGGGGCCGAATTCATACAAGAGGGTGAACATTCCATTCAAAACCCTTTCTAGTGGTCATGTTTTGGGGCCGAATTCGTGTTTGGCCATCCACTTTGCTCTGTCTGTTCCTATGATGGGGAAGGCAGGAATTTGAGTCCATCTCAATCATCTTTAGTTCTCGAAGGGAGAACAGGTCCCAATGCTGTCACATTTCATCTCTCATCGAATAGAAAGAGGGAGCGACCAATCCACTCGCTTTGATAAGTCGATTAACGTACGTAAGCAAAGCAGTCCAAAGGTTAAAAACCGTTATAAACCGGAAACAACTTAAAGCTCTCGCGAAAGCTTATGGCGTTCGGAGGCGCGGCGTTTGTGTTGTCCACGTCATACAAATTCCAGTTTTTGAAATTCAATCATGCATGGTACAAATGCCATGTCTTCGCTTTCCCCTACGTCCCATTTCCCTACCCCTTCCACCAAAATTTACCCCTCCACGACGTCTTCTTCTGCACATCCAAACGCCATAAGCTTTCACGAGAGCTGTACCACACATTTCCTTGCGTGATTAAGTAATAAAATAATTTCTTGCGAAATATTTTTTTATTGCAGAATTTTTTTATTCGCTTGGAACATCTAACGAATTCTCATGGAATCCGAATGGAACATCTTTTGTTCGTAAATGAATGCAGTTTGGAGATTATAGCGAAAATATATGTTAATATAATCAGCTTGGACTACTATTCTTCACGTGGTATTCCGCGCAATCACCTCTCTTGTTAATTTATCGAACAGCATTTGTTGTGAATAGTTGGCTGAAGGAAAATCCGATATTTATGGTGGGCAGTAGCATTTGAATACCAGAGAGAAATTGAATGTCAGTAATGCTTTTCCTGGAATTTTTATCTAATTTAAATTAATGTAGTCCCTTGGCGGCAAATAATTATTTCATTTTATAAAAACTGAGGAATTCGTATCATTTTCAAATTTCCATCGTTGTAGAAAAGCTTGACAGAATGTTTTAAATAGTCCCCCAATGTTCAAGATCTATTAAATTGTGTTCAGTTGCATTTTAATTTCGGTTGAGAATGAGTTTTTATAATGACTTATGTTGTTTACGATACGAAAAAAAGCAATTGCTATTTTAGACAATAAATTTATAACGATTTAATATGTTTACAGTGAGATTATTCCTTGTCGGCTATAAAAAAAACCTCTATCTCCTGCTCTCAGCATTTCATTGAGACGGAGAAATCTGGCCCTACATCATCCCAGAAATTGGCCTCACAATCAATACCATATTATCGGCCGGAAAGCCGTTCACTTTCCGTGGGAATAAATTTCCTTATAGCCCAGGACAGGGATGCGAAGGGATGGCAAGTATACGTTGAAGAGAAAGAGTAGAGCATAGTGTGAGGCCTTGGAGGTTGAAATTATGGGTCTCTAAGGTTTTTTTAATTATGGGTGTAGATATTTTGGAAAGCGATTAATTTCTTTCGTGACATTCGAAGCCGTTTAAAATGGAGACTCAAAAAGTCAATCTTTCTGTAGAAAAAAACTAATGGCAGCTGATTTCGCCCGAACTTTTTTTACTTTAACTACTAAAAATGTTATTTTACATGCATTAAATTTGATGAAAATATTCTCTGCTTCGGTCATTATTTCTCTCTTCTGACACCGGTCCACGTGCGTAAAAGAGCGCTGCCATAAAACTATTATGCGTTCTTACTTCGTGAAAGACTACTGTGAGATATATTTTAGAAGAAACCTGGGAGAGACGATGAGAGATTTCTTAAGAGGGATAACCCGTGGGGATTAAGCTGCTGATGGATGATAAAATGAAGAGGAAGAGTATTAATTTTTTTATTGAATATTTTTTAAATTGAAAAAGGAGGGATGTTTAAGGTATAGATAGTTTGATGACAGTGTGTACTCTATTCTACGTTTAACATAAGTTTTTTACTTGTCCCATAGCGTCCAATTTCTTACACCTTCTGTTCCGAAGCTCTTTCTAGTGTTCTGAAGGCTGCGATAAAGAAATGACTGAAAGAGATTAGCGCTGCGGGGAAAATTCAAATAAAAGAGTGGTGGAACACACTCATGAAGATGTGAGCCGTGTACCAGGGAGGCATTTGGCGGCGGCAATACGAGGCTGCGTACGAAGACGGCGACCACTCCAAAGCAAGGCCAAATGATGACCCTTTGCTCCGTGGAGTGGGAGAGGCCGACTAAGCCTGGGCCCCGTCGTTGAAAGTCAACGGTTCCGCCGGAGCCCATTACAACATCTAATGGGTTAGGCGGTATAAATAGTCGAGGGCCCAAGAAGGCGAGGCTTGTTCCTGGGTCTCCCCCGTGTCGGGAGGTTGTAGCGCCGTCACCTCTACGCCTCTCCTGGTCCGCCTCTTCAGCTGTTGGTCGCGTAAGCCTGGGTTCCCTTCTTTCCCGTGACCCGTTACTCTTTTTACCTCTCTTATTCCCGTTGCTCCGTGGCCGTGGCTCTAATTTGTTTTTTTTAAATAAATTACCTATTCCTTTTGGAATTTGTTTTCATAATTCGTAGTGTCCTTTGTACTGCCACCACCCCCAAGATCGCCATACCTGGCGATAGTTCAATGGTAGCAGAGCGTGGTTACTGGTGGCAGTGAAGGGTCGTTTGGTAGCCATGGCGTCCCAAGTACCGGAGGGAACGAGTTGGATTAACGAATTGTCTAAATCTGAAGCGGTTGATTTTTGTGTGCGGTTCGGGTTAAGCAGTGACGGGGTGTTGGACGAGCTGAGAAAACGTTTGCGCGAATATGTGCGAACCCTGTCGACAAGTACCGACACAGTCACCGAAAAGGCAAATATTAATAACCTTGCCATAACTCCTCCAAAGTCCAGTCAGGGAACCGTGGTTAACTTGCGTGAGTTGGAGCAAATTCTCACTGCCGCGGAACGATGGGAACTTCGATTCAAGGGGGAAACCGACGAAAGTGTTAGGAGTTTTTTAGAAGTATTACGCCAGTTCGTAGAGCATTTTGAAGTAAGCGAACAGATGCTAATGAAACTATTGCCAGAATTATTGGGAGGCAAGGCGCGAACTTGGTTTTGGTACAACAAATTTAGAGATTTTGGGCACTTCGCGCAGGAAGCTAAAGCGAAGTTTGGGCCCCCTAATTATGAAGGACGATTAAAAAGAGACTTGTATAATAGGTCGCAGGGGCCGCAGGAAACTTTAGGGGACTACCTGGCCTTAATTACAAGGATGAATAATAGACTAGAAAGTCCCGTGCCTTCAGAGGAACTGTTGGAGCTGGTTTGCGGTAATTTAAACCCAAATTATTCGTGGCACTTAATTGATAAGCCGCAGTCTTTCGAGGAATTGGAAAAATGGGGACGAGGACTTGACGCTAGAAAAGTAATCGCCGAGTCATACCGAGAACCCCCTCCTGGGAACGATATGGTCGATAGCGAATTTGGGAACCCGAGTTGGCAAGAAAGGTATTCCGATATCCCAGCGGCAAGCGCGGCTAGCCCTCGGGGAATGACCCCTTGGCATAAGCGTGGAAGTTCCCCCCGGAGCAGTCGATGGGGACGAGGCCAGGGGCGTTTCGACCATACGGGGCCTTTTTGGAAAGATGAACAGCGTCAGGGAAACGCCTAATCCACGGAAGGAATAAGCCACGCCCTTCCCGTGGAAAACGTGTGGCATTTTGCGGCCGAGTATCCGGGGTTGATACCGGATTGTCACCTAAAATTCGGGTAGGTGTTAATGGGACCGAAGCTGTTGCCCTCCTTGATTCGGGCGCATTCCGCTCTTGTATTGACGAGTCGTTCCTAGATAACTTAAATTTTGTCCCTAGCAAAATAAAGGAAAGAGAAATTTTATGCCGCGGAGTTGGATCGTCAGTTATAAAAATTTCTAAAACCGTTGTGCTGCGGATAAAAATTGATGACTTAACCTGGGACCACGAGTTTTTGATTTTTCCCCTTTGTCCGGTTTCAATTATTATTGGGGCGGATTTTATGAAGCACGCTGGTATGACTTTGAATTTTGTTACTCGGACCTATTCTCTTAAGGGACGCCCCGGGGTGATAGCTTATGTTCTGCCCACGGACAATGAAGAGAGCGACGCGGATCCCACTATATCTACTAGGCTAAGATCGGATCAGAGACAACAGATTAGCGAAATTATAGCAGAATATCGCGACGTAATCACAAAGAAATTGGGGTGTACTAACCGGCTGGAGTATGATCTTCCGTTGTTGGACTGGACGGCGGTACGTTCGCCGCCCTTCCAATGCAATCCGGTTAAAATGTCAGAGATGAAAATGATTGTGCAGGAATTATTAAAAAAGGGAGTGATAAGGGAATCTAATTCAGCGTACGCCAGCCCGGCATTTTTGGTATCTAAAAAGGATAACTCCTCACGGATGGTAGTCGACTATCGTAGGCTTAATGCGAAGGTGATTTTCGACGCCTTTCCTCTACCCACCACCGAAAATGCCTTCCTTCATTTTGGAAAAGCCAAGTATTTTTCTGTGTTGGACTTGAATGCAGCTTACCATCAGATTCCGCTTACGCCAAGGAGTAGGCGAGCTACCGCTTTTATTACGCCATTTGGGCTGTATGAATATAATAGACTGCCTTTTGGTATTTGCACCGGTGGACAAATACTGTCACGACTGATCGATAAGGTTTTCAGCGACGTAAAATACGAGTACGTTTTTAACTATTTGGATGATATTGTTATTTATAGCAATAATTTCGAAGACCATATTAAACATTTAAGGGAAGTATTACTGCGGCTGCGTAACGCCAAAATCACGGTTAACCCTGGAAAAATATCCTTAGCGCAGACGGAGATTAAGTTTTTGGGGCACATTATCTCTGGGAAAGGAATACACATCGATCCCGAGAGGGGTAAGGTGGTGTATAACTTTCCTACTCCCAAAGACCTTAGGGCAGCTAAAAGATTCCTAGGGATGTGTTCCTATTATGCCCGTTTCATACCGGGATTCTCAGAAATATCAGCCCCATTGAACGCCTTGAAGAGAAAGAACTGCCGGTTCGTCTGGGGTCGTGCTCAACAAAAGTCTTTTGAGGAGTTACGCGAGAAGATAGCTTCACCCCCTGTCCTTCGTATCCCTGATTTTAGTGAGACTTTCGTTCTGCACACGGACGCCTCCGCAAACGCGGTAGCGGCCGTTTTATCTCAACGAACCGAGGGGCATTTAGCACCGGTGGCATACGCCAGTCGGACACTCACTCAAGCAGAAAGAAAATATGCTGCGTACGAGGCAGAATGCTTAGCGGTTGTGTTCGGAGTCGAAAAGTTCGACCAATACTTACGAAATCGGGAGTTCGAATTATATACCGATAACGAAGCACTGTCCTGGATGCGTCGGCATCCGAAACAATTAGGAAAGGTTGGACGTTGGATGCTTCGTCTTTCGGCGTATAAATTTAAGACCGTGCATTTAAAGGGGAACGAAAATGTTGTAGCGGATTGTCTGTCACGTATGTTTGAAGAAGAAGCCGAGCCCTCGAGTGTAAAGGTCGCTACGGAGATATGTGTCTTACAAAACTTACCCCTTTCTTTCATTTCACTAAAGGAACATCAGGATAAAGACCATATTTGCAAATCTATTAAAGCTAATTTGATGGACGGGATAAAAATGAAAAATTTAAAGCTTTTCAGGGATTTGATAGTTTTTAGGAGTCCAAAATGTAGACGTAACCGTATATACGTCCCCGAGGGGGTAAGACGGATGATCATGACTTATTATCACGATACGGAGATCGGAGGGCACCTCGGGTGTCATAAAACTAAAAACAAGATTTGTAGAGAACTTTACTGGCCTAATATGCATAAGGAAATTTTACAGTACGTGAGGTCATGCCCCGAGTGCCAAATCGCCAAGCCGGCCGCTAATTCTCAAAGCGGTCAACACTCAGCAGAAATATCCACCGGGGTGTGGGAACGCATTTTTATCGATTACTTTGGTCCCATCACGCGGTCGCGTTCTGGAAATAAGTGCATTTTAGCCGTTATCGACTCGTTTTCGAAGTTTGTTATTCTAATTCCCTTGGGCAACATGAGTTCGGGTGTGACGGTAAAGGCTCTAAATAACCGGGTATTCTCTATAACGGGGTTTCCTAAAACTCTAGTTTCCGATAACGCCGCTACGTTTAATTCGGGAGAATTTAAAAATATGTGTTTTGGTTGGGGGATTAAACATATTACTACGACCCCGTATTATCCGCAACCCTCGCACGTCGAGCGATTCAATCGGAATCTCAAGGCAGCACTCACGGTATATCATCGGGATTTTCAAAACCGTTGGGATGAGAAATTACACGCGCTTAGTATCGCTTTTAATTCGGCAAGGCACGAGAGTACGGGATACACTCCGGCTAGTTTATTCTTTGGTCGAGAGTTAAATCACCCATTATCGATGCAGTGGGGGGTTGACGAAGTGCTTGAATCATCTGAAGTTGGAGAAAAACTGGAAGTAAAATGGGGACGGGCCCTGGAAGGTTTAAAAAGATCCAGTAGGAAGGTAGCTGAGCGTTATAATCTCCATCGCAACGGGCCTACGTACCGCGTGGGGGAAGTCGTCGCATACAAGTTGCATCCGTATAGCTCGGCTGCGGAAAAAATCTCCGCCAAACTGCAAGCCAAGTGGTCAGAGCCGCATCGGATAGTAGAGTTTACTAGCCCCGTCACAGTCCAACTCACGGATGTCGCCACCGGACGGGGTAGAAAAAGATGTCATGTGTCCCAAATAAAGCCCCTTCGTCAGCGTCTCGATTTAGGACAAATTGAAAATGACGCTGGGGGTGCGTGCGTATAACCCATGTCCCGTTCCCTGCGTAACCTCGTCCTTCCCTCCTTCACCCTTATTCTTCTTCTGGTCTTGGCAACCCATTGCGGAGAGGCGGATCCGGAGAGCGACCGAGGTGAGAGCGGAAGCCTGGGGTCGGGGGGGTTGATCACTATTACTTTGTGTTGGCTTTTTTGGTTTTTTTTTTCTTTTTTTCTTTTATTCTCTTTGGTTTTACAGTTGCTGACTGCTGCTGTCTGTCTAGTTTCGGATTTTCGATTTATTTGATTGTATCCTGTTGAGGCTTGATTAAACTGTTGTTTTTGCTTGTTCACTTAATGGTTTTTCGGAAATGCATTTCGTCCTTCGGCTCTGTAATTCTACACGAAAAGGTTTAAACTCGGCCTGAGTGTTATTCTTTTGTGATCTTGAGTTATTTGACCGATTTTTCAGTTATTTTACAGTGATAATTTTATCGAAGGACAGACTGATGTAATTTACCTAAGAGAATATGTTCAATGTAATGTGAATAAGGTAGTTTAAGACATGGTCCCTAAGTTTTTCTAATTGCAACCCTCGGTGTACCCGCATGAATGTGGTTGCTTGAATAGACAAAATATATTTTGGGGCTGTATATTTTGTTGTGTAAAAAGTTCCTTCTTTTTTGGGATTGGTGGTTTACCTCTCCGGCTCAGCTCCAAAATTAGCTGATTGCCTTTGTCAAAAAATCGTTGGTTCTGGAAAGTGTTGTTTAGTATTGATTGTTGGGGGGGAATTAATGTATGTAATTGGAGCTATTTGTTAGTGTTTTTTGGGTAAAATATTGTATGCATGTAACCGAACTTGTAGTTTTGAGCTACGGTCACTCGACTCCCATTACCCCTCCTGTCCTCTTCCCAAGACCCAAGCTCGTTCGCGGCATGTGGAAGGACTTCTTCGCGAGGCGCAGCGTGGGAGGATGAGCCGTGTACCAGGGAGGCATTTGGCGGCGGCAATACGAGGCTGCGTACGAAGACGGCGACCACTCCAAAGCAAGGGCAAATGATGACCCTTTGCTCCGTGGAGTGGGAGAGGCCGACTAAGCCTGGGCCCCGTCGTTGAAAGTCAACGGTTCCGCCGGAGCCCATTACAACATCTAATGGGTTAGGCGGTATAAATAGTCGAGGGCCCAAGAAGGCGAGGCTTGTTCCTGGGTCTCCCCCGTGTCGGGAGGTTGTAGCGCCGTCACCTCTACGCCTCTCCTGGTCCGCCTCTTCAGCTGTTGGTCGCGTAAGCCTGGGTTCCCTTCTTTCCCGTGACCCGTTACTCTTTTTACCTCTCTTATTCCCGTTGCTCCGTGGCCGTGGCTCTAATTTGTTTTTTTTAAATAAATTACCTATTCCTTTTGGAATTTGTTTTCATAATTCGTAGTGTCCTTTGTACTGCCACCACCCCCAAGATCGCCATACCTGGCGATAGTTCAGATGTAGATGCGAGAATACGCCGAGAAATAAATATTTTTAATATATATATTTTATATATATTAAAAATATTTATTTTATAAGAAGAACCTTTATTTATTTTAATTATTTTTTTTAATCCAGCAAAGCGTTTATCGTCAGCATATCAGGATTAATTTGTAATTTCAGCGTGAAACTGGACTGCTAATTTATCTTCCTTTTGAATTTTTTCAACCAGTAGCGATGATGACGTAGATAACGCTGAGCTTAAAAGTATTCCGTTGTTAATTTAAGTGTCAAGATTGGAACATTAGGGCGTTTCAATTTGGAGGGAAAAAATAAAAATTCCTGATTTTTGCGAATGAGGGGGTCCAAAAATTAGCCTTTTGATGTATATTATCCTAATATAAAAGTTTTTTCAAATACATAAAAATTTACCTTGGTAAATTTGCACTTTATTATAATTTATATTAAAATTTCCGAAAAAAGGTATAATTTCATAAAATCTCCAACAAAATTTGCTCAAAAGTGGTTTCATGAACTTAAAAATTTTTATGTATATTATGTCTCTATTATCAAAAACTGAAAATACATTGAAAAAAATGTAAAAAGTTTTAACCAAAATTATTCATCAAATATTCCCTCGATTCATTCCTTGACATGATTCTCCTGCTTGCTTCCTGGCCTCTAATGAATCCTTCTCGTTTCTCGTGGGTATACAATTTGCCAGAAGCCTCTGTTACTTGTTTCACACACCTCACAGAAGGGAAGTTGCATTTGGATTTACTGCAGGTGTTATCCTAGGCCGAACAGATAGGTCTCCTGGTGTATCATCATCTTCATTCCTTAATTCAATCATCTTCTGGACCCCTGCTATCCTTTCTTCTTGGTTTTTCGAGCATAAAATTGTCTGAAGCACCATTTCACTAAATGCGAACCATGATGAACGTTGGATTATTGGCAAAACAATATCTGCTACTGCCTTCTTCTGAGATTTTAGGGGCTTCAATTGATAAATAATGTGGCGAGGTCCTTCCACCCAAGAGAATTTCGATTATACCAGCAGGTATAGTAAACGCCAAAAATCTATTCCACAAGCAGTTTTAACGTCTTCAAGTTGTTCCCTTTAAGGCCATGTTTTGAAACCCATATGCGACAAATCCTATTTGCAGTTGTTAACCACCGAGAGTGGCTTACAGGACCAATTTATAATAATGCCAGATCAGTTGGAAGTGCACCTGTCCTTATGGCCTGAGTTATTCTGTAACCATAAGCCTGATCTTAAGAGAGATCTTTGACAACAATGTCACTCAATGGAGCCAAAGGTTCTGGAAAGGATATTCTGAAAAGTGAGGGATTGATTTCAAGTTCTGTTGCAGTATCAAGCATGTTGCCAATCGTACCACTCCACTTGTTAGACAAAGTTTTTCCATCCAAATCTATGATCAAGTGCCGCAAAGGTAGCTCATTAGTATGAAGAGCACAAACCAACCAAATGAGTTTACGATTCAGCTTTGCCTCAACTCAATGCATTACTCCTCCTTCCCAACCAGTGTTAAAATTAGTTGAGTCACCACCAATAGCCTGCAAACTATTATCAATGCTGTTTTTCTTAAAGAAATCCACAACGTAGTTAGCATTAACTTCAGCATGTTTCCTTTTCGTTAAGTCTTTCTCTAGAGTAAAATGGCAAAGATACCTTTCACCTGGCTCACTGCACAAAGTGTAATGCTCTTCTTTCACAATACTTGAAAACTGATGACTTGAGTTATCTGCTTGTAACAGAACTTTATTGGAATCTTTGCGTCCATCAAAGGAGATACATTCAATATTGCCTATTCGGCATCGAGCATGAAATTCATCATCAAGTGATTTCATGACTTTTTCTTCTGCCCCAATTTAAATCCAATTTAAGTTCAATTTAAAATTGGCACCACAAAACAACTGTTTGCTAGCTCCCACTTTTCAAGCACTTTTGGATAAATATCCTTTGCAAGAGTGGCTTCTGGGTAATTTTTGATATTCTCTCCACTCTGCTCTCGTAGTAGAAGTACATATCTTAGAACATCACGCAGGGTTGGGAGTTAACATGGCAGCCTTTCTCGACCATTCCAATTAAGTTACTCATGTGAGTGGAAGTTGCCAGTCTTTTCTTCCTTAAATTTACTAGCCATGGTTCCGAATTATCAGATTTTGCGAGTGGAAGAAACTATTCGTCCCTGGAATAAAAAACAAGAAAATGCCATTACTTGTATGATATCATTAAAAATTAATGAAAAGCCACTCAGCTGCAAATGAATACTGCTAGTTTAAAAACTTATACGGGTGGCATAAATTTTTTAACAGATGTTATAGTATAATATAAGTACATTCTTAACCTTAGAGCAGAAGTACAGAGAGAAATAATGATAATAAGGTACTTCTTGTTAGAAGACAGTTTGCTGCGAATTTTACATGAAACGTGAAAATATCGCGAATCTATTTACCAAGCTAAGCAATTTCATTGCCAGTTCTTGTAAATGTAATTGTGAATAGCTAACCAAAATACAACTTTCTGATCCCCCTCATTTCTGGATAAATAAAGTAAAAAAATCGACCCGCCCTATTGGAACATATTTTGCACCTTTTTTTGTAGATTTTCGCAGCTCATTGTTTATGGTATTCAGGCTTTTGGTTCTGCGATTAATTATTTAGTATTAAGCAACAGTTTCGCCGTGCTATGCTGCCGGCTTCGTCGGGCTTTTAAGAACGTTGCGAAACTGTTGCTTAATACTAAATAATTAATCGCAGAACCAAAAGCCTGGATACCATATTTTGCACCTGTTCATTAATATAAGAAGATGGCTTTTGCCGAAAGTTATTATTTTTTTCTCCCAAACATCGCCTCGGAATTAAGTTTCAGATCAGATATAACTCGTAATAATTGAGAACTTGAATCTAATGGCTACCAATTTGCTTTCATCCTGCAAGGACGGAGATAAAGTAGACTTGGAGCCCTTAATCCTGTAGCGTAGAAATTGCTTCCTTTTAAGTTCTTGCCTGAAACTCGAGACTCCCATTGTCGAACGCAGATGAAATCCATGAAAGCTGTTTCCATCCTTCGAACGATATATAAGTGCTTCATTTTCGAACTCCTTTTATCTCCCAAGTGTTTGCGTCCATGATAGAGTCGTTATCTTTCGTCTCCGGGGAAGCGGAAGAAAGGGGTGGAGTCAAAAATATTATTAGCTCTTTTGGATAGAGATAAGGATTACGAAGTTAATGGAAAATTCTGGTTGCCGCTGTGATACACAAGTAGGAGCATCCGGTTACGCAAACATGGACTGCGTAGAGCAAATAGATAAGCCTTCAAAAACCACACAAAAAGGAAGTAATGTCGTGGACGAGTCAAATTGACGTCGAATATTAATTAAGGTAGATAATTGCCATGTTCTACATGCAATGGAATATTATTTCCACCTATTGGACTCCGTTGTAACTATTGAGAGACGTTTTGCTTCAAATATTACATTTAATAAACTGTTTGTGCAGTTACCTCTACCACCACCGCATCGCCCCGCCATCTGCATGTTTGGCGCATGAAAATAAGTTAAAAAGAAACGAAATTTATTCGGAAAAATACCAATGTTGCAGAAAGTACCTACTCAAATATTATTGGCAATATGTTGTTGATGACCTTATCTTCTAATAATGGAAGCTTTCCATTCATGGCGTTGGAGAAGGCGATCGGAACACATTAGCCTACTTTGGCGCACACTAACGACGTTGAATGGAACGAGGCGCGCAGTCGAAAAACTCGGAAACCAACCACTGCCAACCAGCGGACTCGGAAACCAACCAACCAGCACTGCTAGGTTTACAGTAGTCACGGCCGAATGTTTTGTAAATGGTGAAAGAATTCGAAAATTATATACAAAAAATATAAAAGCCTTTTATCACAGAGTGTAACGTCGTGCCTTGCGAAGCTCCATTTTCATTTGTTTTATTTGGCTTTATGTATTAAATTTCGTTCGTTGTTTTGTTTTTGATGGTATTAATTTGTATGTTGATGTATGTTTCGATAGGTCGATGTTTTAGGTTGTTTATTGTTTTTGTTTGAAGAACGTTGCTATGTATGGTTGATTAAGGAGGGGATTGTTAAAAAAGTTTGAAGAGAAAGAGACGTGTAACAAAGAGGGGCAATGCACAACTGAGTTTTTAAGAAGGTTTCTATTATTTTGAGGGATCCCGACGTCACAAGAGTAATTACAAACTTAGCAAATCGTACATTGTTGGGGGTAACTATGTGAAATTACTCCAATGATGGAAAGGAACAAACTTTCTGAATTTCACTATAAGTTTTTTTTATTCACGACCCGGGTTTCAACAGCTTATGATGAAGATGGCTTAACAACACCTGAAGATGACATAAACTGTTGAACTCGGGTCATGAATAAAAAAACAGAGTGAAATTCGCAAAGTTTTTTTTTCCTTTCTATTACAAACTTAACATTATCCATGCTTGGAGTCTTTATTGAAAGTCAACGCGAAACCAGCAACCGCGCATGTGATTATCGAACGTATTTTGTTTTCTAGCAATCAACCGGTCTGTTGTGCTGCTAAGTGAGCAGTAAAATTAGGGTTACATGGTAAGTTCCCATTGTATGGTAAATGATGATTTACTCTTCGAACAAAAATCAATACTTTGGAAAACATGACAACAGAAAGACTAATCTCATTGATACCCTCATGATGAACAATTAAAACTTGTACTATTTTCACTATTGTTTGTTTACCGACTCGGTTTCACCTTGATAATGAGACTATTGTTGAAACCTGTCGGTAAATGGACACGTGTGAAAATGGTACAGGCTTTAATTGTTCATCATGAACATAAGAAATTTTCATGAAGTGACGCCTCAAGTTACTTCTTATCATCGACACCTGGCGGGTGAAAAGAACTGTCAAGAGAAGGCAAGAGAAGATGCCAAAAAATGCGTGGTTCTAAGTTAAACAGCAACAGTTTTCTTTCAACTCGGAAAAATCAGATCCAAGAGTTTTGAAATCGAGTTTAGGACTAAAAAATAGTATAAACTAGGTAACCCGTGCGAAAATTTCGCACTTTCACGCATTCAGGGAATAAGTATGTTAAGGAAACGGTGTAATTGGGTTTTAAATAGAGAAGAAGGTGTATCATAAAGTACTTTCTTTATGCTTGTTTTCTTGCAAAAATATACAAAACATATGAATACAATACAGGCAAGAGAGTTTATCGAAACTTTTAAGTCAAATTAATGGGTAATTTGTGAAATTTGAGATTAAGATTGTATTTTTCGTCAGAAGCCAGTGATTCAGCGTTTAAAATGATACCTCATTTATCACTGTAGGTGCAGTATTAACGGAGCATATACAGAATGACAGAAAAAGACCTTTCTGTAATAATATATATGATTTTTCTGGAACACACTTCCGATGATTTTTCTCACTCTTTTTCTTCCGCAATACGATAAGTCATAGGAAGGCTTTTTTCGTAAGTTTCGCGAAGTAGTTCGAAGCACATATATTCCACCTTTGACTCCTTCAATGAAAATCAACATATTTACATCAATCGTGGGTGTGATTATCGAATATAATTTAGAATTGAGAAGATGCAATTTTCCACAGTTTTATCTGTGGAAAATTACATCTTCGAAATTCTATATTATGTTGAAATTCCATAGCATCACGCCTGATACCTCCCTTTTTGTGATTACACTAGTCTGCATGATATCATGGCTGAAAACTGGTAAGTGATAATATCTAACTCTGATATGCTGATTTCAGAACTGTTCTTAGTTTTCTTCTGTCACGTACAGTTTTTTTTTAGAATGGACCCAATCAATTTAACTTCTAAGATTTATCGATAAGTGCATTATATGTGCCAGGGGGTAGTTATTGTTCGAGGGATATTTCTCAATATAAGCTAATGAGCCTTAGGTTGGCCCAAGCTAATGAGTCTTAGGTTGGTACAACTGCCGCTATTGTTGTGTGACCTTGGAAGTGTTATTCATCCTTCATTCATTTCTGTTACAAACATTGTCATTGCGTGAAGCAATGTTAATATAACTGTTCTTGCAGTAGTTAAAATCTTGAAACCATAATTCTTATTTTGTGTAAAATCCTGACGTGATAGAAAAAATGGAAATCATTTTTAGAATCAGCATAAAAAATTGATTCAAGAACATCTATTTTTAATAAATCATCTGACAAAAAGTTTCAAAATTCAGACGTGTTATCGAAGTTTTTTTTATTTTCAAAGTACGCGCAAACCCTGCTCCCGATCAGTTTGAAAGTGCGCTGCCTAAAGGTCAGGGTCTGAAACGAATGGAAAGCAAGTGCGCTTTTGTTTTGCGAAGTGATTAGCGCACTAAATCGAATGGAAAGCTCCCAAAATCTTGGGTAAGTCGATTTGGTTTCGAATGTTGGTAATGGAAGAGAATGGTCACGTCTTGCATAAAATGGAGTATTAAGTCATCCTCTTGACTCTGATGTAACAAGTTAAAGACTCTTTTAAATCCAAACATTGCATTTATACATACCCATCATGTCATTCCCTTTCAGGGTAGACACAATCAAAGAACTAAATGATTGCTCTTAGGCCTAGGAAACTAGCTCCCTTTCATCTATTTCCCAATAATTCCCTATTCTTTCATTATACCTCTTTAGCTTGAGTTGCATTCATGCATTGCTTCATGCATGCTCTCCTATTCTTAAAGACTTCTGATGTTCCTACTCCTAATAGTCTCTTCCACAACGTTCAAACCGTGGCTTTCTCGGTCTTACCTTCCACTGCTCTATTTTAGGTATATTTCACCGCGGTTTTTAATGTCTCCAAACCACGATTTATCTAACCGCAAATTTGACGCAAGGAAATGAATTGAACAGAAACAAAAATTGATCGAGAAAATACCCAAGCGTGAATAACTTAACTCTACTACCAGCGGCAATAGCTTGTTGATGACTTAATCTTATAGTATTATCGGTTTGCTGTTCATGTTGTAGTAAGATTGAAGGGGATCCTTAACGGCAAAAGATACTATAAATTTGAAAAACCATGTGCGAAAATGACTTTGCTTGTTTTCTCTAGTATTATTAGAAAAACGTAAATTAATTGTCATATTTTTCACTCAGTGATTCGTTTGGATAGTTGAGGGTAGAGCTCAGCCCAGACCAAGCCATAGGCGTGTGAATTTGACACATTCAGGGCAGGGGGGTCAGTTCCTTTCCCTGGGCCACTCCGAGGATTTTATTTTTGCTCGGGGCGTCCAAAGGCTTCACCTGGATTTGAACCCGGGA
This sequence comes from Pyrrhosoma nymphula, assembly GCA_963573305.1. Lineage (NCBI taxonomy): Eukaryota > Metazoa > Arthropoda > Insecta > Odonata > Coenagrionidae > Pyrrhosoma > Pyrrhosoma nymphula. The sequence continues at coordinate 32,163,888 of OY754335.1, read as the reverse complement.
CCCTTCGATCAGTAACCAAGCGCTCTACCCACTAGGCCACCACGCTCCCCCCTTTCTTTGCCTAAGGCTACGTTTACTATGGATGCGAGTTCTGACGAAAATGTGTTCTGACGAGTACGTCCGAAATCCTCGTCAGAACAAGGTGGTTACATTGTGCGCGTTTTCTGATAGTCAGTACGTACGTTTCTGCCGCCCAGCAAAGATGGATGAACTTGATGACTTTTATTTTCTTGAAAATTATGTTATTATGTATTGTAAACCCTTCATCAAAATAAAAAAAATGTACTTTAGCTAGTGTTCAGTTCTGTAGCCACTTTCTCCCACATTTGCCGAGAAATATCTCTGTTGTGGTAATTCTTATCTTTCATGTCCCACAAACACCTGTTGTCGCACACTAGATTAATGAGTTTATCAATGTCCATGGTGACCAAAGAACTCGAAAGTCAATGCAGGAATACACCCAATTCGGACGCGGTCGCACGAAAAATCAAACTCGTTTGATCGCTCAAATGGTTCTGACGACGTCGTGCATGTTCTGACGTATTCGTCGCTGCCACTGTAAACACTCTCAATGGAAAACAGGCGTTTGTTTGTTCGGACGAATTCGTCAGAACTCGTCCGAAGTCGTCAGAGCACATTTTCGTCAGAATTCGCATCCATAGTATCCGTAGCCTAAGGACGATTTATTAATTCGAATCGTGAATATTGTAATATTCGAGTCAAATGTCAACCATTAATTTAAAAAAAATATGTTTAAAAAATAATGAGCCAGTCGAATAGCTTTCAGTATAAAATCGACAATAACGTAATTTAATGATTAGCATGTCAATTTCAGTTCCTTACCGACCGCAGATTTCTCATTTGCTCATGTCCATATTTACTCAACTTAGTCTTTATTGCTTCGTGAGTTAAATTGATGTTTATGGAAGCCATCAATTACTGTCGTGCTTAAATTACCCGTATATCGATCATATTCATCGCATATATTTCATAACATATATATGGAGCATAAATAATTATTTCAGGATTATAATCTACCGTGATATTAGGTCGTCGCAGAGTCTCTACCCTGCTAAATAGCGTTCTGCTCTACTCGATTCACTCAATTTTAATTATACTCCCTTCGCGAATCCTGAAATGTATATCTTTTACTCTCATTTTCTCATACCCAATATTTACTAAACATGAATTTTTACAACCAATCTGCTCCTTCACTTTATACCGGATTCCATCGTTCGTAAAGTGATCGATATAAAAATTAGAGTGATAATTTATTTGGGATATATTTCACAACAACCTATCCGTGGGTGGCTAAAAACTCCTACATAGTATATCCATTTCACTCGGCACATTGGATGAATTCTTTTAATCCTTCATCTACAAGTTAAAATTTTTCTCATTCGTGTTGAATTTCAATGGGCACCCTCCCCCAATTGTTTTAAATAAATAGTTCTCCTTTGCTCAATTCAACCCCTTCACCATAGTTCATAATATCATCCCCTATCCCCAACATAATTTATTTAATAATAATTTTAGTGTTCGAATGAAAATAATGCGCATGCTTAAGAATCGATTTTAATATGTGTCGTTCAATAAACTGTATTGTATGTTAACATAATGTACAGAGCATCACATTTTGCAGAATAGTGGTCTCTATTCCCCCCCCCCCCTAAATTTCATCTTTCGTTCTTCGGGAGATAAACGGAAACCTTATGTGGCGCATTCGTCGATGTAGTATTGCTCAGAGGAACAATACAACATTTATAATTCTTTGGTTGGTGAGCCATACCTAAACCTTCCATGGAAAACGTCTCAGTTCAGGCTGTACCTACAACACCCGCAAGTCTGGCTACGATTCAACGAACAACATCTCCAGCTCGACCTGAAGACACCTCCTGTAACGGAGGAAAAAACGTTCGTCAGCTTAACACTAACCCTCGCAGTTGAACCTGAAAAATGGGATCCAGTTGAAGGGAGTTCTCTCCGAACTTGTTTATTTAAGTACACAAATCCAAATTTTATGCGTTTTTATTGAACAAAAGAATGAGATCTTGGTCGAAATATTCCATTTCTTTGAGACTTAAAGGGCTATGGACAGCGACTCTTTAGCACACCCCCACAGCTTCGTAATCCACGACAATGTGTAAATAATACCTTCTGAGTATTAAATATTCAGCTAGATACCAAGTGCCCTCAAGGGCGCCGCATCGTCGTTATTTAAAATTTCTCTTTAAGAACAGACATCGCCGATAAATAAATACTTAGGAAAATACCGAGGGAAAGTTTGAGGACACATGCTACACTTTTATCACCTTGTAACTAGACTTGTACATTCATAGAGCTGTCAGAGAAACGAAGTCATGTTCAGTTTGAAAAAAAAATTTTTGTAGATATATATTTTTGATACATAAATTCTAAATTTTTTAATATTGAAGAATATTTCAACAGCCAAAAAATTTCTAAATTAGCCTGAGCCTATCAATTTCCAGAGTCACCATCAGGTGAGTTCTTCTTCTTTGAGTTGTAAATAGTACCACTAGGGGAGGTCTGGTGCTTTTGAGAACTGCTATATTCTTCCTCAAGTATGCCATCGTCACTTGAAGCATTAAAAAATGAATTCTGGTCTAATTTTAACGAGGCAACTAAGTTGTGTCACCCTGGGAATTGACGGGTTAATCGACCTTTTATAACATGTATAACATAAGGAATTTTTCTCGGGTTCCACACCGGGTCAGACTTACCAAACTGGTGGACATTTCGATGCCCAACTCGTACTACGTCGAAAGGGCTGTTGAGTCCCTCAACTTAACAACCCTAATGATGATGCACGAGTCGGGCTTCGAAACTTCGGCCAGTATGGAGAGCCTGACCCGGTGGAGAACTCGAGAAGAATTCCTACATCAAGTACGCCAGGAAAGTACCAGATATTGCATTACGTATATAACAGCCGAAACTTCGTAAAAACGGGGAAAAAGCCTTTTCAGTTTCTCCGGGTTGCAGACCAAAATCTCCAGGTCGAGAAAATGTTTCATTTGGTAACCCTGCATCCCCTTCTGTCATCTTTCCAGGCAGCACCTCCGTATGGCTGACGGTGTCCTTCACGGTTGAGCGGTACATAGCCGTGTGCCACCCGATGAAGGGCAAGGTGCTGTGCACGGAGAAGCGGGCCCGGCGGGTCACGGCCCTCGTCTACGCCCTATGCTTCCTCACCACCGCATCCACGCCCTTCGAGTACGAGGGCAAGATGGTGCCCGTGAACGCCGGCGTGGCCACCGCAGCCGTGCCCGTCACCACCACGGTCGCCACGACGGACGCCGAGGCGGTTGCGACAACGCTGCCAACACTCGGCATGACCACAGATGCGGGGACGGAGCGCGTCGGACCACCAGGTAGGTCCAAATCCACGGGCGTCCATTTTGGTTCTTCTGTCGTTAATAGTTTGCCACTCCTAACTTTAGCGAGCGCTGATAAGCAACACAATTCGTAATAATGACAAGGCCAACTATGTTTAAATCCACAGAGTATTTAGAGTATACAGAGTAGCGTTGAAACTAGTTGTACCAATAAAATACTCTGTGTATTAAAACATAGTTGGCCTTGTCATTATTTTAAAATGGACTTCCACAAAGTTACGACAGAACGGATTGAATTTAACACAATTCCTGTTCCGATAGAGTTAGCGGTCGCTAAGGTTCGGGCAACTTCGGTAAGTTAGCGAAGAATTCCAGCTTACGAAGACGTCATGATTGTTTTAAAAAATCATTGTTATGGGGAAGAATAGAACAAGGGCGCGGGAAAATTTCACTTTATGTCTGCATAGACTTTTATCTCCAGCGGTGTAAATTTTTATTCGAGGCTCATACTTTTTGGCCTGAGGGTGAAACTATGTACGGTATAGTCCGTCCAGTATAATAGCGCAGTTGAGCATTCGAACCTAAGACCAATAGGGTACCGGCATGCAAAAGCCTTTCGGTGAGGCAGATGTGATGTAGTTGTTACACTATAACGGAATGGGTAGGAGCCTTCAACTATCACGGTAAAGCTGCTGCCTGGAAATACGAGTAGGTAATTGTCTGAAACGAACTTCTGAGCCTAGGTTTAGAACCCTCTTATGGGCAGGATGGTTATGGAGAGATACACTTGGGAATGGAGGGATAGAGGTGAGAATCCCGGTGACGGCTTTGGACCGCTCATAACGGAAGGCGTCAAGGGATTCAGAAGTTTTTCACTCATATGCCTCCATAGACCTTACGTAAAAACACCTTAAAGAGGCCTAGAGTGTATGGAGCGTAGAGTTGCGATGTTTGGGGAGGATAGGATGCATTATTATGGAGGAGATTATGAGGTGGCAGTGTAGGTGATTGGAACGGGAAAAGAGGGGCTATAAGATGCTGACGGCTGTAATAGAGAGGGGATGGGAAGAAAGGAGAGTTTTTCAGATAGTAGGTACTTTTATCTGCACCAGAGCCTACCTTAATCAATAATCACCTCTCATAACCTTTCTAATGGTGCGTTTAATTATGAATGCCTGATCAATAACTGCAAGATAAATACAAGATCAACGCTGCAAGATAAAAATATACCAAGTATCAAGTTTTTTTAACGGAAAATGTCCTTTCCTACAGCAATATTATTCACTTTATTATAATTATTTAGTTATTATCGTATTGCCTCTGAAGCAGAAGAGTAGGCTGCAGATGAGAAAGAGGATGGAGGAAGTGTGGTGGACGGAAAGAAAGACGGAACGAAGCAGTGCTAAGCATTGCTTCGTTCGGGGCGAAGGGAGAGGATGTTAAGTAAGCGGAGAAGGGTAAGGCGGAAAGTAGGCACTACGGATTGGGATGAAGAGGTAGGACGAATAATGAAGAAAGATATCCTCTGAGGAGTCAAGGACTTGCGGCTGTAAAATATCAGTTCATTTTTCTATTTAAACTTAACACATCTAACTAATTGTTTTAGTAACGAGTTTCAAGACTATGTTGTACTGGCCGCAGTATTATTAATAGTTTAAATTTACTAACAAAATATCTTTTTCGCCTGTTTTTTATTATTGCTCAATCAGACCTTTAATACTATATTTATGCCCCTGTATGCAAGTCATTAAAAATTGATTAAATAATTTAAACTGAACTTTATGACGTTCACGCGAAGTGTACGTTTTGTACTTCGTCTATATAAATTTACGATTTTCGTATTTTTTCAATCAAATTGCGGTTCATCTTGATTTTTCCACTCATGGCAGTGTTTGTAATGCTATTTAAAAATTGTTCCTAAGCCTACGATAACGAACAATATTATAATCATGGACCGGTAGATTGTCCCTAATAACAATGATATTGGCCGTCGGCTCCTTTTTTCGGGAAACGTGGTAAATTTATAATCGTAATTATTGATTAATTTGTAATAAATATCCGTTGTGGAAAATAAAAGAAACGATAGGTGGCACCGCGGCAGTAAAGGAGATTCTCGGCACATTTCTTTCCAGTTTTCTTTTCCGACTTGCTCATGGAAAAAATCATTGAGGGAGGGTAGGTTATATTTATCCCGGTGTGGAATATGGAAATTGATTTTTTTGATTGAAGCAATTCCGTCGCTTTGTGATAGGGGCCGCTTAGAGAACGTTATAAAGACGCCGGCGATATTCTGGTTTCTCTCACAAGAGTGGGGGCTCCGTGTAGTTCGTCTTCGATCGTAGGCGTCTCGTTTTCCACCTCAATCTGTCATCACCATCGGTGTAAAAGTTCTCTCTCACTTGTTCATATTTTTTTATAGGCCTTTGATATTCTCCATCCGATTTCGAAGACGGCTGTACTCGCTGGCTCCCCACCCGTACATATTCCACCCGATAAATACGTAAATCTTCGAGCTCGTGTTCTCAGGTCCGTTGATTTTTTTCATGGAAACGTGTAAGGATGGAAATGTGTTGCCCAAGGTGTCGTCTCTAATCAGGGTTTTCGACACAGAAAACGGAATATGGAGGCAGTTGTTTGAAATTCGCCTGTCTTGCTCTACGAAAATCACGGAACGTTATAGCATTTCGACGTAGATGAGTGCTCTTGTGTGAGAAACTAAGTTATACTAGTCGACCCGTGTGAAGCATTCGCACTGTATCCTCCTCAAATCCCACTTAATTGAAGTGCACTCCGTATAGTTAGTACCGTGTAGTTAGTGCGTCAGAATCCATACGGCACTTACTTGTAAGTTGAATTTGTGTAGATTTTTTTTAAGTGAATAATCTGATTTGATCGCCGGGTTTTTTTTATCGTAGAGAGCGGAGACGAAGTAAGTTGGTCGTCATGGACTAAGTAAAAACAAATGACTGCGAGCGGTTTGGGGAAGTAAATATAAATTCAAGTTTTTATTAGTTTAGTTCATTTTATTAATACCTAGATCAGCAGATCGAATACCTTAAATCAATATTTTAAGTCGAAATTAAATGCGGATTGAGATAATAGATGCATGAAATTGAAATCGGTTTCATTTCAATATATCTCGATATTCTCGATAGAGGATCGATAGGTCGAGGGCGGGATTTCAAAAAACCGTTTTTTTTTTCAATTGTAATTTTTCAAAAAACAACTGAAATGTGAGTAATTTGTATATTTTTTCGGTATAGTGGTTAAGAAAAGCTTTAAAATTATGCCTCATTTATGAAAATTGATGAAGTATTAAGGAAGTTATGGCGTACCGACAAAAAAAGCCCTTGAGAAATAATATATATGATGATGATTTTTTGTCGTAGACGATATATTTCTGGATATCTCTGATGATAAACAATTTCTTTAATATTATCTTCCCTGACTCGATGGCGGTGAGGTACCGTCACCTTCTGTCAGTCTGGAGGTTCGATCTTCGCCTGGTTGGAGTTTACTCCACTAAGGGTACAAATGTATTGATATTTATTGTATTTGTCGTAGATTTTTTTATTTCTTAACATTTCTAATGACTGATTATTTCTTCAACATTTCTTTTATTTTGCCGTTACGATTTTGGGATTTAGATGGAAGTGACAACTATACAGTTATTATTTTTTAAATAGGTCTGTGTTCAATATTTATTTCTATGTACGTTATACGTGATTATTCAGAAGAAATGACGAAAACCTGTGGTTGACATGCTCGTTTCAATTGAAAATCCAAATAACGATCTAGTCACTTTCTGTTTGAGTGCTTGAATATCTAGGAATTAAATACTTAATCTCAAAGTTCCGCTGATGATGATCGTCTCGCAAATACTCTTTATGACTTCCCTCGTGTTATCCATTCTCTATAATTTAGGTATCATGTCAAGTCATGAGTTGCAATTACTTTGAGTAACAAGTATTTTTGCTTATTTCGTGCCTGTTCCATATATTTTCTGGGCCGTGCTGGAAATTAAAATCATATTTTTTCCAGTTCAAATGAAACTGCTTGTTTGATTTACTTAATCAATTCACTTGATTTACTACTAATAGGAAACATTATCCTTGACAATGGATTTCATGAAAAATAAATTTAATATTGTTTTTAGTTATCCTTCTATCATAGAGGCGTATAATTTAGGGCTTACTGTGTACTCCAAAATTGCTATGACGAAATTTTTTAATATACCGGGACTAGCCACGGTATAACCTTTGTGTGAAAAGTATCCACATGAGACGAGAACGCCTCGGTAGTTTAACTGGCCAAAGCACTCGGCGGTATATCAAGGGATCCGGGTTCGAGTCCGTGTCTTGCTGAATGATTTTTCCTCTATGGAATTTAGCTCTGTTATGACTTTTTTAATTCACACGGAGCCACTAGATGGCTCAGGGATACATAGATAGACATATATAAAGGACGTCGACTCCCCGTCGCGTCGGTCTCCGAAAAATGAGCAGTCAGGTCACCGAGAGCCAGAGCTTACTCTATGATTCTTTCTAAATGTATTTGAGCATTATACGCCCGTCATCTGAGGTTCAGAAATATATTGCAACTCTATTCGAATTCATAACAGCTGTCAAGGAGACTTTAACTAGTTTTGTCAATAGGTAGTGTCGCTAGTTAGGTGATATACTCCCTAATAGTTACTTCTATGATTATCTGCTACCTAGTACTAACAGCACGCCGTGCATGCTTTAAGTATAATTCTTGTGTCTCTGTTCATGTATGTAGTTGCAAAATACTAACGGTCCTTCTAACATTGGCAGCATTCCTGTAGTGCAGTGCGTGCTTGTGAGGCTTCGCCTCCTGACAAGAATTAGAGATGTATGCTAATGCATCAAGTTGTGGTAGTCACACGAACTTAAATAGGGTATAGTGTAATGCATATTGGTGACCACTCACCCCCTGCCACACACCCTTGAGGTGGCTTTCAGGGTATTTTGTAGATGAAGATGAATGGCTGAAAACCCCACTAAAACGCCTTGGGTTAAATTTCTTACTTACTAGTATATACACAATTGCTCGAAACAAAAGCATTGAAATTCCAAATACTTTGTCTCTTTACATCAGGTGATATAATGCCGTAGCTTGGAAAATTAATCGATACATATTTGCGTGGAATGTAATTATGTAATAAGGGAATTATTTAATGAGCAAAATGTATAAAGGGGTCAGTTTATATTTATTTATCCATATATTATGAATGACGGAATGCATACGAACTAATTGAGTACGGTGCATGTTAAAGTGGTTCCTCAGTAAAATGACTTAAATGCCATTTTACACATAGGCTAACTAAGGAAAAATTTGTCCTCCATTAGATATGAGCAACACATTCCTACATTTCAACGCTATTTTTCTCGAAAATTGAACTCGCAAGTATCGGGTATTAAATGGAAGAAACACGGGGGAAAATAGGTACTATTTTTCAATTAAATATGAATGCCATTTTCACGGAAAGCTAATTTTCAGAAGGGAAAGCTCCTGGAAATTTGAATAAAAATATAATAAATGCATCATTCTAATGTGTTCGGATGTTAACTAATTACTGCGATAATTGGAGTCAAAATGTGATAACACCATAGAAATGGCTCCGCAGTCGGCTACTACGGCTATTATAAAGTGTTCATTAAAAATGTATTCGTTCACTTATCAGCCTATTTTGTACCTATATTTTGTTTTTCAATCGCTAATGCATGTCATCAGCAAAAGCATGATTTTTTTAACCAATTGAACAAACAGTTGGAATTTAGTATTTGTTTTGACTCCCTCAGTCATGGTGGAAACTCAGTAAATTTTCCTCAGAATATTACGTCATTTTTGTTAATAGAGGTGATCTACCAGTTAAGGAAGGTTTAGATGGAAACAAGTAAAACCCTCTCAAAATTTCACCGGCACAGGCACCCGTCCCCTACCGAAGTTTCATACTTCAGTTCAGCTCACGTCCTACCTTTCTTCATCCCATCCATAAAGCCTATTCTCTTTCTCCCCCTTCCCCGCTTACCCAACATCCTCCTCTCTATCACGGCCCTCAGAATCCCTTCGCCCCTCATAACCTCTTCCAACCACCTACTCTGCCTCCTCCTAATCCCATCCAATAGTTTCCTCTCGTCACCCGTCATACCAAGTACTTCCTCGTTCGTCTTCCTTTCCGTCCACCGCACTCACTCCATCCTCCTCCACACCCACATCTTAAACGCCTACCGCCTATTCTCTTCCTCTTTCCTCGGAGTCCATGTTTCTGCACCATACAACGCCAAACTTTATATCAGACGAGTCTTTTATTCAGATTCCTAGAAAATGTATTAGAAAGGTATTTGTGAAGGTATTACGAAAACAATGTTGGAAGAAGAAATGATTGGGAAGAATTACTGAGGAAGACGAAGAATGGAATAAATCAGGCAAATTGTGAAGGACTTCAGAGTGAATAAATATGCTGGAATGAAGCGGCTGGCAGAGTGGAGAACTGTAGCAAAGAAATCTTCGGATTGATTACTAATGATGATGATGATAGAAAAAGTACCTGTCATCAGCTCTCTCCTACTGGTGGACACATCATTCGTTAATGTAATTCTCCTTCTAATGCTATTGTTGTTGTACCCACTTTCCTCCAGCGTGCATCTCAACTAATTCAATTTTCTGCCTCCTCCAGTTTTTTAACCTACTACTTTTATCATTAATCTCACTTTCTTTGTATCAGAAAATCTCATGACTCTAATCTTCTGATGGTAGTAAGATAACAATTCATCGTAATCAAGCTCTTTAAGGTACATTTAACTAGGTCTATGAGTATGATAATCAATTAATCTTACGTGAAATTTCCCGATACTGCGGTCATTTTCCGCGTCTCTTGAACGAAAAGAGCTTTGCCCGGAAAGTGTCATACTTTCTGAATGTTGAAACTTGATTTCCTATTTTATGATTTCCTTTTTGTATGAGGAGTCCAAGGATGGCTATTCAGCAGCCTCACAAAGAAATTATTAAAGCTGTAATTGGATTCAGGAATATGAATGGGCGCTTAATTGCATCGTCGTCAACCTTTTGCTCAGAGGACTACATGCCTTGGAAATGAATGTGTCTTTGGTGATGACGAGTTACCCAGGACCACTCCATGTTTTATTCGTTATCGTCCGAGTACTTCAGCAGCAAAAGATTATTAAACATCTGTAAAAGTAGTTGATCTTTCAATCATCATTTGCTTTGTTTTTCCTCCGCTAAATTGAACTTTTTATTACGCGTCCTAGCTACTACGACACGAGGGATATCCGGTGAGAGTAATAAATAAATTCGTGGATCTGTTAGTATATTGGCGATTGAGAATATTTTTTTTCAGTCTTCTCCAGGACCCGGTAACTTGGAGAATCTCGTATTGTATTTCGAAAAAGAAAATACAAAATTATACTTATTTTTTTTTAAGAAATTCGACCTTCAATCAATTTTCATTTTACTAGGACGCGGAGCATTTCTCAATCATAGCGATATATCTCTCAGCAGCTTGTTCCTTTTTTCTGGTTTCAAATGAATAATGCGAGGAAAAAACCTTGTTTTTATTGCTCTTTGGCGAAAAACCATTGCGAATCGCAATTGATATTCCTGCATACTGTGCTCCCCAAGTCGATTTTGAGGAGCCATATTTTATTTTACAAACGATTTTGAGGAGCCAGATTTTTACCTAAAGACATATTTTAAAAGTAAAATTTGTCGGAAAATAAGTTTCATATTATTTCCAAATAAACCTACGCCTGAACCAGTTTTTTTTTAAATTAGCGATTGTTAACTCCGTCAATTTTCTTAGTCATACACGGGCACATTGTGATTTATCAATGAATTCTTGTTTTAAAGTAAAATTTGTCGGAAAATAAGTTACATATTATTTCCAAATAAACCTACGCCTGAACAAGTTTTTTTTAAATGAGCGATTGTTAACTCCATCAATTTTCTCAGTCATGCATGGGCACATTGTGATTTATCAATGAATTCTTGTTTTGACAAAACGCCCATGAGACTTCTGGCATACGTATGAATACAATAGAGGGCAGGTGTGCTACCCTCACTACGCATCGCTTATCGTGCCAGAGCAAGCCTATTGTTGTGACGTCGGACACGATAAGATTCGTGGCTTTTGCTCGGTGGAACCCCGTTACCTAGTGGAATCTTCTAATAGAATCACGCTAAGCATAGTAAAAAAAAATGTTTTTATTTACTTTTAAAAAAATAATTATGACTTAACGCCTTTTTACAGGCAGTGGGTACAATATATAAAACTTCTGGCCCAACATTACGGTATCAACGACGAAGGTACCAATTCCCTTAGTTGGCTGCTTAATTAAGGATGTCTTCCACTCGCCCTAGTGCGCTCGTCACCTCGCAGCACGGTAGCGCACTTGCCTTCCGTTCGTTCCAGACCTTGCGCACTAGGGAGCGCACTTCAAAACAGATCGGAAGCAAAGTTGATGTGCGCTAAGCAAAAAGAACATAGATTATTACATCCGCGATTGTTGTAAAATTAGTTGATTTTCAATAAAGGCGTCAAACATGCATATTGTGAGGTTTTTAATTACTCTGTGATAAAAACTTACGTTTTTAAATACTTATTTTGAACTAATTCAACAACTTTAAACTAAACATTCGGCCTTGACTGTTGTTCACTCACGGCTTTATACTCGTATGTAAACGGCTGGTGTCCTAACACGCCACACGCCTATTGAGGCGGCTTGCGGGGTTGTATGTAGATGTAGATGTAAATGAAATGCTCCCTACCGGCAGGTTAACAAATGTTTCGCTAGCGCACATCGTTCCATTCAACGTCGTTCGTGTGCGCTTAAGTGAGATGATGTGTTTCGATATACGCTAACTTCAACACATTGAATGGATAGCTCCCTAAGACTTGTAATCTACGGGGATTTTGTTACCACTCCTCAAATGGACAAGTCTCACTACTTTTTATAAAAGTGTATTTATCTTAGTGGGAGCAACCTTATATGTATACTTAATAATTCTATTCCTGCAGCTACTACTTCACCTTCCTTCTCCGGCATATCAAGGCCATGCTACACCCAAGATTTACTTGCGATCCCCTCGAGTGCGATCCATGACCTCCACTCTAAAACCGATCGCGACTCATGAAAGACAACATAGCCACATCTCGATAGGATCCCCTCGTCGTCGTTCCTATTCTATCCGATGAAAAACACGTAACCACTTCCTCAGCCAATCGTATTACTCCGTATTCAGTCTTCCCTACAGAAAATCTAATCAACAGGATTTTTATAAGACTTTTGGACATTCTTATGAGTATTACGTCAGTTACATAGTTAGTTCAGTGGTGCATCAGTTAAAACGTTTATTACTTACAATCAGACTGAGAAATAATAAATTCCATTTTGGGAAACTTCCGGGCTCAAAATTGACGCCACCGTGCAGAATATTGTCGTTTTTCACCGGTGCGGTGTTCAGCACACGGTCTCGCTTTGTGATTGGTGATTGTGCTCGACGATTAAGTTAATTAGCACGATTTGTGTTTATTTACAGATTTGCGTGAAACTTTTCATAAGCGTTTTTGATAGTGATATCTATAGACAAAAGTGAAAAATTGCATAATACCGATTTGGTTTTTTAGCAATTCAATACTTTTTTTAAACTTAGCCTTATGGCACATGACATGTATTTCGTAATAAATTACATATGTTCAGATTTTCCTCTAAACGTGAAGTATACATTCTTATTAATATAATTCTTGCTGAAAAATATCAAGATATCACGCTGAGTCCAATATTCGCAAACTTTATATTTCGATATGATTTTGTCTAAATTTCGAGTACAGCGCCGAAAACTAGTCATAACATGCTTAAATTATGGAAAACATTTAAATGTGATACTGGTATCCTTTCCATTACTGCCCTCGTGGTGCATTCCACCGCATAAACAGATGCACTTAAATGAAATGTGGTCGTCGAATTTTTTTTCGACTTCCTAGAAAAAGTTTTGAAATGCGCACTGAATGACTCACGATTACCGCTCCAGCCACATTAAATTCCTGGGGTATAAAACACTAAACAACACTACGTCGATATTGCCGGGAGCGACATCGCGCTCGACGAAATCGCAAGGAAATCCTTGCCTTGTTACGCGGCCTTTAACGCGTGGATTGGTGCGTTCAATTCGCCCGCCGAAGTGCTCAACAGTCCTCGTCGTCCAGTCCTTGCATCGGCGCGCGGGGCAATTTCATTCCGCCTCATGCTCTTGCGGTCCACTCTGCTCGGGAGTGGACATTTCATTGCACTCGTGATTTGCTTACCAAAGCCCACACCTCTGTAACTGTAAATGGAAGACTACTCGGGCGGCGCGGCGGTCGGGGGTTGGAGTAGTCGTCGGCTAGTTAAATGCTGCTGCGGGAGCCGTGAGAGCGGGAAAAAGGTCGCGGGTGTACGATAATATCTGAGCATCGTGAAGCGCGTCTGCAAGCGAAATCCCAGGATTACGCTTCCTTCCCGTTTCTTTTATTTTTTCTACTCCGTCTACCCGTTATTAATTTAGTGACCACTCACGCCGTCTTTAACTAGCATTTCATTTACACAAATGACCCCATTGTTTCGCCGGTAAATTTTTTTCTGGGGGTTATCGGATTTGTTTGATTGCGTAGTTGCGCCGCGGTTTTTCTCCGAATAGGTTGGATTGGTAGGTTAAAGAATTACTGTTTCTCAAGCTTTTTTATTATTATCTGGAATCATCATTCATAAGGCTGGTATGCTGCACCTCTCCACTCCACTGGTGTCCCGTCGGCTATACGTCTCATTACATATTCTATCCTTGGTCTTCCATGGTAATTCTTCTCATTAAATTTTCCTTGTAGTTGCTGTACTGGTAAGAAAAATGAATATTCTAATTTACGTCAACAGAACTCCACCTTTCTACACATCTACGATTCGTTTCATTGCCTAGTCTACAGTTTTCTGGTGAATAGTTTTGATAGCATAATGAAAAAACACTTAATAGTTTCAGGCTTCACTTCGTGGAAGTATTTAGTATCTATAGATACTAAATATTAAAATATCTACTTTTCCAGAGAAAGAAAATCGCCTGTAATTTTTTCACATTCGTGATATTAGTTAAAATAAAAGGTTATTCAACCTATGTAATTCAACAGATTTCCGCCTTTCTACTCTCGCGGACTTCATTTGTAAATCCACCTTCCAACTGGGCGTACAAGATAGAAAAATAGTGAAAAGCATTTTTGGTAAGCAAAAAGGTTTTTGCCGCACGGCTGAAGGAATAAATGATCCTAAGCAATTATTTTTGAGGACCATTTGTAACTCCTCTGTTAGCGATCAAAAAATTGCCTTATTTTTAATTTAAAAAGGTTGACTCGTAACCATTTGAGTCAAAATCGTAACGGAAACTTTCACCGTTGTATAATTTTTGTCCTTCAGAATAGGTATTAACTGAATAGGAAAGACAATGCCTTAACGTGTTATAAATTACAAGAGAAGATCCGATGTCCCCGGGTATAAATTTTGGACGAAATAATAGCTCAAACAAGCTAGATTTTCAAGTAATTGGCAGAATTAGAAGAAAGTTTTTCATTTAAAGAGGTTGAATAGTACAATGAAATATACATATAATAGTTTTCCATTGTATTGTATTGTAAATATAATAGGTATATATAATATTTATTATAGATGTAATACTCATTTTTTGAACTTCTATTTACATGGAGAGAATTTCAAATTTCCGCGCTAGTTTTTCCTCAGGTTAGTCTCGAAATCGTATCATAAATAGTCAACTATCATCCGGGCATCGTATTGGATATGGTATATGCGTTTTGAGAAGGATGGATACGGAGAGATAAGAAGGGAACCAAACGTGGAAATAGTGGGAATTATTAGGGAAGGAGGATGATTATTGGAGAAATTTATGAGGAGACGGTTTTGGTGTAGTACTGGAAATGTAAAGATTTTAAATGATTCATAATGTAATATTTATATGTATGAATGAAGTTTTTTTTAATACAATCTATAATTTATCTGCTGACAATGAAAGGACGTGTTTTCGTTAATTTCATCGGAAGGTACCTTGATCTCAAAATCAGGAATCAAATTGCCACTGGTCGTAACAGTTCAGTAAAGGTCTGTTCTCCGTGGTTTCTTGGTGATCTCTTTATGGACATCGGTATGTAACTCCTCATTAATAACCTCCATTCTGCTAGGCTTTAAATAATCGCGGTGAACAGTGGATTTCCAAGAAATTTATTACCACGACATCGACCATTTCACCTCCTAACCATATGCGAAGTCAATCAGTTGTAATTTGCTACGAGAATCATTGCAGGAAATTGTTTGAAGCAATTCGTTTTGACCGTGTGTACTACGCACTGAGTATTCTGCTCTTTTGACTCTGCCAGCCCCGAAAGGGAACGTTGTGATGAGTTTGTATGTATTTCTCCTCCAGTCATTTCCGTGTACGTGCCAATCGACCTTAAATCGTAGTACATACGGTAAAATTTCTGGCGCCAGAGCTGGCGCGGGAAGAGGCGACCAGTACATTTATCAAATGTGAACAACCAAATCGAATACCATCTGCTGGAATGCGAGAGAATGGCTTGTGTTTGCCTTTCGCTTGTCAGAATTAGAGCCCTTTCAATTTTTCTCGCTTTCTGGCAGCTAAGCTAAGTCGGCCATTTCCGCTTTCATTTGTTTGTGAAAAGGGAAATGAAATTGTACGAAGAGGAATATTATGAAATGGAAGTGTTGAATAATGATCCAGCAAATCAGCGAGCTTTAAAATAAGTTATTTTTTCATGTGTTATATTATTTATTCTCATGAGTAGTTATGCACAGAAACATGATGAACGAGTATGTTTCCCGTTACAAAGCATGATAGCAACAAGATGATGAGGAATCAACCCTATAATCAAATAAATTATCGTTAGTTTAACTATCCTTGCTAATGCAATCAGAATGTCATCCATTTCAAATGCAAAAAGGTCTCATCTTAACTGTTTCCACAGCTTGACACTGCATGTTCCTTCGTGTGCACACAGCGGTGAAATATTGCTCACCATCGGTGCTGCTATTCCATCCGACATCGCCGCTCGCGGGATTGCTGGCCGATTCTGGTGCACTAAATGATCCCATGTGTATAGTAGTGATGGGCATTAGTTCACCTCATGGAACTATTCATTGTCGTGATGGTTGCCTAGTGTTAAGGGTACGCATAGGACCCTAAGTTTGGCGCGAGAAATGTGAAGTAACGTAATTGGAACGTTATTTTCTCAAGTTCCTCTTTTATTTTATAATTTAATAATATTGTATTTATCCGTTGAATCAACAATATAAGCACTTCTTTACATTTCAAATAAAAAAGAACAAAATAGGACTCCCTTTTAGGCATTGCCTGTACTTGGGATACCTCGAAACAATTTACATTGCGAATAATTGAAAAAAAAAATAAATAAATAAACTGAGACCAAATACGTAACATAAATATATGCATGAAAATATAATATTTTTTTGTTTAATCTCAACCTGTCGTGCCTACAGTTTATAGTGAGTGTTAACCATACTATTAACAAAGAAACACATTTGGATTTTCTACATCAAATAAACATCTTCTTACTCTGTTCAAAAATGATGTTAAAGTAATTGTACCTCTTATATCATCTGACAACCTACGAAATTATTTTGGCCCTATATTAATAAATGAGCATTTGAACAGAGACAAATATAGAGAGCTTGGCCAAAATATACATTGTTGTAGACCTTAGATTGTATACATTGGCTTTTGGTTCTACCTTAGATTTATTACCACTTCCGAGGTAGAAAAATTTTAATACTTAAAAAACGTAAAGATGGCGTAAAGGGAGAAACCGTTTATCCACAATTATGGAGAAGGACGCACAGTGGGCGGAATGCCCAATCTAGGCGGAAAAAATATTATTTTCTAATTTGTGCGCAATATACACCATTACATCATTCATGTCAAATTATATGTAAAAGGCATTAACTAACATTAAAATGTGAAGTATAAAGTCGCTAAAAACTCCATTTTAGCTAATTGTCCATATTTTACGGTGGTAACGGACAAGGCCAAAACTCACGGTTTGGCGATAGCAAAGTTCTCTGCTAGAAAACGGAACTTCCTTTTGCTTACCCAGACATTGTGCATATATCCAAAAATATGTCTTCCAATATCCGAAAAGTGAAGGGTCTTTTGTTTGCGGGAGGTAGGCGTTTTATGGCGATACGTGCGACCGCGTGCGTGCGACTAACAAAGGAACTTACTACGCTTACCGCTAATACCAGCCTCCACGAATTCTAGCTGCTCAAAGTTAGTTCGTTGATTTGACTGAGTTGGAGAAGAAATAACAGAATTCAGATTTGAAAATATTTTAATTTTCGCCAGAAGGTCTTGAAATCATCCTCCAGAGAAAAAACAAAAAAATAGAGGTTACAGCATAATATTTTTAAAAATCAATTAAAATAGGATGGGTATAAAAATATACTATCAATTCGTCCAAGCGCTAAAAAATAGCAAAATACCTACTTGGAATACATTTAAAAGGTTACAAAAAGTTCAATTAAAATTAAATCATGAATGACAATTTTTTCATGCTGTCAGTTTGCTCCGCAGCAGAATGATAACCATAACAACTTTATGACCAAGTTATGACTATTCATAGTCAGACATTTCGCTTTCACTGCAATCATCTTCCTCACTTTCTCCAGAGCTAAACACAGCTGGTTCTTTCAATAGTTGCAAAACTTCAGCAGTTATTTTTTTTCTTCTTTTTCGTTTTTTGACGCATGGATGAGATCACAGGATCCGAAGATAATAGCAACATATTGAAAACATCCTCAATATTTGCGGAGCGAGAAATCTTCCTAGCATGCCTGCTCCTTAATTTTTTTAAATACTCGTTTCTTGCCTCCTGTGCCTCTTCTGACAATTGTCCAATGGGAAGAATGGCTGATTCTATTATTGAAGCGCCATGAATGAGTACTATGTGGACACTTGCAGGCATGAAGTACCAGGGGTACAAACTCACGTAAAGTTTTGCAGTATCAAAAGCATACATATTGAATCTATCCGAATCAATAGCAAATCCAGTATATATGGTTTATAAAATCACTCCAAACCGTTGCACTAAATTTAGATTAATACGAGTTATTTCAGACGAAATTTGAAGATTTTGGAAGAAACGTCTCGCCATATTCCCGTCTTTGTCGTTCCATTGCCTCCAGGATTAGGGTTATCCACAAGGAGACCCATTTCTAGGCGAAAACGTTCTTTTATTCGCTTTTTATTCCTTTCGAAAGAGGCCTTCTCCTCTGCCGTCATCATTTGCCACTTTACTTCAAGTCTATATGAAATATGTAATAAGCACTCAAAAAATCGAATCCATGCGAGAAGTATCGAAAGTCCGAAGCGATAGGTGGCTGGGTCCGATTTTTGGTCCTATAAGACTCAATTTGGTTCATTTGGGTGGACTTCGCCCGACACACGCAGCACGTTTGGGACGAACTTCCAGTCACAGCACTGCATACTTTTCCATCCACCATCGTCATCACTAGATGTGATATCACTGAATGTTCTGCTCCATTGATGGTAATAATCGTTGGCCTAAGTAATTCTATTTCACTTTCCACGCGGTCAATTTCATTATTTATCATTGTTTTGGTTTATTTTTTGAAGATTACTTTAATTGGCTGGCAGAATTTTGTGGACGACGGCTGTGGATTTTGCCATGGTACCGTTTTGTCCCCCCCTCCTCGCTGTGTTTGGTATAGTTGTAGGTGCACAAGGGAGATGACAAACACGGATGAATCACTATGAGCACTCCCAGAAGTTTCATAACGCTGTTTGTATTCACTATGACCACTGCTACCATCACACCCCCGTTTAAATATCATATACAGTTTTTCTCTCTCAATAGTGCAATGCAAGAGAACATCCTTCTGAACTAGCGCAATACGTTTGATTGTGTGGTCCACAAGAGCTTGAACTTTCAATTCAACATACCTTTCTATCACTTTTATGTCTTCTTTAGGGGGATAGCATTCGAATTTCAACACTTTTAGCACATCATAAGATGGATAAATGTTGCTTAATCTGTCCTTAGCTCCTATCCTGATCCTCATGTACTGCGACTTTGTCAACCCGATATCGATAACAAGCGCTAACGCTTCCTCCCCAGTGTATGGTATTGGAGGTAATGGGGGTGATTTGTAGGCTCTTTTTACTTTGGTAGTCCGACGGGGAGTAGTTTGGGTAACGTCTTTTACCACAGCTGCAGCGTCCCATTTCCCAGAAGAATGAAGGGTATGCTGGGCCGCGAACACGATTTCTTCTTCTGTATACGATTTTATCAAAGGATGCACTGTGACCCGTTTAGCTCTATCAGTACATTGCTCGAATACTTTTTTGGGTCTTCCCTTTGAAGTTGATGGCTCTGAATCTACGCTAAAGCTAATTTTATAACATTTTTCTGTCACTTTTGTAGGCAGGAGCAATGGGTTTTGAAGCTACGTAAGGTATTTAGTCAGAAAATAATCATATCTTCTTCCACTTTTTTTCAAACGTCTGGAATAATTGTGAAAAAAAATCTTAATGGCTACACTAATACACTTCTTAGCATCGTTTTCAGTCTCATTTAACTCGAATTTCTTGATCAAGTAACCCGTTAATGAATCTTTCGTCTCGCTGTTGTCGTGAAGAAGGCTACATAGCTCTCCGTGCGTCAAGACAGCCCTCTGCATGACGCCTGAAAAAGTACGATAACTTTAGTTCCGCACGTTTCCGCACTAAATCCTTTCACAGCCTTATTATACAATACATTTTGAAACACTCTCACTTAAATGAGCTAGACACCGCTAGAACATTTTTTTATAAGTCAAACCAAACATTCATTCATTCATTACAGTAATCTACCGGTTAAAGGTAGGTTCTGATGAAAGTCGGAGAATATCCAACGAACTCTTACACGTGCTGTGCCCTTTCTACCTCTTGTATTTCTTTCTTCATCTCAGCATAAGTCCTACCTTTCTTCATCCCGTCCATAAAACCGATTCTCTTCCTTCCCCTTCCCCGCTTACCCAACATCCTTCCCTCTATCACGACCTTCAGCAAACCATCGTCCCTCATTACCCCTTCCAGCCACCTACCCTGCCTTCCCCTAATCTCATCCATAAGTTTCCTCTCCTCGCCCACCATGTCAAGCACTTCCTCATTTGTCTTCCTTTCCGTCCAACGCACCTTCTCCATCCTCCTCCACACCCACATCTCAAAAGCCTTCAGCCTATTTTCGTCTTCCTTTCTCAAGGTCCACGTTTCCGCCCCATACAACGCCACACTCCATATCAAGCTCTTTACTAGCCTCTTTTTTACATCCTTACTTAAGGTCCCCGTCATCAGCTCCCTTCTATTATTGAACGCTTCCTTCGCTAGCGCTATTCTCCTCCTAATGTCTTTGCTACTATGTCCTCTTTCTTCTAGCGTACTACCCAAGTAATTAAATTGTTCAACTTGCTCCAGTTTGTGACTTCCTACTCTTATCACCAGCTTCGCTTTCTTGGTCCTACAGAATCTCATTACTTTTGTTTTCCTATTATTTATCTTCATTCCGTATTTCTCCCACTGCTTTTCCAGTGCATCTACTAAAGTTTGCAGTCCTTTCGATGACCGACTCACCAACGCCTGGTCGTCTGCGAATCTAACCGACTTTATCCACTGGCCTCCTACTTTCATTCCCACGTCTAGCTCATCCCATGCCTCTCTTACCATTTCCTCAGCATAGATGTTAAAAAGTAAAGGCGACAACGGGCACCCTTGCCGCACCCCGCGACCTATAACTGCCCACCCTGATTCACCGTCCGCTACCCTTACATGAGCCCTCTGCCCCATATATAAGTTTCGGATGAGTCTCCTATCACGCCAATCTATTCCTATTTTCCCCAGTATCTGCATTAGTTTCTCCCAGTTTACTCTGTCAAACGCCTTTTCGAAATCTACAAAACAAGCGAAAACATCCTGATTATGCTCTATGTTTCTATCTATAAGTGTCCTCATTACCGCAATCGCATCTCTGGTTCCCCTCCCCTTCCTAAACCCAAATTGGTCATCGCCTAAATAGCACTTTGCTCTGCTCTCCAACCTTCTATTTAGTATTCTAAGCAACACTTTTGCTGCGTGCGAAATTAAACTGATTGTTCTATACTCCTCGCATTCTGACGCTTTCTTCTTCTTCGGGATAGGTATTAATACTCTATTCTATTTGGTATCTCTATTAATACGAAATCCTCTGGCCATACTCCTTCCTCGTAGATCCTGCGAATAAGTTCGAAAAACGATTTTCTCCCCCTACTACCTAGATTCTTCAGTAGCTCCGAAGGTAGGTTATCGGTTCCCACGGCTTTTCTACCCTTCATCTCTCTTAGTGCCCTCTCTATTTCACTCTCAAGTAACTCTGGTCCGAGGTTATCTTTATCTATTGTTCCTTCGTCCTCTAGATCTAGGCTAAGGGGTCTATTCTCGCTGTCATATAGCTCCTCTACGTATTCTCTCCACCTTTCTTGGATATCCTCCTGTTCGATTAATATCTTTCCTGTTTTGTCCTTAACCTTTGGTATCGCTTGACCTCTCTTACCACCCGATAACATTTTCACCTTGGCGTACAAAGCGCCCACTTCCCCCTCCTCCTGCATCTTTTCCATTTGCTCACATTGTCCCTTCCACCAGTTTTCTTTTGCCCGATTGGTCACTCGCCTGAGTTTATTATTCAATTCCTTGTACTTCCTCTTCCCTACGTCGGTGTTTACGTTTTTCCATATCCTTCGCTCCTCCATTTTCTTTATCATTTCTTCTGTAACCCACTGCTTCTTAACCCTCTTCTTTTCCACCGTTCCTATTGTTTTCTCTGCCGCTCTTGCGATGCCTGTTTTTATAACCTCCCATCTCTTCTCTATGGTTCCCATCCGCTTCTCTTCACCTATGTTCTTTTCTACTAGCTCTTGGTATTCCCTCCTTTTCAACCCTTTCAATGCTTCAAGGTTCCACCTCTTTATCTTCCTACCTTTACAAAGCCTTTTGAATCTAACTTCACACTTCATCATCACCAAGTTATGATCCGAGTCCGCATCCGCCCCTGGATAGCTACGAGAGTTTTTTACACTGTTCCTAAATCTCTGCCTCACCATTATATAATCAATTTGGTATCTCCCAGTGTCACCCGGCTTTTTCCATGTGTACCTACGCCTGGGGTGATGTTTAAACCAAGTGTTTGTCACTACTAATTTATTTCTTCTACAAAATTCAACGGCCTTTTCCCCGCGATCATTTCTTCTTCCTAGCCCAAACCCTCCTACTTCTAATCCGTCCCTCCCTTCTCCCACCACTGCAATCCAGTCACCCATCACTATCAGGTTTTTCTTCCCCGGCACTTCTCTAATTATTTCTTCTACTTGCTCGTACACCTCTTCCACCTCTTCCTCCCTATGGTTGCTCGTAGGTATGTATACCTGGACCAGTACGAAATTCGTCGGCGGTGCTTTTATTTCTACCACTAGTATCCTGTCGTTCACCTGTTCAATGTTTACCACCCTCAGTCCCAATTTTGTGTTCAGTACCATGCCTACCCCCGTTGACTCTTATCTCCCCCACTATAGATCACCCTGTAGTTATCACTCCAATAGTCCCCGCTATCCTTCCATCTAACCTCGCACAATCCCAAAGCATCTATTTTTCCTTTTTCCATTTCCTGCTTAATATTTTCAAGCTTCCCGGCCCTCATCATGGTCCTTACGTTCCAAGTTCCTATTTTTACCACTGTTTTCCTCCTCCTCTTCCTCTTTTTCTTCTTCTTCTCCCTCCTTTCCCTTGTATCTTCTGATGATGATTCTGATTCTGTGCAAGGATTTCGTGTGATGACGACCGCGGAGGCCTTGCCTCCCCCGCTGCCGGGCACGACACCCGCCCTAGTGGGCGGCGTCCCGTAGTTGCCAGGAATCAGATCTCTTTGAATGACTTTCATGTTCTGGGAAGTGATAGTTGAGAGGTATCCCACGCGACTCAACGGTATTTTTAACGTGACACCATCACGGAACTACCTTTCGTCTGGCTCCTACCCTTCGACCTATCTGGCATGGGTGGCCCTACCAGGAGCAATGTAAAACATGAGATATCTAAAATAAATCACGTGTTTTCGCAATGGTTATTTCAAAAAAACATAAAAAATTGAAAATGGGCACAATAATAATATTTATCATGATAAATGGTAGAAAATACCTTGAAAATTATAATTCAAGTCCCTGAAATATTCACTGTGTACTGGTCGCCTAACTGCATGCTCTTCACTTCACTGCCAAAATGCAACTGAGCCCGGTCTGAAATTCGTCTCCGCAGAAAGAGTGTCTTTGAATGGCCCTAAAGGTGCTATTATTCCGAGGGTAGTGACCTCAAGGGCGAAAAAGGGTGCTCCCACTATCCAAGGATAAGACCCACGCCAAAAATTGTCCCAACTGTAAAGTCGGTTTTTCGACTTTTTTCCGCCTAGATCCTGGATTCCGCCCACTGTGGGACGGTTCAAATTGACATTTTCTAGCATTCAGTCTCACTATTGCTTTTTGGAGAATCATCATCGGATTGAGCGAATTTTTATAGGCACCTCCCCAGAAGATTATGCTGTAGTTTAATTCAGATTGCACTAAATCATAATCAATTGTTTTAATGAATTTCCAGGATATTATTTCGAAGCATATAAAACTTCGCGAGGAAAAATTTAAGTTCCCTTGAAATGCGGATAATATGTTTATCCCACTTTAAATGCTGATCTACAGTCACTCCAGAACATTTGAATTCAGAAACACGTTCAATAATTATATAGTTATTACAAAAGTTTCGAGCACAATTTGGTTTGTGATAGGTTAACTGCCAACCAATTGAGAAACGATTACACATGTAAAAACAAACTTTTCGTCTTTTCACCCAACAATATTTTATTATATTCCATCCATTCACTAAGTGTACATATATGTGATTCCATATTTTTGTCTCACCTCTTCCCAGGATGAGCCTTCATGAATTAGTGCAATATCATCAGCGAAGGCAATTAATTTTCTGGTGAATTTACAATTACGTAAATCATTTACATATGTAAGAAACAATATTGGGCCTCACACTGAGCCTGGAGGTACACCTGAACATATTATTTCATAGTCACTGACACAATCATTTACCCGTACAATTTTTTATATTTATTGTTATTTAATTTTAATGTTATGACAATGATATTCTGGATTGATAATTCAGCTTTTCAATTATTTTTAATCAAAACTTAAAATTATATTTAAAAACGAAAATTATATTTAAAACATTTTGTCAATTTTTCTGAATTCTTTTATCAATACTAAAAGCATATAATTTTCTTTTTGAAGTGAGTGCCTAAATGTGCCAACCAGTCCCATTTAAAAAAGGAATGCTTGAAATTTTAAATCAGGATTCATTTAGTGGGTTGCATGTGTCACGGACCAATGAGCCATATAATGAATTGAATTTGTGAAAGAATGAAAAACTATAATAATATAATCCTCCTGGTTTCTCTGCACTCCTAATTTTTCGGCAGAAATTCTAACTTCACTGTTAAGAGCTGCAAATATGGCTAGGCAATCTGCAGTACCCATACTTATTTTATAAATCTCCTTTTTTTTAACTCCGTCTTATGGCGTATCTTATCTTTGTTAACGTCATATTTTTCGTATCCCTCTGCTTCATCGCTTCGACCAGGTGCGCAGTGTCCTCTCGAAATAACTTATTCCTTTTTATTGGCTCATTTCTTCGACATCCAGTAGTTACTAACAAAGTAAAGTAAATCAACATTCAGAAATGCGGATCTAAGGTAGTGCCGTCTATTGGCGAACTATTCCCGGAACTATCCACCGAGGGAATTAATTGTAGTACCGCGTGCCAGCTAGCTATTTCCAGAACTCTCCATCGAGCTAACTAAAAGCAGTACATCCTGTTGGCGAAGTAACTGAACTCATTTCCTGGACCGCCTGCTCTGTCGACGAGCTAAAACGAAAAATCATTTCCAGTTGATGAAGTTGGTGGCGGATGATGGATTTTTCGTTCAAACTTAACTATTCGTTGTCTGGGACAGTTAATAGTTCACATACTATTAGTTCACTAAAGTGAATCGTTCGTTTGCCAACTACCCATCTCTAGTGCAGAGGGCTTAAGGTTTAGGACTGCCATTGTTATCATCACTGAATATGTAGTCATTCCTTTAGGAAACATTTGGTGAATTCTGAGCGACAATCCTGGGTGCAAAGGGAAGAGGCGTGGTGACATTCCCATTATTTTCACACTCCTCCCATGGCCACGTGCCCCCTTCAGGCGTTCCCGATAGTCATCTCCCCTCCTAAGACTTGTGTTGACGAGCCCACTGCAAGGAGGACGCTCCACCCTTGCCCTTCCCAAAGTCATCCGCGCCCTCCCGTCTATTCTCGTCCCGCGAATGCACATTGGGTTCCCAGGGCACGTCCCCCGCGCGAGGACCCATGGTATGTTTCTGCGCCCGTCGCCGCAAGGTCCTCTCTTGTCATTCCAGTGGAATCGACCCGTGGCGCTTTTAACCGCATCATTAAACCGCGCGACTCGCCTCTTCGCAACTTTAATCCGCCTTCCGTTGTGAGTCAAAATGGTCACTTATTTAAAAAAAAGGAATCTTATAAAGCGCTAGAAAACGTTTAAAAAATCGTTTTTCTATGTTCGACGGGGAAAAGTGAAGAGAAATTGTTTTAAAAAATCGTATTTCTTCGTGCGTCCAAAAAACATGAAAATTGAGTCGTTTTTTTTCTTTTGGTTAACTGGTAGCTGAAGTTTATCCTTTGAACAGTGAGCGAATGTTTTATGAATGTTTTCAGACACCTTATAGCTCCAATTAACTGCTTCTCTCTCGTGTCTTATAATGAATATATTTAAGTTATTCTTTACGATAAACATACTCTGCATCCTTGTGTTTGGATTGAATTGTGAAAGTAAAAACATTCTTCCATCATGAAAATCGAAATAAATAGCCTTTAAAAGACTTTTTTCAAACGTTTTCTTATGATAAAACGTAAGTAAATTTTGGTGTTTTATAATTTAACAAAAACAGCTTACGTTGCCAAAACTTAAATGTGGAAAATACTTTTTTCACGTCAATAGTTGGCAGACGTTTTCCTCGAGACGCTGATACCTCCCCCTCCCCCGAATGGAAGTAGTTACTCCCCCCACTGCGACTCTTCCCCGTGTTACAGTAAACGAGTTAGGATTCGGTGGAATAGTCTCCTCACGTCGACATCACTTAGGCGCGTCCGACTTGGAAACCGTGCATCTCTTTCCGAGTCTCCCTAGCCTCGAGGCCTTCCTTCATTGGGATCCCTGTGCACACTCCTCGCGCCCAATAAAAGAAGGCTAACGATTTATGAATGGTAGTTCGTGATGAGTCTCCGACGACGAAAGTATTGAATACTATCTCCGAAATCTATTAATACGTGTACTGTTTTTATGGCCATGTTTTTTACACTTCGTCTGTCTTCTTCTCCGCCATTTTATTATGTAAATACTTCATACTTGTCCCGGCGAATCCAATATACCTCAATGAAAAGCAGTCAGTATATGATAATCATGTATTTTTGATGGTTCCGCTGTACAAGGATTTAAATATTAATAAAGTCATGTATGGAGCGTGGTGGCCTAGTGAGTAGAGCGCTTGGCTACTGATCGAAGGGTCCCGGGTTCAAATCCTCCCCGGGTGAAGCCTCTGGACGCCCCCGAACAAAAAATCCTCGGAGTGCGAGGTGGCCCAGTGAAAGGAACTGGCCCTACCCTGCGAAATTACCCTATGTGTGAAATTCACACGCCTGTGGCTTAGTCCGGGGTGAGCTCTACCCTCAACTATCGACATCAACCTTCGGTTTGAATCACTGAGTGAGTGAGTATTGACACATGTAAAAAAACATGCCCTCTGCTCCATATTGTAATATTTTCTAATATCGCCTGCTTATCACCTTACTCAACTTGCCTTGCTTTAATGCTGAACGTAATACATTACCCTTTTGACTTGCCCTGGCTAGTTCAGTGGTAGAATTATTAGTTAGGCCAAGATTTCCTTTTGTAATTATTTATTTCCTATTAATCAACATATTGACTTTTGCACGAATTTCTTTACTTTACTTAATAATCACTGGGAATTCCCACTGCACCAACTTATTGTCTATAGTATGAAAAGAAAAATTAATAAATGAATGAATGAACAACTTAATAAATGGAAAATATGACCGAGTACTCAGCGTCTAAATTACGTTTAACAAATTGCAATTAATACCCTTAAAAGACCAAAATAAACCCTTAGTTCCAATTACGATAGTCCCTTTCGGATGGTATGGCACGCATGCACACTTAACGTGTCTCGATCTGTAGTTGCAGCTGGGTTGTCCTCGTGACCTCCTCCGGAACTATTCATCCTAGACTAGCTGCAGCTTCTCTGGACACTATGACCTCCTCTCCGATTGTCTACTTTCTCCGTCGTAATTGCTCTCCTACCCCGTTAAAAACAGCTTTACGGAAATATCTGGCTCGTCGAGTTGCCAGCCACTATTGTTATTAATTGATCGCCCTTGCTTGCTTGGCCTATGGTGCGCTCTCATTGGTTGGCGATAATTACCATTCCAAAGCGGTCTCGTTTTTCCCTCCTCCTGTCGACTGCACATGCACTGAAGCAGTAGGCAATATGGTGTCGAATTGTTATGTTACAACAAAATCCTATCTCCTATTTTCTCTATCTATATTCTTTCGCAAATCGAACATGTTAATAATGTGAAAACATGTACTGGTCTATGAATCAGAGGCATGGAGAATTGAAAATCTGGAGCAGAAGAGGGTAGTGGCTTTAAAAACTTGGTGTTGGAGGCGAATGCTGAAGATAAAATGGAAAGAATAGAATCAGATATACCAGGAGGTGTGCAGAAGAATAGAATAGGAGAAAAACATTTGATTTAATACAGTAATATGCATATACTAACTCCATTAGGTATCTGGAATTCTATGACGATATTTTTTGTAGTGGCAGTTGGCTTTTGTAGTTCTAAGAGGAGGCAAAAACAACTTAGGTCATTAAACTGATTTAAATGGTTCTTTCGGAATTTTTATCCGTTTATTATTATTTCCATATTGATTTTTTAAACAACTTTTTCCCTCCTATGCCGGAAACTTCTTCAAAGGTCTGAAGTTTTGGTTCTGCTAGGGTTCCGTCTTTCCCTTACGGCGACATTGGAGGAGAGGGGAGGACGGGAATGGATGGGATGGTTTGGATTCTTCTAGAATTTACTGGATTGCATGTGTCATTGATCTGGTTGGCATTAGTCGAAATACTTCCAATAGCTCCACAGTTTTAGGTCTCATTCGGTGGACAGAATACTGTACCTTAAGTGCTTTTCACATGGTCCGAAGTGGAATATTTTCATGTAGGAATTAGTTCAGTGTGTGAGATCATTTTCTGTATACATATTATTCTTGAGCCTAATTTCTACTTTGGAAAATTTTCCCCTGCTCGGCATAAAATTTCTGTTCAGTCACTGTCGAATACCAATGGCTGGCACTAAAACTCTTCATTTTCGATTGCAGAGTAATCGGCCAATGCATTTCTATACGAATGTTGGGGTTGCAGTGTATAGATGACTAAGTTTGAAGAAGCTTATTCTCTTTTAACTATTCTTATTAGCTGTTGTCGTTAAGGTGTTTCGTGAAGAGTGAGGTGGAATCCTTATTTTTGATGACCCCTAGCGTTTTCTTTGATGCGTGTCTTAAAATGTCTTCTGGTCTGACCTGATTGATGGCTGTGAATAGGAGAAATGGAGACTTTAGTGGTACCTCTGTGTGTGGTGGTCACCCTGAGTAATGTTGCCTCACATAAAGAGTCTCAACGGTCTCAGCTGTTTATTTCCTGTTACTAGCAAGGATGTGTAAATAAAGTCAGTCGTAGTTCTAGCACCGTATGTGTATGTTTCCTTTTTTTTGCTCCCACCCGATCCTAGAATAGTTTTTTGGATGAGATTTAGAGAAAACCTCTAAATATTGTAGTCTGCTAACATGGTCTTACCATAACCTTAACCTTACTTAACCTTATTCCAGATATTTTAGGGTCTTTGTCCTACTAGATAGAGTCATTATAATCATAACGTCATCTCCAATGTTTGGTTTTCATTATAGCAATATAATTTATAATTTTTGCGTTCACGGTGATCGTGGGGAGTATTTGCACGTGCGAAGAAACTTAAAATTTACATACATAAACATAAAAATGTACATATTAAATAAATGGCTGAATGTTGTAAAATTGCAATTTAATACCACATACCAATGCCCTGAGAATAAATATAAATACATTGAAATCGCTGGAAGTTATGTGTTTTCAACAAATGTGATCAATGTCTCAATAAACTAAAACCAAGGAAATGCATATATGCATGATTAACTAGAGCGGGAATATTTTGCATGACCCTAGCGCGACATCCAGCGAGTTTTAATGCAGTAATGATTTCCAACGATAACCTCCTCCCTACGCTACTGCTTAACCGCCACGCCGGCCGTGGAGTGGCCGAGCAGCATCTTGAAGCTCGTACATAAGGAAGTTACCGGCGGGCATTCAGCCAGCGCTGAGGTTCCGCCAGGACTGTGAGAGTCACAGCAAATACTGAACTCCATCTTTTCGTTTGCTGATTATTCGACGAATATTTAATCAAGATAAACACGTTTTCCTGCCATATTAGTCAACTGCATTGTGGTCATTTGTGTTGAATTAATCCACTTTGACTTCAGTCTCCTTAGGTTTTTGCTAATAATTCAAAGGCTAACATGGATTGGTGCTTTATTCTTGTCACCACTGAATTAACCGGGAGTATTTACTTCTTCAAAACAACTTTTCACGAAAATAGTATTTATATTAGACAGAAATATTCTATTATTCTTGATGCATGGAAATGTATGATTTTTTCGTTCATGCGAAAAGGAAATCCAGTTTTCTGAAAGAGACCAGAATGTGAACTGACATTTTACATTTTTAGGTACAAAATATTTAGATTGTTTGACTTATATATTTATAATTATTCCAGTTATTTGATAATATCCAAATTAATTACATGGTAAGGTGCCTAAATTTTATTTTTATTCAAATTCCCGGGAGTTTTGGATTCTTTCATACGGTGTTTAGCGAAAATGGCGTTAATGTAAGATATTTTACTATTTTCCCAATTTTTAACCCATTTTCCCATTTTAATC
Organism: Pyrrhosoma nymphula; assembly: GCA_963573305.1. Taxonomy (NCBI): domain Eukaryota; kingdom Metazoa; phylum Arthropoda; class Insecta; order Odonata; family Coenagrionidae; genus Pyrrhosoma; species Pyrrhosoma nymphula. The sequence continues at coordinate 32,133,178 of OY754335.1, read as the reverse complement.
TATGTACATAATTATAAGTTCAATTTGTGAAAAAAGCGTGGATAGGTTCATGCATAGGTTGTAAAGGTATGACTTAGTCCTTCATATCAAACAGAAAAAAGTTTTTTTTTCTGAAAATAGGCAGAACACGACTTAAGGTAGTTAGAGCGAGATATCACTTCACCTGGAATTTGATGGATTGGAGTTCATTTTAAGTAAAAAACTTATCTTTCCAATAATATCAAAATGATAACCCTTTCCTGAAATACCTACTTTTCGGCCATTTTGCCTAAAAATATGAGCTGTTTTACATGGAATAGATTACGGTTGTGGGCTCCATAGGGAGAATATTGAAAATATTAGGATTTTCTAGCAGCTAATTTTCGTAAAGAAAACTAACGGTGTATAGTTTGTATGTCTTCTCAACTATTTGTGAAATATAATCAATGACTCACCGCAGTAATGTCTACAGAATCGCAAAAAACTTTGTTGTGAAGGCGTTTTCACCGTATGGCGTGAAAAAATTAGTCAAGTTAGATATTTATGCAGATATACTTGTTTAATTACTGAGACTGTTTGACATGTATAACTCTATTTTTGTGCAATTAATATTACAATAGTTATTTCACACTTCTCTCAGACGATGAAGTTAAAAAAAATAAAAACAGAACATGGTCTTCATTATGACTAGGGAAATACCTCACTCAAAATACTTTAAATGACGTTTAAGTCATTTTACGATGGAATCACCTAAATGCCGTTAGGATTTTCTCACGGTTACTTCCTCCTCCAGTAGCTACCGCTACCGTGGAATTGCTGAGCGGCCAGCATCATCTCCCTCCCTCATTGGGCAAGTCCCCGGAGGTCTTCATGTCATCCAACGCTCTTTAATCCGACGCGAATTTCATTACGAGACTCGCGCGATCTCCCAGCATCGCCCTACAATCACAGTTTGTCGCCGTCTTCTATCCCGTCTCTGCACTGGCCTCATTTCGGATTGCGTCTAAAACTTGGGATCTTCTGGCTGTACCCGAGTCTGACCGCTTCCTTTGCCGACGAAGTCTTAAACCCACGCGCTCCGTCGTGGGTACCGCGGCCGCTTAGTAATCCCCGGCAGATATTGCTAATCCCCCACCCGCGGCATTCAAACTGTCAGGTTTCCCAAGGGAAGGAAAAGAGCTTCCTAGTAGGATGGGGAAGGCACTCGCATTTCGCGGGGTCGCGCTGGAATTACCTCAATATGATTGCGCGAGGAAAACATTAAGTCCGACCTTGACTTGCTATAGTGAAACAATCTTTTCCTCTGGGAAGTGTCATCGTAAAATGAAACGCCTTTCATATTTATTTAATATTAGTGTTAATTTGTTGACTCACGTGAATCCAAACCTTTAGGCATTGCTTTTATAATGAGTACGTACGTTGTGCGGTGAAAATATAGACCTTCGCTTGTCATAGGGAATAACAAAATCTTTACTTCCGGTAAGTTCCTTCGTAAAATTCAAAAAGTTCGTATTCGTGTTACTTTCATAAAATCGATGAAGTGCTCCCCACTTGTTAACTTTGCTGAATCCAAACCTTTCCGAATCGCGTTTTTAACGATTTGTTCCGTAACTTTGAGAGTAAAGTGAGGTCAAACATTAGAAAAAAAATTTGCTGTTGATAAATGTTAATTATTACGAAAATCTTATATCGTAGGCGCATTCCTTACAGGAAATACAATGTGGGTAAAACCAAAGTGACAAACCAGATTGTGTTTTTAAACTACTTATGGAGACATCGCGAGACTGATGTTCGGGATCCAAACGACGCAATTATTTTCTGAAACTATAGAGAGAATGCTGGAAAAGTGTCACTGTTTTCTTTCACATCCGCTTTACTTTACAAGCTAAGGAAAAGAGTTCGGAAAGAACGATAACTATAGAACTATAGATGGGTAAGCCACATATTGAAGTTGGGAAGAAGACAGCTCATGAAGCAGAAAAAGTACCCAATCTGTGAAAAACATTTATTGTTGTACAAGTCTCAATTACCTAAATTTTACTATTCAATTGCTTATGGCCGGTTGCTCAGAATTAAAAATAGTAATAATAGTTATAAGATCCATAAAGTAATGGAAGTCGCTGCAATATTCGGATTAGAGGAACTATGATTATCGTAGCTTGTCCCCGAATTGCTATATTAATGTTATATCCACGAATGCTTGGTCTACTCCCAGGCCGCTGAAAATATTGTACCATATATCTTACGTAATAGATTACTGAAGCACATTATTAATAGTTGGCATGGGTAAATTAACATCGGTCACAGAATAACTCTTTTATCGAGTAATTAAGCTTCCAAGGGGTTCAATTGCACATTCTCCATCTTGGTTACTTATGAAACTCATAAGCATTAAACTCCCATTATTTTCCGTAAGTATTAATTCCCATTTAAGACCCATTTGTGGCAATTTATGGAGCTACAAAAGTTATCGAATATTTTCTGCGATACAATCGGACAAATGCTTTGACTAATAGATTTCCTAACTATTATTGACACGTGTGTCGTTTCTGCAACTGACCCTTGATTAGATTTTCAGTGAAAAGTTATTTTTCTCATGTTTTAAAAGGAAACTTTGAATTCTTGATTTCTATGACACATTTTCTTGACTCGTGTCATGTTAACGAATGAATATCACTTTTACTATCAAATAATTAAATTCTGCGGCGCAAAACTATTTCATTATAGGAGGGATCACACTACTTCAGATTACGTTTGAGTTATAATATTTGAGACGTAAAAAGGTCACTTACCTAGTTTTTCCCTCTAAAACCAAATAATTACACTCCTAGAGCCGTTTGAAATTTCAATTTGAAATCCGCAAACGTATTTCTCGGCCGACGCCATGTTGATGACGAGGAAAGTATATGATGTCGCTCCACCTATCCCTTGGAATGCATTGCTGGTGTCGGTCACAAACAGTTATAAGAGTTTAATGTGGTTAGCGTGGCCGTGTGTATTAAACATGAGTGAGAGAAAATCGTATGTGTACTGTTGTGTGCCGAGTTGTAAAAGTTTGTCACAGAAAACACCCGAGAAATATTTCTTCTTGGCTCCTAACAACCCGGAAAGAAGAAGAAGTTGCACAGTGATCTGAGAGCCCAGTTTTTCTGGTCAAAAAACGATTTTTTTCAATTCTCTGAAATTTACTCATAATTGTTCTTATATTGAAGATAAATAATTACCTATTTCACGAATTTTCGCTGTTGGATGACCCAAATCCAATTAATAATGCTAGATGGGACCAGGTTACCACGATAACATCGTAAATTCACGCCAGAATAGAGAATAAAATTAATACTAGCCATGGAATTATTACTTGCGATTGTTGCATAATTTATCGATTTTGCACCCTAAATATACTTATTCATTGCTAAATAATTACTTTGTCGTATATTTAGTGACAGCAATAGGGTTTTCTTAAACGATGCAACATCGCACTCCTTTGAGTGATCTCTCCTAATGTAATTTTTCAATAATTGCAATTTAGTCGTAGATAAAGATGTTGGTCAATTTACAGTGTGCTTTACTTTTCCTTCTTGGCGTTATTTCGGCGCTCTAGCAGGGTCCGTACGTGGGCACGTCCGTCCCCATTTTGCTCGATCCAGGTCATCTTCTGTTGCGGCTGCCTTGCTCCATGTCCCTCTTCATTTGGTCCATACTTCGTTTTCTTTCGGCCCTCCGCGTGGTCGCCATTCGTCAGGATCAAGCAGCAGTGTATATTACCAATTAAATTTAACAATTAACATTTTTCGGGCAACTAACATTTTGTGCAAAATTAGTAAGTATGCCGAGACTTAAGGATTTTTACACGATTACATTGTTCACCATCTCCTAAGTCAAACATAAATTTCACAACCACACCTTTTCTATATTTACGGAAACGCCAAAAATTACAAAATTAAAATCTTTTTTCTCATTCTTCTAGCATTCACCTCATAATGTGGCACATGCTAGAGCATTACCTACAATTTAAAAGATTGCCTGCTGTATTACGTTTCACTTCAGTTATTCATTGAAGAAAAACCCTTAGGTTCCCTTAGGTGCTTAATGCAATGTGTCGTCCTATAGTTAACGTTCGATAAGAATTTTGGATGCGATCAGATGTGTTGAATGTACAGCATAAAATTATTTGACTAGTGTAGTAGACTATACAGGGTGACGAAAGCACCTGGAATGTCCTTAAATACTGGAATTATCCTTGAATACAGAAAAAACTTCTGAAATTCTTGAAATATCCTTGAATTTCTTTTATAGTCCTGCAAAAAATTACACTCTATTTTTGGTAAGTTTCTTTTAGTTTTCTGCGATTTAACTAAACTTTTTTACAAACAAGAACGGGCTATTCGGAAGAAAGATTGGTATCACTCTGTCGTGGCTGAGCACACACTTTTAGAAGGTCACAGTATTGACATCAAAAGGGCGAAAGTTTTCTGTAAAGAAATTAGCTACTATCCACGGATCATCAGGGAAACCATTGAAATATAAAAAAAGACCTAACAACCTAAACAGAGAAGATGGCTACAAACTTCCTTATACGTGGAAAATACTTTTGAAAAACTAAAGTATTAAATAATCATGCTGTACATAATAACCTCTTAATTTTGTTTATTTATTTTTCATTGTTGATTTAGAATGCCTGACGAAGCCGGCAGAATAGCACGGCGAAACTGTTGCTAAAAAAATTTAGTTAAATCGTAGAAAACCAAAAGAAACTTACCAAAATTAAAATGAACAGCGAAAATCTACGAAAAAAGTTAATTACACTCTATTCTCTGTTATTCTGAAAATGCATGTTTTTTCCAGCGAACGCATTCTTATTGCTATTGCAATCAGTACACTTTTTGTTTAAATATAAATCGCTATGGGAAAGGAGGGGAACTTCGTATGTATTTTCTATATCTATATAGTATGAATTTGTTCCCCCAGTTCTACATTAGTTTGTCTCCTCGTTCCCATAAGCGTACGTGCCAAATCGCACGGGCCCTGTGATCGTTCTGCAAATCCCCACCTGGCATCCACGCATAGTGAATAGGTAATACATTTGAGTACAGGAGACATAAGGCTCCTCCACGCTAAATGTCATGCAGCATAGAAGTGCATATGTTGGCACACGACATGGGCATAAACAAAAACAGTTGTTATACGTATGGTCATGCGCAACTCGATGGGTCATGTGGCGATGCATAACATCGACTCAAGCTCCTTGAATTTTTGTAATTTTGCCCTGGAAAAGTCCTGGAATCCGAAATTTCGAAAGCTGTAGACTCCCTGCTATAGGTAGTAGTTGTCTATTTTAAGCTGGTGTTACATCTATTTTCCTGATTCATTTGATAGTCAATACTGCGGAATGCTAATTAGAGATTAAAATTTATATCTGTCGAAATCTGTTTAATTGTGATGAAGCGAGAATGAATGAATGAATCCTGAGTGATATGAATGAATCGTGTAGTGATATAAGTAATGATTGTAATAATGTTGTGCGTCAAATAGTGCAAGGTTATGGAAATGAGCTCTTGGAATCATCAAGGATATTTCTCAACGAAGACGTCATCAAAATGTTCTAGGATAGAACCTACGCGCGGTTTCTTGGCAAAAAATGCATTTTTTTCGCTCCTTTTTTGTGTTACGCTGCGAAAGTCACATTTTATGAATAGTTCTCGGGAGAGATGAAATCGCATCAGAATCGTTTCACATTCATGCGACATTCGTTAGCGTCGCATGGACTCTCATTTCTCTCGGCGTACCTGCGCGAATGTCACGTGCACCCACCGTTGAATGCAGTCACAGTCCGCATGATGATCTGTTGAAAGCCGAGGTCAAATGTGAAATGTTTATCGCCACCAAATCCACTAGATTTGCATTGAATGAGACTTTTTCATCCTTTAGAAACGAGTGATAGAGAAACTCAAGCCTTTTAAGGCGAGTGACGAGAGGAGATTAGATGCAATGCTTCTAAAATGTGCAATGTGGCTAGAAAAATATAGGTATATTTGTATACCTTGAAAAAAGATATAATACGATTTCAACGTTGATGATGGCGCGGTAGCCTAGTGGGTCGAGCGTTTGACCTCCAAGTGAAGGTCCCAGGTTCAAGTTAACACACGTGATCTTTCGTAATATTCCAGACTCCCTTTTAAAAGCCTTCGCCGGTTTCAACGTCACGCCCTAGTCATTTTCAAGAGGACTAAGTATGTACATAAATAAATTCCTGACATTGGTTTATACACAATAACTACTCTCGATTTATTTACTGTGTGTGGGGTATTTGAAGGAAAGGGAGGCGGTTTAGAACGCATCAATAAGGAATAAGTATAGTGTTAGCGAAACATGGTGGCAGTCGTCAGCACGCTTTCTTAAATTAGAAAAGGGGAGGATTATATGGAAAGGGTCGGCTAAGTAGTGGAGGGGGGAAAGGCCAGCGCATGATAGACAACGCTGCCAAAATAACTGCATTTAAATTAAGACGTCGGGAAAGAGTCAGCAGGCGTTTTGCGGAAATGCTTGCGGTCCAAACAAAGCTGGATCAAATTATGCTGGTATTGTTTGCAACTCATCGCTGAAGCCCATCCAGGCAATAGGATCGCCGCCTATCGAGTTTAAGCCGCGTCAATTTAACGGTCGCCGTCTGTTGTCGCCTACTAGGGTGGATGAAGCCCAAAGGGAAACTGTGAAGGCGGCGCTGACAAAAATGGAGTGGGGAACGATTATCCTTGGGTCGCGATGGAAAAGGTGTACTACGTTGTCAATGCAGTCTTGAATGCTTAACATTGCTATAGCCTTAATACGAAAACAGCATCAATGGTTGTTGATTTTTGCGTTTATGAAAGAAGATTCTTTGATTAAAGTGGGCTGAAAATCCTCATTTCGGATTCTAGCCTTCGCAACGTGTCCCGGAAAATTACCAAAACATTTCTTAAAAACCAAAGTTTTGCTATTTTTTATAGAAAAACACAACTATGTTATGATAAAGTTACTCCACTTAAATCAACAATAGAGTATTTGCACACTTTTGGGAAGTGATATCTAAAAAATCTATCGATACTTCAGACACTAAATTTTCATTCTGACGCTCAAGAGGCTTTTCGTTATTTTTTTATTAGCTAATAAAATCTAATAAATTATTATTGCGCCGAAACACTGGTCCGCCATGTTTTGTAGGCTCTGATGTCATCTCCCATAGTCGACCATTTGTTTATTTGGAGATTGTGTGACTGTGTAGTCTTAGCGTGCGGACGAAACTTTAGCTATTAATTAGCAAATATCGAAACAACTTCAAAAAGGCAAATAATATTTCACTCTCAACGCACAGCTAGGCTATTTCGCTTCTGCTAATATGGGAGATGACGTCACACTACGAAGAATCAATGGTTGGGCGTTTAGACCTAGGCAATTTCGATGCTAAAACAATGCATATTAAAAGCTATTTTTTCAATTAATTAGTTGGAATTATACCTTGGTATTTCGTACGCGGCATTTCGAAACCAAACACTACTCGATATAATAAATTTCAACATAATACCTCACTTACGCAAATACTCTATTGACTCTTCATCTACAGAAGACAAAAATTGCGAGTCTCTGGCTGTCACGGAAAAGCCGTTACTGGGTTAGAGGGAAACGTCTGAAACAAGCTTCTTAGCCCTGTTATAGAGCCAACGTAACATGACTTTCATGTCATTTTAATCATATTCTGTCTAACTTTAGAGAAACATGTTCTCTATCTGATACGAACAAAATATGTTTCCTTTCCACGTTATTTTATCCTCTTATAGAACTTGAAATTACATGGTATTCAATGGGATAGTGGGATGAACACGGGGAAAATAGTATTTTTATATCTACATATTACAAATTCCGTTTTTGCGGAAAACTGTCTGTAAGAAGGTAATAACCACGAAAAATTGAATAAAAATGAAGGATAAACATCGTATCATGTTATATTGTGAGTTATTAGTCAATTACTGCCATTTTTTAGTTCAAAATGCGGTAACTCCACTGAAATGGCTCTGCAGTCTGCTCTTGTGCCTGGAAAAAAGTGTTCAGTTAATATGTATTCGTGGAATAATGTGCATATTTTGTACCTTAATGTAGTTAGAGCGAAAAATCACTTCACCTAGAATTTGATGTATTTGCCCTCATTTTAAAGAAGAAACTCTCATCTTTCCAATGATATCAAAATATCAACCCCTTGCCAAACTACGTTTCGTGCAATTTGCCTAAAAATATAAACTGTTTTACATGGGATAGATTACGGCTGTGCACTCCAGAGGGAGAATATTAAACGAATTAGGAACTTCTAGCACCTAGATATTGTCAAAAAACTAACGGTGTGTAGGTTGCATGTTTTCTCAACTATTAACAAAGAATAACCTAGCACTCACCACAGTACTTTTTACAGAATCGCAAAAAAACCTGCCGTTTTGAAGGGTTTTCAGCCATACGGCGGGAAAAAATGAGTCAAGTTAGATACTTGTGTAGCTTTATTTATTTAATTAATGATAATTTTGGATACATATAATTATATCTTTGCGCTATTAATATTGCAATATTTATTTCATACTTCTTACAGACGCTGAAATAAAAAGATTAAATTTGAATATGGTCTCCATTATGACTAGGGAACTATCTCGCTCAAGCCATCTAAATTTTGGTTTTCAAAAACTAGCGTAGGTCATCGCTTAAAGCAGGGATCTAAACCAAATAAACAAAAGGTTGAATTTAGTATTTTTTTACTCCCACAGTCGGGGTAGAACTTCCCTACGTCTGTCCCAGTGTGTTTCCTTGTGTTTTTATCAATTTGCATTCCTAGAAAATAGTTTTGGAAATGAATTCCGTTGATGGTATCCAAATATTCCTTCCCTATCGCAACAAAGGTGGATAAGTGCGGAATTTTTTTAGTTCATCTGGATATATTCGATATCGTCTGTTTCAAATTTGTCTACAATTTAAAATATTTATCGCCCAGCTTATATTCATCGTAAATTGGCATAACTTATCAAATGGCAGTGCCTATATCGCTTTGAGTGTGGATCGTAAAGTGACAGTCTAATGTGGGAGAATTTAAAACACTTAGTAGTATTCCACAATGATACCTAGATTCCACATCATTGTGGAATACTACTAAGTGTTTTAAATTCTCCCACGATATGTTGTTCCACCAAGTTGAGCCGTTAACAGTTGAAATATGACAGTCTAATATTCGAGTTCATAATTCCGCAAGTAGACGCGTATTTTCCTAATACTGAGGTAACCGATAGATTCATCGTAAAAAGCATGATATATTTCCGTAAAATTTGCGGGAATTGTTTCGTTTTGGGCCGAAAAAACTGGAATTTTTTCGTTTCAGACCGGAAAAACCGGGAATGTTTTAGTTTATAAATAACTTGGGGTTTTACGAGTGAAAGTATAAGTTTGATGCTGAGTGACCTTAGATGGGAGGATCTAAGTACTCGTAATATATTGGCAAGGTTTTATATTTTACAAGGATTTTGTAGTGTTGGAGCATATTCAATTCTTAAGTGTAAAGCTAGAGAATCCAAACTGTTACGGTCTTCACGACTATCAATGCAAAGAGAGAGCAATTTTTTCTACCTTTGAACCAAGCTAAATCAAATTCTTATATGGCGATGACCATTGGTGACTGGAGCAATTTGCCTGGTGAGGCATCCAGTGAATCCTCTAGAAACATTCAATTGTTTCAAGAGATAATCTGTACCAAATGAAGAGGGATAATTATATGTGAATTTACCTCCTTTTATGGGCAATATAAATTTGATTCTCATATGCTTGTCCGTTTGTGATTTTTATGTCTATCGGTCTTTGCCTCCGGAAATGTAAAAATTCCTCTTGAAAATGGTAATAAAATTCTTTCATTTATCGGTTTGGTGGACGCCTTGATGCACGGAAATGATCGTTTTGTTTCATCGACGAAATGTGACGGCATTTACTCTTTCGCCTCAAGCCTCAGGCCTTTTTTCTTTTCGTCTATTTTTCACAGATCCCGGGATCGACACAGACGGGTACTCCTCGAACAAAACGGAATATCTCGAGGACTGGTGGAGAAACGGCAGCGTTCCGACGACCCCGCTCCAGGCAAACGTCGAGATGGAGTACAAGCTCGACCATTCAGCGCTGTCATCGAACGAGACATACAGGTAAGAATCAAAAGACTTCGCCTATATTCTGCCTAATCATAGGTAAATTGATTTATTTCGCTGAGAAAGTTTCGCTCTAAGTAATCATCTGCCCGCCGCTTTTCTCTTTTCTATTCTATTAGCATGCATTGATGTTTCTCTACCGTTTATTCAGTATCATATATATTGTAACTCAGAATGTTAAGAACCTCCATTTACTTAAAATATTGTGTAAGTGCATTCTTTCTCCGCCGAGTTCCTTTCTTGCCTTCTGCTTTCGAAGTGAAGTCACGTGACTATTTTATCTCCTTCGGATTGGATGGAAACCTTCGAACAAGGGAGGTGCCGAGTGGAATGAATTCGCAATATAACTTTCTCATACTTTCGGTAGCGCCCTGATAAAGCCGACTTGGAGAGAACTTCGCCTGAAGATACATAATCGCAAGGAGCGAAGTTTTCGGGCGTTCCAGAACGCGGCGTTATGAAGCACGGGATTTTACGTAATCACCCTTGAGGTACGTTCAGCGATTGCCGAAGGTCGGAACTGTCTTCTCTTTACTGCCCTTCTATGTTCCGGAAGTCGGTATTTGAGGGCTCTCGAGGTTTGTCCGATGTACACCTTGCCACATTCAAACTTCACCTCCTTCACTCCTTCATCAATGTTTTGGGCATCTTGTATTTGGCTCTGCGGAGTAGATCTGCTGTCTTGGTGACGCAGGAGTATCTTGTCACCACGTTATGCCTTTAATATTGTGGCAATCTTGTCAGTGGTACCTGGTACGTTTACTACCATCTTGTCAGTGAAGCCTGCTGCTACGTGGAACGTTTGCGAAAATGGTCGTCTAAAATGAACCCCTGCGGAAGAGAAACCGGAAGACCGTGTCTCATGTAAGCCCATTCGCGGAAGCCTTCTTTCCAAGACCAATCAGAATAATAGAATGACAAAATACTTGGTAATTTCCACACTTTTTATTTTCACTGAACGGTTTCGATGTTTTAGTAAAGATGTTTTAGTACAAGTGTGGAAATTACCAAGTGTCTCGTCATTCTAGTATGTCGAAATGCGACAAAGTTACTTCGCCTACCATCGAGTTATTACCAATCAGAATGCCTGTTCCCATCTACAGCTGTTCGTAGAATGGAGATTCATTTTTTTCCTGACTCATTCCTGATTTGACTTATCATCGTCGAAGTTCCTTAAATGTTTTGCTTTGCAACTTAGAGGCAAATAGTGAAGGCAGTCGCGCATATTATTTTCGACGAAATTTTTGAAAATATTAATGGATATAGACAAACGATCGTCAACCGTTGAAAACAAATTTTGATCGTGTCCTTCTACGCGCAATTTCTTATTGAGCATGCATTGAGCTCTATTTTTAGCCTCGGGTTAACGCGAAACGTTTGCATCTTAAATTAATGCCGATAGTCTCGTAAGACGAATGGCATATCCTTTGTTTGAGCGCTTTCCACGCAACGCTCCGATCGCGGCCTGCGAAACAACTTAATTTATCACCTTCGTGCATCGAATCATTTGCCCTTCTTGTATTCTTGCATGCTTATTTCCGCGTTCATTGTGCGTGCATACCTTCTATCGATTTTCCAGTTGGGTGTTCCGCAATGGAATGAATCGTTGTGCTTTGTCTGCATCATGACTTTTATCACATTTAAATAAATCATGCTCATAGACTGGGTTTAACTCTTTTGTATGTGGTTGATTCATATCACGTTAAAAATTTTAAAATCGGGTGATGCAATGTAAAGTAGACTATTCATGGAAAGAAAATTAAGATAAATCGTGACTTGGGGAGGCTAATGAGAACTTCTGCCTTTTTACAACAAGAGAAGTATCAGGCGTGATGTGGTAGAAGGTCAGAATAATGTATCACAAAAATGACAATTTTCCACTAGATAAGAATTAATACGACCATGGTTTCGATACACTGCATCATCATCAGGTGATGCTGATGCAGTGCATCGAAACCATAGTTATATTAAATCTTATCTAGAGGAAAATTGCAATTTCTGCGATTCATTCTGCCTTTTTAATTATTCCGATCAAAATGTTGCCTCACAGAAAGCATTCTAACGATCTTCGCTATACAAATAACGCTCAAAATATGGATTTTGCTCAATAATTTTTATAATATCAAGTTAATAATTTTAAATAATTTTTTCATTCATTATGTTTTTCAACATGAGAAGTCGACTGCATCTAACGCGGTTTGCCATAAGTAGTTGTAATTATTTACAGCTGCATAATGCTCTGCGAGCCGCGGCATGCAGCGGTGTTTGGCTGAAGGGTTTTAGTTCACCAACCATGATATAGGAAGGGAATACGGAAAGGAAGAGGGAGAGGACGCAAGTTAATTGAATTTACTTGTAAATCAAAACTTAAGACTGAGTTGTTGCTTACCTTTATTTTATCACCATTTTATTACAATTTTATTTCCTATAACAATGCGTTTGCATTGCTACTTTATTTCCACCAATTTAATTAGGGCAATGTTTGAAAAAGTAAATTTTTCTTATTTCTCTCCCTTTTTCTCAGCTTTGAGAACAATGCTATTTCAAGTATTATTATTACTTCTAGAGAAGGTGCCCGTTGAATATCAAGGGGAAGGAAAAAAATCAACCGGACACTCCGCCGATTTCGCGTGGCTATTTTTTTCTGCGCATGCGTTAAGTCGGCATTGTTGTTGGAGAGTAAAAATGTGTGGATGGCGTTATTTTGGTTTTTAAATTAAATAATATTTGAAGAAGAATCGCAGCGTGATATATTTCGTGGACAACAAATCATTTATAACTTACTCTTCTTGGACTTCAAATGTTAATAGTGGTCTATAATGCCGTGCAACGTTATATTGGAAGATAGTTTCGATCGCACGTCTTGTTACGTTTACGTACAAGTGAAAGGGTAATATTTTTGTCTAATTATGCAATGTATGTTGTTTCATTATGCTTCATTCAGTAAATTTCAGCAATCTTTTCATTGACTCGACTTGATTTCATTAGAAAGTATTGTTCCTTTATTTGAGTGCCGCTGTGTGTGCCTGGAGAAATAGTGGAAATGATTAAAAGCTGCCTTATATATCTCACGGTAGGTAATCATATATTATAGATGATTGTATCAATTATATCAAGTTTACATCAAGTTTACTGTTAGTTAGTAAATAACAATACTTAGTTAGTATATATTTGCAGCAAGTTAGTAAATAACTTTCCAATGTCATCTTCGAATTACGCATCGCTTGCCAGTAAGTATAATGTTTGCCTCAACTCATCGTTAATAAAATAATGTTTTGAGCATAGTGAAAGGCTAAAATACTTTGCGTATAGCGAATTCATTACCAAAGATAGGTATTTAAACTTTTTTGTGTAATTGGCTATAAGTCGTCTCATGAGGACGGAAATCTTGGTGCGCTTCCGATCGTCATTTGCTCAAATTACGGGTCGCCAGTTAATGCGCTGGTGTTGCGAGGGAGGCCTCGGTAAATGTGAGCTTTCGTCCCGCCAGCGTTTTCGTAATTTCACCCACTTTTAACAGAGATATCGGAAACAAATTCACCTCACTTATTATGCAAACTTTGCGCATTTGTAAAATACTTTCAACACAACAATCAATCTTTTACTCTAGGAATGGGAAACTTTCAAACCTGAGAACTGCGATTTTTCCTCACCGCCATCTTGTGAAAAAATGCCGTTTCCTCTTATCCACCGTACGTGGCGCAGCGATCGAGCAGTTGCTGTTCTAGCATATACAGACCTCTCCTACACAGTTTCTTCCCTCCCTTGCTCCTTCCACTCAAACTCACCCCGCAACAGCCATTTAACACAATCATTTTAAGACTAGAAATTCTTGGCCTACCACGCGGTTGCAGCCCCTCTAGTTGGAACTTGATTTCTTTCGCGGCCGTTGATAACACGATCGAAGTAGGAGATAAACGTCCTCTTAGTCGTCTCCTATACTCTCATGTAATATGGCGGCCGTAGTTCCACTTTTACTCGCCCAGTGGAATCTTGGCCACAGCTACTTACATGTTATTTCCCGTAAGTGACCATTCTGATTCCGTAGGTCTCTATTCTGTGCTAATACATTGTAGTAAACCATTCATATCATATTTAGTGCAAAGAATCATTGAGTTAATAGATACACGCGGAATCTCGACTTAAACTATGACTATGGTCGTTATGGGAACGATGACTCAAAAACGCTAAAAATATTGCAAAAAGTCGTTACGTTTTAGCAAACATTTCGAAATATTGACCGGAATACAAAATTCGATTAAAAGGATAGGAATTTTTATTTTATTTTCTTTATAATGGAACCTTTCCCATTAACAGAAAACCACTATTTCTAATTTAATTTTGCGAATAAAAAAAGGTCTGCAGCCAAATGAAGATTCAGCTTCTCGTGTACTCACACTTCTTGTGTGAAAGTTACTGACATATACTTACGTACACATAGGTGATTATTATAGTAGACGAGCGGAAGATACCCGTTGAAATTCAACGGGTGTGAAAAACATTAAACTTATTTTTTTATAATAAAACCACAAAGCCCGAAGAAAAACTGTATGCGTGGTCATTTGAGGATTTCGTAACCTATCTTGTATGTTGTGTTCGTTGTAGTAGACACACTGACAGTTTCCCAGGTTCACGGAGAGATGAGTGACTATTGGTTCACTTTCATGAACGGGAAACCCAAAAATCGGCCTCGCAGACTCATTACTACTTAAATAGCAACGGTTGATAGATGGTCACCTCGTCCCTCCGGTCCTCTTGAGCCGTCTTCTGAGTGATTAACAGCTTGATCGCTTCCCTTGTGTACATACATATATTTGCATTTCATGACTTAATTCAACTATTCAACGTTGATATGTGCGTTGATTATCTTAATCAGGATTGGACAGTATAGTACAATCCAGTGGTTGACAACGTCAAGAGGAGTAATGGCAGCGGAAGCCAGGTTTATTTGACCTATGAATCCTCAATCAATGGGACTGCGCCTTCGGAATAGCCATAATCATTGGTTTCCGTTGCTAAATGAAAAAAATCTATGGTGATTCTTAGTGCACTTGTCGATTTTCATGCACGGATGTCGTTAATTGCGCAGAATTTCCGTTCTTATTTCGGATAAGAAGCATGTAGTGACGTCATTATAATTTCCGCCATCTTAAAGCAGATTGAAGGTTTGAAACAGATGGGTCTGTATTTGAACCAGATTTAGAGCTGGTTACCCGTCTGTATGTTGGGTAAGGATCAAATTTGTGCAGATCTTAGCGTAACCCGAGAAACACCTCGGGGAGAATCTCATGAGATCGCTGGTGGGCATGTTTTTGACCATCCAAATCTAACCTTTGTCGTTTTTCTTTCAAGGGTTCATTTTCTCGCAAATAAGACATTCATTTTGTCTTAAAAGATTTTTTCGTAAGGTTACTCTTTTTTCTATTAGGCATGTTGATGGATATATTTTTAAGTCCAAGGAACGGAAACATAGCGGCAAGTGAGAGTCTAGAATAGGCAACTCGATGATTGAGTGAATGTACCTAAGTTAACTGCACATTAACACTTTTAAACGTATAAATAATTCGTGACGTTACTGATGTGGGAATTGGTCTAAAAACAGTTCGCGAATGTACTGAGAGGCAGACGGTTTCACTATGGATAATACACCTGAGTACTAAACGATAATAAACAACGCCGTGTTTGTTGTAGCAACAGAGGCATTATTACCATTGATATTCGCTGCACGTATATATTCTTTTATGTGTGTAGTCTATTAATTCCTTTATGTGTAAAGTTTACTACGTAAGTGTTCTCCCATATATATGCCCCTTTGAGAGCTACTTTGAGAGTAGACGTTGAAGAGTATACTTGTTAAATATGCATTGAATTTGACGATTACCCCCCGAAGCAATCTATCATGGGGGACTCCGGGATCTTCTTATACGTATTTGCTTTCTACGTACTATCATGGGCCTGCAGGAAAGCGTGATATTAAAATGCTAGAGGCGTGAATATTCTATGAAAATGAAATCTCTGGTTGTCAAGGAAATATGTTATTGTTGATTTCAGAAAAAATGTGAGATTTTTCAACTATAAACATGAATTTCAGACAAATACGGAGCGTAGAAGAAAATCGATTGATAAAATTAGAAATTATATTGATCCAGCCATCCGATAAAAAAAATTCCAGCCCTATATCTTGAGTGAATGTACTTTTAAAAAGCAAAAAATGAAACCACTGCACCGTACACAATGCTTAGCATGGACCACCAGGGGGGACCTTCGGGGGCCTTTGGGGGCCCTTAGATCTTTTTAATATAGCATATGATACAACCAGATATTTATTCTATCTACACGCCAAATTTCAGCTCAATCGGTCCGGTAGTTTTTGCGTGATGGAGCAACAGACAGAAAGAGACCATTACATTTTTATACATATTAGTAAGGATCACACCCTTAACCCTGAAAAAATAGGGTTTCGGTTAATTGAACCCTACAGTGTTTGTTGTCTACCAGTAACAAACATGTGTTCCAAATTTCATCAAAATCGGCCCTGTGGTTTAGGAGGAGATGTGGAACATACATACATACATACATACATACATTGACTTTTATATATATAAAGATTAAGGTAATATACCGGTTGAGGTAGGTTTGGGTGGAAGTGAGTGAAAAATCCTCTAGCTTTTACATGTGCAGGGCAGTGTCTCACAAAAATATTTCTATAATTATTTTTTTCTTTCAGAAGATATAGGTCCATTAATTGTTAAATTGAAGAAAAAGTAAATAGAAACATCATTATACAATAAATTCAGAAGAAACTGTCTCTGAGGTAATGTGTGAAATCATATATATGTATGTATTAACTTTTTAACATAATTATGTATCAAAATTGTAAACCTTAGTGAATTGATGTACAATACGCTCAATTAATTTTTATTGTAGCCCTGGAGAAGCATATATTAAAATGCGAAACGTTGGTAAAGGGAAATAAAATATTTTAACAATTACTGGACATAAATATCCTGAAAGGAAAAAAATAATTATATAAATAAGAGGTCATGAAGAGGAATTATTTGAATAATATTTATTTGTTCAATTTAAGGTATAAATTGCAAAAAAAAAGCAGTGTGGAATTGTATGGAAAGGACTTTTGACACCGTAAATGGTTAGAGGAGACTTATATGTAAAGCTACGCTAATATAAAATAATGGACTCCCTTGTTACGAAGGTATATCCTTAATTAAAGGCGAGGGTAAATTACCCTAGAAAGAGCCTGCTGTACGTGAGGACAATAATTCCACGTGGGTATCCCCCATACAAGACAGTTACGCGGCTTTAGACTTGCTTTCTTACTCTTTTGCGCTAAGTTTCCAAGTTCCCGCATCGTAATATTCCCTCCATCGTTGATGTCATGGACTTAATCCACCTCTCCAATATTCGAGGAGGAAGGTGCTTGGTGTGAGGGTTGAAGTTCAGGTGGTTTTCGTGCGTGGCTTTATCGAGTTAGAATATTCAGGGCGTTCGTATATTCTCAGCGCTGTACTCCGTTCTTTTTTCTAGGAGTCTTCTAGATGAGATCTTTTTCAGCGACCATCCAAATTACTACCGAGATGACGGTTAGCTCATCCCATGTATTTTGTTTGTGGCAGAAATTAGGATGGCAAACGGAATATGTGTCTAGGATTGCAAAAACTGGAGAGTGTTGATGCGTTACGATACATGGTAAAGTGGAAACAGCAATGATGGTAGTTGGTAGCCCTGGCGTAAAAGTTATTTAGCATAATTCTGCGGGTTAACTACCAAGATCGGAAGAAAGTAAGCACTTCGTTTGAAAATATGTATGGAGTAATTGGAAGCCTGATCTTCGATGGTCGAGAGGATTAAAGTAGCAGAACAGATGGAACTGAAAGCTATGGCTGTGTGTTTTAGAATAGCGATGGTCTTCAAAACTGATAGAGAGAATCAACGATTGGGAAAGTCTGCGAAGGATTTGGGAGAAATTAGATAGATGTTGGAGTGACTGTATGAAATGAGGTGATATTTAGACTCTAAAGCCCCCTCTTCTACCTTACATCTTGTCGCACGATATTAAATGATACAAAAAAGAAAAGAATGGTACAGATTGCAGAAGTTTAGAAGAAGAATAGCAAGCTGAGATCAGCAGGCTCAACTATGTCTGTGGAAATACTTACAATCAGGAAAGCCATCAATTTGCATTGACAGTTCACCTACAACCTACACGACGTAAAGTTTACGTACTATAAATTAATTATGATAGTTTAAACAATATTAACAAAGAATAAAAGACTTTCTCTCGTAAATTTGTGATATTCCATATTAAATAAACTTTTCCTAGTCCTAGATCAGACCTGATGATGACGCTTAAACGCCGCAACCTGGATCGCGAGTTCTATGATTTTTATGTGGTTTGTAAAAGTTTATTTTATGAAATATTTAATATTAACAAAAATAATAAGTATAAAAACCTTTGTGGGAAAAATTAGGAATTGACTCCAAGCATTAATTTTATTAATCACTACAGGAAATAAGGGGTCTGAAATAGCTGTGAAATCTACAGATGAAGAAGCTAACTGCACACTGCAACATTAAATACAAAGTATATGTTTAGTCAATTCGATAAAAATTAAATAAGTGAAAAACATAAGTAAAAAAGCATTTTTTTTATCAAATAAGTTGAGGCAAAAGAAGACATGTGATTTCCAGTAGCTGTAGAAAGTACAGTGGTGAATTAGTATGATGGTTTGTAAATTTGAAATAATGTGTGTTGTTTATTATGGTAGTTTTAGAATTCGTAAAAATATGAAGCTTTCCGATTTTATCATTATTTACAATGAGACTCGCTTATTTGTTGAGTTCGGCTTTAAATAAGTTAAATGAAAACGTTGCATTGAAAAGAAAAACTCATGACCTACAGATTGTTATAATTGTGATGATAAGCATCGATAGAGGTGGTAAAGATTGAGATATTTTGATATTTTATTCCATTCGGGCACTCTGTGGCTAGTTCGACAACATCCGATCCAGTGAAGCTGTCGAACTACTGGCAATGCAATGAAAATATATAGTCAGTTCAGAAAAAAATATTTCTTTTTCCAATTGGAAGACCAAGTTGAAGTTAATAAAATCGATAAAGTTGAGAGACAGCTAAATTATTCCTTACTACTGATTTGAATGAAGTAAGTTTCTTCGGAAAAGGGTTCAGCTTTTGAATCAATTATCACATTCCAGTATAAAAACGTTAAGAAGAATAAACTGGAAAATAACAAAAAGAGGTTGTTAACATCCATTCTTTGAAATGCTGTGTTGGGAGAGTGAAAATATCGATACAATACGTCCATACATTTGCGTATTAGCAAGAATTGCAAATAATTGTCAAGAGGTGAAACTTTACCAACATGCACTCCACATATGCGAGCAATGTTGTAGAAACCATGAATATTACAAATATATAAATGCACAAAGATACAAGATTTACACATGAACAGGGTTGCTACAGACCTGGAAAACTTGAAGAACCTGTAAAAGTCAGGGAAATTGAAAATGGCCCTGGAAAACCTGGAAAAGTCAGGGAAATGAGAACTAACCTGGAAATTTGCTTTCTCGAGTCAAAATCTGTTTGTTTTCAATAAGTGAGCAGTAGTACCATTTTAGGCACTTTCTGTGTGTGTTGGCTCAGTGCTTTTAATACCTTGCCTAAATGAGGCACTGGAGCTCTTATTTGGTCTCTATTAATTAATCACATGCACCTAAAATTAAATTTCTGATTTTATTTTGTACACTCCTGCTGAGGGTGATGGAATATTTGTTTGTCCTCAAATTGTGTATGTACAGGTAATTCCTTGCTAGACACTCCCAAGTCATAATAACCTCCAGCATGCGTCAGTAAAATCAAAAAGAATGAGCTACAGAATCTCTGGTCCATTGAGTGCCCTTATTTCCATTTTTGTGGGAGTATTAGGTCTCGATAAAACGAGTTGTTTCAGGCGTCATATGGTGGAATATCATAATTAAAGAAAATTGGTAATTTTCCACAGTATATAATGTGGGAAATTGTCCAATTTCTTTAATTAGGTCGCAGATGTCTGAGAAAATATGATTTTACCTTTGAAAAGCTTTACTTAACACGGTGAAGAATGTTTTTTCATAGAGAGGCCAAGGTACACGGGAAATGCAGGAATTGTTAATGATTAAAATGGAATGGAATTTGTTACTTCCTGAAAATGTTAAAATGATTACAGGTAGTTGGACTGAAGTAGTTTTTTGTGCATGCCTCAGAATATGCTTCATTCATTGTGAAATGTCTATTCTGTATGACTTAGTGCTTTCCTGGCGTACAATGTGAATAAAGTATTCGTGGTTTTCCCACCAGGTCAGTTGTTCAGCCAAGGCCGACGTTTCGATGGCTGTCTCTGACATCGTGCTCAGGGCGTTGAGTGTCCTGAGAACGATGGCAGAGTCAGCCATCGTAACATCGGCCTTGGCTGAACAACTGACCTGATGGGAAACCCGGGGAGACTTTATTCATATATATTCTGATTGTGCTCTTATACAAACTGACGTACTCCCTCTTAAATCACAATCGTACCTTTGTCATCATCATCCTTGCCGGTCATAAACCCTGTGGTTGGTTTGACACGGCTTTCCACTCTATGAGCTAACCTCTTCACTTCTACATATTTCTTTGTTTCCTCATCACTCATTATTTACTCCATGTATCTCAGCCAAGGTCTTACTCTGATTCTGGCTGTCTTCATTAGACGCTTGTATCTTAAAATATGCCAAATTAGGTTGTCCCTCCTTCCGAGTTCTTATGAGATTTCAATCTTTTCCTACTCTTCTCACTGCTTCTGTATTAATTGATCGATCAATCCACTCGCCATTCCAATTGTATATCCTTCCATGTATAAATTCCATAAGGATGATTTTTTTAAATAGCTACTATTAATGATACGTGCTGTTAGTTCTAGGTAGCAAATTAAGACAAAATTGCTTGAGAGAAAATCGTATAATTAGCTACACTACCTATTGAAAAACATAATTATTTAGTCTCATTGGCAGATATTATAGTCTCTCTTGTTCGCAAGAAAAATAGCATCCTTAACCTGTCCATTCTGCATTTTATTTCCCTTAATTTTATTCTCATGATCATATCTACCATTGTATGTCGTGACTCGTAAAAGCTTTTGACGTCGTCACAAAATAGATCGCCTTGGAGCTTATATTAAAGAATAAGTCTAAATGTTAACCGACGGTTTGATTAGCGAATGGCATCCTAGTTGTTGCAGAAGGTTCGTAACTCTAATAAACTTATCGTAACAACCCTTTTACATATCTTGACAAGTGCGACCCTTTTCACACTTTTCTGCCATCGTTGTTTCCGCATTATCGGTGTTAGTCGTGCATTCCTTTGGATATCCTCATTCTGTTCTCAAAAATGGATATTAATCCACCTATGCCTTCCTATCAACAGTCATCAAAGAGTAGGATATTGGAGTTAGAGTCTAATAGTTATGAAGTCCCGGTTCCCGGTATGAAGTTGGTTTGACTAAGTTTCAAAGTTAGGTGCCTACACATGACGATGTGTAGGTACCTAACTTTGCACTCCTAACATTGTATGGGGGGCATTATGACGGAATGATTATAGTTTTATTTAAAATGTACTGGGTCAAAAGAATTAGAGTAGAGAATTTTTGCGTTGTTCCATTATTTGCGAGGAAATGTTGATGACGTTTTTTTCGAAGTGTAAATTTGTCATTTTTTCACAATTCTTTGATTCATTGCGAGTTTACGTGATTGAGCCTTTTCAGGGAAAAAAAACTATTTTAATGAATGTGCATTCGTGTGTAAATTAATTAGCGACATTTTTACCGCTAATTTGAAATTTTCAATCATATGGCTCAAATATGCATCTACATTTGTCGTAAATTGTTAAAAATAACCATGAGGGTTGAAATTTTTATTTCTTTTTCCTTTCTAATGTGGCTTGATGTGTTGTTTTTTTTACCGATTATAATATTTTTGTGCTGTTTTATTTTACATTTCTGCTACATTACCAGTCATGCGTAATTGACTGAAATTAATTTCGTTCATTAAATTCGTAGTCACTCATGGCGATGTGATTGAATTATCATTTGTTCCAACGATGGCTGTATAGAAATTGTAACTTTGTTGAGATTCCCCCCTTCCCAAAATTTTGTCGTACCTGAAACAAAACATGCTGAAAGACAGGGCAGATATAAATTATGCATTAAGTTGATGGTCAGCGAATTATTTGGTAGAATTATGATATGGAATCCTTGTATTGAAAGAAATACTGCACTCGAGAAAATGGGTGCTCACCTCTGGCGTAACTTCGGCTATGAGTTACATAGAGTTTGCTTGGATTGATATCCCGGGCCAATTGCCGGGTGGTAAATTTAAATGTGGTATGCTCTCTACACATGCACTTTAAGCGAGCCTTAAATCGACCGCAGTGTCACGATTGCTCAGAAATAAGAGGAAAGATTCCATTGAAACTAAACAAATGAAGATTACATGGTGGGCTTGAGAGAAATTTTCAAAGTAACTGATCGAGGAGCTTGAAAAAAGTATTTTAAGCTCATTGGCACTGATGTGTAACTGTGTACAACTAAGGAAATTAAAAAATGCATGTATTCTCTATTATCCGAGGGTTAATTATTCATAATTATTGAATTTTCTGTTGGAAGAATATGATTAAAGGAGAAAGTTAACGTTTACTTGGCTCATCTATGCTAATCTATCAGCACCTAATTAATAAAATTCAAGACTTTAAGGTGAATTTATTCGTAAATGGAACGTCAGAAACATTACGGTGTTCGGTTTCAGGCATTCCCGGTGAATAGACTGGATGAAGTATTCTCGGGTTTCCATCTTCGCAATAATAAGACTACGTATAAACAGATTTTCTTCTAAACCCGAAATAGTATATTTCAATGATGAGAAAACCACCTTTTTTATTTCCACAAAACTTTATTACGCTGGCACGACGCGCGTTTCACCACACTTTTTTTTCTCATCATGGATATCCATAATTTCCACGAGGTCTGGCTTGAGATCATCAGTTTTATTAGTATATTTCATATTATTATAAATTTATAATGGCTGCCAACAGATATCCAGGTATCACGCCGAGTCATATATCTAAAAAATGTATTTAAATATGATTTTCGCATCAATTTCGAATGCCGCGCCAAATTCATCGAGTCATAACAGGCTTTAATCACTGAAAAAAAATATAAAACTTAATTCTTGTATCACTTTCATTGTGGTATGTTAGGTGATTTCCATAACACCAAGAGAAATGCTTAAATGAAATGAGGTTCTTGAGTTTTTTTCGGCTTGAAAATTTATTAAAATGTGCATGCGAAGGCATTGATCCCGTTTATTTCCTTTGCCTCATATTATATGTAGCAGCGTCTGCGGAGCGGCTTGCAAAGCGACTTATGCCAACGTCTCTCAGTGGCATCTGTGGTACTGTTCCGTTTGTACTCGGAAATTTGGCCTTTGCATTTCTTACCCAGAATTCGAGGCAAATGAGGAATATGAAGACAAAATTATAAATTTTAGGAAATTTTTATGTCAAATTGTCCCTCTAAATATTATAATACATGATTAAAAATCAGTTTAATCAAAAACATTCTAAGTGTAAAATACTTCAAATCAAACTTCGGTTTAGGGTCGATAACCTGTAAATCAAAGTTAAACGACGCCTGACTTAAGGGGTGGTATAACCAGAGAAATTACACAAACGCGCGCTCGTACCTTGCATTCGAGGCATGTTTTCATTTTTTTGACAAGGTAATTTATAAAACATCAAAATTTACCATATGAGAAAATTTATGATATGATTTAGCGATGTTAAGGACAGCATCCAAGAGCAGGGAAAAATTCAGCGCTGGGAGTAATGTTCCCACTACCGAACTGCTTGAAATGGGTTTAGGCTCAATTAAAATTAAATCATCCAGAATAAATATGAAATGTTGCTCATAAATTTATCCTGATTTTTTTTTCATTTTGGAACGTGGTCAACGTAAGGCAATAATGTTACAATGTAACTCTTATGTCATTTCCATTACTGCACGTATGGTGAGTTCTACTGCATGGACTTAGGTGGCTAGAGTGGTAATCGTTGGTCATTGAGTGCACATTTTAAAAATATTTTGAGAAAGTAAAAAAAAAATACTTGGACAACATTTTATTTAAGAGCATCCGCTTATATCGTACGTTGGAACTCACAATACAGGCAGTAATGGAAATGATATAAGAACTATATTTCACATTTTTCCTTAATTAAAGTATGTTAGGACGAGAGTTTTCGGCGCGGTAACCGAAATTTAGACGAAATTATATTGAAAATTATTTCAGTCGAATATTGGACTCGGCGTGGCACCGTGATATTTTTAGCAACAATTATAATAATAAGACATTATTTCACGTTTAGAATAAAATCTGTACATGTGTAACCGAATTATTACAAATATATTACGTCACATACCATAAGGCATAGTCTTAAAATAGCATTTGATTGCCAAAAAAAAAACATTTTTTTAAAGCGATAAGTAATTTTCTCATGAGTAATATCTAGAAATAAAAGCGAAAAACGCATGTTAAACGAATTCCTTGACTTTTGGATCTCATAACTTTATTGAATACAAAGGCATTGCTTCTGCAAGCGGTCACTATTAAACCAGCATCCCCGCCAGTTTACTACGAGGGCGCGTAACACAGAGCCAAAGTGATCACGCTGAAAGCTCTCGAAATTGGCGCCGTGGCTTCCCCTCCTCCCACCCTTGTTGGGAAATGGAGCCACCCCCTCTTGTTTCCAACCCAGATTACCCACAGTGCACTTCGCTCGTGGGCGCACCATCCCTGCCGCTTCCATAAGCAAATCCTCCTAGCCTCCGCACACACGCTGCTCCATCTAAATGCGTTTACGGTGGGTTTATCCCTTCCGTCCATCTCCGCTTGCCAACAGATTGGGTTCTCGCGACAAATTAAACGTGAACAAGCGCCGGCGTTCGTGTTTGTTTGACGAAGGGGAGGGGAAAATAATTATTTGGTTCGCCGGCGGTCTTCATGCGAGAGGAGGAAATGATTTATCTGAGGACAACAAAATCTCGTCGATGAGATGTGAGCGATCGCTGCTGGTCAATTACCCCTCTCATTGCTCTTCGTCACGGTGGTGCCATCTCGTGAAGGGTGGCTAAATGGTTTTCTTTAGCTTTTAAGGATGTTCCACCGAGACTGTTAAGGTGGGTTTAGGCCGCGGACACAAAGAAAGCGGGTTTCCTGCTTGCCGGCTACCGGTTCCGACTGGCGCTTTAACTCCAAGCTGGTAGGCGCACACAAAAAAAACTGGTTGACTCAAGTTTTATGATTCGGATAGGCATATCAGATATGCCAAAATGGTTTTAACATGAAATATTTTTCTTCATTTGGTCGTTTACTGTCAATTTGACAATAGTCTCCATTGTTTCTCATGATCCTCAGCTGGTCGACAGTGAATATTAGTTTATGAACCGCGATACTCCTCACTCGAAAGATATTTTGCTTATTAAAATGCTCATTCTCTAATCCTTATTTCATTATAATAAGCGGAAAACAATTAGTAAAAATGACAAAAAATAATGAATCACGAATAAGTTGAACAAGCATCACAATAACAATTTCCTACGTAATGGCTTATTTCAGAGTGAAACAAGGTAACTTTTCACTTTTAAAAACTGCCCTTAAAATTGAAAGTTTCTTTGCGTAGTATTCTTAGCATTTTTCCAGCAATGTCTTCGCATTTACTTCTTCCAAACGGTTCAACACTCGTACATATTTATGCGATGGATTACTATGAGTTTTTAACAGTTCCTTGGACACTTGGAGAACACAGACCGTAGAGTGTGTTCATCAAGACTTTCGTGATAATTTGTCGTACGGGCTTAGTTGCAGTCTGTAAAAGAGATACGACAACTTTTACTACAAAGGTAAAAATGAATATACGCACAAGTTTCATCGGATAGCGGTATCGATTTCAGCAATAGTGAAAACTACTATGGAAGCCCGTTCTTTCATTCGACAAGGATGTCTCCTGACAAAGAGTTTTTGTTATCGATAGTGCTTGTGTGATATGTTTTGTCAGAGTAAGATTCCACATAAGCTCTTGCAGAAGAAACTTAAGGAAGTTAATTCCCAGTATAAACCCACCCTGAGAATTAAAAAAATACTACATTCCTCTTTTTTGTTCTTCTGTTTACATTCTCTGCTGCCACTGATAACATGCCATAGATATAAAAATATAAAAAAGACGTACATAATATTTCGATTAAACGATGAATATATCTTTGAATGTACACTTTCCAACCATGAAAACCGACTATAGCGCCATTTCCATCGAAGTAACGCTTTTAGACTTCAGTTTCAGTAGTTATTTGTAAATAACTCAAAAATTAAGATGAAATTCTGCCTTAATTTTTCCACTATCCAATTTCCTAAAACCAAATTAAGGTCGTGCGTGTGAAGCCATTTCGTAGGGAAATGACTCTTCTGCTGAAAAAGGACTTCTTCGCAACTGCTACCATGTTTCGTTACCACTATGCTAACATTCCTTACTCGAGAGGGGTTATCGAGGGTTTTTTTTGCTGCTATTATGTAACGTTCTCAGTTGGATCGTGACAATGTTTTTGGGAATCACTCAGCCTTCAACAGATTCTCTCTTTATTTCGGAAATCTTAATTTCTGAATTGGGTCCCTAATCTCATAGTCACACTAAGGATGATGTTTTAAGTAAGGAGTAAAATAGTTCCTGTCATCGAGTTTCACAATCAACTTTAATTGCTGTTGTGTGTTACTCCGCAAATATTTTAAGATAACTTTACCAATTATAGGAGCGATGTAATTACGACTTCCAGGCAGTAGGAATAGGGAAATGTGGAAGTGTCAACGAATAGGAGAGTAATTCTAATATAAATGGTACACCCATGACAAAATTGTAGACACCATGAGTAATAGGTTTAGTACATAGAATAATGTACGTAATGTTCAGAAGAGCCGATATGAATCAGTTTTTGTCGCCGACACCACATTCCGTCTTAAAGAGGCACCAAGTGGATGAGACTGTGTTGGACCTGTTTGTCAGGCCTATTTGCGCCGTCGGACTGCGAGTGTCGGGGCTGATCCTCAACGGAACCCGCCGACGACGCTGGTCGCCGATAAACGTCTCACAGCATGGGACGATCGGAGGTGAGGACAGCTATAGCTTCCACCGGCGATTGTTATTTTTTTTAAAGAGTTCCAGGAGAGTAAAAAGGATATTAGGTGGTTTTATTTAGTAGGTAGTATACTTTATGGTAATTCGCCATCCCAAACCAGCCTCTTATTGTCAAACTGCCCGCAATATTGTGAGCCTATCATCATTTTTTCCATTTTCCTGTGGATTGCATCTTTGCGTTGCGATGGTGTATTAGCGTCTAACATCTTTCTCTCTCGGCTCGAGATAGAATCTGTTTGGCATTATATTATTCATCGGTAGTAAAATGATGTCCCACGGTTCAATTATAATACAATTGTATGCATACATTAATGTTTGCATACAATTTTGATGCAATAATATGCAACATGGTTGGATTGTATTAAAATAGATTGGGGTCCAAAGTTTTGCATACAATTCCTTTTTGACCAAGTGAATAGAGCATAATCTTTATGTCCATCCAAAAGTATGTAACCCACCAATCTGAGGCTTACAAAAAAGAAGCATAGCTCTCCGCTCTATTGACCATATGACCATATTAAAATTTTATTTATGAGAATATTTAAAGTTAATTTTTTAATTTAAGCTACCCCAAGATGCATGAAGTAAATGTTTTAACATCTATGACGAAATTTTGTATAAAATCATGGAAATTATCGGTAATTAACTAGATATAAATGTTTAAATTTTTTATTCGACTCATTTTTTTCACACCGTACGCTGAAAACGCCTTCACAATCACAATGAAGATGTTTCTGCGATTCATTAAAAATTACTGTGGTGAATAGTTGATTAACTATTAGACATAGTTGAAAAAACATACAAACTACTCTGTTGAATTCGTGACGCGATTAAATAGTTAAAAATTCCTATTTTTTTAAATAAAGTCTCTTTTGAGTGCATACCCGTACCATTTCTCATGTAAAAGGGATGGTATGTTTTTGGCAAATATCTCAAAAAACAAGTCGTTAAAACTTTCGCGGTCCATATTATGACTTATATATGTTTTGTTGGGTTGTCCGCGTCTTGCTGGCTGGTTCGAAGGTGGCCGACGTTTCCTCTCCTTTGCCGGAGACTTCCTCAGGGCTACTGAGGAAGTCTCCGGCAAAGGAGAGGAAACGTCGGCCACCTTCGAACCAGCCAGCAAGACGCGGACAACCCAACAAAACATATATAAGTCATCTCAAAAAACATTTTGGTGAGTGGCTGATATTTTGTTATCATTGGAAAGATGACATATATTTCTTCAAATGAGGCCAATTTTATTGAATTTTATTTTAAGTGATATCTCGCTCAAACTACCTTAAGTAAAATGTGGCAGTGTTTTGACTTATTGACCTGTACATTAAAAAAAACATTAATTCTTGTTCAAAGCAAAATACTAAATGAACCATGACAAGCCAAGGAAAGTTCCACCACTGCCTTTGTTTCCTTAAATTCGCCTCTTTCTTATAAATAAACCCGCGTAGCCTATTCCCACAACTATATTTGCCATGAGCACGGCTTCTGCACAATCCGTAGTCTTCATTTATATTTACTAATATTGTAGTGGGTGTGTAGGAGAAAGGATAAAATGCAGTGGACGGAAAGGAAGAAGACCGAGACAGTGCTTTGTATGGTGGGTGAGGAGAGTAAACCTTTGGAGGAGATTAGGAGAAGGCAGAGTAGGTAGTTGGAAGAGGTAATGAGGGCGACTGGTTGCGATAGAGTGAAGGACGTTGGGTAAGCGGGGAAGGGTAAGAAAAGGTATATGATTCATTGACGGGATGAAGAGAGGTAGAACAGAGGTAGGGGGATATAAAGAAAGAAATTGTGTAAGCAGATAGGTGCTTGCGCCTGTAAAACTTTATAGAGGAACTTTACTTTCTTCCATTTAAACGTAACTTAGCCGGTAGATTACTCCAATAATAACAGTCACCTTTCACTTGTTGTTCATCATATATTTACTACACCGTGGAAAACACCGTGTCGTTTCATTGGTTTGAATTGGTTTGAAGGAATTGGTTTGAACCAGCCCTCTGACACTCTCCTATCTCCGCAATGCTAGCTTCTGTCGCCGTTGTAGTCGCTTTACGACAATTTCTATTCCTAGATGTCAGCACTACTACTCTCCCTTGCGCAATAACTGATGTAATACATACACGATTGTCAGAGACGAAACGATGCTTTAAGCGGAAATATGGACTTTTAAAAACGAGCACTATTTGCCATAATTAAATCTGCTTGGAGAAAGTAATATTGAAGCATATCAACGACGGAAAATTGCCGTGACTTCAATCGAACTGCAGTGTACGTCAGTTGGAGCAGTATCGTCTGCTACACAAAAAGTTTGGTTTCAATGAAATGCTTTACAATACGCAACCGAAAATGTCATTTTTTAATTTTTCATGAAATTATAAGAATGGTATGTCGGAAATTGTGCACTGAATTGTGCACATTGAATACTCGTTAAACCAATGAACGCAAGTTAAACCCTTTACTTTAACTTCTAAGTCCATGGTTAGGACGAAGTCAAAAATTGTATCCAAATTTGACGTGGGACACTGGCTATGCATTCCATGCTTGGAGAGCGTTTATTATGTACTTACTTGAAGTCCACCATTCCCTTCGTCAGACGGGATGTTCAACTGTTGGATCTAATGAGCCGTTTAAGTTACGTGAACGAAATTCAACTCCACGTGTCTCTGAGTGCCTCACCAACCACCAGATGTCCTTCCTACGCGTAATTCCACCCATCCCTGACGGTGAAAACGGCCTCATCAATCTGGCCCGTCCCCGAATAAATACCCCCACAGAATGTACTTCAGGTACTTACTCACTTTAGTAAGCTGCAATTAGAACTGCGAGGAAAATGATTAGGGCTCGTTAAGTAAATACCTAACCTGCTTAAGGTGGCTGGAGCGGTAATCGTGGATCATTGAGTGCATATTTTTATAATTTTTTAAGTCAGTCGAGAAGAAAAGTCTAGGACCATAATTTAATTTAAGTACATCTATTAATGCGGTGGAACTCGCCATGCATGCAGAAATGGATACGATACAAGTAGGTATTATATTTTACTTTTTTCCTAATTACTAATTAAAAAATGTTTTGACTAGGGTTTCCGGCGCGGTATTCGAAATGTAGGCGGTTTTTAATACGTTTTTTTCGAAGCTATGACTCGGCATGGCATGGCAGCTTAATATTTGATAGAAACCATTATAATAATATGGAATGTATTATTTCGCGTTTATGAGTAAATCAGTACGAATGATATGTATTACGGCATAGGTACATCTATCTCATGTGCCTTAGTGAAACGCGTTAAAATGGCATTTAATTGCCGTAAAAAACCAAAATCCACTAGGCAACAGAAGCCTCGGTAGTTTAACTGGCTAAAGCACTCGGCGCGATATCGAGGGATCTGGGTTCGAGTCCCGGTCAATGCGAATGATTTTTCCTCTGTGGAAAGGCAATACTCCTTAAAAGGCAATACTAGTCCCGGTATCCTCAAAGTTCGTAAATAAAAACACGTATGCAAAGTTTCACGCGAAATCTGTGCACGGATAAAAATTTCTCCATCCAACCTAATCCCAGCCTGTGATTTGTGAGCGGGCGCGGCAAATACCTCGGCAAGATTTGTTGCTGGTTAACGTCCCTTTATGTGGAAGCTGCGGGAACTTGTAAATGTACCCGTACCTTCGAGAAGCAGGAGGTGGTCACTCTGTAATCCAAGGAGCGAGTTTAATGCCACCCGCCCATCTCTGATCTTTACTCCTCTCTCCTGTGTCACTTTATGACTCTTCGAGCAAAACGTAATCACCAGACTCTCTCTGTACTTCCCAAATTAACGTGGGCAACGAGCTGTACGTATAATAATACCAGTAATAGTCATTAGTCAGGAGAGAGAGACATAATCACCACCATATCATCATCATCTGGGCCTGATCTAAAAGTTCCGGGCCATCGCGCGAGAATTTTTCAAGGCCTCCATTATGTACTTCCATATGGAATCCGATATAAATTGGTTACAAGAATAAGTCTTTGATACTCTGTACGTATTTGATACTCTCATTTTGAAGGAATAAGATTAAACAATGAAATGCATTTGAGAATGCCGCGGCTTCCTTCTCCCGTTTCGGGGTTTTAACGGGTTGTAGGTGAGGAGCCTCCTTAAATCTGCGTTTGAGGGGGTTTCTTTGCGACTATAAGTGTCAAAACAAATACTGACTTCCACCTTTTAGTTTATATTGGTTGAAAAATAATTTCTTACTCTGATCGCAGTTCTTAGATGTCAGAAAACAAAATTAAGATGCAAAATATGCAGATTATTCGACGAATATATTTTTTAATTTACGGAATAAAATTGACATTAAATTACTTCAATTGTTTTGTTGATTTTCTCATAACTCAATTTATGTGTTAGGTGGCTAAATTCTATCATCATTCAATTTCCTGGGAAAATCTGCTTCTTATAAACCTTTTTAAGTTAAAAGGTCATTAAAATTAGATATAAAAATACTATAATAAACTGTTTCCGGCGTAACTTTTTGGAAGTATTTCATAGTAGGAAAGATAGATGAATTATCAGCACCGCTTTTTCCGTATGTTGTTTGATTTATCACGACCATGCTTTCGTTACAGAGGAAAATCTTCAGGTGAGATGAAGATACACCTGAAGATGTTATTCTGTAACGAAACCATGGCCATGATAAATAAAACAACATATAGGAAAGGCTGTGCTGAAAATTAATCTAACTTTCCTGCTAGAAAAATACTGTTTTCCCGTGCTTCATACATTTTTTACCTGTAGTACTTTGTAATTTAAAGACTAATTTGAGAAAAAAAAGTAGCGTTGAAATTTATGATTTTGTTTTTTTCTAATCAAACAAAGGATACGTTTTTCTATTAGTACCTAGAGCAACGGTTGGCAACCGATATGTGTACGCCTGCAACATTTTACATACGATTTAATTACAACCCTGAGTGTTGACCTTTATTAAGGAAAGAAGATTTTATAAATAATAACGGCATAAAATATCGTTTGATTAAATCATAGTTTCCTTGTTGTACCACCAGCAAACCTTCCGGGTGGAAAGCGTGCCATATTTTGCCGATCGCTGATCTAAAATATCGTTAAAATGACATGTTAAGTCATTTAGCGGTCGAGTTACCTTGTAAGGGCGGAATTACGATTGACGTTGTCCCGTGACGTGTGACGGTAAAGGTTGGTGAAGTTCGCGAAGCTTGGTGATTGTGAAGTTGTATAACTCATCATGTTCATTACGATGGCCGGACGTTGACGGCGCCGTCAACGGACAATGAGAAAACCTTGTCAAAGTGTTAACTTTTCCATCACGCTTAGTCAACGTCAGCCAATCAGCTTTTTTTTTCAATATTTACAAAATTTCATCCCGGATCTTACTTATTGCGTATTAACTGAACAATGAAACAATTAATCTTCCTTAGAAACAATAGGTGATTATCATTATTTTTCAGATTATTTATATTTTGATTATTATCTATACCTACCAGTAAAGCCTATTTCCGAGGGAGGGGGGAGGGGCGATGCTAGAAATGGAGAAAAGGGCTGAAGGAAAGGGCTTAGTTGGAAGGGTATCAGTGTTTTCGTTTTGCATCACATATATTTGGAAAAAATCCCTGAATTCCCATTTTCGACTCATATAAATTGTAAATTGAAAAAATAAACACGCCTTAACGCAAACTCAAAACTCCCATGTTCAATTCGCGTAGCATTTTGCATAGTCTACAACGTAGCACTTTAGCAGAAATTTTTAAATTAGGTATATATTAATAGCGGCCTCCAAATATTAGATTATTAACATTAAAATGACCTACACCAAAGATACCTATGTAAATTAAATCTATGCTAATAAGATTTGCATGGCTGGGTATTTTGCCTATCATGTTTGACGGGTTAAGTATGCATAAATTTAAACGGCTACTTCGCAGCCGTTTAGAACTCCGTTTGAAACAAACCGTCAATAACTGCCGCTGATATTCCCATCGATCCAAAAGCACTCACCCTTGACAAGAAGACGACGGAATCCCGAACGCTCCCCCATTTGTCTCCGACACGTCAGGGAACGTGCATCGTAATTCAGCCCTAATGTGTTGACAAAACGGCCGCGAAGCAAGTTTTTCGCAATAAAATCTATTCTTCTGGAGGTCCGTCCGCTCAATTCGTGAATGAAATTGAGATTTCGCGTCGGGAGTGCTGGACCCAAATCCGGTCACCGTGGTCCCAACTCTTTTTCTTCCGGGGGAGGTGTCTGCCCAGCCGTGGTCTGAGGGTGAAGGCACGTCACGCATCTGCCATCCGTCACACGTCCCTATTTGAGTCCTAGCACCCTATTTTTATCCCGGCAGGGTGTCGGAGAGTCGAGCGGGGAATAAAATGGGATTATAATGCCCTCTGCCGCCGTCCGTCGCCGGCAGAGAGGGAGGGAGAGTCGTATAATCCGAACGGATTGGGTTGATTGCGAGGATCTATCCATCTGCCCCCGTTGGCGGCTAACCCTTGCGGACGTCAGCGGACTCAGAAACCCCGACCGACTGCTGAATACTTGCCCCGCCAATCCTTTCTCCCCCCCCCCCCTTCTCACCCGCGACCGAGGGTCTGACAGAATTGCGATATCTCGTATGGATTAGTACTAGTGCCAATTGTCTCATGCGCAAAAGTAAAAATAAGTCATCATATTCTAAACAGTGTTTTTCAACCATCTTGAATATGCGACCCCCAATATTTGCGCCTCAAAAATAGAACCACGATTCGACAAATTAGTAAAAAATAAACAGGCACAGCCTTTTACTGAAATTATTGTTGTATCTTTAATGTAATGTTGGTGTAGATTGTAATATTTAAAAATAAACTTGTCTCTGAAATGTTTGTATTTTTATTGTAACCCTTGCTTTTTATTTTACCTGGCTTACGACCGCGACCCCCTCATCAAGCCTTTGCGACCCCCCTGGGGGTCGCGACCCACAGGTTGAAAAACACAAAGGCACTGCCTTGTCGCGATAGCCACGTGTCTCTGTCCATCGTTGCTTCTTTCAGCTGGGCGTATGATGTCAGTCTCATCTCATGCTCCTTGCTCTTAAAGTATGCCGCCCTAGAAACCTCTAAGTTTCTTTCCCTTTACTTTACCTTCGAATATGCTCGTCAAGAAAGGATTATGCCTCATCGTATGCCTAATCAATTTACCTCGGCTATCTCCTATTGATCTTATAAGTGATCAGTGGAAAATAAGTATGCGTGAAAAAAAAATATTTTACGCTCTAGGGATAAATCTTTCATTTTCTGTGAACAAATGCAGTAATTATTCCTCTTGTTGTAAATCGTTTACCGGCGTCTATTTAAAATTTGGCCTGGGACCACAAGAGACATCGCCATTGCAACCGAAAGTAAACGAGGAAGATATTCGAGCCGGGATGCAGCGGAAACATCAAGAAAAGGGCTGGATGGCATTATTGCGCTGCATGCTGGTGCCAGAATTTTTCAGGATGCAGAGTCGATTATGAAATTACCTTTTTAAGTCTCCCCTGAGAAATTAATAGGTTATTTCCTACTTATATCTGCCAGATATAGAAGAGTACATATCGCTGTCTTACCACTGACAGCAAATGACCGCTAAAGT
Organism: Pyrrhosoma nymphula; assembly: GCA_963573305.1. Classification (NCBI taxonomy): domain Eukaryota; kingdom Metazoa; phylum Arthropoda; class Insecta; order Odonata; family Coenagrionidae; genus Pyrrhosoma; species Pyrrhosoma nymphula. The sequence continues at coordinate 32,098,100 of OY754335.1, read as the reverse complement.
GCCCTGGGTGAAATGTATAACCATTGGAGTAATGTGAGTGTCAGACCCTACCCCGCGACCCTTCGCTAATGCCTTTTGAGTGCGTTTGAATGCGTTTCTAGCACTGACGTACGAACCGCGGCGCGGCGTAACCAACCTACGTGCATTCCCACCATAGTAGACTCCCTCCCTTAACCCGCCATTGGTCGCGCAATGAGATTTTCTCTCACACCAAATTTAAACTTATTCTCACTTTATAATCATGAGTTGGAATAAGTGTCCTGTCCTTCTAGCTGACTTATATCTCTTCCTATTGACCGCCCCGTCTCAAAAAGTTTAAATGAAGCGTCCGCTGCTGTGTAATGATATGTCTGATACCGTCGGCTACAAAGTGTGAGACTTTTACTCATCGCGCGACCACTGGTGTTATTGTTTTTGTATCACTCAGTTGCGTTACACTCTCGCAGCATGCGAGCAAAGTTGATTAATTTCGTGGAGAGCAGATATTTTAATGCAAATTTATGAGTCATGAGAATGTATGTCCACACAAATAAATATTTCTTCATGAGAATGATAATTTTTCCATTTATACCCAATGATATCATCGCCAGTAAAATTTGCAATGATTAAGTAATTGTATCAGTAATTGTGTATCTGTGGAAATCATTGTTTCTAATGAACATTTAGAGAAACAAATTATTTCTAAATATAGTGTAATATACGCTCTATAATAGATTATAAATGATACACCTGAGTGTGAGAAAAAGTCTCACACGCGACCGCTCGCGTGATAGGTAGATTAGCGACCACTTCCGGGTTAAGGGGATACTATCGCGACTTTGTGAGTCAAAAAAAAAACTAAATTCCACATTTTTGTTTATTTGTTTAACAAAATCTTGCTTTCGCTGATGAAATGGGTTACCAATGGAAAACCATAATTAAGGCACAAAATATGCAGATTATTCCACCAATATAGTTTCAATGAACACTTGCTTCAAGCCATTGGATCCTACTGCGGCGCCATTTGTATGGGATGGCCACATTTTGACATCGGTAACGGCAGTAATTAGCTTATAACAAAAAAAAATAAGGTAATAAGATTCGTGTTTAAAATTTCTTTCGATTTATCGGGAGTTTTTCCGACTGAAAAACGTCGAAATGGCATTTACATTATGTATAAAAATATTATTTTCCCGTATTTCTCCCATTCTCCCATTTAACACTATGTTATTTCAAGTTCAATTTGCGAGGAAGTAGCGTGGAATGGTAGATTTTTTCTGTTCATGTCAGATAAAGGACAGATTTTTAGGCTAGTAGCCAGAATATGAATGAAATGACATTTAAGTCATTTTTACGGTGGCTCCACCTGAACCTGCCACACTTCGGGACAGGACCTTTAATCGAATAAGCGAATGATCGGTTACTACGAAAAATACATTTCCAGTATAGTTTCAGGGCTACAAGTCGAAAAAATGCTTCTTACTTAAACGTTTTTGGTGTTTATTTATCAAATGTTTATTTGTTTTTTTTTAATCGTTTTATTACAAAATAAAGGAAATTTAAATCAAAAGTATAATAGAATAATTATCATTACCCTGGGTACAAGCCCTTAAGATTAAAAAAATAATTACATACTCAAATACATTAATGCGTGATATACAATTATTGCAATCTGTAACGTCGGACTTCTTTTAATTAATTATATAAGTTATTTATTTCTTTAAAATACAACAGAAATCCACAGCACTTGCCCAATCATTTCTCAAGCTCCTCAAAAATCCCTCTCAGGACAAAATAAACGTAAACGACCCAAAAAATAACATTTCAACAATTCATAATGTTCACGAGAGTTGTTTTGGTCACCTGCTGCCATAGATTGGTTTATTTAAAAATGTGTTAACACACTTTGTTCTTGACCACTTTAAATTAATTGTATACGTATTTTATTGAGGGTTAGTCAGTGTTCAAAAAAATATCTCAACTTCCTTTTGCCAACGTTTTGCAATTCTTCGCAGCATTGACCAACCCTCAATAAAATACGTATGCAATTTATTTAAGATTTATATTAATTAAATCCAATTACGGGCGATGCTGATGACGGAGAAATGGCCGAACCTATTTTGTGGGTTTTGGTCTTTTTTTCAAATTAATTTTAAATTGAAAAAATACACACGTCTTAACTCAAACTCGTAAACACAATTTTGAATGTTTCATAGCAACCACGTCGCTACCGTCAACAATGTTGCATTTCAGAACAGATGGCACAATTTTTATATTTTGTAAACATTAATATTGTCCTACAGGTATTAGAGTCAAGTTATAATAATAATGTTTATTTACGGGAATAACCCGCTATAAAAAATTTTTACATTATTTTAAGATATTGCATTATTTTAGTATAATTATTACAGAAAGGGAAAAAACGTAAATGATACATAACATGGAATACATCAAATATGCTGTGAAAACATATCATGTTTTAGGAGACTAAAGATCTTTAAAAAAGATAACGTTCAAGACCAAGGTGTTTACTTTGATTAATATAATTTCAACAGTAAGTTAAGACAGTGAAGTAACCTACACAAAACGTTCATAAATAAAATCTTTACCAAGACTTTCACGGCTGGGTATTTTGTCTGTCATTTTTGACGGATTGTCTGCTTGGTTATTGTATACATGCGCTACGAAATTAATAAAAATACCGCTTCCCCACCAATACAATTGCAATGGCCTTGTGAAACCTTCAAGTACGGCTCGAAAAAGTCTAGATTCCGTCCTCAGCATCAAGTTCCATTCAGTATACTGGGTCTTATGCTTGGATAAATTATCGTATGAAACGGGATTTGCGCTTACTATTCGAAGTTTTACTGAGATTGCCCTCCTCCAAATTGTCCTCTTCGTAATTCATTCCTTCACCTTACACTAAGCATTTGCTACTATATCTATGAATATATTGCTTCCTCGCAGGTAAAAGCATAATGATAGTGTGAAACAATCCAGGACGGCTCAAATCATACTGGATCCCCTCCTCAATATCCAGTACCGACTACTATACTAGGTCTTGTGCTGGATCAAGCATCGTTGATATGGTCTTTAGTTTATCGACCAAGGGTTAAGGGTACAAAGCCAGCAATCACCGCACCCTCCCCTTCTCCCGATGACGGTGATCAGACAAGACAAGCGGACAGTGTCTGTCGCCCCAGGGGCAGACCTGATGCGTTCCATGAAATCCTCCCATTTTTTTAGAGGAGTCTGGTGAATGAGCAAGGCCCACAGTTCCATCCATCGACGACGTTTCTAAAAATTGGATGGAGCCAACCCTGGTTTCAAATGCGAGTCGATTTTTTTCGAGTAGTGGATGTGAATATCACCAATATCTCAGCTAACACCGTAAGCGTCACTTGGTGGAATAATTTGATTTCCATAATAAAGAAGAAAAACTCACATAGTATACAATCCACACTACACCCAGTATGTCACTTATACTAATTTTGCGAAATAAAGTGGATTATATACTCTGTGAGTTTTTATTCTTTATTATGGAAATGTACTCTTCTTTAGAGCAGTGCGATATTCATATTTCAGTATCCCACAGCGATGTGAATAGGGTATGCATTGTATTTTTTTAACTCATTGTACACGAAGTTCATATAATCAAGTAGTGCCGTTGAGAGCAAGAACGGCTCAGTTCAACGATGAACAAAATATTTGGAAAACGAGGCTTAAAATGGAATAAATGAAAACATAAGCTCGAAGTGCAGCTGCTTATTTTTCCTATTTCTTCTGGGATTAGAATATAATGCATTTGATAAGAGACCATTCATTGGTTTTTGGTGCCGACTTCAGTGGAGGATTTCTGCGTTTGGAGGTCCGGGCGGTAGAATTAAAAAGAGCTCTGTATTATTTATTAGATAGATTTACTAATACTATTTATAAGATCCATTAGAATGTCCATATGCTCATCTATAATGGATACATTATAAATTCTAATATTTTTTATTAAACAAGGCAAATAATGTACTATATTTTTTAATTTTGTTAATTTAATTAATTTTAAATGTTTTACCGTAATTATTATTGATTTCATTTTTTTAAACAACCGTAAATGTAAAAAAACAGTATATTTACAATTGTAATTTATTTATTTCATCACGTAAACAAAAAAATTACATGCGCGCGGGGAACGATGCAATTCTGAGTGGATGATGTGCGTGGAGACTCGATAAATATTAAGATTTGTTCAATTGAAAAATTATCAGTCAAATAGAAATTAATATTCTAATACCATTGCTTGGCAGCGTTAAAACCGCCACCGGGTGGCTTCCAACGTTATATTTCTTGAAAACAGCCAATGAATAATTATTTAGTCCCTTAAGGTGGTTTAAGCAAGATAGTTCCCTAGTCATAATGGAGACCATATTCAAATTTATTTTTTTTATTTCAGCGTCTGTAAGAAGTATGAAATATATATTGATATATTAATGGCGCAAAGATATAGTTATATATGACAAAAATTATCAGTAATTAAATAAATAAAGCTACCCAAGTATCTAACTTGACTCATTTTTTCCCGCCGCATGGCTGAAAACCCTTCAAAACGGCAGGTTTTTTGCGATTCTGTAGTTCGTCAGGAGAAGGAGGAATTATAGCGATTTCCACATCGTCAACATCGTTTTTATCGTCGCTTGTTTGCAATAGAATAGTTGTAACTTCTTGCAAGGTCAAAGCCCTGCGCTGGGACTTATTGATCTCCTGCTCTAGTGTCTGGATTGCAAAATTAAATTTTTGCTGTAAATATATAAAAATAATTTCTAAAATAAAAGATAAAACGAAGAGTATGTAGCATAAAGAACTTAGCAGAGGAAATATTCCAATTATTGTATAGAAAAGACAAAGACGGACTATTTTTCACTGAAGTTCGTCACGGGGCCATTGTCCCAAAAATGGGACGCAGCGTTTTGACTAGAGTTATACTTATATTTGTTGATGTATTCGATATATTAAGAATTCACACGATAGCAGGACTCTTGGTGACTATATATGTTGGATGAACTCGCACCACACACCAGTAACTGAGTGTATGCAGCACTAGAGGTAGAAGCTTGCTAAATTAGCAATAAAATCGATTTTCAGAGCCATCTGGTTTAGAAGATTATCAACTAAATGTAACGTTTTCAGCAATTTGGATACATTGAGTAATGATGATTATCCAGTGCGGAGGAAATGGGAATAGGACTCAAAATAAAACTTAAGTTGCAATTTTAACCTGCGTCCCAAAAATGGGACGTTGGCCGGTAACGGGTTAATGGCGCGAAGATATAATTATATGTATCCAAAATTCTCAGTAATTAAATAAATAAAGCTACTTTGTTCTATAACTTGACTTTTTTTACTGCCGTACGGCTGAAAACCCTTCAAAACAGCGGGTTTTATTGCAATTCTGTAAAAATTACTTTGTTGGGTAATAGATTATATTTTGTAAATTTTTGATAAAACATGCAATCTACACACAGTTAGTTTTTTTGACGAAATCTAGACGATAGAAGTTCCTAATATATTTAATATCTTCCTCTGGAGCGCACAGCCATAATCTATCCCATGTAAAACAGCTTATATTTTTAGGTAAATTACTCGAAAAGTAGTTCGGCAAGGGGTGGATATTTTGATATTATTGGAAAGATGCGAGTTTTTTCTTTAAAATTAGGCCAAATTCATCTAATTCTAGGTGAAGTGATTTTTCGCTCAAACTACCTTAAGCTGTTTAGCTGACAGCGGAAAAATTGAAGTGTGCATAACCCGGGACAGCTAGAACAAACACTCTCCCCCCAAGCTAGACACATTGAGCTGATTGTGGAAGAAGTCGAGAGCGAAAACGCTTGAAAAGGATATCTAGATGAATGTTGTGAGTGGGAATCGGAATAAGAGACATGAATAGTCAACAATAAAACGGAGATACGCTGGAGAGTCCTCACAGCAAGATATATAAGGGATTCATGGATCACTGGGCCGGAAAATTATTTCGGCTTATCCTTTTGAGAGAGCCTTTTTATCCCGTCCTGAGAGGGAAGCCCACCCACACCCACACATATCAATACCAGTCAACTATAGCTTGATGTAGCTTTCCCATTCTGCCGCCCGTTACAAGTTCCCGCTGAGTGTTCGCCATGAGCTTCGTCCCACAGGACAGAATACGGAGGCAACTTCCTAAGAAAAATCTGCGAAAAAATGAAGGGAGATTTAACAATGCCGGATGCGAAAGAAAATAAACCTTATACCAGTGGGTCCAGCCGCGTCTTTTTCATCGTATTGGTGGACGGAGTGTGTACGTACAAGCTCAGAATGAGGTTGCTTAGCAACGACCGGTATAAATAGAAAAACGGACTTTGAAATCAAATGCATTTTTTTGCGCACATTGCCGAGGATAAATCGAAGTGAACAAAAAATTCTCCCTTGTTTCATCCCGTGGAAGAGTCTCTTTGAGCCGGACTGCCAGTGGAGGGTTGCTGATTCAATCAAATTTTTCGTTAGCGGAACCGAGAGTAGAGGAGTAATATTTGGTTTCGGCGCATGCTCAGATTTAACTATGTTAATGCAACTGCTTGTAATTTGAGTAGGCAGGAGATATTCTGAAAATTACAGTGAAAGGACACCAAAATTTTGAAAGCATTGTCGGATAATTTTTATCCCGTAGTTAAATTTTCTTGCCCAAGTGACCTCTTTAAAATTTCCAGCTCGGCATCAGAACACACAGAAGATACATTCATTTTTGCAGCGAGGCACACTTTTTCAACTTTGTTGAAACTTATGCCTGAGTCAATGTCTCTATGTATTCGTCGTCCTTCGATCTAAAGTCTCTTGAATACGTACATACCCATCATGTCATTCTCTTCCGGGGTCAGAGATCATGGTTTTTGCAGTTAGGCCTTGGAAATTGGCTCTCTTGTTGATAACTCCGTAATGCCCTATCCTTGTGAACCTCTTTCGCTTCTCTTACACTCATGCATTGCTTCTTGCACGCTCTCTCCTACCTATTCCTCCTCTTCATATTCTCTTTCCTCACATTCACCAGCGACTTTCTCGATCTATCCATTCCTCTCACACCATTCACTCCTCTGTCATGAATCTGTTTCATTATTTGAGTCCAATCCATTCTCTCGACGTGGCCTAACAAACGAAGCACACTCCTATCATATATGTCCATTACTGGAGCATCAGAACAACATTCTTTCATCACACACTCATCCCTTACCCTTACCCATCTACTTTTGCCGCAAGCACTTCTCAGGTACCCCATTCCCACTGAATTTAGCCTATTCATATGCTTATCCAGACATACCCCGGTTTCGCTGTCATGTTATAACATCGTAAGAACACTTTTGTGCAATGCGATTTTCGCTTCCCTAGATAATCACTAATTCCTTGATCTGCTCCAAATACTAGCTACGACTTTCCTACCGGCATTCGCACCCCTTTTAATCTCTCCGTCTATCCTTTCATCTTTCGTAAGTATTCGGCCAAGAATCACAAACACTAAATATACTAAATTCTCTCTCTGTGAAATTCAATTTTAGGGATGGCTTTCCGCGGAAGTCGATCAGTGATCAAACAGAAGGCTTTTAATAATGGGTGGTGGTACTTGGGCCGTTTTTTAAATAGCCTTTTAATCTTTCTAGGTCTAAAAGAACATGGGTGCCAAATTTATATCGAATACGTCAAGGACTGTGGAAGTCTGTAGCGTTCAAACGAAGAGAATTTCAGTTAATATAGATTTCCGCACATAGTATGTGCAGTAGCGGGTAACTCCGCAAAGACAATATCGCGTCTATTTCGTGGTGTCTTCAAAGTTTGTAAACTTTATTAAAATGGCGTGGTAGACCTTGCAGTTAGTGCTTTGGCGACTGGCCAGAGGTCCAGGGATCAAATTCTGTAAATGCTTCATTGAATGCGCTCAGCTGAGCCATAGTTTTGTGATTGATCTTGCTAATCAATCTTCCTTGGGAATCCATGGGTTGTCATAAGGTAAGAAACCAGCCCTCATGATATATGAATCACATTTCCCCTTATTATACTACTTAGATGTGCTGATTACTGTGACAACCTTCTACCCTTCGCATTCAAACTGACCTTAAGGGGTTGTATATAGTCTCTTGGCTGTCTTTTTTTTAATATCTCCTTTTACGTGCAATGAGACGAGAGTCATTGAATGGAAACTAGTTTCCAGATATTCCAAATTTTCGTATAACTCATGTAGTTAAGTGGAGCACAATTTGTTAAAAATTGAGACTTACAAGAATCGGTTTTTCGAATGTATGAGTTGGCTGATAATTCGGTACACTTCCTGTTAATCATGTTCGCGCTACTGCATCTGTGAGTAGCCTACGGACGTCGTAGTAGAAGCGCTATTACTCACCCTAAAAAAACAAGTTCTACGATGAAAAATGAAGCAGACAGAGAATATTGCGATAAAGAGCAATTTCGAGCGCATATTCTATTTTTTTTAATATTAATAAGATGTCTGAAGCATTATAGGGCAATGCTTTATCGCACTATGACCTCTGTCGCACTATTTTGATTTTTTTGGATGATGGCGTAGGTCGTATTATTTTTCTGGAGTCCTAACAGCCCCTGCCACACGCTTCTACGGCGGCGTCTCGCAGAGTAGTATGTAGATGTAGCCATGGAGGGCCCTGGGCACAGGGTCTGCTTGCACGAGTCAAAAGGCACCAATTGCGAGGCTCCACGGTAATTTTTGTCGAAATCGATCCAATTCATCCTTGCATAAGAGCCTCCAGAACTTCCGACGAGAAATAATTACCGAAAGTACGGGAAAAAATCGCATCCAATTTTACGAGAGGGAACAAGCGGCACTTTTTCTCGGCATCCACCTCAGTGATTTTTCATAACAACGAGTGCCTTTTCAAGGAATTTTTAGGTTTTTCTCTCTGTCGTGATAAATGGCTGAGACATAGTCTTCGTGCGATGCGCGAGTTTTTAAAAAACTTTGCGATTATTTCTCCGAAAACCAAAAAAAAATTTAAAAACTCGATCGTAGAATCAACGAAGGCGGTGAATACGGAGATCCATCTCCTCAAAATAAAGAGATGAATTTCGAAAGGAGAAAAGTTTTTGTGGAGGGAGCCGAAAAGAGAGGAGAACATATATTAGACTGGATGATTGCACCTTTTAATTAAAAATTCTCATTAAAAGTTCTCACCGTGTGTAATCCGTTTGGTGGAGGATTAGGGTCATACCGTGAAGAGTCCACTGCGCACATGTATTTCGATTCGCCGCTCGCCGGTTGAGGTCGCATGTTTGACTCGGCTCAGCTGCGACGCAGAAGGAATGCGATGGTGTAGAGATTTTTTATGAAAAGGTGCGTTTTATGTTACTAATTAATATTCTACCTATTAGGGTAGGCTTTAATTTACCTTTTCTACTCCGCTGATCCTTTGTAAATCATCTCTTACCTCACAATTCCTCCGGTAAGGAGGTTCCGCTTCGATTGTGTGAGACGGCAAATACTGATTTCCACCTTTTAGCTTGTACCGTTTAAAAATATTTCTTTCACTTACGACGGTCCTTAGCTTTAATGAAAAACTAGTTCAAGATACAAATATTAGATTAGCTGATTATTCGACGATTATTTTTTTATGAACACTGGTTTCCGTCCATAGAGTCTGATAACCCTTTTATAGCCATTTGCTCTGACTTCTCTTAATCTCCACCAGCAACCTACTTGACCCCCCTATTATACCTACTTGGTGCTTCTTAGCCTGTCTACTTTGCATACATGTTCTCATTACTGATATCCATAGATAGAAGTGAAAACATTGCATCACACGGGCTTGGCGTTTTGGTAATTCAATGATATTTTAACACATCGCCTCATTGCACATAATAAAGATACATGTCGTAATAATTCCATTGCATATGTACAGATTCTTTCATAAACGCGAAATAATACCTTTCTTTTTATTATAATGGTTTCTAACTAATATCAAAGTGCCACCCTGAGTCCAAATAACATATTTCAATGTCATTTCGTCTAACTTTCGAATACCGCGCCAAAAACTCTATTCATAACATGCTTTAATAAAGGAGAAAATAAAAAATTATCTGTGTATAATTTCCATTACTGTCTGTGTGAAGAATTCCAACATATAAAAAAATGCACTCAAATGATGTGTGTCCCAAGAATTTTTTTCGACTAAGTTGCATAAAAAATTATTAAAAATTGCACTCAGTGACCTACGATTACTGCTACAGCCACCTTAATACGCCGGCCTCGTTCTCTCACACCCTGGGATCCTCTGGAAAAGATTTGATGCCTGTTCGATGGTGCACGTCATGGCATTCAGCTTACTAATCATTCACTTCTCTCTACCGTTTGAAGGGGTTTGGATGATAATCATCATCATCAGTAGCCATCAATCCGAATATTGGTTTGCTTCAGCTCTGCACTCCACTCTTCACTCCGCCAACCACTATGTTTCCATTTAATTTTTCACTTCGACCTCCTTCAACACGGCTCTAAACCGCTCTAAACCACTAAAAAACGGATAATGGAGACAGCAGAGATGAGAGCACTACGTAGAACCTCAGAAAAGACATTAGACCATGAAAGAAACGGCGATATAAGAAGAGCATGTCGGATCGAAAATATTGTTGACTGGGAGAGCAAAAGAAAAGATTAATAGATCAACCTTGTAAATAGGAGGGATAGCAATAGAAGCGTAAAGATTACTCGAGGCAAAGTACAAACTGGGAGACGAAGTCAGGAAGACCCAGAAGACGATGAAAGGACAGCCTAGGCATTAGCGAAGAAGAACAGGCCACTGGCTTGATACAGAAAAAAAGAAGACGTCCTTAATTACTTACGTGATGTATTCCATTCTTGGTCATCCTTTGTATTTCTTCTCTAACATTTCTCCTTCGAATTTTGTTCTCAAGAAGCTATCAAAATGTGTCCAGTAAGATTGTCTCTCCTTCTTCGTAGACTTTCCATACTTCGTTTATCTCCAACTCGTCGTACGACTTCTTCTTTGGTGATTCTCTCCGTCCATTTGTTCATCAACATTCTTCGGGAATACCACATCTCCATTGCTTCCAATCTGTGGTTTTTGGGTTTTAATGTACACTAATCTGCTCCAATGTTCTACTCTCTCTCTCTTCTTGGTTCTATTCTCCCCTAACTTCCATTCCTTCTCCTCCATTATAATAACCCCGTCCCTTGTTGTACCTTATGTCTTACTCTCTCTCTCCCCATCCTTCCCCTTACCCACATCTCGAACACCAAAATCCAACATACTCTCATCCTCTCTCCTCAACTCGCCCATGTTTCTGTCAATACTGCGCTAATCTCCATTCCTTGTCATCCATTCTAATGACTTAGTCCCTTACTTTACGTTCTTTTTCTGTCGTCATCCTTCTCCTTGCCCAAATCGCAAACGCATCCAATGCACTCTCATCCTCTCTCCTCAACCTCCCCATGTCTCTGTCAATACAGCGTTATTCTCCATTCCTTCTCGTCCATTCTAATGACTTAGCTCCTTGTTTTACTTTCTATTTATTTTTCTTTCTCCATCCTTCCCCTTGCCCACATCTCGATCGCCTCCAATATACTCTTATCCTCTATCCTCAATTCGCCCACGTTTCTGCCAATTAAGATACCTGTCACTAGTTCATTAGTACTGGTAGAAGCCTCTTTCACTCATTCGATTATCATCTTAATTCTCTCATTTCTATTGTTATTACTGTGCTCTCTGAACGTGGATAGGCGATGGAGCGGGAATTGGGTGCTGTGTTAGTGTACTGGCGTCCCATCTTGAGGGTCCTAGTTTGAATCTGGGGTGTGGTGGTAGATTTTTCATATAAGTCAAAATCCCTAATTGGGTGCTTGGTGGAGGACATTTTAAGTGTAGTACTCGGTCCGTCAGATAGGACGTTTAACTGTCGGTCCCTTACAGTCTTTAGTTAATAGTAGGCTAATGCCACGCCGGGTTTCTCTCCACCCTTCCTCCATTCCTGGAATAATGCTTCTCATTCCAACCTACTCCTACCCAACCTATCCTCACTGGCGCAAATGGCCCCAGTTTTCGGTCACCTCCACAAGTAACCAACCAATCAAGTGGAAGAGATTTCGAGTGATGATTTTGTCCCGGCGAAGCAGGTGAAAAAACTGTTTTTTTTTTAATCCCAGGTGATAATGTCGCCCAAAGAAATGAGACCTCCTTTTCAATTTGGACTCAAATCACTCATCGAGGATAATTAATCTGGCCGAGGCCATCATGAATTTTTGAATTTCCACCGTGATGCCGGGGAATACGAGGGGGTCCGGAGTAAAATTAACTCCATTCACCTCATGGCGCGGGTACAGAAAAAAGTACTAGGACTGATTTTTTTTACTTTAGCCTCCGAGGAATCCTAATCACTCCGTGGAATTTAGTACTCGGTAATTATTTGGTGTCCTTTCTCACTGCTTTGATCGCCAGCAGCTTTTGGACCCCATATGACGAATTTCGTCGGGAACGTTATTAATTCAAATTACTCTGCTTCAAACCTTTGTCGTTTCCGCTACGCCGTTCATTATCCCTGCCAATATTGCGTCTTGGACTGGCGGTTCCACGATAGAGAATCGATAGCATATCGAATATCGATAGTATCGTGCAAAAGCACCATTAAGGAGGCTCCATCTCAAACTTGTGAGTCGAAATAAATATTTGAAAATAGTTTCACTTTATAAGAATTCCGCAATATGTTTTTTTATTTATTACGACCCAGGTTCGATTTTACACCGTAATATTCAAAGTGACTGTTGGAAATCAGTACATTTATATTGTTCTGTGGCGACGCCTACATTTATATTTTGAAGGTGAGAACAGTGGGCGGCGCAGGTAGCACATGTGTGAAAATGGTACAGTTCAGTTGCAATGTGCCCGCCCGCGCCGTATGGAATAGTTGTATGTTGTTTTGTAATTTGTAACTTACAATAAATTATAAACAGTGACCTTAGGTCACCACGAACCCTTATAGGTCGGGAGAGGAAATAAAAGTGGGAATGGATCATTCCATTCATAATACCTTACCTTTCCTTCCTCCGTGATGCAATTCTCTCGTAACAACGCGCATCCCCCACCCCCATATTTCTGACCAGTCATGCACTCCCCACCTGTTGGCTCCTTCTCCTTCCCCCTGCACCCACATAACTCTGTATGTAGCGGGCTCGTGGTGAGCTATTGTTACCTAGAAATTAACTGTAAAGTCAAAACCCGAATCGGAATAAATAAAAGTATAGTGGAATTTTTACAAAGTGGAATTATTTTCAAATCGCGATGTGGTTTCACCGAGTCAAGCCTGATAATCTTATGTATAGGTACTACAAAATAAATATGAAATTCCACCTGTTCGTTCGTAATGTTTAAAAAATATTGCTTTCGCAGATGAAAATCCTTAGCTATTATAAAACACGATAAGATATAAAATATGTAGTTTATTCAAAGAGTATATTTTCAATGTACTCTTGTTTTCCGACCTTTGGAGCCGCTTTTATTGATCTGACTATTGAATTTTGACTCAAGTTCCCGCAGTAATTGCTCAATAGATCAAAAACTAAGATGTATTGGTGTCTATATTTCATTATCGTTCAGTTCCATGGGAGCATTTGCTTCTTACTCACTGTTTTTCGCGTAAAAGACATTTATTTTAGATGGAGAAATATAATTTTTACGCATTTAACACCATGTTACTTAAAGTTCAATGTGCGGAAAAAGTAGCGAGGAAATGTAGGATTTTGATATTCATATCAAATTGAAACATTTTTTTCCTTTATTAGCCAGGTTATGAGTTAAATTATATTTTAGTAATTTACAGTGGAACCATCATAATTTGTTTGTTTTCAAAATACAGGGTGATTCACAAAGAACCAGTAATACTTCAGGAGGTGGCAGGAGAAGTGATTTTAAGCGTCTTTTGTCCATTGAACATGTGATCGAAACTCCTTACTTACCTAGCATTAGCTCCGTAATCACTTACTTTGTATGATCCATTTAGCTGTTGGGAAGCGAAGGGGAAGGTGTTTTGGTTTGTGGGGAAGGAGAAGAATGAGAATATGTTTTATGATTGGGATGAGGAGAGGTATAACGTATGCTGAAATGAAAAAAAATCATGTTGGTAGATAGAGGTCTGCGTCTGTAAAATTGTAGAGAATTTTTTCTCTGTTCCATCTAAACCTACTTCTTAAACCGGAATGTTACCCAAAAAAATAATGGTATTTGATCATATTTGTCTCCTCTTTCCACAATTTCCCAGCCTTCAGCTCTAGCGGTTGCAGCAGTGCATTATGCCCAACATCTCGACCATACCTCATATCTTTCCTAAGCTATGAGGTGTCTGTATTTTTATTCTTTTGCATTTAAGGTAGTTTGATGAAGATATCGCTTCATATAAATTTCGATGATTTGGCCACGTTATAAAGAAAAATATTTTATATTTCTAATGATAACAAAGTATGAGCCTCTTGCCATTGTACTTTCCGAGATAGTTGCCAAAAAATGGATGCCGTTTGCCATGGGAAATGGCATGGGTATGCACTCCAGAGAGACTTTTTTAAATAAGGAATTTATAACGCGTAGATCTCTTCAGAAATTGAAGTGTATAGTTGGTGCGTTTTCTCAAATTTTAAAAAATAAATCAATTTCTCACCGCAGTAATTTTTCAAGAAACGCAATAACAATCTTCGGTTTGTGAAGGCGTTTTCAGCGTCCGGGTGAAAATAATGAGTCAAGTTGAAACCTTATAGGGGTATATTTTGTTAATTACGGAGAATTTCCGTAGTTTAAAACAAGGTTTTTTTGTCATTTAAGTAACGGTATTTACTTCATGCTTCTTGAAATTGCTTGGATTCAAAAATAAACTGAATATGATCTTTATTATGGCTAGGTAAATATCTCGCTCAAACTACATGAAACATAACTTAACCGGTAGATTACCCTGATAAATAAATAATTTTATTTGATCATATTTTTCATTCCTTTTCTCATTTTCCGTACCTTCATCTCTAATCTTTTCAGCAGTGTGTCACGCCCAGCATCTCGACCATTCCTCATATCTTTCCCAAGCTGTAAGACGTGTGTATTTAATGATTTTTTCAATACGGCATAGCACCACACCTTGCTGTGAGAGCCTTTTTGCAGCTAGGTGGAGCATCTCCCATTTTGTCCCGTTATATAATTTTTCACGCCCTGTCACAACCTCCTCCCTCTCCTCTTTTACCCCCTCTGTACGTGCACGCCGTGACTTATGGTCGTCCGCGTGGGCATTTTGAATCTATAGTTTTTAATATGTTGGCAATCTCGCGGCTACCGTCACGTAGCACAATTTCTCGTATCGCGGAACTCGGAGAGATGATGGCCCCCGAGAAAAATGATGCATTGGATGTGTTTCCTCTCCCCTGAGGTTGTCATGGTGCTCCACTATGGTGCGATGTCATGTATTTTTTGCCATGCCAACGTTTTTTTAATTATAGTATTTTAATAAAAAAATTAAAATAATAATCCATATTGTTTAACACATTATTTCACTCCGAATATGTAATTATGAAGAGTGACAAGTTTTCTAGGAGTGTATTTTTATGTATTTGAATATGAAAATTTTACATACATGCATACAATTCACGCCATACCTTTCGGGGTTTAGCTATTTCAAATAAGTTTCAATAATTTCCTCACTGCCCTATCCTTGCATACCTATTTTGTTTCTATTACATTCATGCATTGCTTCATACTCGCCCTCCTGCTCTTTAATACTTATAATATACCATCTCTTAAAGTCCGTTTAACACGATACTAACTTCATCCAGCTCAAGTTCTAGTATGATAACTTTCCAGTATCGTACTCGGAAAAATAGGAATATGTCCCGCAACTGGATGTACGTATGACTCTCCCAACCATACATTATTGAAATATTTTAGCCAGCCTTAACTATGGGTACTGTATCCATAGCCTATTGCTATACACCCTATTGCTGCTGCAAGAATCCACTATGGCTGTGGCAGCCATAGTTCCAGCTGAGCTCTGTTGCTGGGCTAGCCCCAGATATTGCTGGGTCAGTCATAGTCATTGGTGATCTGAGAGGATGCATCAAATATACCTAGGTAGAAGTTTTTGCTCTGGAAGTGGGATGGAACTGGGGTGTAACTGCTCTGTATTAAGACCTCTGTAACTGGGGTACAACTGGGAATGAATTGAAACAAGCTCCACCCGGGTTGCACCCCAACTACAGACCAGCTGGGATGGAACTGGGGTATCTTGCCCTTATCAAAATGTTGCCTTACTTCAAAACGTTGATCATCAATCCAGAAAATCCCTTTATCTTAGGCTATGAAATTTTTATTTACGGGGGCAAAATTATAACCATCGAAATAATTTCCTTTCTTGGATCTCAAAATAAAAAATATTATTTATGTCACAAATGCAGAATCCCATTATCTACCTACCCGACCGCATAGTTCGACTAATATCTCATATCTACCTATCTCACATCTACCTATCTCATGCCTATCTATGTCATTTATAACTCCAGACTGAAAGCCACGCTTCAAGAAAGTCGTTTATGTATATCTGGCCATTCCCGTGCATAAAAGTGAATGCGAGAACTAATTTTTAAATTTCAATGCCGTGATAGTTTAAGGAAATTCCCAACCAATCACGATAAAAGTTATCAGGCATTAATTAATTGAAACCTTTGTTGCCACATACGATGAATTTAAAGTCAATATTTATGAGAGTAAACAAGATTATTTCCAACTACCACGCGTTTTTGCTTGTCGCTGTTGCTGTGACAGCTATAACTATATCCATGCAGCCGCTAGAGGGAATTGTCAGCCGAGCAGCAGAGTATGGCTGGGAAGACCAGAGTGACATGGTATGGGCGAAGGGACACCAACTCTAGCTGCTGCAGCCATATTGCTCGTAGCAATGCACTATGGCCGTCACAACCATAGCGTCTAGTAGCTGCACTACAGCATATTGTTCCGAAATCACTTATCTTTACTACTGCACCAATACTGACACTATCAATAGTACTATGGCTCCCCCAACCATAGCTTTTTTCAGTGTGTGATATGGAACCAGTAAGCTGGATAACAATTATAATGGTAATAATACTGGCTTAGCTATTAGATTTCATAATTGATGCGGCACTAGTTTTCCACTAACTCCCAGTAGGACCTATTAGCCGTCGACCAATCACGATAGGTTTTACAGACGCTGTGCGATCTTCACTTTCTGAAATCAGCGCCATCTCTACCTCCTTTTTGGTATCAGTAACTTACAAGCTACGAAATCAGCAACAAATAAAAATGTATCTACTGCTGTTTTGGTCGTCTGCTGTCATTTATTGGTAAATTTAATATTGCAGTTGACATGCGTTAAGATATGAACGAAAATACTGCTTCCCCGCCAGTACAAGTTCAATGATTGTGTGAAACCTTCCAGGATGGCACCAATCACACTGGATTCCGTCCTCAATATCCAGCACCGGCTAGTATAGGTACCAGGGTTGGTGCTGGATCATGTAACAGTCGTGTGAAACGAGCTTAAGAATACCTTCCTGCCACATTCACCCAAGAATTTCTCAGTGCATTTTTTTAAATATCTAAATAAAAAACATCTTTAGATCATTATTATGAAATTGTAGTGATTCCTGAATCTTGATCTTACCCTTACGGCAACCTTACTCTCCTCTCATTCCAGGACCATCTTTTACTGGTTCACGTGTGTCACGTTCGTCTTCCTGCCCCTGGTGCTGCTCTTCGTCTTCAACTCCTTCCTCATCCACGCCGTTCACACGAGCAGGAGGACTCGCAGGAGAATGACGCTCGTCCGCAAGGTATTTATTTGTTTATTTATCCGTCTCTCTGTCTCCACTCAAGAGCCAAGTATCCCCACTTTGACCTTCCGCGGCTTCCGAAGAGGCATTCCTAAACCGTCTCGCATTATGACTAACGCCTTTAAAGCCTAGTTCACATGGATCCGAAATGGGTGCGGAACGCGGAAATTCATATAGCCAAGCACAAGCAAGGAAGTTGCGGAAAAGCGGAGTGTGATTGGCTGGATGCATTTCCGCATTCCGCACCCGTTCCGGAACCATGTGAACTCGGCTTAAGGTGTCTGGGGTGGAATTCGTGGGTCGTTGAGTGCACATTTTAATATTTTTTTTAAAGTGAGTCGGAAAAATTCTTGGACCACGTTTCACTTACGTGCATCTTTTTTATGCGGTGGCTTGCATCATACCGGCAGTGGTGTAAATGATACAAGATTATATTTAACATTTTTTTCCTTAATTAAAGCATGTTTTGACTAAGGTTTTTGGCTTAGTATCCGAAATTTAGACGAAACTATATTGAAGTAAGTGTCTTTCGAATATTGGACTCGGCGTGACACCTTGTTATTAGTTAGAAACAGTTATAATTATAAGAAATGTATTATTTCGCGTTTATTAAGAAATCTGTACACATTTAATCGAATTATTACAAAATATATGTCATATGCCACAAGGCTAAATGTTAAAATAGCGTTGAAGTGCAAACAAAAAACAAATCGGTGTGATGCAATTTTTTCACTTTTATCAATAGATATCACTAATTAAAACAAGTACGCCAAGTTACACGTAAATCTGTGCGTGGACAAAATTATCTCCAACACTCTCTCACCTTAACACCCTCTCTCTCCCGTGCCTAAACCCTAACCCATGGAACGCACAACTACCTGCGCGTAAACACATAATGGCGAATGCGTCACCGCGCTCCGATTGGCCGCCCCACTCGCTACGTCATCGCTCCCCCGCCAATGGTTTTCGTGGGATGGTTAATGTATCACATGGGAACCCCTACACATCACCATGGGAAATTAATATCGGTGATGACCTTTCTTCCCGTGCCAATCAGCCATCCCCTTGGCAATATTCATTGACTTGCAGATTAAAACTTTGAAAATTAGTTCTTTATTTTAAATAACGCTTCCAAATCTAGAAATGGCAGTCTACTTACCATATTATGCTTAGTTTTATTCTAATTTATGGTCATTGCAGCGTACTGCTCATTCACTTTAAGTTGACTTCAGTCCAAGCCAAGGTGTATGACGATAGTACCTACACGTAGAAGGATATAATTTATGGTCATAGTAGTACTATTTTCGTTCACCTAATATTCGTTTATCTGAAGTTGACTTCAGCCCAGGCCACGCTATATGACAGCTCTTTGGAAGAAATCTCGCGTAAATAATTCCTAATACACTTGCCCCAACATATTTTCCTAATATTTGGTCATGCATAATTTGAGAAACAGTAGCATGCTTCGTTTAAGTTAAGCTCGTTCACTTCAAGTTGACTTCAGCCCAAGCCATGGTTTATGACGATAGTATACGTAGAAGTGTCTAATTTATGGTCATAGTCGTATTATCTTCGTTCACATAAATTTGAATTCAGCCCAAGCTATTCTAGATGACAGCTCTTGGAAGAAATTGCTCATGAATAATTCCTAATACACATTGCTGCATCATATTTTCCTAATATACTGCGATGCATAATGTTGGAAAAACAGTAGCATACTTCGTTTAAGCAACATATTTCGTTATGACTCCCCAGTTAATGCTTTGGCAGCGAAGTAGTACCAGAGCCCTCTGGTATTCTTATTTCGTGGTATTTTAAGAGCGAAGTCCCTGAACTGATGAAGTATTTGATGCCAAGCATTTAGCTCCATCAGTAATTCTGGAGCCCATCCCTAGGAAATCAAACTAAAATATCTTAATTGCAAAACGCGGATCATGCAAATGTTTTTGCATTTATATTCCTTGCACCGATAAATTATTTTAGAATTCAGTTCATTATTTAAGCCATATATTATGTTAACCTAATTAACAATTTTAAAGCAATTCGAGTGTGGCCAGAATATGCTTCGTTTAATACTGCATTAAAATAAGAATTGCACTCAAATCCGTAAGCCCATATTTCAACCGTCGCTATAAGTTCTTAGATGATTTACAGGATGCTTAGCTGCCATTTCTTTTAGTATGAAGACCTAGGATAGATCCATCTGAGGTAGGCAGTAGAACGTCAAAATAGATTGGCGTCGGAGTGAAATTTGTATCCAATCATGAAAAAGAATAGAATAAGGGTGACAAAGTATTCTCTTGGCTGATAATGGAAAAAAAATCGTTTTGCCAAGGGAAAACTTATATTTTTATCTGTTTAACTTTAAGTGTCGATGAAGATAAAATAAATGGTGCGCAGCGAGGATGGGATTTTTGGCGATAAGTCCCATCCACCATAGAACCATTTTTGTGATTCCTTAGAAGGAGATTTTGGAGGATAAAATACACAAATGTAGAAATTTTGTTCTGATTTTAGTGTTTAAAACCAGCTTGTTTTAAGTTATCCTGTTCTTGTTAGTGTCGATGGCCTGCAAAAGTGGAGTAAATATTCACAAACCTTTCAAAATATTTTCATTTCTGGAGGAAAATATTAAAGTTATGAGAAACTTTAAAATAATACTAAACCAAGTGGAAACCTTGGTCTAGGTCATTATAGCACATTATAACAAACATATATGGTGAATATAAAAACCCTTCTTCCTCTCAAGAAGAACATTTTGTCTGTGCTTCTGACAACAATTGATACTCCAAGAAACATCTCAGAGGATTTAAACAATTAACATTCAAACGATTAAGATTAAAAAGATTAAGACATTAAGATTAAGACAAAAAACGATTAACAAGCGATTAACACAAGTGTAAAAGAAGTCTGGTGACACATCTGTTGATAAACGCTGTTGTAGCTTCATTCCAGTCGGGTACTTTATTTCTCTTCCTCGGAGTCCAGGGTTCGAATCTTCAAAAATGTCATACCGAACGTGTTCCGAAGTCAACTTATCGAACTTACGTCTCAGTCTCAACAATATGGTCGAAATAAAAGTTGAGAAATTGTTAGAGAAAAGAAATTGTTACAACTTTCGTGGTCCATATTCTTGAAAGACTTGTCTTTTGGGATTATTCGCGTCATGATTTTAAAATGCCAACGGCTCTTCTCCTTTGCCATAGCCATCCTCAGGGCTGATGCATTGTTAGTAGTTTAAAATCCTGACGAGGGTAATCCCAAGATACAGAAATACTTTAAGAAAATACCGTGTTAATAAATGGGTTTAATCAAGAATTTGTGAAGTGTTCCTGGAATACCCCACTTCTCCAAAGATGTATTATTTTCCTGAGGAAAATGGTGTCATTATGAGAACCTTTAAAATAATGCTGAACCATATGGAAACCTCTAACAATAAGTTGCGGTCATTTATTTTTTGTTTGACAGACATGCTATTGAATGCCTGTTCGACCGCAAGACTAGGTATTTGAAACCAGGTTTTGAAAGACCTTCGTGGGCTCGGAAATGCCTTACGTAAGTCAGTGGGGAATAGCCTGAGCACACGTGGCGATAGATAATCGATATTTTATTTCCTCGTCATAAGGAAAAAGACTTGGTCTTGATGCAAATTCGGACATTTCCTAATGCCCGTTGGAAAATACATTGCCAAGCACAACATTTAGTGAGTAGCCAATTTGGTAGTTGATTTAGTGGTATCATTTTATCGAACAGGTTGTTTCATTAGTGATTTAAATTATGTAAAACTTGAATGGTTTAGCAGTTTATTCAGTGTAATTTACTATTCCACATTGTTAAAAAATAGACTTTGTATGTTTCGCAGTAAATATTAGCAACCCCAACCGGCGTCAACGCTCTCGCGTTATTATCAAAGGGGGTTTCCTTGATAATAGTGAAAGTATTGTGGTTGCTGGTAAATAGTGTGTGGGATATTCTATGTCTATTCCTTTAACAATGTCTAGATTATGTACTGAGAAAATATTAGTAGAAATAAAGTAGTATAGTCCTGAATTCAGATTTAAAATGTTTAATGCCGCTGTTTTGCTAAGCAGAAAACAAAGGTTATAAAGATAAATGTTGGCAGCTCTGATTGCAAATCATCCCGAGTGGAATTTCAATTTAGGTGTATTTACTTAAAAGTGATGACGGTAGATCATAGGCCGCCGTTACGAGTTCACTGTAGGAAGTGGTTGTCGATTTTTTTATGAGAGTTTATTGAGCATTTTGTGGCTTATCGTTTATCTTGCTTTTCAGCCAAATATGTCCGTGTTACCTTAACTGCTCAACAGTTCTCTCGCTTTTCAGCTAGTCCCTCCGGAAGATGACTAACTCACATTGCTTACTTTGTCATCATACATCTTCATATTATAAATTCGGTTCTAAATATAATATATAAAAAATATAATTACCGCAAAAATGTAATCATAATTACCGCAGCGTGAGAGGAGCATTGCAGCGTATAACTTTTTACTTGCGCACTAATTCCAAATGTTTCTAACATGAACAAAGTGTGCGTTAAATTGAATGGTTTGTGACTGCATGTCACCGTTAATGGCACACAATTGATGATTTGATTAGATTTTCGCTTCTCCTTAAAAAAATAATATTGAAAATATTTTTGATGAAAAAATTAATTTTGAAATGATTAGTATCAGAAGAAAATGTTATCGAAAGTTTAACCTCGTTATTTTGAGTAATATTAGACATGTTTAAATCTGCCTCCTTGCCCTTAAATGATAATAAAGGCCTTTGTGTTAGGATACATAAAAGGATACTAAAAATTGTGGAACAAAGTTTTAGAATAAATTATTACGCTTGCGTTTTAACCTTTCATGAAAGAAATGTCACAATTTTTTACGAATCCTGCAAATAGTGTCCTCCTTTGGTAAAGTCAAAAAAGGATGATTTTTATCTCTCGTCGAATTAAAGATGTTTGGGTGGAAGATAAATATTACAGCAGAACTAATAAAGAAAATTTGATAAATTTATTTTTTGTGTGAAAAGATGTTTGGGTGGAAGATAAATATTACAGCAGAACTAATAAAGAAAATTTGATAAATTTATTTTTTGTGTGAAAATATTTGTCTATGTTGAATCTCGTCGAGGAGCCTAATCCATGGAGGACACACTTCAAAATAGAGATTAATCTCCATTGAGAAGGACTGGGACATCAATTTTTCAGCTTGGTAAAATAAATTTTCCCATGGAGTGTGCGAAGGAATGCCTCCTATAGTCTATCATGGATGAAAGACGTAATTCTTGGTAGATTAAGGTGGAACTAGAACTGATGGTGAAATTACGGCAGTTGGATTTTTAATGAAATACCGTTTTTCTCTTGTTTGTGCTGGTGTAGAAAAAAGTGCCATCATTAGGACTCTATCTTCATCCATTATGTTTTCCCAAAATCTTAACTGACACAACAAAGAAAAGAATGGTTTAATTGGGGAGAGCTTAATCTTTAAATATCAAGAAACTGTGCCGTAAAAAAACCTTTTCACCGTTGATTGTTTTCCCGGTTTTCTTGGAGGATTTCTTGTAATTTGTAACAAAACGCATAATTTCGAAGATGCAGAGAATTTTATGTTTCTTAGTTGAATAGATTTCCTGAAAAATCCATTGCCTCTGTAGCAGTTTCATTATGCGCTTAAATTTAATTGTATTATTGTTGAGAATCCATTTATTTGTTCCTTAACTGAAATCATAGGATTCGCTTATTCGCTCGATTATTAACGCTTGATGCGAGGATATAGGTTTCAATCGCAACTATTTGAGCCAGATTTTTATTCTTTATTTAACACTGTACGCTTTAACCAATGCCTAAAATCTCAATCTTTAGCTAAGTATAAAGTGTTGCTTTTTACAGGAGGGCTTACATTCTAATAATATGTAAAAAAAATACTTTTTAAATAACCACGCTTAAATTCAAGTGTCCTTAACTGTGAACAATCTCCACAAATGGAATTAGTGTATTAATTGCTACTAACTGATTACCTAATTGATATATCTGATTATTAATTCATGTATTATTATCAAAATACGTTTGTGTGCAAAAAAAACTTATTTTGTACTTTTTAGTATTTTAATTAATTGTGCAACGGTTCTTTGAAATTGAAGTTATTAGCTTTCTTCTCATTAGAAATGGTAAAATGATGGTTGCAATGAGTTGCAACAGCACTGACTGCGAGTGGACAATGTGATGAGGGTTGCGTCATGTTAGGATAAAGATATATGTAGAAAATGTAAACCATTTAATTTTAGTAGGTTAACTTGGTAATTAGTGAATTTAATAACTTTTTCATGTATTTTCATCGATATTAAGTAAGTGTGCCAAATGTCAGCTCGATTGAACATTGGGAAGCGGGTTAGATTTCGATTACAAGATTCCATCCAGGCAAACAACAAACGAACAGGTAAACAGTTAAAATAAGCGTGGTAAAAAACAATCGCCTCCGTTTTGTTCTGCTGTGTGCGAGTCGCGTCATAAGTCGAGTGGATAAGGTCGCTACTTTCTCTATTCATAATCATCAACAATTATTTTGATGGACAATCCTTACAGTGAATGAAATTAGAGAGGAAAGCTCCCTTGAAATACAGCTTTAAGTTAACTATGAAATAGTTTCGATTTTCTTATGATCAAAAATAATTAAAGTAATAAATCGCTGAGCTGAAGTGGAGAGCTACAGCAAACCGACCTTCGGATTGATGACTGATGATGCAAAAATTATTACGGCTAACTCAGATACGTGATTTTCTCAATATAAATATTCCCAGTCGGTTGATTTTCTTTAATTTTAAATTTCGCACATACTTGTATTTCTTCAGCCGGTGACTCCCGCTGAAATTACTGTCGCGACCAGCCCTCTAGTTCTTAACATCATGACGGGAATTTTTTAAAGTATATGCGGCAGTTTATTAAAAATATCCTAGGGTATTCTTTTCAAGGTTGTTGCTTGCTAGAAAATGTTTTTAATGACCCTGGGGTGTATTCACGAATGTCATTCGCAAACTGAGTTTGGGGATTTTGGCCGGAAAAGTGTGACAGGGGAGAATGGTGAAAGTATGGTGCACTCGCTGAATAATTGAAGCTTCTTCCTCCCCCTGAGGAAAACGTTTTATGGTTCACAATAGATTGAATCGATTTTTAAGTTTTTTTTCTTTCGAATTTACAAACGCCTTGGCTCGGAAACTGTGTCACATGGGAAGCTTAGTGCTCGATTTTTATCCATCCTGAAAATCCAACGCAGCCAAAGTTTGCTAGGATGTTGAAATTTTAGCAAAAGCAGGCAATGAAAACAAATCCGCAGATATATCTTATGGTGTGAATATTGATAAGGGTGGTTGACAGTAATTTTTGGGCTTACTCGTCTGCGTATTATAACCTCTATGGAAATAAATTCTCGTCAGCTGTATTTCGTTGAAGACTCGGAAAGTGTTATAAAATATCACCCAAAAGGGATTGAATAAATATTGAAAGCAACGAAAATGAAAATTTCGCGAAAAGGAAAATTCGTCATAAAAATAAGGAAATTTTTGAAGTTTTGAGCCAATCTTTTTTAATATCATGTTCCTCCTTAGTTTTAAATGCATTTTCGCTGACGATAAATGGAGACTGTCGAAAAATCCGGCTGAGTGAAGTAATAGGAGCGTGTTGAGTAAATAATTATTTCATGTATCACATGCTCATCACCCATGGTCAGTATTTCGCCATTATTGACATTTTGCAAATGTATTTCAACGGGTTTCGCGAGTTAAAAGCATATATTGTGATGGAAAACCACCTCCGCCCATGTACCTACCGATAATCATTTTAAATGTCGCGGTATCGCCGGCCGAAAGGTTTGACCACGGGTCGAACGCGGGCCGTGATGAATTGTCACGATTGTAAAAAGTTAGCATTTAACGCCACCGCCAAATGGGGGGCTATTTAAGGGGAAACCTCGAGCGTAAATTGGAGGACTAAGTGAGCAAAACCGCTGGCAGACACGTGACCGTGGCATCGGGGGAAGCAGCAGAGCGGAGACCAGATGCCAGAGGAGAATCAGGAGGGGACTTCGCTCGAGCCCGTGGAGAAGAGAGCCGTCTTGAGCCTGACCACGGAGCTAAGTACCTACGACCCTTGTCTTCCTCCAAATAATAGGGCAGAAGAGAAACTCATTCCCCCCCAGTATCAAGCAGTCTGGTGTCGGCAGACTGATTGACACTGGGGGGGAATAATGTTAATTAGTGCCACGAGGCGAAAACATTTGTTTAATTGCGCCAGACGCCCCGAGGGCGCATCCTATCCTGGACATAATTTTGCTGACGCAGAGCGTCATTCCTGTATCACTCAGCTCCACCGTGAGCACCTGTGAGAGTACTCTTAGTACCCGACCATTATTCTTTTGATGCCGGCCGGTTATCCTATTTTCGTGTGTGTTTCGTCGAGTTTCGGCCCAATTGGCCGCGAGAAAGTCATTTTGTTCTGTCCGATAATAAAGGGCCATTTTCACTGTTTTTCTGACGAGTTAATTACTTGCGAGGTGGTTTTCCATCCCCGGCTGATTCACTGGGGCCGTGTTCGTTCGTCCACACCGAGTAGAGCTCCATACACTCAATTTGAGGGAGGTCTCAAACTCCGCTAGCTGGGCAAGGTCAGCGAGAGAAGGGGGGATCGTTTCACTTCACGGACCCATAGTGGGATGGTCACAATATATATCATCCGATTTAAAGTACCTTCAGCTCATTGAGGAACTTTTCGGAATTCACCAATTATAGCAGTCAGAATGCCCTTTGAATGATGTAGTGGTCAGGACAAGACTTCAAGCTATTCTAGATGAAGGGTCCTCAATGACCATAGTAATGGTCCGCTTTAATTTCCTGAAAACATTTTCTCCTTACTTCCGTTTTTTCTGTTTCGTCTACTCTTAGATTTAGACCAGCGTTATTTCAACGTCTTAATTGTAGACAAATCTTTGAGAAGAAGAACGATCATTCATTAGTAAGGAGATATTAGGAAATTTTTCCTACAAGTTATAAGAATATGAAAAATATGGGATATCTTTCATCTCACACCCGAACCTCCTCAAGCCTTCTCAAGAATGGATTCTGTACCCTTTAAGTATCACTTTTTCTCTGCAAGTACCGCGAATGTGAAAAAAGTATAGATAATAAAATATATACCTCCATAGCTGCATGAAATGTGGAAGTGTTAAATATATACATACCTTCATTTTTGCGGAATACATTAGGATCGTAGCCTAAATTCCTTGACGAAAATATACTCTAAAAAAGACCCTTACAAGGATGGCGGGTGCGAAAAACCAGTGAAACTAGCCAAGAGATGGCTTCTTACATACCTACTCATTGAATGGTATAATACGTTGCGACATTTTATAAAATTTATAACAGGAAAGTGAATAGAGGCCTTACAATATGATGAAAATTGAAAAATAAAATATTCGATTGATAAATCAACCATAAGAGTAAGATTCAAACAGCTGTATTTAGAAGAGTTGGAAGAAAAATTGATCAAAATGACCCTGAAATGTAAACAAAATAACAGTTTTTACTAAACTAATTCAATTACCAAATATTCATTGAAATTTGTACATCCATTAGCCAAAATAATTTAGTTCTGAAAATGTTTGACATAGGGAGATAGAAAAAAATAATATCATATACAGCGAAAACGATGTAGATACTGAACAAATGCTGCGCGAATTATGTGAGATATGTGCTTCTCTTTCCTTGTTTTTTGTCATATTTTGTTTCACGAATCCGCGGAAACTCGCCGTGAATAATGCCGTGAGGAAAGGGTAAGTTGAAATATATAAATGACTAGCGTTGAGTTTTCCGACTTCCCCTTAAATCCAATAAATATTGTCGAGACTGGACGACTTTAATGTCGTCCGCGCCAAGTTTTTCATTCGCACCGCGTTAATTTTCGTAGCCGTTCCCAACGAGGCGAGAGGTCGAAATTTATACGCGGTTGAAAACAACGTTCGATAACTCAACCTTGCCCTTTGGCGCGCGCTTGTTTTCTCCCGTAGGGACGAACCCGGTTACTTCCATAAATAGCCAATTTATTGTTTTGGCGTCTAGTTAACGCGCGAAATTCCTCTGGATGTGAAATTTTCGTTAGCTTTCTACTCGGTTGTTGCACGTGGCGACGAAGGAAGTCATTCGGCTCTCCTTCCATCAATTATTTTGTGAATAATTAATTCTCTCTCACACACATTCCTAGAGTTACGCGAATTCGAAACCTAAAGGTGATTTTGACGTAAAATTACTTAAATTTATATGGTTGCAAAATACTCTAATGCCCATAGTTTCTACAGAATTGTTAGCTTACACATACTGCAGTGTATGTTGGTGAAAAATCACCTCCTTACAGGTATTTTTTGGTGTTCCTCTAATGTATTAAAAGTCGTAGTTTCATTAACTTTATTAAGATCTAGTGTTGTGCATGTTGGTGAATATTCACCCCCTGCCACACACCCGTGAGGTGGCTTGCAGAGTTGTATGTAGATGAAATTTCATTTTATTCGTATTCTGTGTACCTTTAGAAAAACATATCTTCTGTTGGATATGAAACTGGCGTCTTCAGACCTGAAGACGCCAGCAGGATGGCTGGAGAAACTGTTGTCTAGCATAGACATCACGCGGAGGAACGCCCGTAAACTGCTCCACTGAACTTAAAATTACTTGTAGTTAAACGTGAGGATGGGTAAACATTGAGAAATGGAGTATTTTTCTATCTAGTATAAACGCCCTTTTGGCGAAAAACTGTTCTTACGATGCGAATTCTCCCCGAGTAGGTATCGAATCGTAATAAAGTTAAGGCGCCTGTCCATCTAAATTTTTGTGCTCTTGGTAAATTACTGCGATAATTGAAGTCTAAGCGGTAATTCAATAGAATTGGCGCTGTGATCGGATCCTATGGCTGTAAAATGTGCTAATCAAAAATATGTTGGTCGAATCATCTGCATATTTTGTATCTTAATCTATATTTCTAATAGCTTTCACTGATATAATACTTATTTTATCAGTGAAAGCTTCCTTTGATGTAACTAATGAGAAGGTTTGATTCAGTATTTGTTTTGACTCACACAGTCGCGGTGGAACCTCCTTAAGGATTGAAAT
This sequence comes from Pyrrhosoma nymphula, assembly GCA_963573305.1. NCBI lineage: Eukaryota > Metazoa > Arthropoda > Insecta > Odonata > Coenagrionidae > Pyrrhosoma > Pyrrhosoma nymphula. The sequence continues at coordinate 32,069,074 of OY754335.1, read as the reverse complement.
CCAGTTCTTGCTCTCTGTGAACTCTCCCTGACTTTCAGTCATAGCTGTCATCAATCCGATCGTTGGTTTTCTATAGCTCTCTACGCATTTATCTTTTGAGCTAAGCGGCTCATTCCTTCATAATGTATCAATCCTATATCCCTCATATGTGATATATTGCTTCATGGATTGGATTGAATTGTTTAGTCCTTCTCGGGATTCATTCCCAGTTGTTTACCTGGTTTACCTTCAATTATTATTTTCAGGAATCTGTTATGTTTTTAAAAATGTTCCCGGCAAGTTTGTTTCTTTTACCAGAGCAGAGTTTTCATTACGCATCCTTAGTCACCTTGCTATTCGTGTCACTTATGAATTGTTGATTCCCTATGTTTGTTTTATCTTCATCATTATTCACCATAATCACGTTTTCACTGCTTCAAATCTTCCTCCATCTGCCCTATGCGTGCATTTCATATTTTCAGTGCATCGCCGCTGGTGTGGCTCAAGTGGTGTGTGCTGAGGCCGGATATTCCGGTGAGAGTTCATCGCTCTCAGATATCAGAAATGCCCTCATTAACGCTAGGATGGGTCAATAGGTCAGTGTTATTGTTGTCTTCACGTCGTCGCCGCTCGTTACGTCGAGATGACAGTCATTTTCGTTCGTGGACAAGTGAGCAATGATCCTCGCTCTCGCGTTTTCGGGAATTATTACTCCAATCTCATTTCTCGCTGTTATTAAGTGTTTCCTTGGCTTGCGGATGGAACGTTCTCATTCCGGACTAATCGACCTCGTTTATGGTTATCTCGATGCGTACAACGTACGAATCGGTATGAATGAAGAACTCTCGGGTTTCACACTGGGCCAGGTTCTCCATAACTTCCAACGTTTCGACGAGCGACTCGCTCATCGTTTTCAGGGATTTAAGAAGCCAATACTAACTTTCCCACTTTTCTGCCTTAAGCCCGTTTCACCCGACACTTGATCCAGCACAAGGTCTAGTATACTCGCTAGTATGCTAGCTTTCCAGTATCGTGTGAACAGAACCAGTATACTGGCTAGCAAGCATGCTAGCTAGTATAGTCGCTGAGCTACTGGATTTCGTACTTGATGAGATACTAGTTTGCTACTAGACCCAGTAGGACCCAGTGGCCATCTACCAATCACGTTACAAACGCTGTGCGGTCTTCTCTTTTTTAAATTAGTATGGAATCATATGGAATAACTGCTTAATAGCAAGCACAAGGTGTGCTTGTGCTTGATCGTGTGAAACCTTCTAGTACGGTTTCTATTATACTGGATTTCGTCCTCAATATCAAGTACCAGCTAGCATACTAGGTCTTGTGCTGGATCAAGTGTCGTGTGAAACGGGCTTTATATTCACTGCGCCCGGTGATCAGGTGATTGGTTCCGCGCTATTTTTCTTTGGCGCCAACTCTTTCTGTCACGTCCTTGTTCATCAGCTCTCTGTCTGGTTAAATAATTCCATGTCTTACTTGGCCTGCGGCCGGTGTCTCTGTTTAAATTGTTACTGTGAAGCCAGATCTGTATAGCTTCTTTTACGATGCGATCCCAGTAACTTCGGTATTTCCACAGGAGTCTAGTCTCTTCCCAGGGCATGGAGTGGTTTTCCAACATATTATGCTCGGCTATTGCCGACTTGTCCAGTTTCACCTAATCTGAGGTGCCTTCGATATTCTTCGATTCTGGTTTCTATCGTTCAGCATGTCTCTCCAATAGGTATCGGTGGGTTTCTCGCTGGTTTCGTTTGCTTTCTTAGATTTTTCCCCCTTAAAATCTTCGAGAATTTGCTGTAGGCGTTCGAGATGTGGGTGTGTAAGAGGAGAATGCAGAAAGTGCGGTGGACTGAAAGGAAGACGAGCCGGAGAGTGCTTGGGTGTGCTGGGTTGAGGAGAGGAAATTGGTGGAGGAGATTAGGAGGAGGCAGAGCAGGTGGTTGGGGCTGGTAACGAGAAGCGAAGGGATGCTGAATGCCGTGATGGAGGGGAGGGTAAGTCGTGTAAGTGGTGAAGGGGAAGAAAGAGTAAAAGGATTTATGGAAGGGATGAAGAAGGATCGGACGTGCGCTGAGATGAAGAAAGATAGTGTGTAAGGGTATAGGGTCTTGCGTCAGTAAATGTCTAGAGGATTTTTACTCTCTTACATTTAAACCTACCTTAACCCTCCGGTGGGCGCGCCAAATTCACTCCCACGAGTGGGCGTACCGCGGCAATGTTACCGCAAAAAAATTGCATTCCTATATTTAAGGGCAAGATAATTTACTAATAAAAAAGGCTGATTAAGTTGTTACAGTTACATCTTTTATTGTTTGACACTGAATGTACATTGTTAATCATCTTAGTTCATATCTAGGTCCTGTTCATCTTCCCATCTCATACATGTTGTCTCTTGACGACAATGCCTCCTCCATTATTTTACATCACTGGCACACAATTTTTGACCTGCAATTTTTATGCCACCTGCACAAATGGCATTATACTGGTTTAGGTGCTTCAGGAACCGGTTCCGTGTTCTTATATTTTCCTAAAATTTCTTTTATATCTTTAGTCAAACGTCAAACTCTCTTCGATGTCACATAGCTACTGAGGCGTCCGGTGGATGATTGATCCGGATATCGGAAATACTCCTATCATGAAAAATGAATACCTGGGGACACAGGCATTAAATACTTGCGGTACCAAATGGAGAACTCAGAAACTAAAATATGCGGCAATTTGCCGCGGGCGCGCCCACCGGAGGGTTAACCGGTAGATCACCCTAGTAATGATAATGATTGCAAATATGATACCTATACTTAATGCTACACGTACGCCAACTTAGTGCGGGGTGAGCTCCATTCTCACCTATCAAAACCAACCTTCGGGCTGAAACACTGAGTGAGTGTATACTTACTTTATGACTTCTTCGTAATTTTGGCCCACCCTTGCTTCAGGAAGGTTTCGGTTCCTTACAACATTACTCACCACAATCAATTCTTTGGCGTAATTGCCATGACACTTTTACTGCTCACTCATAAGGCCGTTTTACACGAGGAAATAAATTGCACAATTTGATGTACAGAAATTGCGACAACGCGGGCACGGAATTAGAGCAGGGGCTATTTTCCCATCTGTCGTTTATGCATTTGCGCATGCAATTCTCCGTTTTACACGATGCAATTTTCAATTCACATCCATACAAACATCAGATTGTGCAATAAAGTGCCTCGTGTAAAACAGTCTTTATAATCGATTCCTATCCCTTTTTAAATGTAATTTTTCCTAGAAAATTCTACTCCTGTCTCCCCTGCCGACAACTTCCTCTTTTGCGCTAATTCTCGGCTTATAATAATTCCACAACCCGTATTTCTACCTCGTTCGAAAGTTTAATATGAAAAGGATAAAATTCTTTGCACTATTCCACTGGAGAAATTTGATTTATTGAGTCGACATGTTTCACTGCACTGCAGCATCATCAGGACTGCTGCAGTGCAGTGAAATATGTCGACTCAATAAATCAAATTTCTCCAGTGGAATAGTGCAAAGTATTTTATCCTTTTCCTACAGTGGAATTCCACAAAGTATCGGCCGCCCCCAATAACTTCACGAAAGTTTAACTTTTAGTATCCACATGGATTTTAGAATATTCTCCTCGATAATTTCATTTCCCCAGAGTTGGATACTTTTCGAAATTGCAAATGATAGTTCACTTAAGGTGGTTGGAGCTGTAATCGTGGGTCATTGAGTGCACATTTTAATAATTTTTCAAGTAAGCCGAAAAAAATTCAAGGACCACATTCCACTTGAGTACATATGTAAAAGCAGCGGAACTCACCATACATGCAGGAATGGAAATGATACCAGAATTATGCTTTTCATTTTTTCCCTTTATTAAAGCATGTTATGTGACTTGACTTATGTGATTCGATGTTAAGGCGAGAATCATATAAATATATATTTTTCGAATCTTTGACTCTGCGTGACGCCTTGATATTTATTAGCAACTATTATATTAATAATATTTCGCGTTTAGAAGAAAACCTGTACATAAGCAATTGAATTTTTACGAAATACATATCACGCGCTATGAAGCTACGTGTTAAAATTGCATTTAATTGACAAAAAAACCAAATCCGTAAAATACAATTTTTCACTTTAGATATCACTAATTATAACACGTATGCTAAGTTAAATGCACATCTGTACGTAGACAAAAATCCCTCCAACCACCGTATATACAAAAGGATTTCGCCGATGAGCTACGGAGGTGGTTGAGGGAAGGCCTAAATATATGTCCGTGGGGAAGGCGATTAAGTTCCGCGGCCCTGCGAGGCCCTGGCGGGAAAACGCTGAACGGATCAGCCCGCCGTGGACATGACATCCCCCTTGGTTATCAATATTTCAAATATTCGACGAAACTTTGTCTCTAGAAATGACCGAATTCAAAGGATCATCTCACGACGTATATGTTTTTTTCAAATCTCTTCCCGCTACATAGTACTACACTTCGTTGAAAATGGCTGATTTATTTTGCGAATTTTCCGACTTCTTCTGTCTGAGTTGATTAGCATCAACTTTACAAACTAATGTTTGCCCCATTGAGGTAGATGGAGAGGGCGCTTGATATGGTAGTCAATGCTTGAAGCTGCGGGCGTGGTCAGTCAGCCATTTTTTTCCCTTCGATGTACCTTAGAGCATACGGGCTGACGCACTAATTTTGCAATTTACAATGTTTTCTATCGTTAACTAACTTGAAATGAGCATGAGTTTACTTCTTGAAAATGTAAGTATTCTTAGTACTTTATATTTTTATTTATTTAAATTAATAATAATCCGTATTCCCAGCGAATAACCACGGTAAAACCGAGTAGAATCCATAGCTCAAAATAACTAACATATGATTCAAGAGTGACTTGCCTTAAATTTTCAACAGAAAGCAGAAGTATTCTTGCTTTATATCCGCTAATGAGTCCACTCGTTCTTGCTATCCAAAGGCGGACAAGGATAAAACAGGGAGAAGCAATATGGTTAATATTTCGGTTGTCAGGTTAAACTTTGATGACGTCATACCCTCTCCGTCTACTTCAATGGTTCGCCCCCATTGGTTTATATTTTAAGTGCCGAATAGAGAAAACAGAATTTTTTTTTATCGCAAGACACATGTTTGCTGTGGCCTTCGTATCATTCGTCAATTTTAACTGTTACAACTGTAGGGAACCCCATCATTATCATTTTTCTCAATCCCGAGATTTTATAACTACATTCCTCCTTACCCCGTGCTGATTTTTCCCTGCATTTCTTTTCCAGACGCTCCTTCGTTTGCTCTTAGTATATACCCCATGGGTGGGACATCGACTAATAGCAGGAATTCATTTTTAAATGAAACCATTCGGGAAATGTCCCTCACTTATTTTTTATGACCGACCCAGGTTTCGACACCGAGTGCCATTTTCAAGGTGCTGAAACTTGGGTCAGTCATTAAATATAATCGTGGGAAATTAACCAAGTAATTTCATTTCTAAATTAACTTCCAGCTTTTCCACAAAGAGGAGCTTGCCACTGTGTAGTGTGTTCGTGATGCTAGGAAACTTTCAATATTAGTCTTTGCTGGCGTGTAAATGCTGCACAAATTCGTTGAGGTGTTGAGAGAAAATTAAAGTACAATGAGGTGAAATAAATTCAGTTTATAAGGAAATATGATCTCCTATGAGGTTCAAATTCACTCTTATTCGTTCTCTTTTCCTCACAAGTGATACAAATACACCTATACACATTTGTGGTTGAGTCTACATATATAAAACGGAATATCCTGACTGACTGACTCACTCACTCATCAACGCACAGCCCAAACTACTGGTGATAAAAACGTGAAATTTTCAGGGTATCGCCCTGAATTTTAACGGGCACCGTCATCTTGCCCTTATTAGCATTATTTATGACCGCAGTATGTAATTACATTGCCAACTAGTATACTTGGTCATTTTCTGCTTCGGGAATTGGTATGGAATATGTATACCATGAAAAATATTTGAGAATTTGAACTCAAAAACATGATGCGTAGGAACATTTATTTTTCCAAGAAAAACGAACGAAAAGGGATGGAACTGGAGATCACGAGTTACATGAAAAGTAGTCAGTTATTTCAGTAAAAGTCAGTCAGCGTAGAAGACATTTTATAGTCCTTAAAGTTTGAAAATTGTACTACATTTTTTTTAGTTTTACGCAAGGATGCATACTTTGTACATTATTTATAAGATTTTCATTGCATATAAGCGAATTTCAATGAAAATTCACTCCGAAGTTCCAACATGCGGTTAATGGCTGATAGATAGTACCTGAATATAGCACGTGTTATGCATTGATTCTTATTGATAAAGGTAAATGACATCTCCCACTGAAATTCAACGGGCATGATCATCTTGCCCGTTGAATATAATTTAACACAATTTCTGAACCAAAATTGGGCGATAATATTACCAAATATGTGGTTTGTGTACCATTTATTTTTCTCTTCTTCTAAAATATCTGTAAAATATGCGATTTTAAATATTCTCTAAATTAAGCCTCAAATTTCATGTCATGTATATTCTTTTTTAGCCGAGGAAATGTAAAATGCTCAACATTAGCCCGGTTATTTTTTGCATCATCGGTGCAATTAATACACAGCTTCCAGTGCGAAGCCGGGTCCCACTTCTAGTCAGATATATGAATCATTTCCCCCCACTCACTGAAGGAGGAAGGGTTGATGTTAAAACGCTGCGTCTAGTGGTGTCGAAAGTTGGTGGGAGAGCAGTGGATTTCATATTTTTTTGCGCGTTTCTCTTCACACGGCTCGGATACTAGGTCTCTGAAGAAGGGGTGCGAGAGTAGTTGATTTCATAAATTTTTTGCGCGTTTCTCTTTATACGGCTCGGATACTTGACCTCTGAAGAAGGGGAGGCAAGAGTAGTTGATTTCATAAATTGTTTGCGCGTTTCTCTTGATACGGCTCGGACACTTGGTCTCAGAAGAGGTTGGCGAGTGCGGATTCGTAACGTATGGAATTTGTACGCGTGCGCGGTCGGAATAAATTCATTCTGGAGAAAGGATAATTTGTGAGAACTGTTGGGTTCGGTCCGATCCGTTTAAATGTATTGGAAGAGAATTATTGAGCGGCCGAGCGGGATGTTTAAGATGGTCGGCTCTTTGGGGAGGCGACCGATAGCTAAGGTAATCAACGCCATTAAGGAAATTGTTTGGCTGGTGAGGGAAGGATATGTTTGGTGGATGGAAGAAGGGTGGAGAGAAATCCCGCTTCGGCATTAGCCTATTCTCATCGAAAGATGATGAAGATTGGGATTTACACCCAATAGTGGTGCCCTCCCAACTAAGTCCATTAAAATGTTTTTCGTTTCGTGTCACCGCTTACATGTACCTACGCGATCATCATAAATGTAATGCGGGAGCCCTGATGATGGGCAATTACTGATTTTTTTGGTGTTGTTGGTTGCAAGAAGTAAGAGTAGAGAATTTCCATGTTGTTCCACTAATTTCGCATTAATGCTAATGAAGATATTTTTAAGGAAAGTGAAGTCGTTTTACGTAATTGATTGGTTTGATTCGGCTCTGTTCGCGAGTAACTTTTTTCGGGGGGGGGGGGGGGGAGGGGGGGGGAGAGTTAAAACGAAGGTCCATTTGTGTGTGAACCAATCAGCTCTATGGATTGAATTTATGAATATTTTGTTTGAAATGGGTATCTAAATTTATTATCGATTGCCAAACAAACCTTAAGGGATTAATATGGCTTCCTACAACTATGTAAAAGGAGATTTAAATTCTTCTAGAAATTTACAGGAAACAAAGGGTTTGTCCGTGTTCCAATGCAGGTATTTCCCTTTAGTATATACCATGTACTACATCCAGTATGAGTCTGGTTAATACTTGCGAAGTGGAACGGATGACTGGCACATGTACGTGCATGTGGTCTAAAAATACGTCAAACAAATAAGTTGTGGCTTCCGTCATATTGACATATCTCGTGAAAACGCTGATAACTGAGATTTTTCTAGCCAAAGGAAAGTTTATTTGGTCACCTACGAGCATTTTAACAGTTCTAAAACTTACTAATGACAGATTAATTAACATATGGAAGAGCTAGGTTTTGAAGTCAAATTAGGAGGACAGCTGATATTAGCCAGCTGATAGTCGGTTAGATTCGCGGACGATTAGGCATTTTAAGCATAGACGATTAGTCGATCATTGAAGGAGTTGCAAGCTTCAGTAGACGCATTAAAATTTTATTTCGGGAAATACGGAATTAAAATAAATCATAATAAAACAATAATAATAATATTCTCTAGGACAATGAAAACGAGGTTGGTCATCAAAGTGGGATAGCACAAACTGTTGCTAGTAGAGCAATTTAATTACGTGACTAGTTCGGTAGAAGAAAATGTGCATAGTAGCAAAGACATTAGGTGAAGAATAGCGTTAGCGTTAGAAGCTTTTTGAAATAGGAGGTAGCTGATGACGGGGACCTTGGGCAAGGATATTAAGATGAGGCTGGTGAAGAGTTCAGTATAGAGTGTAGCGTTGTATGAAGCAGAAACATGGACTCTGAGAAAAGAGGACGAGGAAAGGCTGCAGGCGTTCGAGATTTGGGTGTGGAGGAGGATGGAGAAGGTGCGATTGACGGATAGGAAGACAAGTGAGACATCATAGTTGATGAGGAGAGGAATCTTCTGGATGAGATTAGGGGGAGGCAAGGTAGGTGGCTGTAAGAGGCAGTGAGGGGTGATGGTTTACTCAAGGCCGCGATAGAGGGAAGGATGTTAGGCAAGCGGGGAAGGGGAAGGAAGGAAACAGCTTTTATGGACGTGATGAAGAAGGAAGGACTTACGCTGCGATGAAAATAGAAATAATAGGGCCCTGAATTTTAAAGTTCTGGAGTATTTTATCTGACTTCCATTAAAATCTACCTTTAACCAGTAGATTACTTTAATGAATGAATGAATTAACATATACATTCAACGTTGCCCTCACGATCTCTCTCGAAATTCGCGATCCTCGCCATAGCGGACTCTTGAATTCGAACGACTGATACGGCCGACCAGCAAGCGTTTTCTCATACTATTATATAGCTCGTTCCGGGGTACCAGTCCTATCAAGATCGTGAAGTTAGTCCAGATGTTGTAATTTTGATGTCACTTCCTGTATTTAGGGAAATTAAGTACGGCTAGTGGGTACACCTCCACGTGGATTGGAACACGGCCTTTATCAGTAAGAAGCCCCGAGTAATCTTCAATTTCTCTCGACCCTTGGACTTTTCCCTCACCGCTGTGTTGTTTTTCGTTACTACACCTCGCAGGGATTGGTGGCTCGTCCCTTCTCACCAGCGGCCATTATGTCTGGCGGCTTGGCTTCTCGAGGATTAAGGGACCTTTCAGCGCTATCCCCGTCCCTAATTGGATGTCGTGCGGAGAATTCGAATCGAACTTAAAAAGCTGTGGTCCTCTTGGCGTCTTTTTCGCTGTGACTTCGTCCTGTTCCAACTCAACGAGATTTCCTACGCCTTTTTTTACCGACTCGTAAATCACCGGATTCCGTTTGCTGGTCGGCTATCTCGTGGGGCGACCGGCAACTGAGGTCTTTTGCGCCAGTATGGATGGCTACAGTTTCGACCTAAACAGAGTTTTACACTTTTTACGACAACTTATGCAACTTTTTTAGTTCCAGCTAATCGTTTTCAGTATACTGTTAGGAATAAAACTAGCTTTTTTTTACTGGTCTTATTTCAACTTGCTTTGCGAGTTTAATCGCTTAATTATCTATTACCCAATTTTTGAACCCCTTCCCGTTGTTCAATCTTTCCCAAATTTTGCATACATGTTTAATTTTGATGTTAGAATCTTGGTACATTTTTTCGAATTTTTCACGTTTTCAGATTTAATTTGATTTAATATTTTTATTTTTATCTAAGACAGGAGTAGTAACGGAACAGAAGTAGTAACGGAAAAAAACTAAAGAAAATTTCAATGATTGTTAAATTAATAAAAGTGTGAAGACTAAAAAGTAGAAAATAAAAATATATTAAAAAACACTTTAAAAACTGGTATTATTTCAAAATGCACTAAAAATTAAAAAATAAAAATGCACTAAAAAGTAGAAAATAAATTTTAGATTGAAATTTACAAAGGTAAGAGACCTTCTATTCCAATTTTTAAATATATTAAAGTTGAAAGTGAAAATGAATATTTCTTTACTTTATCTGAGTAATTTCGTCGATGATTATGAGGCAAGAACGTATAATCGTACGTCTAATCGATCATCTAGTTGATCATCATGATTATAAGACCAGGGTGCTGAAATTCAACGTAGTTAATTACTTTGCAGGCTCAAATTCAACTTATTAAATTACTTTGCACCCTGGTCTTATAATCATGATGATCAATTAGAATTACGATTATACGTTCTTGCCTCATAATCATCGACGAATTGCACAGAAAAAGTAAACAAATATTCATTTTCACTTTCAACTTTAATATATATTTATAAATTTGGAATATAATGTCTTTTTACTTTTTAAATGGCAATCTAAAATTTATTTTCTACTATTTAGTGTATTTTCATTTTTTACTTTTTAGTGCATTTTGAAATAATACCAGTTTTTAAAAAGTTGTTTTTAAATATTTTTATTTACTTTAAAGTCGGTTAAGTCGGAAGGTTTAAAAGTAGCAGAATACCAAGCGCTCAAACGTGCGCGATCAGTTTTGACGCGCCAAAAACTGATTTAATGCAAATGCAAAAATTAAGTAAAAGTACATACATCTAAGACGACAAAAAAAACTGTATGTGCTTAACGTAGAAATAAGCGAGCTTTCAGGTACATTTTACCGCATTGCATTCCGTTTTCTCATTTAGAAGATAGAGTATCTATAACTCGGGTATCTCGACTTTTTTATAGACAGTAGGTAGATTGACAACGGTAGGATTAACTCTCAAGGGCGTAACTAGGGGGGTGGGGGGGTTGGCGATAGCGGCGATGGAGAAAATGCTCATTCTTAATATCCTAATTTAAAATTTTTATAAATGCAAATCAATTGCGCGTAATCGGTGTTGACGTGTTGTAGGTAAAGTCCTTATTAAAGGTATGTTTTCCAAGGAACAACTGTGGCGATCATCACTGGTCAGAGTCGCCGAGGGGAGGGGCACAAATGCTATACTAATCCCCCCCCCAAGAGTTTTCCCTGGTTACGCCCTTGACTCTACATTCTACCCTGCGAGCCGCTGCAGAGGTGTGTGGCAGGGTATGTTCAGGTTGACATCAGCCATAGAAAGGGAGAAAACAGGGAAAAGGAGGGGAGATCTCCCCTCCTTTTCCCTTTTTTCTCGAGAGGACAAAGGTGAATGGTAACAATTTGTCTTGTGTAACGCTGTTTTTGTTGTATTCACTATTGGTGCGAGGAAAGAAGTAATTTTTGCACCTATCAGTCCAGCAGTGTATCTCATATTTTGTCGCTTCCATCAGATATAGCGCGGGGTCAAAATAATATCTCCCGTGTCGCACTCAAAGTCGCGTGATATTAATTTTTCGAGTGCTTATAACAAACAATAAGCCTAGCGCATGGCCTCCGCGTCTCTAGTGGCTCCCAACGAAGTCCTTCCATCAGCTGCGTGACACCTTCTGCTCGCTCGAGGCAGTTTTCAACAACTTTCCTCTGTATTTTATGTACTTCACGAATTAAATCTTTCTGTGCAAGCAATCCCAAATTCTCGCGGTGTATTCGAGATAATATTAATAATAATAGTTTATTGTTCTGTTGGTACTACTAGAGACATAGATTTACATAGTCATAAGTACAGAGGAAATAGTAACCCTTACAAAGCATTAACCAAAACATACAAACCCGTACAGAAACACTTATAATAATAGTTTTTATTTTTTATAATAATAGTTTGCATTTTGTAGTGTTTGCCTTACACATATGCATTAAGCTTGTCAAGGAGCTTAAAGGGACACAACATACATATCAAACGACAAGAACAAAGTATACACAAGGAATATGAAAAAAGAAATGAAGGGAATATTTCCATGAGATTAGGAACCATCCAAAAATGAACTTAGGCTATAAAATGCTTCTTTTATTAGAAAAGTCTCTAGAGATTATTAAATTGTGTGATTGGGGATATACTTTTTATATTAGGAGGAAGTCTATTGTTTATGATGGAGGACTTAAGATGGGGGCCTTTTTGGCTTTTTGAAAGGTTATAATTCAAAAAGGCCCCCATCATATGGCCTCCATCATATACAATAGACTTCCTCCGAATATAAAAATATGTGGCCCAACCAGAGCAAAATAGCATTAGAGAACCTTCCTACTATTTGCTTAGAAAATCATAGTTTCTTTAATGCAGCACCGTAATGTTTTTGTGTGTGTTTCCCCCAACCCTAGGTCTGAAGTCCTGGTGATTCCCAGGTAATTGACTTCATCGGACTAGTTTACATTTGCCCCTCCCACTTTATAGATATATCGATGGCGTGATTACTTGGGAAATGGAGGAAGGATGGAGAGAAACCCGGCTTCGGCATTAGCCTACTCTTACCTTAACATAAGGGACCATTCACTTGCTACGTATGAGGCTTTGGGGGAGGAGGGTTGAGCTTGTCATAGCTTGTACATAAACAGCAATCGATCCATTGAACTGGAATCGCTCTTTTAATTTGTGAGTTCTTTGTGAATTCTTTAATGTTCCATGTTCTATTACAGGCTGGGGAGCAGTCAGAGGCTTCGCAAACGCAAGAGAACAAGATAACCATCACACTCATTGCTGTGGTCATCCTGTTTGTCGTGTGCCAGCTGCCCACGGCACTGTTGCTCATCTACCAAACATTCGCTCCAGAGGCCTCGGCATCCCAGGGTGCCCTCATCCGCAGCCTTGGCAACTTCTTCAACCTCCTGATGGCCATCAATGCTGCCTCAAACTTCCTCCTCTACTGTGCCCTCTCTGGGAAGTACAGGAGGACTTTTGTGAGGACCTTTACCCCATGCTGGGCCAAGAGTTGGAGGTACATGGCGTCCACTCGGAGGAGGACGTCCATCAGTCAGAGCGTCCATGAAGGTTTGTGTCATGGATTGGAAAAATTGGTAGTACCGAGAATGAGTTTTACACTATTCATGATCATAATTTTAAAATATATTTTCAATTGTGACATGATAAGTACATTTAGCCTCATTTTCACTGCTGGAGATTCATTAGGAATCGAATGGTGCATGGCAGGTTGTTGGCCTTAGTTGTCAACACAACCTTCAGTTTTATCTCTACCTACCTCTACTGATAATGAATAGATTATTTAAGGATGTAGCTCTGTGTAAACCATGAATGCCTACACATTCACGCTTGTGGTGTCAAGTGTCCATTCCGTGGTGCCCAAAGCTGGGGGATAAGCAATACCGTCTTTACCATAAGGGCACACAGGGCCCAAGCCTAGGGCCCCCAACCTCACGGGGGCCCGGAAATGCCGATATATTTGCTTAGACAAAAAAAGGAGCTCAATTTTTTTTTCAGTTTTCAAGTGGATACCTACTAAAATTACCCTCAGATTTTCAATTTTTTCCAGAGAGTGAACAGTGAACAATTTAACAAAAATAAATACGTATTATTTGCTATTTGGTGAAACTGATTAACTGTGCCATAAGCATAACAAATTTGAAATCATAACAGAAAAATATATTTTCTTGTCATTCCCTTTTTTTACTTTCCAACGGGGCCCCAAAATTTTCTGTGCCCAGGGCCCCCGGCTTGTCCTAAGATGGCCCTGGGAATGAGGGAGGTGAATTAGCTCCGGGACGTAACCCACTCGGTCCTTGATGCTGCAGTCATGTGCAACCAAGCACATGCCAGTATCTCTGTGAAGCCGTCACAATACACCAGAATGGTTGAAAAATTTAGAAGCAGAGGGGCTTATAATAATACAAAAATAATACAATTACCTTAGGGAAGGTAGTTTCGAAAACGGTCATATTGAACCAGCTGAACTTTGACCACTGGCATATGGCTATGATGGGTCATGCAGCTATAAGAGTGAAGCACATGTGTGCTCTCACCTAATTGATCATTTTTAGCAAATAAATTCCAACGTCACTGGAAATTCAAAATATAAGCACCGTCTTCCTGTTCAGTCAGTCAATGACTTACAACCACATTTGGTTCCAGCCTGCTGGTAAATCTAGATTTGGATATTAGTCGAATATACATCATTTTTCAGTAGATTACGATGGAAATATTTTCTAAGAGAAGCCATCTTGTTTCAAAGTGGCAGATATTCAAATAATAAAAAAATGAAAAGGATTGTGTAACTTCAGTGACAACCACTGCTGATGACAAGACTGAAAATTTTGAGCTTCCTAGCATTACCCAGCTGAGCAGTATCATTCACCCTGCTACCAAATGGACGGTTGTAAGTAGACTCTGAAAAGGAGGATGTTGTGGTAGAAAATGTTAGTCTACTTATGTGTCTACCAATCAATTGGAAAAATGTAGCTGCCTCATTTAGCAAATAGCTTTTCTTGTATGAAAATGCATAAAAAATACATAGTTCAATTTTGTACAATAGTGCAAGTTTGGTTTGTACAATTGACAGGGAATAACAGACACTTTTTAATTCTATGTTTCTCACTTATTACATACACTAATATCATGGGATAGCTGTACTTTATAGTATTACACTTGAAACACATATTTATCATCTTTCTTTGAAACACATCTTCTTACCTCAATATAAAATCTGTTCATGCATTAAATAGATACATATTACATGATTGATTGAACCTTTAAACGCCGGATTTAAATTCCCCTTGAAGTCCCTCCCTGCCAGATATAAATTGGCCCTTTTAAAGTTTTCTTGTTGTGTCTCAGCCAAAAATGACACTTGCAGCAGTGGGAAGCACCAAATGGCGTGTCAACATTGGCACATTCAGCGTTTAAGGGTTAAGTAATATGCAAAGTTATTACTTAAAAAAACAGAATTTTTTGTGTTTGATTATGATGGAGTATCAAATGATGATGGATGATGATGCTTTCTAATTGGAAAAAAGCAATTGAGTTATGATATTTCTTTTTTCAAAAATTTCCTAGGTGGTGCCCTGATGAGGAAGAGGGGTGGAAGGAGGAGGGGGAACAGTGGGAATCGCCGCCCACGGGAGAGGAAGGAGAGCACGGACTCATACAACAACATGGCAACTTCCAGTGTTGATGAATCCCAGTGCCGAGCAACGGAGGGCACTCAAAAGTGAGTTTTTCTTATCTTACTCATGATGACAGTGATTAGGTGGTTAAGTAATTGCTGGTGATAAATTTCAGTCTGTGACTTCAGATACAGTAGAATCACGCTCTACAGTTTGAAAATTGAGCAAAGCAACAAATGCGGTGAACTAAATCACGGCTAAGTCATCATGAATGTACATACCCAGCTTTCAAATATGTAGAATCATTGTAGTTATCATTGATTTTTATTATCTTGTAAAAAACAATTATGAGTCATTGAGGATGCTAACGACTGTAGTTATGTCACAAATATGTACATAATAAGTTAGACTTTTCATCTGAAATCAATGTGAATCCTTACAACCAATTAATAATATGCAACATATCATTAATTATAGTCATCAATGACACAAGAGGATGTTGTAGTAGATACTGTTACTGATATTAATTCTGTACTTTTGTCAAGACAGTGAAGTTTGAAGAGCAACTGCATTACTCCACTGACTATTGCCCAATCATTAACATTTTTTTTTATTCTGCAAGACACAACAATTATCTAGGGAACTGCTTGGGATAACACCTGCGGCCATGAAAGATGTTCCACTTACCATCCCTCAAACTCTGTTGTTTTAAAATTATCAAAGCATTGAATTTTATTTGCACTTTGCTTGCTTACCAATGATTTCACTCGGTCTATATAATGTCTTTAACATTTGAAAGACAACTTTGCATGGCAAATGAGAATTACTTGAAACTTTGTGGAATAATAAAAACATGCATAAATAAATTGCACAAAAAGCCATATTAATGGTGGAATGCTGGGTTGGTGTTACAAACAAAAATGTATTTGTGCCTTATTATTTTCTGTTTTCATCAATCAAATACTGCTTACATGCATGCAGGTGATACATTCCTTCATAACTTAATGGGATGACTAAAACTTTTTTTATTGATAATGGGGCATGGTTGTCTGAAATAATCCTCTGTTAGTGTTACCTTCATACATCTTATCTCGTCCTGAATCTTTTCTAACATAAAATATTGAATTAGTTATAGTTACTTGTGTTTGGGTTGCATAGAAGGAGATGGAGAGGGCAATATGTAAAGATAAAAGGAATACTGATGAAGTCAGATTATCAGATGACCAAGTGCTAGCTAGATAGTCAGTCAAGGACTGCAGCTGTGGTGTGTGCATTACAAGTTCAGTGTGGAAGTTATGGGTTGAAGATCAGTCAAAAGAAGTCATCCACAGAAGCTGAAAAATATCCATCAACATCTTTGGATGAAGACTTGGATTCCTAGGCTCTGGAGCTGGAATCAAGGCTACCATCCCACTGAATTTTGAATCTCAGTATTTTGTACTCAGGAGCTATGACCATAAATAATGAAGCAACCATGTGTTTTGCAACCAAATGATGCAACCAAACATGAAGCAATAGAGAAAATAGAGAAAGTGAATATCCAAAGTAATTGTTGATGGATAAATTTATTATTTTTATACAAAACTTCATCAGTTGTGAGAGAAACTCACAATAATGTGCGTTTCAAATGCACAGGGAATGAAAATATGCACATTCGATAGAGACATGAGATAAATATGGCTTGATTTTTGTTCCACCCAAAATTGTTGAAGGGAAAGTACATAGCTGTTTAGGAGAGGAGAATCTTGCATAGTGCCTTGCCCACCCGAAGGCAAGGCATCATGGGTCAGAGGAAGGTCCATGTTTCCTTAAACTCCAGCATCAGATCTTCAACCTTAGAGGACATATTTCCTTTTCTCAATAGACGGACCCTTTCTAAGCATTGGGGAACACAATGTAAGTTCTTATGTAAAGCCTTCAGATGACGGATCTTAGACTGAATGGGTGTGAACAAGGCAGGCTGAGAGGGATTGCTCTCACTGCTCAGGAATAATGTCCATGATGGTTAGAATGTCTGCCCAACAACAGAACATTGTTTACTTTTAGACTGCAAGACTAAGGTACAGTTTAGGGAGAAATGATTTAAAAAATGAGCATCACAATATGGAAATGCTACATCCCAGACAGCACAGCCACTGGTATACAAATTGTTTAATCTCTTGTACAGTTATGAATTGTATAATTTTTTGAAAAAATATTGTAATACAATTGTATTCCAGCATCTTTCATACAACGCATCCAAGGATACTAGGTATAATCTTTGCTGTGGACGCTTTATCAAGAGCTACTATCCTACTATTGCCAAATCATTGTAAAATCAAGATATTTTGCCATTCAACTACTAATATTTCATCGCATGCTAGCCTGTGGTTCATCCTTCGACCGAAAATTTGGCATAAATGGGAAGCTTGCAAACAATTTGGAGAGCGAGTAAACACTGCATTGATAGCTTTGCGTAATTAATTTTGTTGTACATTGTATTATTGTTATGCTTTTATTGTAATAATCATCATTTTTCTCCTTTCCACATTCGTAATCGGATAAGTTACGTCTTCATTGAAATATAATCAAACGTATGTTTTATGGAAAAAATCTTGTTTATTCTCATTAATAATGAATTTGTAGTCATCCTATGTGGCAACATAGGTTTCAATTAAATAATGCCTTGTAACGGTTATCGTCTATAATTGGATGGTATTTCCTCGAACTATAACAGCATTGACATTTAAAAATTAGTTCTCGCAGTCACTTTGACGCACGGGAATGGCCACATATATAAGACTATATAAGACTATAAGGAGCGATACCTTCAATTGCGAGTAAACGTCGATAGGCATTGTATAAGTCGTAATATGCGGTTAGGTAGGCACTATAGGTAGTAGGTAAAAGTATTGCACATCATATATTGACAGTGAAATTCTTTAGGAGTGGAAATTTTAGTATAACTAAATAATATTTTTATTTTGGTATCCAAAAATAAAATTATTTCGATGGTTACAATTTTGCCTCCGAAAAGGAAAATTTCATTGCCAAAGATGCAAGAATTTTCTAAATTGATGATCAATGTTTTGAAGTAGGGCCAAATTTTAACAAGGACAAGATACCCCAGTTCCATATCCCTGCTGGTCTGTAGCTGAGGAGCAACTCAGCCGTGGAGTTAGTTTCAATTCATTCCCAGTTACAGAAGTCTTCATACAGACCAGTTATATAGTTCTATCCCAGTTACAGAGCAAGAAATTTCCACCTGGGTGGTAATACGAAAGAAATTCATCATTTTGTTAAACTATTGTAATTTGGCTCTGTAATACCATCATTATACAATTTGTAAAATAATTGTAATTTGGCTGTAATACAACCGTAATACAAAGGTATTAGTGGACATTTGACACTGTATAACGATTGTAATACAATTGGAATGCAAATACCCTTGTTTTGTAATACGATTGTAAAATCACTGTAATACAGTAATATTTCCAAATTTGTGCTGTCTGGGATGCAGAATGCATCCAAAGTCATATTGCCCCAACCACAAGACATCTGTGTGTTCTCATCACCTTGCATAATTAGTGATGAAATGAAGGAACTAATTCATATAAAGTGATCCAGATAAGGTACTAATGATACTAAAACACCATGGATCTATAACTCTAGAAACATTGATGATTTAATAAAAAATGCAGATGTTAGGTGCGCAGCAAGGCAAATTGTACAGGGGTTCCAGGTATGGAGAGTTTTCTTGCATGTTCTTTGCATTTTGCATTCAAAAGTTAATATTCCAAGGTGCGCTAGGCATCTCAGTTCAGGATTTTTGATGTCACTTAATTATGGTAATCAATTTTCTCTTCATCACTGAATGAGAGAGGACCACCTACGTTTATCATGTTAGAAATCATCCTAGGTCATCCTCTTGCTATCCTCAAACTCCAAAGGACAGCAAATGAAATGGGATTAGGAGCAATTCAAAATAATTAACCAATCTGTTTAAATGTCGAATAGGAACTGGCTTTTTGGGCATCATAATCTGCCCTTCCACCAGAAAAAAGAAACTTGAAATGAAACTTTGTCTGGCATTCCAACCAAAACACTACAAAACATAAATTGAAAGGAATACTCATGAGGAATGAGACAGAAAAATGTTTATAGTATAATGATGCACCCCTGACACATTTTACTAGGGAGATTAGCATTGTGTGGATGCTAGAATTAATATAATAATAAAGAATAAGAGTGGAGGTGGCTTATAGTCCAGAGGGCCTTGGTTTGAATCCTAGTGGTGACAGAGATTTTTGAGAGGTACCCTGATCCCTACTTGGTTGCCAAACGGAGACCACTTCAGTAGTGATGTAGCCAGGATTTGGTTTCTGAGGGAGGGGGAGGGATCCATGTTGAGTATAAGCAGGGGAATGTGGTGTTTTGAAATTTCTGGGGGGTCTAGACCCCATGGAACCCCTGTGCCTCTGTTCCCCAGCTACGTCACTGCACTTCAAGTGCAGTATTCCATCTGATGGATGGGACGTAGAACCTTGGATCACATAGTGCATTTGGTCACGAGTTTTGTCATTTCTAGGTTTCTCTCCACCCTTCCTCCATCCCATATAATCCTTCTCATTCCATTCTATCCACCTATCCTTAGTGGTGCAAATTATTTCAATTGTCAGTTGAATACGTAAATAGCCTACTGAGCAATTCACATCAAGCAAGTCTCTGTTCCTCACTTCAACTTTGCTTTCTGTCTAATGCATTCATCCATTAACACTTTTCACTCACATCAAACTTTAAGAACAAGCTCTTCATAGATATAACATTAGGTATTGTCAGTGTGTCTCGTGCATTATTGAATGGTGCTTTAGTGACTTATGTGGGTGCTTTTTCCAACAGCATAGTATTCTTTTTCTGTGAAGTGTACTTTGGTGACAAATCTTGGATGGACACCTGACACATTCCTTCTTTTTGTTACTATCTATAAATGCTCTGATTTTGCTGTTGATATTCTGTCAGCATGCTTTTGCTCGTAGAATGTTTAAATGCCTTTATGTCAACAAAATTGATTTTGAGCACTATCTTTACCAACTTTATCTACCTTTATTAATTTTGGATATGTACCTACTTTCCATTTTGGTTTCTGAAATACAGGAGTTTTATAATAATATAATGATAATATATTTTATTTGCCAAGGGACAAGTAAATTGCATACATGTTATGGCACGTCATGTGTAGGGTAAAAAATATACATACAATATTTACAATGTTGTTAGTAAGATAAACACAAAATAAAATAAATCAATTATTGCCTAATTATTCATCAATAATATGAATAGAATACTCTTTCATGGAGGAAAGACTTCACCTTAGATTTAAAGACATTGTTGGATTTAACATATTTAAATTCTTTTGGTAACTTATTATACATTCTAATTCCCAGTTCCACGGGGCCAAGTTTTTTGGTATTAGTTCTGATGCTATTTAAATGCAAATGATCAGATTTTTTAGTATAATACTGATGAATGCCAGAGTTTAGATGAAACTCATGAAGAATTTTCCTGATAAACATAACTATAGCGAGTATATATACACATGGAAGGGGAAGAATCTTAAGAGATTTGAATATGGGCTTGGAAGGGGCACAGTATGATTTCTTAGCGATTACTCTCACTGCACCCTTTTGAATTTTGAATATTTTGAATGAATGTGGGGATGAGCCCCAGCAAATAATATTTTGGGACATATGGGAATAAAAAGACCATAATAAATAGTTAATAAAACATCTAAACTGACTGAATACCTAAAATAATGAATGAGGTAGCAAGAAGAGATCAGTTTCCTCATGAGTAGATCTACATGTGCATTCCATGATAAATTAGCACTCAGCATGGTACCAAGAAATTTTATATGGTGGACCTGTTCAATTGATTTGTGATCAGTTTTTACTAATAGACTTACATCCATTTTTTATGTGAGAATAAAACCATTTGGGATTTTTGTGAGTTAAAAGTAAGACAGTTATCATGGCACCATTTGGACAACTGTTGCATTTAGTATTTCCTCAACCTTCAAAATCGTCTACATATTTTAACTGCTCCTCAAATTCCAAGTATGGTGTACTAAGACTACTAAGGCCTAGTTTCACATATAGTTTAATGGTGTCGTTTTTAAATTGAAAATAAAAATATTTTATTTATTTAGTTTGAATTTTTTAAATGGTTGGTAAAGATTTGGGTATTGAATGTTGAAAAACTATTATCTTCTATTTTTAGGATAATGAATACTTTAGAATTTATACATATTTACATATATGTATGCAAAAAATGCCAGTCGACCAGGGGTGTTTTTTGCACAGCTACGAAAAGTCAATAGATCAACCTGCTAGTGGCAAAAAAGGTCTAAATCGAAACAGAATTATCCGCTATGTGTCAGGTGTTCATCCTGTTTTGCCAATTATACTGTGTGAAATATTTTTTCTGAAGCTAACCTTTTTTCAAAAACTAATTGAAAAATCAAGACATGCCTGTTGGATGTGCTTTTGTGTATTTCCCTTCTTCCTTTCCTGCTAAAACTTGAGGCATGCTAAGTACTCACTAAATGTGCTCTTGGTTCATAATCTCTCAATAACTATGTTTTATAAAATCATTTCAATGCATGAATTTAAAGAGGTATATGGCTTCACTAAAATTTCCTTAATGTGGCAACAAGTTTGTGTGGCCTATTGGACATCTCAATTTGCCCAATGAGAAGAGAGATCAGAGAATGCAAGTCATCATAGTCCTTGATCGCTGGCTTCAGATCTATGTGTTCTGATCATATTAATCTCTCCCCTGCGTTCTATTAATCTGAGTCTCCTGAAAGTTCTCTTCTCCCACCCCAGGACATCCCCAACTACTTTATCACTTCGCTTGGTACGCAGGAGTCCCTCTGGAGGACCGGACCTACTCTCAGTTCCCACCGATGATCGCAACGGGGGAGGCCAGTCAAGACTTAAGCGGCACTCTTCTGCCTACGTTGCCAGTGAAAATAAGGTAATCAGAAACAACTTGCAACTTCTTCCTGACCAATAATTTTTTTTAGTTTCCTCCATGTGGAATGTCAGAAAAGTGGACAAATTGATTAGTCCCGGCTCATGAAGTTGGAGCAAAAGCAACTTTGGGTTGAAGAAATCTGCCATTGATTCAAACCCGTGATTACGGGATTGTGTTTTCTTTAATCCTGGTATCCTAAAATTCTAGTATTGACGAGAAGTGATCTAATATGGAGAAATAAAAAAAACATTCTTAATTTGTGAGCAATAATTTTATATTCAACATCATGTCTTGTTGAAGATTAGTATCACTCATGCGCAGTAACCAAATGACTCAAATGAAATTAATTTTTTCTTGAGGTAAAACCAAAATAAAACATGATACTTCTATGGAGAAACCAAAGGAAAAGTTAACGAGTGAGTGGAAATGGTTGTAGCATCTTATGAATAAAAGAATTTTTTTAATCTAAAAAGAAATACCTCTAGTTTAAGATTCTCCTTGAAGAAAACTTACACAATATTTTGAAACACAATGTAATTGATAGCACTATCTGTTAGCAAGGGGCTGTCCATAAATGACGTCCACATGATTGGGGGGGGTCACCACTTTGTGACAGGGGGGAGGGAGGGGCTATGCTTCATGTGACATCCACACTTCCACTGAATATTATGTCATATTTTTACTCAGACTGTGAAGGGGGGGTAGAAGTTTTTTCATTTTTGTGACATCATTAAAGGGGGGGGGGGTGACACTATTTGTGACTAACAGTGACGGGGGGGGGGGGTCTAGTTTGGTCCAAAATTGTGTGACATCATTTATGGATAGCCCCCAAAAGGCTAAAATATTGATCCCAGAATCCTGGGATTTGTGTCTACTTAATTCTGGGATTTTGGGTTTGGCACATTGGATGGAATTCTGGGATTTAGAATTCGGGGATTGCAATCCCTACTCCTCAACCGACTACTGCAGATTAGAACTCCAGAGGCCGGCATGAGAACATGTGTCAATGGAGCCAGGATGAGGCCAGATGGTCGGAGGGAAGGAAGCAGCAGATGGAACACAGCCTCATGAGGTGTAAGAATGGTGAAATTTTATCATGAAGTGGAAATAAATAATTGTGTTTGCTTAATTAAATATAAAGTGTGATTCATGATACTTCCCTTGTGCATTCCCTGGTAGTCCTCCAGTTAGC
The DNA here is from genome assembly GCA_963573305.1 of Pyrrhosoma nymphula. NCBI lineage: Eukaryota > Metazoa > Arthropoda > Insecta > Odonata > Coenagrionidae > Pyrrhosoma > Pyrrhosoma nymphula. The sequence continues at coordinate 32,045,728 of OY754335.1, read as the reverse complement.
CAATCACAAATTTACAAATCATATAAGGTTGTTGTTAATTGAGGAGGTCTAATGCCAGTCAAAATCTTATAGTATTATGCAGGCATGGACCCCTATCCCCTACATAATTCTTTATTCAGCTTGGCATACATCTTATCTCACTTTGTCCTATGCATGAAGCCTATTTTCTTTCATCCTCTTCCCTGCATACCCAACATCCTCCCCTATATCTCAGCCTTCTGCATTGTGTTGCCCCTTACCACATGTCCCAACCAGCTACTCTGCCTCCTCTTCAGGTAGTTTGAGTGAGATATTTCCCTAGTCATCATGGAGACCATATTTTAATTTAATTTTTTTAATTTCAACATCTGTAAGAAGTATCAAGTAATCATTGTGATATTAATGGCACAAAAATATTTTTATATATGACAAATGTTCTCAGTAATAAATAAATATAGGTATCTACATAAGTCTCTTGACTATTCTCATATTTCACACCATATTGTGAAAACACCTTCACCACAGGTTTTTTGCAATTCTGTAAAAAGTACTGTGGCAATTGATTAATTTTTATAAATAGTCGAAATAGCATAACTCTGAAAAAAACAAAACTAGCCCACAAACACTACACATCGTTAGTTTTTTGACAAAATCTAGGTGTTATAAATTACAAATGTTTTCAATACTCTCCCTCTGGAGCGCACAACCATAATCAATCCCATGTAAAACAGCTTGTATTTTCAGGCAAATCGCTTGAAAAGTAGTTTGGCAAGGGGTTAATATTTTGATTTCATTGGAAAGATGAGATTTTTTCGTCCACTGCCATTTTTGCAGTTCCATGCTATTGCGTTGACTGTAAAAGAAATTCCTAAAAATGTCCCAATAAAATGGGGGTGCATGGTGCATGGTTTAAAATTTGGTAATTAAATTTTCAGAGTTACTGTGTAATATTTCTCCCATGTGCAGGTAAGTCAGCCAGCGGCTGGGTTTTTCCGGACGAGATCGATGGGGAGTCGGGGGAAGAAAGGTTCGAGCAATCATGCAGCCGCCAGCTCCATGACTTCAAGTTCTTCCACCCCCCTTGCCAGCGGCTCAATCGGCACACCATCTTCATCGATCACTCGGGAAGACTCGACTCCCCTCGTCGGCGAGGGAGGGAAAGCCTCGACGGATGAGTTCCTGTCCTCCGGAACCGGAAGGAATGGCAGTGCGGCAGCTAACGGCAGGAACGGGATGGCAAAGCTTAGAAGATCCGGGGGGTTCCTATCGAGCTTGCAAAACTTGAACAAGAGGTTGTGGCGTAGAGGGGACCAGGGGGGAGTGTTGACCTCTAGCTCGGCTGTTGTGATAACAGTGACGGAGGACGACAGGAAGGGGGAGAGGAAAGGAGTTTGAACTCAAAACAAACAAGACAGAGAGAGAGTTCATCTTAAATGACATTTCTCCCTCCACTTTCCTCCTACTGTCGCCCCCAAAAGGTAGCTTCTCCCGTGAGTGAGTGAGTTTGTCTATGTTTGTGTGTGTGTGCGAGTGCATGTGAGAAGGTGCTTTAATCTGCCAGGTGGTCTGTTGTGCTTCTAAATGCTGCTCTCTTGCTTTTTCACTCATGATATACACATGAATATATCAGAGCACAAGACCACGAGGGAAGTCTTTGAAGAGGTTTTTCTGGAGCAGGATGCTAGCAAAACATTGGATGAATTCAACTGGTCCTGAATTTTTTTTGTTCTGCTCCTTGCAACCCCCTGACAGTAGTGCTTACAACGTCACGCATTGATATTTTTGTGATTTAGCACACACGAGGTGTGCCATTTTTATTCCATAGTACTTGCTGAATGTAAGAAGTTCCTGGGACGAATTTCCAGAAACTAAAGGCTCATCTTCCATAGCAATGGAGAAAAGGGTAATTCAGGATATTTTTTGACAGATGACTGAGCTTTCATTCTCTTGAAAATGGGTACTTTAGGAAATGTAGCAAGATTTCCTGTCACTCCTTTATGGCAAATGGGATAAAATCCTATTTCCTCCATCTCCTCTCTGAATAATATTAAAATTCACAAGTTTGGGATATTACATGTATCTCTGAAGGCATTCGCAGCAATCAACCAGTCTGTCTCAATAATATCAAACTGATGTTCAAACTGTAGATTTGTGGATTCTCTATGTATGGACTTAGTAGGTAAAACTATAATTTTGTGTTTATATGAAATGAAAGCCATCAACTGTCATAAAAAATAAATGTTCTTGGGCATGTTATTTGTCTGTGATATTGTAGGGTTTTAGATTTGATTGCCAAACATATTTCTTGTTCATGTGACTTTCAGTTGAATCATTCACTAGGCTATACATATTTGGCAGTGTTAGTCAAAAGAAAGAAAGTGGCATATTACTAAGACGTCTGAAATGTATATATGGTTAATGCTTTAAATTCATTTGGATTGATAAAAATCCAGGTTTGGAAAATATTTCAATCCATTGGGAGCCTTTTATAAGATTGCACCCCTGTCATTTTAAATGAAGTAAGATTGAGAACTTTGTTTTCACATATACCCTTGCCTAATTTTTCATAATCTATTACTATTGCCATTTTCATTCTTCTCTGCTTGATTTTATTCAAATTCATGGTTTGCATCTGCATTTTTCTTTAGTTTGAGGTGTAAGTTCACATTTATGAATTGCTGCATTTTTCATCCAATGTTAATCAATTTTTCTGGACAGTAGAAACTATGTAGTGAAAAATGATAACACTGTAAACCCTTGAAATCTAAAGAAAGCACTAAAAATACATTTTCTTTTAAAGGCATAGAAATGAATGGTGTCATATGCTTGACTAGTGAAAACCAATCAGGGCATTTTTTCATGGGCCAATATTTTATTATTCCTGGTGAAGCTGATTTTTTATGAATCTCTCAGATATATGTTCATGAAAACTTACCAGAAGTTTAATTTTAATTAATTGCAGTATGGTTTATATATTATCCACCTCTCAATGTTATTTTGATTCATATATGCTCGTGTTGTTACTCAAATGAGGAATCCACTCCGCCTACTGCTAGTACATATGTCACAGTTTGCTAAAAAAAATATGTCGTGTCTGGAATTCTATTATTATTAGTTAATCCTTATTACTTGCCTCTCTGCTAATTTAGTTTCACATTCTTCAAATCAAGTTGATCATTTGAAAGTTACGGGCTTCTCATCAACACATCCTGGGAAACACCTGTGCCTAACAAATACCTATTACTTGATGTGCTCACTGTAAAATGTGATAAACTGCTTTCGTATTTTCTTAAAAATCAATGTGCTTCCTCTATCTTTTAATGCCCATGATGTTAACATCCACTGCAGTCTGGAGCATAATTTTTATGTTAACGTGTATTATGTGCAATGAAAATTGTGTGGTGAAATTTTATCTACAAAATGCATTTTCGAACATTGTTGGCAGTGAAATCCTTTTGAAACTTTTTCAAGAATAAGATTTTGAAAATGATTCTGGCAGGTTATCAGCATTGTTGAAGAAGATGCATATTCCTACTGTAGATCAGTATATGCGTCATACCTATCTAAGCATTCTCAGAAAAGGTTATCCAGTGATATGACCGGAAGCAAGATAAAAATGGGGGTTCGTGGAGATATAGCTTATTTGAGCTTGTCTACATCCTCTAAGCCTCTCAGCAGTTTTGGTTTTTTTATGCATTACTTTTCATTATTATTCTTCAAAAAGGTGAATAATCTAAGAAATATTGTGTGCTGCTGATAGCACTTGGTATTTCACTGAATTAATGGAACAACATCAAAGTTCAGGCAGTTCCATAGTTACGTAATAGACGCATTCTGACAATTGCTGCGTTAGTCGAAACTTACTCGGGATCTGGCTGCATGCTCCGGAGATTATAGTTGATGGGGAGAAATGTGGGAATAATTTTTCGCCAAAATTCTTTCAGTTAACTGCAAAATTAAAGAACTCTGAATTGCCTCGATACTGTTAAAATCGCCTGAAAGTTGCACCTTGTAAATTTCTTATCAAAATGCGTTAACATCATAACTGCATATTTAACAAATTTCCCATATGTCCGAAAGCACAGTATCTAAATTTTACTTTATGACTGCTTACCAGGTCAATTTACCAGTCTTCACCCTCTCGGTCATCGGCCAGCTCTTACCAACATTCCGACACATGCACTCCTGGAGCTTAGGCAATCATTCTTCCCCATGTTGTAGAGGATGTTGTCACTATGTTACATGCACGTGAACAAGATTAATTTGTAACATTGTGCAACATGCAATCAAGGTTGTAGCTTCCAGTACACTCTAGATAGAAAAAAACACCCAGAACGTTCTCCACCCGCTTCCTCTTCCCCCTTGAGATAGTAGCAATTCCGATGCAGAAGACAGGCTGCAGCCCTGGTGAGATATCCAGCAAAGAAGGAGCATTAGTATTTATAAATTTAGTTGCAGGTAATCCCAAAAGGTTAAAGTCCTCGGTTTTAAAGGTGCTAATTTCAATGTGTGCATACCAGTACCCTGCGACAGCAAAAGTTTTTTTGTACGTTACAATGTAACGTTGTGACAATGTGCTGTGGTGAGAACTTTGTACATTATGTGCACGTGCATACAACGTTGTGTGCACCAACAACAATACATTGTGAGCACCTCTTCTCATTGTAGTTTGCATGTAACATTGTGACAACGTTCTGTACTATTAGGGCCTTATTCCGTAACTTCCATCATTCTTGTCTTTTTAGGTAAGTTTGGCTCTTATGTAAGTACGGATTTAAGTAAGTCGAGGCTTACGTAACTCGGGGACTGCCTGTATTTGTTCTGAGTTAGAAGTTTGATGTCCCAAATTTGATGCGTTCAAAATTCAGTGCACTTTATTGCGTACAATGTTAGAGCCCACTTACGTATTGCATAGAGTGTAAAAAATATGCACTGATATTTCTCCCAGTTTAAGATGCCTCATTGATCAAGATACGAAGATACATAATGGATAATTGTGAAACATATATCCTTTGCTAACATATCAATAGACTATGCTTAAGTTCAGCATATCATTTCATGTAAGTGTAATTTGTAAAACTGCAAAATCCAAAAACAGTTACCTTCACATGGTAGAAAAGGCCAATAACTTTTTAATGTACCTACCCAAATGTCATGGAAAAGAATAAAATATGTCCAGAGGAAACATCGGCATTTCAGGTGAAATGTGATGGAAGGCCTACATTGGAAAATTATGGGTACTTCCCAATTTTAAGGCATAATGTTGCAATATATTAATTACCTACTAATGGTAATACATAGTTGAAATTAAATTATTTTCAACTGATATTATAGGAATACCTACTTCAGTGTCGAATTCAGATATTTTTCACTAAGACTGATATTCTGAATCTCCAGGGGGACAGTATACACTTACATAAAGGTAATTATTGTTAAAACAAATCTCCACATGAGGATGTTGGTAACATGTATTATAATCTTACTGTACGACTCTGTTGGTGAGTTCTTTTTATGAGGTAGGTAGCTGCTTTAAAGTGAGAAAATGCATTGCTACCTTCATTCGTTGCTGCCTGTTGCTCAGAAAAATAGTTCTCCAAACCATTGTGTATATAATATATGTACATTGAAAATATGTAAACATTTATATTTGGATATAATTACATGTATTATTAACTGTGTGAAAAATGCCATTAAACATTTGGTATTCAAATGAAGGGTTTGAGTACCATAAGTGTTCTGTAAAGTGTCATGTCAGTGAACCATTGATCAACTCCTAAAAATCAGCATGAAATTTAGCATGGGATTTGATTTTCTGTAGAATGCAGAGCTGTAGTCATCTGTAGAGTATATTGGTGGTTCTTCGGGTTTGCGACCGGGTCAAACTCTCCATTTCTGCCAACGTTTCGATGAACCAGTCGTTCATCATTCTCTGGGTATGAGCATCATGAGCAGGGCAGGGCATCATGCCCCGAGAGGAAACCCAAACCTGGTTGGAAACCCAAAGAACCACCAATATAGCTACATGCCGGGAAAGCCTTAGATCTTTCATCTGTAGAGTAGGTTGTTTGAAACATCTATTTACCTCACAAAATACCTCTCTCAGGCATTGAAATGCCTAAAAAGCACTTTGGGGCCAAATATTTTTAGGTCATATTTTTCCAAACGAGGTAATTAAAGTTGGGTGAAAACTGGCATCCAGAGTTCCTATTCTCCAACTTAATCAACCTGTTTTCATTTGTAATCCCCCCTTCTTGTGTCAATTTTCATGCCCTATCAACCTCTTTACCCCAGAAATGAATTTTGCTGTTTTTAAAATTAATTTTGGTGTAAGTACCTAATGAAAACTTTGTTTCTCATGGAAGTGGATCATAATGCAGTAAAATTCAGCGATGCAATGTAAACTGCTGTATTTCCCTGCAACTATTCCAACATTCTGTCATTTAACTGGAGGTTAGGGAATTCTTCTAACTCAGTAATATTGATTATTGGTAGCCTTGATGTTCATCATGGAAATAATTTTTGCATGCAACTATCACGGCATGACAGTTTCATAGGCATGTGATGCACGTATAAATGTCATGGTGTTTCATCAATTGTAAAATTATTTTGCTTCAATTGAAAAAACATGCTGAAATTCAAGATTGTTTTCAAATCTTTATTATCACCATAGGCGTACCCAGGGGGGGTTTTGGGGGTTGTAACCCCCCCCCTCCATTGATAAAAATAACGTAAAAATTATGTGTTTAACACATGCTAATAGTACACATATGTATCGCCTTCCATAACATAATAGAACACCTTCAAAATGTCATTTTAAGATGTATATTTTTCAAAATTCCCGGACCCCCTGTTTTACATGGGGGGTATTCCATACCCCCCATGGCCCCCCCCTTAAGACACCCATTCAGGTGGTGACCCCCCCTCTCCCCCCTTCAGACGCGTCTAGATACGCCTATGATTAGCACTATAAGCTTTTCCTCATGAGAGGCAATGACAGTACAATGCATGTCTGCTTAGAATCTATTGGAATTGACCAAATGGGTTTGAGGTAGTGATGTGGTCAGGATTCAAGGATTCAATCAAATCCAAGAATCCGATATTCAATCCAATCCATGAATCAGACATTCGATCGAATCCTTCCAAAAAGATTTGAACCCTCATGGTTGTGTGGGTGGCATTGTGCTACGTTGTGGTTTACTGTAAATAGCAGTAAAATCTCACCTCGGAGTTTTTGCAACTCGATATCGTTTTACTCCAAAAGTGTTGATTATTTGCATGATAATTCATTTCCTCATAAAAATGTACATAAGTAGAGATTTTATGGTTATTATTCACGCTAAGTTTCATTTTAAATTTGGCGCACGGTGCATGCGCACACTGCCGTCGTAATCTCCCAATGCATAATTTTGACACCCCGTGCCACAGACTATTATGCCTGCCAATTTTATTATGTGTTCCACTGAAAAACTGAACATTTTCAAAACTGGGGCATCAGAATACTCTCTCGCCCGAGTGAAAATTTTGTTTTAAGCCGGTCCTGCCTATATATTAGTTCTTCCAAACAGCTTCATTCAAGCATCCAGCTATCCTTAAGGCTTTCATTGTTTGTTGTCTGATATCAAATTCCACATCACCATTTCCAAACAGCTCTACGCCAAGGGAATTTAAATTTCTTAATTTCCTGCTGTATAAATTTGCCTTCTATAGCGAGCTTGCTTCTAACAGGTTTATTAGGTATCTAATTATTTTCTGCATTCTGCTCCTATTTCTCATCTCAAAAGCTCATCCTCATAGACCAAGCTTCAGAATCATTATGAAGCTACTCCACATTGAAGTATTTAATCTACTTTTTCTGCTTGCCTTTACTTAGAGTTCTCATAAATTGATTCCCTCTTGTTCAATGACACCTCCTCAATCAATGCTATTCTTCTCTTTATCTTCTCAGCATTGGAACCATTTTAATCAACAATCCTTCCCAGATATTCGAAATGTTCTTCTACATGCTCTTGTTTATTGCTTCCTGCCTTCATATTTATCCTACATTTTCAACTTCTTGTGATATGAACCCTTCCTCTGTGGCAGACTTGTTTTTACATGATCACTGTGTGTGGGGAAAAAGTAAGTTAGGCTTCTCACCCACTAGCTCAGGCAAGGGAGGTAGCTGGTTGTGGACCCATCTAATTTGGATTGACTTTTTCTTGCAGGCTTATGGGGTCATTTTTAAGCACCAGTGGAGATACAATGTCTAAGAAATGGCTCTAATTATATGGAGTTTTTTATGGAAACCCACTCCACATATACCTTTTCTTGCTGTTTTTGGAAGACTCAGATACCAAATGAAGCCTCAATTTCACTCTTTTTAGCTGTAATATCAAATGTTTAAGTGAGTAAGAAGTGTGGTCGTATATCTTGTTGGAGGAACATGCACCCTTCCCTTATTACCCTGGAATGGAGGACCCTATTCTGGAATGATAAAAAAAATTTGCTCATTGTACCTCTCTTGAAAATATCAAGCCATAAAATTTGTTGACGGAATAGAAGCAGGAAGAACTTTTCCCCACATTAATCCTAGCAAATGTGAAGATAGTCTCTCTGAGCTAAATGGTTTAAAAAGTGAGAATTTTGATTGATTTGGTGGTAAGGGTATTAAGCGTTGTCCTGGTCATCTCTTTGAGCTTCCAATACCAAAACCCAAAGTGGGTGAGTTCGTGGATGGCAGATATTCTGTGTAAACCTAAGGTAGAGCAGGGAAAAGGATCGATATTTAAACGGGTGACATATGAATTTCATATATTTTTTTGTTTCAGCATAACCTGAGCTTTCCTCTCTCATATTAAACCAACCTCCACGTTGAAAACTGTTTCTGGGTAAACTTCAAAGAGAATCTCTAGTATGCATGTGGAATTTGCAAAATTGCCGGGAATGAACATCAAAAATTATTTTCTCCAATGGTTTGTCACAATTGTGCTACCGGAAACCTGTTGCCCAGTTTTTAGCATTCTTTTCTGTTAAGTTTTCATTCATACCAACAACCTCTTCCGGGCTCTTTGGCTTCAAATTTTGTACCTGCGCATAATATTATTTGCAGGTACAAAACAAGCCCACTGATAGCATGTAGGGTTGCAAACGTGTGTGCAATTCTTTTTTCAATTACTGTCATTGCTCAAGACTTAGTGATACATATGTAATTTAAAAAGTGTAGGTATCACATTATTTCTGCTGGAGTTCATTGAGGGAAATTATAAATAATTTTCATTGACATTTTCTCCAGTTAGTATGAAGCCCTCCTCTCATTATGCAATATGTGAAATTCTTCTCATTTATTTTTGCTCAAGTCATAATGAGTGAGGAAACTACAGCTATTATCCACACTACCAGTAAAAGCTGTCACCTCCTAAACAAGATGTTTTACGGCATGACATTATCTCAGGGGAGTATGATTTCCGATAAACCCTTTTGGTGTGGCATGCTTGATGGCAGAGTCATTCCCCTGGTGCTTAATACTTCGGTGAAGCATTTCTGCATTATTTTGTCAAGCATCCTGATCCCCACATAGCATGCAAGGTACTGTGATGTTTTCTACATTAATAAATGACGGGACAAGGTGCTGCAGAAGTCCTGCAACTTGAAGTGTGACCTTGCTGGAATGTTAATGGAGGTGCCAATGCAATCTTGCACCAAGCTTGCAGCAACATTGATCCTTGCTATGGCAAACTTAAGTTGCAAGCTTTCAAACTTGCTCTGAAAAGCTTGCAACAAACCTGCAGCAGGCTTGCTGTGCCATGTGGGGAGTAATCAAAGCTTTTGACAACATATAGTGTAGTTACATGTTTTTTAGTTAAAAATACTTATGAACAATGTTTAGTCTAATTTATTGTTTTTTTTTATTTTAATTTTCCACAAATTGCCTTTTTCACACCAGCCAGTCAACTACCACTAGAGCCCTGACCCTTAGTACATTGGTATGAAAATATGCGTACTATTTTTTACAGGAGTGAACTCAAGATTATCAGAATAGTATCTAACTAGTAAACATGTTGTGATCACCTACTGCTTAAGTTGTTTCGGAACACACAAATATGGAAAGTTTAATGTCTTAATGGTGTGATAAAAATGTCTGTTTTAACAAATGTCACTTAAGTATCAATGGTATATGCTGTCAAAGATGAAGCAATGCTTTTAAGAAGATACTGGTGTGGCTTTGGAGTGAGGATATAATTTTCCAAAAGCCATATTAAGTGTATGAATGCCAACATTTTAATTCAACATTCCAAATGTAATCGGAGTAAATAATCACACAGAATTGGTATGATGGTTGATCGATTGTAAATAAATTTCAGCCATGATATGGCACTGTTGGTTCAGCTACTGTAATTTAATGTATAACAGTCCAAACAATAAAGGAATTGCAGCAGGCTGCTGTCTCTCAGGAGGTGGGCTACCGAAGCATGTATGTAATTTCATCAGAAGGATGTATATAATAAAAGCAAATATTGATAATGTGTTGGTATGAGTTTTCTTGTGTAGAAGGATAATGCTGATGAAGTAAATATGACATCAGCATAATCAACTTGCTTTACAGCTGATCTGAATTGATTCACCTCAGCTCATCACAATCTCACTCTATCAAAAATCATAAAGTTGGAAAACTTTTAGTACTACGTAGCTATATATCCAGATTTTTTTTTAGCTGAGTTAAATATTATCATAGTATCCAGCCAAGTACTTTAGCCAGTTAAGCTACCAAGATCTCCTTCAGCCCTGTGGATTTTTGAGGCCTTAAAAGGTGCAAGATGTTCAAGACTGCTGGACATGTAATGTCACAGAAGCAGTCCAAATTGTGAGCTTACCCAAATAAAAATTTTTGCTTTCCGTTATATTTCCATAGCAAAATGAAAGCAAACGGAAAGCAACATTACTTCCCGATTGCCTTCCATTGCTTTCCGGTTGGCTTGCCTTGTGGAGAGTTGCTTTCCGTTTGCTCTCCATTTCTTTTCCTCTATCCGGTTGCTCTCTGATTCTTTTCCTCTGGACTTAAATTTTTCCCTCTACCTGGTTGTTTTCCGATTCTTTTCCTCAAGAACTCGCATACCTATCCAGGAGCTGATGCAGACTCAGATCATAACTTTATTATAATAAGTTGTAATCTACAGTCATGAAATGTTGGATAAAACTCAAAAATATAAGAAGGGGAAGGAGGGTACAAAAGTGGAATACGGCAGCATTAACTGCTACCGTATACTTTGGTAGTATACTGGAAGATAATGGGTATAGTAGCGAAGACATTAAAAGGATAATAGGGCTAGTGAAAGAAGCGTTCAGTAATAGAAGGGAGCTGATTGCAGGGACCTTAAGTAAGGATATGTAGAGGAGGCTGGTAAATAGCTTGATGTGGATTGTAGGGTTGCATGGGACAGAAGCGTGGACTCTGAGAACGGAGGGCAAGAATGGACTGCAGGGGTTCGAGATGTGGTTGTGGAGGAGGATGAAGAAGGTGATGAAGAAGGGAGAATAGTTGGAGGACAGAAAGGAAGACTACAGTCTTCCATTCTGTCCTCCAACTATTCCAAGCACTCTTCCAATTCCACCACCTACTATTCCAATTCCACCACCTACTATTCCAAGCACTATTCCAATTTCACCACCTACTATTCCAAGCACTCCATTGTTGTAACAATGGAGTGCTTGGAATAGTGGGTGAGGAAAGGAAACTTCTGGATGAGATTAGGAAGACGCAAAGCTGATGGTTGAAGGAGTTAATGAGGGGCAAAGAGTTGCTGAAGGCTGTGATAGAGGAGAGAGCGATAGAGGGATGTTGAGTAAGCAGGGAAGGGGAAAAAAGATAGTGCGTTTTATGGATGGAATGATTAAGGGAAGGACATATTCTGAGATGAAGAAAGAAATATTATTGGTAGATATATCTATACCTATAGGGCCTTGCACTAAATCTAGAGGACTTTTGCTCTCTACCATTTATACCTACCTTAAGCCGTAGATTAGGTACCTAATAATAATAATAAATTAACTAAATTAAAATTAGTGAAGTGTTGGATATGTTCACGTGCATGGCAAACAGATGATTACATGGAGTTTATGTTTAGCAACAGGGTTCAAACCCTGTTGCTAAACACCCTGGAGATCTCCATAAGGCCCCTACCATCAACTGAGTAACAAATGATCTGCTGATAAAAAGGCATAACAGTCTCAGTTCCTGGGCATGCCAAATTGCTGGAAATGAAGAAGAAGGAGGCAATTAAGTGGAAGGAGGAATATAAATCAATATATATGCATAACTGTTCTCAAAAGAACAGAGATAGGATTTATTGCCTCTACCCATCGAGGGCTTACAGGATGCATCACACAATGTTTAATGAAGAAGTGCAGACAATGATGGGAGGCAATGGCCTGTCAAAACAGTGGCGTAAATACAAATTTTTCATGGGGGGGATCGATCGATATTTGAACTGGTGCTGCCTATTTTACAGGGGCGTTAAAATTAAAATCAAACTATGTATTTTGAAATATGTGTGTATAGCCACATTCACCCTAAGAATATGGCGAACGCTATCAATTTTATTCAGATTTAAGTACTCCAATTGCTTATATATGTAGAACTAATTAATTTTTTTCCAGAACAATATAGCTGGAAAACAATTATACTTTAAGGATAACAGCTGTTACCCATGACATTCAGGTAAAAAAAACTGGCCAAAAGGGGGGACTTGATCCCTTTTATCCTGACCCCCCTGTCTACCCATAATCTGCCCCTGCATCACAATGGAAATACTGGTTCCTGCTCAGTCAGCAAAGAATCATTGGGCTCAGATCAAATTCGTATGATCATCTCTTTCATCCAAGTGCTGTTTCCCGGGAAACGCCGGTACATCAGTAATGGGTGCGAGCATAGGTGCGTAGAGTCGTAAAGTAGTAAGTCATGTAGGGAATGAAATGATAAGTAGATGCGAGATAGTATACTGTGACAAACTATATCACGCCATTACGCAATAGCATTAAATTGATTAGTGGCAAATTATTTTTTTTTAGTAGTAAAAACAGTAGCAGTACAGTAGAGCTACTGTAAACAGTAGCAGTGCAGTAGACCTACTGTAAACAGTAGAAAACAGTAGGATTACTGAAAACCGTAGAGTGTTCCAAAAAGCCTATAGGCTACTGTAAACAGTAGGTGAAATTTCCAGCAGGGTAGCACGGAAGAAGACCCAAAAATCTGGGAATATCTCCAGAGGCAATCTGAGTTGATCTGAGTACATCTGAACATATCTGAGAAGTAAATCTCTATTGTAGGCTTGCCAATTCTGAGTATATCTGAACATATCTGAGAAGTAAACCTCCATTGTAGGCTTGCCAATTCTGAGTACATCTGAACATTTCTGAGAAGTAAACCTCCATTGTAGGCTTGCCAATTCTGAGTAAATCTGTATAATTCTCTTTCTCACTGTTTCTAGAAAAAGGTTTCAATTTCTCAATTTTTCTCAATATGAGAAAAACCACATTGAGAATTATTCAGAAACAGCGAGAATTTTTTGAAGGGTCCTCTGCAAGTGGCAGACAGCGGGTGCAAAATGAACTAAGATGTTAAAGCAGGTAAAATTTAAGTTCATACCGAAAGAATGCGGGTCAAATATGACTGAAATGAGGCACTTCCTGATGGAGTATGACAACTACCACAAAATCTACAACTATAATGGGGACCAAGAATGCATTCTAAATCATCTGACCTGGGTATCGCATTCTAATGTAGAAAACTGGCCTTTTTATTTTAATTTACAACACCATGAGAGATAGCTACAGCTACAGGTGCAAAATTATCTTTAGCCATCAACATGCCCTACTGTACATTATATCGCCCCTCTTATCAATCCAAACCCCAACTCATCACTCCTGAGCCTCTTTATGTAGACCCTCAGATGTCTCTCAGCAATTTGGCCTAAAAAAAGTGCTTATTTATTTATTTATTCACGGGCAGAGCCCTTTTGCATGTGTAAATACATATAAGAATAGTTAAATTGAGACACCAAAAAAAAAACTAAATACATAAAATTAAACAAAGAATTGAGGTAAAAATCAACAGGCAGAGTAAGATGGATACAACAATTTACATAATGAAATCAATTAACAGGTGACATTTAACAGACAAAAACAGGTGACTTTACTAGAATGGTAATGTCTCACATTCTTCTGGTAGTTTTGCTAGTACATTTTTGAGAGAGGATAATGAGATGTTAAAAAGGTCAATGTTGTTACAGCTATTGGCATCTCTCAAAATCTGAGAAATGGGTGAGTAGTAGGCATAATTATTAGCATGGTATCGGATATCAAAAAGTGGGTCGAACCTTGTGTTGTGTTGTGGGACTCTGATGGTTATGGAACTTAATAGATCTGAAGAATCAATCATATTGTTTATTAATTTGTACAGGAATATTATGTTATTAACTTTCCGACGAGTACGAAAAGAGGGAAGATTTAGTAAGGGAAGGGTTTCATGATAGCTATAAGGAGTTCTGTAAAAATTGAATTTAAAAGCTATTTTGCGAACAAATTTCCTTTGCACACTTTCAATTAAATTGATGTGAAGTTTATAATGAGGGGACCACACTGTGGAGCAGTATTCACACAGTGACCTAACCAATGAATTGAATAGCAGCTTAAATGGTTCAATGCGGTTAAAGTTTTTGCAGTGACGGAAAATAAATCCAAGCATTTTAAATGATTTGGATTTTGCTAGAGCTATACATATATGTATTTGAATCACGGACTTAGAATAATCATTTGAATTATACTACAAGGCTTAATAGCACTATTGCAATACAAATTTATGCTGAACAAATATGGAACAGTCGTGAACTCACCAAAATTGGAAGTGTTAAGCCTGCTTATAATTACACTCCTATATAGTTTATATACTACTATATATATAGTTTCCAGCTTCACGTTTTGGAAGCATTTATTATCCATACTAAATAATAAACTCTGTACTTTTCCACTGAATTTATTTAACGGTGTTTAATTTATTTTTGTACCGTTAAATAAATTCAGTGAAAAAGTACAAAGTTTATTATTTAGTATGTCTGCTTGTAAATTAATTCCTAAATTTTAGAGAAATTTACATGTCCCAGCTTTTACAAAAGTTTTTAATATGTACACTTTGGAAAGTGTGAAGAGCATTATTCCAAGAGATGGACTCATTTACATACTTTGCTATCTCATATCATGATTTGTGAACATTAAAGATACACTGAATCCATATATAGTGAACATTTAATAGATGTTCCCTAACGAATTTATTTTCACAACTTTGACACTTCGACTCAGTGTTATATGAGATCGCATGAATCATATTAAACTATATAATCATTGTCATTTCTACCTCATTAGATACCGGCATAGAGTAAGCATATTACTCTATGCTATACTTACTCTATGATACCGGACAAAAACTCAGTAGGTACACTTATTTAAAAGCATAAGTCCATCCGAGCACCCCAGCATATCATTAAGAGCATGCTTTTTGAGTAATAATATTTTTTGTGAAGTTTTTTCCGGTGTAGGCAGGATAAAATACTAATATAATACTTAAAACCTGCGGTGGATGTATGTTGAATAAATTTATACTTCCCGGGCTTCATGGATTCAGGCCTTCGAATAGATAGTTCCTAAAGGAGTTGTAAGAGGGCATTAAGTGATGTCTTTTAATTTCAATACATATCTGAATTATCCATGGTACTTCCCCTGAATATTTACGAAGAAAAACGATTAACACTGAATACTGATGTAATTTATAAGCTTTGTGTTAGTAGTACATTATCTCTAGGTCGCCGGTATTACATAGTTTATCTCTAGGTCCATGCCCCACTTCTAGCTCGATGGTTCGTTGCTGCCCCACCCCGACAGATTCTCATAGTCACCTACAGAGGGCATTGGTAATGCTGTTGTTTTTCAGTTAGAAAAGAGGTGGTTGGAAAAGGGGAGACAGGTTCTTAGTTCGGACGTTTGTGATAAATGAGTCTTAATTCGTGATTATCGTTAAAGCCTAAAAATGCAGGCTTTGGTGAATTTTTTTATTCCTGCTGCAGTTCTGTTTCTTTGTTTTTCTCCACCATGTAAGTATTTAGATTTCTAGATATGCACAGAAACACACTAAGTCTAATGTATCTAAAGCATCAAGTTATATCTTTGCCCAGTAATATCCCTCCTTCATCATGCTGTTATTTGTAATGCCAAAGTTTCCTAACCTTCTTCTGATGTCAAGTCTTTTGTTGGGTAAGATTCTTTGTCACGGAACTTTAACTACAATGATGGGCGTTTTCTTTGTTCAGGCAATGCTTTGGAATGTTATGTGTGCACCAACCAAACAGACAATACGGATAAGTGTTTGAAAACGATAAAAACATGTGATTATGACCAAGATATGTGTTTAACCGAAATACGATGGGGAAGTAAGTTATTACAGTGTGCTAATGGCACTATGTCATCATGTCGTGAATATGGTTATCTCCGTGGTGCTCAATTATAGTTATTAATTATTTCATATTTTCACTTATAGCCGAGCCTTATTGGTCCCAAGGAGCGGATAAACAATACTATGTGTCTAAAAGGTGTGCAAATAATGATACTTGTGAACGTAGCATTCGTAAAACAATGCCTTACTGTACTCATATATGGTACGAGGACTGGAAATGTTCGGAGTGCTGCCGAGGTGACAGGTGTAACTATTTTGTTATCGTGAGTATGAAATGGTTTAGACGCTATCATAATTTTAATTATATAGAAGTGGAGGATATTGCTGTCTGAACCTCATGAAACTCCATTGCCACGGCTTACGTGGAAATTATCAATGGAAGTGAACTTGAAAATTATTATTGAAAGTGAATTGGCATTTATGCGCCGTTAAAAGAAGCAATCCTTTCCCTTACAACTGCTAGCATGTATGTCATTTGTCAAGCCTCAATGTAACAAGGTATTTTGTGCTCAAGGTTTTACCTTTGCTAAAATCGTGCTTGCTGCTAGAATATTCCAGTATCACACCTATAATGGCACATTAAGCAATACTGAAATTCGTAACTCTGTGTGTTTGTGTGCGTTTCTGTATTTATTTTAGCCCATTTATCTGAACACAATACTTTACCGGTATAATTAGGTTTCATTGACTTACTAGGTTAACTATTGAAGTATTGCATTGTAACAGAAAACACTTTGTAAATATTTCCACACCAATTTTTTTTTTATTCAACCGACCTAGGTTTCGGCAAACATTGCCATTATCAAGGTGAAGTCACAAATACACGAGCGATATATATATAGGTATGGGATGGAGGAGGGGAGTGGTGGGAGAGTAAAGGCGACTGAATTGGGGAAGGAGGGGGGGGGGAAGTCGTGACGCAACGGGAGAAAGAGGGGGGGGGGTTTGTTTACAGGGAGGTTGACGGTTAGGATTTTAGTGGTAGTGACGCAATCGTCAGGAAGGTGACGGATTCAAATTTCGTTCAAGGAGAATGGAGAGTAATGGGGAGGAGTGGGATGGGTACAATTGGTCATTTACAACAGAGACATTTTTGTTTTTACATGACAAGCTTATTTGAAATTGTTCCAAAAAGTCAAGTTTTTTCCCTTTACATTGGGTATGGAGAACCAGAGTTTTAAAATCACTATGATGGTTGTGGTCAAGTAAATGTTTAGCAAAATTCGACTTAGGATCATCATTGTGCCAGCATTTTACATGCTCTCTTACTCGAGTGTTTATTGCACGCCCACTTTGCCCAATATATACGGCATTACAATTAGGCGTGTCACAACATAATTTATATACACCGCTTTGGTCCCTATTATCGAATTTATTTTTAGAGTTAAATAATAGTTTGACTTCACCTTGATAATGGCAATGTTTGCCGAAACCTAGGTCGGTTGAATAAAAAAAAAAAAAAAAAAAAATTGGTGTGGAAATATTTACAAAGTGTTTTCTGTTACAATGCAATCTGTGACAATTTTCCACAAACTTTCGCCTGATACTTTAAAATCTATTGAAGTATTGTTGGTAATTACCATTGTAGTGATGGCTGTAATGTTTGAGAGAAATTTTCAAAGAGGTTGTTGTAATTCCTGACATTGGATAAATAACCCTTCAAAAAATTCTCGCCGTTTCTGAATAATTCTCAATGCTGTTTTTCTCATATTGAGAAAAATTGAGAAATTGAAACCTTTTTCTAGAAACATTGAGAAAGAGAATTATACAGATTTACTCAGAATTGGCAAGCCTACAATAGAGATTTACTTCTCAGATATGTTCGGATGCACTCAGATCAACTCAGATTGCCTCTGGAGATATTCCCAGATTTTTGGGTCTTCTTCCGTGCTACCCTGCTGGAAATTTCACCTACTGTTTACAGTAGCCTATAGGCTTTTTGGAACACTCTACGGTTTTCAGTAATCCTACTGTTTTCTACTGTTTACAGTAGGTCTACTGCACTGCTACTGTTTTTACTACTAAAAAAAATAATTTGCCACTAATCAATTTAATGCTATTGCGTAATGGCGTGATTTAGTTTGTCTCAGTATACTATCTCGCATCTACCTATCATTTCATTCCCTACATGACTAACTACTTTACGACTCTACGCACCTATGCTCGCACCCATTACTAACGTACCGATGTTGAGAAAGACGTATATATCTAGTCACTTCCGTGGATAAATGTGACTTCGAGAACTATAATCATTAAATGATAATTCCGTGATAGTTTGAGGAAATACCATAAAATCTTGATAAAAGTTATTTGCCATTAATTAATGCCAGATAACTGTTATTCTATATTGCCACATAGTATGAAATCTGTACCCCATGTAGGAACTCTGGACGGATCTCGGGCGATCTCAGGAAATCTCGACAGATACGGGGTTGAATTATTCTCACGATTTCTCGACGAATCTTTATTTCTCAACGATTCTCACAAAATCTGTACCCCGTGTAAGAACTCTGGACGGGTCTTGGGCGATCTCAGGAAATCTCGACGGATACGGGGCTGTATTATTCTCACGATTTCTCGACGAATCTTTATTTCTCAACGATTCTACACACATCTCATTTACTCTGAAACAAGATTCTGTGGCAATCTGAATATTTCTCTCTTATTCTAAAAAAGTCTTTGATTCTGATATGGTCTGGTCATTTCTCAGCTTCCAAATTATATAAGCACCAAAGTTCTCAATAGAATTAGTCAGATTTAGTGAGAAACTGCGAGAATTTTTTGAAGGGAAATTAATTATGTAGATAAAAATTTACAAGTATCAGTTTTGATGTTAAAGAGATCGCAACGCATTAAAAAGGTTTTTTGCTTTTTTAACTCTGGATACAAGATGTAGAGTATTTCGCTGAGATACTGCCTTATTACAAACATTTTATCAGTAAATTGTATTTGGTGACTTAATATGGGTATGATCGAATTATTGTACTATATATATGTAAATGTATGTATGTTTATTTTCCCCAGCTTGGTGCATCATCAATCAGCTCAAGTTTGACTGCACTGTTCATCTGCAGTGTTGCAGTAATTTCCATGTGGCGGCTACATTTAATTTGATCTCGAATTTTTTGTTAAGTATGTTTTTTAAATTATTTTTATTTGGTATTTCACTTAAAAAGTGCATGACATCAATTGTATGAAATTAATGCATGCATTTTGTAGAAGCATACTATGTTTCTGCCATCTTAATTGCACACTAGAAGCCCCCACAAGGACTTGTGGCAGAGGGTGAGAGGGCATCTGCTTTGTGAATGAAAATGTGTTTGATTTACATTTACATACTACCCCACAAACCGCCTCAATAGGCATGTGGCGGGGGGTGTTAGGACACCAGCAGTTTGCATATAAAAAGGAAACGCTCTGATGAAATTATGCCTAACATTTATTAAAGTCCCTTATTGTTCGAGGGAAAAATGAATTCCCATACCTATCCGTTCGGCAAAATATCTCTCTTAATTTATCGTTTCTGTCGGACCTGGAAATATAGTGGGGTTCTAATATGATGTTCTCCGTGTCGCTCTTAAAGATATCTATTCTCAATTGCTCAAGCAATCTAAGCCTAGTGCGCAGCCTCTGAGTCTCTAGCGGCTCCCACCCTAATTCGTTTAACATCTGTGTAACTCTGTACTCCTGTAGCTGTTTTTGATGAATCTCGCAGCTTTCCTTTGCATTTTATTAAGTTCCCGGATTAAGTCTTTCTGCATCCGGATCCCATATGCTTGCTGCATATTCAAGGTGTGGCCAGACGAGTGCGAAATAGCACCTCTCTTTTACTTTTTCATCCGAAAATCTTCCCACAATACGCTTGATGAATCCTAGCTTCTTCAGAGCTCTGCCACAAATATTTCTTATATGTGTTCCCCACGATAGGTTTGAAGTTATTGTAACTCCTAGATACTTCACTTCTTCTGTCGCCTTTATGTTAACACCATGCACAGCATATACATGGGGATAGTTGGACGACCTCCGCAAGAAATGTACCGCCGTGCATTTGCTCAGATTAAGTTCGAGTCCCCACTCTTGGCTCCACACATGAACCTTGTTTCAATTCGATGATAGAGTTTCGAAGTCAGAGTGATCACTAATTTCGCGATAGATGACAGCGTCGTCAGCAAATAAACATATTTTACTGCAAATTCGAGAGCTTAGGTCATTCATGTATATAATGAACAAAAGGGGGCCAATTACGCTTCCTTGTGGGACACCTGATGTCACTTTAACTACATCAGAGCTAAAAAGGAAACACTTTTACACTATTTACTTGTAGTTTTGTTCTATTTTAATTCATGGCTGGGGTTTGTCGTGGTTATGTTGTCTCTAATCTTGCAAGGGTATAAGGAGTATTTAAATCACTGTCTATATTTTTACCCCTGTCCCTTTATGTTTAACCATAGGTTTCTGTTTGTTGTTTTTCAAGCATTCATTTCACTGGTATTCCAATGTCTTCCTGTTAAGACACTAATTGGAATAGGGGTGAAACTTGTCTGAAAAACAAGCAACTCAGTGAAAACCGGAGAATGGAGGAACATTAACCCATTAAGTCCCGAGCCCTAAAAAATTACTTTTCTGTTGAAATATTTGGTGAACTCAATCGCATGAGTCCCAATTATGGTTAAAAATCTGTTTTTAAAATTTTAACATTTTCTATTTAAACAATATAAAATGTTGCGTTTTCGCAACGTTGGGAATTAGGGGTATCAGAATTAGAGTGCAGCAGGCTTTTCAAATTTATTATTTTTTACAGTGTTTTTACCACTTTAATATTGTATATATTTATTTATCTTCACTATATTTTGAAATACAACTACTTAATGTTTAAACGTATTTCTTTATATGTGGGAAAATATGTTGTTACATTTTATTTCACTGATTTTTATGAAAATCTTCAAATCAATTTTTGTGTTCAGGCACTTTACAGGTTTTGCACTGGTATACTGTTTGCGAATGACATATTCTACACCTCTTCCTTTTATGTTCATCAGTATGCACTATTATGTGTCCTATATTGTCCATTCTTATAGATATTGGTAGATTTCCGTGTGATGGTCTTCACAAACAGCTGTTCGAAGTTTTCTGTTTCTAATTCCGTATCTCCGTTATCAGTTATTGCAGGTTTTCCTCTCTCGCTTTGATACAAATAAAGTACCAAAATCTATTACTCACCAGGGAAATGTTAGATTCAGATATGAATAAATTCTTCACGGGATTCCCAGCAGGTGAGATGTTCAGCCAGAGCCGACGTTTCAATGGCTAACTCTGCCAGCGTCACTCAACGCCCTGAGGACGATGGCAGAGTTAGCCATTGAAACGTCGGCTCTGGCTGAACATCTCACCTAGTGGGAAACCCAGTGAAGAATTTATTCACATCGTGCCCCAGGATAGCACCAAGTCTTACATTAGATTCAGATATTTTGTAAATTTTCCGTGAATGAACCACTGCACTATCAAGAGTGCTTGTAAAAAGGGGCCACTACCACTTTTTTCCTTTGATTTTAATTCCATAATTCGATAATGCTTTATCATGAAGGTCTACACCTCCCATTCTTTTGCTGTAGTCACTAATTACATTTGCCTGGGGTATTGAATCCATTTTTTTCGTTTTGCGGTTATACCATTTTGTTTTTACTAAAGTTTTAGCATTCCCACATTAGTCGCCACTTTGACTACGAAATTGTCATGCCATCGTATCACGAATATCTTGTTCGATTCGTCAAGCGCTGAGTCATACGAACCTTTTTTGTCAAATCTCTCGTCTTTGGTTGCTTTCAAGAGACAATCGGAAATCTGGTTCTCCCGTACAGTCCCAGTGGCAAAAGAAACCCTTGTGTGAAAGGGTTGACAGTAGTGCATGGCTAGTAAAGAAATTATCAAAATAGATTTTGTGATCCTTTAGATTTTTAACAACGCTTAGCAAATTTGTTACCACTATTTCTCCAAGATTAAGGCCGTCATTTGGTTTAGAAGTTGCGCCAGAGTATGGATGAAATTCGTAGAGAAAGCCACACGAATATGCCAAGCACCACAGCTTAAACCCAAATCTAATAGGCTTCTCACGAATAAACATTTTACATAATTTACGTCCAAAATAAGGTACCACCTGCTCATCTATTGTGATGTTACGTGAAAAGATTCCGAATTGGATGAAATTTTAATTGATTTT
This sequence comes from Pyrrhosoma nymphula, assembly GCA_963573305.1. NCBI lineage: Eukaryota > Metazoa > Arthropoda > Insecta > Odonata > Coenagrionidae > Pyrrhosoma > Pyrrhosoma nymphula. Next base: position 32,023,055 of record OY754335.1, on the reverse strand, counting down.
TTTAAAATAGTGGCTGAATCTTTGCAAACTTATCATTCAAATCAAGGGTGTCATTGCAGGAAAAATGAAGGTACTTCTTTATTTGTTGAAATCTAATACAGGATAAAGCTTCTCTGAAAAATTTGACACTATTTGGGTCTCAGCTTCAATAAAATCGGGACTGATATAGCGTATGATACCCCGTCAAAAGGAGAATGCCAAAAAACTATCTGAGATTGTTGCGATTAATTTAAAAATCATGGTAGTTTTATCCATAGAATATTTAATTGAATAGGATATTATCATATTAATCACTTTTTCATAAAAGGAACAACTGAAAGGATTCAATTGGGGTCAAATTGCCTAATGAACATTTTAACTTCTTTCGAGATTCTACTTCGTTGCACTGAGTGAATGATTCATACCTAGGCATACGTCTTGCCCATATTGGAGGTTTTTTCTCCAAGACAGGAGCTTCTGAATCATTCTCTGTGAATGTCTGAGTCTCTTTAAGAACTAAGTCAATGCTGTGGTGCAGTTCAATTGTCCCCGCTACATCACTCAGAAGCTCTCCGGCTCTGTCATCTAGATCCATTTCGTTGTCGTCTATGTCTTCTGCATCAGTGAAGGGATCTACTGCTGGTGGAATGATCACAGCATCAGGAAAACTTCCTTCTTCCAAATTATCTGAGTTTAGTTCCTCGAGCACCGATAAAATGTCAGTTAATTGTTTTACATGGGCATTCAGAGTGAGAGGATAAATGGTAAATAAGTTCCTACTAAAGTGAAACGTAAAACGTGTCTCCAAGTACAGATGTAGTACTAAATGTATATGATCAACATCTGAGAATGAATGCTTGCTGCTGTACTTGACATCGACCTAACAAAAGTTACGTTCCCATTTGAAATCCTCACTCCGCAAAGCTATTGAAGATTCCTATGCAGCTATGTCCCAAAATTCACTGGAATGGGAAACGAATACATTTGTACACCCTAAGTCCCAACGTTGCGTTTTTGCAACATTAACACGCAAGTAAGAAAATATAGTTTTAGATAAAAAATAATTACTTCATCTCGTGAATGAACTTTGAAGATACATTGTTGTGTTATTTAATCACCTCAACGATTAAATATCTCTAAAATGTTGGAAGAAAAAAAATAATGAAAACGCTCCTCGGAAAACGCACAGGAAAGAACAAGTTGCCAAGCAAATAAAAAAATCACTGATAGGGAAAAATTATTCAAAAAAATATTATAAGAAGTAATAACATCTATATATGTATAACAATGAAAATAATTTACCATAAAATATAAGAACCAATGTAAAAAAATAGCAAAGAAAATGTTGCGTTTTCGCAACGTTGGGACGAAATGGTTTAACCTCCCCCTTATTATATGTGATTGGTTGAATCTGCCAATGTAGTTCAGGATACTAATGATCGTTGATTGGTACGGGTGGAAAGTGTTTTCAGGGTTATCTCAGACGTGGAAAAGTCATGGGTAATGAGAAATTAGTCCGGAAATTTGGTTGTCTGCATCAAAATCTGATGAAAAGAGTTGTTAGTTTCAGGCGTGATGTGGTGAAATATCCCAATGGGGGTTTATCACAATTTTTGCTTTTTACTTTGTCTTGCAGGGGACCGTGGCAAATGGTCATTTGCAAATATTCTCTTAAAGATTCCAAAAATTGCCAGAGATATAGGAGTCTAAAGTTAAATGGACCTTCCCATAACGGCCATGACATCATTTCATCCATCGCTTTTTCCCTCTTCTTCCCGATACATTCTAAGAGATGCCTTAAAAAGGCTCTTGTGAAGATGTCCACTTCTGCGGGAAAGACAACAGTATAAAGATTTATAAAATACTTTTTAAAAATATCCTTCTTTACTGGGAATCGAACCACGGGCTCAATCGATGGATAAAATGACATCAGAGGTCGCTTTGCGGAAACAGAAAACAATACAACTTTCTACAATTAGTTATTTTGTTATTAGGCTTTAATGTTTCAAAGCAACTCCGTTAATCTGTATATGAAAACCTTTGCAAATTTGATTTCAACGGTAATATCAAAAAAGTATTCGAATGATAATCCCCCAATAAAGAAAAGTGGCAATATTCCACAAAATATATTTTGGAATATTGCCAATTTTTTTCACTATATATTGTTTATTTCTGTATTTCTTTTTAACCCATTTCTCTAAAGAAGACTTGACTGGTATAATTAGACTTCATTGACTTAATAGGTTGACTATTGAAGTACTGGTAGGTAATGACCATTACCATAATTAATCACTATTAAATTAATTTTTCGTACTGTGGAAAATTTCCATTTTTCTTTCATCATAATCTGATGTTTTCCATTTAGTGAGAAATACTGTTTTAGGCACTGTCTGTTGGTGTGTATACATACAGTTTTTAGTACTTTGCCTGAATTATAATTGCTCCTTTGCCCAAAAGATCACAGTACAATACATGATTACACTTGTATGTGATATGAGGCACGTTTAAGTATTCACAATTTAAAAACAAAGAAAAGTTTACAATTTCACTAGATTCTCTAGAAAAAAACAATAATGAATGCATAACAAAATTGTTTCCTAGTGACTACTTGGATTAAGTTTCCTAGTGACTACTTAAGAATTTTCACTTTTTTCCTAGTCTCAAGGTAGTTTGAGCAAAAAATCACTTCACCTAGAATTTGATAAATTTGCAGCATCGTAGCTAGGGGCTGGCTAGGCAGGCGGCTGCCAGGGGAGCAACCCTCAGGGGGGTGCACCTTGCAGACCCACAGCTTGCAGGCCGCTGCAGTGCAGTGGGGCACTGGCAAATAAAATTAAAACATGATGCTAACCAGGGGGAGGAATGAGCGTGTTAAAATCGTTGTAGGCTGTTTTCCACATTTTAAGAAATACCGTTCAGCACCGTCGGATGGCGCTACTAGTACTCAACTAGTTCGTATTTATGCCGCAGAGGTGGCTCTGCATGCGGGGGAGCGGTAATTTTGAATCGTTATCTCGCATAAATGGATATATCTTATTTTTTCTTTCCTGTCAGACATATTTAACCTTGCGGTAGCATGTGTAATGGGAGATCATTGTGGCCTCTTGCCCACAGTCGAAGAAGTACCATTCAGCAGCGTTGGATAGCGCCAGCAGTTATTTAACCCATACCGAGGAAATTTTTTGTCCAATCTTCTTGATTTTTACATATGAGTATTAAAAGCACTTAAATACTATTATCATACAGTTTTAGCTACATAGGATTCAAAACGACAGAGTTATGGGGCGTGACCATATGGTCACGCTAGGCGGTTGTGGGGTCAATTTTTTCCAAATGAAAAAGTTTTGTTTTAATGTCTTCAGGTTGATTCATCTTACGTAAAAACATCTAGAGTAATATAATTATAAATTAAAAGTGATAACTTAATTTTTATTTATTTGTTTTCAAACAAATTCTCAAATATTTTAATTTTTAATTCAATTAGAAAATATCGAAATGCAAGAGAATACTCAATAAAACTTGGTGCGCGTTACGAAGCAACTGAATTTGGAAAACACTTCGGGGCATGGTGAAATTATAAAAGCAATTAAGCACAATACAAGTTTTAAAATAGCATAGGAAACAAATTGAAAAGTTTCTAAATTACTAACTATCTCTTATTGTGGTGCTATTTTGTGTGAAATTCGATAAAGCACGCAATTCACAATCCAACGTTGCACTTAACACATTCTGTGCGCATGGAGGAACCACATAACGCAGACCTTCGTCTTATTCCACTCCCTCATTGATGGACTAAATGGTTTAGACCATCCAATCGCACACTGTCTACAATTCGGCTTTGGATTTAACTGTTAGTAACTGGCTGTCTTCCACTTCTCTGAGAAGCGTTTGGGTACCTTGTAAGGTATTTCTCAACAATTTCTCTTCTTAATTCTAGCTGAGACATTTTACTTCCAGCTTTTTTGGCGAGGATCCATGCATTGATCGTGACAGCGTCGATCTTTCACGTAAAGAGGCCGCCACTTTACTCCTAATGCCAATCCTGTTGTAGCTTATGTTCTGATCCATTCAATCAGTACCTCCCATAAATGTATTTTACTCTCCAAATGCGCTGGGATGGGGAATGAGAATTTTTTTTCTGTTCCCTTGAATATCGTTTCACAATAACCGCATGATTTGCACCGTACAATGTCGATGCGTTTATCACAACTGAGAATTCAATGGCAGAAAGATCTCACGATGCTTAACCCTTTCCTGCCGGCGACTACGAAAGGAAAATGTTTTCCGTGCTACGGGTAGCATGCGAAAATTTTAGACCTCGCTCTGCGAAGCACTTTTTTGGGGAGGAGTGGCCCAGGTACTCTCGTCCCTCCGATTTGGGACCCTACTTAACGGGGCGCCCGGCTATTACCCCGGCCACTGGACTCGACCCTCCAACCCTTTCTTAGCGGGAGTCCACGGTCAACTCATTGCATTAGCAGTGTTTTTTTAAATTAAATATTGTCTATGATTTTTAACAGTTTACACTTATATAAGAATAACTTACATATTTTCAAGCATTGTAGAATTTTAAACGGATTTCTAGCGTTAATAATAACAAAGTTAGGACTTTTCCATTTTTACAGCTAGTTAGGACGTCTCGAAATTTTCTTTGAATAAACCTCCAAATAATACTTCCCATCCTTCTTTTTCGTTCGGGCTTTGGACCGACGTAGGGGAAGTTAAAAGTATGTTTTTACAATATACATTACCTAAAAATACCGGAATATGAGTAATTACTAAGGGGATCAATGAAGGAATCGGAAAATAGAGGACATATAGTGTAAATAGGCATTCAGATTGTAACAAACACGTACGATATAGACAATAAAACGACAACATTTCTCTTTTTGCGTATTTTTCATCGCATTTGAACACACAAGGCTTTCACACAAGAAGTCATTTAATAATAACACTAAAATTTCGTTTAAAATTTGCTTATGCACAGAAAAAAAACAAAGAATTCATTTCAAGGTATAAAAAATTGGAGTTTGCAATAAATTTTTCTTTGCAAAAATCATTGACAATTCAACCACTTCAACACGAATTCCTGCTATTATGAGGATCGTAAATGAGTAGGAGGGTCGGGCTAAATGGCCGAGGATTAGCTCTAAGGTCTCGCTAAGCTGGGTCTCATGCAGGGCCTGAATACCTCCAACCATTGCTACCTCAGCGGTCACTTCCCATCCCCCGCGACAGCTATAGCCGACGTTCGGTCGTTTGCGTATGAAAATGCGCGTCGGCTATGGTCGACGTCCGGCGCGAAAGGGTTAACAGTAGCAAATGTTAAGATAGTGGTCTGAAAACTGCCTGTAGACATGTCGACAAATCCCATGCATCCCATGTAGAAAAATCCCATGTAGACAAGGTTTTAAAATAACTTATCATTGTTTTAAATATATCCTAAATCTTGTCTACGGTGGAAACTGAAACAAGGTTTGTTATGTCAAGGTTAAATATGTCTGACAGGAAAGAAAAAATAAGATATATCCATATATGCGAGATAAAGATTCAAAATTACCGCTCCCCCGCATGCAGAGCCACCTCTGCGGAAAAAATACGAACTAGTTGAGTACTAGTAGCGCCATCCAACGCTGCTGAATGGTACTTCTTCGACCGAGGGAAAGAGGCTACCACGATCTCCCATTACACATTCCCACGCCTGATGCCAACTCACATTTTTAAAAATTGCACTTGATCTCGATAGGTGCTCCTAACTTAACATACAAAATCATTGGCCCTTCTTCCACTATCCAGCACACGCCGACCAAAGCGGCGAGGCGGCACGCCAGAAAAGTAAACTTTTAAGAGATTTTATAATGCCTAAATGAACAAACTCTTATTGTATTGTTTCCCTTCCTTCTTATAGTAAGTAAAAACTAATTTTATGCTTGAATGTATACATACCTTAACTTACCTTTTCAAAGTTAGTGTTGTTTCTCTTCCTAGAAAATAAGTCTTGGGGGGTGCAAATTTCAAATCTTGCCAGGGGTGCTCATGACCCTACGACGCTATGAATTTAACCTTATTTTAAAGAAAAAATAGTTATCTTTCCAATGGTATCAAAATATTAACCCTTTGCCAAACTACTTTTTGAGCAATTTGCCTGAAAATACAAGCTGTTTTACATGGGATAGATTACAGCTATGCGCTCCAGAGGAAGAATATTGGAAAAATTAGGAACTTATAACACCTTCATTTTTCCAAAAAAAAATAAGTGTATAGTTGGTATGTTTTCTCAACTATATATAAAAAATTAATGTATTGCCTACCACTTTAATTTTACAGAATCACAAAAAAACTACCTGTTGTGAAGGCGTTTTCACCATTCAATGTGAAAAAATGAGTCAAGCTAAAGATTTATGTAGCTTTATTTATTTCATTACTAAGTATGTTTGATGTATATAGCTATATTTTTGTGCCATTAATATTACAATATTAAATTCATACTTCTTACAGATGCTGAAATAAAAAAATAAAACTAATATGGTCTCCATTATGATTAGGGAAATATCTCACTCAAACTACCTTAAGAACTCTTTTACGTCATAGTACATTTTGTGGCAAATATTCCTTCAGTTTCACTCTGAAGGTAGTAATGTTCGAAGTTGGTAATCTGTCACCTACTTGGACGATGAGTTCACCACCAAACTGTGTTTGAATTTCCCTGATCATGGATGAGACTAAAGAATAATACGCCTTCAGAAAGGAAGCTAATTTTCCCCAGGTCGATAATTGCGGTGCTACATTTGTTGAGAGACACCATTCCCACATAGAACATGCATGTGTTAATAGGTTGTGGTCCTATTCTTGTGCCTTCTTTAACCTTTGGCAAGTGTGCATTTTTCAGTCACACGAGCGGGTGCATCGTTTACACAGAACAGGAAGATGCTAATTAAGAATAAATTAGGTGCTTTGTCAAATAATTTTGACTTCATTCAACTCATTCATGTGCCTCATGTTTTTTCGCAAAGTTAGCTGAATGGATTACGATGGAATATGGAATAATTGCATAACCTTCATGATATGCTCAGCAAGTCTCATGAACATGCTTGGCAGAAAAATTTTAAGATGGTTAGTTCTGAAACAGGAGCACTGACTATTATATTTAGTGAATATATGGTGGCAATGAATTCCAGAAATATCACAAAACTCTTTGCTTTTTATATCTGCAGGAATTCCATGTTAAGTTTGCTCATACAAATAGAGCTTCCATACATGCAAGATTGTCATCTTAAAAATCTATTGTAAAAATACGGAATCAAAGCAACGCAATGTGAATAGAGAGTGGTATTATTATTTTTATGGATATTACATGAAAAAGTATGAATTAATTTGCAACTGAATGCCACTTTGATAAGTGAAACACAGCTTTCAAATTGTAATTTCAAACACTGGTGGCTTTCAGTCCACAAATATTGAGTTTTTTGACTCTGACAAAGTATGCTGTTCATGATGCAGGAACATCAGTAGTTTCAGCAAGTAATGCATGAAATTATATCCTAAAGAAGTTAGTATCTATTTTTCCTCTTTTCCTTATTTCCACCGACCTGCTTCTTTTCTTATGATGTTTAGTATAAACAATGTGCCACACATAATATTTACATGCAGTGAAGCAATTTAAAAAATACTTTTCTCTTAGCCCATTGGCTAAACTTCCTCCTCATAGATCCTAGAAATTGGCTAGATAAGTCTTTTCATTCAATTTATTTTTCATTGACTCTAATGGAATCTTATCTATTCCAAAGTTGTTCTTGCTTTTATTTTTCATAGTGCTTTCTCTATCTCCCAGCTATTTTATTCTTGGACCAAAATTTTATGTGGTGCATTCATGTCATTATCATCATGTTCAAAGAATATGCTCTCTAAATTGTGTTTTGAGTGTTTATATTTTTGGTGATTTATTTCTTCATCATCTTGTCTTTGCAGTCATGCTGCCGTCCATTTATGCAGTTTTTAAATGTGAAGCCATGGACTATAGTTTACATGTTTATTTAACGTGTACTCATCTCAGTGCATTCAAGTATTTGAAACATGTAACTGGAAGAGAGAGAAGTTGATCAAGTGATGGAACAGGTCAGATATTTTTTTATGCAACTGAAAAGGTGGAATTTTTATCTCATTTGTGAAATTATGTAGTAATATTTTTTAGCCCAGTTTTTAGCAGAAAATACCTTTTACAAATCGAAACCAAAAGAAAATTTTAAGTTTTGCCCTTGGTTACCTAAATGTTATAATTGTACAAATATGAAGTGGTTTGGTGAAGTGAAGAGTAAGTAGTTCTCAAGTTAAGGCAGCTTGAGGCAATTGTATGTGTACAGGAAAATATTGGTGGAGGTTGAAGCAAGTGGCATGGAAGGGTGAGGGATGTTATGTATGATATATGTATTTCAATGCATCCAATGTGAAGTCCTGAGTTCATGGTATTGTGAGAAGGGGGTCAGTGAGATGGATTAGGCCAGCTGACTTTAATATCAAACCCTATCAATGATGTGAGGTTGTCATGTGTAAGAAATGCAGCCATTAGAGTATAGCAGAAGAATGCCAATAATGTATATTATTTTAAGACATTCCAATTGAAACTGTTCTGATTTAAGTGTAGCAAGAATTTTTATAATATTTTATTTTGTGATATGTAGTTTGCATTATGATCTGTAATACTCTGGTTTTAATCCTTAGTGTAAAGTTATTTTTATAATGTCCTCATCTAAACACACTGATTCATTTTTCCTTTAGTTTCTGTAGTATTTGGGAATGTTTGGATTGCTGAATACCTTAGTTATTAATCAGGAAGTTTGCTATGAAATGATAAGGCTTTATTATATGGCAGCCCACAAATTATTTAAAAAATAATATTGGGTTAGTCATTTTAAGGCATAAGTATTTTTTTTATTAGTTAATTGAATGGAGGCGTATTTCACATGCTCATGTTGAAGGTGAGCGCATCTCAGACCAGAGATCTCTTCACATTCATGGTAATAATGATGCATAAGATGTTTTAATTGTGATTTGCCGTGATAGTCTATGCCTTTATTAAATTTGTACTGTGGTCAAACCATGAGTGTTTGCTTGGAAATTGAAGGTATGAGCTCCGAAAAGCTTAATATTTTCTTTAGTAAATCTGTTTTACTTCCATTGCAAAGGAAGTGGTTGACTCACTCAAGATAATCATGGATTACACTTTTTCTATTATTGAGATAGAAGAATATTGATAATTTTGCATATTTGTTGATACTGATTGCATTTATTGTTAGAAATGTATAAACTATGCATTTTTCCGTCCTTTATTACTAAAAATACCGTTGTAAAAATGATCTTGTTATTAAATTGTGAATGGAACCCTAACCTTTTGCTGCCAGTGGGCTGATTTATCAACCTTATGTGTCAGTGCGGTAACTGCTACCAGCCAATATGCTAGATGCTGTTTAAGCATCTAAGTATAATTTTTTATTTAATTTACCTTCAAAATGCAGTCTATGTGCATAATTTTTTACTATATTAACCCAAAATTTTAACCAAATATTGGTATTATATATTTTAGAAAAATAAATATGTATGTTGGTTCATAAAAAGTTAAAAACTATAAAATTGAGAACTATGCACAAAATTTCTTGGCAGTCTTAGCACGTCCCACCTGGAATTTTCCAGCAGTGAAAGGTTAAAGATGCACCAAAGGTCTTTGTTGGTGCTTTTATTGTCGGGAAGATGTTTTATTCTTCTCATCTGCCTCTCCGTCCAGAAGATTTTGCATATTGTTAATAGAAATAAACTTAGGGAGTTTTATATGTCATTGTTATATTTTTATCATGCATTTAAAGCACAATTTGTTTTGTAAAATTTTAACTGTTTAATTTTTATTTTGTATTAATAAACTTTTTCGCATTCAGTGGCTTTTTTTTTATAAGCTAAGGTAGTTTGAGCGAGATATCACTTCGCCTAGAATTTGATGAATTTTACCTCATTTTAAAGAAAAAAAACTCATCTTTCCAATGATTTCAAAATATTAACACCTTCCCAAACTACTTTTCGAGCAATTTGCCTTAAAATATAAGCTGTTTTACATGGGATAGATTACGGCTGTGCGCTCCAAAGGGAGGGTATTGAAAAAATCAGAATTTATAACAACTAGATTTCGTAAAAAAAAGTTGATGTTTGTATTTGCTGAACTATTTATAAAATTAATCTATTACTTACTGCTGTAATTTTTACAGATTCACGTAAAAAGCCTTCTGTTGTGAAGGCATTTTCACCATTCAGCGTGAAAAATTGAGTCAAGTCAGACTTTTGTGGATATATTTTTTAAATTACTGAGTATGTTCGACATGTTTAACTCTATTTTTGTGTGATTAATATTACAATATTTATTTCATACTTCTTACTGATGCTGAAATTAAAAAATAAAATTTGAATATGGTCTCCATTATGACTAGGGAAATATCTCCCTCAAACAACCTTAATTCTTCTGCAGTTATTTGGTGTTAATTCCTTTCAGGTTGAAGCCAGGAGAAAAAGTTAATGGTTGAAACGTGTCTATTGATACTTTTGAGTGGCGAGTTTTTTTCCAGTCTCAGAGGAACTTCATACTGCTAATAGAGGTCACGGGAGTTGAGGGACGATGGATACAATGCTTATGAAAGGAAGGCGTGCTTGTGCACCTTTACTACTTTAGCTGTAGGTTTAAAGACATAAATGTAGGTTCAAACTACTCAAAAGTGACCTATTATAATACTTTTCATATGCATATCTTTGCGACTGGCCTTTCATGCGTGCTAGGAACGGTTCAAGCAGTTGGGAGGTGGGGCCACCGGCACCAGGGAGGTGGAGTGGGTAGAGAGAGAAAACTGGGAGTCGACGTTGCCATGTAGACAACTTTGGATTTATATGTAAACGAAAGGATGATTGTCGTAAGCATTCTTTGTGTCATTCTGCTAGAGGTTAAGTGTGTGGCCCATGACGAAGGGCAGGAGTCATGAGGTAGGGCTCTGTCGGTGGTGCCGTCAAGGGGATTAAACCTTTTCAACCCCTCTCCCGTATAAGGCCTTATCTTGACCAGTCTCAAGGGTCTTCAAAGGAACGGATTATGACGAAGTGTTTGGTTAATGACTCAGAAGTGGACTTTAAAAAATGAAAGTTTTATTTGGTAAATAATAAAAATAAATATTAAACTTATTTTCTATAAAAAAAAAGCAGATGGACATTAATCCAAACTGCATGTAATTTCGTTGATTTCTTGCCATTGCTGTGATTGATCGAAGAATAAGCAGAAGTAGCCCTTGAAGACCGAGTTATTGATCAGTGGTTGCTCAGTAGGGCTATAAAATACATTGAGCATATGGAATTATAATCAGTTCTGCAAAAATTTGGTCATTAAGAGGGGTGATCGCTTATTAGAGACGGTCGTTAAGAGAGGATACACTGTAGCATGTCAATTCTTGAGAAAACAGCAATGGTGTATGAAGACTACTAAAAAATAGCCCTAATTTCTTACTCGGCGAAGGATGTCCAATGAGTTTTGTAGTACATAAATACATCCAGGGTAGGAGATGAGGTAACTAGATTACTTAGGTGTAGATATGCACCCATTGAATGCTTCAAAACTGCAAAACATCATTGTTATTCCCTAGCTGATATTTAATTTAAGTTATAACATATGCTTAATATGCAAATATAGCATATTACTCAAGCTGGGAAATGGGGAAGTAGCATTCTACAGTTTCTACTAAACAATTAGATACAATAAACAGGCATAGGTAAAAATATATTTTTACAACAAATAAATACAAGATATTCACAATCAGGATGCATTTAGGCACAACTTGGTACATCCAAGCACAAAATCATCTCATTTTTGGATTGAACGGCAGGCGACTCTGATCATCTCAAATACTGGTATTGGCTGAAGTCAAAAGTGGAGAATGGCCCAAAATCATCGACCATTATTGGCTTGTTGATTGTCGGGGAGTGTACTTTGATTTGCCTTATGTGCGTGTCTCTGCCATTCTGATGATTGCTGACCACCGCAATCTGAAGCATAAATGCTCTGACTGGCTTCCCATTGGAGAGAGACTTGATGGGAATATGGACCCAACCCGAAGGCTCATTCAGGTCGAGCACTTCAACTTCCTGCAGATCATTGAAGTGAGTACCCGCTCGAACTGATATCCTAAGTAAAGCAAAAATTATGCATTAGCAGAGTGATTCCACAATAAATCATTAGAAGTTAGCCAGTGTCACTCACTACATGATCAAGCCCAAGTTTGAGGCCAGTATGATAGGTTTCCAGTATCATGTGATACTGAACTAGCATCTTGGCTAATGAGCATGAAGACTATCATACTCGCTGAGTCACTTGATTTCATGATTGATGCAGTACTAGTTTGCTATGTGCTCCCAGTATGACCTAGTAGCCGTCGACCAATCATGTTAGTTTTGACAGTTGTAGCATGATCTTCACTTTCTGAAATCAGCACCTTTTGTTGCTATTCATAATTTTCTGACCATGAAATCAACAATAAATAAAAATGTCCCAACAGTTATTTTGGTCACCTGCTGCCATACATTGGTAAATCTAAAATTACAGCTGACACAATACATTATAAATAAAAATACCACTAGGATGGCTCCAATCAAACTGGATTTCATTCTAAATTTCAGATATTGGCTAGCATACTATGTCTTGTGCAAGATAAAAGTATCATGTGTGAAACAGGCTTTAAGCATTTTCTATCATCCATTAAATTTATCCTTGCAGCTGAGAGAGGGGAAGGTAAATGTGCATGGGATTTTCATATACAACATGCAGAAACTTGTGTCCTTTGCTGTTGATTGACAATGTAAAAATGTGCTAAATACATCAGCAACAAATGGTAGGAGGGAGAAAATGGTGGTGGTTAACTTGGCAATACAGCAGTCTAATATGTATATATATATATGCTATCGAGATAGAAAATGCTCGTGGTGAAGGAAGCACCCTCTCCTGCCTGGATTGGTTGCTACCTTTTCCCTTGTCACAGAGCACTCACCTTAGACCCACTATCAGTGGCAATATTGTTGTCCAATAAATCGAGTGGATAATAGTTAAAATATTTTGTCCCCGAGCAAGCTGGCAGTGACTTATCACCCAATACCGTCAGAACAGTAGAAATTAAATTTGAAAAAAGCAACTTATTTTAAAAATCCAGAATCCATTCATGAACAAAAAAAATTCATAGAAGTTACGTAGTCATGCATGCCACACAGTTTTTCATAAAAACTTTGAAGAAACTTTTGAGTCAATAGAGCACATATTATAAGGTGAAATGGCTTTAAATGACCCAGAACTAATACTAGGAGGACCACTCAATTCGTTTTAACTAAAGTAGACGTTAAGGGTGGCCTTGAGGTTATTATGTCTCATTTGAAATTTGCACAGTAAAAAAAGCTGTGAACATTTTTGAAATGCAATAAATTGAGTGCAACACCAAGCAACTATTATTTAAGATTAACCCAGAGTTGACAAACTGGCAACCTCGGGAAAGAAAGTCTGGTGACCAGACTCATTTCTTCCCCACTCTCATTGGAGAAAATTTGATGTGTTGTCATCAAAATTGATGGAGTGGCAGTCAATACATGAATGAAAATCAAGAGTATAGCCACCACTACAACCTGATCTCTGCCAAAATAAATGTTTTATATGGTTGACATACAGCATATTTGCTGCACGCTTAATGGTATTAGAGCTCCGGCATCTAATGAGATAACACTGGTGGAAAACTTCCCGCAGGCCTCCTCAAAGCAAATTTAGAACAAGCTATCTAAAACCTCTTTACTGTCTGGATCTAAAACGGCTAGAAGTATTTCAATGGATTTGACGCAACCAACACTAACATTAAATTGGGCTACTGGAGAAATGTCTGTGATAAAAAACTTTGATGCAACTAAAAATATAAAGGATAATAAATTCATCAACTAACTGGAGATTGATTGGATTAAAAAGATTTAGGCATGATTCCTAAACAACGCTATATTTACAATGCAATTGCAACTAGAATTAACACTTGATTCTAACTAATTTCTGAATTGCATCTCTGACCTAATGGCTTGGGTGCACTCATTGCAACTGTATTCAAATTACTGTGACTAGGAGGCAGAGATGAGGAAAAAGTAATCAACAAATATTTGCCTAGAATTTATATTAATTAGCTTGTTTTTAATGCTCACTTCTAAAATATTTACTTACCTCGAAGGAGTGTAGCTTTCATCAAGTTTGTAATCAGTATATATCGAGATGTCCTGCACAGTGGTCTTCCTACGAAACTGTATATTGACTAGATGCGGCAACTGACCATCAGACTGCCAATATGTATCCATGCAGTTGTCTCTGAGTTGGTCCACACCAAAGCCTTGTGAAAACCAACATAAAAAGTTCATAATAATTTACATTTTGGTAATCATATTAACCACAAATTTTGAAGACTGGGACAATTGCTAATTTTTACGGCACAGTGTGGAGAAGTTAATGTGAGAGCAATGGTAAATTGAGATAGCATACTCATGTTTTCACATTATCGTCATAGGCATCATAAATACCAATAATGGGTGAATTTAGGCACAAAAATGGTGTCAATTTTCGTAGATATCAGGTGAATATATACCCGCTGAAGATAAAACCAATCCGGAAGAATCGATATTTACGACATTGTGGAAGTGAATGGTACCACTCCCCACAAAAATACATATAGTGAATTTCAAACCATATTAATGCTTAACACAGTCATTAATCCGCAGTACATATTGTTCTATTAACACTGTACCATAAAAAATCTACAAACATGAGGTCAACGCAAGCTCAAGAGTGTTGACAACACGGTGACATCCATTTACAGGGTCGATAAAAGAAAGGAAAATGAGTCACCATAAAGAGATTTTCACCCAATAACGATGTGAAGATCTAATGCTAATTAAAAGACGTAGGGCAATTATGAAACAATACGCACCTGGTTTACAAGATGAAAGGCTCCATATTGCTTGGGATCCCACCTCTCTAAGTTTTCCCAAGCCCTCGGCGCGAAAGGGGTTTATCTCATTCGATGGTCTAGCAATCATCGTAGAACTAACATTAAGAAAGAACTAGCAAATGTTATACGACAGGAGAAAGCAATCAAAGAGTTAAGGTGGAAATGGTTCTTTCCACTGACCAGAACCCGAGATGTGTGAAGATTTTGATCAATGCCAAAATAAGTTAGCTTATTGTATAACTTAAGTGAGCATTGTTATTTTGTCAACTCAAGAAACTCCTATTCCATTGACGAAGCAAGTACACCTCTCCGGGAATAAAATACCTCCGATACCTCTACTGCTTTCAAACTTACGAATTCACGATTCAACAACCACAACAACTAACAAGTGCCTAACAATAAAATAAAGTGCGCAACGCTACAGGCGCGTATTTAACTGTAGCCCAAGATGGTCGTAAATCCTTTTCCACATAAACTAAGAGTAAGCTATGATATAGGAGATTATTACTCAAATTTTCCTACTATAGAGTGTTTGTCTCTCCATAAAAAAAACATCAAAACAGTCGAATTTTGGACTTCATAGCTGCAACGTTACATCAACATTTACAAATCCTGGAATAGCATCTCTGTCAAGAGCTGGAAGACATGTCTCTCGAAAGAAGG
This sequence comes from Pyrrhosoma nymphula, assembly GCA_963573305.1. Classification (NCBI taxonomy): domain Eukaryota; kingdom Metazoa; phylum Arthropoda; class Insecta; order Odonata; family Coenagrionidae; genus Pyrrhosoma; species Pyrrhosoma nymphula. Next base: position 32,007,378 of record OY754335.1, on the reverse strand, counting down.
TCGCAGTACTTAAAATGCATGCATGGAATGCTAGAATGATTTAGGGAGCTACAAAGACGTTTTTGAGGTAAGAGGGAAAGAAATGATTAATACTGAAGTAAAAATTTCAAGGTGGTGGCCTCTAATATATTATAACAAAAATATTTTTATAGGTAGTGGCTCATATCTCCTTACACGAGTTAATTCTTTGGCTATGCATAAGTCCTTTGATTATGATTGAAAGCATGGTATTACTAATAAATTAGTATTAGTAATACCATGTTAGTATACTAGTATTAGTAGTACCATGGATTGAAAGCATGTGGGGAGCTGACTAAATAAAATTTTCGGATTACCAAAGGGAAGTTCATTTATTATATGCCAAAAAATTGGGGGGAAAGGGGTTTGAAGAAGTTTACATTATTTTTTTTAAATCTTAAACCGATTGAGTTATATTTCCAAGTAAGTCATAGTCTTGCATCATCATATTTTGTTTTTATTCAATAATTACTTATAGAATTAGTAGACTGATAGACATTCAAACATAGGAATTTGAAATGGACAGGAGCACAAATGGAAGAACACAGGTTTTGGTTGAGAATATGAAAATCAGTCGAATCCAAACAGAAAAAAATTCACCAAGTACCCGAGATTCTAACCCGTATCTCCCGATTTCCGGCCAGGCATGCTACCAATTACACCAGGCAGGTTACTCAATTACCTCCGGAATTCGACGGGGGTTTATACAAACACCCCAAATTGTTGACATAATAATTAATGGACGTCCCCCAAGGATGAGTTAGCCAACGTGTATAAAATAATTTGTTAGCCAATTTACCAAAGGATAACAGTTTTTTCTAGCAAGATACAGAATCAGTATGAGAGAGTTGGTACTGACGATTGGCCATAAGAAAACAAAATGAATGATATTATCAAGAAGTAAGAAGTCTTGGACAAATATTTAGTCAAGGCCTAATTTAGCCAAGCCCGGGATAATTATTAGAGGTGATGAACTGCGAGTAAAATCCAAAATAAAGCCCCCGCGAGTTACTTGCGAGTGCATCCTAAAAAATAAAATCGTAAAATATTCTGGGTTAATTCCGAAAGTACTGCCAGAATAGATGCCCGTTTATTTTCCATTAAAATCATTTTCTAATAATATTCTACGTGTTTACTCGCATTTAAATCCCAACAGCGCCTGCAGCGCCATTCGGGCCCGTAAAAGGCATCAGTCCAACAGCTGAGTGGCACGATGCGTGTTGCAAGTGAATCACGTTGTGTACCTGCAAGTTGTTGTCATGTAGACTATTAGGTCTTCTGATCGCATTTATGTAGTTATAATGTTCAAAATGCACATTATTGATTCTCAGCGGTGACAAAGAACTCAACTCATTATGTTTCAATAGCTGTCGTAGATATCTCTGCCGACATGTTTGGGAGTTTGTTTGAAGAGGATGGTAGCCCAGGGGGGGTTGACCATGTTCTTAAAAATGGGAAAACAAACGGAAATGGCAAGAAAGTAATTCCAGCAAAACCACTTCCTCCGAGATCAAATACAAATATGTGTGGTATTCAAAATCAGGGGGCGACCTGCTATTTAAATTCGCTCCTTCAGACTTTACTTCTGACTCCTGAATTCAAAGGTATGACTCTTACGTGAATGAATCATATATGTTTAGGCTTTCTTCCATGTAATTTTTAATTATTGTGTTCATTTTTTAGATGGCCTCTTCAATTTAAGTCCAGAAGAACTTGGGTGGAGAGACTCCGGTGATGGCAGTGTAAGTAATAAAAAGCTCAGAGTAATTCCAGTTGAGCTGCAGAAATTGTTTTCTCAATTACTACTTGCCGACGTTAACGCCGTGTCCACCACAGATTTGACTGATAGTTTCGGTTGGGTCGAAAATGAGGTTTGTTTTTCTTCATCATTTGGTGTTATCTATTTTTATTTATTGTATTTATTTTGACATATGTAATCTTCCATCTTAGGAGCTGCAGCAACATGATGTTCAGGAGCTGAATCGTATCCTATTCTCTGCCATCGAAAAGTCTTTGGTGGGAACGTCTGGTATGGATCTAATCTCACGTCTTTATCGTGGAACCGTCGTCAATCAGGTGAGAGAAGTGGTCATATGGTTTCTATAATTGGTAGTTGAATTTTTCGTTAGTGACGTTGATGGAGAAATGTGTTAGCCCCGTCTCGTTCTTCAGTGAAATAATGAATTATTATTGCCACATCGAGTTGTTATTTTAAGTCGCCTAAAATGAAGGAAAGAAAATGAAAGACGTGTAAAAAAAATTGCATTTGGATAATTTCTTCGTTCCTAATATTGTCGCGACCAAAACTGGCAAACTTCGTCACTGATAAATTGTCCACATGCACGCAAAGAAATATGTAATTCTCTTTGTAGCATTGCTTGGTTCAGACATCATCCTCGACGTAGGTACACTTGGAAGAAGCCAGGAGACACAGATAGGTTCCAGATTATGTAATGGTTCGTCACAGATACAGGAATAGCGTTAAAAACTAGCATACTTATCCAGGAGCTGATGCAGACACAGACAACAACTTATTAGTTATCAAATGTTTGGTAAAACTGAAAAAGATAAGAATGGGAAGGAGGATACGAAAGTGGAATACGAAGGCATTAACTGGGGCAATGAAGAAGAAGTATCGAGAGAAGGTGGATGAGAAACATGGAGTGGTGGGTGAGGAACATGGAGTTAGATCAGTGAAAGATGAATGGGGAAGTTTGAAAAATGGAATTGTAGAAGTGGCAAAAGCAACGGTAGGTGTAGTGAGTGCAACTAAAATTAGAAAACCGTGGATCACGAAGGAGATGATAAGGAAGATGGAGGAGAGAAGGAAATGGAAAAGCATAAACTCAAGCTAGGCAAGAGAAAATAATGAGAATTAAATAACTGGCTTAGAAGAGAAACAAAGAAAGCAAGAGAGGCGTGATGGAGAGAACAGATAGACTCCTTAGATAAATACTAAAAAGAGGGAAGAGCAGATGCATTGTATAGGAAAGTAAAGGAACTGACTGGTGGTAATAAGGGAAGGGGAATTATAACGATAACAGACATATGTTGAAGAGCTGTATGGTAAAGAAATAAGGCCCAATAGGTTAGATATAGAAAGGGAAGATGATATTGACAGAGATGGCATCGGACCAAGTATCCTAGATAGCGAAATCAAAAGAGCTCTACGAGACATGAAAAGGAATAAGGCGGTGGGAATAGATCTACATCTGCATACTACCCCGCAAGCCGCCTCAATAGGCATGTGGCGGGGGGTGTTAGGACACCAGCCGTTTACATATAAAAAGTAAACGCTCTAATGAAATTACGCCTAGCATTTATTAAAGTCCCTTATTGTTCGGGTCCCTAGATGACATGCCTACAGAGTTTTTAAAGAGCATGGGGAAGAACAGAAGAGGATAACTTTTTGCGCTTATTCGTACGATTTATGAGGATGGAGTGGCTGGAAGACTTCGCGAAGACTACTAATTCCTATACCAAAGAAGAGAAAGGCAAAAGCGTGCGAAGACTATAGGACAATAAGCTTAATATCCCACGTGGCCAAAGTAGTTCTGAGAATTATAAACAAGGCTAGAGAAGAAGGCAAATGAATACCTGGGTGACGACCAGTTCGGGTTTAGGAGAGGGACGGGAACGCGAGACACTATAGCGGTGATTAGGATGCTAGTAGAAAGAAACCTAGAGAATGGGCAGGATGTTTTTGCATGCTTCGTAGATTTCAAGAAGGCGTCTGATTGGTGGAATGGATGAATGGGAGTGTTGAAGAAATTAGGTGTCGATTGGAGGGACAGGCGTCTGATTTGGAGTTTGTATATGAACCAGACGGCACAGGTTAGGGTAGCCAATGGAGAATGGGAATGGGCCATGATAGGACAGGGAGTGCGGCAGGGGTGCCCACTATCGCCGTTGCTTTTTAACGTGTATTCTGAAGAAATTGTAAGGGAGGCATGTGGAGGAGGTAGGAATAAAGGTCGGAGGGGAGCTGATAAAATCAGTGAGATTTGCAGATAATCAAGCATTGGTTAGTCAGTCTGCTAAGGGGTTACAGTCAATGTTGAATGCATTATAGGTGCAGTGCGAAAGGTATGGGATGAAGATCAATCACAAGAAAACGAAAGTAATGAAATTTTCTAGAAGTAAGAAGGCAGGGCTGATTATAAGGGTGGGAGGGCAGAAGATAGAGCAGGCCAAGCAGTTTATGTATCTGGGTAGTATTTTGGAGGAGAATGGGTTTAGTGTAAGGACATCAGATGCAGAACTGCGCTAGCTAAAGAAGCATTTTCGAAGAGAAGTGAATAGATGAGGGGGGGGTCTGAGAAGAAACGTAAAGAAAAGGCTGGTGAAAGCTTTAATATGGAGCGTGGCATTATATGGGTCGGAAATTTGGTCATTGCGAAGGGAGGATGTGCGTAGATTTAGGCGTTTGAGATGTGGGTTTAGAGAAGGATGGAGAAGGTTAGCTGGATGGGGAGTAAGACAAACGAGGAGGTATTGATGGTCGGAGAGGAGAGGAAGCTTGTGGCAGAGATTCGGAGAAGGCAAAAGAGATGGATGGAGGAGGTTTTGAGAGGAGTGGGCATGTTGAAGAGAGTGATAGAGGGGAGAACACTGGGGAAGCGTGGAAAAGGAAGGAAGAAGATAGGAATTCTGGATGAAATAAGAGGAGGTAGAAGATATGAAGAATTGAAGAGGGATCTAATAACGGGCCATCCTTAGGAGGGAAAGCGAGATAATGTCTATGAGGTTGGGATGCAGAATGGGGACTGTCCAAGAACCTACCAATCAGCTGGTAGAATACTTGAATGAAAATGGGGATTTGTATTGGGCTAAATTTGCATCTCTTTAACTCCTCTTTAGCATTTTTTTGTGGATCTTATGGTTCTAGCTTAAAGTATATTTTTAATTCACTCGTGCATAAACATTTATTTTCATCTCCCTATGCAACAATAACTCCTCTCAGCTTTGTCCTTTCATTAATTTCATTATGGTATTCTTGCATACCTTTGTTGTACCTTTGTACCTTCCATTCATTTTTACTGATTGCCTTCCCTTGAACCTTTTTTTACTGAATCTCACAAGGGAAATCTCACACGACCGTCGGGTGGCCAATCAAGTTCAAATTTTCTGATTCGGTGGTTCATGGTTATTAATTCAATATGCTGAAGCGAGACCATGCACCTCCCTTAAATTTTTGAGAAAAATGCAATTAAAAATTGTAATAAATCATGTTGTGGTATATAAGCTCTGTTGAATGTCATTTCCAACATGGCGGCGTTAGCCCAGTGGTTAAGACGGATGCAAAGGTTTCGTGTTCGATCACAACTGTCGGAATATTTTTTTACTTTATTTTTCAAGGTTTTTATTGTTTAAATTTTTAAAGATTGTTTTCTTATCATCGTTACCTCAGTTAACAATATTTTTAATGCAATTGTTTTAAATATTAATAAGTGCTAAACAGGGTAAGAAATGGAGCAAGGGCTAAAATAACCTTTCCAAGGGCGGTTATATATTTATTTTCGTGGAGAATGTCAAAATGTAGACTTGTCAAACAATAATTCAGCTGATAAGAGAGTGTAGTGGAGAGCTGCAGCAAACAAATCTAAGGATCAATGGCTGCTGATGGAGAATCAACATTTCAGTGTGATTTCCAATTTCTTGAATGTATAGCCATGATGTGAAGTTCTACCTTTGATTTAAATTGTCCGTGAATTCATCATTACTTGTTCACATTAAGGAATATGCACCCACTTTCTAGTTGTTTCTGTGGTAGTTAGTGTTTTTTTTACACAAATTCTGATGTTGTCTTCATTGATTATATCATTTTTATCTTCTGTTATCTCCCACTCTTTCAAAATACTGCATATCTAAGCAGCTGCTAATAAATATTTATCATTTTGGTTCGCCTATAATTTGCTCACCTTTCGTGTTTTCACAGTGTTGTGTTGACATCAGTTTCTTATTTGGTTTAATGAAATGAACACACATTTTGCCTTTGCAAATTTACTTTTTGAATTTGCCTTTCGACACATTTTCTTGCACAGCCCTGGCTTTCCCATTACAGTATCACAGCTGAGGCCCAAGAAATAGTAAAGAACAATTCCACAGAATAGTTTCCTGATCATGCTTATTAGTGGTGAAGAATGCTAAAGACTTGAAAATTGTACAGTGGTAATGCAAAGTTTTTCTATTCTTTGTACATATCTCACCATGGAAGTCCCAAAGTTTCAGCATCTATCATTACTAGCTCATTTTCAGGGGTTGCATATTTAACTACTGATATCTTTAAGTAGTCGTCAGAAGGGTGAAGCTTAACCCTTCCAGCCAGTCAACGCATTTAAACAGCCTACTCTCAATACAGTAGAATCCTGATTTAAGGTTTTTCAGGGGGGACAAAATTTAAAACACTAAATGCGGATAAACACTAAATGAGGACTTGTCATTTTTTTTGAGGTTTTAGGGTCTGTAATGATTAGAACAGCTTTCTACGAAAAGAAAATATAATTTCATGTCACTAAAAGGGGTCACAAAAAACAATAAAAAATTTTCATTAGTTTTATATGCTCTTCCCAAAGAAGGTTGGATTCAGTGACAAAATGAAAATAAATGAAAAATGAACCAAAAATGAAAATGCCTTAACAAAAAATACAATGCATTAGCCTTCTGACTACTCAGGAATTCAATATCAATTTTAAAACTTTTAGGAGAGACTAATTATATTTCTGAACAGCTACTTTTTAAGTTCCTCAAACGGGGACTTTTTTGAATGCTTACGACGCTTAGATAAAACACCCAATGCTGTGGATTCTCTTAAAATTGCTTCCCTTTTCATTATGATGTTGTTCAATGTTGTTACTGGCATGAACAGCTTCTTCGCCTAGTCAATTCTCTTTAAGTGAGGATTTTTATCCACCTCCTCAATAATTTTTCTCTGCTCTCTATAAACCAATAGCACCCAGGAGACTGGTACTAGTCGATCAGTGGTCTTGTTGAAGAGTTTTTTCTTGTAGCACTGCTGACTCGACTGCTGTGGAACATATGATTTTCAAAGAAGTCGCCAACTCTCTTTTCTGAGCCACTTCTCACTGGCCTCAAATGTGGCTATACAATACATTGTATTTTTTAAATCTGTTACGCAACTAACTAAAACCTTACTACCAACCATCCAACCCTAACTTGTACACGCTGTAATTTGAACCTTCAGGTAAAACACATTGTAATTCAACCCTCCCGCCTTTTTTTGTGTGGCCATAACTTAATAATGGCATGAAGCTAACGTCGGCATTTTTGGGGTTAAATTTTACTGTCATCACTGTGGCACCTAATAGATGTTGGCAATTTTCCTAAGAAAAATGGATTAAAGGAAAATTACCACTGGGAATGTTAGTGTGGATGGTTATCAACGTTAAAAATTCCATTTTTGCGCATTTCTCAGTGGTCTCGATGCATTTTTACTTCCCATTTTATTCTGTAAAAGCGAGGTGTAGGTGGCTATGAACTCGAAAAATCATCATTAAAGACGAACGAAAGATAGACATTTCATTTCGCAAAATATTGATACTTTCCAATTATGAGAATATTAAGGATGGTACGACATAATGAGAATGCCTTATTTAGCTATCAATTTTGATTTGTAGCTCCGAGAAATTAAGCTGCTGTTGCACATGCAAGTTTCTCACATGGCGTGCAGTTCGACATTCATTTTTTCTACACAGCGCCCGGCTAAATTTCGACGATTTCAACTACATAACATGACATATCATCATTGAGTTAAACTTACTATTGGGGAAAATGTGGTTTTACATTTATGTATGCATTACCAAGAGCATACAATATCTTAGTGTTGGTATGTTCATTATACATTCATTCATTGTACATATACAAGCATCTTAAAGCGAAACCTTAAGGATCGTCGACCTATTGAAAACTAATACTGGTGATAGTCATCACTGATGTATGGATAATCATTTGCATGAATCATCATGAATAAACCTTAAATCGGGTAAAAAAATCTTGTGCGGGATAATTTTTTACAACCTAGAATGCGGAAAAACGCAGAATGCGGAGATGCTAAATTAGGACAATTTTTACATTGTTTTTATAGGGAATGAATCGGGACCTCAAAAAATAAACGTTAAATGCGGAAAAACATTAAATGCGAAGACCTTAAATCCGGATCCGACTGTATTTAATTTTTTTTAAATCTCATTTTTTGCACCTTTGCAAACAATTATTTATATCTTTGTTAGTTTCAATTGTAACATCGAAAAAATTTAGCATGTTATACTAAAATGTTGTGTTAATGTAATAAAAATTTTACTTAAGTCTTTATAATTTAGCTTGTTCATTCACTTCAAATTGGAAAACTTGAGTCCTAAAAATTAACTTTGGTGTGATAAAGTTTGAAGCACTCCTCTAAACATAAGCCAGCATTGCAGTCAGCGCACCAGTACACTGTTTCCCTCCTTTAGCCTCTAGCGGAGCACACTTGGCATCTTCTCTGAGGCCTGGACTTCTTCCTGGCAGGCGGTATTTTTTCAAATAAATGTCTCTCGACTAAACGGCGTGGTGACTGATTTGTGGGAGGCCTCCTAGTGGTCGATGTATTTGAGCTAGCTCCGTAATTTTCAAAGAGCTGCTGAATTAGCTGAAGACGAAAGTTTAGATGATCTACCTTATTTTGACCTCTATTAAATAATACTAATGCATTGTGAACGGAAACATTCAATAACCTTCTAATTAGTTTTATATACCATTTCTTAGTCTTTTTGCTTTCTAATAAATACGGCTGAAGCTTTTCGTCTTTTAGGTCAACACCACCCATTGCGGTGTTGTATTCTTAAGTACACACTGGTTTAGTTTTTCCACCTTTTTCACGAAAATTATTGCAATGGAAGCTTGAAATAAGTGAAACTGGCTTTTTGTCTTTCCACTTCATTACCATTATTCCGTCGCAAACTTTCGCTATATGTTCTCCTTTTTTCAACTTCGCTAATTTTACCTCTTTTGGGACGTTTTTTCGAGATAATCGTAAAGTTCCAGCAATATTTGTTCTGTGATCCAATAAAAACTATGCCAAAGCAGGTGAATTATAATAATTCTGTTGGACCACATTTCCCAGTTATAGGAATTTTTTTTGGAATGTTGCATTCATCAAAATCATCCCAGACCCACGAGGAAGAAATATCATGTGCCCTACTTGGTGTATCACTGTCAGTTTCGTCTCCGCTATCACAAATTTGGGGAAGGGTATTCACAGAGTAATCACCTTCTTCTTCACTTGAACACTCACTACCTGAATCAAGAGGCAAGGGCCTAGGCACGTTGAAACACCGGTTACTGTCAGAACACCGAAGTTAAGCCCGTACGGTGGTTGGATGGGTGACCCTCCTCCATACCTCGACCAGGCGTGGATGGAGAGGCGATACTCCCTCCAGACCACCGGGAGGCCGGAGGGAGATATACCCACACCGGGAAGGTTAGAGGGAGGACACCCTCTATACCTGGAACTGGGGAGGCAGGGGGAGGCCAACCCTCCGTACCTCTACCGTGGTGCTCTTGTCCCCTGTCTGCAAGTGGCAGACAGGTATGGGGTTGGCACAATGGACCAAGAAAGGTCTAAGTGCCCAGGCTCCTGACGAAGGCCCCCCTGACTAACAATCAACCAACCTGAATCAAGAAGCACTTCATCTTCTTCTCCCACATTTTCAACTATATCTTGTATTCCTTCTTCACTCAAAAATAACTTATTCCTATTAGACTCCATTTGTAAATTTGTAATGGGCTTTCTGGCCTTCTCCTCACGAAAGAGATATACACACTGAGAGAGTTTGGAAGTGAGGCGACGTGGCCACTACTCTGTGGGTCAAAAAAAAGGATGAACGAAGCATATGAATGGCCCAGAAGTGATTACGAAAGTCCCCTAATATGAGAGACAGAATCCAGATGCCAGACATAAACAAAAGGCAAGCAGAATAAGAGAGCTCTTTGTGATGAAGGCCGTCAATGCAGACCTTGCAATGTGATGAGCTTAGATATTCTTTTATCTTTATTGCCAATGGAGTGCTTTCTCATGTTGCAGAAGACTATGATAACGATGAGGCATCTTCTCAGAGGCCAGCGATAACATTCACCCTTTAAAAAGTGCTGAGATGAGAGAAAAAAATCTTAACGGAGGGAGGTATCAACCGCCTACGTCGAACCGCTAGTGGGGCCGGACCACCGATGACGTACACTGTACGGCAAGCACAGAAGGGTTAAGGTGGTGAGGATTAGGGGAAGAACGTGGGCTGACTGTTGTTGTATTGTATAAAATCACTAATTGGTTGACTGTTGGCATCTTTAAACCACCCAAAGTTCAAGAGGGTCCAGTTTTAAACTTTTTTGCAAACGGGTTGAATCTTGGTGTTTAAGTGTCATTGGTACCATAAGTACATATCTTATGTGTTTGGTAAAACTTTGCATTCGGTCACTGGTGGTTGAACAACCTCAGTCTCTGTTTTCTGCAGTGGGAAATTTTCTCTGTCACTGTGCATTTACACCATTTATCTCAGAACATTATCATGTATTTTCTTCATTTATAAATTTTTTATTCTTTATTTTATTATATATTATCTATTTTAGAGAATCTATTTCGATGAGTCAACATGGCTGCTGACTTTTGACTCACCATTCCATCCAAATATGTAGTGTCAGTTCTTTGGAAATGTTGCCACATAGTGTTTTTTCCAATTTACCAGCCGCACATTTTTTCCCATTATTTGTGATGCCAGAATTTCTTCAAATTTGGTCAATGACTTTTAAAAATCCTAAATTAATTGATTGAATGCATGATTTGTAGACTATTTTTTTGAATAATCTCCCTGTATGTACTGCTATTATCTCATGAAAGTAATTTTTGTTTTCAAGGTTGAGTGTCTCAAGTGCAGCCGTGTCAGTGAAAGAGAGGAGAGTTTTTTTGACTTGACAATCAGTGTTTCTGGCCACAATGCTTTGGAAAGCAGTCTAAAGTCCACCTATCTTATTCCTGAAAAGATGGATGGAAATAACCGTTACTTCTGCAGCCATTGTGGTGAACTAGTCGATGCAGACAAAGTGAGTATCAATTGTGTTTTTGTTCATCTTTATCATGTATCAAATCAGTATATACCATATTTTTCAGCATCTAAGATGTACCACTATCTTATTGGGACAGATTCAAGAAAAAAGCATTTACAGTACACATGAAAGGACGGCGACAGTGTAAAGAAACAGTTCCTTCGTTCCTGTAAGCCCAGTGGAAAATCCTTAGGAAATGGCATGTCCGATGGCTGCCTCCTTACAATATACTCCTTGCTCCATTGTTGCTACACTTATAAGCAGTGTAAAATAAAAGTGGCAATGTGGCTCTGGGACAAGTTTAAGAAGTTCCCCTTAGGATTTTAAACTTCACCAGTGTTCCACTACTATGGTGACATATTTACTCCTTTACCTTCATTCATTGTCGTGTTTTTACTTTGTTTACACCAATTAGTCATGTTTTATTGATCAAGAAATGAAGTAAAAATGTAAACTGAAATTGTGGCACGCTATGCCGTGCATGGTCAGAAAATGACCATATCATCCATCAGCTTGCAGAATGGTGGTTCTGACCTCTTTGAGTTCTGCAAGACAAGAAATTCCCCATCAGTAATCACTGAAAATGTGGTAAAATTGGATGACTTCATCCTGCGTCCATGCATCGGATATCAGTAGTTGCTTAGACATTCTTTTTTGGCATTTTGCTAGTATATGTTACAAGCACTTTTCAAATACCAACATGAATCCAGCTCTGTAATTCACACAAAATACTAAGTTTTTCAAGGTGAAGTTCAAAAGATAGAAACCACAGAGGCTAACAGCCCACAGCTTACTTAGACATCATGAAGCAATGAATACTGAAAGAGAAGTGTGCCTGCAAAAATTCATGGAAATTACCAGCCAGGGAAAGTCAAAGAGGTTGCAAGGGTGGAAGCAAGGCTCATGTCCCGTTATCTCTTGATGTCTCCCGCCTGAATCTCAAGCTGGCCACTATATTAGTCAAAGGCAAGCCCAAATGTTTATTCATTCTTCCACAGAATCTTCAAAAATGATAAATTTGTCTCTGAAAATGTATTTGTCTCTCTTCTTTTGATACATGATGCATATCGTTGTTCATTTATTTATTTACAAGTGTGACTAACAGACAGCTAGCCCACGTAGTTTCAATTTTTCGGGTAGCCAAGGTGACTGCTTCTTTAGACTGTGGCATGGCACTATAAATGTCAGTTCACAATTTTCGGACTAGAAGGATCTGTTTGAAATTGTAGACATTTTCATTAAATTACTGAATTACATACTTTACTTTTTGGCAAAGTTATTACAAGTTTTGATGGAAAAGCTCTTGGGTCTTTCACTGGGTGAGGTTCTCCATTACTTCCAATAGGTAACTTGTACATTGTCATGGGGATCCTGGAATCCAATGTTCCAAGATTTGGAATTAGAGGTGGATTCCGTGATCCCTGATGATGATGGGTGAGTCACCTGTGGAAACGGAAGTACATAATGGAGAACCTCACCCGGAGGAAAACGTGTGAGCTTTTTAATCATCAGATTCACTGGGAAAGCTTGAGGTCAAACATTATTACAAGTTTGTTGTAATCATTACCAGAACTTACGCCATATACATATTTCAAGATTGTTTTGCCAGAGTTTTCTGTGTTTTTCTAGTTGAGAGCGTGGTATTTCTAAGTCTTGTATGGTGTCGTTATATATTATGCTCTTTGGTATCACAGAAGCTTTGAAAATGATGTCTATCAACCCTATTATTTTCAGAAAATTAATACCCATTACATATAAGGACAACAAACATAACATCGACTATCTAAATATTATTTTAGAGAGAGGCTGGGTAGTATTGACCATATGGGGTAAAATTTGCCAACAGGAGGGAGCATCAGGGATGGCAAGCCTGTGGAAGGATTAATTTTTGCGTATAGACTAGGGGTGATTTTAGAGGGATTATTTTGGGGAAAAATTGTATCTAAAATGTCAAACTCAGTATTTTGTGGGAATTGTTAAGTTGTTGCTTTGATTTTGTCTCTTTGTTTCACTGCTGGTACTATTATTGTGATAATCATCGTGATAAGTTCAGTTATATGTACCTAAAGTTATACTGCAGTCACTTCTATCATGATAATTACATGCTTTGAAATGTGTGGTGAAATTCATGGTGGTGAATTCTTGACCAAAAGTTTTAATCCATTGACTTTAAATCTTTGTCTTAATTCCAGCGGACAAAACTTCGTCGCCTGCCTCCGATCCTCACACTGTCCCTGCTACGTTTCAGCTACAACCCAACCAAGGGAGAGAGATTCAAAGATACGTCCAAATTTTCCTTTCCACATAGGCTTGACCTCAGTCCCTTTTGTGACTCAACCGATGGTGAGGAGAGTGTGAATGGAGAAGATTCACCGTGCAGCAATATTTACAAGCTCTTCTCTGTCGTGGTTCACAAGGGAAATGCTCATGGAGGACACTACCATGCTTATGTTCGAGATGTGAGCTGTCTTGGTCAATGGGACCATTCTGGGCAGGTAACGGAGATGAATGATTTATTTACCAACTGAACTGTTCAGTATTCAGTATTAAAATATTCTATGTCATTCACTAAATGAGAAAATTTTACAACTGCTACAGTAAAAAATTAGATTAAAACCCAGGTTGGGAGTTAAATTGTTTACTGTGGTTTTTGTGAAAGTTTCTCTTTCTATAAATTTTGTTGATGATGGAGTGCTTCAATGGGCGGTATTATTATCATGCCCATGGATTTTTATCAATATTTTTGGTCGAAAAGAAGACTTCAACTTTTGAAGATATAGGTATATTCTCAAACGTGAAGAGAATCAATGTATGAATATCACATTCCCATTGGCAGAGAGTGAAGTAAGGTGTACTTGTGCATACAGACAGAGATGAGCTGTAGGTGTAGTAATGCTTTGTGTAATTTTCCTCTCTGTGGAACAATTCATCTGAGACTGTTGGTGTGACATCTGAGTGATACATGATTGGACAAAATCCCAACACCTGTGGTTCCACCCTCAGTTAGAAAAGTTATATTAATGGATTATACATAGTGTTTCTGCACCAGCATTCATTTCCTTCACAATTTTGACTTAATGAAAAGCCAAATATATTGAGGTGTGGAAAAGAAATCGAAGTTCCAGAGTCTCCATTGAAATCAACTTAGCCTTTATTAACTCTGATAATGTACAAAACCAAACAGATACCAACAATGTGTGTTGCTCCCGGCTACATATTTATAAATAAGCGCTTCCCTATACAATGATAAATGTATCGCATACTTAACAGAGTATTAAGTGGTGGTGACAACTGCTGCTAGTGTTCAATACAATAAAGTTTTGTACTTTTCTACACTTTTTATTTTTTTTAAACACTACACGTTTCACCAATTTTATGGCATCGTCAGGTGTAGTAGTACTACACCTACACCTGACAATGCCATAAAGTTGGTGAAACGTGTAGTGTTTAAAAAAAATTAAAAGTGTAGAAAAGTAAAAAAGTTTATTGTAATGAATATTAAAAGTTTCTTCAAAGTAGAGCCTGAATCTGTGGATTTTAACTGCTGCTAGATTTATCTGACCGTGACTACTGCCAGGCTGGAAGAATACTATCCCTTGAAAAGAATTTTAAGATGTTGGAATACAAACTGGTTGCCTTCATTTTTATTTATAATTGTCATTGATGTCATGCTCCTTTTTTTGCCCTCGGGCTATTCTGGTATGCCCCTGTGATCCTGATAAGCCATTGGCTTGTCGTTAGGTTTCGCAGGGGCTGAACAACCAGAACTTGACAGAAACACCCATGCCCTGGGCAATTGAAAGACCGACCCAAGCGGGACTCGAACCCACGACCCTTGGATTAGCAGGCCGCCACTGAGGTCAGCGGGGTAAAGTCCTCGCCTGGTTTCTCGCTCGCCGAGACTGGTGGGTCCTTTTGAGGTTAACATGAACAATCAAGGTTTTGAACTCTATTTCAATGGCTATTAAACCCTTACAACGCTGAGCCATTATTTGTTAAGTCTTCCCCCTGGCTGAATGCCTTTTTTTGGAGTTTTTACTGATTTGTTACTTGAGAAACATATATCCTTCATTAATTTTAAAAAATCTTTTTAAAAAATTAATAAAAAAAGTTTTTAAAATGATGTGAATTCACGTCACCAGCTATTTGTTAGAGCCTAGTGTTTGTTATGCTCAGTAGTATTCCTTCCCCTGAAATAATTTTTTCACTTCCAAAATGTTTCTTTTTTTCTCCTCACTTTAAGTATGTTGCGATCTTCTGAGCAAATTTTTCTGCCGGCCTGATGGATGTTATGCCAATGTGCTAACTCAACGTCTTGTACGCTTTCAAGGAGATGGTTCGTAATAGAATTTACTTATGAAAAAACCCTTACATGTAACACAACCATTGACTACATTTTTCAATGTCTATGGGAAGTTCATGATGTCTTATCATGAAATTTGATTGAAAAAAAATTCATTTACTACAGTAGAAGCTGTAAATAGCGAGATCTCTCGGGATCTGAAAAATCACTCGGTAAATAGAACTCTCGTTAATACCAAAGATGATTAAATAATCACTCCACAGTCAATTCCTACAACTGTAAAGCTAATTTATCCATTATTGTGGAAAGTTTTGGTTAGTGGCAAAAATATTCTATTGAGATAGCTATTAAAAATCATATTTTCGAACACTTCATTTACTTATGATCATATTCACTTTCGATGACATCAAATTCCATGTTAGATGTCATACACTGGAATATTAAATGTCAAATTTTGATACTTCAAGATACAGGTACTGTACTGCGCATTGCAGTATTGTTATTGCCGCGATGTTTTAGGTGCGCCAAATATGTCACGGCTGCAAGTAATAGCAATGCAACAAACTAAAAACGGCAAACACTTTGAAAACGATAAAAAATTTCATACGTCCTACCTCTCTAAAAAGTGTATGAAAATGGGTACATGGTTGGGAGAAAGTTCTATGAATAAACATTTGCGAAAATGCTAGATAAATTAATAACCAAGATATGACTTACAGGGATTTCATTCCACACAAGCTCTGGGCTGCTATCTTCTCCAGTTAAAAGGTGGAAATAAAGAAGAGGACTCCAAGATCTCTAAGATTGCCTCAGAAAACAGCTGACTTTGGCTTTTTGGAATCATAGGGCCCAATATCACCAGCATTTATGATTTGTCCAAAACAGAATACTGTCGTTTTTGTTATTATTACAATAATTATGCGTGGAATACTCTCTTGAATTTATGGAAACAATTCTTACAAACAAGTCCACATTCGACAGTTGTAAGCATGGAGCGGGAACACAACGTGGACTTTCAAGGATCGACTGCATTTAGATAAGACTTGAAACTTTTTACTACTAACGAATACGGTATTGGCTCCCGCGAAACACGTATTTTTCTAGCGATAGTGCACGTTGCGGCAGCTAGGAGGCAGGGCACATCAACATTGTTATGATTTATATATTCCATGGTACATATACGTTATTTGTTTCTGCTGTGAGTTTTGAGCGTGAGACAGAAAGTTCCGAAGGTTGTAAGTTCCGAAATGAATTCCATCACGATACACGTAATATTTTCTGCCGTACTTACATCTGGCAGCAGCAGCGGGAACTTGTTGATTATGAGTATCATGAATACTGACTACACTCCCTGCTGCAAGATAGATGTATGATTTATTGTATGTACCTTTCGTGCACATCGAAATGAATAATCCTTGACCTGTTTTCAATATTAATACTCTTAGAAACAATTACAAAAGACAATACAATACGTAGACAACTAAAAATATAGGGAATCAGATTTCATAACAATAAACGTATTGAACTTCGGAACATTTAAACTCCTCAATACCGAGCCTCTCACTTAGATACTCCGCTTTTGCCTTCATCAATAGGCGATTTATTGCAATTCAGGCTGCTCTTTGCTGGCAAAAGCACAGGAAAAGGGCAGATTCTAACTGCATATGTTCTCCTGGCCGCTTGTACGTCCTTCTTGAAGCACTGCCGTGCCAAATTTTTGCTTATTCTTCAGAATAGTGAATAAGGTGAAGGAAGATATGCCAAATCGCCTCTCAATCACGCTTTTGTACCTATCACCACTTTCGAATTCATTAATAATTTGTATTTTAGTTTTCAGATCCAATGAATTTCATTTCCCAGCCACGATGCTGTATCAGTTGGACTGAACTTAATAAAAACATGGGAGGATGACAAAAGAACAACGAAGTGCACGGACTTACGAGAAATTTATTTGTGTTGATTACGGGCATGCCGTGAATGTCTGAAGTGAGCATTTGAACGTCAAATTGTGCGGAAAAAATACTGCCAGCCTTATAATTCCAATGACAGAGCACAAGTTTGTGCACAATTGCCGAGATCGAAGCAGACATTTACCACTCGTAATAGTAAATGACCCCAGTGGAGGCTGGTTGTTGTCCTCACTAATTCCAATTTGTTTTACGTGCAAATCATGGGGTTATAAATCGTTCTTTGGCCATCCCTGGCAAATTCGAGCTTCTTGTTATATGCCCTGCTTGTTATATGGAGCTTCTACTGTAATTTTAATTTCGAGTATATATTAAAAATTACATAATATATTAAGAATACTTTTCAGATTAACATAATATTTACAGCCACTACATTCATACTTTAAAAATACAAAATTATTATAAAAATTACCAAATTTTTTAAACAATTTATGTATTTTTACAAGTAACGCACAATAACTTTGAGCGTTTTTTGCTCCATCGGATAGTATGACATCATCTGATCACTGTGATCGATGTCACCCATTGCCTCATTGTATCTGACAAGTACCTCAAGTTTCGGTATAGGTTCCCCTCCCCTTCGGCGGGGGACGTCAACCATTTCACCACCATACTGCAAACTGATCATCAATACCTCCCTCCTGTCTTTTGCTTTCATGATGCAGACACCGTCTTCAGTGAAGGCATTCACAACCTCCCCCTTCTTTATTTTTTTTGAAACAATGTGGGGAGGATTTCCCTTCCTGTTAGTTCTCAGAGTCCCGGTACAATAGGTCTTCCGCTCTAGTAGTTGGTGGGCCAAATTGACGCTATTGTAGTACCTAATTGTCCATAAACGATGAATGGCCGACATCAAGCTGACCCTCCATTAGTTTACCTACAACAGCGTCAGTGTGGCCTCGCCCTCCTACAGCAGCGTCACTAAACCCAGTGTACATAAATCTGAGAACTAATCCAGAATATTCTTTAAGTGTATATATTTTTATACCGTATTTATGTTTTTTCTCTTCAAAAACATCCGAAAAACTATCTGTTCCCTCCAGAGAAGCATAGACTCATTAATGCAAAGTTTCTGCATTGGGGTCACAGCATTGGTCATAGAGTCATGGAAGAGGTCAATTATATCTGGGCATATTTTATAGAGTCGATCAGTTGGCTGAGGCTGACCGGGTCCGGGTTTTTTGAAAAGTGTAAACATTGCAAAATACCCTGGAACCAGTCACGGTTCATGCAGCCCCGAAAGCAGGGAAAGTTAAATAGAAGGTCCGGGCTCAAAAAATTGGCTATTCTGCTCAAAGGAATGGTTCCTGTATGAAATAGGATGCCAAGGCAAACAAGGAATGCCTCCTTGCTCAACGGCTTCCATTTTGCAATCCTCACATTAGGGGCTATATTTTGCTCCTTTCGCTCGTTGGCAAATCTATTCATTTCCGTTTCTACAATAAGGTCGAGGATATCATCAGTCAGTAAAAGGTTGAAAAAGTGTTGGGGTTCGTCTCCTTGGGGTGGGGTAGTCATCCCAAGGGTCTTTGTGAATGAGATTGGGTCTTTTGTTGGTCTGTCGGAAGTCCAAGAGTACGTGGTCTCTCTTAGTTTGGAAGTGGTGGCATGCAAAGAAGGGCCGGGGAGGCCAGACTCGGGGGATAACAGTAAATTACCCTGAGAGGGATCCCCTTCCACCTCTAACTCATCCTCGCTGCTCTCTCCCCACTCCATGTCCCAGAGAAATGACTCCCTTCTTCGTCATCACTTCCGGTGCTATCGTCTTCCTTCTCAAGAAGCCTCTAGAGTTCCACTACATGAGTTATGACTTTGGAACCCTCAAGCCTCGGAGACTTTTGTGGAAGTGGGTTCATCGGAACACCCAGAGGCTCTAGAATAGACAACGGCTGGGATCTGCCTCGAGATGTTGAGGGCTCTAAAAGAATATGAAAGACCGAACACCCTGCTGGTTACCATTCTCCCACCTCCAAAACAACCCTCCCTCAATGGCTGCATGTTTGACTGGTATACTTCAACACGTAGATCGACAGTTCTTTTTCTCATATTTCCCAACTATGCAAGTCGCGGAAACCAAATGTATAATTCATTGGAGAAATTTTTATATGGCCACAAAGTAAGCGAATTACATTTTTTGAGAGTTTTGCACAAAAATATCCATTTGGTGAGATCGTGCGGCAGTTTTTTTAAATTCTTTCACATGCCCTGAAACATTTAATTGGAAGCTCTAGATTACAAAGAACCGCATACCTAAGCGAGTCAGCAATATTCACTACTCTTGAGATTATTCACTAATATTAGTAATAGTGACAAATTTACTAAGTATACTGAACTATGTTAAATGCATTTGTTATGTTCACTGACTGAAGGATTAGCTGTACAAAAATTCAAGAGTGCAAAACTAGGTGTACAAAAAAATACCAATGTGATTACTCACCGAAACAGGAAAGAAACTTAAAAAAGATTGACAATGTTGCAATTATTGATAGACTGGAAAAAATTATAAAAGTTTTATATTTTTCATAAACACATCTTAGAAACAAATGCAAAAATAAAAATTACTTTATAATCTACTGGTTTACTTACCAAAACTGACGAGAGAAGAAGGAATCTGATAATGTTGAAAAAATTCAGGGTCAGGTGGCCTACAAATACAGGATACGAAATACAGGATTTTCGGCTGTTATATTTTCACATGTATGTAGTAATTACTGGAATAAAAAAACATGGACGATTTTAACGGCACATACGATGCGCGTTTAAAGAAACACTAATGAAACCCAATTCCATAACTCATCACCACAGTGATCACAAAAGTAACGGAATTATTACGAAAAAGTTAGAAAAAAAACAAGTTTATCTCGATAAAATTATAAAAATGTCTTCATATAAGTCTGAATACTTTGGATTTTCATTGCTTTACCTATATACAAAAGATATTAACATATTTAAAGCTAGAAATAACAGTGAAATGGCGTTAAATTACAAAATTCAACGAAATGCCATGCGAAAAAGTGGCATTTACGCACCTCCAATAGGAAACAACGACACTCGCAAGAAACACTTGAGTAAGGAAAACTGACCTTCCCCAAGTGATGGGTGAACTCTCACTGATGGCAGAGAGCCCGCTCGAGCTCCTAGGAACGACTGAGACGCAGTGGTACCGTTATATAATGAGCCAAGCACTGGGAGTGAATTCACGTCATGGCGCCAGCGGCTAGGGTAGTCGAGAGGTGAATTCACTTCATGCAGCGGGGAATGGGTTAATTAAGGATCATTTGATTTTTATGATGTTTACCACTTAATTTTCATGATAAGTATATGGAACTATGTATATCTAAACATCATTTTATGATGATATAGTTTTGTGTAAATTTGAATAATGCCTCAGCTTATGGTAATGAATCCGTGGTGATGAACAATGCATTTATGTCCTTTTACAAAATGTGAGATTTCCAGGGTGACCCTGTCACAGGGTACTCCTTGCAATGATAGTCCTTAATATGTACTGCTATATTTATCATTTTACCTCAAGTCTTTGCCAGTTCATCTTCTCTTGATGTTCGCACCGAGACAATTTGCCCTTCTTCCATACTTCATTTGCTGATTAATTTCCAGGGGGAAAATGTTAATGGTGGCTCTGTTAATGGAGAAAATGAAGTGAGTGATCAGCCTAGATCTGTAGTTAAGAGCGTGGTAAAAGAAGTTGAAGACAAGGACCTGCCAGTACCAGCCACTCTGCTTCGAGATATTCTGCAGCGAGGGAATTGTATCGCTCCTTCAGGTACTCTTCTACATTAGATAAAAGTCACATTTTGAAATTAAGGTGGTTTGAGCAAGATATCATTTCACATAAAATTCAATAAATTTAGCCCCATCATAAATAACAGTATCTCATCTGTCCAATGATACCAATATTTCCATTATACTGTTCGCGATATTTGCCAAAAAAATACCAGCCATTTTCCATTGGAAATGGTATGGGTATGCACTCCAGAGGGACTTTATTGTAAAAATGAGGAATTTCTAAGGCATTGATTTTGTCAGAAATTTAACAGTGTGTAGCTTGTATTCATTCTCAACTATTTAAAATAAATACAAAATCAACTACCACAGTAATTTTTACAGAATTTAAAAATAGTCTTTGGTTTTGAAGGCGTCTTCAGCATTTGGCGTGATAAAATTGTGTCAAGTTTAAACTTATTAATGCATAATTATTTAATTTCTGAGAATTTCAGTCATGTAAAACGGTGTTATTTATTTTACAATACATATTTAAGCTTAACTGTGGTAGGCTTTGCTTAGTTGAAGTTATTTATGTTTGTATTCATGATTAAGTAAAATACACTGTACTTTTCTACAATATTAGGTATACAGTAAGTCCTCGACTTACGCGAATCCAAGTTACGCAGATCCAGAGTTACGTGGATGTTCAGTTAGGACGGTGACATGCTTAGCCATTAGGCCATGGACATGCTTGCGTTTTCTCCATGTTTCTGTTACCGCCACAGATACACTGGGTGGCAACCCGCGACTCATTGTCAAGCGCGCAAGAGTAGATGCCAAATTACGGGCGTTCGGAACACCCACTCTACTACCACGGCGCGATAAGCAGCGGCACGTTCGCCAGTCTTCGGTATGGGGAGTGTACATCGGCTATTTGTCGTGTCGCACCATAAACACAACGTGCAGCACTTTCAAATCTGTTGCTGGTCACAAGCATGGCCGTTTATGCCATGGACATGCTTGGGTTTCCTCCACGTTTCTGTCACCGTGACAAATACGCGGCGATAGTGCGCCGAAAGTAAAATGCATAGAATAGCATGGGGTTGGTCAAGCTTGCAACCAGCGACTAGTGGCGAATAGTGAAATGCTGCATGTCGCATTTTAGGCACATCACGACAAAAACACTGATGAGCGACATTTCTTTATCTCCAAATACCAAGAAGCAGCGAGCGCAATTAGTGGATCATCACTTTTCGAACTCATTACGCCGATGAGACTGAGCGTTCAGAACGCTCGCAATTTGGCGTCACCTCCTCTGCGACAGAGTCGCAGGCCCCCATCCAAAGTTTATGTCGCAGCGACAGAAACACGGAGAAAACGCAAGCATGTCCATGGCCTAATGGCTCCATAAGAACCTATGTGTTTGACATTTTACTAGCTGTCGCCGCATATCTGTCACGGCAAAAGAAACGCAAAGAAAACGTGAGCCTGTCACCTATCTTACACGGCATCAACATCTTTTTTCAGCGTAGTTTGACCTTCCCGTGTAAGTCGATGCGTAGTTAATTTTCTACTCCATAGATGATGCCTGTTGTCCATCACAGGAAAAAAAAAGAACACGTTCGTGCAACAGATAGACGAACTTATGTTTCCGTTGTGCCCTGATCATTGTGATCGTTATTTATTATGTTCGAGAAAGTTTTCTCGTAAAATCATTAAAATTGTCATATATGTGTTTATTTTGGATGTGAACCCTCATAATGGCTGAGAAACGTAAGAGTGGTGAGATTTCTATGGGTGGCAAAAAAAGTTAATGCTATAAGTTTGGAAACGAAACTGGAAATTATTAAGAGACATGACAAAGGTGAAAAGTTTGTTGAAATTGCACAGGCTTGTGGGATGAATGAGTCAACAGTTACAAAAATTGTACATAATAAAAGTCAAATTAAAGAGCATACATACGTATTTATTAAGAAAATTTTCCAATTATGAACAGGCATTCACGAGTATGATAATTTTAACAAATTTTCAATTTGTTCATGTTTTTTTAAATTACATATACTTATTTTAAATTTAACTATCCAGTGAAATAAAAATTGGATTTGTGTTACTCTCGGAATTTTTGTATTATGTTAACGGCCTCTCAAAAGATGTTTTTTTTCTGTAATCGTCGCCGATTGATGCCAATCGCAATAAAACTGGCACCGCTTATGGTTCAAAAATGGATAGGCAAGTTTTTCTGTTTTGACTTATGTGGATTTCGACTTACACGGAAATTTTTGGGACGAATTAACCACGTAAGTCGAGGACTTGCTGTATTATTATGACATGTGTCACTGATTCCCGACATTGTCAGATACAGATCAGAAAAAAATCCTATCTACTGATACCTTATTCATCGCTATTGCCTTCATATCAGTTGAGAAAAGGAGATCGCAAGTCACTTTTCATTTGTTTTCTCAGTTATTCTCATTATTCTTTCCGATTTACTCACCTCAGAGGACTAGTAGAAGTTTCCTTACAAGTTCTTGTGATTTACAAGTCTGTTTGAGGAACAGAATTGGTCGTAACCATAAAAACAATTGTAACTGGTGAAATGGACTTGTAATTAGTAGACTTGTAAGTTTGAGAAACAGAATTTCACTACAGTAGAAACTCGAAAATACGAACTTCAAAATTACGAAATTTTGATTTTACGAAGCAAAATCTTCGGTCCCGACCAAAAGGGTATCTTAGTGTATGTAACAGTATGCGATATTACGAAATAACAAAGTTTTAAAATTACGAACCTCGGATCTTGGTCCCGACGTGAAAAAGTTACTTGTTGATACGAATAGTGATGGATCACAGTAACGTTTGTCAGAGTAACGTTTGTAACGCTCCTTGTCAGAGTTAAACATCTAATTAATCATCGTCGCCGAATACATTATGCACTGAATGTATTACCTGAACGATATCTCATTTTTCAATGCTACAATAGTAAAGGTGTGGTTTCGCTGGGGCATCCCGCGGCCGCGTGCGGCGTCCGCGTCCAGCAGCCGGAAGTCACTGTTGTACTCATCCAATCTATATTAAATGGGTTCAGTATCACTGATACGTCTCTGCCGTCGAGTTCGATGGCTGATGCCCGGCGTCTGCGTCTCGACTGTTTCGAGAGCAGTCGAGACGCGGACGCCTAGTCGGGCAGTCCCAATTTTCGGTGATTTTTCTGCTCTCCTCTCTCCGCATGTTATATTACGCGTCCTTTCCAGCTCTTTTTTGTAAAACTACTTGCAACATTGGTTGTCCTCTTTTTCATCTTCCAACGAAAGCAACAAAACTAAATCGTCACCATCCATTTCTGCTAAAAACTGACTCACTCTCAGAAACACAAAGTGATAAAAAATTCGTAATTAAACTAAATCCACATTCTACCACATCGCCCAGCCGTGGAATCGGGACATAGACGCCCCAGTGAAACCAGACCTTAAGGACGACTTTGAATCGTAGGCATTGTAGCACATAAAATATGGAACCAATCGGACAAAAAATGCATTCGGCTTCGACGAGTCCACAGAGTTTCCAACGAGTAAAAAATGTAAAGTAGTTGTTTACGGATATACTTGCCCGCGAGAGACTAATTGCTACAACAAACATTTTCCTCTCATGATCCTTTGCATTTTTTGGTACCAGTTTTCCCAAGTATAAATCCATGATGGATATTCCTGGTACAATATTCGTTTGCTGCGCGTGTAAGCTAAAAAACTATGACCTGTATCAGAGATGGTGCCATATTGTTCGAGCGGTAGATTCAGTTGCGAATACAACCCAAGGAAACTTTTTTTCACACTATTTCAGACTGATTACACTCAACCTTGCTCCACCGCATAATTATTCCGGCTGGCAATAGCTATCATCGAAAAACTCAGGTTTAATTTCCCGCCCTAATTGAGCGTTTTGATGTAGACTTCGAGCAAGGCATTGCCCTTTCCTTCTTTCGTCGCCAACAGCCAAGAAAACCAGAGAAAAACGAGTTCGCTTGGTTCGTACGACCAATTACTTTTACTCTCATTAATTTTTAAGATGACTATCGCTGGGCGCATGCATAATCAAAGGGAAAAAACGCTCAAGCACCCATACATATTTGTATCGGAAAATGGTGTAGGTACCTTTATCCCCTTTCGCTTCAACCCAGTGATTGAAAAAAATATTCTAAACGAGAGCTCAACTGTGTTCCTGCAGATTGATTGAGAATTAAATAAGGGTTTTCTAGCTTAATCCTTATTAGAGATATAAACAAGAAGAGGATAAGTGGAACCATCCTATGAGATGTCGAAAGTCACGCTGTCGGAGACGGATCATGAAAACTCGTCAGCATCGTAGCCCAATTGGAAGCACTTGCATCTACCTCCCCCCCACTCGGGAGGATATCGGGGATGGGAATTACATACCAGTGCGGAAGCAGGACACCGAATTGGCCAGGATCTTAGGGTAGGTGCGTTGAGGCATTACTTATCACAAGTTGGCAGTTTATTGGCTGTAACCCCCAGCAATTTAAATCGATAGATCACGATCTTGCAAAGAAACGAACTTGAGGCTTGTAACGAAAATGACTAAGTCCTGATTTCTCCTAATAAGAATGAAATTTTTCTCACTCGGGATGTATTAGATCGATTCCAAATTGATAATGACGTAAACTCCCAGTTCAGTTTGCATTTATCCAAATGAGAGGCCAAGGTGGGAGCGACGATGGAGCGAAACAAAGCGCAAAAATAAATAACTTTTTTTTTTGTTAATTGAGTGATTCTCGCGACAGAAGAGCTGAAATATTTTTTATAATACACATTCATTCGATTGTCGTATTTCTTCTTCAATTTTTATTCACTGATTCCCTTTTATAAGACTGCCCGAATGGACCGGAAATGCGAAATAGAAATTCCCGCACGTTCCCATATTGTTTTTCCCCCACCAGGAAAATTCACTCTGCTTTCCATCTCTGTGGCTCTAAAACGATGGCTTACTCTTCTCCATCACCTTTCTCACTTCCGGCGAAACTATCAAACGCTTCCCTTCTCTCCCATACTAGTCATATTTCCCCTCAAGTTTCTGTGTCCCCCCTCCCCGCTCTTCAAGGTTGGCACGAGCCATCACCTTCACACCAAAGCTCCCGTTCCGGCCCCCCAGGAGATCAGGCCCCTTCAAGTGGCCCCTCCGGCCCACTCCCTCAACACTAGGTCAGGATGTGATGTCCCACGCTGACTCTGCCGGCCCCCCATGCCAACTCTTGGACCCTTTAAGTAAAAGCCCTCACTCTCCAAAAGCATGTCTTCCCTCCCCGCTGACGCAGCCGGTCGATGTAAGGGAGGAGGAAGATAAGATGTGACAGTTCGGCGTAAAGCCGATGATTCATTCGATGATTATTCCTCGCGTGCATCTCTTGACTTTGGCTGCCAGATAGATCCACATCTCAAGTGACGCACGATACTCCGAGACCATGGGTCGCGTAGCTGTTTTTATGAGAGGGAGAATGGTGGAGTAATCCCCGCAATGACGGGGAAAGGAGGGGGAGACAGCTGATTCCGGCCTGATGCGTGGCCTGACCTGGAGCTGCAATGCTCGGATGAAAATCTCCTTGCTTGATCGAAAGCAGAGGGAAAACAATAACAAAAAATATCCCAAATTTTAGTTCAATATAGATTCTTTAAATTGATCCTGAGATTTAATGAATGAAGAGCAAGCGACCTAATCTGAATAGAGCCACAAATGAAGCTTTCGCATAGTATAGTGGAAAACGAAAATTACTGATTTGTAGTGATAGCAACGAAAGTAGCCGATGAAGTGTAAAAGGAGTTATATCGCCTCCGCTGTTGAAGTGCGTGGCTTGTATGTACAATCTACTTTTGAAAGGAAGTACATATTTAGTTGGACTCCTCTCTAAGCTGCATCGTATCGGAAATAACCACGCACAAATAAGATGAATCCAAGGGAGAATAACGATTGTTATTTTGCGAAATTAACGGGCATATCAGTATTTGTACAAAATACATAACATGCATCCATCGCACAGCATCCGCGAGAGAATCTTATTTTCACTGTCTTCAATATCCGGTGCAAATGACCGCGCAAGTCGCTCACTTCCTTAATGTATTTATAAATCAATATTATTGATGATTATACATCGCTAACGTTAAAGTTACGAGTTCTTTAGTTAGGAAATAATATAGAAAAATACGCTAAGAAGCTTCATAGGCTTAGTCCAAACCGCACGAAAATTTTGCAAAGACGCTTCATTGCCTAATCATTCATTGGAAAAAAGAACGAAAAGTTGGTTATTGCGATGTAAATTTCGGCAGGGCTTGGAAGGTGGTTTATTCTTCTGATTTATGGGATTTCCGCCGCGAAAAGCTGGAACAATGCGGTGGAAATCCCGAAGATAGGAAGAATCAAACTCCGACAAATAAGTTGTGCTCAACTGACAAACCCTGTGGGCATTAATACACATTTAAATATACTTTCATGAATTATAACTTCGTAAATCATGCAAGTACGTCGCGAGAGTACATCTTAATCTAAGGAAACAAAAAAAGAGCTTCATCGCGATGTTTTTGAAAGATACTCGTTCATACGAAATTTGAAATTACGATGTGGCGATTTTTCCGGTCCCGTCGACTTCGTAATTTCGAATTTCTACTGTAGTTACAAGTGAATAGACTTGCAGCTTTGAGTAACAGGCCCAATGATTTATTTGGCCCCACATTTGGCTTTCAGGTCAATAAAAAGACTTTTGGACTTCTCTTGGGTCAAAAGCAGACTTAATGGTATGTGACACTGATTCTGATCTTGTATCCATAAGATGAGTAGTTGTTCCATCTCCTCGATTACTTAACCATTTTTCTTTAATTTCATAGTGGACATCATTGGAACAGGACTTTTCAAATGTTCCATTATTTTATCTCTATTTCTGAGAATCGTGTAAATGGCGGTGTGGTTCATGTTGTACGAGTGAGCAATATCGACCATTTTCTCGCCAAGCTGCACTCTCTATTATTTTAATCTTGGTTTTGATGGCCTGGCACTTCTTAGTACTAACTTCGTCAACACTATTCTTACGCTTAACACACATTTTGTAGCCCTGGGGTTAAAATTAATTGCACAATACAGCAACATTAAAGAAGGTACAACTTGAAGAACAAAAATAATTTGAGGAATAACACGCTAACTCGCACGCGACCACACCGTGCAATGCTAGGAAGTGAATTGTGGTGAAAATATTTTAAGATAAAAAAGCTTGTCTTCCTTTGATAGTATGTATGTAAGTACATATCAACTAAATAGCTGGCCAAACACCAGAAATGCGGCGTATTAAGAATGTACTCAATGTTGCAAATTGCTGCGAGGGACAAATTATTGTTGGGAGGGTGGGATATCTCCACCCGTGGTTACATTGTCTTCCACTTCTCCTCAGCTTAGTAAGATTTCCTGTGATTGTATGCACCAGCAGAAATTGCATGCTTTAAAAAGTATACCTTTCTGAACAATTTGTAATATTTTTGTCTTGATCGGAGCATTCTACCTTTAATCAAAGTTGGTACTCAATGTAATATGTGCTTCTCTATGGGCCATCAGTAGTTAGTTTCTTTGTCACACTTTCTATAGAGTAACATTTTCAAACATGTGTCGCCGAAGGATAATATTGTTAAAACTCATCGCAGCAAAGAGGGGTAGTACCAATCTGCAAGTTCCTGCATGCCGCACTGCCAGCTTCATTGGCCAAATAACTCATCTGGTGGTGCCAAAATTGAAATTCCTTAACACATTCGAATACTTTGATTGGATATGTATGCTCATATCTTTGACAGTTTGTAAGTCTAGGACTTACTGTAGGTATTATTATCATTTTCCTTTTAAATGAAACACACATGAAACTAGCCTTGGCCTGAATTTGAATCTCAATGCTCATATTTGGTATTTGTTTTGTTGATTGTTAAGATGTTTACTTCATTTTTACAGGTTCGATGAGCTTGGTTGATCTCTGCTCCAAGTTATCAGAGCTGACTTGTGGGTCTACATGGAAGGAAACATTTCAGTCTGAGTATGGTCGCCTTTCTCACTTCCTTACTTCACACCCATCTTTGTTTTACTTTGACAAAACGACTCGAACTGTAGGACTTCAGCCTCCTGGAGCCAAGGTAATTTTAAATCAGAAGCATCAAGTATGCTACTGAATCTTTTTTTATGAAAAGCATTATATTTGGTGAATAAATATTTGGAGTTAGGCATTGTGAGCATCGTAAAATACTGGGTTACACTAAGTTATAGGCAGGACCATATGTGGACCCATCATTTATTTGGTATTATATTGATGGTGTACTTTTCAGCCTTAAATTGATTGGCCCTCAGCCAAGGCCTCAATGTAATGACCATGTCATTACATTGAATGTAATGTCAATACATTAAATGCAATACCAATTTAAATTTTATTACATGTAATACCAATGTAATGTCACTTTTAAGAGTGATTTATCCTTAAAAGTAACATTTTAAAGTTAAATATAGGTTGAGGAGTAATACATTCATTGTGGAAAAGTACATACCTACTTACACACCCATCACACTATTCCCTTTAGGGGTAGGCCAAGTCAATGAATGTCGCCATTGCTGTTATGCCTAGAAAACTGGCTCCCTTTTAATTAATGTCTCAGATTGTGTCCAGTTAGTTTGTCTCATCTACTACTCAATAGTTTTCATTTTACATCTTTTCTCCCAGAATCTTAATGGAACTTCTTCATTGTTGATTTTGTGTCAATTTGATTTTCATCATTTTTTTAGAACACCACATTTCTATTGCTTCCAGTCTTTTCTGGTGTGGTTTTTGTCGTTCAAACTTCACTGCCATGACAAAATAATAAAACTTGGTTCTATCCTCTGAATAATTTATTACACAACACGTTTCTATGTCAAAGCATTATCTTCAGGTACAATATGAACTTAAATAATTAAAATTGTTTCTGTCCAATGAATAATTTATTGCGCAATGTGTTCTGACATCAAAGTGTCCATTCTGGTGCAGCATGTAAGTTTTATTGTTTAAGTTCATGTAGCTGTTCCACCACATCTCGCCAGACATCATTGAGTATATACACTGCCATTTAATTTCATGCTCCAAATTAACATTTTAATGGGCTAAACTGGAATTTTTTTCCTTCTTAATCATAAGGCATTGACCCCTTGTCATGCCCGTGGAGGTAGCACAGATGGTGGAGGGGGCTACAAGGGTGGCGCGCAGCGACGCAAGAAGAGGAAGAAAAAGAGGGGTGGGGGATGGGTGAGCCGCAAGCCAAAAGGGGGTGCCGGAGGGGGCAGTGATGGTGGGAGGCGGAGATCAGCCATGCTGCTTGCCAACAGACGGAGGGACCATGTTGGAAATGTGGCTGTTGGCGAGCAGGAGGATGGGGATGAGGACGAGGGTTGTGAGAGTGACGATGGGGAAAAGTACGAGGATTGCAGCTTGTCGGATGGTGAAGAGATGTTGCCGGAGGGAACGCACTGGTTTGACTTTGATGATGCCACGGTCAAGCCAATCCCAACCTCAGCACTCGAGACTCAGTACTCTGGTCGGGAGAGTGCTTACATGCTCTTCTACCGTCGGGAAGAGCTTGGCAGCGGGCGGAGGAAGGGGCCCCTCTTACCGGAGCACCTGGCAAAGATGGTGGAGGGGAAGAACATGCAGCTTAGGAAGGAAAGGTAGGATTTAGTGTTGGTTGTATTCATCCACTCACCTGTCAACACAAGGGCTACTTTCTGTGCATTTGGAACTGTTTAGAACATTTTATGTATCCATTTAGAGATAAAATACCCTTTTACAAATATGAAAATGTTAAATGCGATATCTTCACTAGTAGGCACGTAATATTTATCACCAAAGTGAAACATTTTGATTCATCCTCTCCTCTGTCAACTCAAGGTCCACTGTCTGTACATTTAGAACTCATTAGAATATTTTATTTATATATTTACAGATGCATAATATACCCTTTTACATGTATGACAAATTTTTAAAGCATTGTCATCACAAGTAGGTACATAATATGTCACAAAACTGAAAAGCTGATATAAATTCTTCTACAAAAGTTAAATGCAGCAGTGAAATTTTACTGAATATATGTGGTATTTTCTTGGGAAGGACCCTGCCAGTATATTTTTTGAAACATTTCATATTGGGGAGGGACATTGATCTGAAATTTATTTAAAGAATTTTGAGGAAACGAGTGTGAGGTTCCATATATTCCTCCCATAAATCAGCTACACTTAGTGCTCTTGAGAACTCCTGCCGTGAAGATGTACATATTCAAACTTAGGACTCTGTTCTCTCTTGAAATAAAACATTTATGATTGTAGCCTTTCTAAACACTTGTTAGTTTAGAAATGAAAAAAAACATGACTCGGCCCAATTTAACACCAAGGCCTCCATATGTCCTGGTAGCAAGCATTTTTATATGCCCTGCTGACCTTCGCCATCCTTTCAGACATCTGAATCCATTTTCTGAAGTTTTTCCACTGCTATGTTGATATTTTCGAAGACCTCTGAAAAACCTTTAGTAGTGAAGGGTTTGTGTTTCAAATGCACTTCCTTTCTGGGGCTCTGATCAACATTTCCTTCATCTCCTTCTTCTGCCCTATGTGCCCCAACTCATCAGATTCTTGTTTTGCAACTCCTGTCTCTAGTGCAAAAGCTCCTCTGTGTCTTCTGCCTCCACTTCTAGGTAAAGGACATGAAGTCATCATCTATGTCATGCGTCAAAATTCCTTGAAATTGACGAGACAGGCATCACTATTTTTGCCAGCACCATTCATGTTTAAGCCTGTTAGATCTTCCAATGATGCTGCTATGTTTTTTATTGTGTAATACACAATTTATCTCTCCCAAAAGTCCCAAAGTATCATAAAGAACCAAATCCTATGTTATACTTTGACTATATTTTGATTAATAAATCTCTTGTCTTGTGCACTACTTAAGAGTTCCCTGTTTCCACTGAAGAATTCTCCCTTTCTGTAAGGAGTTCATATTTTGAGTAGAGGTAGTGTAAATTCAGCAAAAAATATATATTAAAATGCAAGCCCCTCATTTTGATCAATTATCGTTTACTTTAAATATAGCAAAGGGCACTATTTTTGATCATGAAGATTGATAAGCGTTCAAAAATTGGTAGTGGTCAGAAATAGCAGAGGAAAATGGATTGTAACATGCTAATATATCTCATGTCGCTAAATTAAGCCTTGTCTATAAGAAATTTGTGAAATAGTTTTTTTGTAACCTAATTTTATTTTCTTTTAAATTCGACTGTATCTGGCATTACGTGGTGCAACAGCATTTTAGTAATTAAATTAAACTGCAGTAGTTGTACTGGCTACTTATATTTAATGTAATCATGATACCTGTTGATGATGCCCGTTGCGAAGCATTGAAACATGTGTAGTGTAACATTTTACATTAAATATAAGTAGGGGTGTGCGGGTAGCACTTTTTCATATTGGGTCGGGTTCAGATTCGGGCAGTGAAATATCTGCGGGCATCGGGTAATTTTCGGGTTCGGGTAGTAGAGGTATTCACATTCATGGGTGCTGGATTATGGAAAATGGATGTTTCGATGGCAAGACAAAAATTACAGTTAATGTTTGCCTTTTAAAGACC
Organism: Pyrrhosoma nymphula; assembly: GCA_963573305.1. Lineage (NCBI taxonomy): Eukaryota > Metazoa > Arthropoda > Insecta > Odonata > Coenagrionidae > Pyrrhosoma > Pyrrhosoma nymphula. Next base: position 31,974,596 of record OY754335.1, on the reverse strand, counting down.
TGAGAGTGGGTACATAATTGTTTTAGCACAAAGTAGTGCAACCCAAAAGGTTCCAAAGCAAAATTATACCCAGTAGCTTGTGCTTTTTCACAATAAAATATAACTAGGATCGACAGGTTAACTGGAACACACCTGTGAACAAGATAATGTGATCTTTAGCTCTTGTGGATTTGTAAGGCAAATCCTTACTTTTATATTTTTTAGTTCCACCACTCTAGATCAGTAAGTTAGTCAAATGTTTTATTTTAAGCTTGCCATTGAAATCAATGATCACTTGGAATTTAATATTGTCAATTTTCATGAATGAAGAAGTAACATATTTATCACTCACTCAGTGATTCAACCCGAAGGTTGGTTTGGATAGTTGAGGGTAGAGCCACTAAGACTAAGCCACAGGCGTGTGAATTTCACACATTCAGGGTAGGGGGGCCAGTTCCTTTCCCTGGGCCTTTTTTGTGTTCGGGGGTGTCCAAAGGCTTCACCCGGATTTGAACCCGGGACCCTTCGGTCAGTAGCCAAGCGCTCTACCCACTAGGCCACCTCCCTTAACATATTTATAACAAATATTAATAGGCTATAGCTTATGGACAAAATTTCAAATGAGACATGAAAGCAATATTATAGGTCTTTTAGTACTGCATTGCAGTTATTGCACGTTGCATGCAAATTCGGCAATTGGACGAAGTGCACCCGGATAGCTGCCTTACTATTCCACCATGGCGGATTTTACGCGTGACCGCGATTCGTCGTTGCCGTCTGTCAAATCGCCGCCAACATCGCTATTTCCATGTCCTACACCTAGGCCAGCTTGTATCATTCTCACATGTCACGAAAATAGAGATGAAATTGTCAAAAAATAAAATCTGCAAATATCACTTAAAGAGAGCAAGTGGATTCACTGACTGACAGGCCTACCGGAAGATCGACAGTCGATAATATATTTTTTCTAATCACTAAATCGATCGATGTTTCATTCTAGGTGCTTTCGATTTGCAGCGATAGACTGTGATTGCCACGCCGTGGTGCTTTCAATTTAGCTGAATCGCTGGCTGTTGGTGGCTCTCTGTTCCGAGGTGAGCTGGCGATCGATGGCACCTGCGTCCGATAATCGGCTATCGCTGTATTCAAATGAAAAGCACTGATAGTGTTTTCATTGCTTAGAAACTTCGGCTTCGTTGCAAGTGCCGCGATATTGTAGTGCCCCCTTCATTCAACAAACAAACTAACCTAACGACCTTCGTCCTTACCGTTGTAGGCGCTAAAAACCGTGTGAATGTGCGTTGGTTAACGATGGACAAGTAGTTCCGGCTGCTACCACTTAACAGTTGTCAGCGCTCGTGTAGATGGCGGAATTCGGAATAGATGAAGTACGATAATCAAATAAGGCAATCAAAATGGAGAAGGGCGAAGTATTATTTTCGTAAATAAGCAAAAATGAGTGTAATGTGATTTTAAATTCCTATAAAAAATGTTAAAATGTCATATACATCAAAGTAGTACCGTGTCCTTCACTATTTTGATTGATTTTTTTGTTTATCGTCCTTAATCATTTCCAGTTTCCGCTCGCGACACCAGCGCCTGACCATTGTTTAGTAGCAACGTTAAGAACTACTACTCTATCGGTAACCAATGCACGTTCACACAGTGCTTAGAGCCTACAACAGTACGAACCAAGGTCGCTATGTTAGTAGTGTAAATGCGCATAAGGTTGTTACAGTGGTACGTACATTAGTTGTCTGTGCGGGTGCATAGCCGATTTCAAACCGGAATTTCACGATGGATCAGTCGATTAAATTCAAATTCGAGCACCAAATAACCGACCCGAATTTTTGGGGAGACGATCGAGTGTTCGGATTGGGCACTAAATACCCGACCCGAATTTTTCGGGAGACGATCGAGTGTTCGGATCGGACACTAAATATCCGACCCGAAATTTCGGGTACCCGCACACCCCTAAATATAAGTGGATGGTACAACTACTGCAGTTTAATTTTATTGCTTTATTTTCTTCATGGCATTGTCTTTAAAGCCCTGTTATGGCTCAATAATGACCTTATGACACCCATGGTAGAACTGTGTTGTCAATATTTTTTCACACATTAGAACTATCTAATATTTGCTGAAAAATAATGAGCAATGTTATTTATTATTTAAAGCATATTAATATGGAGGGAATTAGTGATGAATTTGTTTATGCATTAAAAATTCAGGTTAAAGGGTTGTGAATCATTGTTTTCAACATTCAATATATAGTTTGCTTTTCATGAGAATGATGGTTTGACATGATAATTCAGTAATTTTGACTGCTCTTTGGTGTCCTCAACCTTGTGATGCTGAGGTACTGGGGAGAACTTCTTGGCTAGGAGGCTAGACAAGGGTAGAGAAGAAATTTTCTCTGGATAATCAATATTACTCCTTCAAGTAATTGAAAAATGTATGGAAAATATTATGGCTCATGGAAAATGCTTGTGTCATGTTTAGGGAGGTGTATGATAGAGCTGTTCATGAAGTTTATGTCCGAGTTCTTCCGGCTGGTGCCTACTCAGTGAGAAATAGTGCACTGCAGAAACGAATCTCGGTGGCAAGTGAATCTGTGGAAGAGCTAAGAGTGCCTGTTGACGAAAGATGGACAATTGACCGACTTCATGAAGAAATCATTAAGGTAGAGTAGCGTTAACAATATCTCCTGCTCTTAACAACAGCGATTTTCAGCTTATCATGCATTGATTTCATTCTTTTGTTCATTATCATTATTCACACAGTGGCCCTTGTATGGGAGTTCTGGTTGAAAAGGCCTGCTGACCACATTTATTTTTAATTGAATTGCTATCTCTTGAGCTGCATTGAGGAATGTCTTTGCTTTTTTGAATACATCCGTTGAAGCATACTTCTTATGGAGTTTGATGTGATGGAATTATGAGCCCAATTTAATTTATAGAATTCTGTTTGTGCCTCAAAAAGGATATTTTAGTGTGTACATTAATTTAGGAGGTGAAGCTCTATTTTAATGAAGTATCATATTTGGCAACCTGTAATAAATAATAATATTGTTTATTCTACTCAAACCATATTACTACTCAGTGGTTTACCTACAGTTTCATCTGCCCAGGGTGGTCTGTCAATTGCCATTCTTCCTTTGGGAAATACATAATAAGTACATTCAACTCTCGAATATGCGTGTTCCAATTTTCGTAGTGTACAGATTATCCATGCCTCTCTCTCCTCCCTATACCTCAAAATTTCAATAACATCCCAATTGTTAAGATAAAAATGAATGCTTTGAAACTTTGATGTCCTAAAAAAACTTTGTTAATGTCCCTATTTTCTTATGGTTTTTAATTTTGATAAAAAATCGAGAACATTATTTTGTATAGTATCTTAAATTTAGTCATATTGAATGCTTAGCGGGAATAAAATAACTAGTGATGGGTAGGATGGGTAGGGTAAGCATTGTACTCCTGGTTATACAGGTATCCCTCGTCAATCGTGGTTTTGTCAATCATGGCCCTTGAGTATCCATGGTTTGTTTTAAGTACCAGTCTCCTCAACTGCAGGGTTTTCCTCATCAACTGCAGTCTATGAGTTTCACAACCCGGCTGCTCGCAGTGCACATTCATATGTGTATTACCCAAACATTTACCGAGCTTTGCCGATTGTGGAATGAGATTTTATTTTACGCAGTTGTTGTCTGCAGCAATTAGAAAAATATTTTCCTTCAAACATCAAAATCCATTGCAAAATAACTCACCATAATCAAGTCATGATTTCTATGCACTGTGAAAAATCAACACACTTTTTTATCCAGTTTTTACGTCATGCAAGAACTGAACCATGAACACCATTGCTTAAATATAGGGGTGGGTCGAATCCACAATTTTCTCGAATCCGAATCCAAAATCGAATCTTACAAGGATTTGAATCGAATCTCGAATCCATCTGCAAAAGATTCTAGTAAAATATGCACTTACCTACCTTCATTGGTGTTGATCAATCCATCACAAAACCACCAGGCAAACACTGAAAATTTACTCACAGCAAGCATATTTCAGAAAGAAATATAAGTCATGAGCCATTGAAGCAGTAAGATATTTACTTGAAAAATAGGAAAATGCTAGAGCTGATAATCAACCATTTTATTTGGACATAATTGGCAAGACAAATTAAAAAAAATATATGAATGAAAAAAAAAAGAAATACATTTACTCAATACACATTCAAACATTTATTTACAACATCATGCATCTGTTGCTTTAAAATTCTTATTTTAAAATAGCAACATTCTGACTCGTTATTTAGACATAATTGGCAAAGAAAATTAAAAAAATATATATATGATCTAGAAATGAAAATAAATAAATACATTGACTCAATACACATTAAATTATTTTTTCCCAACAACATACATCTGTTGCTTCTTAGAGTACCTCCAAATTCTTATTTAAAAATAGCAACATTCTGACTCGTTCTGGGTCCAACCTGCTACGTTTTTGGTCACACACTAAACCTGAAGCACTAAACAGTCTCTCCGACGAAACCGTAGCAGCAGGGATGCAAAGAAATTCACGACTGATGGTCTTTAATGTAGGGTACAAGGTGTTGCATTTCCAGTACTCCAAGGGCTCTGTTTCAGGAGGAAGGAGTTTTTCCATCAAGTATGAATTTAACTCCTGCAACTCATCCCTACACTTCATCACTCCCGGCTGTGAATTCATGATTTTGGAGTAGTGAGCCCACATGGCATGCTTCGTGGAAGAATTACTCACAGGCTCATCACTTTTTTCCTAAAAAAAATGCAATCATTAAAATACATGTACAGATAATATGGAAAATTGGTAGAAAACTTAACAAAATGCCTTAAAATAAAAAACTGATGCATATGGTCCAAAACCAAAAATTAATGGGAATAAGTAAATATCATCTGATAAACACCCACCTGTCTTACATCTTTTGAGGCAATTTTTTTCATTCTCTCCAGCAGATTCGACTTTGCCTGAATTAAATTATCACTGCTTGTGAAACAGCTACCCTTGAACCTGGGATCAAGAAGGGTTGATGTGGTGTAAATTTCATTCGTTTCCAAGTCACTGAATCTCAGCTTCAAGGAAGACAAAAGATCATTCTTCATTCCTGATAATCGGGTGCACTCTCCATTTTTAAATTCCTCAATAGTACTATTTACTATGGGAATTATTTCGGAGGACGTCACATGGTCACTGCTGACCGTTTTCGTGGCATGATACAATATCTTCATCAATGAGGCCACATCACTCATCAAATCCCACTGTACTGATGAAAATTCCGCAGGAAGTTTAGTTTCGGCAGCAGCTAAAGTGATGGCATTTCTTTGCTCCAATAATCTACTAAACATCAGGTACAAAGAATCCCACCGAGTTGGCTCGTCTTGAATTAGTCTGTGCGATGGGATTCCAAGTTGATTTTGGCATCTTTTAAGCACACTCGTTGCTTGGCACGAATGCTTAAAATGCCCCACAATACGCCGTGCTAGGCACGACAAACTCTGAACTGCCTTTTGGTTCAATAATCCATCTTTCACAATCAGCTGAAAGGTGTGAGCCAAACATGGTATTCCATGATATGGCGATGTTCTTATGGCAGACACAATGTTTCTCCCGTTGTCATGCACAACATATGAGACCTTGCCTGCAATACCCCACTCTTCCAGGCACTGAATCAAGAACTTCTTTATCTGTTCTCCACTATGACACACCTCTGGGAATGGAACAACATCAAGGCAAAGATGTTTTAATTCCCTCGAGTCATTAACAAAATGAGCCGTTAGGCTCATGTAACTGTCGTTCGCAGTTGACGTCCACATATCGGTAGTGATTGATACGTGGTCGATCGGTTGCAGGAAGCTCATTACATCACTTCTAACCTTCTCGTACAAGGTTGGAATAACCACGGAAGACAATTTTTTTCTCGTAGGAATAGTATAACGGGGCTCCAAATAGGAAATGAGAGCACGGAAACCTCTATCCTCGACAACACTGAACGGCTGATTGTCCACACATATCATTGCTCTCGGATTCCCAGGTTTAAACTTCTGGGAGCGATAGAAAGATTCCTTCAAGGTCTGCTGCTTTGTATCAGTCCTGAATTTTTTGGGTTGCTTGAAAAAACAATTTTCACGAGTCGGGGAACTTGATGTGGATGCACTCGAGGTAGACGAAAAGGCACCTTCACCATCCTCACTTTCAAATTCGTCGATTAATGCGGGATGAATATTTCCCCTCGTTTGCTGCACAGAAATTAAAGCGGAATGCAGTTTTAAATGCTTCTTCATCGCCGACGTGGTCATACTTTTCCCGCCTCTTGAAATCTGTGCACCACAATAACTACAACTGGCGTATTTGCAGTTTTTTTCACAGATAGTGAAATGCTCCCAAACCTCCGACATTTTTCTTGTCCAAGCCAATGTTTACAACACTACCACAAAATATGCTACTTGAATTCCCGCTACAACTGCAAAATCTCTCGTCAACGTCAATCAACCTCATCAACGTGTCGCAACGTGTTCACCTCTAAAACATGCGCATTTACAGTTAACAGAGCGACGCCAACCCTGAGTTCACATGGTTTCCTACAGATAGCGCTGTTTGTAGCTCTGTAAGTGTAGACCGCGAGAGAAACACAACCGCAAAAAGCACCAATGAGAAACGATTTCAAATCTTGAGGCCCGGAAACCCCGGGAAACTTAAAGTCGCAGCGTAAACAGTATTTACTTCGAAAGTTATATTATTTCCTATTTAGAATAAACTATTTCAAATAGCGTTCCTCGATTTAATTTTATTGAGGATAAAACTATTGGTAGCATTAATATAAGAGTAATTTACATTTTAACTGCAACAAAGATTACGGTGTTATTTATATCCCTTCATGTTCTTTTTCGAATCTCATCAAATCCACCCTCGAATCTTCAAATCCTCGAATCTTAGAGATTCGATGGATTCGGGGGGGTAGGCAGATTCGATGACCCACCCCTACTTAAATATAATTGTTCCTAGGGTTCAAGCGATGGCATCTTCATTTGTGTGTTCGTTGGTGCCATATTCATTTTTCTTTATTAGTGTTTTCACGGGTATCTATGGCACCTATGACACAGAAACAACATTTGTGCTGTGGATATAGCGTAGAAAAGCATTGCTGGGACCATTGCACCATCTAATAATAATATAATAATAATAATAATAAGCTGTTGCTATAATAATAATAATAATGTTGAAGCTGACATGGGGTACACACCTCTGAACCTGAGAGATGAGGATTATCAGAAGGACTTGCCAGACATTGCCCAACAGAAACAAGAATGGAGATCCAAAGCACTGCACGGAAAATTTCCAACAGTTATCCAGGAGGATTGGGTAGACAAAACTTCATCTTCAAAATGGCTCCAGGATGGCTATCTTTACCCCGAGACCGAAGGTTTTATTATGGCTATTCAAGACAGAGTTATACGCACCCATAACTATGAAAAACATATACTTAAACTAGAAATACCCGATAGATGTAGAAAATGTGGATGCATTGGTGAGTCAATTGAGCACATAATGGCAGGATGCTCAGCTCTTGCAGGGAATGTCTACCTGAATAGACATAACCAACTGGCAAAAATAATCCACCAACACCTGGGACTAACTTACGGGCTCTTAGAGAAAAATATTCCACCATATTACAAGTATCAGCCACCTGCTGTAATTGAAACAAAAATCCATGTTTTGTACTGGGACAGACCAATTCTCACCGACAAAACCATAGATTACAATAGACCAGATATCCTATTAATCAACAAATTAGAAAAAAAGGCTAATATAATCGATATAGCAGTACCACTAAGTCACAACGTAAGGTCAACCGAGAGAGAGAAAATCTCAAAATACAGAAATTTAGCCGACGAAATAAAAAATATCTGGAAATTAAATTATGTCACTATTCACCCGATAGTAATCTCTGCTGAGGGAGTGATGTCCCATATGTTTAAAAAACAAACTGAGAAGCTGGGAATAAAAAAAATAATAACTAACCTCGGGCAAAAAGCTGTGCTACTCCAAACTTGCCAAATCGTGAGGAGATTCCTAAGCCAAGAAAATTCCGACACAGTAGGATAGGGTGAATTCTCTTCCTGAACTTCCGAGCCTAATCCTAATCCACCTTTAGGATAGGTGAAAATTTTCCAGTTGGTGTAATACTAGCTGAGAAAGTGTGACAAGTCGAAAATAATAATAATAATATTTTATTTCACTGATTAGCAAGAGTACAATTGCATCGCTACATCATAGATAATAAACAATCTATATACAATCTACAACAATCTGTTGGGAGAGAAGAGAAACACCAATTTTTTCAAGATGGTGGAGAATGCTGTAGCAATATTTGATCCTGCAGTTTAAGGAGTGATTTGGAAAAGTAGCTTTTGAAAACAGCTGCAAGCTACAAAATGTTTTGTAGCTGCTACTTTGACGGCTACTTCTTTAAAAAATGTAGTCTGCTACAGATATGATGAAAGCAGCTGCTACATGCAGTGTGCTACTATTCAACCCTGTTATTTAACATATTTTGTTTTTCATTGTTTAAAATATGTTGCACATGTAACCTTAACTGTGATAAGCATTTTAGAATAAAATGCCTAAATTATTATGAGCAAGGATCCATTCCTTTACCATTTTTAATGAACTGCTCCTCTATCTACTTCTCAAAACAGGTGTGCCAGAAAGAACCAGGATGGACTGAAGATGGGAGATGTCTTTGGCCAGATCTCTATACATGTATGGACACTCCGTGTGGTCTACACCTGCTTGAGCCTCTAAGAAACTCGCAAGGAGATCCACGTGTGACTCTTGTGAAGGATGTCATAAGTGAGGAGGATTTTCGTGTGTTTGCTTGGAATGGCAAGCAGGTTGGTGTCACATCATATTTAGTTTGGCAATGGATGGGAAATGGTATTTGAAGAGTTTTATTGGGAATGTAAAGCAAGGTGCTAATTACCGTATTTCTCAGCACATAAGATGTGCTTTTTCTACTTGAAAATGCATGCTGAACTTCACTGCAGATTGCATTGTGGTGGTGAGATAAAGGTGCCCTCTCTATCAGTCATTTCTTCATGAAATTTTATGGCGAATAATTTTTGTACAATTGCTATTTGTGGAAGTTAGCAATCCTATTTTCTTCCTATAAATTGCTTACTTTAATGGATGTAGATACAGTAGAAACTCGAAATTATGAAGTCGACGGGACCGGAAAAATCGGCTCTTCGTAATATCAAATTTCGTATGAACGAGTATCTTTCAAAAACATAGAGATGAAGCTCTTTTTTTGTTTCCTTAGATTACGATGTACTCTCGCGACGTACCTGCATGATTTACGAAGTTATAATTCATGAAAGTATATTTAAATGTGTATCCATGCCCACAGGGTGCACTCATTGTCAGTTGAACACAGTGGCGGATACATATGGGGGGCGCGGGGGGCGCGCGCCCCCTCTTGCGGGGCCGCCCGCGTTGCCGCCCGCGCCGCCCTCGCCAGTCAGCCCGCACGCTATTCGTTTGTTTCTTTCGTCAGTCGACTCTGAGTCGAGTTATTGAGTAGTTGTACTTTATTATGTAGCACGCGTCCGCGTCATCGTATTTTATACGTTTCTGTCTGGCACATAGATAGCTAACCTACGAGAAAAGTTGCGGCCATTCTAGTTATCTCGATACGTTATTCTGTCTGGCATTTGTTCGAGAAAAGTCGCGAATATTCTACTGTTTGTATCTGTTCACACTCCTTAAAAGTCTGGAAGCGAACATTCTGGCACCTAATGTTCTCGAAACAACCGAGCTACTATATATAAGGGAAGCAGAGTCGCTGCCAGGCAGTCAGTTTGAAAGCTACAATCGTCGCGATAACTTGCACCCCCCCTTGAGTTTTTTCTGTATCCGCCACTGGTTGAACACAACTTATTTGTCGGAGTTTGATTCTTCCTATTTTCGGGATTTCCACCTCGTCGTTCCTAGCTTTTCATGGCGGAAATCCCGAAAATCAGAAGAATCAAACTCCTTCCAAGCCCAGCCGAAATTTACATCACAACAACTAACTTTTCGTTCTTTTTTCCAATGAATGATTAGGCAATGAAGCGTCTTTGCACAATTTTCGTGCAGTTTGGATTAAGCCTATGAAGCTTCTTAGCGCATTTTTATATATTATTTCCTAACTGGAGAACTTGTAACTTAAGCGTTAGCGATGTATAATCATCAATAATATTGATTTATAAGTACATTAAGGAAGTGAGCGACTTGCGCGATCATTTGTACCAGATATTGAAGACAGTGAAAATAAGATTCTCTCGCGGATCCTACGCGATGGATGCATGTTATGTATCTTGTACAAATACTGATATGCTCGTTAATCTCGCGAAATAACAATCGTTATTCTCCCTTGGATTCATCTTATTTGTGCGTGGTTATTTCCGATACGATGGAGCTTATATAGAAGTCCAGCTAAATATGTACCTCCTTTCAAAAGTAGATTGTACATACAAGCCACGCACTTCAACGGTGAAGGCGATATAACTCCTTTTACACTTCATCGACTACTAACGATGCCACCACTACAAATCAATAATTTTCGTTTTCCATTATACTATGCGAAAGCTTCATTTGTGGCTCTATTCAGATTAGGTCGCCTGCTCTTCATTCATTTAATCTCAGGAACCATTTAAAGAATCTATATTGAACTAAAATTTGGGATATTTTTTGTTATTGTTTTTCCTCTGCTTTCGATGAAACAAGGAGATTTTCGTCCGAGCATTGCAGCTCCAGGTCAGGCCACGCACCAGGCCGGAATCAGCTGTCTCCCCCTCCTTTCCCCGTCATTGCGGGGGTTACTCACCTTCCACCATATTCCCTCTCACAAAAACAGCTACGCGACCCATGGTCTCGGAGTATCGTGCGTCACTTGAGACGTTGATGTACCTGACAGCCAAGGCCAAGGGATGCGAGCGAGGAATAAACATCGAATGTATCATCGGCTTTACGCCGAACTGTCACATCTTATCTTCCTCCTCCCTTGCCTCAACCGGCAGCGTCCACGGAGATGGAGGGCATGTCTTTGGAGAGTGGGGGGCTTTTACTTAGAGGGGCCATGGGGGGCTGGCAGAGGTAGCGTGGGACATCGCATCCTGACCTAGTGTTGAGTTGAGTGGGACGGAGGGGGTACTAGAAGGGGCCTGATCTCCTGGAGGGCCGGAACGGGGGCTTCGGTGTGAAGGTGATGGCTCGTGCCAACCTTGAAGAGCGGGGAGCGGGGGACACAGAGACTTAAGGGGAAATATGACCAGTATGGGAGAGAAGGGAAGCGTTTGATAGTTTCGCCGTAAGTGAGAAAGGTGATGGAGAAGAGTAAGCCACCGTTTTAGAGCAACAGAGATGGAAAGCAGGGTGAATTTTCCTGGTGGGGATTGCCAGGTGGGGGGAAACGATATAGGAATTTGCGGGCATTTCTATTTCGCATTTCCTTAATTTCCGGTCCATTCGGGCAGGGAATCAGTGAATAAGACTTGAAGAAGAAATACGACAAACGAATGAATGTATATTATAAAAAATACTTCAGCTCTTCTGTCGAGAGAATCACTCAATGAACAAAAAAAAAGTTATTTATTTTTGCGCTTAGCTTCGTTCCATCGTTGCTCCCACCATGGCCTCTCATTTGGATAAATGCAAACTGAACTGGGAGTTGACGTCATTAGCAATTTGGAATCGATGTAATGCATCCCGAGTTAGAAAAATTTCATTCTTATTTGGAGAAATCAGGACTTGGTCATTTTCGTTACAAGCCTCAAGTTCGTTTCTTTGCAAGATCGTGATCTATTGATTTAAATTGTTGGGGGTTACAGCCAATAAACTGCCAACTTGTGATAAGTAATGCCTCAACCCTAAGATCCTGGCCAATTCGGTGTCCTGCTTCCGCACTTGTAGGTAACTCCCACCCCCGATGTCCTCCCGAGGGGGGGACATCGGAGGTTTCAATCACTGGGTTGAAGCGAAAGGGGAGAAAGGTACCTACACCATTTTCCGATACAAATATGTATGGGTGCTTGAGCTTTTTTTCCCTTTGATTATGCATGCAACCAGCACTAGTCATACTTTAGAATTAATGTGCGTAAAAGTAATTGGTCGTACGAACCAAGCGAACTCGTTTTTCTCTTGTTTTCTTAGCTGTTGGCGACGAAAGAAAGGAAGGGCCATGCCTTGCTCGAAGTCTATATCAAAACGCTCAATTAGGGCGGGAAATTAAACCTGATTTTTTCGATGATAGCTATTGCCAGCCGGAATAATTATACCTTGGAGCAAGATTGTGTAAAAAGTCTGAGTAAAGAGTCTGAAAAAGAGTCTAAAAGTAAAGAGTCTGAAAAAGTGCAAAAAAAAGCTTCCTTGGGTTATATTCACGACTGAATATACCGCTCGAACAATATAGCACTATCTCCGATACATGTCATAGTTTTTGAACTCACACGCGCAGCAAACGAATGCTGTACCAGGAATATTCATCATGGATTAATGCTTGCGAGAACCGGTTGCAAAAAATGCCAGGGATCATGAGAGGAAAATGCTGGTTGTAGCAATTAGTCTCTCGTGGGCGAGTGTATCCGTACACGACTAATTTACATTTTTTTACTCCTTGGCAACTCTGTGGACTCGTGGTAACAAAGCCGAACGCATTTTTTGTCCGATTGGTTCCATATTTTATGTGCTACGATGCTTACGATTCAAAGTCGTCCTTAAGGTCTGGTTTCACTGGGGCGTCCAGCGGCCTCGTCCAGCCGCCGCATCTGGACGTCGCGGCTGGACGACGCTGCCGGGTGGTTTCATTCAGGCAACTACATCCCGTTTCCGCTGCTGGGCGATGTGGGAGAACGTGGATTTAGTTTAATTACGAATTTGTTATCGCTTTGTGTTTCCTGAGAGTGAGTTGATTTTAAGCTGAAATGGATGGTGAAGATTTAGTTTTGTTGGAAGACGAAGAAAAGGACGACCAATGTGTGCAAGTAGTTTTGCAAAAAAGAGCTTGAAAGGACGAGTAATATAAAATGCAGAGAGAGGAGAGCAGAAAAATCACCGAAAATGGGGACTGCCGGACTAGGCGTCCGCGTCTCAACTGTTCTCGAAACAGTCGAGACGCAGACGTCGGGCATCAGCCGTCGAACTCGACGGCCGAGACGTATCAGTGAAACCGAACCCATTTGATATAGATTGGATGAGTACGGCAGTGACTTCCGGCTGCTGGACTCAGACGCCGCACGCGGTCGCGGGATGCCCCACTGAAACCACACCTTTACTATTATAGCATTGAAAAATGAGATATCGTTCAGGCAATACATTCAGTGCATAATGTATACGGCGACGATGATTAATTAGATGTTTAACTCTGACAAGGAGCGCCGGAAAACGTTACTGTGATCCATCACTATTCGTATAAACGAGTAACTTTTTCACGTCGGGACCAAGATCCGAGGTTCGTAATTTAAAAACTTCGTTATTTCATAATATCGCGTACTGTTACTTACACTAAGATACCCTTTTGGTCGGGACCGAAGATTTTGCTTCGTAAAATCAAAATTTCGTAATTTCGAAGTTCGTATTTTCGAGTTTCTACTGTAATAATTTTTTTCTTCTCAAAACTAATCTGAAAAATCTGCTCATCTTATGAGCCTTAAGCATTCAATTGGTGAGTCCTCTTGATCGAGAAATACAATGAATAGACATCGCTTAATTTTGGAGGAATAGTTCATTAATTCTTTCCATCATTTATTGTTTGACCTCGTGTACTATTTTTATCTTAAAACTTTCTGTTCATTTTTACTGTTCTGAAAATTTCAAATTAAATTTTATCGAGAAAATGAATAAACTTAGCAAACTTCGTTTCACTATCAAATGACAACCTTCCGCCAAGAAAAACTTGAAACATTTTTATAGCAAAAAACTTGAAGTCACTTTGGTTCTCGGAATATGGGATTCAAGTGATCCTCATGATTCCATTCTGTACATCTAGAGATATAGTACAGGGTTAAATTATTATCATTTGTTTATTAAAATATCCTCACAATTTTTTTCTTCAGGTTGGTGGAGCTCCTTACCATGCCGGTTTGGATAATGAGCCATTGCTGCTCAAGATACTGATGCCATCCATTAATGGTATTTCCCATGAGATAGCATGTGGCTTCCCCAAGTCATGTCCCCTCTCTCACTTGCGTGTGGTGATTGCGGAGATGTGCGCTCTTCCACTTCTCACTGTATATCTCTCCTACGAACCACCTCCCGAGCCAGCATCTCCCCACACATACCACCTCAGGAGAGGAGCAGTTGGAAATAGAAATAGGGCCCAGAAGCCTGTGAATGGTTCATCCAAGGTAAATTATTGCCCATGCACATTTAACTCTTACATCTTTGTCCTTTCTACTGCCTGCATTACATTGTATCTTCTGTCTTTAGCATGCCATTATCTTGTAATATCCTATAAAAGGTAGTCCTTGTTCAACCTAGATCTCATGTTTAGAGATACATGAAAATCGCATATGCGATAAATGCGATATTTCCGGGATGCGCGTGAATAAATGCGACATAGGCGCGATGACTGGACTTTTTTGATATTTTAACAGCAAATTTGCCTTTTCGATGGCAAAAATTTGTAAATTTAGTGCCGAGCACAGTTGAAATGCTCTGCCGACGCTCGCCGCTTATAGCACATGAGCGACTGGCCAGCTGCTCGCTGGCTGGGACCGCTGGGACTCAAACTAGACGTGGGCGCCGGCAAGCTACACCGCCGCCTCCGGCCCATTTTCGCACGCTGCCGCTGCCGAACTCATAAAGGGCGCGAAATCGGCGAGTTCACCAACCTAGGCGATAGCTGCCTGAAGACAGAAACGCTTCCCTCTCTTTCCATTTCTTCCTGGGAATGGTGTTCTTTTTTCAAACTATGACCTTGACTACGGTTATTACAACGCTATCAAAGATCGTTAGCGATCTATATCTAACGATAGTGACATTTTGTCATTTTGTGTTTTGCCTTTCTGTCATTTGCATTTGACATTGAATTGGGTTCCTTCATGACGTCCTCACGCTGAGATTGCGTCGTCATGAAAAAATCCGCTCCTGGAAAGTACAGTCAACTCTCGATTATCCGGCTTCCGATTATCCGGTTTGCGGATTATCCGTGCTGTTTTCTCATCCCTACACCTCAAAGTTTGAAAAATATTCCAATGGTAAAATTAAGTAAATTCTTTGAAAGTTCGATGTATCTAAATAGAATTGCAAGTTTTTAAATGTCTCTTTTTGGTTTAACTTTTTCATTTGATCACAATATTGTGGAAATTGTTTGCTTCGTTTAAGAATGATGAAAACTCATCACATCTGCTTCTGAAATTATTTTATCCGTTCTTACCCATTACCCTTTGCCACAAAATATTCTATCTTCCTAAAACGAACAGAATAGTAAATATACAATGGAAATAATTTCAAATAAACTACTTGTAAATAAACTAACTTGTATTATACTTAAAAATAACTACTTATTGTTCCATATGTTCTTACTTTTCGGCCTGAATTAATAAATACGAAACAATATCAGTGCTCCCTGGTCATTATTCACCGTTGAACAGTCATTTGTTTTTACCCAGGTACGATTGTGCCAGTTCATTCGTGTGGAAATCTCAATAACTTCAAAGTTGCATTCATTACTATAGTGCCGCGAGAAAGCTGATGCAAATGGCAAAAAAACGGAAGAAAATTGTCCTTTTCATCGCGAAAAACTAGAATTGATTAAAAGAAATTAAAAAGGAGAGACTCCGCTTAAACTGGCAAAATAATATGGAGTTACAAACAATTTGCGGTATAATTTAAGAATTAAAGTAAGCTGATGAAGTTCGCTGTAACCTCGGACAATGGTTTGGGACCCTCAAAGCTTAAGACTATGAAACGATCAACCTTTAGAGATTTAGACTCCGCCATGCTTAGTTGGTTAAATCAAAAACGGACAATTCATGGTATACCCGTCTTAGGCCCTATGTGCGCACAGCAGGCGAAACTTTTTCATGAGTCTCTAGGGATAGAAGGCGATTTTAAAGCTTCTTCTGGGTGGTTGACGAGATTCAAGTCGCGACATAAAATTCGTGAAATTGCTATTCAGGGAGAGCGATAGAGTGGCAATGTTTCAGCCGCTGATGCTTTTCGCTTGGAGTTCACAAAATACGTAAAGGAAGAAGAGTTGGCACCCGCACAGAAGCTCTGGCGAGTGTTGAAACTTAGCAGGATTACATGCGGCAATTTGATTTCGATTATTGCGACGTAAAAAAAGAACTGCATTAAAAGAAAAGATGAAGAAATCAAGTAAACAGCAAAAAATAACTTGTTATTTCCGAGATTCACAATAAAAGAATGTGCTCTATTCTGATATTCACTTCGATTATGATATTTACATTGACTTCAAATACGCAAGACATGCTATTGTTTTTACTATCGATATGGTCAAGTTAAACGCCCATTATCTTTTATTTCAAGCATTAGAAACTATTTATTAGATTATAAAATATTTATAGATGAACATTGATATATAAATGATATTCGAAATAATCGAACTGGAAAATTAACATTTCGTTATTCACTTGTTTTCTTGGCGTAACACTTGCTGTCAATTGTAATTCGAAATATTTTTAATCCTACTAATGCCAAATCTATATATTATATCACGATATATCAGTGGCTCACAACTATAACAATGTTTTGCATTGTATAATCACTTCGATTTCATACATTTACTGAAAATAAGCAAGATGTCAGCCTTTATTATCTACGTGGTCAAGCTAAGTAAGTACCCATTATGTTGTGTTTCAAGCATTAGAAGCTATAAATTTATAAATGTTTACGATATTATTATATTATGAAGTAATAGAAATATTTAGTATTTCATTAGTTGTCTTGCGGTAACCACTGCAGTCTTTTATATGAAATAGTTTCCAACCCAGGAAGTGAAATGTCAATATCATGACCGCATTTTCCATGTTTTTCGGTTATCCGTGTTTTTCGATTATCCGTGCCTCGTCGTGCATCCATTAGCACGGATAATCGAGAGTTGACTGTATGTAGTTAGATAGATAGATAGATTAGTTGTTGGTGGAGTTCCTTTAAGGAGGACCTAGGGCACTTAGACCTAATGGTCCATTGTGCTAATCACCGTATCTGTGGTCACCCATAAGAGTCCAGTCGCCCTGCTAAAGGATAACATGTCCTCCACGGGGATACCACTGACTTCATCTAGTTCCAAAAATGGTGAGCCCAGATGTCTAACTCTAGTCCTCATCAAGGCGGGACACTTGCAGAGTACGTGTGATGTTGTTTCGTCCTCTTCCTCGCACCATCTGCATTTCGCCGAGTCTGTAATTCTCAGGAGATGAAGGTGCCTCATAACCAGATAGTGTCCCGTAAGCAGTCCCACTATTGTACGAAGTTGTCTTCTATCTAGTGAGAGAAGCTTTCTTGCTAGTCCCGGTCTGGGTCCTTTTATTAGGAGCTTGGCTTGCCTAAGCCCCTGTACATTTTTCCAGATCTCTGAGTGTTGAGCTAGGTTCCACTCTTTGATCCTCGCGATCCCTAAAGAGGGTGCAATTGGGATGAAAGGCTCTGGTCCAACTGGGATTGCATTCGAGCCTTCCTTGGCCAGTTCATCCGCTATCTCGTTTCTGGTTATACCTGTGTGGCCAGGGACCCAGAAAAGTTCAACTTTGCTCTGCCTGCTGAGGGAGTCCAGTGCTTCCCGACATTCCAGCAGTAGTCTTGATTTGCACCATGGGGAAGTGAGAGCTTTTAAAGCTGCTTGGCTATCGGTGCATATGCGAATTTGTCTGCCTTTGCGGCAGATATCTTTAGCGATATGGGCACAGGTCAACAAAGCGTAGACCTCTGCCTGAAAGACTGTAGCATGCTCCCCCAGAGAAATTGAGAGCCTTTTGTCAGGTCGGCGGCAGTGTATTCCTGCTCCTGCTCTTCCTTCTTTCCTGGAGCCATCTGTAAACCAGACATATGCTCCATTGTCTTTACCTCCTTCCTTGTCCCACCATTCCCTTGTTGGAAAGTGGGTTTTGAAGAGAGGCGGTGTTTTGTTTAACCCCTTCCCTGACGCGGCCGAGTTTACTCGTCGAAAGTGGTGGTTCCTTTTTTGACGCGGCCGAGTTAACTCGTCCTGCCACGGAATTGCTCTTCCTTTCCAGTTCCGACCGAATTTACTCGTCGCGTCCACTGCTTTTACTCGTAGTTCCATATCTCATCGCTAGATGTCATGAATGGTAGGATTTTTTACTCAACTAGCGGATATTTTTGGAAGTTATCCCATGACTGGCAGAGGTAGCAGAAACCGAATTTTCCGCTTTTTCTTACGCGCGCGACGCGTAAAAACATCTAGGATTATTTATTTCATAAATTCCCCGTAGTGAATCTTCTAAATAGACTTGGACTGCATTTTAGACATTTGATTTTGGTATTGCAGTCTTTATTACATTCTTTTTTTTCTCGATTTAGTATATTTCATTGTTTTCTTCCCGTCATCTCTGCGGTGCTGGCATCAACTTTGCCGTTACATTGTGTCATCCATGATTTTTTCCTAAGGAAAGATGAAAATCTACATTTTTCTGCTATGTTATACAAAATGTGCTCATTCTAAGATCAGATAGCAACTTCTTTATGAAATTTTTATACTGTCCTCATCACTATGAAAGCCTTAGATAATACAATTTATTCTGAAAAATGGTCTCACTTCTTCCAACTAATTGTTTGTGCAATAAAGGTGAAATTATTCTCCATTGGTTCTTTATTTTTCAGCTTGTTTTCCTTTGGTTTATTATTGTCTATTACCTTATCTCAGGTTGAGGAAGTTTATTGTAACATAAGAGTGACTCTTCAATGAAGGGCAATCTTAGGGGCAGCTTTCTGTGAGAACGCGGGAGAATAAAAACTAATTTTCTGACATGTCTGTGGATAAAAGAGAATCATTCTCCTACTCTTATCTGCAGAATTCCGGCTCTTCCTTTTCATAATAACAGAGGGGTATATGCTCCCAAATCCTCCGCAGGACAACAAACAGAACCCCCCGTCCAATTGTCTTCGACTGGGGATCCCGCTGACTTCCGGGACGTAGGCTAAGTGATTTTAGCGACCCAGGAGGGATTATCCTACCCTTTTTGGGGCCGAGCGTACACGGCTCCAAAGGGTATAATACCCTCGTACTTACCCATTAGCTTCCCTGGATCGTTTCTCTCACGCTCGAGGACAATTTTCAGAATTGGCAGGGGTTGAAATTTCTTAGAATACGCATGGAAAAGTATGTACGCAGGTAGCAGCTGGAACGTGTCATAAAATACTGCTTGAATGCCCCCTCAATCCCTATGCTTTCTTTATTTCTACGGTCAACGTACCAAGGGTTTTCCCTCGTCTATTCACCGAAGGTTTTCCCCGGCTTCACCTAAGGTTTTCCCCGGCCAGTCGTTGTTCTTTGTTTCGGGCGATTATTTCAAAACTGAAACGTCAAAAAATTTCTAAAGTATCTTAGTTATTCCTTGTACTCTCGAGCAAACACATCTGCCTTTACTCAAACACGCATCATTCACGAAGTAAGCGGCACTACCGTCGGAGATTGTTTTCATTTGCTGTCTGGACGTTACTCTCTTGGTGTTTCGTGGCTAATCAGCTATGGCGAGTGACAATGAAAGCGACTTCACAGAGGACGAACTACAAGACGAAGACATTGAAGATTCGGGATCCGAATCCAGCTACTCGGAGCATTCATTCTCCGACACAGAGGATGAAGAGGAACCCGCGCAGGAAGGACAGTGGTGTGAAGTGCACAATACTCGGCCGCCTACACCCTCTAGGTTCCCTTTTGAAGGAGAGCCATCCCTAAATTTTGAGTGTGTAGGAGTTGGTGACATTCTGTGCTTTTTTGAACTTTTTTTTGATGATCCTGTGATAGATTTCATTACCAATGAAACGAACCGCTATGCGACCCAGTGCCTCCGTGATAAACCATCAGGTTCAAGAAACCAATGGCGGGACATCAGCAGTTCAGAATTGCGAGTGTTTTTAGCCTTGACAATACTGCAGAGTATTGTTCGAAAGCCAGAACTAGAACAATATTGGTCTAGGAGGAAAATTTTAGCAACACCTTTTTTTGGAGAAACCATGTCACTCAGGCGTTTTATTCTGATCAGAAAATATTTGCATTTTTGTGACAATGATGGATACGAACCGGAAAGTCACCCAAATCCAAAGCTAAATAAAATTTGGCCCATTTACACCATGCTAGAAGAAAAATTCAAGAGCTTATACACTCCGGAAAGGGACGTAACGGTGGACGAAAGTCTTCTCCTATATAAAGGAAGACTTGGTTGGCGTCAGTTCATCCCCCAAAAAAGAGCCCGGTTCGGAATAAAAACTTTCATGTTGTGCGAATCAACTAGTGGCTATGTTTGGTCAACTATTGTTTACACAGGAAAAGGGACTATTCTGGACAATGATTTTGAGAGCATGTCAATGTCCTCGCAGGTGGTGCTCTCACTAGTGAAACCCCTTTTTGATAAAGGGTACTGTGTAACAACAGACAATTTTTATACCTCGCCTGAATTGGCCGAGGCTTTGATTTCTCGGCGGACGGATTTGTACGGGACTGTGCGTCCAACACGAAAAGGGATGCCTGATGGACTGAAAAATAAAAAAATGAAGAGGGGTGAAGTGGTTTCGTACCAAAAAGGAAAGATGTTGGTGATTCGTTGGAAGGACAAAAAAGAGGTGACGCTATTGTCGACAGTCCACAGCAGCGATATGCAGGAGGTGGAAAAAAGGGGACAAATATTATTGAAACCTAAGCTCGTTATGGACTACAATGAGACAATGGGGGGTGTTGACAGGGTGGATCAGCATCTCGCTGATTACCCGATACCCCGGAAACGGGGGAAGAAGTACTACAAAAAGCTTTTTTTTTCATTTCATGGAGCTATGTCTGTGGAACTCTTTTGTGCTGTTCACAAAAAAAGGAGGGAGAAGAGCTCACCTGGACTATAGATTGGAATTAATTGAAAAAATTATAGACAAGTATCACCCTCAAGTGATTTCCCCTAAGGCCGGTCGACCACCCTCAGGACCGCACCCCCGCCGCTTGACAGAGAGGCATTTCCCGGATGTAATTCCGGGCACTGAAAAAAAGCAGAATCCGACGAGGAAGTGTGTTGTGTGCACAAGGAAAAGAGACTCTAGGGGAAAACCAGTGAGGAAAGAAACGAGATACATTTGTCAAACTTGTGATGCACCTTTGTGTATTACTCCTTGTTTTAAAATATATCATACTAAGGTTTCCTTCTAAGTACTTCTATATCACGTTTTATTTTGCATTTTCAATTTGTTTGTTTTTACTTCAAAAGTTTGCGAATATGTTTGTGAAAGGGACCTTTTTGTAAAATATAAAATTTTCATTTTGCAAAGAATAAAATTATTCCTTTCAGTTTTCAGTGAGATTTTTCAATTTTTTTTCAATTTTTTTCCAATTTCTGCATATTTTTTGTTCTTTCCATCATTATTGGTGTCATATTTCGCATGGTTTCACGGACGGACTTTTTTTTCAAAATGTACGAAGTTCTACTTATTTAGAAATAATTACTAGCTGTGGTTTTGATCTAAGTACCGGATATACAATTCAGATCATTCATGATTCATCGTAGGGATGATAGAAGAACAATTCTGTGAGCGTAAGTATGTAAAAGCCAACACAATGGGATAGGTATTACATTTTTTCCAGGGTAAAGCCTGTGCCGTAAAATAAAAAAAAAAACCAGAGTTATGCAACCCGCAACACGCCAAGGCCATCGCTCTTCGGAGAGAGAGGACGAGCGGAGGGGAAGGCAGAGGTAGAGATAGCCTTCCCAACGCAGTGGGAATGAAAGCAGGGAGGTATTCCTTCGCGCAAGGCCGTGAAAAAAGCGGCGAGCGGAAAGAAGACCAGAAGTATTATCTTTCAGATTTTATGGAACTAAAGAACACAATTTATTGTTTTTACGTAGTAGATGCACAAAATTATGTCTAAGAAAGAAAATACTAAGATGATACGTAAGATATGCTTATTGAATACATTAAAAGTAAAATTTGAGTAAATATATTTAAAAAATTCAAAAATTGGTGTTGAAAAACACTTCGGATGCAAAAAATCGTCAATTTTAGCAATCTTTAACCTTGAAAATAAATATTTAAAAAAATTATTTCAGCAAAATCGACTATATTTCCTTTTTCCAATTATATTGAAGGTGAAGAAAATGAAATTAAAAAATGTGACTTTTTTGGAAGAGAATTCACGAAATAATTCGTCAGGGAAGGGGTTAATGCGACTGTCATGTCGTCTGTACCCATTTCGCAAATGGGGTTCGACTCCCTGAGCTCCGTCCATAGTTGTCTGTGACCAGAGAAACTTCCCCTGTCACTCCATTGTCCCTGTCTCTTGAGACGATAAACCGCCATCCTAGCTTGAGTTTCGACCTCCACATAAAGTGGTGCGAGGCTCAGTAGGGTTTCAAGGGCCAGGGTGGGAGTCGTTCTCATAGCTCCCGTGATTCCCATACAGGCCATTCTTTGTAGGTGGTTGAGCTTGCACCTTGCGGTAAGCTGCCTTGTCTTCTTCCACCAGACGATTGAACAGTGTAGAAAGGCGGGCTTCACCACTGCAGAATAAATCCATTTAATCGATTTTGGCTGAAGTCCCCAAGTTTTACCGAGGGCCCTTCTGCAGATCCATAGGGAGGTGCATGCTTTCTTGATTTTAACCTCAAGATGCTCTCCCCAGTTGAGTTTGGTGTCCAAAATGACTCCGAGGTACTTAACCGATCGGGATGGCTGTAAGATCCTGCCTTGCAGTAAAGGAGGGTCGAAACCATCTCTCTTCCTCTTATTGGTAAACAATATGAGCTTAGTTTTATCAGGGTTCACCGTCAATCCTGTTTCGTTGCACCAGACCATCGTTCTGTCTAGGGCTTTTTGCATAAGTCCGGAGACAGTATCAAGGTATTTGCCACATGAGGATTGCCACATCATCTGCATATCCCTGGGTATAGGCTCCCATTTTGTTAAGCCTTGTGATTAGTTCATCAATGACCAGATTCCATAGGAGTGGAGATAGCACCCCTCCCTGTGGACATCCTCTGGTCGTGGTCACTTCCATTGTGCTGTCCCTTAGGACAACTTTGATGGTTCTTTCTTCCAGCATGTGTCTTATCCAGCTCACAATGTGTGGGTGGACCCCATGCCTCCTAGCTGCACCGCAGATTTGGTCAAAGGATGTATTGTTGAAGGCCCCCTCTACGTCCAGGAATGCCCCCAGCCCATACATCCCATGTTCCAGTACTCCTAACCTAGAAACTAAGTTATGGAGCGCTGTCTCAACTGACTTTCCTTTTTGATAGGCATGTTGAAACGGGTGTAAGGGATGGTCCTTCAGCGGTCCCTCTCTTATATACCTGTCCACTATTTTCTCCAGTGCTTTGAGCATGAAGGACGTGAGACTAATTCCTCTGAAGGAACTAGCCTCGGTATAGTCTGTCTTTCCTGGTTTAGGGATAAAGATGACTTTTGTGATCCTCCAGGTTTTAGGTACATATCCATATGCCAGGCAGGAGCAAAAAATTCTTACAATTGGTAACAGTATTAGTTCCTGTCCCTCTTGCAGAAGTGCCGGGAAGATGCCATCTTCCCCAGCAGACTTGTATGGGCTGAAACTTGAGATTGCCCATCTGGTGGCATGATATGTTACGATGCTGGAGCCCAATCTCCATTCCGTCCGAGCCGGACGGATGGGAGGCCCCCTATGATGCATCCCCTCCCCCTCCAGAAAGCCTGGAAAGTGTGTCTCCAGCATAAGCTTTAATGCTTCCTTGTCAGATGTCGTGAAGTCACCTGAGGGAAGCAAAAGAGCACCCACTCCTGCTTCTGGGTCTTTTGAAATAATTTTGTGGAATCTTGAAAGCTGCGGAATAGCCTCCATGTTGCCACAGAAGGTCTTCCAAGATTCTCTTTTAGGCCGTTTAATTGTCGCCTTGTACCTGCGTTGGGAAGCTTTGAAGATGTCCCAGTCCTCAGGCATTGTAGTCCTCTTAGCTTTGTTAAAGAGCCTTCTAGTCTCCTTACGAAGGTGCTCCAGCTTGTTGTCCCACCAGGGGAGCTTGGCTCCCTCTTTCCTGTTATTAAGGGACAGCTTTCTTTGTAGGCAGAGATTATGCTGTCCTGTAGGTGATCCACAGCAGTGTCAATCTCGTCTACTTTCCTGAATTTGCATTGGGGAGTCTGCGATACCAGTCCCCCAAGTAGTTCTCTGTACTTTCTCCAGTCAGTAGACCTGGGATTCCTGTACATTGTTGGCTCATTATTAACCTTGAGTAGTGTGAAAAGTATATGTCGGTGGTCAGACAAGGTGACTTTGCCCAATACCCTCCATTCTTTAATGCAATCCACCATCGGGTTGGTGCAAAGCGTTAGATCTAGCACTTCTTCCCTCATGCTGTTGGAAAACGTGGGTCGAGTGCCCATATTGAGTATGTGCATATCTGTCGACATTAAATACTCCATCATGGCCTCCCCTCTGTTGTTTGTGTCACTGCTTCCCCACACAGTATGGTGTGAGTTAGCATCACATCCAACGAGGAGGTTCCAATTATTGGCTCTACAGCAGCTTACCAGTCTCTCCAGATCGGCCGAAGGTGGTGGGTCTGGGGCATCATATGGTAGGTAGAAGGAGCAGATGACAATCCTCCTCTCGCTATCACCGTCTCCAAGGCTGAGCACAACAGCTGCCTGGTCCCTGGTGGTAAATTCTGGTAAATGCATGACATTTAACCCATTAACATAGATACAAGCTCTAGGCCTATCGACTGTGGTACAAAAGAATAATTTACCCCTGGTCGTAGCTAAGCCTCTGACTCGACCCTGGAAAGCCCAGGGTTCCTGAATCAGTGCAATTTTGACCTTACCTTCTGAGAGGATCCTTTGCAGGACCCCCGAGGCTGCCTTACTATGTTGCAGGTTCACCTGGAGACAGCGAATACCTGCCATTACATTTCCTTCCTCTCCTCCTCGACCCCCTCAGACCCTGGGGTCGGTGGAGGCTTGTCCGGTTCCCCTGGGTTCTACATCTACATACTACCCCGCAAGCCGCCTCAATAGGCGTGTGGCGGGGGGTGTTAGGACACCAGCCGTTTACATATAAAAAGGAAACGCTCTATGAGATTACGCCTTGCATTTATTAAAGTCCCTTATTGTTCGGGGGAAAAACGAATTCCCATACCTATCCGTTCGGCAAAATATCTCTCTTAATTTATCGTTTCTGTCGGACCTGGAAATATAGTGGGGTTCTAATATGATGTTCTCCGTGTCGCTCTGAAAGATATCTATTCTCAATTGCTCAAGTAATCTAAGCCTAGCGCGTAGTCTCCGAGTCTCTAGTGGCTCCCAGCCTAATTCGTTTAACATCTGCGTAACGCTGTCTGTACGCCCGTAGCAGTTTTTGACGAATCGCGCAGCTTTCCTTTGTATTTTATTAAGTTCCCGAATTAAGTCTTTCTGCACCGGATCCCATATGCTTGCTGCATATTCAAGGTGTGGCCAGACGAGTGCGAAATAGCACCTCTCTTTTACTTTTTCATCTGAGAATCTTCCCACAATATGCTTGACGAATCCTAGCTTCTTCAGAGCTCTGCCACAAATATTTTATATATGTGTTCCCCACGATAGGTTTGAGGTAATTGTAACTCCCAGATACTTAACTTCATATGTCGCCTTTATCTTAACGCCATCTACAGCATATACACGGGGATAGTTGGACGACCTCCGCAAGAAATGTACCGCCGTACATTTGCTCAGATTAAGTTCGAGTCCCCACTCTTGGCTCCACACATGAACGTTGTTTAAATCCGATGATAGAATTTCAAAGTCAGAGTGATCATTAATTTCGCGATAGATGACAGCGTCGTCAGCAAATAAACGTATTTTACTGCTAATTCGAGAGCATAGATCATTTATGTATATAATGAACAAAAGGGGGCCGATTACGCTTCCTTGTGGGACACCTGATGTCACTTTAACTACATCAGAGCTAATTCCGTCAAGAACTACTTTTTGCTTACGATCACTCAGAAATTACTCGGGTTGCCGAGGAACGTCACCTCTGCCCTTTGCATGCCAACGTAGGGCCTGAAGGTGGGGCCCCACATAAACTCGACTGATGCCTCATCAATCCCCAGGACGAATCTCGTCCCGCGATCCACCACGCACCGCTCATAGTGATGCCACAGGACGGTCTGTAGTCCCGGGTTTGCCCTTTTAAGTCTCTCCTGAAGGGTTTTGGTGTCGGGTCTGCTCGGACCTGGGACCCACACCATAGTCCTTCTTCTCTTAATCAGGCTGTCGGCGTCGACAGCCTTGACCTTGATATCCTCAAATGGTCTGATGAGGTGCACTGCTCTTTCGAGCCAGGAAGCGGAGTAATCATTGTCGCAGGCAAATTCCACTGCGCCGTTAGCGAACCTGTTGGCCTCAAATAATGGGACCTCCTGTTCTGCAGGTGCTGTGTCCCAAAGCTCCTCAAGCTTCGACACAGCTAGCTGGTGCCAGCTCTCCTTCATCATCACCTCAGGATAGTTGATTGGCACTATCGCAATTCTCTTCAGGTTTTTAGTAACCTGCGCGTATTTTGGCACCGTTCTGGCCCTTTTGGCATCCTGGGAGGGAGTTGGTGTGCTCCCAGGCGTCCTATTTCTCTTTTGAGAGGAGCTGCTCGTGGCCGTAGCAGTATCCTCACCCCACCCATGGGTTCCGTTAGTGGGTTCACCACCAGCAGTTCCTGCCAGGGCAGGGGGGTGTGCACGGCTCCTTGCAGCTCTCTCCGTGCGGCCCCTCCTCCTCCTCTCCCTTCTCCTGACCGTGCCGCTAGGTTTTGGATCTGTTGACAGTCCCTTTAATTTCCCTGAGATGCTCCCCAGGGTTGTGTTGGAGGCTCCAGAGTCCGATTCCAGCTCAGGTCCTTCTTTAATTGTGGACTCGGATGAGTCCGATGAGGTGTTGCCATCCTTGGTAAATACCTGAGGAAGGCCTATCGGTGTGTGGACCCCCAAGGGGACCACCAAGGTTGGGGCAGGGGAGTGGCGACCGCTGGCAGCCCCTTCAGGGCTCACCAGCAGCGCCTCCTCCATCATAAGTGACATTGGACTGCAGGAGTCCTTAGTTGGAGACCGTTTTGCGGCCTCCGCAGTTTTGGTTTTGTTTTTGGTTTTTGAATCCATATAAATCCCATGAGTGGCTAGGGAAATAAAGGGTCCACCCATGCAGAGCCCCGCATACATGGGCAAGGCTAAATAAAACCGGAGGTCGCCCTGTTTCCGGAGTCTCACCTGTTAATGACTTCTTACCCTCCGCCCCGCGGATGCGGTCACCATTGGCACAGGGACGCACCGTGATGATGGGAGCAGTTTATCGACCGCCAGGTCTAGATCCGTCATGTTCTGCGAAAACCAGGGGCACCTCGTGGAGGATGTGGCTCTTCACCACGCATGACGGTCTTGGTGTGCGATCACCGCCGCACACCCTGGGATCACACATCCCTCACCCCCAAAGTATGTAGTTACATTTTATCAGATCCACGCCGCATGTGCCGCTGCCGCTGGGTCGGAAGAGGGTCAGCCGCCGCCACCGACAAAAATGTCGTCGGCAGCCACGTCTGACTCAAACTCGTCGATCGGAGTACACACATCCCCCACCACCCGACTTGCGTTGTTAGCATTTACACAAGGCGGAGCTTTCTAATGGTATAAGGAAATGCTCCAAAAGCCATAACATGGTATCTGTCTTTCGATTTTACGTGCTGTCTTACGATTTAAGAATAGAGTTGTGGAGGTGACGCGTTGGCGGAGAGCGATATTGGGTGGGAGCGGCGACACGTTGGCGGAGTGCGGGAGTGGCTGAGTGTGATAGTGACGGGAAGGTGACAATGTAGATACGGCTCCGGTGGTTTGGGGCGGCAGCGTGCGGGAGGAGGCCAGTCGGCACCGCGTGAACCGGGACACAGAGTTCGTTCGGTGCTCGCCGCGAGTGTGGAAGTCTCGTGGGAGACTTTTGTGTGAGTACCGCCGTTACAAGCGTACAGAGTTTTATCTTGGTGTAATCGCCTACTTTTTTTGATTTTACTGGCGGTCATTTATACTCAGCTGATCTCGACACGTGTTACCGGAAAAATGCCGCAAGTTAAAATAACAATTAAGCAACGTGCGGAAGCTTACACTAAAAGTTTTATGTAAGTGAATTCAATACTCTCATGAGTGGGATATGTAAGCTCAAATTGGACTAGAATAAAAAAGATACCTTAGACAAGCATATTTTAACTAGTTCACATTTGGCTAAGAAAGTGTCTGTTGCTCAAGATCTGCAGGCAAGCAACAAGAGACAAACCACTTTATTTGAGGCGAATGAAAATGCCAAGAAGACAAAAACAGAGAAACACAATTTCATACATGACACTCTGTCAATGTGCCTCAAGGCAAATATTCCGGTGCACAAATTAGACTATCCGGCAGTGAGGGACTACCTTTCAAAGTAAGCTAGCCTTAAAAGCAAAACTACCAGCCTTCCAAGACGTTGGGCTTGACTGCTTCATAGATGGTTACATCCCTGAGGTGGCTTGCAGGGTATTTTGTAGATGTAGATGTATTTTCATCGGCAGCTACTAGAGGTTGAGAGAGAACCCTGGTAGCTTCTGCGATGTCAAGCAAATATTTCTTGCCATCTGCCAAGAAAAAACTGAGTTTGGAAATGCTGCACTCCACACAATCTGGGCACCAGTTAGCAGCGTGGATGGATACAGAGAGGTTTTTCAGCCAGTACAATCTAGTTGTAGACAGACGCAACCGGCTGAAGGAAGAAAGTGTTGAAACTTGTTCTATGTTGATGTTCAACTAGTTTAAATGATATTCAGGCTACTAATCTCATATTTAATTATTTACTATATATGTATCTTATTCTTTATTTTATTATTGGTCTACCTCGTAATTATTTCCATTCCGTATTTTGTCATATAACTGCGTTCCACCACATTTTGTCATCATCAACTAATGATACAGTATGAAAATGAAGAAAAAAATAGATGCTACAAAATGCTATAAACTGAAATTGAAAGTGCTATAAAATAAAAATGAAAGTGCTATTAACACGTATCTCTACTCATGTTTCTTTCAAGTCTGTAATGTTATAATTTGCTGTCTGAGTTTAAGTGCATTATTTCCACAGAAAGTGTTCTTACCTTGCAATTGAATTTTTTTACTTAGTGAGAAAGTTAGGTGGTAAGGGTAACAAATCGTTATCCAATCATGCTTTTATTTGTGTTTTAATCACTAATGCTAGGAGGCCAAACATGTGGTAGTACGTATTCAAGGAATGTTACCCTGAATTATAATTTTTAGTAAGTGTTTGTGCTGTGAGATGTGTCCAATCATTCATCTCTCTTCCATTTCAAGTTCTTGCGACGTATTGGCTGTTCCTGAAGTTTTTGGAGGACTGCATTGCTGGAGATCTTACGTATCCAACGCATTTTTAATAACCTCCTGTAACACCACAGTTCAAATGCTTCAAACTGCCTTCGCTCTTCTGTTCCAACAGTCACAAGTTTTGGAGCAATACATTTAAACACTCCACACAGACTTTGAGCACTATTTTCATGTGGCTTGAACTAACATTGTTTGGCATTAAGTACAGTAGAACCCCATTTTTGAGTCCTCGGATTTTACGTTTTCCCACTTTTTGAATCATTTTTTTGGGGTCCCGCCAACTTTCCTACTATTCCAATGTATATTAAACCCCGTATTTACACTAGTTTTCCTGCATTTTGCACCATTTTCTGCCCGATAACAAAAAATTTCCAATTCCTAATTCAATGTTGTACGCATATTTAAACTGCTAAAAAACATCACGCAACTTTGTCTAGCAAGTAAACTTGATCTCACGTTCATTGTGAAATGGCTTAAGTGCATATTGTGGCATTTATGTGAACTTTTTTGTGTCACGAATTTGAGAAGGGCCGAATCGGCAGGCTAGTACCCACAGCGCTTAGTGGCAGAAATTTGAACTACCTCTACTCGCGAATGGAAGAGTGTATGATCATATGATCTGAGGATATTCCCAGGATAGATAGATAGGTAGTCTTTAATAGAATTTTCTTGCAAGTTTTTTTCAAGAAATTAACAATACAGATTGCAATGCAACTCTCTCTTCCCTCTCCACCTTCCAAGCGGTGGAAAGGACAAAAGGGGGTGCACGTAACGCTCTTGAGCCAATCCTTCAGTGGGTGGACGAGCAATCATCTTCCTATTTGCAGAAACCACTGTTTCCCTGAGGCCAGCTATACAGACGTTTTACAGAAGGATACCCCTTCCCTCCCTCATAGTGTCAGCGTGCGAGGCGGGCGCGTGGCTGGAGGACGGGTGACCATGCGAACGGGCAAGCATGGGCATCTACGCCACTCTGGCAGGCGCAAACAAGGGCTTGGGCAATAAACACACAGGCTGGAGTCGCCCGGGTTTCCGACCATCTGCATGTCTCTACTGTCGGAAATAAAATTATGGATACCCGAGTTTGCAGCCTGATAGCTAATGAACGAATAAACCTATATCAACAGTAGTTATTCCAAATTTTGGCTTATTTCATTTTACGTTTACTTATATAAGCAAAAAAAATATTATTATTTCTTCTATTTTTTATGACATCGAGAATAAAAAAGTACTGGTTTTTTCACACCTTCCAACCAAGCCTCCACTTTGAAAATGTGTAACTTAAAAACTTGTGATTCGATCAAAACTAAACTTCATCTCTTGTTGGATACAAATGTTTTCTAATGTACTTCAAAGTTTCAGTTTTTATATTTAACCAAACAAAAGTTGTTATCAAGTAACTACCTGAACTTTTATTCTTGACTGAAAGGTCGCACAAAAGCGTGATTGGTCGCGTTGTGGAGCGTAAAAGATGAAATACTCACTGATATCATTCTGCGTGTTATAGTGAAAACCGGTGTTTTTACATTGATAGTTATTCGAAAAGTGTTTTCGTTAAGTCTAGCAGGCGACCGGCTTGGCCGGATTTACCGTTACCGGGGTGCGCTGTTGCCCAGCTCTCGCGCTCTCACCGGGACAATAGGACCAGACGCCAAATTTTCACCCTGACTCATCAACTGCAGTTTACAGTATAAGTCAGTTGCTTTAGCTGAACCTTAACAATAGACATTGTCACCATGCTACCCTCTTCAGCTCATTCAACTTTTGTCAGTAGTACTGTTCTCGTACATGCCTAAACAACCCTCCCCATTCTCATATGTCTGAAGGTGAGATTGCGATGATTGCAAGTGCGATCAAATGCAGGATCCTTTACAAGTTTTCAAATTTGTGGCCTGACAAAAACACCTTCCTTAACTTCGGAATTATGTACTTAATTTTGGAAATTTCTGTCTTACGTACTTAAAGGCCTGTCCTTTTTGGTTCATACCTTTGACAAAATTTTTCATCAAACCCAGCTTAATATGCTGGGGTGGAAGAAGAACATCTTTAGGGTTCACGAGAGGCTCGGCAACGACATTTTTCTCGCTAGGGTTAAGATTTCTTGCAGGCCAGTCTGCTTGAATATAATGTGATTTCCTATACCTGCTGTTCCACATACATAAAAAGCAGCAATATTTTGTGTACCTCAGTTGCATTCCTAAGAGTACAGCAATGACTTTTAGATCACCACAGATTTTCCACTTGTGTTCATGATATTTGATTGAGTCCAAGAGGACTGTCATATTTGCATAAGTCTTCTACATGTGAACTGCATGACCAACAGGAATAGAAGGAAGACTGTTGCCATTGTGAAGTAATACAGTTTTCAAACTAAGGTTGTAGGAGTCTATGAATAGCCTCCATTTAGTTGGATCATGGTTCCAATTCAAACATTTCATCAAGCCATTAATGTCATAGCAAACAACAAGATTATTTTTCTTCTCAAAAAAGGGAAGAAGATCCCTGTGACATTGTCTGTACTGTGAGACACTGACATCACACTCCAGAAGATTCCATTGATGTAGTCTAGACCCTAGAATTTATGGCTTCTCATTTGACAGGTCTCTCTAATAAGATCACTCAATTCCGCTTGATTCAGTCTGTGCGATTTATCATCTTTTTCCTCAAAATCAAGGTCACGGGATGTGGAAGGCTTGTTGTGTTCTTCTTCTTGTTCCACACCGTCTTCATTTTCTACTTCAAACACAATTTTTGGGTGGAGTAGGAACTGGTAAACTATCTGAATGCAGAATGGGTCGAATAGCAGATCAAAGATTTGGGTATTGAACTGTTCTTCTTTTCTTCATAGACAATCCTGCCTTTATAGGTGGAGTCAAGCAGAAATAGCAGTCATATGTATGGTTTCTAGGCTCCTGCCAAGCAATAGGCACAGAAAAAGCCATAGATCGTTTCTTATTATTCAACCATTCTCGCAGTGTTGTAACTGAACAAGCGTTGCAACATATATGTGGAGCCTATGACATATCCTGGTCCCCTACCTTCATACCGAAATAATAGTGATAGGCAGTCTTCAAAAGAGGCATCAGCTTGCGTATCTGTGACGAAAATGTTATTTCACCACAAATGCAACAAAAGTTATTCACTTTATTTACACATTCTCGTGATATTTTGACGAATTTTACACTTTACCCTTTAAAAGCACTCCCAAACCAGCAGAAGAAACAATATGAAATTCACAGTCACAGCAACAACATCTATGTTTATAAATTACAAACAGCTGAAGATCGTTTGTTTTTTGTTATTTGACAGGTGTGCCAACTCCCAAAACAAAATTTCCCCCAAAAATCTCCCAAACTG
The DNA here is from genome assembly GCA_963573305.1 of Pyrrhosoma nymphula. Taxonomy (NCBI): domain Eukaryota; kingdom Metazoa; phylum Arthropoda; class Insecta; order Odonata; family Coenagrionidae; genus Pyrrhosoma; species Pyrrhosoma nymphula. The sequence goes on along the minus strand of OY754335.1, from coordinate 31,941,640 downwards.
AAAATGTTGACTCTAAAAAATGGAATGTCACTTTCTCTCCAAAGCAAGAGCTAATCTGTCATTTTTATGGTGATTTTTGAATTTAGCAGGTGGAAATATATAAGAATTAACTATTTTTGAGCCCGAAACATTTTCATTGTTGGGCAGTGTTGTCTATTTTTGTTTGTCAATTTGATATTGTATAATATACATGGAATTATATTTTGAGTAAAGTTTCAGGTGCAATATGTATGCTAAATGATGATCTATCATTATTATTTCAGGCTGAATCAGTGAATGGGGAAGAGGAATTTACTCTGGTGAAGCCCTTGCGCTTGTCCTTGGTGTCAAATGACCAGTCCTTGGCAAGTCTTAGCTTAGCATCTGGGGGGAAAATACTTGTCAATGCCAAATACTTTTCATCCAATGGTTCCTCTCCATCGGAAAACACCAGTGTAGTGGTTTGGGTGGAGGATTGGACGCATATTGGAGTTAAGTCGAGCCCATTGAAGAGGAGCCCCAAGAGATGTACCAATGGCAGTACATCAGACTGCAGCGGGAGTAATACCATAAAGTGTGGTGTTGTCGGAAGAGTTGTGAGGATAGAAGTCGATTCCAAAACCGTGAGTCTTCAATCTCAACCCTGTTTCATGTACGGTATTAATATCCAATAATATTGGCAGTAGTCCCTTTGTAGTTCCTTCATTCACATTTGTTTGTAATTATCATTCTTACCTTCATTTGCTTCAGTGGAACTACATTAGTACGAGTATGGCCAATTGCGAGACCCCCACCAATACGAGAGATTGCTGGGGCACCGTTAATTGATTGACGGTGGCCCAGATTGCCATGCCAAAAAATATGATTTATAAAAAAAATACGGTTAAAATACGGCAAAATGAATGACTACCCCTTTTGGTGTTGGCACCTGCCATTGTGAGAGTTTCCATCACCGGTAAACATACACCAAGAGTGACTAACCTCTGCAATTGCTTGCGATTGCTTGATCTGTTTGCAATGCAATTAATATGGATGGTTAAGTATCAACTGCACATCGTAAATTGTCATCAGATTAATTTATTGTTAATTTTGGTATAAATACTGCAGCATTAGCAGTTTCGAATATTTGATTTTCTTTTGTCCCTTGAGCAGTCGAGAGCACACTCACACATCAGTGAGTTGAGAGCATTTCAAAGATGGACACCATGGCCCAAAAATGCAAAACACTCACGTCTATGCGAGAAAATGGAAATACAGTAAAACCCCTAAATTACACTTTTCCAGGGACCCTGGAAAAAAGTGTAAATTGCAGGAAAATGGAAATTGTGGGAAAAGTAGAATTTTCACTTCTACATCCATGTTCTTTTACTGGAGTGAGGGTAAAAACAAGAAACAATGATAAACTGAAAAAGAGCAGTGTCATAATTTATTCCTTTAACTAGCACTTCTCATTTATTTATATTTTATGAAAAAAATACATTGAACATCTTAGATGAATAGAAAATTGAAAATGAAGAAAGGATGAAGATTACAGGGCGATTTACATTACACAGTGAAACCTCGTATTTGCGTTATCGGAAATTACGTTTTCCTGCATTTTGCACTAATTTTGCTAAGTCCCATTCAATTTCCTATGTTTCCAACATATGCAGAACCCCGAATTAAGACTATACATTTTTCAGTTTTCCCGCAAATTGCACCGCAACGCGCTCTTTCCAAAAATAAAATTCACTTCTTAAGTCCATTACTCATGCATATCATCCTTTGTAAAACACTTATTGACTTTGTATTGTACATATATGCGGAAAAAATACGAAAGAAAGCAGCTATAGGACCTTTTTCAAGGAATAATTTGAATGTGGCGGGAATAGTATACAGCACCATTAGTAACAGAAATTTTAACTACGTCAAATCATAATCTGCCAGATATGATTCAAGCTATGAAATGAAGCGTAGTCTTTTTTATGCAAGGCATTTTCAATCCAGTTAGCGATAATTCTATAATATCGTTATTTTACTATTTCTATGCATAAAAATGACAATAAATATCTGGATTTAACTTCGTAAATCGCTGAAAGATAGTACTTTTCCGGCAAATCTGTTGACACCCCTTACAACGAGGGTCGTGTCGGACATCGAAACGCCCTAAAACATGAAACCTTTCGCCCGTTTGGACACCCCAAAAACTTTAATTCGAAAATAATCATTTTTAGAAAAAGTGTATTTGTTAATATAATGAGGAAAATTTGAGCATACCGAAATTAAAATGAAAACCACGAAACATTTTCATGACGCAACACTCCTTGCCGCAGCCTATTAATTAATACGATTGGCGATCAGTTGTTTCATCGTTTTTGATGCTATCGTCGTGTCAGGAGTTAAGAAATTAAGGTTAATTTCAATGGAGCAGTTTAGTCTGCTTCATCCACATTGCGGTTTCAGGGGGCTGGTGAGGATTGCTGCGGAGAGGATTAGTGATTGCTGTGAGCAAATGCTTGAGGAACTGCAAAAATTTGAAAATAAAGTGCATAAGCTTATTAATAGGCAGAGGAAGTTGAAGCAGTTGAAAATATCAATTTTTTTTAAATAATCATGCTACATTCATTAGATAGTTTCAATGGTTGCTAATAACAAATATAATGTAAATCGCCCTGCCATCTTCATCCTTTCGTAATTTTCAATTTTATATTCGTCAAAGATGTTTAATATATTTTTTCATCAATATAAATAAATGAGAAGTGCTAGTTCAAGGAATAAATTATGACACTGCTTTTTTTTCAGTTTATCAGTGTTTCTTATTTTTACCCTCACTCCAGTAAATGAACATGGATGTAGAAGTGAAAATTCTACTTTTCCCACAATTTGCATTTTCCCGCAATTTACACTTTTTTTCTAGGGTCCCTGGAAAAGTGTAATTTAGGTGTTTTACTGTATTTGTTCTTAAAAACCATTAAAACTATCTAATGAATATATGTAGCATTATTATTTTTAAAAAATTTATATTTTCAACTGCTTCGACTTCCTCTGCCTGTTAATTTATTTTATTTATTTATTTTATATCACCACCGAAAACAGCACATATTGGCCTTTACATCGGGGTATTTCAACAATCAACAACGGACAAGCACAAACAACCATGTCCTGGGAAGTGAAAAATCCTCCCCAGGCGGGATTCGAACCCGCGACCTTTGGGTTAGCAGGCGAGGACGTTACCCCGCCGCCACCGAGGCCGACAGTTAATAACGAGGCCGACGGCCGAGGCCGACGAATAATATTATGCACTTTATTTTGAATTTTCTCCAGTTCCTCAAGCATTTGCTCACAGCAGTCACTACCTACTAAGTTAATTCTTTGAGTTTGAACAACACACACTGTCTTTTGCCTATCATAGTTATAACTCGGGAATCGAGGCAGTGCAAATGATCTCAGTTGTCCACCACGAGTTCTTTCATTTTTCATCATATCTGGATAAGAATCCGTTTTCATTCTTCATATTTTCTACCTAGGTAAAAAATTAATACTCCCCCGCAGGTTTAATTACAGTCGAGCACCCATTATCCGGTAATCCAGGAGCACGCAATAGACCGGCAGTGTTGCGAAAACAACCTCATACATATGTATTCGGAGAAATCAAAAAATCTTATCATAAACATTGTTTTAAGAGATTTTGACTCTGCACTTTATTAAAATATTTCCTTAAATTGCTGGAATATAATGTAACTTGTAAGTATTTCGTGGTAATTTCATTAAAAAATAATTGTACACGCATTGAAATTAACCTTAATTTCTTAACTCCCGACTTGACGATATTATCAAAAACGATGAAACAACTGATCGTCAATCGCAATCAATCGGCCGCAGCAGTTACTTAAGTCTCTTCTAAGTTTATTTTAATATTTTCTTTCACTCAGTATTTATTAATATTGGACATTTGCGTGAGTTAGTTGAAGTTTGCAAATTATTATTTGTTACTTATACTTGATGTAATGTGATGAACGTGGTACCAAAGAATTTTCACTTTTAGTTTATTTACTTTCAATGCGTCTTCATTCCTTTATGTTTCGCTGCCATTAATGAGCACTTATATTAATTAATACTTAACACATTTGTTGGTCTAGGAGGGCTCTTCATAAGACCCATTCTTTTTCATTCCTTTGTACCATACTACCAATGTATGTATATTACTGAATGTTTCGCTGTGTTTTTTGGTGACTTGCTTTTGATTTATTAAGCAACATATGTGTAATATATTGTGACGTATCTTCGCTTGGGTTTTTGTGGGGGTCTGACTGACCTCGATTGAAGCCAGGCCTCCTGTCACATTTTCTATTTAATCCGCCTACCGGATAATCGGAAGCCGGATAATTGAGAGTTGACTGTATGTGTAATGGATTGTATTTACTTATAGAATATGCTTGAATATAAAGAAGTATCTTCAATGCTATATTAATTTTATTTGAAATGTGTAGTTGTCTCAGCTCTGTCACTTTTAATGTATCCCAAGTGTCTTTTATTAGCTTTCTTCATTTGTGTCATCTGCAAGTCTCCTTTTTTGACTTATTGTATGCTCTGAGGGTTGTGTTCTGTTGGTCATGATATGAATCTCATTCCTCTTCATGTTGTTATTTGCAAATTCAAATTGAGCAAAGGACCATTGGGATTCATCCCTTTTGCAACACAAGGCCTGACTTTATTTCTGTTTTTTCACTCCTTAGACTTTTTTGCATAGTAAGTAGTAAGCAAGTTATACTTAACTCTAATTAAGTGGCTCTCTAATATGGGTAGCCACTGTTTTGGTAGTGTTGTCCATTTCTTGAAATATATGGTGTTGAATTTACCACCGATTGAATAAGTTATGGAGGCTACTTCTAATCTACGGAAATGAATTTTTCTTTTTTTATTTAGACTGTGGCGCAACTCAAAAGTATGGCCATTAAACAACTTAATTTACATCCCAGCAATTATCGCCTCAGGAAAATGGAAAATGAGGTCATGAATGGTTCCCATGATTCTTTGTGCAAGGACAATGTTGGGTTGAAGTGTCCACTTCAGGAGGAATTGCCACTGAAGGAAGTTAAGGTGGAGTCAGGCTCAAAAGTTATATTGGAGGAGGGTCAGGCAGTGGAAGAAAATCAGGTAGGTAATTAGCCTTAATTTCACCAATAGTATATGTATTTATTTCTTTGAGTTACCATCCTTATTATCTTTTAGCTAATGCAATGATTTAAAAATATCTGTCAATATATATTCCTGTCTGATGGCATCTGCTGCATAAAATATCTGATTACTATGTTTTTTTCTGAATTTTCTCTCCTAAGGCTCTGTCATATGAAGTTTTTATTTATTAACCCTTTTCTACTGTCATGGATAATCATTGAAAATAGTTAGACATTTTAATGTCAGTTCAGTTATTGAAAGTGTGAAGTAATGAAAACGTGCACTTGCTTCAATGGTGTGGTACATATGGATTCAAGTGCCATCTGAAGAAATAACAGGGTGTAATACTGAGTTTCTGTCCTTCTATGTGCAGATGTGGTTGACATTCTCCCCTCCTGCTGGAGTTGGTGATACTCCCAGAGAGTATGAAGTCATTGTAGACAAAAAGTGCTCTGTGAGGGAGCTGCTGAGGAAAATGGTCTCAATTGCCCAACTTACTGGTACTATATAAAGTCTTTATCCATGGTTTCCGTAGCCATCTTTTTTCTTTTCTCCTCCCTCGAAACTTTCCCCTTGTCCCAACAAGTAAGAAATTAAATTAATTTGTGCCATTTTCATTTTGTATTGAAGTCTCAGAAAAAGTTTTCCCATTTGATCCCCAATGGTAATCACGGGAGATAGTGGAAAAAATGTGTTTTGAATTGGCTGTTTTCTAAAATAAGCCGGTATAATTGCTAAAAAGTTAGACATAAGGCAAAATAATTGGGTATAACTTGGAGAAAAATTATATTTTTACCATAAAATACTCAGAAAGGTTAATAATTTTACATTCAGAAATAATCTGAAGAGTTTTTGTATATTTATTGCTAACCATCGATTTCTTCTAGTTATATGTTTTTCTTATCAAATTATTAATTCTCTCATGGCTATTTTTTTGGCTATTTTTTTTTTTTAATTTTACATCCCTTTCAATTTGGCAAAATATTTTTCGATCTTGATGAAAACTTCCAAATACATAGTGATGTAATTGAAGCAGCAGGGTTTTTGGTTTGTCTTCATTCTTGGTTCATTTTCTGCTATGACAGTTTTACCCGTGTTGCATCAGACATCTTCAGCTCTAAATTAATGACTGTAAGACTTCTTACCTGAAGATGCCTGCTGCAATGCTGGCGAAACTGTTGCCGCAGAAGATGTACCAACAAGGAAGGCAAACCAAAAACCCTGTTACTTTAAATATTTTTCTCTTCGCGTTGTTATTTTTTGGTGTGTGTCGGACCTTTCTTTCCATTTTCACTTCTATTGTATGTCTAACCCAGGATATATACGAGGTTACCTGGTTCTTCTGTTGCTCACTCTGTTCCATGTAGACCTCACTTATGCCCCTATTAATCCTTAACATACAGTAAAACCCCTTATTTGTAAATACTTTTCTAGGGACCCTAGAAAAATGTGTTAATTGTGGGAAAAGGAGAATTTTCACTTCTGCTGACATACATACTGGAGTAATAGTAAAAATACGAAACTAATAGAAAAACTTAAGAAGGCAGCTTCATTATTTATTTCTTAAATTAGTTCTCCGCATTAATTGATCTATGCCGTAAAAAAGGAATATATCATTGCTATGCAGGATAAAATTTACATTCCGGAGAAATTGAAGAAAACTTAACCATGCATGAGAATCTGATCTACCTCACTGCTCAACTAGTGCAAACAGCCTTCTTCAGCATTGTACAAAAAATTTCATATAATATTTCAAAAATATTTTTGAATCAGTGTGGCTTACTATGAGATGCAATAAAGCTAGTACATATCAATAAATTATGTTCACGAAGTTCACCTTTCATCATAACTGGGTGAGAAATCATTTTTATTCTTCATGAATTTGACTTCTGTGTGAATTTAATATTCTACCTCAGGTGTTCTTATATTATGTGAATTGCATAGCTAACTCTTAGTCCCACATTGTATTAATTTCATGGTACGAATCTTTCCCTAGCAGATTGAGACTATTAGTTGAAGTAGTTCAAATTTTCATCTTGAGTGGTGCTGTGTACTTCCTTGCCACATGTAAATTCTTCCATAAAGCAGTTCACATTACTGCAAAGGGATAACCTCTTGTCTTTATTGAGTGTATATGTGCGAAAAGAAGTCTAAAAGTGTTTTATAAAGGCTCACTCATGTGCATGAATAACGTCCTAAAGAGTGACATAAATTTTTCTTCAAGCACATAGTGATACAAATTGTGGGAAAACTGAAAATGAAATATATGAATATGGGGTTCTATATACATTGGCAAGATAGGAAAGTTAATGGAACGTGATAAAAATGACTTAAGTAGCAGGTTAAGTAAATTCCGATAATGCAACAACTGCAACTTTACTGTATATCAGTCTGATCAATGGATAAAACTGTCATTTATTATAGCCAAAGTACTTTGGTACAAGGTCAGATGTTGCTCATAGAGGAGCAAGAGAAGATATTATTTTTAAAATATATGAAATAATTGTTAAAAAAGTATGTGATAGGAATATCTTACTGCTATTGTCAGCACCTACCTTCTATGTTAAGATTTTAAACACATGCTATTGCATAGTGGGCTCAGTTATGAGTGTGCATAGTTTTCTCATTAGATCAGAGGAAGGACAAGAAATGATTTATATTGTTTCTAGTAACGTATTATAAGCAGTAGTTAGTTAAAGTAGAGGTTGCTTTGTAAGGTATAAATAGCTTTTTACCTTAACCTTTCTTTTTGGCTGTTTTATTCGATTTCAAAATTGAATTTCCTTTGTACCCAATTGTTTATCTTTATTGCATAAACAAGAAGTTCTGTTTTCAACTTCATTTATATTTTTAAATAAATAAACCCAATGACTCCCTTGCCTCTTGTTGAATTTGCTTTAATGTCCTCGAAGAGTCCAAAAGAGAAGAAAAAAGTTTCCAAATGCCATAAAAATAACGAAAAAGCTTAGTATAGTTTTCACATTAGGGTTCCTTTGACTCTGTAGTTGTGCACCAAGACATTGTGATATGTCTATCTAGAATATAGTTTTTCTGTTTATTGCACTCTCATATGATCACTGTGAGTTTTTATTTCATTCCTGCCAGCACATTAGTTTTACAGTGGTAGATTTTCAATTTACAATGGTGAAGTTATATCCCATTTAGTTTTTCATCTGTGATACTTTGTGTATGGTTGTGGGAAGCCTTTAGCTGGTGGGAGCATGGGTGTAATTTCACAGCATGCTGCAATGATATCAATTTGATTCATATTGTTACAAAAAACTTTAGGTCTTCCATGGTGGCCAGAAGGAAGTTTCTTGGTGACATAATGTAGTGTTGAGGATGTACATGTCCATGTTTGCTATTAAACACTGGATATTCAACTAGTTAGTATTATCTCGTGTGTTTGCAGCCATGTGTATCATCGCCAGTCATGCCTCGCTTATTGCATTTTTATTCTGCACAGTTTTGTCCAAAAGGGTTGCTGGGTAAAACTGCTTCCACCACCACTTTCCATCTCCTCTTCTTCCCCTGCTTCATGATCAGGGTGGCTCCAGGCCTGGTAAACCTTGAATGCACGGAAAAGTCTTGGAAAAATGAAAACAGGAAAACCTGTAAAAGTAATGGAAAATGAAAAATTAGAATGGAAACTTATTTTCAAAGTCAAAATCTGATTGTTTTCAAAAAGTGAGGTGCACCATTCTGGGCATTACTTTTGGTGCTGATGAGGCTTTTAAGCCATGCTGCTTTTAGAGAATGATCAGGGTGGCTCCAGGCCTGGTAAACCTTGAATGCACGGAAAAGTCTTGGAAAAATGAAAACAGGAAAACCTGTAAAAGTAATGGAAAATGAAAAATTAGAATGGAAACTTATTTTCAAAGTCAAAATCTGATTGTTTTCAAAAAGTGAGGTGCACCATTCTGGGCATTACTTTTGGTGCTGATGAGGCTTTTAAGCCTTATGCTGCGCTTAGAGAATTTTCAGCTCAATGTTTCGCTCGTGTTGCTCAATTGCAGTGAGTATCTACAGGAGCAAAGCTTTTGCTCCAGAAAAATGCTCCAGTCGCTGGGTAACTTGAAAGCCTCATCAGCATCAGTCAAGAGCTGCGAAAGCCTACACTCTAGACTTTCTGTTGCCATTGCGAACTTAGGATTTTTTAGTACCTCACCTGAACGAGGCATTTGAGCTATTTTTTTGTGTTTATCAATTTGAAAGAAATAAGATCAGGTTTCACTTTGTGGAATTCCATTTTACAACACTACCTAATAATAATAATTGAAACTTTTACAATCCACAATTTTGGTCAAGATAATTATGCACAATCCAGATTTAAATGCATGTGCATCATCATCAGGTGCTCGACAAGCACCATGTGTCATTCAAGCACTTGATGATGATGCACATGCATTGAAATCCAGATTGTGCGTAAATGTGTTAACCAAAATTGTGGATTGTAAAGGTTTTTTATTTATTTATTTATTTATCAAAAACTCCAAAAACAGCAACTAAGGCCTTTACATTTGGTTCAATAAACAGAATAAATTCAAAAACAACAATAGTAGCAGAAACAACAATAATAAACAACAATATTCTGAATATAAAAAAGGCAAGAATTAGGCGAAGATGACATGAATGTTACACATTACGTTTCAGTTGGGAGAAAAAGACGTTGAGTGAGGAGAAAAGGTCAAGGGTGGGGTGACTATTAGTTAGGGCATTGAAAGATGAAGGTAGGCAGTAGAATAGTGATCGTTGGGAAATGGAGAGACGGAATTTGGGTGTGTAACAGACTCACATTGCGAGTGATGCGGGCTGGGATGAGGAGTGAAAAATAGGAAAGAAGAAGATCAGAGTGGAAGGACCCATTCATGATGGAGTGCAGGAATTTCAGGTCCGAAGTCAGCAGGCGAAGGGAGAGGTGTGATAGGCCAAGAGATGATAGGATTTCTTCACATGAGGTATGTCTAAGGGAGGGCATGCGATGACGGACTATGGCTAAAAAGAAGTTAAGGGGGCGGTTGAGTAATTTAAGAGTGGTGGGGGATGCAGTTGATCAGATGGGAGAGCAATATTCAAGGATGGGTAGTACACATCCAAGAAACACAGATTTTAGGGCAAATGGGTTTCTTTGGTATTTCTTTTAGCCGATTGAGAATTCCCACTATCAACATTGCCTTTTTGAAATACCAGAAATATGTTCATGGAACATCAACTTTTGATCAAAGGTAACCCCTAGGTCATTGTGGGAACTAACAGAAGGTATAGGGTGCTTGAAAAGTTCGTAGGTAAAGGAGATGGTTTTGCATTTTAAGGAGAAGGATATTGCAGCAGACTCCTCAGGATTCATTTGGTGCACCAGCTATCAATGGCATTTAGAGATGACTGTCAATTAAGGGAATCCGCCACACTGTTAATTGCTGAAATACTTTATATTCATCTGCATATAAAAGACTGCTGCAACCCAAGGGTAGAACATCTTCAATTAGGTCGTCTACATGGAGTGCATTTATTGTTTATCAAGTAATCATGCCCCTAGAATTAACTTTTCCGTCCTATTCTTGGAACTTATGCTTGAGTATTTTTTTCTCCTTTGACTGTGCACAGGTAATTCGTGTCCCTAGTTGCAGCCGAGACCTAAGAATAATATATGTACCTTGAAAAAGGAAGCTGACTTTCCCCCAGAGTGATAGTGGCAGTGCTCTGTTTAATGGAAAACTATATTCCCTCGCAGTAGGTACTTACGGTAATGTGTTGTGCTCCTAATCTTGCGAAAAATGCACTCCTAAGAATGGATTTTTTACCCGAAAAAGTTAAAATTTTGGCCTGGAAAACCTAAGAAAAGTCCTGGAACTTGATAATCTCGGGCCTAAATCAACCCGGGTGATTAAACTTAATCATAGTGCATCAAATGATACAATAATTTAAGAGGCAAAATACCTTTTTCCAACTGTATAAAATGCATTCTTTGTTCCTCAGAAATGCATTTTAAAATCCTTGCTCTCTTATGAGCCGAGGGCAAAGCTACATTTTCATGCATCCGATTTGTTCAATTACCCTGCGAATTTCAATATCGTGGCTCTGGATTCTGTGGTTTCTGGGCAGTTGCCCAGTCAGCACACCATTAAACCCTGATGCCCATCTCATTATCAAGAGGACTGCATAATAATAACTAAGACGATGCAATAGTTATTGTTATGTTTTTCTATTTCCAATGCCTCCTTTAAGTTTTTTGTCTGAAAGTCTTCTCACCTACTTATAAATTCAGATGCTCAATTAAGGTCAGATCTAATAGCCCTGAGGAGGTCTTCAATGGAGGAGAAAAATGTTGGCATTTTAAAATCCAGACACAGGTAATCCCTAAAGACGGAAGTCCTTTACAAATATGGACTACAAAAGTTGCCAGAAATGCGTTAGTGGTCCTCCTGAGAGGCAGGCATACCATAAAAATTGGTTAAGGTTACTCAAACAAAGTGTGGAATATATGCAATATAATTCTTTTAATTCAGTTGTCTCATTTTCGCAAAGTGAATTTGCCCACTAACGCCTTGATCATTAGGTACCTAATTTGCATAATGCATGAAACACATCCCTTTACCCACCATATGAAAATGCCCGTGTTTTGTGTGAATCTGAAGAGCCAGTCATTGATATGCATCCCTTGCACTGAGTGTGGCATGACTGTATTGCATGATTTGATCATGGAGGTAGTAATGGTGGACTTCTTGTAGTTAGGAGTACAAATCATCCTTTTCGTTTTTGTCGTTATGTATTCTGTATTTTTGAGATTTAAAAAAATGTTCCTTGTCATTCTAGGTGAGGAATGGCACATCCGAAAAACAAGGTGGAATGGTGACCTAGGAGAGCCTCTGGATGACCTCGACTCTTCAGTTTGTCAAGAGTCCTTGGGTCATGGGGATCATCTAAATCTTTGCTCGAGATCCCTTCCTCTTCGTGGATTTTTGAGGCTTAATCTTTATCTCTGCTCTAGGGTTAAGGATTTGAAGACTAACTCGCCATCATCTGATGGTAAGGGTTTCATACATCTTTAATATGTTGTGCTTTAACTCTTTTTGAGGTGTAATATTCTCATTTTCTTCCTCCGGTTTTCCTTAAGTGTAGCCATTGCTGAATGTTTGACTAGTAAAGCCATACATTCAGTAATGTTTCAGCATAAATTCAGTTTGTCCTCAAATCTGGAAAAAGAAACAGAAAATACCGGAAAAGCTTTAGTCAGTGTTTCTGGAAACTTTGGTTTTTTCACTGATTGTAGGCGGTATTCCTTAGATTTGGATTTTCGAATGTGTTAATTACTGAATACTTAATCTACTTTGTGGTAACACACAAGGAGCTAACTCCTGGAAGGATTTGTATGCAAAGGAAAATGGTTTTCTATTCCCTCTCTTAAGGCTGTTTCACGCTGTCAAATTCACGTCATACTCCATTTAAGACTCGTTGAACAAGCTTTCTTGAATGGACATGACGTCAATAGAAATGTCACTACAGCGGACATATTGTCTTGAAAGCTCTTGAAAGGCTTCATTGCAATCAAATTCCTCTTGTCCTGAATGATTCTAATTTCTCTTGAGTCTTGAATGGTCTTGAAGCATATTGACCAATGGGGTGGGAATTCAGACTATGTACCAGGAAAGATGGCCAACATGGAGAAAGTTCCATAGGGAAGCACCTCTCATTTTATTCTATTACATTATCATAAAATAATTGTTTAATGTGACGTATACACTTTTTAACATGCAAGTGCCATTGTGCTTTAAATTATGAAAGGTATATGTAAGCTATACGAGGCATATTTTGGTATAAATTGACGGTAAAATATTTTAGTGACGGTAGGAAAACAAGAACAATCTCTTACCTTGTATTTTGGAATAACTGTAATTATAGTAATTTGGCATACAATAATGATCTCTGTATTTATATAAATCATTGCTATCATGGTTAATATATGTGAAGTGTCAACTTTTGGCACTGTAAGAACTTAATGGACAAATTTTGCTCAGTTTCCAGGCGAGAATGGGACACCGTCGAAGAATTTATGATAATTTACGATTTCTGTACTGGTACAGAAATTGTAAATTCTCATAAATTCTACAACTGGTCAGTTTCGTCCCAATATACGAGGCCTGACTGAATATCTGTAAATAATAATTGTTTTTGTACATGAATAAGACCCTCAGAAGGAACATAAAGAATATTTTGCGGCCAAAAATGACTGGAGCTGGCAACAAGCACAAAAGCCTGCAAAATGCAGAGGCCATGTCATAATTACAGAATACAATATTTTTTTTCTCCATTTCACAAGTAGTCGCTTGTAGCCTGGTGGTTGTCGTCCTCGCCATTGTAACACCGAGAGGCCTCCATTTCAAATCTCTGTGTTGGAAATTTTTATTTGCAGCTTTTTTTTTAAGTTCTTTATTACTTCCCTAACTCAGGATATAAAATATTTTCATATGTATTGCCGGTGAGTTGAACCAAAATTTATTTCTCTCTCTAGTTTCAGACCTTTTTTGTCAGCTAACCATGTCTCACCGACTATAGGAGTATTATATGGAATACCTCATTTGTAGTTCACAGTAGAACTGAAATTTATGTGCCAGGTGCATGCATTTGTCATTCCCATTCAGAGTTTCAAAGTCTGCAACAATTTCTTCTTGGAGCCTCCAATTGCGACACTTCAATGAAAATGCAACCATACCAACATTCGATTCATCACTACATGTTTTTCAAATGAAAACCAGAATGTTAACGACAACTGTTCAAAGGAACTGAATATTCATTTTGCAAACAACTTTTGAGGTAACTCAACATTGTTGTGGTTAGAAAAAAATTGATATCTAGTTGTTGATTTCTTTGGAAATCGAATTAGAAGTCATTCAAGCTTTATGTTGAGAGTGTGAAGGGCCATTCAAGTTGATTAAAGTATTCTTGAACAATCATAATTGAAAGGCCGTTTTGAATGGCCTTGAATGGACTTTCGAATGAAACGTTAAAGATGTCTTGTTCAATGTTCCTTGTTCAATGCTTCTTGAACAGTGTGGAACAGGCTTTAAAGTTTGCTACTGCTGATTTTAGCAAAGGCTAATAAGCAGCAATATTCCCATTCCAATAGAGTTAGCATTTGCTATGGATCAGCAAAGTTAGCAAAGAATTCCAGCTTGCAATGAGTCCATGCTTTTAAAAAAATCTATACCCTGAGGAAGAATAAAATATGGTTGGGTAAAGTTGCACTTCAGGTCCTCATAGAATTTTAGCACGTTACTTTTTACTCAAGGCTCACAAATTTTTTATTACTTACTGCACACAAAAAATTGTAAAACTTTGAGGTGAGCTCAGTGGCGGCTGCCATTTTGTTGAAAATCTGCCATACTTTTGCCTAAAGCCTGAATCACACGATCATTTTTCAGGGATAGCTCCAATGATAGCTCAAGGGATAGCTTAAATGACAGCTCAAGGGATAGCTCAAATGATAGCTCAAGCTGTCATTTTTCCAGTCACACGATCATTTTTTCTGTAGGTGCTCGCATCATTGCCGGGAAATTTGTCCTACCACTTTTACGTTTACCGAGCTTATTCGACCAGAAGTCACTTGCGGCGACACAATCGCAATTTGCTTCCCTTCGCTCTGATTGGCTGAACTTCAGATTCATGTACATGTTCAGGGACGGAAAAAGGGACAGGACCAAATGATGGAAAAAGGGATGGCAATCCCTATCATTGCCGCTATCCCTGAAAAATGATGACGTCAGAGCTGTAGGGAAAGCTATCCCTTGAGCTATCACTGGATCTATCCCTTAAAAATGATGGAAAAAATGATTGTGTGATTCAGGCTTAAGGGTAAAATTATGATCGCTATCAACTGCCATGTAAACAAGCAGTGTTTCTACAGTACTCCATGGTTTATTGAGTACTATAGATGCATTTCATTAATTTTGTGAGTGTTACTCCAGGTAATGTATTTCTTGTTTGCGGATATGAAAGCAAAGGTTAGCAGTTACAGTCTAAGGGTCAATTAAATGGTTTAGTGTGCCTTTGCAATCCAAAATACAATAGTTAGCTCTTCGTTATCGAAATAAAACTGAATTGCAATGAGATTATGGTGCTAATCCATAGCTAAAGAGAAGTAGCGACCACTATCTTAATGTGGAATCTGCTAACCCTGGACCGGAATCAGATTCATAGTGACAGTCACTATTATGGTCGCTATGTGAAAATAGCAACTGTTAGTAAGAACCAGACCTAGAGGATCAAGGGAAGTTGATTTTGTGTTTTTTTTTGTAGTTGCTGCTTTTTCCCCATTTTGAAACTTTCAATTTCATTTATGTATTTTTATTTTATTTTTTCAATACTTTGAATCTATCTACCTAAGTCTAAAACTACCTAACCTAAACTACTACCTACCTAATTTAAAACTATCTACCTAAGGTGCTCATTAACTTTTGGTATTTACCATGTTAGAATTTTATTTTTTGTGAAGTATGTGGTGTTACTACTTTGGACTTAAAACATTTTTATCTGTGCTAGCAATTTGAAATCATGGTGGATATAGAGTTTTCTGTTTCCCAGTGTTTTGAAAATGATAACTTGTTAGTGATTATTTTGTTCTCTTGTCTCATTGTCTCTAATGATCATTGCTTCTCTTTACAGGTGTGGTGCATAAACAAAATGGAGTTTTGGAGCATGAATGTAGCAGTGTCAATGGCACGGATGGATCAAAATTAATTCCTCAGCAATCTCATCGTAAGTGCTGTATCATCAGATAATTAATGCTTAAAGTTTACTTCATCATAGCTGTCCTCAGTTACGAGTGTGTTTTGAGGAATGGTTATTATCAAGTTACATCAGTGCTGAATATTAATCTGAATTCAGTCTGCTTACAATCTACCGCATAATGGGGGTTATCGTATTCGATGAATGAATCAAATTCGATTATGAATGCCGGAAACAGAAATGAGTGCAAAACTTATTTTCCATCCGATTTTTTGATCCAATGACCAATCACAGGCAGGGACATGAGTCGAGTATTTCCTGAGAATATTTGTAGCGGAGTTGGAATCTGCCAAAATGATCTCAGGAGGAATTGTGCGAACTGTTATTGAGGAAAAGTGTTCTGGAGACTTATAGAATTGTTTAACTAGAACTTGTTTAGAATTTTTTCTAAACAATATGATACATATGCCATACCACAACAATAGTTTATTTTGGTGGCATAGTTCAGCAAATGTCTGGACAGTGGGGCTATACACTGAAATTGAAATCTTGTAAACACAGGCTCCGAGACATCAAATTCAACTTAACTTCCGAATAAGTTGTGAGTTTTCAGCACTGATTTCAGTGCTGACCTAAAGTTCATGTAAAATAGCCTTTAGACAGTTGTGTAGATCCTCCTCCAATCATCAGGCCATCCATTGTCAATCCTATAACTGTAAACTAAAGATATGTCCTAAACCATCTCCATTTTAAACTGTTCATATGTGTACACCAAAGAGGGTGAAATTCACCTTGAAAAAATCATTTCACTTGACTGGGATTCCAACCGGGATCTCCCAAATGCCGATCAGGTGTCATGGCCAGTTAAGCCACCAAGCAATCTTAATTCAAGGCAAATTTCAGCAGTGGTTTATGTGAATAAGTTTTTCTCATCCCCAGTCTACATTTTAGCACAGCCAATGAAATTCGCCTTGAATTAAGATGGCTAGGTGTTGTAACTGGTTATCACACTTGACCGGCCTTTGAGAGACCTGGGTTGGAATCCCAGTCGAGTGAAATGATTTTTTCATGCCAAATTTACCCTCTCTGGTAATCACCCTCATTGCACCCATCTGCATGACGGCATACCACCACATTTGTGCAATTGCAATGATTGGAAACTTTGTCCGTACTTGGTTAGTTGGGTAGGTGACTGACATGCATACATTCCCATTATGCCATTCCCTTTCAGGTTAGGCAAAGTCAAAGAACTTAGTTATTGCTGTTAGGACCTAGAAAACTGGCTCAATAGACTGACAACTGAGTTCATTTGCACTATGGAGAACAGTTGTGCAGATTGGTAAAGGAAGGACTATTTGAGATATGGAGAAAGGGTGGAGAGAAACCCAGCATCAGCATTTTCTTGCTCTCAATAAAAGGAAGCTGTAGATCTTCAGCGTAACATCCCATTTGATCTTGAAGTGCTCTACACATGGCATCCAACTAGGGATCGAGATTTCACTGAAAAATCTCTGACACTCTAGGGAGTCAAACTGGGGGCCTCGAGACGGTATGCTAGTACAGTCACCACACCAAACTGATCTCCCAGATCTCCGTTCGTCTTCCTTTATGTACATCTCATTATCTCAATCCTCCTCCAGACTGTGCATTGGCATACAGGCCAACTGTTACTGGCCTGTCGTGGTGGGAATTGATCTTCATCCACGAGTGAAAACAGTGGTGCTGTTGGCATGAAGGAGCACAACTCTTTTGGGCTTGAAGATAGAGCAAAAACATAAGTTAAATCTTAAACCAGACTGAAGCTTTCGGTAACTTTGGGAATAAAAAATATGGCATTCAATTATTTTACAATATACAGGCAGTCCTCGACTTTCGTACACAATGCGTTCCCAAAAACGTGTACGAAAGTCGAATGTACGAAAGTCGAATGTACGAAAGTCGAACAATAGAGTCCCATACTAATTAGGGGTTACGTTCCCGGAGAGTTAAATATGCATAGTAAAACCTCATATCAATTGTAAGGAAATGTTATTTTTAATACAAAAGTTTAAAAATACATTAATTATTATTCAAACAATACGTAATTACTTTTAAAACTACGTAGTCTTGATAAACGATTCAAAAAGAATACCATTGTGTACTGTGTAAACATACGTATTTCTAATTTTTCCCAATCAGAAATTAACATTTCACTGATAACGTCCACTATAACTATAAAGACACAAAACAAGAAGCATCACGACATTTAATTTTCGGACCCTTAAACTCGATGTTTTTTAGTTTATTACAATTAAAGAAGCAACAAAATTTCGCAATGTCCTAAACTGGACAAAAGACAAACGAAAATAGAACGACATTTCGTACGTACAGGCCATAAAAACTTCGTGAATTTCGCATGCACTTCCCAGCATTTCGTGCATGGTCTAAAATTGTATCTTTCCCGTATACTATTGAACACACAGTTGAACAACTTAAGTTCAATGATCGTCCGATCGCAGCAAAAGATCCTCCCAGTTCAGCACGTGTAATAATTCCCAACTTTCTTTTCAGGAACATCATATTTACGTTTTCCACTCATTCTAATCCTACGATATTAATTGAATGCAGTAAATAAACAAGTTATACCTTGATCTAAGTCAACACTGCCCATAGTCGCGTATACTAGCGAGCGAGAATGCCAGATGTAACAATTGAATGCCGTGATGCGCCATGCACCATCGCGGGAAATTCAAAAATTAGCAGGAAATTCAAAAATACTGTTCGGCAAATGTCCGAAAGCTTGAATTTAGTGTCCGAAAGTCAAATAAAAGGTATAAATTAGTAGCGTACGAAAGTGTGAATTGTGCGAAAGTCGAGTGTACGAAAGTCGAGGACTGCCTGTACAGTCAAACCTCTGTATAACAAACTACTTGGGACCGGGAAAAAACTTTGTTGTACAGAGAACTATGTTGTAAAGAGGTGGAGCAATTTTTTACTGCATGAAATTAACCTTATGAATGGTTGATTGCATGATGGCTCCTTAGGAACCTACCTACATTATCGGTGTGCTCTACTTCAGAGCACTAAAGAAAATTGTTATTTTACCAAGTTATAATATAAGAATCTCTTCCTTGAACTACGACCTTGATGTGATGGAAGGGCTTGTGCATTCCAATGACACCTAGAGCTGGACTGGCAGGTGCAAGTACTATTGCTTCTGGTAGGGCCACCCATGCCAGATAGGTCAAAGGGTAGGAACAAGATGAACTGGTAACTATGGGACGCCACCCACTAGGGCGGGTGTTGTGCCCGGCAGTGGAGGAAGCAAGGCCTCCGCGGTCGTCATCACACGAAATCCTTGCACAGCATCATCATCGGCGGATACAGGGGATAGGAGGGAGAAAAAGAAGAGAAAGAGGAGGAAAACAGCATTAAAAATAGGAAGTTGGAACATAAGGACCATAATGAGGGTCGGGAAGCTTGAAAGTATTAAACAGGAAATGGAAAAAGGAAAAATAGATGCTTTGGGATTGAGCGAGGTGAGATGGAAGGATAGTGGGGACTATTGGAGTGATAGCTACAGGATAATCTATTGTGGGGGAGATGAGAGTCAACGTGGGGTAGGCATGGCACTGAACACAAAATTGGGACTTAGGGTGAAGGGTACAGCCCCGACGATATTTACAATGCCAGTGAGACTGGTTTATTTTTTTAACTTATTACCTGATCAAACGTATGCATATAAAGGTGAAAAATGTCATGGAGGAAAATTAAGCAGGGAGAGACTAACAGTTCTGTTGTGCTGCAACGAGAGTGGAACTGACAAACTAATGCTGCTTGTGATAGGGAAATCAAAACACCCGAGGTGTTTCAAGAACATTAAAACCTTTCCCTGTCAATACACAGCCAACCCTGCAGCATGGATGACAACATCAAATTTTGAAACGTTTCTGTGTGGGTTAGATGCCAAACTGAGAGGCAATAACAGAAAAAAATTACTTTTTGTCAACCACTGTGCTGCTCATCTTGTCGATACAAGCTACCTTAGAAACATTCAGGTTGAATTCTTCCCAGGAAACACAACGAATTGCCTTCAGCCCCTTGACTTGGTACTACTCTGCTGATGAACTCTACTGAGAACCATCCGATGTTTCAAGCACAAATATAGAATACTGCTGGTACAAAAGAGGCTGTGGCCACCTTACAAACAGCTGAGCGGAAGACAGACGTTATGTATGCAATGCACTCCATCGAATACGCATGGGATTCCGTGAACAGAAACAAAACATCACCAGTTGGTTTAAGGCAACAGGATTTAGTCATAAGGAGCCTGACATTATGGATGACACGACACGAGGCATAACAGATTCATTTTCCTATAGAGGAGTGGCGTCAGATTGCTGGAGATGTGTATTTTGACGAGTACCGCAATTGCGACGTTGATCTTGATGTTTGCCGGACCATGTCAATTGATGAGACTCACGAGCAGGAGTTGGTGGAAATAGATGATGAAGATGATGCCGAGCAAGGAACTGAGTCTGATTCATCTCTTACGCCTCCAACTCTGACCAAACTCTCAAGGCTATGGAGTATGTGCGCCGTTATTTGAAGAGTGTTGTGGGAGCAGACGACGCTTTGACTCTCTACGCGAATCTTGATGCGAGAATATTGGAGCTCGGTACAAAAAATAAAAAGCAGAGTTCCTTGGGCAATTTTTTTAGTGAATATAAACGATTGAATTTTAAAAATCTGTACGCAATAAAATATGTCAATTTAACTGTTATAATTCGATATATCGATCGATCTTACATTCGATCTTAATGGTATTATGCGAAGATGGATGTTGCAGAAATTTAGGTAAATACAATCATGGTACAATGTTTCAGAATTTTTTGATCAGTTTTAAAACAACTAATTAACATTATATTTGGGGCTATTTAACCTTAGAAAGGCTATATGACTTGGCAAAACATCTCTTTTTATCAATGAATCAAGGTGAAGCGATGTCATTTTCATGTACCTATGTATTTATATTTCTGGGAAAGCTATGAAACATAGTTATCATTCAGTTTGCATTCGCTTGGCAAATTAGCGCTTATTTTGTTAATTTTACGCTTGAAAATAGTAAAGGAAGGCGTGAATATGAGAACTTATGCAAGTACATAATTGTAATTATTTTAACTTCTCCTCCGATTGTAATTTCCTGAATTACAATATTTACTTTCCTGGTTAGCACGTTTTCCTGGTTTGCACGTTCAATTTTTGTGTCTACTTCAGAAACGTCCAAACCAGGTTCCACTGTATTTATATTAATTAAAGACTTAATGCATCTTATTTTGACCTTAATTACAGTTATATTACATCGAAATTATCTCAACATGTTTTATTTGAACAGTAGATACAAACATTTTTCAATTGCTCTAAGCAGATATAATTTTTGCAATTATTACATTTGTATTTAGTCATTAGATTATTTTTTCAGCCACAGATGTAACACCTCTTTCAGGCTGTGGAATTTTCTTTTGTTCCAGTTTCCTCTGTCTCCTTTCAGAAACATTAAGGCGTACCCTTACACAATTCATTGTTTTCATGTTCATTATTAATTATTTCACTAAGCTCTATTATTGTTTTCTTCAACTCTCCCGGTAAACCAATAATTTGAGACCTCTTTTTTGTGTATTCCATCACTAGTTCTTTTGCCAGAGCTTTGATAAAATATCTACTTTTACGAAGTTTCTGGGAATCAGAATTATTTTCTTGATAAATAATCTAGAAATGTATTGCTCCTAAATTGAGCATGGTGTAGAATAAAACCATTGGCCAGCGATTAGAGTTTCTAGAAACAGAGTATATCGTGCATAACTTGTCCACAACGTCCACTCCAGATTTCGTAGCATAGGAGAATGTAACAATTTCAGGTTTTTTGGCTGTACCTGTTTGCTTCATCAATATCAGAATTGTGATGCATTGATGATGATAATAATAGGACATTTTTTCTTGCTTTGCATATGTATGACACTATATTGTTGCCGACCTTGTGCTGATGTAAAGGTATGTTGTGTAGCTATATTTTATTTTTCCTATTTGTACCTACATGTAAGCTTGTCACTTTTTAGAATATCTGTAACTAGTTCATAACTAGTAAACTAGTTATCTACGGTGATGTAGCATCCACTACCTCAAATTGGTAGAATCAATCTTTTAACACATCATAAGGACTGTTGCTAACCTGAAATGGGCCATCTGGCTGTTTTCCAGAATATATCTCTAATTTTGATGAGTAGAAACTCCTAAGAGTCTGTCAATAAAAATATCTTTATTCCATACTTTCTGGGTTTTGTGGGGATATATTGACGAAACCTGCACCTTCCTCTAAATTTTGCAAGTATTTCATTAATAGTTACGCAAATATTCAAAGAATAGCATTCTTGGCAGTTTTGGGCAAACAATTCATAAGCTTCCCTAACTGGAGCAAGTTTACCTAAAGCATTTCTTTCATTCATTGTGTCTTTGTCATCAAAACGCACATACTGCAAGAAGAAATGAAAACGTTTCTGAGACATAACCAGGCGAAAGATTTCTACCCGTGCCATCATTATTCCACAAGTCACTTGTTTTGAGTATGCTATTTCTTAGAACACCTGCCATATAAAGTAGTCCTATGAAAGCTCTTATTTCACTGATGTCCGTCGGAGTGCTATCTCTCTCTCTCTACAATAGTCTGCTTTCTTAGTGGCGATGAACTTATTTCTATTGTCCACTATGAGAGCTAATATATAGTCACTAATAAAATTATTTCAACACTTTGAGACAGTTTTTGAAGCTTTTGCTTTTTGCGAATTTTGACACATCTAACCAAACCCTCCAACTCCCACTTAGTGACTTGATCTTTCCCTAAAACAATGTTTTTACCTGCTACTTCTTCTTGGCCACTTTCTTCCTCACTTTCTTGTTCCACATCACTGTTCTGAAGCTCGTCCTCAATAAAGTCTTTTTTACTGTCATCATTGTCCACAGCTTCCTATACCTCTGAATCCGTTGATTCTTGTAAAATTCTCTGAATATATTGACGACGCCTTTCTATCATAGGATTAATTTTTCTTCTACTCTCCATCATCTCCACGTATGGAAAAAAATAGAAAACAATTTACATTTATGCTTGACATCTTTGATAGAAAAAATGTATAAAATGAAATGTATGTACCTTACCAAGAAACGATAGGAGAGACTAATCCCGGCTTTGAAAAGGGAATATATTTCAGCCTTGCATTTAGATAACTGGCAAAACAAGGTTCGTAACGTAATCTTCCTTAGAATTATGCAAACTGTAAGAGTCACAAATAATGGCCAGTTTACAATCGCATATACACAAAAACCAGGTGCGTAGGGGTAATAGGATAAGGAAGAGGGAAGGGGACGGGCATTGGAGTGTGGTGTCATGAGCAGAGTCAGAGGTGGGATTCTCGACTTTGGAAACATTTTAGTTTGAGAGCGCGATCAGCTGAACTTTATCCAAAAAATGTTCTAAACACATTATCCAACGCAGCGAGAACATTGTTTTGTGTATTTTACGGTGCAGGTTGTACGGTGTGGTATATGCCAAAGTTCGGACAGATTATGGGAGAACCATAGTAAAAAAGTTTGTAATAATAGTTTCATTCCAGGTGTTTTATTGATTGATAACAATAAAAATATATAGTGATAAGGCGCATATCCTAGATGTATTACTATAAATAGTTATTTGTTAATAACATAAACATATTTCAAATGTTTGCAATGAACATCGTGAAGGTAATTAGCATATAACCTGTTGTAACTCAAGTTGTCGCGTGGCGTCTTGGAGTCTATCAGACTCCAAAAATATAAAAACATTCGTATTTAATCCAGAGATGTGACAAAGTATATAAAAATATTGGTGACTATTTCAGAATCATAAAATAATAAGATACAATGAAGGAGAGTTTCCTAACTATGAAAAAATGATGTGGGCAAAGAAAAGAAAATTGCTTGGCGTCTAGTAGACACTGTGCGACCAACGGAGGGTTAAGGAAACGGCAAATTCAATTTAGGTATCTATGTATTGTTGTTCTACCATGGCAATGACTCACGATTTCCTCTTATGGTTCCGATGAAATGTAACGGTTGCTGATGTAAAAAGTTGCATTTGATCCTGTGGGTACAGCGGGACGTACGCCATGAAATTAAAAAAGACAAATTTGCTATATGAAACTTAAATTATCGATAAGTTATTGGCAGTTTTGTAATTTGTTAAAGTCTAACATGGAGAATTTGCATCTGAATTTTGGCATTGATCTCATATTCTATACAGAAAGTGAGAGTGTCTTCTGTGTATATGTATGTATTACTACTAAGTATTTTTACGTTGACAGTTCCTTTTGAGATTCACAAGCTTGTCCTAGTGGTTGTAATAACTGAAATATTTGCCTCGCATTCACAGAAAACGGAAGCATCAATGAAGGAACAACATAACGCAAATAAGTAATGCGAAGGTAATGCCATTATTAAAATTAATTTGCAAAGTGGATGAGATTAAGATTGTTGGACTCCCTTTTTTACCTTCATGCTTTCAACAATGAATTTTGATGAATAGATTGTGGTTAATCGATCTCATGACCACTTCTATCTGTGCTTCCATGCAATTGCAAGTCGTCTATGTAGGTACCAGAAATGGATAGTGTCTCAGTTCTTAAATTTTGTAGTAGAGAGGTTGAAAGTCATTATTGGGACCAAAAATCGTTTCGTTCTACAGAAATTTTCGTTGAGAGGAGGTTCGTTCAGAAGAGAGAGAGAATACATGTAACATATGGGAGAAACATCGGGACCTGAAATTTTCTTTTTTGTACAGAGAGCTTGTCTTGTATGGAGGTTTGTTCAAAAGAGGTTTGACTGTGTACTTAAATCGAAAAATACATGTAATTAGTTTGGATATGTTCTGACGAAAAAAATAAGATCGTAAAACATGTGTGTTGGGTTTTGATCATTAGGGGTCACCATGGCCACCAAAAATTTGGAAAAAATTGTATTTTTGGGTGTCAAACATAGCAAAAATGCACTCGGCTTAAAGGCACTAGGTTCATTTTTATTATCCCTTCGGCTTGACCGTTATTCATCTTTGTGGAAGAAGTAATGATGTATTTCTTTGGATTTCCAGAATCTCCAGTTTTGGAGACAACATCTCATGAGCTTCAGGACCTGGGGTGCCTGGAGATCGACCAGGAGTCATCACTTTATCAGCTGAAGTTAACTATAATGGAGTTATGCCCAGCAATATCATCTCTTGGTTTGTCATCGCCCAATCTTCTTCGACTACGCTTGCTTCGAAAAGTCGATGGTTCTCCGAAGGCTTTGGATAATGAGCCCGAGAGAATGAGGCTGTCAAGGGTGCTTCGAAACAGCTGGGCTCACTTGCATGGCAGCAAAATTGGCAAGAAAGACAACGAGTCTGATGTTCCCACTCTGACCTCTCTTCAGGTGCACTCAGGATCTACTGTTGCTGTCCAGGTGTTGCAAGCTGAAGAAGAATTGAGGTAATAAACAGTAAAATTTCTCTCAAGCATCGCCAACATTGTATGTACCAGTTACCAGTTTTTAAATAAAATCAAATATGTATTATGTTTCTTTTGCAAATGTCTTTATTTAGCCATTTTATTTTCAATTCTCCTGGTGAGGATAAATGTAAAAAATTAA
The DNA here is from genome assembly GCA_963573305.1 of Pyrrhosoma nymphula. Lineage (NCBI taxonomy): Eukaryota > Metazoa > Arthropoda > Insecta > Odonata > Coenagrionidae > Pyrrhosoma > Pyrrhosoma nymphula. The sequence goes on along the minus strand of OY754335.1, from coordinate 31,916,095 downwards.
AACTTGCTTTCATATATTGATGCCAAAAACTTTAATTGCTGATTTGCCAAAATTTTTCTGTTTCTCTCTCTTTGAATCAATGTTTCCATCTTTCATTGGTGTCTCATCTTTATAATTTCATTCAAAAATTCTTTGGGAACATTTAGTACACTTATCATTTGTTGTTAAAAGTGAAACAATTGCTCCTACCTTGTCTGTATTTATGATGCATTATTGAGGGGGTGGAGTGGGCATTATTTTTACTCTTCTCTGTTATATTCCTTTGAAAAGAATTTGTATTAATTTACTATAATTTCCCTCAATCCTGCTAGATTAGCCTAAGGAGGCATGCTAATATTAGTTGAAATCCTACAAATTTACATATTCCCCCAAGTAGTAATAAGAAGCAAGCAATTGAATTGGTTAGCCGTGGTTAAGTTTAAAAAATTGTGTGTCTTGACAAAGCCTGTTGAGATGTGTTTCAGTAAGGGCTTTAAACTGGGATATTCCTCTTTAGATATTGGATGGTGAAATTTTTGGCACTCTTTAAGTAGAGTAGCCTTTACTTTGCTTTATTGACTTCCATGTCTGGCTGGAAAAAAACTAGTTAAGGTGTAAACCACTGTTTAGAAACATTCCTGTGTATTTACCCATGACCCTAATCTGCACTGTTACAGCAACTTATTACCGTTGTTGATAGTAAACCATTTGCGGGTAGGTTTTAGATAGGCCATGCAAGTGATGACTGATCTAATTTTACCTTGTGCCTCACTACATATGTCATTTGTGTTTTTTTAATTTCTATTTTCCATCTCATCATCATCTCCATTAACTTTTTCTGCCTTCTTTGAACAACCAATTAAAGCCTTTTTTCCCTTCCATGTTTGACTTTGCTAATTTTTCAATTTTCTCCTTTGTCCTAATGCGTTCATCCTTCTTTAAACCCTCTCATCTAAAGCCTCCAGTTGACCTTAATCTTCCCTCCATTAAGTTGAGTTTTGGAATTCCCAATGCTGCACTTACCATCAATTATTTTCTATTCTGTCTTATTTGAAGTCCCTATCATCAAGTCTCTCTCCTTTGAATATGTATGTTGCTTTAATTCTTGCATATACATAATTGAATCTAAGAAAATAATGATAAAGATAAAGAAATATTTATTGTTCTTGGACCCTTGGTCCACTAAGAACATACAAAGGTATACATTAGTATCAGAGCTCGAGTACACAGTAAAATTGGATACATACAATAAATGATATAATAATGGTAACAAAAAATACAAGCATATTGGTAAATTAAATTTTTTCCTGTAATAGCATTTTATTGAACAGTATGTTTTTGAAAGCAATCAGTGATTTGGAGTTTTTGATTAGTTCAGGAGTACTATTCCATATCCTTGTCCCAACAACAGAAAAGGATTTATTAAATGTAGAGGTTCGGTGTAGTGGGACAATTAAAAAATCTGGTGACATTCGAGTTGCAACATTTAGATTTTTCTCTTTAGACTGAAAAAATTGCATGATATATTCAGGCTGTTGACAATTGAAAAGTTTATATAAAAAGGAAGCAAGCATGTATTCCCTCCTTGCTTTAGCTTTAAGCCATTCTAACTTAGAAAAATAAGGGGATATATGATCATCTTTTTTAAGATCATAAATGAACCTGACACACATATTTAATTGTCGTTGAATCATGGTGTTAATCTCTTCAGTTAGGTCATGATAAACAAGACAGCAGTAATCAATATGGGGGAATATTAGCGAGGATACCAGTTGCTTGCGGGTATGAGAGGGCAAAAGGTTTTTATGAAAAATAGTGTGAATACATGCTGCTGAAGTTTCAGCCATGAATCTATGTCTGTATTGCTGTGAAATGAGGATCTAGGATGTACATTCTGTTTGAAATTGAGAAGTAAATGCTTCTAAAGGAGGAAAGGTGGGGAGAAAAATTTTTTGTGTGGCTTAGTGGAAAATATTCCAGTGACATTTGGGTAAATGGCAAATTTTGTGTGACTCTTTATCCTAAACATGGTATAAATGCTTTCTGATGAAAGATGGGGTTATCATACTTGTTTTCCTTTTCCTCAGGCCTAATGATGTGGTTCTGGAGCTGTATCATCTGTCCTCCTCTGCCCCTGACTCCTCAGCATCTACAGAATTAATTTGGAACAATTCAGTCTGCAGTGTCGAAAGGAGTAGACAATCTAGTGGTGTTGATGTGTGTACAGGGTCAATTAATACAAGCATTGCGAATGGCAATTGTGAGAATGGTGATGTGCCTAATGGACAGTCTTCCGAGACCCCTAATATTCCTAGTACCAGCACTCCTTTCAGTCCTCCAAACCCTTCATCGATGCAGGTCGAGAATAGCCCAGAAGTGGAAGCAAATGAAAGCAGTGAATTTCGTCCTCTTCTGAACTTCAAAAGTGCTATCTGTTCCAAACTAGATTTGCATCATAGCAATATCATCCTCGCCAAGTATGTCTCCAACAAAAGGGATTGGTTTGTCTTCCATGAAGCATACCAAGATGGAATGCAATGTGTGAGTATTCTCATAGTTTTTTATCAAAGTGTTGTTGAACCTCACTTATGAAACTTTCAGCGGATCAGCAAAAAAATTTTCATAAGTGAGGAAGTTTCACAACAGAGGTTTCATAGTAAGGGAACAAGAAACCCTTTTCAACTGTCTAATTTGGTCAGCTTTGTTTCATGGTGGCAATTACATGTTTGGGTACAGGCAAATGAAACCTAATAATTTATCGTACATACTTACAAATAACTCTACAAATGTAAGCATGTTCATTTTACCAAGAAAGAAACAATGTGCATTTGCATTCCTGAAATTTGGTAAAATATATTACTAAAGTTAAATTTCATGGTCTAATAGTTAGCAATCTTGTCACTTGACCAGCAGGGCTTACAATTAGTTTCAATTAATGCTTGGCACATTTTGTATTGATGTTAATTGCCAGTTCATGTTCTACAAACAAGCACCAACTAATGCAGGAGTATTGCTTACTAAAACATCTGGTGTGATTAATAGGTAATTTTTTCCTTTACCAACCAGTTCTTCTAAAATAGAATATCACTATACATGAACTGAGATCTAACTGAAAATAGTTTTGATATTCTATTAAATATCAGAAAGCAATTGGTATTAGAAGTTATATACATATTGTATTCATTCAGCCATTTTGAAATTATAAATGATAAATTTACCCTTCTTTTTCGTCATCTAAAGAGTGCAAACACCCAAAAAATGATTTTAAATTGTGGATTTTTGACTTTTTGAAAAAAATGAATTCCGGTTCCCGTGCCGTAATTTATTAACGGTGCGTCCGATCTGGAATCTGACAAAAAATTCAGAGCGGAAAATTGAATTTTCTACAAGATGCCACCCACCCTTTCTACGTCTCATAGTTTCCTCACCAGAGGGCCTCAAACTCAAAATTTAGCGATAAATTTCCAGTTTTCCATGGTTTTCGACTCTAGCTCCTAAACTAAGAGTTTGATCTCAACTTTAACAAGCAGAGATTTTCAGCCCTTCATGAGGTCTACAACTTCCCGCTTTCCGTTTTTTTCTAACCCTCATAGTTCACTGGGAAAATGGCGCCAAAGTCTGCTTTTCGTAAGATTCTCAAATATTTCATTCCCTCACATGTCCACTAATGGAGATATGACATTAAAAGTTGACACGCGTATGCACTATGACATGCACTTCAGGAATAAGTAGCGAAAACCCAGACTTTTTATCGTAAAACAACAAAAAAAATTTACAATGGAGGATTTTTCGTCCGGTGCTGGTGCAGGCCTGTGGTTTTCCGTCACGAAAACGCAGATTTTTTTTTCTAAAAACCACCGAAAAAAAATTTAAAATGGCCGATTTTTCGTCCAGTGGCTGCGCAGGTTGCCGCGCAGGCCGCAATGATGACCTCTGGTTTTCCATCCGTTGCTTCCGAACGGTGGGTTCTTTTTCCATTCTAACAAATTCCTTTTGCTACCATTAAAATTGCGTAATGATTGATACCTTTTGCATTTTCCTTACTCTCACGATAAGCTCACAACAATCCCTCAAAGTCGGAATTTATGAAGCTCCGTAGGTGAGTTAACTCACTGATAAGTCGTATAAGTGAGGAATTTCCTACCATGGGACCGGAAAAAAAATGTTTATAATGGAGTTCGTCGTATAAATGAAAAGTTTTATAAGGGAGGTTGGAAATACATGGGGTCTTATGGGGTTATTTACCGGACCAAAAAAAAATTATGTATAAATGAGGTATCATATATAAGAGGGTCGTATATCCGAGGTTCTACTGTATAATGCAATTATCATCAAAGGTCTTCAGTTTTATTGTTGGTATGCAAATTTAGTGATATTCATGGTGGAAATTAATGGCCTCTGTGAAATGATGACCTTAAAGTGGTGATGCTAAATAAAGCAGAAACCTGGTGGTGTAAATATTTCATACCCAAGTTGTAAAAACGTTATTTATAATGGAAAATGTGCAAAGTTTGCTGCAGAAAAATCCTTCACCTGGACTGGAATGAAAACCCAAACCCCTCCGATTCACTCCAAGTCCTTTGACCAATTAAGCTACCCAGGCATCCACTCCCACTGTGAATTTCTGCAGCCATGAGTTTTCAGGTTCTTGATTGGAGATCCAGTCCAGTGAAAAGATTTTCTGCCATGAATTTTTCACATTCATGAGTATCCCCAGCACAAGATGTGTCATAAGTTTTTACGTAGTGGCTTTAAATTTTTAATTAGAGACTTTTCTTCCTGATAACAGTTAGTGCAATTTAATTTGTTTATCATCATCATCCTATGGCATTTTTGCTTTAGTGGTTGTCTGACCTCTTCCAATTATCATCAGCAATCATCAATCTGAAGATTGGTTTTCTGCTGCTCTCCATTCCATTCCGGGCTCCTCCAACCATTTCATTCCAACATTATTCTTCACTTTGATGTTCTTCATGATTTACCTGATGTATTCAATTGTTGGTCTTCCTCTGCAATTTTTAACATCTATTTGTCCTTCCATTATTGTTTTCAGTCTATTGTGTTGCAAAATATGTCAAAGATGTTCGTCCCGTCTTATCAGAGTTTTCATTACATGCATTTCTTTTCTCTCCAACTCTTTGTAGGACTTCTTCGTTGTGATTCTCTCCGTCCATTTAATCTTCATCATTCTTCGATAGCAACACATCTCTATTGCTTCCAATCTCTTTTACTCAGCAACTGTTATTGCACAGGTTTCACTGCCATGTAAAAGCATGCTCCAAATACATATATGTTTAACAAATTGCTTCCTTACTTCCAGGCTTGTGTTTCCAGTTGTCTGCAGACTCTTAGACTCTTTATCTGGTAGTAGGCTTTCTTTGCTTGGGCTATTCTGCTCACAATATCTTTCTTGCTTCTTCCATTGCTGGTGAACTTGCTTCCAAGATAACAAAATTCTTCCGATTGCATGAGTTTTTACTGACCAAATTGGTCGGTGATTCTATCTTCTTGATTTCTTCCAGAAACCATTACCTTGGTTTTCTTAACATATATCTTCAAATTGTATTTCTTCATAGCATTTCTGCACAGTTCAGCATTCGCACTAGGTCTCCTTACTTCTCTGCCAGAATTGCTATGTCATCAGCAAAACTTATCATGCTGATTTTTTGCTGTGTACTTATATTCCTGTTTTTAATTTTTCCTTTATTTCATTCATTGCCTTTCCTTCCATTGTCTTAGTATTGAAGATCATGGGTGGCAAAACACACCTTCGTCTCACACCTTTCTTCTCTTTTGCTCCCTCAGATTTACCATAGCATTTAACCACTGCCGTCTGTTCTTCATATTATGCATATTTTTTTAGTCACATATATAAATGAAAAACTTAAACTTTGTGGTTCCACAATGATAATTTTATTTGCACGGCCCGGGTTTAGACATACTATAATGTCATCTTCAGGTGAAGACTCTACAAAATACTCGTGGTTATATACTGCCCTCTGGTAGGGGGGGGGAGGAGTTTGGGATTGAGTCAGGGAGGCATCACTTGCTTGAGGAAAATGGGGGGGGAAGAGAATCCCTGCAGGGAGCACTCTTCTGAGGTAAAGGAATGTGAAGGGAGGGGTACTTAGTCATGCAAATCAAACCATGTAAAATAAACCATAACAAAACAAACCATAATACCCTATACATGTTTGGCTGTCAAGGTGGAGGGTGGAGTGAAGGGGAGGGTTTTTTTTATCTGGGTTGTTAGAATGCATTAGGAGGTTTAAGAGGGGGAATGGGAGATTTAGGAGGGACGCTCCCAGAGTGGGAGTTGTACAAAAAGTCATTAACAATATTCTGTTTGAAGCGTACACAATGAAGTAGAAGAAAATAACTCACTCAACTTTCTGGACATGAACATTACGAAAATCAACAACCACCTAGAGTTTTCAATCTTTCGTAAAGATTCATACACCGACCAAGTGATTCATTTTAATTCTAAGCATTCTTTCTCTCAAAAGTTATCTGCCTTTCATGCATGATCCACAGGTTAGTTAACATCCAAATGTCTAAAACTAATTTTGAAAAATAATTGACTACGATAAAATCAATTGTGAGAAACAATGGGTATAAGGAGCAGCTCATTGATAAGTTGTACCGTAATAAACTAAAGAATTGGCAGTAAAAGACATTTATAAATCTCAACCGCGGCAAGAATGTTCAGGAAAATGCCATAAGATCCTATATCTTGATGACATTACACGGAATATTTGCAAAAAGCTACCTAAAGACAAGTTTAAAGTGGCCCAATACCAGAAGTTGAACCTGAGGAACCTACTTTCCCACACCAAGGACAAAATAGAAAATAAACAGAATAGTGGAGTTTATAAACTAAGATGTGAAGCTGTGTACGTTGGGAAAACAGGCCGTAAATTTGAGGAAAGAGTGAAAGAACATGAAGCCTGTGTAAGAAACAATAAATCAACATCACAATTTGCAAAACATTTGTTAGAGAACAACCACTCCAGTGACTTTGAAATTGAAGTGTTGCATGTAGAAAAAAAAGGATACAAATTAGACGCATTGGAGCAGTTAGAAATTTTAAATTGTGTACTCTCCTAGCAGAATATTGTTAATGACTTTTTGTACTTCTCCCACTCACCCCTCCTAAATCTCCTATTCCTGCCTCCCAAACCTCCTAATGCATCCTAACAACCCAGATTTAAAAAACCCTTTTAGTTCCATTGGCGTTTGCCCAGTTTAGTAGATGTCACAAATTGAGCTATATAACTTATCCAGGATCCCCACTCCTGCATTCTTAGGGAACTGTACCTTATTCCTTCCTCTTCCAGTACCACTGTGAAATTCACAAATGACTTTCTAGGCAGTCAGGTGCATGGGTGCTATGATATACATCAAAGGGATTAAAGTCGCCATTAAAAAATCATTTGACTTAGTAACACATTCACTGCTAAGCTGAATCGACCTCAGAAACTGTTGGAAGTGAGAGCTTAACCTCGAAAGGAAGCCGAGCCCACCCATCGGTGGGTGCGGTTCCTGGGTACAGATGCTCAGCCCGCTGATGGGCGGGCATAGCACTGAATGGGTTAACTGGGATTCGGGATCTCCACAGTTGTGGACTGGAGACAAGGACATTTATTTTGCATAAACCCTCACTAATAATTTCCTTGAATTTCCTTGTTTCACTGGCTAACACACATTACTGGCCATTGGGAGGCCTGGGTTCGAATCTCGGTGAAGTCAAATGATGTTCTCATAGTGATTTCTATCACTTTAGTGTCCATCCTCTTACATTTCTGTATCTCTAGCTTTGCTCCTCCTCTATCAGCCTCCAGTCCCATCCCACATCCTCTAAATTCTTTTAATCTTATCTTTCCCCCTCGTTCTTGTTCTCCCTTCAGGTCCCTTCCTTCTTTCATCAGGGTCTATTTAGACATGCTACTTCCTTTCATCCCCATTACATGTCCTTAACATTCTAAGCTTTTCTTTTGATTATTTCTGATTGCGCCACTCTGTCAATTATTGGTATGCCCGCGAAGTAGTGTAGTGTACATTTTTCAATAAGTGTTCCGTTACCTGGTTAATTTATCCACATGTAATCTTTGAAGTTGATGGTAATTATTTTGGAATATGTATTTCATCGCAGTTATTGAATTTTACCACCATTGTGTGGTGGGTTATTAGAGGTGGCCAATGATACACTATTTGCTGTGGTTTATCTGTTTTATTATGGTAATCAGTTGGCTTTATTATATTTGTTCCATTAGGGTTGTCACTTAAAAATAGTTGATATCATGTTTTCATAGATGATGTATGAGTCTCTTTGTAACTCTAGCATATTCCTTTTCAGTCCCCGGGGCGGCCTAAAAAGAAATCTTCCAATAAGAGCCCTTCTTCCATAAAGAGCACGCAGCATTGTTTATCAAACCTTTCAGATGGAGATATAATCGCAGTGAAGGTAAGGAGTAATAGAATCGTTTTAAAGTTGTAGGTCACTCAAAATGATTCAGCCATGTGAACATTATGAAAGCAAAGGACGAGGTTTTTCCTATGCCAAAGAACGAATGTCGGCTAAAGCTGATGAGGGGGAAGAGAAGTGACTGCCACTGAAGCAATAAACACAGTTATGCTGTTATCTCTTGAGACACAGCTTAGTAGGAGCTTAGGCCCTCTCCTCGGCTACTGGAAACCTCTCTTTGTCAAAGTGCGAGCCCCACTCACAGCATGTGTCCACAGTCAATTGCTTGTTTATGCAGAGGAATAGTGAAAGTAAAAGTTTCGTTTGCTCTGGAAATTGAAGCTTATAAGTACATTCCTTATGTTTAGGTGTACATTTACAAAGTTTAAACGGAGCTCTACCATTATTTTTAACATAGTTTGTGTGTAAAGTAAGCTCCGAACTAATTTTGGAGTCTTTTTGCTAGAGAACTTTATATTAACGGTGGAATTTTGTTTAAAAGCTGTAAAGTCTCTGTAAAACTTAAGGAATTCAATTCTCATTTAACATATCTTGAGAGTGCAGAGGCTATTTTTTTTAGCAAAAACATTGCATAAACTAATAGTTTACCGCAACCGCATGTCGTAATGTGGAAAGGGGAGAAGATTATCTCTGCCCAGAGGCCGAGGAAAAGAGTTCAGCGCCCAGCTAAGTGTGGTCCCTAGTTGAGGAAACACATACCTGAGCTATCCCTTGCCACTCGAGAGCTCCGTACAGGGAGTGCAAAGCAATTTTAGTGGCATTCATAAGAGGAGAAGCATTTTCCAACGTGAGAGGCCAGCGCGAAAGGCTTAAAGGATTATGATTTTTCCTATGATATTATTATGCTGAAAGCATTTGTGTGATACTTGGGTGCAGCAGAACGGGTGGAAAAATAAATTTTAAATTACAGTTGAGTTGAGTGTGCGTGGAAAAATGCTTGTGAAAACAGTGAGATTAAGTACCAAACGTTGCTTAGGACAGAATCTTTTGAGTGCCCTTATGGGTTTATTTCAAGTTTCCTTAGATTCCTCTCATCCTCATTTCTCAAAGGCCAAACGTTTCCTCGTGAAAAGTGTACTATGTCTCTCCTCTCAACAAATACTTTCTGGGCACTGCAGTTCATCTACTTTAGATTTTACCACTATACCCAGTTTTAACAATAGCATTTTCTCATATGTTTAATGGTCCATCTGCTCTAATTTATACCCTAATTCCTTAATATGTATTCCAGCTTTTGTGGAGAGATCAATAAGAATACAATTTCCATATATTGTTTCCAGGATGCCACCCATTTGAAAGAAAGTGAAGAACCTAGTGATTTTCAATTTTTTAGTAACTTCCTTGCTATGCAATCAATAGAAAAAGAACGAGTGAATGGGAAAAAGAGAAGAAGTGCCCAGAATAATGGGTAAGTATTTACATTAATGTTTTGTTAAGTTTCACTCGTTTTTCATTGTTTTTTGATATTTTTTTTGCATTGTGGTATGTTCTGTGTATTTTGTGGCTAACCCAATTCATTAGTGTAGAAAAGTTTTCTTAAGATTAGTGTGGGACAAAGTGTTTTCGGATGTATGCTGATGAAGCTTGCTGCAACTTCAGACAGTGGTTTTGGTCCCTCAAACCGTAAGGTCATGAAATTATCAACCTTCCAGAATTTAGATTCTGCCATGCTTCAGTGGTGGAACCAAAAACTATCAAGTAGAATAACTATCTCTAGTCCCATGTGTGTAAAGCAGGCCAAGATTTTTCATGAATCTCTTGGAGCAGAAGGTTATTTTTAAGCTTCTTCTGGGTGGTTTACAAAAAAAGCTGGTGTGGGATTCGTGAAATAGCAATTTAAGTGCTGAAGTAGCGATGTAGCTGATGGTTTTTGGTTGGATTTTGAAAAATATGTGAAGGAAGAAAACTTGGTACCAGCTCAGATATTATATACTGATGAGATGGAAAAACATTCAGAATTGAACCTAGGCTTTTGTGGAGAAAGTTCTGCTCTGGACATAAATCTTCCATAGAGAGATTCACCTCACTGGGAATACTAGTCCAGTCACTTTATGCACAAAAAGGGGCTCGACCTTGCAAAAGGTCATGTATTTCTAATTTTTTAATATGTTGTTAGGACCTATGCCAATAGTTAAAAACCAAATTTGCAGCTTCGAAAGACCTGTGCAATCTGCGCAGTGCGCAGAAAACTGCGCATTTTTTGTACTTTTTTTGTTTTTACTCAATATCTCCTAAAATATTTTACCTACAGAAAATAATTTTCTATAATTATTTAAAGAAGATACATTATGCTACAATTTAAGCCCAAAACAAAGTACGTATGTCGAGAACTTTTTGAGAAACAGCTCTTCAAATAAATGCAATTTTTTCCAAAAAGTGAAACATTTTCATTTTGGTCATGTGTCTTGCCATATATCGGCAAAAGTAATCATCCTACAAGAAAAACTATAAGGACTAAATCTATAGGAAATTTATTTAGCTTTAATTTGAGCTGAAAACGACTCTTGTAGGCCCAATAGTTTCTCCAATTATGGCATAAAACAAAATTACGGAAAAATGGATTTTGGGAAAAATCAATGTAAACAGGTCACATACACGTACAGGTCACATATTATAGTATCTAGTTTTAATTTTTTATCACAAAAAATAAAAATTACAATAGTTAATATTCACATCCTAAGAGCTAATCTGCTACGTTATAATTTCACTTTTTTCGACGGTCCTCGTTCTGAGAAATCCTCGGAGAATCCCTGAGCATGTGGAGAGAGCTGTTCAACTCATTCGACAAAGAAAGAGAGGGGTCTTCGTCGTCGTTGAAATCCTCAATATGAACAGGTAGAAGGTTCTGGCATTATTTACCTTAGCAAAATTAACATACTGCTGAGCATTTTAATCCGGCTTTGCGGCAGCTGCATCCCCCACTGCATGTACAAGATATCAAGCGCAACAGATTCTGAGGAGCGGGATCCATGGTGGTAGTGACTGGGATAAGGCCCTGATCGTCGATCTTCCAACCCCATTCTGTACGGTTTTTATTAGCCCCAAACCACTTCTGAAATGGGTGGTAAGTTCTATAAGAATGGTGATTCGTAGCATCGGTCGTTGGAGGCAAACGAGCAAGTTTCACCTTTGAGTTGGATGCCGACTTTATGAAAAGGTGGTAGCGGAGGGTATTCAAGGTGTCCCTCTTTATATCACCCCCGTAAAGAACCACGAAGTATTTCTCCCCAGCCATGGCTATGGCCTCATTACTGGAATCGGGCTGCAGGAAAACAGCCAGTTCCATCAGGTGGAGATTTTTCTGAAGGACGCAGGCCAACTTTGTTTTTCCTTGCCTGAAAGGGGCGGATGTGGTGTCACACCCACTTAAGGCATGTAGAAAAAGAATTGTCACTTGCGGGTATTGTGTGCTTCCGTGGTTGTAAGATAAGCTTAAGAAATGGAAACACCCAGATTGCCGTCTATCACTTTTTTTGGAGGTAGACGTTCATTGCAGCGGAGCCAAACCATTCAGGAGGACCAGAAGGTCCACGTCTTCTCCAATAACATTAACACGGTCAAATATTTGACTTTTGGATAGTGCTGTGTCAATGATGTCCCAATTAGCGTCTTCTTCGGATACTTTCACTGCAAAACCCTGCTGCTCAAGTGCATTGCGAAGGAGTGCGATGAGGCGCCTCTTGTTGTTAGTATTGGCCAATAGGTTTTCCTGAGGTAATTGGATGATGGAGGACTCTTCAAAAAGCATATCACTGCAGGAGTGAGCAGCACAACGTTGCATTCTTTCAGCTCTTTTGGTATTTTTGCTGGTTGCCTCCTCAGGGTAGCCGTAGAAAACAATCGACACATTGCTTCCAAAGTGGCTTTTCACATAGCTGACATAACCTGAGACAATGGCCCTTACGAAATTTTTGCGGTTCCGGACAACTTTGTGTAAAAGGTATCCACCATCCACTACTACAAACGTATTGGTGTCCATTGACCTGCTGATGGAGAGTGGAGTAAAAGCAGAGTAGAAGCTACACTTGGTTCCCTTTCGCATCCCCTTGTTCATTGAACAATGACATTGGAAATGGTGCTAATTCATACTTTAAGTGACCTTTTAAATCTTCGTCCGACTGTTTTGTTATGCACACCCTCTGGAAAATTGTAAGTGGATCGATGTCTATTCTCTTGTTTGCCACTTTGACGGAGCTGTTGATGGATTCCAATGTGAGTACTTTGTCCTTACGTTTGAAGGGTACTTTTCCAAATGTATTCCCAACGATTTTCGTCACTCTTTCGGTGGAACAGACATTTCGCTACGGTTATTCACCAATACACTCACATTTCACATAGGTCCGAACACTTCGGTTTCTATGGTAAAACTGACGAAAGAATGCATAGTGTATACCCCTCACGTGCGAGGGTGTCAAATCTATCTTGCAACGATGTGTCAGAATATTACAGGCTTGGGTCTTCTATCAGAGAATTAACTTCGTTCAAGATGCCTCTGACATAGTGAGACGGGCTGGGCTTCTGGGAAGCATTCGTGAGTTCATCACGCCACAATTTGCTTACCCATTAGGCTTTCCAACTCAGCCATTTCGACTCAATAATCACTCGAGATAGGCGGTTGAGTCTGTGCGAGCTCTCCCCCTGACTTCCACTGCCTTGGTGTCATCAAAAGGGCGGAGAAAAAGTTCTCATGTTTAGCCAAGATAATACACTGGAGTTAATTGAAAGGAAGAGAAAACATCGTAACTCTTGATTGCCCTTCTAAACCAGACGTGTTCATTACTGCAATCCTAAATGAAGCTGGTTGCAACCACTGCCTTGAAAAAAATGTAGTCACCGAGGGGACGTGTTTATGTTGACCGGTGCTGGAAAAAGTGGCATTATCTTCAACCGAGCACCAAATATGTTTACGCTATTCTTCCAAGTCAAAATATAAAAGCTTTTCATCACAACTTCGAGATAATTAGACGAGAAAACGTTACTTATTTCATGAGGAAGGAATAAAAAATGTCCAAAATATCGATATCTTTTGAGAAAAATTCTCAGTTAATAGAACTAAAAGTATAAAATAGACTATCAAACATATTTAATAAGCAGGTCAGAAGATATTTCGTAAAAATAGTATTTATTTCCTCAAATAATTCATTAAAACAGCGTACGAGGTCGTTGCACAGCACTTGACGGTTCCGTGGGAAGTTTAAAGGGTCGCGGCCTTTTAAACAACCCTGGACCGCGGTGCAGAGCACATAGGACGGCGTCGTAGGGTCAAAATAATCATAAACATAGCACAACACATGCAAAATATACCTCTAAAGTATTTTTTACCTCATAATTGATTACTGTGGTGCTCAAAACAGTTTACGTTGATTTTTCCCAAAATCCATTTTTCCGTAATTTTGTTTTATGACATATTTGGAGAAACTATTGGGCCTACAAGAGTCGTTTTCAGCTCAAATTAAAGCTAAATAAATTTCCTATAGATTTAGTCCTCATAGTTTTTCTTGTAGGATGATTACTTTTGCCGATATATGGCAAGACACATGACCAAAATTAAAATGTTTCACTTTTTGGAAAAAATTGCATTTATTTGAAGAGCTGTTTCTCAAAAAGTTCTCGACATACGTACTTTGTTTTGGGCTTAAATTTTAGCATAATGTATCTTCTTTAAATAATTATAGAGAATTATTTTCTGTAGGTAAAATATTTTAGGAGATATTGAGTAAAAACAAAAAAAAGTACAAAAAATGCGCAGTTTTCTGCGCACTGCGCAGATTGCACAGGTCTTTCGAAGCTGCAAATTTGGTTTTTAACTATTGGCATAGGTCCTAACAACATATTAAAAAATTAGAAATACATGACCTTTTGCAAGGTCGGATGTATAAAGTGACTGGACTAATACAGCAGGTAGCAAATTATGGATTTCCGTGATGGCCTAATTACAACCACATTTTTAGTCTCCTGGTGTCAACAGCAATTATCCAGCCAATGGATCAATAAGTGATCGCAGGTTTAACCCTTTTACTGCCAGCCCATATCAGGTGGGATGTGTGAAGACTGCCAAGGCTTTTTTCAGGTTTTTAAAGTTAGGCCATTGAATTCAGGTATTTAAAGTTTGGCCAATAAATCGGCCCTTGGCAGTTTTCACACAACCAATGTGGGCCGATATATCAGCCCGCTGGCAGTAAAAGGGTTAAACTGCAATATTGGGCTGGTCTTTTATTTTTCATCCTTTTTAGCTAGCCTCTTGCCAGGGAGGATGAAAATTTACTGCAATTTTGGAAGAAAAAATGGTCACTTTTAAATGCAGTAGAAAGTGAGTCTTGTGCGTGAATCTCTTTGTAGCCTACAATCCTAGTTAGATCATGGAAAAAGATTCTTCCTGATCATGAAGAGAACTTCATGGTGGTTTTTATAACGAGGAATTATTAAGTATTTTGAATACTGATCTCTCTCAACTCTTTAAGACAGTGGAAGGTTTTGAAGATGTGAATTCTGAGAATCTAAGTAGATTAAATGGTAGATGGTTGTTGGGGGGGCCTTCGTCAGGAGCCCGGGCACTTAGACCTTTCTTGGTCCATTGTGCCAACCCCATGCCTGTCTGCCACTTGCAGACAGGGGACAAGAGTACCTCGGTAGAGGTATGGAGGATTGGCCTCCCCCTGCCTCACCCCAGTACCAGGTATAGAGGATGTCCTCCCTCCAACCGGCCCGGTTTGGCCTGGCCTGGCCTCTCAGGCCTGCCGGTATAGGTATGGAGGGAGTATCATCTCTCCATCCATGCCTGGTTGAGGTATGGAGGAGGGTCACCCATCCAACCACCATCCGGGCCCAACGTTGCTTAACTTCGGTGTTCTGATGGGAACCGGTGTTTCAACGTGGCTAGGCACTTGCCCTTGGAGAATCTAGGTAAATTGTATGAGGAGGACAAATTGGTATTTGGATTCCAGCAAATGAATGACAAGAATATTGTTGATGAAATGACGGAAAGCGTTACAGATTAAATGAGGAGATGAAGAATGCATTGCTGGGGGCTTTCCATTAACTCTGGTCCACTGCTCACTTCAAAACACAACAGCAAACCTTTCCATTCGTTTCAGACCCTGCACACTTCACATCAGATTGGGAGCAGAGTTAAAGTGCAGTAATCAATGAAAGAACTTTGATAATTTCACCTGCAATTGTTGTTTTTGTGTTGATTTTCAGTAAAGACATCAAACCCAGATAATTATAATTTTTTTAATATAAGATAATTATAATTAATGTTTTTAATTACTCTATGCGTCCTTTTTTAAATACAAATGTTGAACAAATTCTACACACAAAACTTCCAGCTGTTACTACCTATTTTGAACCTACAGAATGCTACCTATACCGGTAAGTTATAAAATATTTTGCCTGTGCACATTGCCCCATTCATCTTTGTTCTTGTGTGCTTTAGTTTGCTGATGTCTTCTGATCTGTGCCGATTTTTACAGGTCGAATGGAAAGTTCCCATTTCATTCTAACAGGACTGTTTTTTCATTAATTTCTTTCCTCGCTGTAATAGTGGCATTTACTTGTTAAATTTAAAATAATTTCTTCGTACAAATTGAAATTCTTAATCCCTATGTATCACCACCACATTTTCTGAATTTTTCAGTTATCTGTATTTTTTTATTATCCATGCTTCATTATGTATCGATTGGCTAGAATAATTGAGAGTTTATTGTATGTATGTGTTCACATAGGAAATTTCCTTGGAAAGGCCCTGGCCATCAAATTTGGATGTGCCTAAATCTTTTCGTTGTCTTGGGCGTGACTTCATGGAATTTGCTTAGCATTGTAAATAATAAGTATAACTTAGTTTTTCCTCTTAGATTTATTACAACAAGACAACCAAGGTTTCGACGAAGTTCGTCATCATCAGGTACATTATTATCCTTTTCAAATATCTAGGGGGCTGCGAGGCAGGACTAAAATTTGTGGGGGTGAGCGAAGGGAAAGTCGCTCATCACGTGACTTTCTCAGAGCCAACTAGGATGCAGTAGGCGTGGCCTAGCCTCTCGGAAATTCAGTCTCTCTCAGACCATGGTCCCGCTTTGGTCCATGTTGATCGATGTAGATCGGAGAAGTCCTGTACTAGTAAATACTATACATTGGCTTATATTCACTGTTAAATAAAACAAGCCATTTATTGCGAAACTTTTGTGTTCCGATTTTTCTTTCATTAAAATTTTGTATAATATGACGAGAATGATATTGACTGCAAATTATGTTGGTAAACCCATTTCTGCTGCTGCCGATTTCGTGGGAAATAGCATATTACTTTTCGTACTGTTATCGTTTTTGTTCTTAAACATTTCACACGTGAATCAACCAGTTGCTTTAAGCCCACTTCTGCTGCTGCCGTTTTTGAAGGAAATAGCATTCTCTCTTGCACATTCAGGTATGTTTTTTGTTCTCAAAATATTTCTACTTCTTCCCTTAATGACTTCAGGGAAAGGCCGAGGTAAGAAGCACCTAGAGCAAAAAGAATGCCTTACTCACCCTCACTTACAACCTGGGGTTTCACGACCTGGGTGTTGGCCGGGCGACACCCGTCGCGCAGAGAGGCATCTCTCTCCGTGGCCCACGTGGTTTTCCTGCTGAAGGAGTTGAGGGATAACAATATCAGCAACGTTGAGCTTGACCCGCCCCTCTCAAAGGCATCTCCCCACCCCTCGGTAGTGGAGACATTCAAACTGTTCTGGGCTGATGCGAATGGCACCCGCCCCCACAAATATTAGTCCTGTCTCTCAGCCCCCAAGATATTTGAAAAGGATAATAGAAGATCTTCTTCTAATGTACCTGATGATGACGAGGTTATAGGTCGTTTTGTTGTAATAAATCTATGTGGAAAAACTAAGTTTTACCATATATTTCTGCAGATAAGACGATCTTCAGATAAGATGAGGTGTAAATTTTTGTCAAATTTTTATAGTTTTAACATATATCTTCCCTATAAGATGACCCCCAAACTATCAACAGCCCATGATTTCAGTTTAAATCAGCAATCATAATTTTGATAATAATACTGTATTGCTTACGAAGAATTATGTCCCAGTCGTAATTTTTCGAATGAACAAATTTTATTTTCATGCATCTGGCAGCACTGAGTTGTGATTGTTGCAAACATTCGCACTGATTCGGGCATCTGGGTAATGACCTTGACTATTCACAATGCCTGCGCCTGCAACCTTCAGCTCCATAGCCGAGCACGCTATCGCTAGGCCACGGCTTGCGGTGGCCAGTGATGTAGGTGAAACGGCATTTGTATTTTTTCATGCAATGAAATAGAGCGATGTGTGGGAAAAATCTTCTTCAGCATTGTTACGTTTTTGCCCATAGAAGCACCTGCCGAATCTCTTAAGTTTCGTTGTTGGTTGTGTTGTGTGTTCAAACGTGTAAAATTTGTAAAGTATGAGCCTAAAAATGGAACCAACAAAAAGAAGGAAATATGAAGCAAGCTTCAAGTTGAAAGTTGTAAAAATGGCTGAAGAATCAAACAACTGTGCTGCAGCAAGGGCTTTTGACGTAACAGAGAAGATGGTAAGGGATTGGAGGAAGAATGAAGATACCATTAAAAAAATTCCTATGAAAAAATGTGCTTTGAGGAGAGGAATTGCTTGCTGGCCAGATTTAGAGAATAAAGTGGCAGCATGGATACTAGAGCAGAGGCAGAGTTGTTACATATATTGTTAATAGAAATATGATTAGGGCTCATGCATTGAAGTGGGCACGGCACAATCCAGAACAAGGCAAAGACTTTAAAGCAACAGTAGGTTGGTGCAATCGTTTCATGAACCAAAAAAATCTGGTAATTGGACAGAAAACAAAAATTGCGCAGAAATTACCACAAGATCTTGAACATAAAGTCACGAGTTTTCACCAGTTTGTTATTGCTATGAGAAAAAAAATTACTTTCCATTATCTAATATTGGAAATATGGATGAAACTCCGGTTAAATTCGACATGATAAACAGTAAAACTGTGGAAAAAAAGGAGTAAAAACTGTTCAAGTCAGAAGTACAGGCCATGAAAAGATTAGGTTTACAGTAATATTAACATGCATGGCAGAAGGAACAAAGTTAAAACCCATGGTTATTTTCTTGAGAAAAACTGCTCCGAAAATAAAATTCCCGCCAGGCGTTTTCGTATATTTTCATGAGAAGGGGTGGATAGACAAGAATGGTGTAAAATTGTGGATGGACAATGTGTGGCAGAGGCAACCAGGTGCTCTATGAAATCAACACAGTTTGTTGGTGTGGGATATGTTTCGCAGTCACGTAACTGAGGACGCTATAAATCGCTTAGCACGGAACAATACTAAGATTGCTGCAATACAGGGTGGCTTAACTTCGATGCTACAACCATTAGACGTCTCTCTGAATAAACCATTCAAAGATCACATGCATGAACAATGGAATAACTGGATGATGAGTGGCGAAAAGTCGCATAAGAAACTTGGAGCTATGCGGGGTGCATCACATGATGTGCTGTGTGATTTCGTGATTCAATCATGGAAAAAAGTGAAAGTGGAAACAGTGGTCAAATCCTTCAAAAAGTGTGAGATTTCTAATGCTATGGATGGCACTGAGGACGATTTTTTATGGGATACTGATGACGAAGATGAAGTATCCTCGCAAGGTACAGAATGGGACCCATATGATGAGCTTCTCCAAAACGAAAGTGAGGATGTACTTGAGGAGCTATTTGCCTCAAATGATGAATTTGAGGATTTTGCAGGATTTTAAATACATTGATTTGAAGTGAGTGTTTTGTTTAATTTTATAATGATTTTAATTTATATAAATTTCAATCTTTTTTTTTTGTATCTGTTCTATAAGACGACCCCAGATTTTGGGGGCCTTTTGTTATCTGTTATCCTATATAGTTTAAGATTTCTTAGTGACTCATCCTATAGGGGACTATTGACCCTATACCACTGCAACTTCATAAACAAGGTAAACTATGCAATTGAATTCTTGGGGTCAGCGGTAACTCTCTTAAACAGAGTGTTTCTCTTGAAAAAGAGGGCAATCAGAACAATTACAGGGAAATCTAGAAGGCATACTTGCAGGCCACTTTTTTTAGAGCTGGAACTGCTAACCATCCCATGTCTGTACATTTTCAAATTGTGTGTAACAATCAAGACTAACCTCCGCAAACTGAAGTCAAATGAGGAAATTAATAGTCACCAGAATAGGTCTCATTCACACATACGAGGTCTGTTAAAAAATACGAGGACTGATAGAATTGCGCGGCTCCAGTTGGTTCCAGGGGAATCCGCTTGGTGTCGCTAGAACTGTACAGATCAGCTAATGATAAAGCCGTTTTCCGATTGCAGATATCTTCATTTGTTCATTAGCAATGCAGTTTTTAGTGAAAAGCAATTTTTTCGTTGGTCGGATTTCAGAATGAATGACCTGAAGGAGCAACGAAGTGCTGTGAATGTTTGTGTTAACTTTGGAAAATCTGTGACTGAAACATTTGCTATGCTCAACATGGCTTACGGTGATGTTACTATGAAGCGTACGGCATGTTTCAAGTAGCATGAACATTTTTAAGGTGGTAGATAGTCGATTGAAGACATTGAGCATCCTGGACATCCTTCCACGTCATTTGACGACCCACATTTCGACAAAATCAACACCCTGGTGCGGGAAAATCTATCTGAAAGTCTGATCATCAGGGAGCTTGCTGAAGAGTGTGGGATATCAGTTGGTTCTTGTTACGAGATTTTGACCAAAAAAACTGCGTTGCTGCGAAATTTGTTCCATGCCTGATGACGGACAACCAAACTGGTTTTGCCATCACGACAATACTCCAGCCCATTCAACCCTCATTACTCGTGAGTTTTTGACCAAACACTCAATCACAGTTCTTCCCCACCTGACCTTACTCCTTGTGACTTTTTCTTGTTCCTCAAACTCAAAAGACCCTTGAAAGGAAGAAGATTTGAGACGATTCCCGAGATTAAGTCAAATACGACGAAGGAGCTAAAGGCCATTGTAAAAGAAGTGTACCAGGACTGTTTCAACAAGTGGAAACACCATTGGGATAAGTGTGTGCTTTGGGGAGGAGAGTACTTTGAAGGGAACCCAGACATGTAACTTCTAAAAAAAAGCACTTTTTGTTTTATGACCTCAGTCTGCGTATTTTTTTAACAGACCTCGTACACATCATCCGCCACAAAAATAAATTGTCCTCAACAAGTCCCATAGCTATGGGCTCAAAAATTTATAATTCCCTCCCCCAGGAATTAAGATCTATCACCTCAACAAAAAGGTTCAAAGTCGGCCTAAAAAAGTATCTTGTTAAAAAATGTTTTTTGCAGCCTCCAAGATTTCTACAACAATCCCTGAAAATGTCTGTACTTTGTCCTCTGTTCCTTATTTTATTGTATTTATTTTTGTATTGCATTTATTTTACTGTATTTATTTACTGTATTTATGAGACAGTGAATAGTGAGTACGAGAATATTTACCCACATTAGCTCTAGCAAACGTAGAAGTGTTTCCCTAAGCTATAGGCTTAAAGATGACTGCTTGACTGTGTGAACTTGCATCACTGGTATTTCCTGCTGTATCATTTACTGTCTGTGTAATGAAGCTGTTTGGATGAGGTCTACATTTTAATTATAAGTAGCATCCATGTCTAAGTTTGTGTTGATGAGAGTGTCTGATAAATTGCCATTTGTATTTTCCAGCCAAGAGCACAGCTGTGAGAATAAAGAGGAAAGCTGGGATGACACACCGAAGAGATCGGAGAGGGGTATTCACATAAGAGTGGTGGACTACTCTTAGCATGAGGCTGACCACTCTCCGAGCCAACGAATCATTCAAACTAAGGGATTTGATTTATTATCCTTTCCTGTAAGATAATAGCTTATGTGCTGCTGTCAATTTTTTGTTACTTTTGCTTAGTTTTTACTTGATTACCCCAGAGGCATATCATTTAGTGTAAATCAGTGGTTCTATTTTCGTAGGATATCACATTGAAATATTTTCTGATGATGTAAATAAGAAGGAAGTGTCATTCTCCCGTCTGGAAGATGTTTACATGTAATTCTGTCATATTTTTATTGCTCAATTAAGAATGGAATATAATTTTTTGAGGGGATTATTTCGAAGAGGAATAAGTGATCACTATACTATGCCTAAGGAGGATAACAATAATAATGAAATCATATCAGATACCTATTAGAGTTAACAGTAGATGCAGATTTCCTCTAGTTATAAAGTTAGAAGTCCCTGTTTAAATCATGATAATAATGCCTAAAATAACGGTCGTGATAATTTAATGAAAAAGTGATTGTTTTAAGTCTTAGTTGAACGACGTTAGTTTGTATATAGTGGAGATTGTTGAATGCGTTTGACGTACTGAATATGAGAGAAAGATGTACTGAAGATGAAAGAGAGACATGAAATGTGTGAGCAACTGCAATTGACCCCATGAACATTCATTTTAAGTAAACTGTCTGTGATATAGGGAGGAATCACACTTGCTTGGGATGCGTTAAAAGTATGTAATTAACTCGAAATAAGCATTTGAAATGCTGTTTTCTTTACTAAATATAAATTTAGGTTGTGCATTTTGAAGAGAGAGTTGTGTTGGATTGCATTTTCTGAAAACATTCTTTCATAATTTAATGTGGAATCAGAAGTTGGTTTTTGATAGGCTTGGGCCAATACCAACTTTCCGGATACTATTGTTATTGATACTGCTTACCGTGGTACGATACCTGTATTCTTTGCTGATGCTTGGGTAATTTCTTTATTTATCAGTCAAAAATAACTTATTTTTAAATGTGAGGTAAACTGAACCGTCAGAAGCATAATGTAAAAGTAATTTATTATAACAGTAATATTAGATAATAATTTTAATAACTGTGTATTTGTTGGAATTTATAGAGATTTCTTTCTCTAATCCCTCAAGCTTAGCATGTAAATATTCACATGTGCTCTGGAGTATAAACAACAAAGGCACCATACAGTCACATTGAGCTTGTCAAGTTGAAATAATTGGGACTATGAAAACCGTACGCTATTTGACAGAAAGAATTCTTCTGGATTAAAGTATTGGCATGTGACAAATACTGGAAACTCTCGAAGTATATGGGATACATGACACTCCAGGTTGGTATTGGCCAAGGCCCAGTTTTTTATTCAGGAAGTTCACTTGTTATCAAAAATAGGTTTTTGCTACTTTTTTGTTAGTTTGTAACTTGCTATTTGCAGGCAATTTTTTTTCTTCAATGCAGCATAAGTTTATGGAGATAGGTGTCTTGATTTTTTTATCGGAAAACTCGTACGAATGTTAGAAAATTACCTATTTTTTTATGCACTTATGTTCCTTTGAAGAAGTTAGCCTTTATCTAGTAACATGTGAATTGATAGCTCGGTGATGTAAGCCTATGGTGAAGTGGGATGAACTTTTGAAAATGATTTTTCTGTTGACTGTCAATATGTGGAATGAATGTTTGTTTAAGAATGCCTGGGAAGTGCATATTAATTCCACAGATAAATTATTGGGATTATAGTCGCAGTGATGAACTAGGGTGTAAAGAGTTGATATGAAGGGAAGTAGTTTTTAATGTGTGTCATATGCAGTATTGTATCCAATAAAGTAAGATTTTGGCTTTGAGGAACCCATTTTGTACTCGATAATGTATGAGTGAATATTTTCATCTGTTTAGTTAGGATTTATGATTCCTGCTGTGTTTTTTGATTGTGTGTTGAAAGTATGCTTTGTCGGGAAATTACCATTTTTCATGTTTTAAATGAGTTTAAACTTAATGAAATACGTGTTTATTGAATTTAATGTACCTTAATTTGTTTGCAATCTTATATAACGTTTGAAGCATTGCATCCATGCGCTGAAGTTTTTCAATTTCATAATTTAAAAATAGTTTGTAATTATCACTACTCCTTCCAGTTTCTACAATTTTTCGGACATAGTCATCTAAGTAAATAAACTTTTTAGTTGATTTGGAGGAGTCTGTGTTTGCTGTTATTTTAACTTTCCTAATGGAGGGTCTTACGTAGGGCTGCTGTCTTCTACTGGAAATGAGGGCATTTGGGGCAAAAAATGATGGGTTTTGAGGACTTGTATCTCTCATACATCATGAATCATGTCTATTCTGCCTTGTTTTTTATTCTTTGGTGTCCAAATAGTTGTACATTTCAATTTATAGCTGCTCCAGCTACTATGGTTGCTTAGCACCATTTAATCCAGTATTCATCAATCAATGTTTTTTCATGTGCCACATTTTAAATACAGTAGATCCCCGGTTTACGATGGTAATCCATTCCATAGGACTGATCGTAATGTGAATTCCATTGTAATGTGAACCTGCATTTTACCGGACGAGGCATCGGTTTAAGTACATGATTGCCAGTGCATGCAGTGATACACAATACAGTCTAGGTATGAAATATGCTGTAATCAAATTATTTAAAATGTTATTTAACCAATATTTAAACTTTAATAAGTAGTTGTAAATTGTCAACACATCGAATATCATTCCATGAATATGCAAGATGCACCTCACCCCTGTACTCACTGTCTAACTGCGAGCCAATCGCAACGACAATATTTAACCACATTTTCAAGCAATAGGAAGAAAACGTGGAATAGAAATTAATCAACTCTCATTATACCTCTGCTTACTACTCGTTGCCGGCAAATAGGCATCTTTCTTTTGGTTTCACGCCATCATCTCTACATCGCAATTACCTCAATGATACCTGTAGAAACGCACCTGTAGAAAGTGATGTTGCCAGCTTACTAAAGTTATGTACACAAAATTATGCGTAGAGTTATGACCGAAATAGGCCAAGTATGAGTGAGAAGTAGCATACAATCATACAAAGATGACAGATGGATCAGTCGGTAAACTTTCCACCAATAGTAATTTACGTGCACATCGCTGTCGTCACTAGTCTATCTTCGCTTCTGAAGATCTTCCTCCTCCTTGTCCCAAACCAGCAGCATTGTTGTCATTCTCCTAGTCAAGGTCATTCCGTGGAGATTGAATTGCCGAATAACAAAAGAGATAGCAGTAGAAGGGAGACTCAAAGCCCTTTTCTCGGAACAGCTGGCCTGACTATTCCGGGCTGGGAGAGTTATTGGGGGTTGGTTGTTTCTTTAGGGGTCCACAGCCTTCTTAGAGGCATCCATACATTGAGAAAGAGAACACAAAAAACGCAAGAAGAACACGTGAATACTATGTGCTAACTTGAGCACCCTCATCATTTTTCTTCACTATCTCCTGCTTGATTTAATTTTTATTTTCTGCTTCAGCTTCACTTTAGGGGGCATGGTCGCTACAGAAACTTCCAAAAATAAACTACCTACTCCTTGAAAATTTTTAATTGAATGGCTAATGCGGTTGGAAAAGAACATAGCGTGAACTACGCCCTTTGTCGACAAGACTTTGCATGGAAGACTGATATTCACATAACAGTTGAGTGCATCAGCGACCTAGATGGCAGTGTGAAGCAGATGTTCTTGGTTTCACGGTACAAAGTCATAAGGGGTGTGAATTTTGATGCAAATTTAGATAAGCCATTACTGTTTGTCACTATCATTCGCCGAGAAATGTTACGATATAGTTTAGCTTGTTACATTGATGTGATTTATTATCTCGCGCCAGCTGTATCCATTAAGGAAATATATCACTTCGTTGGTAGGTATTGTGATCTTGCATTAAGTTACTCATCGGCGGAAGTTCTCATATTTTTACAAGTTGGTAAACAAAATGTGTCTATAATGGCTAATGAAAGCTTTAATCTGAATTATCATAGATGTGATCCTGATTATTATCACCACAACATTTGCACGATTTGCTTTAATCATGTGAGCAACTCATAATAAATAACATGTATCATTAAATGTGTATATGTTGCTATGGTAAAAAATGCAGTCCATTAACAAATAAGGCTTAGAATACTGAATGAATAATAAATTATGGGTGCAAAAAATTGTCGAAACGGGAAATTTTAAAGGGTGCGTGAAAAATCCCCAGTAAACACAAAATGCTGTAGATGCGCATCTGATGCGCTGCGCGGGAGCGCTGCAGCTATCACGAAGGAGGGAAGCTATCGACATTCAAACTAAACTTCCCTTTTTTGAATGTCGAATGCGCTGCTAACGGGTGTCAGGAGCGCTGCACAAACGCGTCAAGAGCGCTGCACAAGCGTGTCACGATCGCTTCAACCTGCAAAAAATAGTTTACTCAAGGACTGAAGGTAGATGGTGTCTCCGGACTGTATAGACTCAACTTAATTTTCGCATCTACCTACGTTCAACCTCACATCTATCTACGTTAAGCCTATCACGCAACTACCTACGCCATTTCCAACTCTCAAAGTTTCTTGAAAGTTGTATATATACGGCCATTCCCGTGCGTAAATGTGTTAGCGAGAACTAACTTTTAAATATCAATGCCGTGATAGTTTATGGAAACGTAACATCCAATCACGATATCAGTTTTCAGGCGTTAATTAATTGAAACCTATGTTGCCACATTAAATGAAAATAAAGCCAATGTTAATAAGAATAAACAAGATGTTTTCCAAATGCACTCGTTTGTTTACATTTCAATGAAGACGTAACTTACTCGCGCAAATGTTACGAACGTGAATATGCTATGTATACGGGTCAATCCATTAATAGTGGTCCAGAGGTGGCTTGATGATTTTTAATATTTTTTTATATTTTTACCATACAAACTTCCATTTATTGTGAATACAAATACATATGTCATTTTTTATTTTATTTTCCTGATAGTGGCCATTTTTATGCTAACGAAACACCGATTTTAGGCGATTTCAGTGTTCTGCAGTTAAAGCAAATATCTCCAATTCTGTGTATCCTAGAACAATCAAACAAAAACAAATCGATTCAGTAAATAATGAACTTAAATACAGGTTAAGTGATGTATCGACCTAAAATTAATTCTAGGGTCCAAATATTGCTTCAAAGTTTTCATCACTATTTATAAACTAAAAAATCAATTTTTACATAGGAAGGCAGGATACTTAATGTTTGTAATTTTTTTATTTGAAAGGTATAAAGCCATGATTTAAGTTTGCAGAATTTTAAGCTGTGGACTTCAGTGGTTTTTTTATTAAATTTTTTTAAAGTTCTTGATTTTTCAATTTTTCCAAAGTTTAATGCCCATTATCTTTGTTGGGCATGAAAATAAAAATTTGAAATTTGGCAGTCCTTGAGATGAGGAATAACCAGTAAAAATTTTGTTTTGTGGACTCAACTATTTATAAAGATTTTAAACATTGAAAAGTACCAAAATATCGACGAAGTCGACATCAACACGGCACCATTTAGTACCCTCTTAAGTAATGCTTGATGCCTTTAAAATCATTATCATAACTCATTAATCAGTTTTTTACCGCATTTTACAAGTTATTCATTATAAAGTAAACATTTGGTATAGTAAACTTAAGCTAAAATGTAAATGCAGGCCTTAGAATACAAAGAATATTTGGGAATTCAAAGAAACTTACCCATATATTAAAATTGGTCATTCCATAACTATATACCAAATGTTTACTTTATAATGAATACCATACAATTGTATGGTAAAAATATTAAAAATCACCAAGCAACAAATTTAACTTTTTCTGGACCACTTAATATGGATTGAACCATACTCAATGTTACGAATGTGGAAATGAGAAAACTGATGAATGTACCAATAAAAGCATAACAATAATTTAGTGTATGACGGAAATTAATTACACAACGCTATCAATGAAGTGTTGTTACTGGCAGAACCCAAGTCTCTCCGATTCGTGTCAAAGCTTCCCATTTATGCCAAATTTTCGGTCGAAGAATGAACTTCAGGCAGGAAAAAGTAATGCATCTCCACCAATCCCATATGACCTGACCTTGGAAAACAGAGTATATTAACTCAATAATTTTGACACCCGGCATCAACAGCCCTGAGTAAGATGGAAAAGTCTTCCATCAAAACGTCGGTGGAGGTGGAGTACCTGACTCAGTCGGAAACCTGAGAGAATTTCATGGGAATAATTCGCTGGGAAACCATCAAAATATACTTTACAACTTTATAATTCTTCATTTTAATTTGCCTCGTGTATTCCATCCTTGGTCTTCCTCGATAGTCTTCCCATTTATATCTCCTTCCAGTATTGTCTTCAAGTGTGTGTTGTGTCCTTGAGTATGTCCAATAAGTTTGGTTCTACTCAGGAGAGTTTTCATTGAACTTCTTTTCTCTCCTTGTAATACTTCCTCATTGATGATTCTGTCATTCTGATTATTTAAATGTATCATATAAATTGTTCCCCTTGCTTTTGCCTGATCAAAACTTGAAAAGTATGTTTGGTTAACTACATAGTAAGCAGAGAAAATAGTACCTATGGATAATAGTTATCCTATAATATATCCTACAAAGTAAAACTACCGGTATGCCAAAACAAATCCTATCTGCTCAATGACATTCTTTCACATGTCAATACAGGATTGTGCACTAAACCTTGCATTCCTGTTCTTCCAAGGAAAGACAAAATATAGCGTAAACACAAACGTCCCTTTTTTTCTGTCATCTCATTTACATCAATCCATGTAGTGATTTTTAAGTAGACTAATTAGTTTATCATTATTAGTCAACATTTAATCAGTAAATTTCATTGAAAGTGCTCATCACGGATTCATTAACACACAGCTGGAGCAGTGCAAGAAGAATTTTGTTAATTAAAAAAATTTAAATGCATTAATTACATTTGAAGTTATTTAGTTATTTTATTTACTGTCTTAAGCAGATGGAGGATGCTAATTTCTCCTCTCTTATATTTATCCCTTTGAGTGCCAATCAATTGCCTGGGAGTTATTCTATTATTGCCGAAGTTTGTGGAATTTATTGAGAAAAATACCATTCCATGTAACATATGTAATAGATAATGCAGGATCATGACAGAGCTGGTGATTTTTGTGAGAGATTGGAGAAAGGCAAAAGTGCCTCCTGGCACTCCTATAGGTTTTACCTAACGACTCAGTTGTAATTCTTATTTTCAATGTGTATGGTGACCTCATTATATGTATATCTGCTACACTGGGACAAACTTAGTTCTCCTGGAGCTTAGGCAATTTTTATGCATGTTTTTCTTATCAAGTCAAGCGTTGGAAAACTTGGCATTCTTTGGAGTCCTACACGGCTTGCTTTTCATAAACCTCAATTAGTATGTACAATTTCCTATGGACCTTAGGATATTATATATATAGGAAGGAATATATATCAAGCATTTATGAATTTAATAGAAGTTATGCAAAATGCTTATTGGTTTTATGGAAAAGCTACCTCTGTAATTATTTGTTTAGCTCTTTGACTGATTGAGGTTGTAAGCATGAAATTCACTGCGATAAAATCTTTTGCCTGGATTTTTTCACTCTGAATTTTATGCATCTTGCGTGTCTTCTCAGGGAGTTGGTAATGTCCACCAAAGTTGTTATAACTGCTTTCAATTTTGAATTACAAAAGTTGCATGGTGAAATCAACTGATATGGTATCCAGTGGGTAGTTGCAAACTTTGAGAGGTGTCACTCAGTGAAGTGGTGGAAACTCATAAAATCCAATTCATATATCCTGGAATATTTTGGCATTTCTTTTATATTTTTTTAAATTTTGGAAGTATGTACTTCGTCCTGAAGTAATTTCTCCATGGATTCATGTGTATTATGCTTTTGCAAAAGATTTTGCTTTGCAGTGGGAGAATATTTGGAGAAGTCACTACTCAAGTTGTGCCAAATGGCGTCATAGTCTGCGAGTCATTTGGTGCAGCTTGTATTGGCACAACTTCATGTAGTGTTACATCATGCTGTCCCACAATTTTAATTTCAGATTTTTACTAGATATTTTCACCTTAACACTTTCAGCCCGAAGTTTAAAATTTTAAATGCCACCGCACCTCCTATTGATAGCGCTAGGTCTCAAAGTGTTAATGAGAGCACCAGTGAGAATGGTTTGTGTAAATGGGTTTTTATAAAAGTGCCAAGACCAAGTCTCCTCGGCGTGTATCCATCCCTTAAAATCAAGAAAGGGTTAAATCAGATTTTTTTGGGAATTTGAAATCTACCATAACGATTTTTGAAATCCCTCTTTTATCCATGTTTAATCTGGATATCAAGTAATGAGGGACGGAGGAATGATGCATTCCTTGACAGTGGGGAGGATATTGGGCAAGCAGGGA
The DNA here is from genome assembly GCA_963573305.1 of Pyrrhosoma nymphula. Lineage (NCBI taxonomy): Eukaryota > Metazoa > Arthropoda > Insecta > Odonata > Coenagrionidae > Pyrrhosoma > Pyrrhosoma nymphula. The sequence goes on along the minus strand of OY754335.1, from coordinate 31,886,383 downwards.
AGGGGAAGAAACAGAATAGGCTTTATAGACGGGATGCAGAGAGGTAGAACACATGCTGAAGTGAAGAACGAAATCAGAGCGGACAGCAGTCTGTGAATCTATAGAGCATTAATTATTTAGTGGACAGTATATGGGTCTAATGTAGAACGCTGTTGCCAAACATACACTCACCTCTAGTCGAAAGCAACCATTTCCAAGCATGAGCTAAGTGTAAGTTACATCAGGGAATGATATTCGCATATTGAAGAATCCTACGCTTTCAGTTAGCATATTGCATAGCCCAATGCTAATTTTGCTGCTGCAGTTGGTAAAATCGCTCCTCTGGCCTTATGGATATTTACACAGGAAACAAATCTCCATAAGAGCCTATACTATATTAACTAAATGTGAAATGCAGTATAGGAGTTTTTAAAACCATTTTTCAGCCAAACCTATTGTGTGAATCTGTACGTTACCTCTAATAACAATAATTATGCCATGCTAAATGTCGCAAATGATCTCAGTTGTTGGGTGCCTGTCTGAATCCAATCAGCCAAGTGTGACAGCAACTACACTTTTGAGGGAGGTGGTTGTGGTATATCTTGTCTGAAATGACGTAGAGAAGCATTTCCCAACCGCGGTTCGACTTGCGTACCCCGTTTTCCCATGGTGTGCCCATTGGTAGCCTACCCAGACAGCATTTAAAGCTTGCAGCCTCATAACGCTCATAACCTTGCAGTAATTATGCATTGTTTTAAGGTTTATTCTCGTGGCGGCAGCGCTGCACAAATGTCGCTAATTCACGTTTGATAACATTGCCGAGGTCAATACCGCAATGTTCATGTTTTTATTTTGTTCTTCGCGTGTGTTAGTCATCGCGGTATTTCTGCAAGGTTATTATTGCGATTTTATTGCCAGATAAAAATCACAATTTGTTTGTAAGATTAATACTCAAATCCATAATTATAATCAGTTGAACCCATCGCAGTAAGGGAATATGCCTACACTTGCGCCATTATTCAACTTTTCCCGCGCAGTTACCCAAAACGATACGTTCCGGTTTCGCCGGGGCAACCCCGGTTTGAAGCGTCTGTCCCGTTGTCCCGCCCGCAGTGCCGTCCCTAGGGTAGTGCGACAGGTGCCGCTGCCCTGTGCCCCGCGCCTGTGGGGGGAGGGCCGGGATTAACTTTAGCAGACGGAGCGGGGAAACCCGTCTATTACCGGAAGTTGCCTACTACTTACAATTAGTAGGTACATATGTAAATAACTTGAAATCATTAGCCAGTTTTCCGGTTAATTTCCTTCTTTCCATGAAATAAGCTTAAAAGATGTTACTATATCAATTAGGGAATGCAAAGTTAGGGGGCCCCTGACTTTCGTTTTCACAGGGTCCCTCAATCCGTTGGGACGGCCCGGCCCGCCCGGTTGGCAAATTTGTCCCGGCTGACCCTGAAATGCCCCTGGATGTCTGCGTTTAGCTCCTTTGTCTACTGCGCGGAGAAATGCGCAGCGATAAATTAATGGCGAGAAAGGTGTAAATCGAAATCATCGCACCAAACTGTATCACGTATCCTCGAAGGCTCTTGACTGAGACTGTTGAATGTTAATCACTTGTTGAAGAACGGAGCAACGTCATTTTTCAATTTCTCCCAGAGGATTTACTCTTCGGGGGAGAAGAAGGGTTCAGCCACCCCTCTAGTAACGAGATTCGAATTCGGTACTCCACAGAGTTTGGTTCTAAAGGCCGTTTTACACGATGAAATATTTTGCACAAACGAATGTACGTGTGATTTGTACGTTTGTCCTAACGAAATTAGAACTGGTTCTATTTCCCGTGCAGGCATTGAGGCATTCGCACAAGCGTTCATACAATATGCCGCTTTACACGATACATTTTGCCTCATGCAAGAGTTCACGGAAGAGTTTGTACAAACAAATTTACCGTGTAAAACGGCCTTAAAACAAGCCGCCGCAGCTTCAGGTTGCAATTTTGTTTTGTGATTGCACCGAAAGAAAAAACTAACGGCACACCTTTAGCTTTACAAACAACGTACCGATATTAGTATCTTCAAAACTAGGTATGTCCCGGCTTTGGGACATCAGAATATAGCAACCCTACCCCTTCTACTGCATTCGTGCCCTACCCCTATTAGTAAACCACTCACAAGCGCATTGGGGTATACACTTACCACAGGTCGGGATCCGCTGATGTGGAGGCTGAACTGGGTAGCGAGGAAAACGATCGGTCAGGCGAAACTCCTGCTTAGAGGGGTAGGTAAAACCCGCTCCCCGAGTGTCGCGTGAAAATATTTTGGCGAATAGGCGGTAAGCAAAGGTTACTAACCCAATGGAAGTAAGCGACTTTTTTCTCCAGCATCCTACGTCATGTACCGCCATTTGTCAAAGTCTTGGACTCGTGGTTGAAACAAATACTGTGTAAATTTTAAGGTAGTTTGAGCGAGATATTTTCCTAGTCATAATGGAGACCATATTCGAATTTTATTTTTTTATTTCAGCGTCTGTTTGAAGTAAGTATTGTAAAATTTATATCGCAAAAATATAGTTATACACGACAAAATTTCTCAGTAATTAAATAAATATATTTAAATAAGTCTCTAACTTAACTCATTTTTTCACTCCGTATGGTGAAAAAGCCTTTTGAACAGATGTTTTTTTTTGCGATACTGTAAAAATTACTGCGGTGGGTAATTGATTAATTTTAATAAACAGTTGAGAAAACCTGCTAACTACACGCCGGAAGTTTTTTGACGAAATCTAGGTGTCGGAAATACTAGTTTTTTCAACATTACCCCTCTGGAGCGCACAGCCGTAATCTATCCCATATAAAACAGCTTATGATTTTTGGCAGATTGCTCGAAAAGTAGTTCGGCTACGGTATAGTATTTTGATATCATTGAAAATATGGGAGTTTTTTCTTTAAAATTAGGTCAAATTCTAGGTGAAGTGATATCTCGCTCAAAGTACCTTAAGAAAGGAGGGATTTGCCCCAAATTGTGAAAGTGCTGCGGAGAATGTACATACCATCTGTATGCATAACTTGAAGACAAAAAGAAACATAACCGGAAAAAGAAGCTTTTCCACGGCGAAGGACAGGCGCCATAATTAATGCTATTTTTTATTTACGCGTTACTGCTTAGGTCAGGTGTTGAATATGGCGGAGGAGGAACGTAGGTTGGCTGAGGGAATCCGAAAGTGGCAAGGTCTGGGTGGGTGCAATGAAGAGTTAGTTGAAGATAGTGATAAGAGAGCAGGTAGTTGGGTCAGAGGGGAAGGAGTACAGGGCGTTATTGAAGAGAAAGGCTTTTTGGTAATTGGCTAACTTGACTATCATATTAATAATTTGTGCCTTGGGTGGGCGACCGATAACTGAGATCATTTTCGCCATGAAGAATAGAACGGTGGGTAGCAACGAAAGGCAGGGATTATTTTGGATCGAAGGAAGGGGGAAGAAAAACCCCTTGTCGGCGTTAACGCACTCCTAACGGGGTGCCCCAAGGGGTCCCATCGGCCTTACGTCTCATTTGACAGACGGACCACTACGCTATGGAATTTCACTCCAGATGGCACTCGAGAAGGGATCGGGATTCCGTTGATAAAAATCTCCCCGGTCCGCCACGGCCGGGATTCGACTCCGGGCCCTCTGCAAGGGAAGCTAGTACTCTAGCCACCATAACCTCCCGATCCACAGGCATTTGAAAGTAGGCTTGTGCGATAGGTCGATTAATCGAAGTCATCGACGATGATTTTAGTCATCGCGGTGCGAAGACTAATCGATGACGATGAATGTCATCGACCATAGATGTCGATGAGTTGATGCGAATCATTGATGTCGATGAGGATGGTACATATCCTTAGATCACTAATTTTTCTTCTTTTTTCCATTCATTTGAACGCCTTAGATCTCAAATGTATGTTGTATAAAGTATAAGCACCCCAGCTATTGCGCCTTGAGGACGATGGCAGGGCCACAGTGGGATGTTTGGAATTCATGTTTTTCCTCAAGTTTGTGGTAAACGATACAGAAGTATGCGATCACGTTCAATCACAGTAGCATACGCAGTAGCAGTGGTAGCATTGTATTCGTTGGTTGCACTGGCGCAGTTGGTAGCAGTCTAAGCTAAATTCACCGAATTCACAGTCACAGTGATTTCGATTATTTAGTCACAGGCTGTGATTGCTACTTTTCAGTATCGGTGATTCAATCACAGCGATATATCGCTCATCACTACTGCTCAGTTCATCGAGAGTCATCGATCATCGTAATTCATCGATCATCGGCATTCATCGATCATCGACATTCATCGATCATCAATATTCATCGATAGTCATCGATCATGGTGTATACTCTATAGGATGATCGATGACAGCCATCGTCATCGAAACATTTCGATGAAATTTTTTCATCGAAAATCGATGACCAAAATCGGTCATCGCACAAGCCTATTTGAAAGTGCCCGGAAGAAAGAACAAAATGGTTACATTTGAGAGGGCGTTTAAATTTTTCGCATCTTCACAGAAGCTTCCTGCTCTGCGTATTCGACGTCCGTATCGTGTTTTATATTCCCTTCCTAAATTATTTTCTTGCGTGGCAAGCGCATTGAAGGATGGAGGTGGGCCCAAGGAAAACTAATCAATGATTCTGTTTATTGGAGGATGGGCTCGGGAGAGATTGAGGGCAAGTACTTCTCTACGTTGATAATAAGCTTGCTTCTTAGCATATACATCTACGTAGTACTGATCGAATGAAAAAATATAGGTTCAATATTTTGCATAAGTGTGAAGCAGACAATTTTTTGCCGGACGTTCAACATATTTTGCTAGAGCCAACGTATAACGTAAGAAACGATCACTGGAATATGATAGAGAAAATAGACTGCAGAACCGATAGATTTAAAATGTCATTTTTTCCGCTTACAGTAAGGGATCATAATAGTTACGATAGATCAACTATATGAAACTCCGACCCTCACTAGGTAGAGTAGACTTTTCACTTGCGTTTAATAACATAACACCATTACTAACACCTCACCCCGCTTGAAATGTCCTTTCGAAAGACCTATATAGGAAGAGGTTCCTGGGCGAAAAAAAATCGAATCCTGAATCTTGGGAAACCAAGAATGTCATCCAAGGAACGCAACAAAATATCTGGAGCTACAGAAACTCGAAGCGTCAGCCGATTCAGCGCCTACTACAAGTTATTCCGTTTGTTTGTTTCACTCCATTTGTTTATTTCAACTTATGCTCATCCCCTCGGTTAGCAGCAAGGTGGATCCACCACGCAATGGACTCGGGACGGTAGCCATATGAAAAAATTGTAGACAGCCCGTGTGTACATCCTACATACCACCAGTATTCAGCACCGTTCCCTAATGAAATACAGGAAGCAACCGGGAAAGACTAAGATTTCTCGGAATGCAAGGAAATACATTTGTAATTTTGCATTTTAATCTACAGTGAGAATAAATAAAATTGTTTCTTTTCGTCAAACTTAATTTTCAAATTGTGTTCAAAGAGGCATGATGTGTTTTATATATTTCGCAAAGGAAGTGGGACAATTGATAGACCGCCCCGGGCGGCTTAAGCTGTGGGTACGTCACCGTAGTTACCTTTTAGTTTTTAACAAAACACGCGGCTTTTATTTTGAGTTTTGTTTAGTTGTCTTACGCACCACTCCATGTGTAAGCGTCGCGCGGATAGATGGCCCCCTCGCGGCATTTCGTCATTTTCCTCCTTCCTAAACCCCCCCCCCCCTTTCCCCTCGGGGAGAGATGCCCACGTCACATTACTCCCATTTTATTTTTTCACTTATCGATCACCGTGCCGGGCGACTCACGCACGAACAAATACGAAAGAAGAAAAAAAGGTCTGCCGATGAGCCTCAAATGCATGAAAGCGAATTGTTTTCCTGTCCTTCCCTCCCTCATTCTCCCTCTCTCCCCCTCTTCCTTTCATCGGTCCCAATCCGCTTTTGGTTTCATAACCTACCGAGGAAACGTGAGATATTGGAATTTAAATGTCGTCGGTTCGCTGGTTATTTGAGATGGGAGGAGGGACGGGCTCCAGACAACTGAAGTCAATCGTGCCATTTCCTGCGTGGAACGGCTTAAAGCATTATTTTATGGAAGGGTGGAGAGAAACCCGGCGTTATAGTATGCCCTTAACTGTAACAAAGTACATTTTTCCCAACTCATGGCGGCTGACCTTGAATGCGCTGGTGTAGGTACCTATCACTATTTCTTTTCGGGTGGAGAGAAACCCGGCGTAATAGTATGCCCTTAACTGTAACAAACTACGTTATTTCCCAACTCATGGCGGCTGACCTTGAATGCGCTGGTGTAGGTACCTATCACTTTTACAGCCAATCACAGAAGAGTAGCATGGAATGCATTTGGGGGGGACTCTTTGTCTCTTTCCGACTGCCTTGAGGTTTACTCCGGTCTCGTATCGTTTGTGTTGCCAAGTTTAACGCGTGCGAGTTAGACTTCGTTGGTTAATGCTCAAAATCAGTGGTTAAGGGTCCATTCAAGTATTACGTGAGGTGATTTTGGCCGCTTTTTAACCCCTCCCCCATGTAAGACCAGGTAAGATTTCATGAACCCATCCCCTCCCCATCTTACGTAAGTGGTCGTATATTTTTAGAACCATGCACATAGATAACGATGTACTTATGGGCGATTCATGTCCAAGTGTGCAAGGTTCAACTCACCCCCTCCGGTGCTTTTATATTTTACACAAAAATAGATAAATTTATAAATATGATTTTTTTAATCCGGATATCGATATCGGTTTTCGAGATTTCGCGATTCACAGCAAATGCAATCGCAAAGATATTATCATACGTTTTTCTGTAATTTAGCGTCAATAAGCAAAGAAAACTTTTGTGTCCGACAATAATGAAAAATATTATCGATCTCAGAAGTGACTATAACCTTACGTAATATTTTCTTGGACTTCCTCACTCCCCTACGTAAGACAACGCAAGAAAAACTCAACCCCCCTCTCCCCCCAAGACGTCTTACGTAATACTTGAATGACCCCCCCAGGCGACTCCTCGCCGCGCAAATTTATTCGCCATAACTGACACCGCTGTTCGGCCGCTGGGAGCAAGAAAATGAGGTGCAAGTGCAAACGCCTTTCATTGGGTACTCGCTTTTCGACGTCCACCCGCCAAGGGTTAAGAAAAAGGGTATAATTGTCGACCGGAATCTGAAGTCATCTGCGCCATTTAGAGCTGGAGGGTAGGTTGAAAAGTAAAACATTATCTGCGGAATGGAGGAGAAGTGGGGTTAAGTCCGGCGTCAGCATTAGCCTCATGAGAGGGAACAAGGGGGACCGCAGTTTAAGTTTCTGACGTAGGTTTTCGCGGCGTTCAGGTTTGCAGTTAGGCAGGTTTCCGGGTTGCGTCCGCGTAGTCATCACTACGCGGACGCAACCCGGAAACCTGCCTAACTGCAGACAGCAGTTTAAGCCTGAATCACGCTGTCATTTTTCACGTACTAGTCCAGGAATCATTGGAGCCAGAGCTAATCAATGATAGGGAAAGTGGCTGCCTAATCCATCATTTTACCTATCACACGGTCACTTTTGCTGTTACTGCAGGCATAATTTCCTAATGGTGTTAGGAGCAATTTTTGTTGACGTACAGATTTGCGTCAAACTTTGCGTATGTGTTCTCATTAGTGATATAAATAGATTTTTTAAAAAATTCCATCTAACCGATTTGGTTTTTTGGCAATTCAATGCTATGTTAAAACGTAGTCCTATGTCACATAACACATAATACATAATAATTCGAGTACATAACCACAGATTTTCTTCTGAACGCGAAATAATACGTTTCATATTATTGTAATAGTTCCTAAAAAATATTAAGGTGTCACGCCGAGTCCAAATAATATATTTTAATATGATTTAGTCTGAGTTTCGAATACCGTGCCGTAAACTCTAGTCATAGCATACTTATATTAAGGAAAATGTTTTTAAAATAATTCTTTTATTATTTCCATTGCTGCCTGCATGGTGAGTTCCAACGCATAAACAGATGCACTCAAGTGAAATGTGGTCCAAGAGTTTTTTTCGACTAACTTAAAATTTATTAAAATGTGCACTCAATAACCCACGATTACCGGTCGAGCCACCTTAATGGTTAAAGTCATCATTCGATTGAAACTCACATGTAGCGCCAAATTCCCCATTTGCTGTCGTGTATCTCCTTAGTTGCCGGTGTGCTTCCTTGTGTTCTTCCTATCTCCGTTGGATCCTATGCACGATTATTCCGTCAAATCTATCTATACCTTCTTCGCAGGGAAAGTTCCAAATAGCGGCAGTTGCTCCTTCTGCGTCGGCTGATTTGTGCGTAACGTGGGCAAGGTAGAATGAACTAGGTTCCTGGATGAGAGAAAGTGCTCTTCTTGACAAGTCCGTTGGTATGTTTTTCCAGTCTCTTCACATGTCTCTTTCTCTAAGTAGAATCTTTCCTTCCATCGAAGTACAAAGACAACATTTTCTTGTTCTGGGGACATTGTTGGTCTTGTAGTGTTTGTCGCGTTCGTGAGCGCTGTGGCCTGACATTGTTTCTGTCTATAACAATGTTAAATTTCTCCTTTTCAGTTACTGTTTTATCTCGTTTATCACTCAAAAGACCTGGCGCCAAATGTACAGTTGCTCTGTCTGACACACCACGCCTCTCACATACACGCGAAAACGATCTCAGATTGACCCTGGTCTGACTACTTGTTCCTGAATTAAACTTCTTCTTTTGAAAAATAAATTCCCCATCTTCATCCATCTTTATTGTCCTTCGCTTTGGCTCGCACGGACGATGGGAGCACTAGAAGAGTCCTACCGGTGCAGGATATAAGCAACGCACGTTCTGGCGTTATTAATGTATTTGCATCTACCTCCTCTTGGTGAGTGCTGGATAGTCGATTAGTCAATGAACTAAGAACTCCAGTTGACTTCCTTTCCTATTACCTTATCGTTGCCTTTCATTGCCTTGATAAATTTAAGTCGGTGGGGTCGATTTATTATAGCGGGTTATTGCCTACCCAACATCCGTAACATTTCTGTACATTTGGCGTTTTTTGACGAATTTTGGCGAGCTAAGAAACCATTTTGCATGATAAAAACACAATCAATCGCTAATATTAAGCGACATACAAGCAAGATATTTAATTATTTACCATTAAATCACTCGGGGAACATCTGTAAACTATCAGGAAAATTTGCAAATATTTGATATTTTTCATGAAAATTTAAAACTTTGACTAAAAAGCGCAGCCTGAAGATATAATCCGATCAAGTTGGAATTTCTTATGGGCTATGAGGACCACCAACCACAAACTTTAAGCACCAGCCGCAGATCAATTTCGAAAAAAACGGTTTTTCGATCCACTCTAATGGGCAGACACGGTCTCCTCCATACAGTTAGTCTGTGCTGGGGCAGAACTCCAGGGGAAGAGTAGTACACCCCTCCAGAATTGAAGCATGCATCTCCAACAAGGCCCACTTCGGTGTTCTACCTTGCGCCCGTTTGCTATTTGCCCTAAACCAATAGAATTGTGAATCTGCCAATAGCATTGCGTATTTAAGATCTGCGTTAATCGCTATGCAGAATCGCCAGCGTCACTGAATACTGAAGGAGAACTTGTCGAATCTCTTTTCTGCACACTAGGGAAATTCAGACAGCTCTTAACAAAAGGCATGCATGGTGGTCATATTTTTTCTAAATTTCTGCATTATGATTACCATTACTAATAACGTTATGGTTTCCCTTCGTTTCTTGAGAATTCGCACTATTCATAAAACTATTCATCGCACTAAATTGTTAATAATTTATCGTTAGAGTTTAAATTCCCTGCAAACTCTCGCAGAAATGACTTGCGGAAGTAAGTTACGCAAGTGTAGACCCACCATTAAAAAAGGAAGAAAAATACACTGTTAACCGTGTATTTTAATTTGTGAATAAAATAAATAGAATTATTTTCTTTTTAAACTTGATTTTCAAATTGTGAATAGGTTTCATTTGTATATATTGTGTGTAACCCAAAGAAAGGGTGGCGATTGACAGAACGTGCAGGGGAGGCTCTAAAGTGTGGCTACGTCATTGATCACAGTGAGGTATGCTCGCGAGGGTTTGAATGGTGTGGAAAGCGTAGGTAAGGGTAAGCGGCGGCAGGTGAGATTGGGAGGGTGTGTGGCAGAGGGTCGAAGAGAGAGAGAGGCGGAGGATAAGGTGAGGGAGAGAATTTCGCAAGTCCCGCCCCCTTTTTTCCGCAGAATCCCTCCCCATATTTTTTTATCTTTTTTCCCCCTTCACCATTCCCACCCCCCACCTCTTCCTCTCCCACTTCTCCACCTCCGTCCTCTTTGCGCTCCTCCCCCACCTCTCTTTCAATGGCACCTCTTCTCATTTTCGTTCAAGCTTCGTTATATATATATATGTATGTGTATTTATTTTCGACGATCAATAGCTATGTGCTGTGCATGCATACTCTTTCGAATGCGCAAAATTCCTCGCGGTGGAAAGTTTTTCCTGGGAGAGAAATTTTTTTGCTTGCGACCGCCGTCGGGGGTGTTCCAATTTTTCCCGTTTTTTCCCGGGGAAGTCCCGTCATTTTTGAAAATGTCCCGAGTTAGTTCCAAAAGCCCCTTTTGTAAGAGAGTATATACGTGATGAACTCGATATTCTCAGGCGTTACTTTGTAAAATTCCATATTGACATAATCAAAACAAACTTTGTAAATTTTACAATGGATTTTATTCAATACGACCGTTTCATGACCTGTCGGCCGACCTGAAGATGTCGCTTATGCGATGAAACCGGTCGTGTTGAATAAAATCCAATGTAAAATTTACAAAGTTTGTTTTGATTCTGTCAAGTATATACGTATTCTTTTGCATGTGTATCTCGAGGTTATGGCATGAACGCGAGGCTGGTCGTATAAGTGGGCGGGCAAAAACTGGAACAGATGGAACAATTTCATAATTTTGGCAATGCGTAGGAGGATTTAAAAATAAAGTGCAGTAAATATAAATACATACTTAGGTATGCTACAGCTATGACGCCGTTCGCTTTCGGGGTAGGCGCTGTAAAAGTAGTTTAATTCTCGGTAATAGGCCTGTAGATCTGGCTCCGCTTTAATCATGCCCTCCTTCATGCCATATCATGGTAAACCTTTTTTGCTTCAGTTACCCTCATGCTTCATACACGCCTTTAAGATAATTAATTGGTGGTTTCAGGCTTAACTTTATGGAATCGATTAATTTTAGAATGAAAAACTATAACTCTGTGATTCCACATCATTTTATTTAGGTGCAACCCGTCTGAAAACTGAAGATGACGTTGAACGTCGAAACTCGGGTCGTATCTAAATAAAATAATGTAGAATCACAGTGTTATAGTGTTTCATTCTAACGCTCTTTAGGCTTCTTAATATTCCTCCTCTTTAGAATCTCTTCCACCATATACACCCAAGACTATCGCGATCTACCCCTTCCTCTCACACCACTCCGCAATGACACAATTTAGCAGATGAACGACGATCAGATTCGTGATCAGCGTATCGAATTCATTAAAACTGAGGGGTCTTCACTTTGACATGGTTCTTCGTACCCGATAAGTTTCCATCGTAAGTGAACCACCGCAAAGGACTTGCGGCAGGAGGTGTTACGACAACCGTCATAAAAATGGGAGGGAAATGGAAGGGACGAAAATTGAGGAGTTTTTGGTAGCTTTCTATTCATGATAGTTATCGCAGATCGGAGCACACCAGCGCACTTTGGCACACACGAACGACGATTAATAGAACGAGTAATGCAAGCGAAAATTTGGGTAACCCGCCGGTAGGTAGCATTCTGTAGGTTAGCATTGTTTACGGACGAATATTTTGTGTATAATAGTTATGAAATTCGTTCAAATTACGTGATTAAAAACTAGAATCTTTCCTTCTCAGCGGAAATATCTCAACGTAACTCCTATTTTGAAATCTGGCCCGAAGGATGACGTTGAGAACTATCGCCCCATTTCCATATTACCTGTTTTGTCTATTATATTTGAGCGTATTCTCCATGAACGCTTCACTCTCCCTTATATTTCGCCTTCCCAGCATGGTTTCACTTCCTGGTGGGTCCTGCTTTACTAATATCTCCATCTTGCATCATCATATAATTTCTGCCTTCGAAAAAATATCTCAGCTGGACGTCTGTTATATTGACTTTTTTTAAAAGCTTTCGATTCCATTAACCATTCCCTCTTGCACAAACTAAAGTCGCGATCTATGGCACTCTATTGTCTTCAATTTCTTGACTTCTCGTAAGCAAAGAGTTTTTTAGAAGCATTGGTGACATGGTTTGAACAGCCGCAGGGTGAATGGATTATGCCCTTATAAAATATACTATGGACTTCTTCTGCGACCTGTACCTCCATCAAGCAACTCGGGCATCTAAACTTCAACTGCCATGGAATTCCTGACCCTCTGGGAATCATGAATAGATTTCATCCCTAAGGCATCTAGTTTACTTACCACACGGTATTTAGATGAGGATTCCTTCCTTTTTCCTCGGTGATATTCAATCTTTAGATAGTAAATGAAAACACGCGACAACCGAGCACTTTGCGTTTTCAAAGTAACTACAATAATCTACTACTATTTATCAACTAAGAACTAATAAAGATTATTTAGTATTTGGTGATCTGTTGAGGAGCCGGAATAGAGAAACTTTCTTGGAGTGCTCTGAGCTCCGCTCGTTTAGGGTTTAACGCAGGGGCGGATTTAAGCACAGGCTACATAGGCGCGCGCCTAGGGGCCCGCACCACAAGGGGGACCGCACCACAAAAGATTTAACAACTAGCAAATTATGAAACTATTTCAAATTTACAAGACACGACATTGGCAGTGAAGACGAACGAAGACCCGCATCGTTTCATGAATTCTACGAAATTCCATTTGCCATTTAAAAATGTATTTTTACTTGCGAAGGTACTAGAGAGTCTATTGAAAATAGACGGACGGATTGTTCAGTTCTTTTTTCCCTTTTTATCTTCAAGGTTTATGTTTTTAAAAATTTCCGGGGACCCCCCCCCCCCCCGGACCACCGTTGACCTGGGCGGCCTCCCACCCGGAGGGCCCGCATGACAGGTTGAGCCTAGGGGCCTACAGATCCTAAATCCGGTCCTGGTTTAACGAAATAGCCTATTTGCACTGTTTCGTTTACACAGTCAGCCAATTAATGACTGTTTGGACCTAATAATTCTTCCAGTGTTCAAATTGTCAAAAGTAATCACATCTTCCTTAAAGTAGTTACGCTATCGTGAAGTACGTGAACTTAAGCATGAAGCACCCCATGGAATCTCATACTCATGCTTATGCATCTTTGAGACTCCCGTAAAAATATACAACTAACCTTTATTCATTACACTGTTGCGATTTTCCATTCTCGGCTCTTTTTAACATTCTTCAAACCGATCATAAAAGCTATTCTTTGCTTCATTCTTGTTCGTTCACCGGATTTCCGCTCAGGGCTTAATTTCTAAGTTTTGAAGCACCGGAGGGACTGGGGGGGTATGGAATACACTTTAGCTTGTTTGATTAAGCTGGGAAAAGGTTCCGGAGCTCCGCTTTATTATCGTGAGAAGTATTGGAGCAGCGTAATTGAATTAATTGAAACTAAGCCCTAGTTCCACTCAATAATCTTTCCTCATATTTTGTCCTCCTTTATCATCCATGCATATCCCTGTTTTCTTCAATTGAAAATTATTTGTCATTTTAGCGAGGTATTTTGCTGATATTTTCAATTTTATGGTTACCATGGAAGGGGGGACGTTAGGCGAATTAGTTAGAGGGAGGAAACAAGTTGGTAGATTATATAATAGATGTACTTCATTAAGGTAGACGTGAGATTTGATGAGCTGAGGGTTGAAAGAGGTGTAAGTCAGTGGGTATAACTGTAAACTAAACTTAACACTAATGCTTAATTTTAGAGATCCATCACAACCTACTTGACATGCATAGTACGTATAATAGCGCAAAAGGAAACTGTCAATAGTACTGTTTTCATTTATAACAATATTTACGCACCTTAGGCATTCGATAGCAATTTTAGCTTCGTTTTCTCAGGGATTAGTCATCCAGACTTTTTCATCAACTTCTACATAATATCCTGCAAGCCACCTCAAGGGTGTGTAGTGAGCTATCACCACCATGCACTACACTATACCCTAGTAAGGTTAATGAAACTACGACAATTAATGCAATAGCAAAAACCTGAAAATACTTGTCAGGAGATGATATTTCAACAACATAAAGTACACTATAGGTAGGCTACCAATGTTAGAGGAATTATTCAGTTACCAGTTGAAAAGCCTGATGAAATATTCTCAAATTCTGCGAAATAGCCAAAAAGTGATGAATAAAGTCAATAATTGTATTGAAATTGATGTGTGGTATAATTATTGATAAATAATAATTAGAATAATGTTGGTAAGTTTCTTTTGGATTTCTGGGATTAAACTATACTTTTTAGCAACAGTTTCGCCGTGCTATTCTGCCGGCTTCGTCAGGCTTTCTAAATCAACTTTTGAAAAACTCAAGTATTAATTAATCACGCTACATAATAACCGCTTAAGTTTGTTTATTTATTTTTCATTGGTGATTTAGAAAGCCTGACGAAGCCGGTAGAATAGCACGGCGAAACTGTTGCTAAAAATTATAGTTTAATCGCAGAAATCCAAAAGAAACTTACCAACATTAAAATGAACTGCGAAAATCTACGAAAAAAATAATTATAATATTTTAAAAATCTACTTGACAGTTTGTTAGAATTATTTAAAATTTATATTTTTTGCCAGGAGGAAGCATTCTGTTGGTAAACAACAATAATGACTGAATATTTTGTTCATAGTCATCGAATTCGTTCAGAATAAGCATTTAAAGGCGCGTGATTTTTTACCTCAGATCAATTAAAAGCATTATCCATGTTTGACGACTTCGATGGAAATCAACACAAAAACAATCCTCGCTGATCTACATCTACATCTACAAAATACCCTGCAAGCCACCTCAGGGGTGTGTGGCAGGGGGTGAGTAGTCACCAACATGCATTACACTATACCCTTAAGTTAGTGTAACTACGAATAATTATGCATTAGCATAAATCGCTAATGCTTGTCACAAGGCGAAGCCTCACAAGCATGCACCACTAAACTACAGATGTCATCACAATGGAGAGGGATCGTCAATATACATGCATTCTAGAACTACACAGATGGGCAGGGACTCAAGCCCCATGTAGAAAACATGCTAGGCGTGCTGTTAGTATGTACTAGGTAACAGATAAGGATTCAAGTATTAGGAGTACAACTACTACTAAGAGCTACACTACCTAACGACAAACCTAGATAAAATACTCATTGGCAGCTGTTATAGTCCCTTATCGTTCGTGAGAAAAATTACATCTTAAATCTATCCGTTCTGCAGTCTAGTTCCCTAATTTTACTCTCATGAACTGATCTACCGTAGTATGTCGGATTTCGTAAAATATTATCAATGTCGTCAGAAAATAGACCGGTTTGGAACTTACATAATAGATTGAGTCCTAGTTTTAATCGACGGTCTGATAGCTTTTCCCATCCCAGTTGCTGCAAAAGGTCAGTAACACTAACGAGATTATCATAACGGCCTTTAACATATCTTGACGATCTTCGCTGCACGCGTTCTAACTCAGTTTCCAAGCCTATCTCATAAGGATCCCAAATACTGGCGGCATATTCTAAGTGGGGTCTAACGAGGGAGAAGTAGCTGATTTCCCTAACTTTATCGTCGCACTTGCCAAGTACTCTTAAAACAAATCCCAATTTACGATAAGCTTGACCGATAATTTCTCGAATATGTTTACTCCACGATAGATCATTAGTCAGTTTAACTCCGAGGTACTTAACCGATTCTACGGTCTCTAATTTTATGTTGTTTATGCAATAGCTGTTACAAGGAGCATTTTTCCGTTTCCAAAAATTCACAACAACGCATTTTTTCTGGTTTAATTCTAGCTGCCACGCATCGCACCACTCTTGTATTGCCTCGAGGTCCTTAGTTAGCGCTTCCTTATCATTAAAGCTACGAATTTCTATATACACCACTGCGTCGTCAGCAAATAATCTAAGCTTACTGTCAACTTTATCACCGATGTCGTTTATGTACAAAAGGAACAGAAGCGGGCCTATGACACTTCCCTGTGGGACACCCGATGTGACTTTTACTTCATTAGAGATAGCGCCATCTAATACAACCCTTTGCACGCGACTACTTAAGAATTCTCTAATCCAGGAAATTACGTCGTCGTCTAAACCGTAGGATTTTAATTTCATGAGTAGCTTAATGTGGGAAACTTTATCAAATGCCTTTTTAAAGTCAAGAAAAATTGCATCAACAGGAGCGTTATGTTCACCCGAGACTAAAATATCGTGAGCAAAAAGTGCTAATTGAGTTTCGCAAGATCTTCCCTTTCTGAATCCGTGTTGTGTTTTTGTTAACAAGTTCTCTATATCGAGGTGTCTCATAACTGAACTAACAATTATATGTTCAAGGACTTTGCAAGAGATAGATGTGAGAGATATCGGTCTGTAGTTCGATGGCTGTTCCTTATCACCGCTTTTGAATATGGGAGTGACATTTGCAATTTTCCAGTCCATGGGTACTTTGTGTTCGTTGATGGATTTACTAAATATATTCTGCAAGTAGGGTGCTATTTCACAAGCTAATTCTCTATACACGCGGGCAGGAATTTCTTCAGGACCTGGGGATTTATTTGGACTTATAGATTTTAGCAAGTTTTCTATTCCGTGAGTGCAAATATCGATAGGCGGCATCTTTTGCTGGAAGTGATCATTTAACTTTACGGATGTAATCTGCGATATGATGCGGCTATCGACGTTCTGTTGTTGTTTAGCGCACATCAACTCTACTCCCGATCTGTTTCGAAGTTCCATTACCAATTCACAGGGCATGATAAACGAATGGAAAGCAAGTGCGATGTCGTGTTGCGTAGTTAGAGGCTCACTGGCGCGATTGGAAAGCTCTCAATATTTTCCCGAATAAAGACTTTGACCAAAGCAGCCAAAGTTGAGTGGAAAAAATAACAAAAAATCTCTCGTGTTTTCACACCGGGTGTCGTGTATTATTTCGTGCTTTTAGTGGGCATCAGCTGGATAAGAACTTCTCTTTAAGTGAAGAATTATGTGGGAAGGAAGCGGTTGGCTGGTAGGAGAGCGGAGAGCTGTAACAAACCAATCTTCGGATTGATGACTACTGATGATGAAGAATCTCTCGGGTTTTCCACCGGGTGTCAGGTTATTCGTTTCCTCCATCGTTTTTATGAGCGCCTCGATCATAAGTCTTCAGGGATCCTGGATTCCAAGCTGGAAAATGCGGGAAAACTCATTGGATCCGAAGCTCTATCGTCTCAAATGGCGTCCTACCCACGACGCATCGAAATCTCTCGTTTCTTGCGCTACTTTTCCTTCGCGCCACAATTTAGGTTGGCAGCCCTGCTCGCGGTGCACCCCATTCGCGCCCCCGAAACAAGAATTTCGTGGAAAAAAAATAGTTGCGTCTCTTGGAAAAAGAGGGGGGAAGCAGAAACTCGGGATTATCCCTCAGAATGATAAGGGGGGAGAATTCTTTATTCAGCTCCCCCTGTACCCCTATAGGCCGTAACCTTCAATTCTCCCCCCCCCCTCTACCTTCTAGCTGCATACTAAGGGGGGAGGGTGGGATTCCCTCTACTCCTATCCCTGAATCTTTCCAGTTACGTCCTTCCCCCTAACCCCCCCTTGAGGTCGCAACAATGAGAGCACGCGTGTAAGCCTGCCTTATATGAGTCCACTCCACCCTCTTATAAACCAAGCCGTTCCCCCACTATACTATAACCCTTGCCACTACTCGCTCGCTTCTAGTCCTACCCCAATGTGCAGTCTCGTCTGGTTCGCCTCGTAGGCAAGCCCAGCGTGCCTCTCCTCGGCATACACACGATACACACCCACCCTGCCCTCCCCACCCTGTTCCCTTTCTCACACTCAAACCTCCCCCCCCCTTGCAGTCGCCAGTCCCCACCGTTGCATCCGCCCCTCATCTCTCTCCACACATCTGCCATCCCTTCCCTGTCCCTTCTGCTCCGTTTGCATTACCGGGGTCGAATCTTGGTGAGCATGGCGGCCCTTACCGACTTGTATTTTACGCACGATTTCCCGTAAGCCTCAATATACAACTTCGAAACTTTAAGACGCTGGGAGCTTTTCATTCGCTCTAGTGCGTCAATCACTTCGAAGCACGTCAGCGCACTTGCTTTCCATTCGTTTATCATACCGTGCGAACTGGGAAGCGCACTTCGAAACAGATCGGGAGCATAGGTGATGTGCGCTAGACAACAAAAGAACTTCGATTACCGCATCCGTGACTGTTTTTTTTGTATTAATATTATGGTGCAAATTTCATGAGTATAGGTCAAATAATTTTTATTTTTAAACTTTTGCCGACGTTTCGGATGTTTATTCATCCATCTTATGGGCTATAAACAATGATGTATGATGATAAATGATTTACAGTTCTGTTTTGGTTACATTTTGTATTGATATTATGTGTAAAGGCTATCATGGATATCGTTAAGTGTGTAAATACTCTGTGGTGAAAAGCTTACGATTTTTAATTTTTATTTTGAACGTATTCGATGACTACATACGAAACACTCGGCCTTGACTGTTGTGCACCCCACTGAATGCTACCGGCAGGTTACGAAAACGTTTCGTCTGAGCACCTCGTTTCGTTCAACGTAAGTAGTTCATGTTCGCTCCTGTGTTCCGATATGCGCCAACTGCAACACCTTGAATGGAAATATGTCATTATCTGTTTATCCATTTGTAATTTGGTTTGGGCTAACGGTTACTGAATTTTAGCGGAGCTAAACGTTTTAGAGACTCATAGTCTGCCATATTTGGCGATTTATTATTCAACTACATCCACATTAATCCATTTAATCCACCAGATCTCTTGCAGTACACAACCTAGTTGAATGAATGGGTGATTTGATCAGGAGGGACATTCCGCTTCGATATGGAAGGAAACTGATGGAAGGATGTGGATGGCTCAAAAAAAGTCTGAATGACTAATCCCTGCAAAGATGTAGCTATACATTGCTATTACATCCCTTAGGTATGCAGATATTCTTGTAACTAAAAACATTACTGCTGACCTATTTCTTTTGTGGTACTATTGGTGTTATGCCAATCAAGGAGGTTTTAATTGATCGCTATAACTCAATATTGGCGTTAAGTATAGTTTACAGTTACACCCACTAACTTAATACACCTCTTTAATCCTTCAGTTCAACACATCTCGCGTCTACCTCTAAGAAGTACATCTACTACATAATCCACCAACATGTGTCCTCCATCTTCCTCGCTGACCTAACGTCCCCCCTTCCACGGCAACCATAAAATTGAAAATATTATCTTTATACCCCGCTAAAGCCTGTTTCACACGATACGTGATCCAGCACAATACCTAGTATGCAGACCGGTACCTACTAGATAACGAGGACTGATTCCAGTATGATTTGTGCCGTCCTCGAAGGTTTCATACGACCTTTGAACTTGTACTGGCGGGGAATCGGTATTTTCATTTTTATCATCACGCAGGTATATTAAAATATGTAAATTAATCAACCAATAACAGCGGGCAACCAAAGCAGCAATTGGGACATTTTTATTTATTGTTTATTTCATTGCCTGAAATGTAATGAGAGCCAAAAGGAGGTATAGACAGCGCTGATTGCATAAATTGAAGATCTCAGAGCGTCTGTAAGAGTGGTAAAAGCTAACGGGATTGGTCGAAAGCTTCTAGGTCCTTCTGGGAGCTAGTTACAAACTAGTACCGCATCAGTTATGAAATCAAGTAGCTCAGCCAGTATGATATCAGTTATACATGTTAGCGAGCATGCTAGTTCTATATCACGCGGTACTGTAAAGCTATCACGCTAGCGTGTATGCTCGAACTTGTACTCGATCAAGTATCGTGTGAAAGAGGCTTTAGATAACAAAATGTTTTCATTTGAAGAAATTTGGGATAAGCATGTAGGATCGAGGGAATACTAAGGACTACTGATTGGAAGTAGGGCTTAATTTCAATTAACCGTAATAGAGATGTCGGAGACCTTTGGTGAAGAGTACGGATTCGCTAAAAAAAATTAAGCAACCTAAACGCCTGTAGTAGTATCTTGGTTACCATTTACATATGGAAGTAAATGGAAAAAAGTACGCTAATTGGATGGTTCCGTGCCTCAGGTGACGAAGCGCCATCAGGATGTACAGTGTAACAGGAAAGATCGTGTTCTATTCTTTGGTAAACTAATTCTTTGAGAACTGTGTCTGCGAAGTGCTGCCACCATTGACGTTTTTAAAGCTGCTATAATTTTTTTATTGTTGATGCTGTTTACTTTTCTTAAAACTTGGATAGTGGTGCTTGGTCTCCCATGATACGGAGTCGTCCAATTGAAGGAGAGAATGGATATTTCGTTTCTTTAAAACTCAGCGACTACCATCAATAAATTTTCCTGGGCATGCATGCGTGGCCATTTTATACCATAATTGTGAAATACTGTAGCATTAGGACGCGGGAAATTCGTATTTCGTATTTGTCTAAAATGTTAATTTCGTCAATTTTTCCTCCAATGATTAGACTCACCGGCGTTTTCAAGTCCAGGGGAACTTAACTTTCCCCTTTAGTAGAGCGCTGCCGTCGTTCTACTTGACCCTGCATTGTCTAACTCCTATTCTAATCAACTTCAGTTCACACGCATTTCAAATGCCAGTAAGAGGCGCCTACGTTAACAGCTCTGTCGTGGGTAAGAAGTTTACAAGCGTTAGCGCTAAATTGCGTTCACACGGCGAAATTTTTACCAGCGTCCCAGTAACCAGCGTAGAAAACTAGTAATGTAAACGGGGCAATAACGACAACTCTTATTGTACACCAAGTAAAGTCAAAAAGGAGTTTTTTTTCAGTGTGGCAGTTATAAAATACACATCTGAATATAATAATAGCAACAACAGCAAATATATTTTAAAAATGCCGTAGAGTCATTAAACTTAACTTTTAGGAGGATATTTATTCTTCAGGGACTGTGTGTCAAGTACTTTTTTTAATAGTTTTTCAAGGTTTACCTATGTTCAAGATACATGTCAAGTCAAAGATGTTCATTGCCACAATTTCAGAAATATAGAGAGAAAGGGTGACCAAACTTAATAAAAACAGCTAAAACAGTGACAAAGCTGTAACAAAAACATCAATTATGTCCCCCGCAATAGGCCCTCACCTATATAGGGTTTTTTGAATATCTGTCATCGGTTAATACTGTTGTCTGAGGACTGATGTGGTGGAAATTGTACACGATGAAAGAAATCTTTGCAATTGTCCACCGTTGAATGTTTTATGCAATCGATTTCGATTTTTCTCATCGTTGTCAAGCCCTCATGTATTCCATGTGGAACATCAAAAACTGTCACATATAATATTTATCATCGGAAAACTGCAAAGAGTCCTGTCGTCCGTCTTTGGTGTTCGTACTGATTTGTACGGGAGAGGTAAAGGCCCGGTATTCGCCCTTGAGGACGGTGTCCCCGGCCCCACCCCTATCCAAACCTGCCCCCTTATATTGGGGTGGTGGAAGCTTCCTGGACCCTCTCACCACCGCGGGGGCAAGGTTTCGCCAACCCCTCCTATTCAGAGATCCCGTCTACTTCCAGTCTTTTTTATCTCCTCCCCTCTTTTTTCTGTGACCTCGGCGTGCGCAGCCAATCCCCGGCCACGAACCGCGTACCCCAATGCTCCGTTGCTGATGCCTGCGTCCCCCTCCCCCCTCCACTAGGGGGAGCCTCCGGTTGGTAGGGTAGGCGATGCGAGAGGGCTGTTTTTGCTCACGCAAGAGGGTTGTCCGTGAGGTTTTTGCCGACCTATGTCGGAATGGGTACATCACCGTAGGTCGCGAATTCTTGGATGCTTTGAAGGAATAAGGGGTGACTTTTTTATTATACCTCATCATCATCAGCAGTCATCACTCCGAAGATTGGTTCGCTGCAGCTCTCCACTGCTCTAATATCTAAATCTGAATAGTAGCCTGAAAGCCACCTCAAGGGTGTGTGGCAGAGGGTGAGTTTTCACAAACATGTATTACACAATATCCTACTAATGTCAATGAAACTATGACTATTAATGCCTTAGAAAAAGCCTGCAAGTACCCATCAGGAGGTGAAATTTCACCAACATGCATAGTTGTAATACATGCAAATTAAAGTTGAAACTCTTACCATTTCCAATACTAAAGTTGTCTTTTCTCCGGAAAACCTGTACCCGCTTCTCCCGTGTAGACGTGTCAGTGGGATATCTAATAAAAATGTCCCTTCCCTCATATCATGATGATCTATCGTGGAATAAACATATTCGGGAAATAACAGGTCAAGCTAATCGTAAATTGGGATTTGTTAAAAGAATTCTAGGCAAGTGCGACGACAAAGTGAGAGAAATAAGCTACTTCTCCCTCGTTAGACCCCATTTAGAATATGCTTCCAGTGTTTGGGATCCTCATGAAACAGGCTTAAAAACAGAGTTAGAACGTGTACAGAGAAGAGCAGCCAGGTACGTGAAAAGCCGTTACGATAGTCTTGTTAGTGTTACTGACCTCTTGGGACAACTCGGATGGGAATCACTGTCAGACCGAAGATTGAAAACAAGACTAAATCTATTATGTAAATTCAAGAGTAGTTTATTTTCCGACGAAGTTGATCATATTTTACGACCGCCAACGTACTATGGTAGATTAGATCATAAAAATAAAGTAAGAGAGATAGACTGTAGAACAGATAGATTTAAAATGTCGTTTTTTCCGCGAGCGATAAGAGACTATAACGGCTGTGTAAGGACTTAGAAATAGATTAGTTGACTGGTAGTGTAGCTTACTAACTTATGTATTTCTTAAAGCATGTTTACGGAGTTTTATGGTGTTTCTAACAGCATGTTCTAGCTTCATAGGCAGATTGCCCTCTTAAGTAGCATGTAGAATATTATGTGTCATCATACATGTGTGTCGTGCATGTGGGGATTCTCTTGCATGCTGCATGATGGTTTTTAGTTAATGATGGAATTGGTTAGTATCCTTAATATTCATGACCGTGCGGTGTGCATGTGGCGGTCCGCTTTCATGCTGCATTTTGGTGACTTGTCACCCCCTGCCAAACACCCTAGAGGTGGCTCGCAGGGTAATATGTAGATGTAGATGATATGTTTCCTCGCATTGCTGTTGTATCCAAATACCACAAAAGTATCAAATGCACAATGCACTACGAAACCTAGCGGGTAAGAATTTATTGTACAGGACGGTACGTACTGCATGCTGCATTTTGGTGACTTGTCACCCCCTGCCAAACACCCTAGAGGTGGCTCGCAGGGTAATATGTAGATGTAGATGTACATACCTACAGTTAGCAGAGGTATACAACGTTGTCCATAGGTCGTGCAACTCCCTGGATATAAACAAATTTTGCCGCAAAATATTAGAAACACGCTTAGCTAATATAATATCCGAATCGCAAAGCAATATAATCAAAATTAACTTTGCAACAATCAGTTGTAACTGGACCACCGATTTTTAAGCGCCATAAACGGTGACTTATTTCAAATAAAATGTAGTAAATGTCCAATTCCGGTGGGAAGAAAATCTGAACACGCATGAATGAACGTACAACTTGACGTTTGATAATATGCATTTTATTTCATTTATCTCGGTTGATTTAACTTTAAGACGTAGCTTCCTAAACTCGATGGACTAGACTCATTTTTAAAGACAGAAGGGTTGACAACTATTTAAGACGCGGTGTTATGCGTCCACGTCTAATCGGTACCCTGCAAGCCAAGGTTAGTAAAGGATTTTAAGGTAGAAGGTACTTTTAACAACCTTGCCTGCAAGCTACCTCAAGGGTCTGTGGCAGAGGGTGATTCCACACCAGGCATGCATAAACCGTCAAACACACTGCCATATTTATACTTTACTCGATTTTTGCAGCCTAAGGACTACTTAAAATTAACCGAACACATTCTATTTCGTTTATCATTTTCCGCTTCTTTTCTCCCCGTCAGCTCTTCTTCCTTTTGGTTTTTTCTCTCCTCTCTTCCGTCAAGATGTTATTTCCTTTCTTTTCTTCCTTCTTCTGGAAACTATTGAAGTTTTGTAAAAATCTTCTAGATGTAGTTTTATCCTCAAATTATGACTTCCGTTATCCCAATCTCTTCCATGTCTTTCTCAATCCCTCGGTTGCCGTTCTTTCTCCTATAAACACGACAAATAACACTGTCATCCAGTATTGGATGTAGTCATATGAAAGGAGTGTGCTTCGTTGGTTTGGCCATATTGAGAAAACGGATGAGAGTCCAACAACGAAGCAGATTTATGATAGAGGAGTGCATTGCAAGAGTTATTTCCGCTGTAAACAAGATTGTTTTCTCAAACTACATATTTACTAATCACAACCGATCAAATATGCTGTACATCAGTCTTCATAATGAATAAAGACACTTGGTAACCAACCGAGATTACCAAGTGTCTTTATTCATTATGAATATCGAGAACTTCCACCATATCCAGCCTGAAACAGTGGTATTTATCTGTACATAAGTACTTAAGGATGCAAATGTCTTCGTGATTCCATTCTGCAGTTGCTAAAAATTAAATTATCGGTGCTTTCATCCATTATTCCTTTGCTAATTCTCGAATCGTCTGCTGCTCGTGTCATCCGGATGACGTCATGCGCAGAACGGACTCATTTTGGCCACGGAAACGTCCTACCTTGGAGTAGTAGTACCAGGGCTATAATGCTTTTTCCCAGTAAATGACGCAAGATACGTTGAAATCGATCGTTAGAAAAAATAATCTATGTGGAACTGTACTAAGTGATTTCTTTTCCTCATGCTTAGAATAAAATATAAGGCCAATAAAAAATAGTCTTTTAGTGCGCATTTTTTCAGTTCTTGTTTCTGAACCGCATGTCATGGTGGGTCTTGTACGTATATGTTTTATGCAAGCGCGATTTGCATTCCGTGGCTATATGTTAATTTTTCCAGATAAATTTCAAGTGTCCTGAGACAGCCTTATTCGCTGTGTTCCTTACATCACTTTAAACTTTTCTGTGACCATAAAATTTGTCTCCCATGTAATCGAAGTCCATTACATGTTCAAGTTATGAATTATCAATCATTACGGTTGCACTAATGACGTGCACTTGGACGAATCTCACCATGGTGAAATATGAATCATTTTACCGTCAGCCCCATTGATACTAAGTCAGACGACACCTTTGCCCAAAACGATAAAGCTGGTATGAAACGATGAATAAAGATATCATGTAGTCAGTGCTGGTCTAAGGCCTAGGCAAATTGGGTAAAAGCCACAGGCGGGCGGTCGTAGGGGCGGAAAGTTAGCAACTCATTGAGGAGAACATGAAAATATGAAAATAGGAAGAAACAAATTGGGCAACGGCCTGCCACGATGGAAACACCGGTTCCCGATCAGTCACCAAAGTTAAGCATCGTTGGGTTAGACTCGTGTTTGGAGGGTGACCCTCCAATTCGTCCGAGTGCTGCTGCTCCTGTCTGCACGTGGCAATCAATATGTGCGAAATTAACTTAGCCGTCGAAGTACGTTAAACAAAAATACTACAAGTAATAGGTAGTCGAAGTCCGTTACATGTTCAAATTTAGAATTACCAATCATTGCGGCATCATGACGTGGTACGTAGTCACGCGTACGTGAGAAAAGATATACCTACACCAAAGTGGGTGAGATTCGCCATGATATGAGTATTAGTAGTACCTTGGGTGTGGCCACGCGGGCGAACCACGCCCTTGCACGGGAGAGCAATTTCCACTCCGAAGTGAACTTTTTGTCCGGGACTATTCACCTCATCCCTCAAGTACTCACCGTTCCGTGCGGCCAGGGGAGGGAGAGCTTTGGAAAGGGGCGGAGAGGGAGGGAGCGTGAGGGTGGGAAGGGTAGGGTAAGGGTCCAGGGATCCATCGCCCTCTCCAATCCCATCCGATGCTTCCCGTCTCCAAATTTCCACAATAATGACCGAGACCCCCCCTCCCCTACGGTCAAAGTGGATAGGGAAAACGTCATCGAAATGAGAGTTTCGTCTTTTATGCCGGGTCCATTCGAGTTCTGCCGGGCATGGAGCTCATGGGAAATGCGATCTGGGAAAAATACCTCATCCCTTTCACTTTCGCCGCGGGAATACATATTATCACCGCCCCTCTTCTTTCCTACCTTAATTGAGTGAGAATTATTCATAGCCAACGGAAAGCAATGCACGGAGGGTGGATGGTGGCATCTTATCGCGTCCCCTGCTGTATAACGTTCGCTCACACTGCCGTTTTTCTCAAGTTCTCCACCGTATTTGTAATCGCGCATTATTATTTGGTGTTCTATGTAGCCAGGGAAGTTTCAGTAATGGACATGTATGAAAGGAGTGTGCTTTGTTGGTTTGGTTATGTTGAGAGAATGGATGAGAGTCGAATAGTGAAATAGATGTATGATAGTAGAGTGAATGATGTGAGAGGAATGGGTAGACCGAGAAAGTCATACGTGAATATGGTCGGAGAGACTCTAAATAGGAGGAATATTAAGAATAGGAGAGCATAGATGAAGAAAGAATGTAACAAAAACAAAATTGGTTTGCAAGGATAGGACATCATTGAGGACATCATAAAAAGAGATCCAGTTTTTTAGGCCTGAAAGCAATGGCTAAGTTCTTTGACTTTAAACTTGACTGTGGCAGGCTTCACTTCGTAGAAGTTAATAATATCAGTACTCATGATTTAAGACAACTTTGTACTTTTCTAAAAGATTTGTAATGTACGACGCATTTCATCGGTATACGGCATCGTCAGGTACAGAAGTTTGTTATTTAACAAACAAAATTAAATAACAAACTTCTGTACCTGACGATGCCGTGAAGCGGTGAAACGCGTCGTACATTAAAAATCTTCTAAAAAAGTACTAAGTTGTCTTTAACCATGAGTACTGATGTTCTTTGACTTTGCCTATACCCAGGAAGAGAATGGCGTATGTACGCATGTTTTGGTCAGGGTAAATTTTAACGGATCGCTGCCACTCTCTTGTCCTCTTTCTCTCTTACCTAATACCATAAAGTGAGCATGTAACAGTTTTTGGATATGCCGTGAGCCCCCCAGAATATGTTTACTCTTTGATAATATGTAATATTATACATACTTCACTCGTTCTACAGTATTGTGTATGCTTTTGTGGGAAAATGATATTCTACGTGCATTTATCCA
Source organism: Pyrrhosoma nymphula (assembly GCA_963573305.1). Lineage (NCBI taxonomy): Eukaryota > Metazoa > Arthropoda > Insecta > Odonata > Coenagrionidae > Pyrrhosoma > Pyrrhosoma nymphula. The sequence continues at coordinate 31,858,994 of OY754335.1, read as the reverse complement.
AACCTTAAGGCTTCTACTTTCGTCTTGCCATGTCCTTTCATACCTCTTATGCGTCGGTGAACTTTTTTCTCATATTTATTTACTTGGTTAAAGAAATCATAGTGGACAGAGTGGCCTAAGTAAAAAAAGGCATTCTACCTAAAGAGGTAAGGGGTCTGCTTAGAGCGGTTAGCACAAGCTTGGATGTAAGGAAGCTAAAACATATATTAGGAGCATGCTCTTGCGTGACGGTGAAGCCTGGGCATTAACAGCTGCAGAGCTGAAGAGGCTGGAAGTAACGGAGAGATGGTGTTACCGAAGAATTATGAAGATCAGATGGACGGATAGAATCACCAACGAAGTAGTCCTACGAGGAGTTGTAGTGAAAAGAAGTGCACAGGCAATGAAAACTCTGAGAAGAAGACGAGACATCCTTATTGGACAAATTTTGCGGCACGACAGTTTATTGAGCACAGTAGTGGAAGGAGAAGTGAATGGGAAGAATTACAGAGGACGATCAAGAATGGAATTCATCGGGCAAATCATGAAGGGCGTCAAAGCGAGAAATGACGTAGGAATGAAGCGGTTGGCTGATAGGAGAGTGGAGTGGAGAGCTGCAGCAAACCAATCGGTGGATTAAAGAATACTGATGATGAAAAAAAGCTAGAGATAAAATCATCTATCGGAATAGGCATGAGGTAATCTATTCAGTCGTGCTACCCTTCTGCCCAAAGGATGAATGGACGTAGACATGTTTGCGTTAAAAGCAGTAACTTTTACTTATTGAATGTTTCTTCTAGAGCTTTGGTCTATTATTTGTTTCAATTAAGAAACCACCAATTCGCCAACGTTTCGCCTTTTTATATAAGCTTCATCAGGGCTTTAGATGACATTTAAAGAGGAGAGTAAAAGGTTTATCCCAGAAATCAGAATATGTTATCAGCCCTGATGAAGCGTATATAAAAAGGCGAAACGTTGGCGAATTGGTGGTTTTTTAATTGAAAGAAATAATAGACCAAAGCTCCAGAATAAGCATTCAATCATAATTGTGGTCAAGATTATCTATATACAAGTAACCTTTACTAGTTTGAAAAATAATCTTTAAAAAAATCTTTTGAATAATTAGCTTGAGAATTGTTTCCATTCCTTTGAGGAAGACGAAATTGATTTAACTTTTCCTCTGTAATGAAAATAACTCACTTATTGTTTGGTAAATTGGCTTCGATTGTATTTTCATACGAGAGTTAGTGATTGGATTTTAATTCATTATCTCTTCCATTGAATTACAACTCTCCACTCCTTTAAGTTGATTAATTATGCATTGTTTTTACTTGGGGAATTTCTTTTAGGTTTTAGAGCTTTTATCTTCAGCTATTTGTCCTCGCGGATTTTCCTCATTCCACCTGTGTTTCTGTTCATTAATATTTATCTTCTGCCTGACTGATGTTAATTAATGGATCAATTGACTTTAGAAATCAAACATGCTGCCTACATTCTATTTGTTTCCATTTTTAAAATTACACCTGGGAGTAGTCCACGGGAAAATTAGTTGACCCGTAAAATGAATCAATGTTCAAATCTACAGTGGTGATACGAATTAATTTTCTCCGTCTCGGTCGCGGCTGGGTCAAGTCCTTGCCTCCTAGTTCTGAGGTCGTGGGTTCGAGTTTCTCTAAGGTGAATATTTACCCATACAGGCAGCGGCTTCTGCCTAGGCAAACTAGGCACGTACCTTGGGCCCCTATCTCGGAAGGTCCTCCAGCTAGTAAACGAAATAGTACAGGATGATGACACAGGATATGGAAAATAATGTAAATTTTCTAAAGAAATAAGTATAGTTGGTATTTTTTATTTCATTTATAAATCTGCGTGTCTATTTGCTAAAGCCAAAGTGCGTTAAATAAATAATAATCAAAAGTAAAGTTTCTTTATTTTTAAATGACCAAAAAGGGGGCCCTGTCTCTGTTTTATGCCTAGAAATCCTGACACTATAGTAGTATGTCTGTGCCTGTATCAAGGTCTATGGGTGTTTATAAATGTTAATTGTAATAAAAGACTCTTTGGCCCTAAATTCACTCAAATATTATTAAAAAGGTGACATTTATTCATATTTACTATATTTTTGTTTTATTCAACGCATTGTTCTCGAAATTTTTATCGGATGAACTTGTTATGTGTACTTACGGCGATCCGGTTGTAGAGAAGATTAGCGTCGCCTTCACATGCCAAAGCCGGGGTTGAATTTCCGGCGGTGGTGGAAATAATATTTGTGGAATCCCATTACCTATTTGGGTAACTTATGGAGAGCACTTCATGTTCATTTCTCTACCCGGCGGATGGGATGTTTGATGTAGACCCTTTTGGCCTGTGTTCCCCGAATGGGTTGATATAGACATAATTATGTATCCACCCCTATGTTCGGAGGTCATTGGGAAAAATGTTATAAAAAGTCACTTTTATAATAAAAAAACCATACATGTATTGCATTGTAGCTTAAAATCAACGTATCGTGTATCAATAAACGTAATCGTGTGACTAGTAAACATATTTTCATAATTATTCTCAATAAAGTTCAGATCGCCAGTACACTCCTATCGTTCCATTTGGAAATACTTATAATATTGGGCACACTTTTCGATAAATAATTCTTAATTTGGGTATCCTACCAGCTGATTGGTAGGTTTTTTGACAGTCCCTTTCCTAAAATCCGAATTTCTCGGACATAATCTCATATTTTCCTTCCTATAGATGATAACTCGCCGTCAGGTCTCTCTTAAGTTTCTCGCACCCCCTACATTTTATTGCTTCGTTCAGGATTACTATCCTCTTCCTTCCTCTTCCACGCTTCCCCAGCGTTCTCCCCTCTCCCTGCAACCCTTCTGCCTTCTCCGTGCCTCCGCCACCAGCCTCCTCTAATCTCCAGCCAAATCCAACACTTCCTCGTTCGTCCTCCTCGCCACCCAGCTTATCCTCTTCATCCTTCTTCAAACCCACATCTCGAATGCCTCAAGTCTACGCACATCCTCCATCCGTAATGACCAAGTTTTCAACCCATACAGCGTCACGCTCCGCATTAGAATATTACCAGACAATTAGAAAATTTCACCGATTTTTTCTTGACGTCTCTCTTCAGGGATCTCCCCCTCATCGATTCCCTTCTCTTCGAAAATGCTTCTTTGGCCAGGGTTGTGCTACATCTGATTGGCCCTAACACTAAAGCCATTTTCCTCCAAAATACTACCATTATATGTAAACTGCTTAACCTGCTATATTTAATGCCCTCCCCCCCTAATATTTAGCTCCAATTTCTCACTGTATGTATGGTAGTTATGATGTAATATTAAATTTGGATTACATCATAATCATAAGAAAACCCAACATCAAATAAAACTCACAAGATAAAAGCTCTAAAACCTAAAGGAAATTCCCCAAGTAAAAAAAAATGTATAATTAATCAACTTAAAGGAGTGGAGAGTTGTAATTCAATGGAAGAGATAATGAATTAAAATTAAATCACTAACTCTCGTATGAAAATACAATCGAAGCTAATTTACCAAACAATAAGTGAGTTATTTTCATTACAGAGGAAAAATTAAATCGACTTCGTCTTCCTCAAAGGAATGGAAAAAAATTCTAGAGCTAATTATTCAAAAGATTTTTTTAAAGATTATTTTTCAAACGAGTAAAGGTTACTTGTATATAGATAATCTTGACCACAATTATGATTGAATGTTTATTCTGGAGCTTTGGTCTATTATTTCTTTCAATTAAAAAACCACCAATTCGCCAACGTTTCGCCTTTTTATATAAGCTTTATCAGGGCTGATAACATATTCTGATTTCTGGGATAAACCTTTTACTCTCCTCTTTAAATGTCACTCAAATGAACACTGTAAAATAAACAATTTGAATGAATTCTTCACGGGATTCCCACCAGGTGAGATGTTCAGCCAGAGCCGACGTTTCATAAGCACCAAGTCTTACAAACTATTTTAAATTCACACAATCGCCTTGTTTTCTCATTCGATTATTATTACGTAATTGTAAATATAAGGGGACCAATAAAATGTTGATGAATTCTTGAAGAGTTCGATGGTGAAAAAATTGGGGAACCCCTGCTTTAGGATCTCATTCTCCTAGAGAATCAGAGAATGGAAACCATCAGCTAATTTGCATGAATAACGTCCCGATTTTGGCCCGGTTTTAGTCTCTTCCAAACTAGATATGTTCCGGTTTTGGGATATCAGAATATGGTTACCATCGTTATGAGTCACTTTATTAAAATTTGACATTCCTAGTCATTTTATCTAACTGCGACAAATTTTGTACTCCTGATATCGTAGGCTATTTAACGGAGGTCCTCATATATCTGCTTTTATTCTCGCCTAAAAAAGTAAATGTGGTTGCCCCACTTGCTCATAAGTTTGCTGTAGATTAAAAAACATCATTTGAAAGTTTTGGTACTGTTGGTAACTATTTAATTCATTCATTAAGGCCCAGTTTCATAATCCTTGGTCATCATTAACAGAAAGGTGAGGTAGCTCTTCCATTAACTTGATGTTAACCGAGAGTTTGGTCTTTGTATATTACATCCGACTGTAGGTTAGCGGACTGCCACCATGGAAACACCGGTTCCCGATCAGTCACCGAAGTTAAGCATCGTTGGGCTTGGCTCGAGTTTGGACGGGTGATCCTCCAATTCGGCCGAGTGCTGTTACCCCTGTCTGCACGTGGCAGACAGTATGTGCGAAATGACCTTAGCCGTCGAAGCATGTTAAACAAAAATACCATACCTGTAGGTTAGCTGTTGTTGGCTTTATCGATGGGAGAATGTATCTTCGGATTTCGTGGCGAGAAAATATTTAACCATGTGTTATAAAACCTGGCCTTGATGTTCTAGGCCGAATAGGGGAATCGTTTGTTACAACTGCTTGCTCGTAGCTTCTTTCTATTTGCCAGGGAAATGACTCTTCGACCTTATTTTTCATTTTCTACTATCAACCAATTATCCATTTATTAATATATATCGATCGAAATCCGGGTATTCAGGACTGTATATCTCGGAGGCTACGAACGTGGTACCTTGCAACAAATATTGACAGCAGTTGAGGGCCTGAGAGTCAAAGTAATAAAAGTAACGTAAACACGAAAAAAGATATAAGTGCATATGTTCTAAGTTGGTACCGTCGGGTACCGTCAGGTAGCTACATGAATAGGAATACAAGTATTCAAACGTATGGTGCTGCGATCTAGCCGCCGAGAACTTAAGTTATAATCTTTATACAATCTATTATAATATCTAATAATACAATACACAAAAAGCAATAATTTCCTTTTTTCATTTATTACCGGAGTAAAGTGATACTGGTATATTAATGCAGGTAACACTGGACGATGGTTGTTACTTGTATTATTATGACTTTCAGGCCCTCAATTAGGAGTAACACTACCACTGTTATCGGCAGGTAAAATCAAAGCGCAATGAAATATTTTAAAAATTGATATTCTCAACTTCAACCACGTTTATCTCAGAAATATAACAATTTTGAGCTGGAGGACGATCAGGTTTTGTGATTAGCATATCGAATTCAAGATTACTCCCCGTTCGCATTACTATCTTCTTACCATTGTACAAAACATTAGTAAGTTGAACGCACATTCGCGCCTGTCTACAACCGCCATGGTACAACTGGTATTTGAATAGTATTTGCTAACTTTTACTTACACCATATTTGTTTGTCATCACATACCGGTATTTGAAAATGATGACGTTTGATGACTAGACTATTGTTACCATGGCGTTCGCATTACTCATTCTCACCCTTTCAATGGCCAACCATCGTAAAAAGCTAGTATTGCGAACTGGGCATTAGGTATTGAGTAGCGAGTGTAGCTATATCTCGAATTGCTACTTGCAGTGCATCGTTCTGCTTATGCCCCCTTCATACTACTAACGTAGCGACCGTCGCTCGTACTTAGGGAGGCGCTAAACACCATGTGAACGTGCGTTGGTTTCTAACGGAGTAGTAGTTACTAACGTTGCCACGTTAAGCAGAACGATACCCTGCAAGTTGCGATAAGATTTAAAATAACGCTGCGCTCGCTACTTCCATAGAAGTCAACCTCCATGTGTAAAGCTGCCTTTTAGAACAACTGCTCTTGCAGTCGAAAACAATCGAAAACTGGAGTAATCGATGACACTGACCGATTACGTGCCGAATGCACATTATCCCAAGAGTAGCGATTACATAAATGTAACGATTACTTTTGGACTAGATTAAAAGTAAAATAAGAATTTGAAAAAAGTTACTACTACAAATTACTTGTAAATTTCAACTTGTAAGTCATTTCAAATTGTAAGTCAAATTTAATCGTTGCTGGTAATCAGATTATTTGTAATAAATTATTTCCCATCACTATTCACATATCATTTATCGTACTACATCTATGTCAGAATGTAAATTTGTAGTGCAATAGTGACAAAAATTACCACTGACGACAACAATTGCTACCCATCGACAACACTTATCGTAATCTTCCATTTTATGCAACAATTACGCAGCCATTCTTCCATTAGCGCAGATAATTCGGAAGATTGAACGCGTTACGGTTCACGCTCGTCTATTTCTTTTCACCGTGTGCTGCCGTTGACATGAACGACGGGTGTGTAAATGGTGCATCGACGCTGCAAGCAAAACGATGCGAAAAGGGACAGGTATATATGCATGAGAACGTTGCTTTAGGGTCCCCCAGTGGTCAGCCGCATCAAAAACATAAAGGGTGGCCGCATTAACCCCCTTGACCAAAAGCATTGCCTCCGTACTCGCTCACATTAACATCTTAACGTACGTAAGCGCGCATATACCTACTCATTAACATTTTTCAACGGTTGAAAACTTTTTTTACCCATTTCATTATCTTACCTTGGAGGAGAGGAGGAAGAAGATGCCATCACAGTTTTTTTCACCCAATTCCGTCGGTTGGTTTGTGAGAAAAAGATTCCTCCCTCCCCACACGATCTTTTGTGAGTTTCCCACTCTTTTCGAATCATTTCCATCCCCAAACCACGCTTCTACTTCCTCATTTCCATCTCCCCCTCCCCTTCCTATTTCCCGCCATTACGCCGCGCAACTCGCCCGTGTCTTGTTTTCCGCCAGACGCCTCCTCCCCCACCCTCTCATTTTTTTCCACCCGTTTTCCATATAAAAACTCCGACGTCGGTCGGAGTCCCGAGTCTTTTCAACCCTCTCTAACCAACCTCTCCTTACACCATACCCTTTCTTCTTCAGCTCTCCCGCAAAACTAAAGGGTAAGGTCTCCCACAGTACGTCCTTCTTCTCTCTCCCCTTTCCTTTCCCAATTTCTTGGATCTTTTTATCTCGTTTCGGGGCGAATGATTATATTTTTTTTTTAACAGAGAGAGATTTTTTTACTTCAGGGGTGGAAACGGGAAAAATAGGAAGAAAAGATTTTTGTTTAAGAAGGGTGGGGGAGGAGGGGATAAAAATATTTTAATGTTGGGATGAAAAAATTTCGAACGGAAACCGCCACCTCTGGAAAATTTCTCACAATCCTTTTTTTTTTACTCCGCGGATGCCTTGAGTCTCTTCCTCCCTCCCTTTGGCGTTTCCGAATCCTGTCCCCAGCTATCGTCCTATCAAGGATCCCTATTCAGGCTGGCCATGGCTGGAGTTGCCATAAGAGTGAGGTGAAAATTCAGGGCATCTCCTCATCGAAATTTAAGGGAAAATATGATCGATTTCTATTGCGATCTACCCCACGCCCCCCTCGTGAAGCTGGAATATTTTATTAGTTTTACTGTTTTAAAATTAAAAATTTTTAGAAAGTAGCCTAATACTATGCATCATCAAGCGACAAAATGGGAATTTTCCACTTATTGTTAGTAAAAGAAACTAAGATGAGAAATGAGAAGTCAGATTCTCTTCTGTATGAATAGAACAATAAATATGAATAGAATATTATTTCTTACTATTATCTCTCCTGTTGAGAACCAACGAGCATTTCTGCTTGTATTATAATATTTTGAGTAAAATAATGTTATTAACAATACCAGTTATTTACTTGATTATGTGATATAACTGTCCTCAGTTCTTGAACCAACCAATCACATTCCTCTCAACATAACATATTTTTTAGCAATGCATTAATTTATCTGCATTTAGGTACATGATTCTGCAGTCAAGATATGCCTTTTACATTTTACAGATTTCATTAGGATCCAATTCACAATCTATTTTGTCATCATAGAGACAGAAAGCAACGCCGAAAGGGTTGACGCACGCGCACAATAACTTTGGTGTTCATCCAATGATTTTGCCGTTGGTGAAATGTTTCCCCAATGCTACGAGTTCAATTTTAAAACAAGAAATAAGTGTGTGTGATGACAAATGTTGGAATTCAATGAGACAGAATTTCGGAATAGCCTACTTAAATAATTCAATACATTTTCTGATTTAAAAAAATTCAGTCAAACACCTTTTTTTATGTAAAAATTCAGGATAATTTAGCTTTTCCAGGACGTATGGCAACCCTAGCTGTGGCAGATTGAAGAAACGACACATATCTCCGAGTGAGTTATGAAATGTATACTCGAATCATTCGTTTAACACGCGTCGCAGAAATGTGCGATAAATGCATTGCTTTCTGAAAGAGTCTCACAACTTATTTGGCCTAATTGAATGGAGTGTAATACTTACGAGCTCCATATGTAATTAAGATGGCGGATACGTAATGAAACTCCATATATGCAAAAGAATTCCATATGTTATTAAGGTATTTTCTGCACAAAAATGTATGTTTTTATCATTTTATAATAAATGCGCCACGTTATTAATGGTCACTTACACAAGTATTCAGTTATGGAATCAATAGTTATGAGATTCTTAGCGTAATGGAACTAATTGCAAAATTCGGGTTGCAGGGTATATCACTTTCATAACTTATTTCCCGATTGCGATTACTTCGATAATTTCGTTCTTTCTACCACTGGCTGAAATAAAATCATAGGATATTACTTATGCACATTATAAGCAGCCAGTATGGATAAACTAGCTCGTTAATCGGCACACGATGTCTTCCATCAAGTAATTACTCCTCCAAACTGCAATTGCTGAGGTGAAACGAGAGTGTGTGACTTTTTGTGAGCTGATTTTTAAAATAATCTTTGCAGTCGGAAGTTTATGTCGAAAAAGAAATATAACCAATCTTCTTCCCACTACTTTCCTAGGCTAGCTCCTGTTTCCTTCAGTGCATGCGCAGATCACTAGCGTATCTATAATTTGGCTCTCGTCCTGAATATTTTTGACAGGAGAAGTACCGAGGGGTGTGGGTCCAGCCTAATGGGGGCCCCTCCCCCGGAAAATTTTCGAAAATTATAACAAAACCGCATTTTCCAGTCCTTTTTGAAGTATTTAAATATATTTAGTTTGTTAATTTTTTTTCCTACATTAATGTTGATACCCTTAACAAAGTTTCTACTGGGAGGGGGGTCTGGTCCTGTTTGTTTCCCCCGTAAATACACCGTGGCTCAGATTATTTCATCTGTATAATATCCCACCATCTTTTCCTTGGCCTGCCCTCACATCATCTTTCACCTGGAACCTTATCTCTGGCAATCTCAACTATTATTCTCCCTTCCATTCTCTCTATGAGGCCATTCCAATCCTGCTTCCGCCCTTTTGCCCATTTGTTGGGCGTTCTCCACATGGCAGTCCTTTCTGCTATTTTCACTTCTCATTCAATTTGATAAGGTTTTCACTGAAAACTTTCTAACGATTTTCATTTTTTTTGCTCCTAGAAGTCTTTTATTTTAATTGTCTCGGCGGTGTTATCTCTGTAATATAGGTCATTATTGTTAGCTAGTCAGTATTAGTCAGAAAATAAATACTGATGATAAATATTGGTAATATTTGAAAAGTTCAATTATCTGTAAAATCACGTCATTCGACACCACTCTCAAAATGGCAAGCTGTCATTTTTTATTTGATCATGACGCTACTTTTCAGTGGACACTTTAGTGTATGAAACGTTCAGTTAATCGTCTTGCTTTAGGGACTATGATATATGTATCAACTTTAGGAATATTAATGGAATCGGTCTGCGTTTCCGATTCCTACTCTCATCTCCTCCTACTCAGTAGATATTAGGGATATTTGGTGTTTAAAAATGAAACGTTAAAACATGTCTTATACATATTCTGCAGTTATACGACACTAGTTTGGCGGTAGCTATAGTGGGATTCAGTCAATGAGGAATGGCATAAAGGAATCTAAAGAATCCATGGTTAAAAATAACCAGCCGCCTGGACTGGGAACCAGATCCTCCAAATCCGCAACGAGTGCTTTGTATATTTAATTAACTATTTCATCGAATTATGGTTTAATTAGCTTTATCATTCGATTCCAATAACATATTTGTATTCGCATTCCATCCCAATTGCATAGTTCTTTTACTGTGAATTTTGTACGTTTTAGATTTGAACATTTAAATTTAATTGTTTCAGGCATGACTTCGTGGAAGTGAAAGACACCAATTTTTGAGTAAAAATACTTTGTACTTTTCCACGTTATTTCAAACTGCGACCGGTTTCGCCTTTATAAGGCATCTTCTGGCTAGAAGATGCCTTATCAAGACTAAATCGCTCGAAGTTTTAAATAAAGTGTGGAGAAGTACAAAGTATTTTTACTCAAAAATGGATTTTGAACATAATTATCGGCATTTATTTTCATATTATCACAGAGTTTATATAATAGATTAATTAGGCATGAAATATATTGTCCATAAACTTATTCGTTCAAATTTTAAACCTATTAGTGATCAGTTTTCAATAAGGTCTAAAAATAAATGCTTCATCGGTAAACTGATTGTTTACGGAGCTTATCGCATATAATTGGCTCACGTTTGTTAAACATATAAAAGGCACCCGCCATGAGGGTTAGCGTAGAGTACTGAATACATGCCCCAAGGTATTAATCCAATCAAAATTTTGAAGTCACCGACCGTACCGTCCAATGAACTCGAAAATGATGGTTCATCCAGTGTTAAAACACCATCAACGACAAATAATGTTTGTGTGGATTAATAATTATTGTCGAGTTCTTCTCAACATTTGTAGACGATGGAGGATTCCACGTAAGTCCAACTTGGATTTAGTAACTATTTGTTTCAAGCGCACTGTTTGCAACATGACAACCATTCTCCTGACCTGACCCCTTTTCCAGCTTCTTCACCACCTCCCCTCTTAATTTCCCCTCTTCGGTCTCAGGGTAGGTGTGCATGTATGTACCTGTGTCAGGTTAGGGAGGGGGAGAGGGAGAGGGGGGGGATTTGAGGTTGGTCGTGGGAACTCCCTTATAAACCCTTTTCACCCTCCAACGTACGAACCCTTATCCTTTCCCTCCTTCCCCTCGCCGCCCGTGGGCCGCTCCGCATCGGCCCATTCCCACCGTTTCTTCCACGCGGTACCGCCGAGGCGCGGGCCGCTCCTCGTCCAATCAGGGAAGAGATCGCGTTAAAAAGTGCGAAGGGGATTTTTCGATGCAGTTTTTTTTAAACATACCCTGCGCCGTGACGTCTCCCGGCGACGCCGATGCGAACCCTACCCCCTCCTCCCCAATCCTCAGATACGTATAGGTAGGTACCCTTTTTCCCCCTCGTGGAAATCTGAAACGGCGTGATTATTGAAGATCGTTCGTGGGGGTATGTACAAGGATGTTTCTTCTTTATTTTTTTCCCCTTCAAACCCTCATCCCGTGCTTGCTTAATAAATCGCTCGATCCGATACGGGGAGTGGTTTACCGATTGGATGGGGCGGGTTCGCGGAGGCATGAGAATCGTGAAATATCGACTCCGTCGTCTCCACACGCAATGACGTGAGAAAATCACTCAAAGGAGTTGTTTAACATTGAAAAAACCTCACGTAGATCATGCTAGCAAGTACATATTTTAGACTGGTGATAGAAAGAATTGATTGAGGGTTTGGATATATTTCAAATATGAATGGCCATATATGTGCATAACTTAAAAAAAAGAGTGTAAATAGCAGGGAAATCCTAAAAAGTTTAAACAGTTAATCCTTGAACACGACCAAAAGGAAGCTTTCCATTTGCACGAGTGTGCTAATGACTTCGCTACACAAAAGCGCACTTGCTTTCCATTCGTTTCAGACCCTGCGCACTTGGTAGCAAACTTCAAAACAGGTCGGGAGCAGAGTTGATATGCGCTGAACAACAAAAGACCGTCGATAATCGCATCTGCCATATCCCTATAGGTTTTTTTGTGTTGGTTTTCCGTAAAGGCGTCAAGCATGGATATTAATTACTCCGTTGTTCACCCACAGAATGCAACCTACCGGCAGGTTACCGATCGTTTCCCCAATGAGCTTCGTTCCATTCATCGTCGTTCGTATGCACTGAAGTGCGCTGATGTGTTCCGATCTGTGTCAACTTCAACGCCTTGAATGGAAATCTCCAAAAGTTGCGCCATTAATATAACATGATATTCCACGGAATAAATACGTTTTAAATTTTTAAATAAAATTTCTTTTAAATTACGAAATAAATGCTGGAGGAATAAAAATTATTACTATCAAGTGGAAAAATCGCTAGCTATCGCTCGTGGAAATCTGTGACGGCGTACCTGAAGAGCGTTCATGGGTTCCTGTGGTTACAAAAGCACTTCTCACTTCTTTAACCCTCATCCCCTGCTATCCGATAGGTGGATTGGTTGCCGATTGGATAGGGAGGGTTTTCGTTGCAACGCGGGTGGTATTTTTCTAAACTCCACGGTATGAGAAAATACCTAAGGAGTTTAAAATACTGATTCAGGTGTGATGTGGGGGAACCGTTCCATAATGACAGAGGCAAAGTACTTGCAGCTGTCCACTATCAAATTTTGATTGCAGTTTTGCAGTTTACTTGCAGTTTTCCGCTAATATTTTTTTTGTGGAAAACTGCAAGTGTTTTGCTTCTTTCATTACTATTACTTTCATTACATTATTACTTCTTTAACGTTAACAAAACTTCATACAGAACATGTAGCAAGAATAGGTACTCACATATGAGTAGCAAGCAAGACTAATGGTAGAAATCGTTCATTGAGGAATTGGATAAATTTCAAAGTCGATTTTTTACATTTGTTATATCGGATGGTCAGGTATTTGAAGTGAAAAAGATGAGAAAAACAACGAAGATATTCATCCATTTCCCCCGAAATCCTAGAGACCATGGAGATGATTATCACTCCTGTGGTTATTCAATGCTGATATTCTAAGAGAAGAGTCAGAGACTATTTTAAACTAATAAAAATTATGGTTATTTATTCATTATGAATATCGAGAACTTCCGCCATATTCAACAAACCAGCCTGAAACAGTTTTTGATTATTTATATCTCATTCGTCGATAAAATTCTTCCATCACGACTGATTAGCAGCAACGAATCGCAAGACGAGCGCGAAACATGAGATATTTTTAGAATCATTCGGGACTATCATCCAACGCAAAAGCGAAGATCATGAACCCACGGATGAGGGCGTGGGCGAATTCCGAGATTAGATCCTTCTCCCCGTCGAAAAAAAACCGAATAGGTCTGCGGATGAAAGAAAATGAATGAAGCATATTGGGAACGACGAGTTTCGGATTTGAAAGGATGCATAACCAATACTCAGGACCGTGGTCCGTAAAACTAATTCTCTTTCTTCCCCTTCCCCGCTTGCCTCCTACCCTCTATCACGGCCTTCAGAATCCTCTCACTCCTCATTACCCATTCGAACCAGCTTCTCTGCTTCCACCTCATCTCCTCCAGAATATTCCTCTCCTCACCCACCATTCCAAGTACGGCCTCGTTTGTCTTCCTTTAGCCTGCTATTAATGAAAGGTGCCAAGAGGAGTACTACTACTACCCCATAAAACTGATGGAGTACCGCACTTAAAGTCATCTCCACACAGTGTCAAAGTGGGAATCGGAATTCCACTGACAAATTTCCGCCACCTCCGCGGTTTGAACTCGGACCCACAGGATGGGAAGCCAGCACATCAGCCACCGTATCGACTAAATCTTATATAGTACTATTCTGGATAGGTTTTGATCCACCATCGGTTCTCCCGCTAATCTCTTTTGGAAATCTTCCTTAATGTGTATTTAATTACGTTTTCTTTTCATTCATTGGTTATTTTCCTCTGTGCTGCGGTGGTCACGAGTGTCACGAAGGCACAAAAGACTATTCTAAACCTATCAGTCATAGTGTTTGTATTTCTTACTTTACCTGAGTGGTATAATCAACAAATATAGTGGGGGAGCCTAGCAGGTAATTTCGTCAAAGTCAGATTTATTCTCGAATTCGAATCCCCTGTATCCTTTAATCCTTATCGCTTTGCACATGTATTAAGGGACTCTCTTCCTAGTTTATCTATTAGTTCCATATAATATTAATCTAATCTTGTATCCAGTTCCATTTTTTCTCATAACAGTAAAAAATATCACTTTGCCCAATTCCTCAACCGGCTTTTGACTTTTGACTCATGCGATGAAGCCATAACAGTTGTCAAGTTTTCTGTACGTGGGCTATGATATATAGTTACATATTTTTCAGGATTTCTCATTGTGTATGCCCTGCGCCTGTTCCATAAACTCAAGTTTTTTTGAAGGACTGACCGGTATTCTTGCGATGTGTGCGCCTTGGGAGAGCTTTGAGGTTTGAGAGGCTCTCATGTACTAGGAATTTATAATTAATGTATATATTGACCACGTATAAATAACCTCTTCTTTTAACTTGTTGAGTTTTGGTCAGATAAATTTTTTTTTCTCCTCCACTGCCAACGTTTCCGCAAATTTATTGACATCCTCAGGGCTAATTGAAAACCATAAAACAAAATTAACAACATAAACAGGTATAAAAAAGAATTTCTTTTGACCAAAACTCAATAAGTTAAAAGAGGAGCTTGGAATCTTATTTTCGAGAGATTCAGCGTTGACGCTGTTGTCTTCCTAGGAATGCACCAAATGCAATGGAAGCACGCTGTGAAAATTTTCGCGCGGTAGTTAGCTTCCAAAGTAGGTACATACTTGCTCTGAATTCATTAAGTTGATTTTATTTCTCTTGAACGCTATTTCACGGATGATATTTTTTTATTTTTAACGGATGGTGATTTTAACCCCGCACTATATCTTTTAAACTGATAGATGCGACAAAATGAGAGAGATGCAATGCTCAACTGGTTGGTACAACAATTATTTGTTTCCATGTACCAATAGTGACTATAACAAAAGCAGTGAGAGGTACGAAGAAACTCCGTTACCACTCAATTCTCTTTCGTTCTCTTCTCATTCGTTTTCCCTACTCCCCCTCTTGTCATGGTTGGTGTCAATACACCCACTGCCACACGTCACAGCGATGGCTCGCAGGGTATTACATAGATGAAGATGAAGTTGAACTCGTCTTTTCGTTCACTTTTATGTTTTTCGTCATCTGTACTTTTCGGGTTTTGGATTATGCTCCTATGATGATTTGGTTCTAACTCTATTTAGAAATTTTTCCTTGTGAGTTAATAAAACGATTTCGCTGAATTTAGTCTGCCAGTAGCCTACAGACCACATGCGTTTTGTAGCTCGGTCTCGGAATACACGTAATTTATTTACGCCATATTTCATCTGCTCCTCATCACTCCTTCCTGACCTTAACCCCTCTCCGCTGCCCCTTCTTCCGACGATGCCAGTTATAGTGAAACCCTCTCGGCCCCATTGCATTCCCTTGGGGAACACTCAATCTTCCCCTTCTTATCCTTCTGCCGCCCCCTAGCCTTTCACCCGCCTTCCGTACGATTTCCCGAGAATATTCCGCTAATTAGAAGCGGGACGATACTCGGGCGAGATGCTGGGGGAGATTTCTTTTTGTTTTGGGATAATCCCGACATAATTAGGAGACGGCCACGCCAAGACATGGCAGAGGCAATAAAGTTATATCATTTTTTTCAAGGGGGATTTTTAATGAGGTTTTTTTCGGCTTTGTAAACGTTTGAGAGGAGAGGACTGGAAATCGGGTAGTGATGTATATTCTTCGTTGCTCTCGTGCGTAAAAACCCTTGCGTAAAAATTCCACGACATTTTTATGAAATATCGTTGGCTGATTTCTGAATTTGCGAGTCCGTTTCACGTAAAATGGCAAATGTAAACAGTAAACATTTTGAAGTCCAATCCAGATGAAATTTTCCCAGCGTAGCGCGGCTGTTTTCTTTTCGTGCAATATGTTGGCAGCTATATCACTTGTTAAAGCTAGTATTTTTTTAAATGTTAATTTACCTATTGGTATTTATTGTCATGAATTCACCTGCGGGATAAAGTCCTCGCTTGATAATCTTGGGGTCGCGGGATCGAGTCCCATCTAGTTTGGTTTTTCTGTCAAGTTCTGATAGTTTGGCCCATAGGAAAACCTGATGACAAGCCAAAAGTGGCTTTTTCGGATTTCAGGGTCATCAAAATCTTTGAAAACATCTTTTGAGTTCATCAGTATTCGAAACCGGATCCCCCAAATGCTGGTTAGGTGTGTTAACCAGTTATACCATCTCTTCTTTGTCTTTACCTTATCCCACACTAGTGGGTTCGGCATTCCCTTAGCTCATACTTCTTCTCCGCAGTTCCCTGTCCAGCGCCTCCTCCTTGTTCCACCCCTTTTCTCGGAGATATTCCGCTCCTTGTCCTTCCATCTCGTATTTGGTCTTCCCCTCTATCTCTTTCCTTTCACTTTAAGGTGGCTGGAGCGGTAATCGTGAGTCGTTGAAGGCACATTCTAATAGCTTTTCAAGTAAGTCGAAAAAAATATTCTTGGACCACATTTCACTCAAGTACACCTGTTTATACGTTGGAAATCACGATACATGCAGTAACGTATGTGATGCAAGAATTATATTTCAAATTTTCGCCTTAATTGCAGCATTGTTTTTACTTGAATTTTCGACGCGAAATTCGAAATTTACGAGAAAATCATATCTAAATACGCTTTTCTTATTCGGAATGATACCTTGATATTTGTTAGCAGCAATTATAATAATATTAAACTTATTATTTCGCATTTAGGATAAAATCTGTACATAAGTAATCGAATTGTTTCAAAATATATGCCGTGTGCCATAATAGTACTTGTTAAAATATCATTGAATTATTAGGAAACCAAATCGGTAGGATGCAGTTTTTTCACTTTTATCGATAGATATTACTAATAAGGACACGTATGCATAGTTTCATGCAAATCTGCACATTTACAAAAATCGCTCCAGCCACCTTAAGCTGCTCTACTCTTCTTCCCACATGTTCCTCATCCCTTCTTTGGACATGTCCAAACCACCTCAATCGGTTTTCTTGGATCTTCTTTCCCAGCGGTCCCATGTTGACCGTCCCTCTGATGCAGTCATTCCTTACTCTGTCCTTCCTCGTGACACCAGATATCTACCGTAGCATCCTCATTCCCGCTACTTCCATTTTTATTTACTGTTTTTTTTTATTTTGACCAGCCCTCGATAAATAAATTTCCATCAAATAATATCCTCCGTGCCGTACTGAAACTCACCTGATCTGAATTGAACCTAGTGATCTAAGCCTGGCGTACAGTCTCCGAGTCTCTAGCGGACCCCAACCCAGTCCTTCCATCAGCTGTGTGGCACTTTCTGTTCACTCGTAGCAGTATTATTTTTAGAAGTGAGCGGTTTTTCTCAGTATTTTATCCATTGCGTAAATTAAATCTCTCTGTTCAGGGTCCCAAATGCCCGTAGTGTATTCGAGATGTGACTTAACCAGAGCGAAATAAAAGTTCTCGAAAGCGACTCTTATCCTGTCAAATCCATGGAAGGTGGATAACATTAAACCTTTTATTTTTTTACGTTAGACGATAGAAGTGTTCTTATAACGTAAGTTAGGCCTAAAATCAATTTTTTCCACTTTCTTTACATTTAGAAAAAGAAATGTAATGCTTTAATTATCTAGCGTACGTGCCTTTTCGTGAAATGCGGATAATGTATTTTCTGTGCTTAGTTGAATGACCTACCCCTCTTTATAGAAGCTGCAATAACAAGAGTATAATACAAGAGATTATTTGTCATTTCCATGAAATTAGGTAGTTTACGAGCGTAAAACGAACACGAGACTCGCATCTGTGGATGAGGCAGCGCACGCCACGACAGGTAAACTTGAGGAATTCGTGCCGGGTAGCACATAACTGTATCCATTCGGGATTTTTCATCAAAGCTGCAGCTAGCCCAACCTAAAATAAATCAGACTGATTGCTCACTTAATTGTGTTCCATGTGTTGCTTTATCCTCGTGGACTGTGGCGCTAAGCGTACGCTTTGGACTACTTCGGTGACGTTATATGTCCGGCAATCCAGAACAGTTTGTTGACGGCTTAACTGGCTAAAGCACTCTGCGTGAAATCATGAGATCCGGGTTCGAATCCTGGTCAAGGCGAATTATTGTTCCTCTGTGGAATATAGCACTTATGTGCACCTGTGGGTGACTTCGAGGTGTTCACTCTTTTGACGCATTTTGAGGACTTGTCTTTGACTTGTCACGGTATTCCCTTCACGGAGTCACTCGCTAGTGCACAGAAGTATGGTATTCCACAGAGGAAAAATCATTCGCCTTGACTGTTATGTGGTTAGTCCCGATATCCTCAAAATGCAAACCATCCACTATATCTTTGCCATTCGAGCCTGTGGTTTTTCGTAGATGAGGCAAACTTGTTGGACACTTCTGAAATAAAACAGCCTCCCACAAATATTATTGGAGAGAGAAATGAATGGGAAGAGTTATGGAGGAAGACCAGAGCGATAAAGAATTAAGAAAATTATGAGGGATGTCAAAATGAGGAATTATAAAAGAATAAATCGGATAGATTTGAAAAGAGTGAAGAGCTACGGCATAGCAATCTTCAGATCGATGAATACTGCGGAGGTGCTCTTTATTGCCCTCGCTTTTTCACGTTCATTCGGAGGTAATTGTTAAAGAATCATGGGATAAGATGGAAGAGGAAATGAAAGTATGAAGGTAGCTGAATATTATTGACTGGCTGCAAAAACGACTCACATGCATCCAAATGAGTTATGAAATCTATTGGTCAATGGTTTATATCATTATGCGTTGGAGGTACATACATTCGATTAATTTATTCGTTTTATAAATTTTCTCAATGTTTATTTGTCGTGATGGGATGGGGTTTTATACTTTTGAGTTCAATAAGTAACAAAGATGGCGGATGCGCAATGAACCGCTTGGATGCTCAAACACCTGATAAAAAGATTATTACGCAACGAATGATGAGTTTATTTACACATGCTGGCTATTAATAATGGGCACAATTAATTTATATACATAAAATGAGCATAGATATATTGCATCCAACGGAATGTGAGTAAATTACACGTTATAAGCTGTGGCTATTGGGAGAGAAGTTATGAAAGCGACATTACAGCAACCCAACTTTAGTGATGAGATAACTTTATAGATCACATATCTTATTTGCCGGCGTCGAATAGGCGGTTTTTTTCACCTGAAATGACAACCGGTTGCACGAATATTTACCTATGGGATCGATAGTTATGAAACCCATAAAATTATGGACCCAATTACTAAAGTAGGGCTGCAGGAACTATCCCTTTCATAAATTATCTCCCAGTAGCCATTGCTTCGTATGCTTGGTCTACTCACATTTTGCTTAGTTATATTTATCTATGTTTACCTTATGCATGCAAATTAATTATGCACATTATTCACAGCCAGCCTGAGTAAATGAACTTATCATTCGTCGCATAATGACTCTTTTATAATGTGATCTATTTTCCAAGTGGTACATCGCGCATCCACCATATTGATTACGTATGGAACTTATTAGTATTAGCTCCATTCTATCAAGCCAAATAAGTAATGAGACCATTAATGAAGCCAATAAATTTATCGAGTGTTCTCCAACGCATATTGAGCAAATTTTTTTACTTATATATATCATAATTCTATTGGATACATATGGGATACGCATAGGCGCCCATACAATATTTTCCAGGTGGAGGGGCAAGACAGGTTTAAAAAGCATGTCCGAGGAGCCCTCTCCCGGAAATTTTAGTAAATTTGAGGTCTCAGGAGTACATTTTTGGAACATCTTAGGTGAATGACAATTTTCTAAATTTGTTACTAAAATATTAATTTAATCCTGCAAAAACAATAAATTAATTAAATTTTCCCTTCCCTTTATTATTTTTCCCGCGGGGGGCCCCTACCCCCGTGTTTGGGCGCCCATGAGGGTACGAGAATGTTATCAGCTCTACACTGTAATCTGAAATCCTGTATGTGACCTTTAAACTAAGAGAAATAATTTCACATAGATGAGAGAATAAATTGTCGAAATTTCATAAAAATAAAATATATATATATGCAATCAAGTTAGAGTATATTATGTTACTTTATTTTCGAAATTGTGCTCCTCAAATCTGGGTTGCGTCTTCGACGCCGGCAAATACTCTCGATCTCAGAGGTAAATGTTCGTGCAACCGGCCAGTCAGTCAGTGAGATTCGTTAGTTAGCCATTCGGCCAAGTGGTTGCAGTCAATGAGGAGCGGTTACGACGCGACGTGCAGGCGTGAAAAATATGGGGTGGAAATAAATCATTAGAAGACGAAGATAATGAGGTTTCTAGAACTAAGAAGACGGGGCTAGATATAAGGGTAGGAGTACATTAATTAGAGCAGAGGTAACCCGGATAGTTTTTTCGAGGGAAAGTTCAGATGTAGAATTTTCCTAGCCGAGTAAGTATTATCTATGAGAAGGGAATCGATGAGGGGTGCTATAGAATAGAATAGAAACAATTTATATTGTTCTGGGAACAAAGTCCCTATAAACATAAATTCAAAATACATGCCGCCATGGAGCAACTAATACTATACATAAACGCAAAAAATGACACAAAACTGTGGTAACAAAATCAGCTAGTGGGCAAAGACAAAACAACTATCACGTTTTCAATACGGAAACGAAATTATTAATCAGCCAGGACACTGAAGGATACAAAAAATCAGAAAATAAAAATATTCATAACAACAGTTTACAAATATTATTTAATATGCTTAAATAAGAATGTGATGTTCAAGACACTGAAAATAACACATTATCAGCCAGGAAACCGATGGAAACAATCAATCAGAAGATAGCTAATAATCAAAATCACAAATATAAATAAAAAATACAAGTAAAAATACAAATAACAAATATAATTCGATTATTTCGAGTAAAAAAGTGGCGTTCAGTACACTGAGGGAAATAGAAATCAGTTATGCTCCTTTTCAACTATGAGACATTCCTGGATAATTTGACGTTATTTGGCAAGGAGTCCATTATTTGCAAGAGGAAATATAGAATGATTTTTTACATTTTGTTGGGCAGTATTTGCTATAAGGAGAGATGCGAAGAAAAGACTGGTAAAAACTCTTTTATGGAGCGTGGTGCTGCATGGATTGGAAACGTGGTCATTGCAGAAAGCTGATGTGGGTTGACTGGAGGCATTCGAGGTATGGGTTTAGAGAAGAATGGATTGTGTGAGCTGGTTAACGAGGAAGAAAAACGATAAAGTGTCGAATGTGATGGAAATTGGTGGCGGAGATTCGGAGAAGGTTAAAGTGATGAATGAATGGAGGACGTGCTTAGAGGCGAGAGCAAGTTATATAGGGTATCAGAGGGGAGAAAAAGAGGAATTTTGGGTGACGCAAACGAAAAAGGTCTCAGAAATGGGGAATTTAGGATGAGGACTGTCGAAAAAACTTGCCGATCGATTGGAAAAATACCCAATAACGCTCATTTTGATGCTCGTTTATTTCTCTCATACTTTTGGTACAATACCAACTGATTGATTGGTCTTTGAACAGCCCCTATCCTTATTTATTCAAAAGCAGGGCCGTCCTTACCCCTCTCTGACAAACGCCTCCCGATTACTTCTCTTTTTAACCGATGATGATGCGTTACGAAATTTTTATCGATAGGGGAGCCGGAATTCGAATCACGCACTCCGCTACCGATGGACAACGACCGTCCTGTGGTCTCACGTCCTCGGGGAAATCCCTTCTTACAAACCCTTCCCTTGCATTCATCTCCGATTGGAATTTTTTTCTCCCAAGTCCGGAGACCCTTTCATTCTTATTCTTCCACCTGAAATCCCTTCTCCTTCTGTCTGTCTGTTTATTGTCCCCCATATTTTCCGCTCTTCTTTATCTGACCGCCGTACATACATGTATTATACCTGCCCCTTCGCCTTTCTCGACCCCAACGCACATATCCCTTCTACCCGTCGTCAAATTCAAAAGTCTCTTACCGCAGTGCACTGATGAGTGGATGCGCTGGCCACCCTCATCTTATTCGTGTGAGAAAATTCCTGGCGGTCACTACTATGCCTTCATCTCATCCATAGGCGTATATAGAAGCGTCTGAAGGGGGGGGGGGTTTACATGGGGGGTATGGAATTAACTTTTTTATCAATGGGGGGGTTACAACCCCCAACCCCCCCCCCCCCTGGATACGCCTATGATTCTCATCTAAACGGTAGCACAGAGAACATCGACATATACAGAAAGGAAGACATCGATAGTCCTTATTGCAGGCTCAGTAAGTCCCTACTTCATTAAGAAAGCATAGGTGTAAAAATGTTTAACGTAATACCTCTTGAAGCCAGGTTATCTCTATTGAGAAATTTATTGGAGCTCTGCACTCGTGGCTTACAACTAGAGACCTATAGGTACTCGAAGGATGGATTTTGCGAGTTACTGTATATTAAATACCTTTTTAATGCTATAAAAGTTTTTATTCTCCACACTCAACGAATATTGGCTAACTTTGGTTGTTTTTCTTTTTTTACTTGTATCTTTCAGGTGTATTTGTACTGTTTTGCTTGACTATATCTGTAATGTTAAACATATTGATTTTATGAATAAAGGTATTATTATTACATACTACCTTGCGAGCCTCCGTATAGGAGTAAAGCTTTACTCATAACTCGCTTACAAGAAGAAGATAGATAGCGTCTGGGCGCACTAAAATGGAACCTGTATTTTCGTGAAAAATTAACGACACAACATGGCTTCCGCGCACAATATGTCCGGTATCGGTATGCAAAATGCTTTGTTCCCTTTACATTTTCGGCCGACATACTTTTGGACAAACCATCTCGGTGCAGCGATGTTTCTTCCGTCCAAACCTCTGTATTCGGAGAATTCACTGCATAACTGACCCATTCAATATGGGCGATTGCATAGGGTGATAGGATATCAGCCATGGAAGGGGAGGGACTAGGGAAAAGGAGGCGGGAGAAGACAGCAGTGAATTTTGTTGGCAAATAATGGCTATCTAATGTTGCTAGTGTCATGCTGTTTTTGTTATTGACACTTATGGTGCTTGGAAAGAAGGAATTTTTATACCCATCAGTTCGGCAGTGTATCTCTCATATGTTGACACTTCTATCAGTTCCAGAGAGGTATATTTGTGGGTTCAAATAAATATCCTCCGTGTCGTACTGAAACTCACCTGATCTGAATTATTCAAGTACGCCCAGCCTAGCGAGTAGCCTTCCGAGTCTCCAAGGGTCTCAACATACAGAGAGGCCAAAAGCGACAGTGTCTGTAATAATTATTTGCGCTATCCCCCATAATGTCCTCAGAAAGTTCCTTCCCGGCCAGTCGGTAGTTCAGAAATACCGAATATTGAGAGAAAACGGCGTTTTAAAGAGAGATGATTTGAAAGATAGAGAAAGTGCTCCATTAGTAGTTAGTGCGAGGGGGGGCATGTGAGGCCCATGGTTAATATTTGACGAGAAGTACTTTTGGTGAGAAAAATGTGCCTTTTAATGGTATGAATGTGAAAAACATTATTTTGGCTATAAATAACGTTTTTTTTTCTTAATAAATAAAATTTCACATGGAAAAGTTCTCTTTTTTCCGATCACTAGACGTTGTCGTATTGAGCTCTGAAATATTTATTTATATTTTTTTCTGAGAATTTCCAGGGCTGGTGAGAGAGCAGGAGGTCGTTCTGCCGTAGGCTTCGGACGGATTACGTCAATTTATTTTTTCGCGATATCGAAAGAACTGTCGAATCGAGTGAAATATTTGGGGAGTTGAAGGAGGCGCTGTGATAATGGTGGTCCTGAATGATTCGGTGTCATGCAATGGGCTCGTGCATTGCTTTTTTTTATATATTGCCGTACCAATCCACGAAATAAAAATACCCTCACATTTCCGTTTTTTCAATCTCTTTCCCTGTTTTCTTGCAAAAAAAAGGCTGATTGATTATCGGCAAGCTTAAATCAAAACTAGCTTAGAAAAGGAGGATAGATGGCGTCTGGGCGCATGAAAATGGAGCCGGTATTTTGGTGAAAAATGAACCACACAACATGGCTTTCAAGCGCAATATGTCCTGTATCCTTATACAACATGCTTTGTTTCCTTTATGAATCATTTTCGGCTGACATGCTTTTGGACAAACCATCTCGGAGAAGCGACATTTCTTCAACCCAAACCTCTGTATTCGGAGAATTCACTGCATGGATGATCCATTCAATATGGCTGATTGCGCATAGCAATGGCTTCTAAGGGCGTTTGCTGAAAACTCTAAGGAGAAGAAGAAGCAAACTTATTGGACACATTTTGCCACTCAATAGCCTTTTGAAAATTACAATGAAAGGAGACATTAAGGTAGCTTGAGCGAGATATCATTTCACATACAATTCGATGAATTTGACCTCATTATATGGAAAAAGATCTCATCCTTCTAATGATTAGAAAATATCAGCCACTTGCTGTTGTGCTTTTCATGATGTTTGCCAAAAACATAAAATCAATTTTATATGGCAAATGGTACGCATGTGCACTCCAGGGACACTTAATTGAAAAAATGAGGCATTTATTATTAAACATTAATATTAAAAATTATTATTAAAAATGAACCATTAGATCTCGTCATAAATTTAACAGTTCGTAGTATATTTTTTATATTTAACAGTTCGTAGTAGCTTTTTCAGCTATTTTGAATAATAAATCAATTGCTCACCAAGGTAATTTTTACAGAATCTCAAAAAAATCTCCGGTTGTGGAGGCGTTTTCAGCGTACGGTCTAAAAAAATGAGTCGAACTATACCGTGTAACCTTAACACTGTAAAATTCATTTTGACAAAAAAAAACAGTACAAATTCCACTATTTATTTTAATGCTGTCAACCAGTTTCGACATCTAAAGTGTCATTTACAAGATAAACAAACAAGACAACAAGCGAAACCGGTCGACATTATTAAAATAAATAGTGGAATTTGTACTGTTTTTTTGTCAAAATGAATTCTAACTTCAATTTCCACCATGTATCGCCACAATCGATGAATTTGATTATCACTGTAAGTATATTTAGTTTATTACTGAGATTTTCAGTAATTTGAAATAAAGTTTTTCATCATAATTGTTACATCATTTACTTCATGCTTCTTGCAATTACTTAAATTTAAAATTTGAATATGGTTTCTTTTATGTCAAGGGAAAAATCTCACTCAAACTATCTTGATGGGAAGAACTATCGAGGAAGACCAAGGGATGGCAAGTTATGAGGAACGTAAAAATGACCACTTAATGAAGGATAACATGGTTTGCCGATATGATGGTGGAGTGGAGAGCTGCAGAAAAACAATAGTTGGATTGATAACTGTTGATGATGACCACATTCCCCTATCCTATCACACCGTATGATTCCTCCCACTGTATTCTTCAATATATCGCTTAACCCTTATGAGAACAAGACCGATAGGCAAATACCGACAAAATGTTGACACTAGTCGAAAGATGCCTACTAAGCATCTTCCTCTTCCACTCCTATCTTTTCTCTTTCATAGATGAAGGAATAGAATATATGGAACCATACGTTACGATAGCATGGGGAATATTGAAGTCATGAACGTATTTACGGTGGGGGGGGGGACGAACGGGACCGGACCCTCCCCAGAAGCAACTTTATTAAGGGTACCAACCTAAAAATACAAATTTAATTAACTAAATATTTACATCAAAATGGGCTATAAAATGCAGTTTTGTTATTATAATTTCAAAAAACTTTTCGGGGTAGGGCCCCCAATTTGGCTGAACTCAGACCCCTGGTACTCACCTATCAAAAATATCCCCCTCCCTCCCCCCCCCCCCCAGAGCCAAATTCTAGATACGCCATTGATTGAATTCGCTGTAATGCGCTTCCTGCCATATTGAATGTATCAGTTGTGCAGTTAATACGCCGGAAAAAATAGGTACCAATTAGTCGGGGATTTGTGGTGGTACCGTATGGAATTATCTAGGCAGATGCTAAATGGAAATATTTGTAATTAAAAGTACTGCATTACTCATAAAAATCATGGCCATATTGCGCGGGATAGCCATGTTTGGTGGATCATTTATCGTAAAAAACAGGCTTCACTTTCCTGCGTCAAGACGCCATTTTCCATCTTCCTGAATCCATCTTCCTGAATCCATCTTCCCTCTTTACCACGCAAGCATTCCTATTTTTGAAGTGGAGAACTTCTTATGGATGAGGGGGGGGGGGGGTGTAATCTCGCGAAAGCCTAGCGTCACGCGACACCCGACTACCGGACGGATAGTCGTTGCGTGGTTACGTTTATTGAAGCGCTTCGAATTTATTCACATTACTATCACTAGAGGGATATGGTGTAATTTAATTTGAATATTTTAGGTTTTTGTGTATTTCATGTAGTTATAATTAATGTATGAATATTAATTTTCTGAAATATTAATTTAATTAAATACGTTCATTCATTTTGTAATGCTATGTACTTCCCACTGCCAGTCATATCATAGAGTAAGCATTATATTATGCTTACTCTATGGTCATATCCATACTCAGTGTTCCACTTTTGTCAGACGTCCCGCGACGGCCATCTCATTTTTCATGAAATCCAAGTTTCGGAACATTACTACACCATTTTTTTTTTTAAGTCTTCCTAGGGTGAAAATAGCCGGTGGAAATTAATTTTTTTCTTCCTTGTGCCCCAATGCATCCTCGGCGGCCCATGATAATACGAGTACTCGTATTTTGCATCATCGCAGGCCTAGCTCCCACACCTAACCATTTAACACTTCTCCTCTTCTCGTAACTTTTCTTCATCGATTTACGTAAACTGTCATCAGCTATACTTCAGGTTTTGAGGCTCAAGAAAACGAATGCGCGTTTGTCCGTAATGATTTCAAAGCAATTTTAGTGTTTACTGACTGAGTGTCTGATTTGTTATTCTTAAGATGGATCATATATATTATTACAGAAAGGTCTTTTTCTGTCATTCCGTATATGCTCCGTTAATACGGCACCTACAGTGATAAATGAGGTATCATTTTAAACTTTGAATCACCGGCTTCTGACGGAAAATACATTATCAATCTCAAATTTCACTATTTACGCATTAATTTGACTTAAAAGTTTCGATAAACTCTCTTGCCTGTATTGTATTCATATGTTTTGTATATTTTTGCAAGAAAACAAGTATAAAGAAAGTACTTTATGATACACCTTCTTCTCTATTTAAAACCCAATTACACCGTTTCCTTAACATACTTATTCCCTGATAGCGTGAGAGTGCGAAATTTTCGCACGGGATACCTAGTCGATATATATTGAGAATCGAATACTCTAAATCTCTATATTTTCATTGTTTTCATGCGGCACACGGGGGTTACCTTTTCTATGTTATTTTTTTTCAGGAAGGCTGAGGCAGAAGCAAACCATATTTCAATTCTCTGCTGCCTGCAATCCCCCGTAATCGCATGCTTTCGTGACTGTTATTTGGTCGCAGTTGATAGAATGGTATTCACTAAGCCATGGCATTACGATAAAAATAATATTTCCTGAAAAATGTGGGCAACCTTACGCGATGAAAAAAAAATGAACGGATTGTGATTTTCATGCGTCGAAAAAAAAATGCACAGCGATCGCGTGTGGAGTAAGCGTAGTAAACATCAGTGAGTTCCAAAATGGGAAATTTATCCACGTCTTTAATCTAAGATCTAAATCTGTAATCCATCGATAATATCACTTTTTCTCTCCGCTTCGATGAGCTCACATTTTTAATATTAAGGGTTTTAATACTGATCAGTGTTTTTTCTTGCCCTCGATCCGTTCCATTACTTGCCAACCATCATTCCTCACTGTCTCCACTCGACTATGCAGAACGCAGTTTTTTTTATGAAATTTATTTTCTGATAATGGTTAGTTTACAGTAGTTTATAGGTTGTTATGACGTAATTTTCCGAATATTGTTGGAGGGATAGGGTCAAGAATGAGTGGGCGATGAAAGAATGTGGAATTGACGTTCCGGTAATAGGCGTATATGAAGAGAGCGTCCTTTGTTGGTTGTGCCATGTTGAGATATGGATGACAGTCGAGTAACGAAATCAGGTTCGTGATAGAGGAGTGAATGGTGTGAGAGGAAGAGGTAGACCGCAAAAGTCACGGGTGAATGTGGTAGAAGAGACACTAAAGAGGAAAGAATATTAGGATTCTAACGAATTGGAGAGCATGTTTGAAGCAATGCATGAATGTAGGAAAAGCGAAAGTGATTTTAAGGCTATGGCAAAATGGAGGAAATTATTAAAATCAAAGCCAGTTTTCTGGGTCTAACGCCGAGACTCAAGTTTTTTTTACTGTGCCTACCCCGACAATGTCGGCCCCAGTAGTGATGGGGTTAAAAGTCCTCGCATGCCAATATAAGGGTCGCGGGTTTGAGTCCCGCCTGAGTGGATTTTTCAACACTTAAGACATGGATGTTCATGGTCGTCCACAAAAAACGAGTTAATTTCAAGAGAGGACGGTATGGACCTAAATTCGCTCGAAATAAAAAGACGAAATTACTATTATTACTACCCCGAAAGGGAACGGCGTGATGGGTACGTATGTATGTATTTCGACAATTTATACCCTGTCGAAATCAAGGAACTTTATTTCCCATTGATTCATATTCATTTCGTATTTATCTCCCTGATTTTCCAGTGCATTTCTGAAATGGAAATTCTTTGGCTGATCAACTAACGTATTCACTCGGCAATACATCTTAATGTTATGAGGATAATATACAGGTCAAGGTTGGTTCAAATGGGTGAGAGTAGAAAATCCTCTAGATTTGTACATGCACCGCCCCAGGTGGCTGTCTGTTTACACGATTTCTTTCTTCACCTCAGCGTACGTCCTACCATTATTCGTCCCACCGATGAAGCCTATTATTTTTCTTCCCCTTTGCCCACTTACCCAACATCCTCCTCATCTTATCGTGGCCTTAAGCATCCCTTCGCCCCTCATCACTCCTTCTAAACACCTGCTCTGCCTTCTCTTGATCTCCTCCCGAAGTCCTCTTTCTCACCCATAACAAGCACTTTCTCCATTCTCCTCCACGCCCGCATGCCTGCAGCCTATTCTCGTCCTCTTTCCTCAAGAGTCAACGTTTCTGCACCATGCAACGAATCCGTACAAAACTCATTTTGTGTCATTTTTTTATTGAAAGGGCTACTCTATGGCCGTGGAAGGAATTTTAGGCGTTGAAAATGCGTCTTTCCCTTCCGCGCAGAAATGGAGATTGGCTTGACTCATTTTTTTGAGCCGGAAGCCGAAGTGTCCTACCAAAGGACCATCTGAACGAGTTGCGGCCAATCCGGGTGCATATCCCTATGTGAAGCGTGTACCTACTTCGTCTTTATTATTTTTTATTATCTTTTGCGCGTTAGAACCTCCAATATGGTGCGTGGCATGGGCTGTTAGTATTTAACAACCTTGTGTTTTGGCGAATTAAGTGAAGTTTTATCGTGCATACACATCTACATACCACTCTGCGGGAGTCGACGCAGAGGCTTGTGGCAGAGGGTGTTTGGACGCCATCCTTGCAAGATGGGGGGAGGGCGGAATAGGGATAAGGAATATGTAAGGGGACAGGAGGATGTGAGACTAGAATGTCTATTTTGGAACTATCTGTTATTGTGTTCACTGAATGGTCAGATAAATAAGTTATCATCAATCGTTGAAGCTTCATTTCGGTTCTTCCTCATAACGCTAAAAAAGCAGTATGATAAAACAGATCTCATATTTTTTCAATGACAATGTAATCAATCTTTCAATTCATGATACAACAGGTGTTTATGCCTCACTGAGAATTAGACCCGACCAGATCGAAGCGACGCAAATTATCGCAAGCGTGTAGGCAACTATGTTCACATCAACTAAACTATGTCTACACCTTTTGAGTCACCGCAGGGAAGTGGCAGGGGTTGTTAGGAAACAATCCGTAAAAATGGGAGGGAATAGGGAAAAGGAATAGGAGGAGGGAGAGGAGGAATGTGAGTTGCGTGTGTGGCAGGGGATGTGAGAATACCAGCCGTGAGAAGAGTAGGGAAATGGGAAAAGTAATAGGTTATAGGATGAGAGTGAATTGCAATTCAGTCGAGCGTCTCGCTCTGTTCTTTATATTATTGGGGACACTTTAGTATTACGTCAGACGTTTTAGGGGGAGGGGGGATGGGCTTTTCTTGGATTGTCTTACGTTGGGGGGCATGGGGTCCGAGATCATTTTACGTAAGATTTTTTTACAAGTGAGATAATATTTTTAATTACTCTCTCACTATTAATTTTTAAATAGTTTTTGTTTAAAAAATCGTGGGTTTCATTGCCGCGCTCACCGTGTAGTTTCCCTTAAGGAAAGGTTCGTAAATCGTAAGTTATTATTCGGTTAACGTTGTGGTAATTTAAACACCTCGGATAATTTCCACCAGTATCATTTGGCGTATTTTCAGTAAGCCCTGATTGTGTTTTATTTCAATACTAGAAAACTACGGAAATAATTAGTTTTTGATAGATTCTAATTTATTTTAAGTCGTTTCCAAGACGAAATCCTGCGACCACGAATTGTTTCATATCGGTAGATGGCAAACGTTGGTTCCATCACCGCTCCTTTTATATCTCGGGCTTAGTGTTTATTCAGTAGGGAAGCAAGCAATGAAATAGGCATCGTTAATTAAAAATTTATTCTATGCTCATTCTTCCAAATATTTTTGATAACTTACGTAAGATTGGGAATTTCATGAAACCGTGCGTTGTCTTACATAGGGGAAGGTGTGTCAAACGGCTTCCAGCATCGTTGTACTTGATACTTGAATGGCCCCTAATCACTAATGGTGATCGCATAGAAGGAATTTTTGTACCTATCAACTCGGCAGTGTATTTATCTTTTCTGTATCTGTCAGTTCTGGGGATTTGTGCCGGGATATTTATTTTATATATTATCTCACACAAAAAACGACTCAATGGCTAATTACGTTGAGGAAAATATGTTAAATTTGGAGGGGATTCGGTCAAATAGGGAACGTTGTGATAGGGAAAGACGGAATTTCGGGATGTGTAGGAGATTGAAGTAACGTGTGGGGCGAGGAGGGACACGAATTGGAAAGAGAGAGAGAAGGTCGCAGGAACGAAGCTGTCCATTCATTATACTGTGTGAGAATTTCAGGTCAGACAGTGCACTTTGAAGGACGAAATTGATTCACGGGGTGAATTCTTGAGGGAGGGAATGCGATGGCGGGCAATGGCTACAGTCGTCTGCGTATAGTAATATGTTGCATCCTTTGGAGATGATAAAGACGACAATGTCATCTATATATATGTAGAGAAAAGAGAAGTGGGCCGAGAACGCTGCCCTGTGGTACCCCAGAAGATATAGGTAGGAGTCTAGAGGAAATTCCACAATAAGTAAGAAAGTTGCCATGGATGCTACAGCGAGATTGTAGCTTGTGGACCAGAGTGCGTCAACTGCGATGACGGAAGCGATCATTTTTCCGTTTGCGTCGTAATTATTTTTTGTTTTCTTCAAAAACCCATCACGCTTTCGGGAAATGTTCGCTTCTTCGTGGAGGAAGGAAGGAGAGGCGACAGCGCCCGCCCATCGGATATTCCTTCGCACCGATCGCCCTTGCTCCTCAAGGGCCGCTCTGAGGTGGGGGTGGGAGGTCTTCTCCCATTTCCGGTCGAATAGATAAGAAGAGAGGAGAAGGAGAGCCTAAAAACCTAGACGGAGGAGCATGAAACGAAACGCCCCGCCGCCGCTGCTTCCCCTGCACTTTTTGAGGCCTCGACCGCCGCGCTGTTGTGCGTGTGCACCTCCGGTAGTTGGTAGGAGACCGCCGACTGGGGTGGTGGTGGAAGAGGAGGAGGATGTGGGTTGGAAGTTGCAACGGGGGCGTGCATTTCGGGTTGGTTGGGGGAAGGGGTGGTTTGGAAGAGGGATGGAGGAAGGGCCCCTGTCACATCGACACGAAGAGGGTGTACTACGGTGGAGAAGGGGGGGAGGGGGCCGAATCGTAGCGGCCGAACAGCGTTGCCGAGTCATTTCGGACCCTCAAGTAGACTGCACTCTTCATAGACGCCAGCGTTACAACTACTGTCGCCGTCAGAATAGTATGGAGCTGGACTCCAAAGTGTTCAACATCAACACTGAGCATATTATTGACACAAGCCCGTCCAAGATAGTATAGCGCAGTTAAAATATCCTGATTTGGCTCAGAAAAAATTGAAAAGTTAACAATTTTTTTTCTTTTTTTTTGTAACTGCCAACTGCGAAATTATCTTTGTCACACTCTAATCGTCATATTTTTTTACTTAACTCTGTTTTATGATAGCTAAGGCAAGCCATCAGTGAAAGCAGGATTTTTTAAAACTTGAAAATGTGCTATTCAGTTCTTGTTTTCACTCGAACAGCCGCGGTGAAACCTCCTTCTCCTAAGGAATGCTGAATAAATATTTTGAAAACAATCTTTTGCTACAATTAGAAAACGAAATATCGGAGAAAATAAGACGATTATTTGACGAGTCTATTTTTTTCATGAACACTTTCTTCCAGTCATAGATGCCGACCGCCGCGCCATTTCAGCCTAGGACGTATTACACATCGTCGGAAAGAGAATTCATTTGTCTTGGAAATGAAATGCATCTCGGATATATATGCCATTCACGTGCTGTCACGATGTGAGTCATGATAAATCCAATCAAAACACGTTCATTTTTGCCCGACTTGGTCGTGTTTACAAAAACATTGTGAAACTACGATCATGAACCACACTGAAACTTAAAAACTTATTTCACGATTTAAGCATTAAATCATGATGCCCTCTCGCGTCTTTTCAGGGTATGTCCTCCTTTGATTAATTTCACTATGAGCTTTTGAATTAAAAATTTATCGGAGTCAACAATTTTAGTTCAAGGAAGTTGAAATCGAAGCGAGACCTCCTTTGTTTAATTTAGAAAAAAATGAGCAAGAGCGATTTTAAGAGCTAGCAGTGGGTTTGTTGGCAGCTGAAGACATAATATTTCTTCGGGGACATGACCACAATGAATTCAGCAATGCGAAGTTTATGTAGAGTTTAATACTTCTCCCAACTACCAAATACGTTATAATTCATTTCTATACCGTCCTTGTTGATCAAGCTCAAACCTTAACACCGGCAATGCTCCACCAGCTCCGTATGTGTCGCGAGTACTCGTCTGCTTCGGTACCCCTGGTGACATCATCCGCAGAACGGGCCCGTTTTGGCCACGGGATCGACCTACCTTGCATGTATTAGTAGTACCATGCTTTAGGCGATAATCCATTTTCAGATGTGGAAATAATGGTATTTCAAATCTGTCCGTCCCACATTTCGTGTAGGTACTTTATCTAATATTTATGATTTGACGCATTGTGCTATGCTCTTGCTCATACTCTATTGCTATTTTTAGCATTTTAAAAAGATATCTATTTGATGCGTTTAATTCAACTCCGAAATTGTAGTGTAAAATAAAAAAGGCGATCGCTCATCGTACTAATCAGCTATAAAAATGTTTTATTAACCAAAAATGTTCAAACCTTAACAATAATGGTTTATTAAACGTATTTATTAAATTATTATCTAAACGTAGATTAATTCAAGTGTTTCTTATCCTACTATGTAAAAATATCCCAAGATGAAGCCCGAATACATTTGTGTTATTCTATATCATTTCCTTTGTTTTTTAAGCGGAATCTTCGCAGCTCTTTCGACAGTGATTTCACTCCCCGGTGGTCAAAAATGTGGTAATAAAATCTCCCACTCACAATCTTCATCCTCTTAACTGCAAGCCGTCGCCGAGGCGAGTGGCAGGGGATGTTAGGACACCAGCCACGGAAGGGGAGAAATTAGGGAAAAGGAGAGGGCAAATATGAATTGCACAATTAAGGTGACTCTGGCCTCAGGGTTACTTATTCCATATTTTCTGAAAACTTAAATATAGCATCTTTGAAGTGCGTTTTATACTTAGATGAAAAAACAGGGTTTCCAGGCCAGTTTTATTGCAAGTCAATTCAGCCTTGAAAGTGGAGATTTTAGCATGGGTTATAATGGAGATTGCTCTGATTATAGCAGAAAAACGTCAATTTGAACGAGGAAGCATGTATAGGCTTTTAATTAAAACTATTCACAAGAATCGAAAAGTCCTGGGAAATTGAAGAAATATGAAACATAGGAATCTTTCCACCTTAGTTCTTAAAATTATTGGCGAATTACTGCCGTAATTGAAGTCAAAATGCGGTAGTTCCATACAAATGGCGCTGCAGTCGGCTCCTATGGCTGGAAAAATGTGGTGATTAAAAATATAATATTGGAATAATCTGCGTATCATGTGCCTTTGTTTTGGTTTTCAATAGGAAACCGATTTCATCGGTGAAAGCAGGATTTTATAACCAAATTAATAAATATTTGTAATTTAGTATTTGTTTTGACTCACATAGTCAGTGTAGAGCCACCTTAACGGTTTGTCTAATGTTACTACAACGCTCTGTTGTTGTTGTAAACAAAAATGATGCGTGGAATGATGGCAATCATCTACCTATCACTCACTCTCTCTCTATCAGCCCGTCGATGAGTATAGGTATCTCTCATATTATGTCACTCTTATCAGCTCTAGAGATATAGCGCGGGGCAAAAATAACTTCTTCCGTGTCGTACTGAAACTCGTCTGCTCTGAATGTTTCGAGTAATATAAGCCTAACTCTCCGAGTCTAAGTTGGGAGTCTCTTTAGTGACACCCAAGCTAGTCCTGCCCGTCGGCTGAGATACCCTCAGCATTTTTTAACTGAACGAGCGGCTTTCCTTTGTATCTTATTTACTTCGCGAATGAAATCTGCGAAGGGTTCCAAGTGTGATGCCCTTGGCACCTTTCTTAATGCCGACGCCGGGTCATCGCCCATCCTTCATTTCCTCATATAATCTTACATTTGCCCACACTACGTACCTGTCCTAAATGGTGCAAAGGACTTCAGTTGTCGGTCGTCTCCCCTCCCATACCCAAATGAACAGTAAATATAACTGGCTGGATATGGTGGAAGTTCTCGATATTCATAATAAATATAAACACTCAATATACATAATAAATTAAATCTGTAGAAGATTACCAAGTGTTTTTATTAATTATGAAATGAACAGTGTTTTTACATAATAAAGGTTAAAAACTCACAAAGTAGGTATATAAACAACAATATTTAACTGAAGACGACACATTGTGTCTTCTTCAAGGTCTTGAAGATGACACAATGTGGCGGAACCTACTAGTAGAAAGCAACTAGTGGGTCGGTTTTCTTTTGTTAAATAGTGTGTATTGTATACTCTGTGAGTTTTTATTCTTTTATACATGGGTATCAAATTATTCCACAAAGTGACAAATTCGGTTTTAGCTGATATAGTGTTTTCACTCATTGTAACACGTCAGCGATCTTTTTTTTAGTGTTATTTGGATGGGAGAGTGCGTTAGGAGTGAAGGAAGCGCCGGGAAAGCGCCGGCCACCCCTGAAACGGCAACACCGTTGACGAGGGGTGGGTGGGAGGGTAGAGGTGGGGAGAGGGAGAGAAACGCTGAAAGAGACGGAGATAGAATCGATTCGGAAAAATGGCGCCCACGGGGGTGAGAAAAAATTTCGTTCGGCAAAGCACGCACCCTCCCTCCCCCTCCCTCCAAGTGCACACACCCCCTTCTTTATATATTTCTCCTTTTTCCTCGATTTTCAGTTCCAACCCCCTTTCAGGGTGGGAGGGTTTTCGTACGCGCATAAGGGACCGGCCGATTGGGTGGCGTTGCCTTGTTTACACTGCACTCATCTACATCCAAATCATACCCCTTGCAAGTCACCTCAAGGGTGTGTGGCAGGGGGTGAGTTATCAGCTGCAGCATGCAGCTGATAGCTCACCCCCTATTACTATTAGTGCTTTTATTTTTTATTAGTATTATTATTATACTATAGTATTAGTATTCCTCCCCAGTACCTACTATATCCTACAAATGTTGATGGAACTACGACTATTAATGCATTTGCAAAATAAAACTTAAAATACCTGTCACGGGGGGTCAAATTTGACCAACATGCACCACACTAGTGCTACCAATGCTATAGAAACCAGGAGTAGCCATTTATGTATTTTGTAACTACATAAATGACTGAGCGGTCTAAGGCACCTGCCTAGAGATTATGCTTGGCTTGCGGTCGCAAGTGCTTGCGATTTTTGGTCCTCGCGGGCTCGAAATCCACTTCTGACGAATTTTCCCCTGTCACACAACCCCTCAGGTGGCTTGCAGGGTACTGTGTAAATGTAAAATTGGGCAGGGATAGAAGAGTTATTCACGAAGTATGCGAGATGTGCTGTTAGTGCCTATTGGGTTGCAGATTGAGAAACAATCATAATAGAGCAAATAAAACAATTAGCTGCACTACCCATCTACAGACCTAATTTTTAAGTCTAAGTGGCAGCGATAATGGTCTCTTATTGTTTGCGGTAAATAAGATTCCAAGCATGTTTACAGTCTGATTTCCTTGCGCCGGTAAAGTTTTATAATAAAAACCCCAGTTAGCGCCAACGTCATTTCTTTTTACACCGCAACCTTGGTTCCTTGAAGGCTTTCCCTTTCGTGGGTTTGAAATTTCTCTCCAAAACGCTCGTATACTTTCCTAGTATTTTCTTATCAGCGTAGTACGAACCAGGAGTGGAAACAAGCAAAGGATTTTGATGCGCACAATTTGCGCTATCCAGTATATTTTCGTGTGGTCAAAAGTTTGCCATTTTGGTTTGTAAACTCATCTCATTGAATTGGGTCTCTTTCAGGAGCATTATTAAAACCAGAGATGGTATACTGTAACTTAGGGATGAGCATCGAATGCCGATATCCAAGAATAACTAATTTTTAGTTAGCGTCCGATGATCGATAATTTACCCATCCATAGTAATCCATTTTTGTTGCCGCACGATGTATACTATATTTTATATGATGATAACGATGTTTCCTTCCAGTATTTCGTATAAAATTGGCTAAATATATTCTAGTTTTCAAGATATATTTTTATCCTTAATTTAAACATAAACTTGCATCAGCTGATAATGTTAATCTTCGTTATTTGCTGAACAGCAAGTCAATTTTTTAAAGCATTGGCTAATTTATTTTGAAAATACAATCTCAAAATGGACCTATTAAATAAATTTTGGGATTGTTCACGTCAATAGTATATCATTCCAAAGACAGTATTGCAAATGCGACAATAAACACAATCTGAACTTAACCAAATAAAGGAATTTTAAAATTTATTTGTTCACTATAAAGTTGAAAATCAATGCAAACGGTAAAATTATACAATTAAATAAATGAGGCGTGAGAGGCCTTATTTATTTAATTGTAACCCAGGATAAGCTGGAAGGGTTTGTTTCAGAAGTACAATGGAGGAATGCTGTGCTTTCTCAACGGATGCCATAGGCATGAGCGAGTGGAGGAGATTATCAATGCTACGATAGGTTGCAAGAATGCAGGGTTATAAAATACCATAAGTTATGTATATCATCATAAAACATTGTAAATCGTGTAGTTCGAAGGCATAATATCGTTAAAGCGATGGAAATACGCACCGAGAATGTTAAATTCCCCCTTGCAGCCTTTATAGCTAGTAAACAAGGTACTGTGAGTCTAGGAAACAATGGAAAAATTGCCTAGCAACGAAAAACAAAAAAATATATCGTCATTTGCATTAATTTTGCGTTAAAACTTGAAATAATTCAGTTTATCGATCGAAAGAGAAAAATCCGTTGCAATAATTAAATGTTTTGATCTTTTAGCCTCATTTTGGTTGAAGAATGAAAATTCTCTCTCAATTATTTCATATTTTAATGAATGAAAGAAAATTACTCTACACGGAAATTATTCGTTTTTCCCATTTAATCCCAATTAATTTAAATTAAAAAACAAAATCCTATCATGGATCGAAATGAATAAAAATGTCGGGATTTTTGATTTTTGAAAAATAATGAAAGTAAGTGGTTTTCGTCATCGTTTGGCAATGAAATACAAGGTGCAGTTTCCTGAATTACAAAGCAAGAATAGGATGGAAATTCATACTTTTCACGCAATTGAATGTTAGTTCCGGCAAATATTTCACCTGGAACAGAACAGCTGAAATTATGTGCTATCCGACATCTTGGTTTATCAGCATTCGTCGCGTTGAAGTGGACTTCCTTTCTTCGAGCATAATTATAAGCATGATATATGTAGTACGACGGTTGATAAAAAAAGTACGTAGAATTTTCTTTTTTCTATAAATATATTTATTTATTCGTCAATATTAATTTTGTCCCCTTCAAAGTAGTCCCCAGTAGATGTAATATATTTGTGCCAGCTCTTTTTCCAATCTTCAAAGTACTTCTGGAGCGCCATTTTGGGTATGGCCTTTAGATCCTTCGGTGATTCTGTCACTATTTCCTCAATGTTGGCAAATCGTCGTCTTTTCATGTTTTTTTTTTTAATCTTAGGGAATAGGATAAAGTCGCAGGGGGCCATGTCCGGAAAATACGGGGGGTGAGACGTCATAACGATGATGTCTTTTTCGCAAAAACATTCACGAACAAGCAGTGAAGTGTGAGCACGTTTATTTTAGAAATTTAACAATTTTCAAATTTAACAATTTAGGGACAAATTTTGCTGCCATCGTCTCATTCCCAAAATATCTGAAATAATTGCTTCGCACGAGCCATATGGCTTGCCAACATCTAAATCTACATCTACAAAATACCCTGCAAGCCACCTCAGGGGTGTGTGGCAGGGGGTGAGTAATCACCAACATGCATCACACTATACCCTAAAGTTAGTGTAACTACGACTAATTATGCATTAGCATAAATCGCTAATGCTTGTCACGAGGCGAAGCCTCACAAGCATGCACTACTACACTACAGATGTCATCACAATGGAGAGGGATTGTCAATATACATGCATTCTAGAACTACACAGATGGACAGAGACTCAAGACCCATGTAGAAAACATGCAAGGCGTGCTGTTAGTATGTACTAGGTAACAGATAAGGATTCAAGTATTAGGAGTACTACTACTACTAAGAGCTACACTACCTACAGAGTTAAATTTGAAAAAATGCGTAGTAATGAAATTCTGGGGGAAAAATAACTCCCCACAACAGAGCTATTTCATTCAGGATACCCAATTAGAGACGGTAGAATCCGTAAAATATCTCGGAGTTAGGCTCAATAATGATCTATCGTGGAATAAACATATTCGGGAAATAACAGGTCAAGCTAATCGTAAATTGGGATTTGTTAAAAGAATTCTAGGCAAGTGCGACGACAAAGTGAGAGAAATAAGCTACTTCTCCCTCGTTAGACCCCATTTAGAATATGCTTCCAGTGTTTGGGATCCTCATGAAACAGGCTTAAAAACAGAGTTAGAACGTGTACAGAGAAGAGCAGCCAGGTACGTGAAAAGCCGTTACGATAGTCTTGTTAGTGTTACTGACCTCTTAGAACAACTCGGATGGGAATCACTGTCAGACCGTAGATTGAAAACAAGACTAAATCTATTATGTAAATTCAAGAGTAGTTTATTTTCCGTCGAAGTTGATCATATTTTACGACCGCCAACGTACTATGGTAGATTAGATCATAAAAATAAAATAAGAGAGATAGACTGTAGAACAGATAGATTCAGAATGTCGTTTTTTCCGCGAGCGATAAGAGACTATAACGGCTGTGTAAGGACTTAGAAATAGATTAGTTGACTGGTAGTGTAGCTTACTAACTTATGTATTTCTTAAAGCATGTTTGCGGAGTTTTATGGTGATTCTAACAGCATGTTTTGCATGTTCTAGCTTCATAGGCAGATTGCCCTCTTAAGTAGCATGTAGAATATTATGTGTCATCGTACATGTGTGGCGTGCATGTGGGGATTCTCTTGCATGCTGTATGATGGTTTTTAGTTATCCTTAATATTCATGACCGTGCGGTGTGCATGTGGCGGTCCGCTTGCATGCTGCATTTTGGTGACTTGTCACCCCCTGCCAAACACCCTAGAGGTGGCTCGCAGGGTAATATGTAGATGTAGATGTAGATGTAGATGTACCTAACGACAAACCTAGATAAATGTCTCATTGGCAGCTGTTATGGTCCCTTATCGTTCGTGGGAAAAATGACATTTTAAATCTGTCCGTTCTGCAGTCTACTAGTAGTTCCCTAATTTTTTTCTCAGCATCATTGTCAGCATCCTCTCTGATAGATAATGTTGATAGATAATTCGGCGATTGTCCATAATAATTTTCTTCACTTTACGACATTTTCATCTGTTTTTGCTGTACTGGGGCGTACTGGACGCTCGTCATCTTCAACGTCTTCACGACCCTCTGGAAAGGTTTTTACCACTTGTAAATGCATGTTTTTAGCATATACGACACGCCAAAAGCAACATTTACTATTTGAAATGTGGTGCTGCCTTTTATTCTGTTCTTATAACTTTAATGCAAATTCTTTGTTTCATGTTTTCCATTAGTAAAAATTCCCAGAGCACATCAAAACACGTGTAACCATTTCGAAAGCCTAAAATAAAGTAAACGACCAATATTTCAAAGTACAGGGTCAGGGACATGTACGTCAGGGACAATCGTCTCAACACAACAAAATAAAATGGTGACAATTGCACTTTTACCACCGGCGAAATTAAAATATTCCGCGTACTTTTTGATCAAACCTCGTTTGTTATATCCATTAGTGAAATATTTGAAAATAAATTCCCTTAATATACGTTGATACGCCCCCAAAACATATTTAAAACACTGAAAGTAAGTGGTATTCCTCCTCGTTACAACAAACGCAACATCCTGTGGAGTTCGTGAATTAGCAAGAAAAAAAGAATAAATGTTTATATTTTTAACAGGGACGTATAAGTTCTAGCTTATGTTTCACCCGAAATTGAGTAGTTGAACCTATTTATAAACCTACTATGATTTCAATGTTTTGGCCTAAGTAGACTAGTAGTACTACTTGAA
The DNA here is from genome assembly GCA_963573305.1 of Pyrrhosoma nymphula. Lineage (NCBI taxonomy): Eukaryota > Metazoa > Arthropoda > Insecta > Odonata > Coenagrionidae > Pyrrhosoma > Pyrrhosoma nymphula. The sequence continues at coordinate 31,817,597 of OY754335.1, read as the reverse complement.
TCTCAATGCTACTCAATTTCTAATCTCTCTTTCCAACCTTGGGGCAAGCAGCACCCTCTCCAATATATTACAACCCCCTTGGAAAGCAAGCATGTGGAATGAATATCCAGTGTGCGGGGATGCCAAGTTCACCTTCCGAAAGGTATAGCGGTGTGTGCAGTGCAGGAGGGAAAATTGACGAGAGGGTCCTTCTGTCTTTCAGTCCTCCGCCTTTCCCGAGGGAAAAAAAAGGGCTGAGGAGAAGGCCGAGAATGGTTCGGAGGGCCCCTTGTCTAGTCTTCCCCTTGGGTCCAAACTTTTAGAATTTTCCCCCCCTTGGCGTCTTCCGACGTAGGAAAGCCGATCCGCACTGACTGACAAGAGGCCCGAAATTATTTTTAAAACTCGGCTTTCATTTCCCGTTTTTCCTTCTTCCGGTGCTTGGAGTGGATGGGCATATAGTTACCTCAACTCAGTGCTATATTCAGGAGGGCTTCCGAATATCTGAGCCTTGACACTGACGGAGTTTTGAAGTCGCAACCTCGAAAAAATCAAATAATTCCATTAAAAAGTCGAGATTTGTCTAGTTTGTGACGTCAGGCCCACGACATTGTTGAGGTCGATTCTTCGACGACCGCGGATACTTTACTTTCACGAAGGGAATTACTTTATCGTAGTATTTTAACTTTTACGTGGCACTGTTATTAGCTGCGATCGCCGGAATTACACTGGAACCTACATTCAAGAAGAGAGTACTTGAAACCATACGGTACGATAACACGGGGGAATATTGAAGCCATTAGAATATTTAGAATGGACTCTCGGCCATTTTGAATGCATCAGTCTTGCAATTAATATGCCGAAAACATAGTTATTGGTAGCGGAATTATCGCGGAACCGTAGTGATTTATCTAAAAACTTGCAAAATATGTGTTATAAATATAACTCTTTTAGGCTGGACCTAGTGGAAGTTGTTGATATTCATAATGAATAAATCTTTGAAATCTTCTTCTTCTTTTGAAATTAATCTTCTTTGTTAACTGTGACAGATTTATGAAAGCGAAATAGTACTCTCCAAAAAATAATTATAGTAATCTCCAAAAAGTAGTGTAGATATTATTCATAAAATTTAACCTTTCTCTTCCGAGCACATCTGTCATTCTCTCCCCAAAGTGTATTTCATTGTGATATAATGGTTCTGCGTAGTACATTTTACAATTTATTTTCAAATAGTTGACACCCATGTATTTGCATTGTATTTTGATTCTTATTCGTATATTTTGCACTGCAGAAAGCGACCAAATGTGGAATTTATCTGCGTTTGGAAGTTAGAAGAAGATTCTTATACTGTAAAGAGCTTAAAAATGTGCATTTCAAGTATTAATAAAAATGGCCTTGTTCACAACATTAATTAAAATTAATCGATCAAACTTCTCTGTGTCGATACGATCATGAAGCGGTGTTGCACTCCTTTTACAATGTGGAATCATTGCACGGCATATGTTTTCCATCTTTTTAATCGACCTTATGCTTATCCAAGTCCCGTAAAATAGATCGCGAGAAGCCATCTTGTAAACTCATAACTTTCTCTTGTGACCTTATACATGTTCGGTATAGTTACTTTCTCGAAAATAAATTACGAGCTTTTGTCTTCGATGTATTAAAATCGGGAATATTTTTGTGAAAAGTTATGAATTCCAGGGGTTTGTGCACCACGGATGATTGTTCGTTTGAATCTTGATCGTTCGATTTTCTTTCAAATTCAAATGGATTTTGTACTGAAGTTCAAAGACGGCGTCCTTACCGAGATTTATATCTGGAAAAGTTGGTCGTAAACTATCACTTGAAGGCAGAAAAAAAACTATTTACGACGTTCCACAAGACTTGTTCAAATAGATCAGTGGTGCAGACGTTCAAATTGCCCTTCGTAAATAGTTACTGAGAGAGGTCTAAGTATCTTGCTCGTGCGTACCGGAAAAGATATTTTTTAAACCCCATGACCACCGTCCACAACGGACGTCCTCTCTAAGAAAATCCTATCACTAATCCCCCACATGACGTATTTTTTTCCGAAATACATTATCTCCGCGCGCAAAGAAAGCACAGTTTGGGTTTTCCCCTGATAAAAAAAACGCATTCGTGGAAAACGGAACGGTCTTCGGATTATTCCACGCGCGTGCCAAACTTTCCGGAACGTTTCCGTGTGCTTCGGGTCCGAGGCCGAGAGATAATGGTTAGGGATGAACGGACGCTATTTGAGTTTGCCGTGTTCGGGACGGAGTAGCGCCGCCATTAGGAACGACAGCCGGCCGGCGGCCATCCTAAGGGAGAGGCGTTTCATGTGTTTCTCCCGCGCACGGGAACCCGACCCGTGGCGTCGCGAGGCGGTCGCTGGAGGAACTATTGCGCCGGCCGGCGAGCCACAAGGGAAAGAGCCGTGAGAGGCAGGTAGAAAGAAGGTTCTTTTTCGATTGAATATAACATGGAGAATCGCCCCGGGAGTAGGAGCGAACTTGATGATACGAACACGCATGTCCACTCATTCGTGCCAACGCCTCGTGAGGATATTTAGGAAAAGGGAACGGGAAGAAGTTTTTCGCACAATTCTTCCTTCCTTTCGATAAAACACATCGGCTTTTCGTACGCACGGCCATTGGTCGTCGAAGGGCAGTGATAATTAATATGTACAGCCGGAGATAAAGTCTTCCGGTCGTGTGTACGCGTGATGGCGGTCGTTGAATCGAAGATGGGAACTTGCCGATCGCGGTTGGCATAGTCTTAGCTGTACGTCGTTGGTATAAGACGGCGGTAGCCTCCTCTGAGCGTGGGCGTTGCGCCCCCATTGGCGATGAGGACAGAACTCCCGGTACCAGGCGCACATAAGTGCGGGAAGGGTGTCTCTACTCATTCGCGTTTCTTCTCACCCAGGCGGTGGCTGTTTTTTTCTCGTTTCTTCTCTCGAGAAAATAAAAAGTGACCGTTGGGTGTCTCGGGGGCTAGGTCCCAGAGGGTCTTGAAGAGCAAAACGGCTGGGACGACCCTTAAAAAAATACATACAATACATTATCATATTCATTCGCTCAACCACGTACCTACCGACCAAATCGTTCCGAAGTGGGGTGAGAAAACAACTTCCACGTTCATCCCGATATATCTCCTGTTTATCGATCAGGGGGATGAGGAGGAACTCGGTACATATTTTTTTCGCATGCTTTTTGAGATTTTTATCCTCTATCCTTCCACCCTTGTGGCTTTAGGGTGTTGAGCCAAAATCACCTACAATTCTACTTCCTCTCGAACCCCCTAGCCGAAGCCTTCGTCGTGTCTGCATCCGATCCCTCCCTCCCCCGGGTAACATAGCGCGGCGCGCGCGTTCCGAATTCGCAAAATGGCGCCCGAAGATTTCGCCAACGGATCGAAAAAGGCGGCGATTTTCCGCCGTCGCTCCGTGATTCATTTTCATTTTAGCCCCACCTGAGCAAATAACACCTCGTCCACCTCGGACGCTATCAGGAAATAGGCACTCATTGGTGAAATAGAGACTTACTAGACAAATTTCGTCGACTATCAATAGTTAGGCACTTAAAATCGCACGGACTCCTTTATAAGTGTCGCAAAGTAAGAAGGCAAAAACGAATGGAGCATGCCACAATAAGACCATTTGGGTGTACGTATAAATTGCCTTGGGTAAAAACCTACCTATACCGGGAATTGAAACGCGGACCCTTGGGCTTGCCGTGCCAAGGCGCAGACCACCACGCTACCCAGGCTTCCTGATTCTTAACGCTCTTTATAAGGATTTTAAGGGAACTAGATGTTCAGCTCCTACTGTCATATAAGGATCGCACTCGTAAGGGAATATGGACTTCCAAGAAACCAATAACCGCGAGGATAAATCCTGGAATTACATCACTTATGCCGTGATTAGCTACGTATGAAGATTTTTCATTTCTGCTAAAACCGACGATGAAAATACGTATAAATTTCCTTAGGAAAAACCCACCTGGACCGGAAATCGAACCACGGACCCTTAGCAATCTGTCTTTGGTTCTATTCCAGGTACAGTTAGATTTTTCCTGCGGCAATTTTTATTCCTAAGGCAATTCGCTAAGACGTTGAAATCAATCGGTAAAAAAACTACTTAATTGGAAGAGAACAGAGTGATTTATTTTCACTATGCTAATCGTAGATGTAGATTCATTCATTTTGTCCAGTCTCATGTCGGGTCCTACCCTGATCGCGACTGGCCTGTGGTGGAAGGATTCCTTATTCAAAAATTCCTCGATATAATTACTCAACTTTTGGGGCCATTCAACGGAATCACGGAATTTTAGTTCTCAAATCATTATTGGTATTCGAAATTTAAATTTTTTATGGCTCTGGCGTGCTACCTTCCTGATATTCCTGCGTGAGATTCCCGTCAAGAATATTGACGGACTAGAACATGGGCCGCGTGCGTGGCATTTTATGGCATTCTACTGGTTGGAATTAATTATCCACGATTGAGACGTAAGATTTGGACGAATGAGGAAGCTTGGAGTGTGCTCGATACACTGCTTGAAGATATATATTAGATTTAGGCTGTAAAATTTAACTACCTAGTTATTTTTTTTTAAATCGGGGGTCAAGGCAGATTCCCGGCGAGATATTCCACGGCGGTGGTGGATAACATGTTCAGCCGGAATCGCGGGCCGCTGGAAGACTTCCCAAATGGTGAGCTTTCAAAAAATGTCTAGTTTTCGATCTCTGAGTTTTTGGAGTTTCAATCACGCTAAAGGTTCAGGTTTTTTGACGAAACACCTTATCAATCATGGTGTGGCCCTTGGCGTTTTTTCAAAATCGATCAATCCAAGTTTTTAAAAAATTTAAACAAATATTTCTACGAAAAAAAATCTTTGTTTTTCGTACAAAAGCAATTTTGTAGTACTTAGGTATCACGGGTACTCAAAATAGCGAAACAATTGAAACGAAAAGTGTAACTTTTTTCACAGAACTTTATTTTGTTCCACCAAGTTGTAATTTATGTCATTAATCAAATGGGACCTGATGTGACTCATGAGCTTCTTATTTTTAAAAAGAGCGATACGTAGATCGCGGAAAATCATTTTGAGAGAAAGGTGATTAGCGGATCGAAATTTCTACAAATCCATCTATTTTTTCCACGATCAATTAGAGACTATAATAGATGTTCTTAATAATTAGGTTGTTCGATATCTACATCTATGAAGTACCGTGCAAGCCACCACTAGGGTGTGTGGCGCGGGGTGATTCCACACCAGGTATGCAGCACTCGTCCCAGCACAAATCGGGACCTCGTACGTTCCCCTGGCCGCTAGGAGCAGACCAAAAAGCAGTCAGGAGAACAGTGCGCAGTCCGACCAGAAACTGGGAGATTGATACGTAAATGAACTTGCAAACATGCAGAACAATGCTATACACACATCTAGTGGTTAATATTACTAATACTATTAATTTATTTATTTATTTATTTATTTAATGCAGTCCAAAAACAGCACAAAGCCAATTACAGAGGACTAATAATGAAAAAGAAAACAATTAACAAGCAGTAAACAAAATGTAGACAACAATGAACAAAACAATATTCAACAGTATTATCAGATAACAAACAAAATGGTAGTATTCATAGGATTTATGAATGCTACGAGATATTACTTCATGCAGAGAACAAAATAAAATAATGCCCGACATATCAAGTGGTGTGAAGTGTTAGTAATGGCGCTGTGTTATTAAACACAAGTGAAAATTCTAGTCTACCTATACAGGGTGGGATTTTCATATGAATGATCTATCGCAACTATTCCTGTATTTCTCCCTTCGATCAGTTAGAGTTTTCCACCCCAATTTCTTCAACAGTTAGGTAACACTGCTAGTTTATCGTAACACATTTTTACAAATCTCGCTGCTCTCCATTGTATTCGATCTATTTCTGAGATAAGTCCTACTTCGTAAGGGTCCCATATGCTAGAGGCAAACTCTAAGTGAGGTCTCACGAGTGAAAAATAACATCGCTATTTAACCATGCAGCGTATCTTATTAGTTAATCTGCAATATAGCGCTTTTTCATTGACACTCTAACTAGTAGGTATTTATAGCACGTCTACGCGGTACACTGCAAGCCACCTGAAGGGTGTGTGGTAGTGATGTATGGGTGATGAATCAGAGAAAAATCCAATTTTGAGCTATCCAGATGTCCTTCGAATTATTATTAACATAGAGAGAACCACCATGTAGGAACTGAGATCAGCAATCATACCAAAACTACCACAATTCCTACGAAGTCGAATTGGGAATCTTAGTCCGATAGCCAGTCGCTGGTCTTAACGTCATGAATGGACAAAAGGAAGCATGCTTAGTTTTGCTGGTGGCTTAGCAATTTAGGCAGATAAGAATGGAGATGAGACGATTATGATGAACTGTATGGACAATGCTATGAATAAATACACCTTGAAGGTTAGTGTTGAAATAACTATGGTTGTGATGTGTGGAAGAAACCAAGTACACACAACCACCGTAAAAATTGGTCAACAAAAGTTATCATGTCATACATCATCATGTCAACAAAAATCATACATCTACAAAATACCCTGCAAGCCGCCTCAGGGGTGTGTGGCAGGGGGTGAGTAATCACCAACATGCATTACACTATACCCTAAAGTCAGTGCAACTGCGAATAATTATGCATTAGCATAAATCGCTAATGCTTGTCACGAGGCGAAGCATCACAAGTATGCACCACAGCACCGACATGCTCACAATGGAGAGGGAACGTTAGTATATATGTATTTTGCAACTACCCAAACGGACAGAGACTCGAGACTCATGTAGAAAACATTCACGGCGTGCTGCTAGTACGAGGTAGCAGATAAGGATTCAAGTATTAGGGAGTACTACTACTACTAATAGCTACACTACCTATCGACAAACCTAGATAAAAGTCTCATTGGCAGCTGTTATGGTCCCTTATCGTTCGTGGGAAAAATGACATTTAAAATCTGTCCGTTCTGTCGTCCAGTTCCCTAATTTTATTCTCATGTAGATGCAGATGAATTAGTATCTTGTAGAATTCATGACTTATTGCATATGTTTATTTATACTAACTAGTAGTAGTATGTCTTAACGAGCGTACTGCTTGCTAGCATGTTCGTCTACGATGCACTCTCCTAGTTTCTGGTTTGATCGCGCATTGTTCTCCAGACTGCTTTTTGTGTGGCCTAGCGGCCGGGGGAACGTGCGAGGTTCTAATTAGAACTGGGACGAGTTCTGGATGCCTGGTGTGGAATCACCCCATGCCCACACCCTCGAGGTGGCCTGAATGGTACTTCGTAAACGTGGATGACCTCAGTTGTCAGTCGCCATCTCAATAGAACCAACCGACCCAACAGCCCTCATTGGATCTCCGTGAATCATCGCAAGGATTCTGGTGTCTCCTCATTTTATGACTCAACGAGAGTGGAGAGAAAACGGCTGGCTCGAAGAAAGAGAAAATCGCAGGAAGTGCAAAAGTGCATCATCGCCAAAACGCTTTGCGGGCAGATGCGTGAAATGTTTCCGGATACACCTTTGGGGGTGGGGAGTGTCCTCGTCCTTCTCTTTGTGTGCAAATGGCCTCAAAACCGTTGGTTGGCCCGCGGTCGACTTTCTTTCCGATCCGATCACCTGCGGGGCTCCGCGTGTGAAAGGATGTGGCGCCGACGACGCGTGCAGTCTGTCCTATTAGTCACCGCCGCCCCGTTTAGTCAGCGCACACTTCAGTCGATGCCATCTGACGACCCCCCGTGCTGACTGTATCTCATCAGCAGCTGCCTCGTCCAGTTCCTCTCGGAAATTCCCGTGGAGTGAGGCATGGACAGACCAGACATGCACCTCCGGCAGTCAGGAACTAAAGAATTCTCTGGCAATACCCAACGTCAATTGACAACGTTATCAGCAAAATGGCAATAATTCTACTTCTACAAATATCCTGCTAGCCACCTCACCTAGCCACCCCCTGCCACACACCCCTGAGGTGGCTTGCAGGGTATTTTGTAGATGTAGATGTAGAAGGGTCTGTGGCGGGGGATGAGTAGTCACCAACATGTATTGCACTATACTCTATTACATCTACATCTACGATGTACCGTGCAAGCCACCACTAGGGTGTGTGGCACGGGGTGATTCCACACCAGGCATGCAGCACTCGTCCCAGAACAAATCAGAACCTCGCACGCTCCCCCTGGCGCTAGGCGCAGGCCAAAAGCAGTCAGGAGAACCTTAGACCATTTAAGTATATATGGTCTAAGAGGAGAACAGTGCGCAGTCCAACCGGAAACTGGGAGAGTGATACGTAAAAGAACATAGAAACATGCAGAGAAATGCTATAGACACATCTAGTGGTTAATATTACTGATACTGTTAATTTATGAATACTACGAGATGCTACTTCATGCAAAGAACAAAATAAAATAATGCCGGACTAATCGACCGGTGTGAAGAGTTAGTAATTATGTGGTGTTATTAAGCACAAGTGAAAATTCTACTCTACCTATTGAGGGTGGGAGTTTCATGTGATTGATCTATCGCAACTATTATGATCCCTTATTGTATTAAAGTTAGTGTAACTACGACTACTGACGCATTAACATAAACCTCTAATACTTGTTAAGAGGCGAAGCCCCACTAGCATGCGCCACAATATATTCAGGTATACTACCAATGTTAGAAGGACCGTTAGTATTTTGCAACTACATAAATGGAGAGGGACGCAAGAACTGTACTGAAAACATGCACGTCGTGCTGTCGTCTAATTATAAATAATAAATAGATAAATAATTGCCGGGTCTAGAAACTTAAAACTTTTGGTACGAGTACTGCATGCGTGATGTGGAATTACCCTGTGCCATGCTTCGGGGAGGTGGCATGCACAGTACTTCGTAGACGTTGATGAAGTTACCATCATTATTACGGTCATGTTGGTGATATATTTCGAAATGGTTCTCTCACTTATCTGTTTCCATATGTGGACTTCTTACATGAACTTCTTCACATTCTTCAAATATGAACTTCTTCACATTCTATGAACTCTTGTTTTTTTGGATCGCGTAACATTGTGAAAATTCATGGTCTCCTATTGAATTAACTATGCATAATTGCTTAATGTAATATAATTTACACACGACTGGTTTCGTATCGTTAAAAAAGTGACATCATCACATGCTCATCTATCTACTATAATGCTGAATAGCTGATGATGTCGCCTATGTAAAGAAATCGTTCGTACGTTAAATTATACATTTCATTATAATCTATAATTATACTTGATAACGCGTCACCAAGGAGGAAACGACGCTTGGAGGCAGGAGACCGTCGCAAAGATTCGCGATCTCTTTTCCATTCCCATCCCCCAAGGATCTGCCCCCCCCCCCCTTTCCCCCTTTGTCAAACTGGGTGGTGGAATGGGCCTCCCCTCAGGCGAAGAGAACCCCCTTCACGTTTTTCGCGCACAAAATATTTATCAGCTCTCCCCCTCCCTCCCCTCCCGCTCTCGCTTATTGACATGCTCCTCCTCATTCGACGGGGGAGGGGAGGAGAGCCCAAAGGGGGTTGGGAATAGACCGGAGAGGGCGCCGCTGGTTCCGATGCATGGAACGGGAGCGTATCAGGGACATATAGGGGTGTAGAAAGACCACGCCTACTTCGACCAAAACATTGAAGTATTGTAACCGCAATAGGTTAAAGGTAGGAAGAATTAAAATACCATAGTCAAGTCCACTTTTAAGATGGATTGTTACCGTCTACGGCTCCCAGGTATTGAAATCGATGTGAGTCCTGAATTTGGTTCCCATTTTTCAGCGCTTTTTTCAGTACTGAATTAGTGCAGACCTAAGCATCGTGAAAAACGGCCTCAAGGTGGTTTGAGCGAGATAGATCCCTAGTCATAATGGAGACCATATTCAAATTTTATTTTTTTATTTCAGCGTCTGTAAGAAGTATGAAATAAATACTGTAAAATTAATGTCTCAATAATATAGTTATATATAACAAAACTTCTCAGTAATTAAATAAATAAAGATACATACGTCTCTAACTTGAGTCATTTTTTCCCGCCGTACGGCTGAAAACTCTCCAAAATATCCGTTTTTTTGCGATTCTGATGAAATTACTGAGTGGAGTGATAGATTATTTTTCATAAATAGTTGATAAATCATGCAAACTACACACCGTGTGTTTTTTTGACGAAATATAGTTGCTAGAAGTTCCTAATATTTTTAATATTCTCCCTCTGGAGCGCACAGCCGTAATCTATCCCATGTAAAACAGCATATATTTTTAGGCAAATTGCTCGAAAAGTAGTACGTTAAGGAGTTAATATTTTATATATATTATTTATATTGATATCATTGGAAATACGGGAGTTTTTTCTTTAAAATAGGACCAAATTCATCAAATTATAGGCGAAATGATTTTTCGCTCAAACTACCGTAAGTACCTATTAAGTAGCAAGTAGTTGGAAATTGAGTATTGGCACTGCCCTACTTGTGAGAGACGAGAGGGAGACCTCTTGTCAAGAAGTTTTCCGATACTACCGTTATTAGGCAGGGGGTGCGAACCATCTCGGGATGGAGAGCTAATAATTGGTCTCATAATATTTGTTCCATAAATTCTGGATGTTGTTTCTCCCATATATCTTTGACAATCTGTTAATATTCGTACTTTCATTGACATAAGTAGGGTATAGTGAAGTGTACGTTGGTGCAAACTCACCTCCTGCCACACACTCATGAGGTGGATCCACTGGGTATTACGTAGATGCATTGATAAAGTCTGGATATTAAGGGTTTGGTCAGAAATAATAGACGCCGTTGCCAACGTTTCGATTTTTTGTTTCGAAATTATTGTTTGTACAGTAAGACATGTTGGTTTTGTTTTCAAAAATAAACTTCGTTATATTCCACACAGTTTTATTACAGCTCGACCGGTTTCAACCTTTTCATGTCGTTCTCAAGAGTATCTCTTTCAAGTCATCCTCTCATACTCTTTAGAATGACCTCAACAGGTTGAAACCGGTCGAGTTGGAAATAAACTGTGTGGAATATAACAAAGTTAATTTTTGAAAACATCATGTCTTCATTCCACGAAGTGAACTCCCGAACCATTGATTTGATGTTGGTTTTGCCTACTGACTCCTGTTAAGAAGTGTACATTATTGGTATGATCCTTTTATATAGCCCTGATGAAGATTAATAAATAAATCGAAACTTTGGCAACGGCGTCTACTTATTCCTGATCAAACCCTCAATAACCAGCCTTTCACTCACTCTCCGTGATTCAACCCGGAGGTTGGTTTTTGATGGGTGAGAGTAGAGCTCACCCTGTACTAAACCACAGGCGTGCGAAATTCACACATTCAGGGTAGGGGGGCCAGTTCCTTTCCCTGGGCCACCTCGCATTTCGAGGATTTTTTTTGTCCAGGGGCGTCCAAAGGCTTCACCCGGATTTGAACCCGGGACCCTTCGATCAGTAGCCAAGCGCTCTACCCACTAGGTCACCACGCTCCCTAACCAGCCTTTATCAATGGATTTTTTTCTGTGGTCGAAAACTATGATGACATTTCATAGATGCAGATGAATATCAGTATCTGGCATGATTGGAAACGAAACTTCGTTTTCTGCGGAACGGCATGAAGGAGGGTTGATGGGCGGGGGTGTGGTGGAGAGGAAAGAAAACGAACTGCTGGATGTTGTAAAAGGGAGGGAGAAGGGAACCTTCCTGAGGGTTGGAGAGGGAGAAAGGAGAGAGAAATTTCGGCAAGGGTATGGGGGCCGGAAAGGCAGAGCGAGAAATAGTATTGGGAGTGGGGTGGGTGTACGTGTGTTAGTTTCGTGAGTTCTCAACAGTTGCGTCTGCGTGTGTGTGTGTGCTTTGCAAGACTTGGGGGTAGTAGCTAACGGGAATAGTGTCCCTTTTCCTGGAAGGAAGGTTGGGCTGGCGGGTGGAGGGAAATAAAGGGTCGGGGGGATGGGGGTGGGTGAGTGAAGGGTGCGCGTGAAGGAGGAAAGGCAGAGGTGCGGTAGGGGAAGGGGGAAGGGATATTCAGTTATTTCGACCCTGGAAGAGAGAGTCCCTGGGCAACAGAAGAGAGCTCGCACATTCAGGGAGGCCGTTCTCGAAACCGGGGAGGCAAACGAAGGAACGATTTCCTCAACCTTACTTCTACAAAATACCCTATAAGCCACCTCAGCGATGTGTGGCAGGGGGTGAGTATTCACCAACATGCATTACACTATACCCTAAATTCAGAGCAACTGCGAATAATTATGCATTAGCATAAATCGCTAATGCTTGTCACGAGGCGAAGCATCACAAGCATGCACCACACCACAGACATGCTCACAATGGAGAGGGACCGTTAATATATATGTATTTTGCAACTACACAAATGGACAGAGACTCAAGACTTATGTAGAAAACATGAATGCGTGCTGATAGTACTAGATAACAGATAAGAGTTCAAGTATTTAGGAGTACTACTACTACTAAGAGCTACACTACCTATCGACAAACCTAGATAAAAGTCTCATTGGCCGTTGTTATGGTCCCTTATAGTTTGTGGGAAAAATGACATTTTAAATCTGTCCGTTCTGTAGTCTAGTTTCCTAATTTGATTCTCATGATCTGATCTACCGTAGTATGTCGGATTTCGTAAAATATTACCATTATCTAAACCTTATGCTCTACGTGAATTTTGTCTACGCCACGGACTGAGGTTATAAGATCGAAGGCTAGCGTTGTTTTTACTCAACAACATTTACTCACCCTGATGACGATGAAACGTCGTCCGTTGAAACGTCGGTGCTGTTTAACCAATTTAACCCGGTGGAATTCCCGAGAAAATTTTACAAGTAATTTGAAATGTGTTGTTTTAGTATTGGACTCGGCGTGACACCTTGATACTCCTTGATATTCCAACTGTTAACGGCTCAACTTGGTGGAACAACATATCGTGGGAGAATTTAAAACACTTAGTAGTATTTCTCATTGTGGAATACTACTAAGTGTTTTAAATTCTCCTTGATATTCGTTTGCAACAATTATGATAATAAGGAATGTAACAATTCGCATTCATAAGAAAATCTGAATGTATGCAATCGAATTATTACGAAATATATGCCATGAATTAGGCCACGTGTTAAAATAGCATTGTATTTCCGAAAACCTCAATCGGTATGATGCAAGTTTTTTCACTTTTATCCGTAGATATCACTAATGAGGACACATATGCAAATCTTCACGCAAATCTGTACATAAAAAGACATCCCTCCAGCACCAACCTTAAGTCAATGCGTAAATTCTGCTAACAAATCTGGGGGAGTGGTGTGGAGAGGTAGGAGAAAATGAACTTTGGATTGATGGCTGCTGATGATGAGGAAATATGCCGAATTGAAGACAGGTACCATTGGAGAAAGCTGTGCAAGTTTAGCGAGAAAGCTATGCAAGTCTGATAATGCAAGAGTAACAATGATCCCCTCAAAACCTTGTTCTTACAATCATCGAAATCAGCAGATCCTCATGCATGAACTATTTCTGCAGTTTTCTCATATCCCTGCGTCCAACCCCCCTCTTCCTGGGTTGAAATTAAGTCTCATCTGGATCAGCGTTATAGCAGGCAGTTAATCCCATGCGATATTATACTATGAGCCTGATTCCCTGAACTTTTCCTAAAGGCTTAATCTCGCTTTTTCTCTTCTTGATTAGAGGGAAACTCATCACATTTTCTTCATTTACACTGTCTTTTGTCTCGAGTTTTTTTTTCAATTAATCTGGAGTACCGTCTTTGAAAAAAATCTCTTTCCTTAATCAACTCTTCCTCCGTTGGTTGCAAATACTTGCATATCACGTCTAATAATACTCGCTTTTCATTTGCTTATATAGGTGACCCACATATCCCTCCAATCCGTGAACTCCGATTTTTAACTAGAGTGGCTTCTTATTTTAGTAAGTGTTCTAATTTTACCAAATCAACTTCGTCTATGTTGACACTTGTATTTTTTTATTCTTCTCCAGTAATATATACTTTTACTGTGGGCTTTGTCATGAATCAGCACGCACCCCCAACTTCCAATCTCTTTGACATAAGTCTCCAACATAAGTCTCCAACTTGACTCATTTTTTCCCGCCGTACGGCTGAAAACCCTTCAAAACAGCAGTTTTTTGCGAATCTGTAAAAAATACTGAGGTAGGTAATAGATTATTTTTTAGAAATAGTTGAGAAAACGTGCAACGTTAGTTTTTTTTACGAAATCTAGGTGCTAGAAGTTCCTATTAAAAAAAATATTTTCTGTATGGAGCGCACGGCCATAATTTATCCCATGTAAAACAGGTTGTATTTTCAGTCAAATTGCTCGAAAAGTAGTTCGGCAAGGGGTTGATATTTTGATATCATTGGAAAAATGAGTGTATTTTCTTTAAAATGGGGCCAAATTCATCTAATTCTAGGTGAAATGATTTTTCGCTCTAACTAAGACTCTTTTAAGACTACGTGGAAGTGAAAGATATCCATTTTTCAATAAAAAAAACTTCGTACTTGTCCACTATTTATTTGACACTGCGACCAGCTTCATGATCGGGCATCTTCTGGCACATTCTGAAGATTTGAGCATTCTATACACACAAATAGAATGTTTAAAAACTTGGAGGGGGTTGGTTTGAGATGGGAGAGAGAGGATAAGGCCTATCCAGCTCCTCACTGCACGCCTTTTTTTGAACCTTTATTTCGGCATATCTTAGCCCACTATCCTTGAAGGTAGTTTGAGCGATAAATCACGTCACCTAGAATTTGATGAAATAAACCTTATTTTAAAGAAAAATCTCTCGTCTTTCCAATGATGTAAAAATATCAACCCCTTCTCGAACTACTTTTCGAGCAATTTGCCTAAAAATATAAACTGTTTTACATGGGATAGATTTTTGCTGTGCGCTCCAGAGGGAGAATATTTAACAAATTAGAAACTTCTAGCTACTAGATTTCGTAAAAAAAACTAATGGTGTATATTTTGCATGTTTTCTCAACTATTTATAAAAATTAATTTATTACTCACCGAAGTAGTTTTTACAGAATCGCAAAAAAAATCTGCTGTTTTGAAGGGTTTTCAGCCGTACGGCGGGAAAAAATGAGTCAAGTTGGAGACTTATGTAGCTTTATTTATTTAATTACTGAGAATTGTATTCATATATAGCTATAATATTTGCGCCATTAATACTACAATGTTTATTTCATACTTCTTACAGATGTTGAAATCAAAAAATAAAATTTGAATATGGTCTCCATTATGACTAGGGAACTGTCTCGCTCAAACCACCTAATCACACATGTTAAGGCTGCGGCTTTTTACCACTCTTCCCCTGCACTCTCTTTAAAAAATAGAAAGCAATGTCCCTTGGTGACCTTCTACTCCAACTGTCCTCCTCCCGATTCTTTCCTTTCCTCTCCCAATTTTCCACCACCCCCTCTCCACATTCTGTGCGCAAGGGGTCGGTGTACTTCAAATCTTTACCAATACTCCCAATACTCCTCGGCCTCAACCCTGCTATGTGTATAAAAAGGGCTCTTTCTCCCTGTGTTGTCCTCACTCTGCCATGCACTAACCGCCCTGCTCCCCTCTCCTCCATCTCATACCTGCCCCCACCAATATATCAACTTTCTCTTTGTATATATAGAGTGCTCAAAGCTTCAGAATGTGCCAGAAAATGCCTTATCAAGGTGAAACCGTTCGCAGTTTTAAATAAAATGTGGAAAAGTACGAAGTTATTTATTGAAAAATGGATGATCCTCCTTAATTGGCTGAGTTGCCGCAAAATTTCTAACTCAGTTGAATTTCTAATCTACTATTGACAAAATGTTAAACACGTTTCAATGAATAACATTAACTTCAAGGATAAAAAAACATTCGTTTTGACACTTGTAAATGACGTGAATCGTTGAAAATTCGTTGTCTGAGCTTTTTTATCTCTACTAAACGATGGGCAGTACAAAAACTTCTTTTATCTAAACATATTTGTAACGGTTTCATAATTGTTTAGATATTTTCGTTTAAAATCGTTTAAAAAATCTAATTCTCGCCAAACGTTTATGAATGGAATTTCCCGTAATAGTGGAGTATTCCACCTAAACGTAGATTTTGATGGATCGACCTTATCACCGCCGTCAATATTTTTCAATATCCATGCGCTTTACGGCCGATTATTTAGGATTTTTGAGGAGGGACTCGCGAAAATTTCTCCGAGGTTCCTGAATATTAAATTAGCGCGTTACTTTTAATGATTTTATTATATTTAACGGTATTTATTAAATTAGCGGTTAAAAAAAATCTTACATAAGGTCCCTGTCATCAGCGCTCCTCTATCGGTGGATACCTCTTTTGCTAACGCTATTCTCCTTCCAATTTCCTCAGTGCCATTCCCAATGTCCTCCAATCTACTAACCATGTTTTAAAAATTATGGTACCTGATCCAGTTTGTTACCTCATGCCCTCATGACTAACATCCCTTTCTTTGCCCTTGAAAATCTCATTACTTCAGGATTTATTCGCATTTTATATTAATGCTAAACTCATGTTGAACGTGGATCATCTTTTGCGGTAGATATATCACTACACACCGCGGATGTAAATTGACAAAGTACCCACTTATTCGTGCGCTTGTCCTCCAAGTCCACTAGGTTTAAGACAATTAAAAATGTGGGTGTTTACTGGGTGCTCAGGGTCGTTCCATTCGACGTATGTAGCTTAATCGATATCGCTGCTCACTCGAAAGGCAGCTTTACATATAGAAGTTGTATAATATCTGCGCCTTTACACATGAAAGTTACTTCTATAGCAGTAGTCTTAAAAGTCTCTTGCTAGGAGTACTTCGGTGTGTAAGCACGAACTTCGATGGTAGTAAGGGTCGATCTTTGTAGGAATCGATACACGATCGATCACGGCTCGCACTTGGTCGAAAAATGGACTGTTATCTATTTTGCGTGAATACTACATGTATGTAGACTCTTTGCTATTTTGCCTGAAAGTAGCATTTTGAATCTGCGATAGGATCGCATAATACCCGGTGGATGCCTGATCGCACGGTTGCGAGCAGGGAAAAAACAATTAAACGAAAAATTATCTTCCCGGAGGAGGACTTATTTTTATCTGCGTAAATTTTTATTTCTCTTGTAATTGTTTTTTGTTGTTAGATGGTAATTAAGGTGGTTTGAGCGAGATTTTTACCAACCATAATAGAGATTTTATTATTAATATTATTAATATAGATAGAGAATGTATCTTTAATTAATATCAAATTGAGTTGGCAAACCTTTTCCATATCCGTCGTATTCGAAGCGGCCACCATTTTAAACGTGCGATTTCCACTCTTTCGACTGAGCAGTTGGTCGATAATCGTTTCCACAACCGCCTGAAGGAGGAAAATGTCGAGATATCGAACGATTTTTCCGGGTGCCAGGTAATGACCCGTTCGCATTACTAGAAATTTACCATGGTAATCCATTACAAGGGTAAGAATTAGTAATGCGAATACCCGGTTGGAACCTATCACGGTAACTTTTTCTACCCAGCTAAACTTACTATAGTTATCTATCTACAATAGCTGTTTTCTGCCATCCGAATGCACGTTAGTTACTATAGTCAAGAGATCAAACGTTTAGATATTAAAGTTAACCGGTAGGTGATGAGAAACAAATATGGTGCTGGTTAAAGGTATTAGACATTAGTTGTTCCATGGTGATTAAAGTAATGTGCGAATGCGGGTAGAAATTGTGAACGTTTTTATCTACAATAGTAAGAACCTACGAATGGGGTATAACTGTGGCGCCTTGCGAACGACTGGAATTTCGTACAGATTTGGCCGTCTTCAAAAGGTTTTTTTTCTCGAATAGCTTCTCCCAAAGAGATTGAGGATAGGATCTCTCCCTATGGGGTCGGGGGGCCGGAGGGTAGGGACGTCGCCCCACTAAGTGGCCTCATGGCGCCCTTGGCGCCGGGCGCTCCAATCGTCCGTGCAGTCGGGAACAGCCGCCCTCCTCATCTCCCGCTAATGACGAGTAAAATGATTCATGAAACGAGTCGTATAATCATCGCCTCGGAAAAACGGGGGGCGTTAGCGTGGGCGGAGGGAAGGGATTCACGAAGTTCCTATGGTGTGGTCGCCCGACGTTTTTTAGATAGTTTGAGCGAGATATTTCCCTAGTCATAATGGAGACCATATTCGAATTTTATTTTTTTAATTTTAACGTCTGTAAGAAGTATGAGGTTAATACTGTAATATTTATGGCGTAAAAATATAGTGATACATGTCAAACATTGTCAGTAATTAAATAAATATATCCACATAGGTCTCTAGCTTGACTATTTTTTTCACTCCGTACCTACGGTGAAAACGCCTTCTCATTTTTTTTTGCCATTCTGTAGAAATTACTGTGGTGATTAATTAATTATATTTCATAAATAGTGGAGAAAACATGCAAAATACACACCAATAGTTTCCTGATAAAATCTAGTCCTTATAATTCCTAATTTCAATATTCTCCGTCTGGAACGCACAGCCGTAATCTATCCCAGGCAAAAAAGCTTATATTTTCAGGCGAATTGCTCTAAAAGTAGTTGGGAAAAGGGTTAATATTTTGATATCAATGGAAAGATGACATTTTTTTCTTTTAAATGAGGTCAAATTCATAAAACTCTAGTTGAAGTGATATCTCGCTCAAACTACCGTTTAGAAAGGGATCCTTCCTCCATCCCCCCCCAGCCCACCCCACCAACCTCTCCTCCCCTAACCAATTCTCCCACCCACCCTCTCCTCCCTCCCCCTATCGCCTTTCCTTTTGAGAGGGAACGTTCGGGCTAATTTGTTCTCCAACCGTAGGAGTAGCGACTCGAGAAAACCGGAAGTCGTTAGGTGGCGCCGGCAGTGGTGGCGCGCGCGACTGTTTCCGTTTTTGGGATGGGGAAGTGTAGGGGGGCGGATTCCATCCACGGTCGTTTATATATATATAAATACATACACGGCGGGCGGACTCCATCGAGGAAAACAAACCGCGTGCGATAAACTTCGATCTTCAATTCGACTCGAAATAATGGTCGGCATTCAGCCTTTTGGATGCAACGGCGTGAGATGGGGGTACGTTGCACCTTAATGGGATTTTAATTTTATTTACTATTATTTATTTCGTGCAACCAAAGATCATTGAACACAATGCACCAAGAGCCTCAAGAATATAACATGAAAATGACCAAATTCCTATTAGGCGGAAGAGAGAAGCTGAATAGAGAAGTCACAGTAAGACGAGAGAATTTCAGCTTCACCCACCTTGGAAATACCATCACGTGGGTCAGAAGAAGTACAACGGACATTGAGCGTAGAATGGCCCAAGCTAAGAAAGCGTTCTTCATGAAAAGGCAACTACTGCGCTCAAAGAAGATGGGACTACGAAGGAGGAAATAGTAGGCATGCGAAAGCATTCGTGTAGAGCGTGACACTCTATGGATCGGAAACATGGACCCTTGGAAAAGCAGGCCAGAAAAGATTGGAAGGTCAGGAGGTAAATCATGGACCAAATTATATTTAATAAGAAGAACTGCAATGGAGTAAGGGAACCAGCATGACGTAGGGAAGGATGGAGGGCTGCAATCAACCAACCTTAGGATTGAACAACCAATGGATGAATGAATGACAACCAAAATCGGCACGACGCGACGCGACGGCTTGATGGCTTGGCTGATCCATTAAACATAAATTAATATCGGAACAACAAAAAATATTAACAAGATAAATTAAATAAAAACAAAAAATAACAACAAAAATTCAGCTCAAATGAGAAAAGATTGGGGATCCGTTACATCAAATTTAAAAAATCGTTTAATTGTATTCTCCCTATAAGTAAGAAGGCGGGGATGAATATAAGGGAGGGAGGGCATCAAATTGATAAATTGTAACAGTTTACGTGTATAACTAGGTATAAGGTATTTCGGAGGAACATAGCAACAGCGGAAGGCACATCAGATGTAGAATTACTTTAGCCGCGGAAGAATTTGCGCTTGCCAAGGCTCTAAGGAGTTTTTCAAAGAAAAGATTGGTGAAAATTCTAATACGGAGCATGGCACTGGATGGATCAGAAACATGGTCATTGTGGAGAGAGACTATGGGTAGACTGGAGGCGTTTCAGATGCGGGTTTGGAGAAGAATGGAGAGGGTGAGCTGGGTGTCAAGGAAGACGGACGACGAGGTATTGCACATGGTGGGAGAAGGAAAGAAGTTGGTGGCGGAAGTTCGGAGAAGGCAGAAAGGTTGCTGGTTGGAGGAGGTTGTTGAGAGGATTGGACTTGGTTGAAGAGGGTGATAGAGGGGAGAACGCTAGGGGAAGTGCGCGAGAAGAAGGAAGAGGATAGGAATTTTAGGATGACATAAGGAGAGGCAGAGGGAATGAGGAACTCCAGAGAGATGTGATGGCTATCAATTTATTTGAGGTAAAGTGAAGAGATGTCCAAGAAATCAGGAATTTAAGGAAAGGCTGTACATTGTACAACAACCTACCAATCAGCTGGTAGTATACCCAATGAAAAATTGTAGCTCAGTGTGGTAATTGCAAGCATAATAATCTGTAATGTTTCAATATATGGACCTGCATGATGTACATGTGTACCTAAGTTATGAGAATCGAATCGCCATCTTCCTGATTATCACCGCTAAACTACACCACGGGTTGGCATGGAAATATGTAGACGTTATAGATCATCTAATAAATATAAAAATGTGCTGCGAAGTTACCCGAATCAGGGGATACTTTGAATTACTAGTAAAATAAAGTATCAAAATTTGTGAGACAATAATTCAACCGAGAAAGAGTGAAAAACTATTCTTTAATAATATTTAAGTATTGCTGCGGATACATTATATTCCAACTTACGGCCCGTACATTTTTGACGCCCTTTTATAACAAAACACGGCAAAAGAGGTGCAAAATATCCTTACTCCTCGGTGTGCATTGGTGCTAATGGTGCAGACTGTGGGATAGCTAGTTGCGATGTTGTCGCTCCTGCCCAGCAATCCTAATTTGCTGGTTCGAAACCCGTGAGCATAAACTATGCGTGGTAGCTTGTGCAATGTCTTCCGATCCTAATGTCCCGGGTTCAAGTCCCAGCAGTGAATCGAAATTATTTACCAATGTTATGGGACTTTCATGTCCAAAAGAACATGGCAGGCATAAATTTTTGATATAATATACAAATATGCACAATAGACAAAATAATGATAATTAAATTTTCATTATACACATATTATTGCATTGCTCGCTTCAGTATTTTGCAAAATAAAACATATTGACGTTATATTTTAAATTATAGAACTAGAACAGATTTCCCTGTTTGATAACAAAATCCATAGAACAAGTAAATTGAACAGATCAGCCTCAACAGAAACATATCTACCAATTATACAACCAAGAGACATATTTCTCTCATATGACCATATCAAACGCCACATAGCACATTCCACATATGCCAATCATAGAACAATCAGAAAAATTAGAAAACCAAAGAAAACCTGAGATAATAACTAAAACATTCCATATATAAGGTGAGTTATTATTATTAGTACGTTATGAAACGTACACAATTAATCAAACCAACTTATCAAATGTAGAGTCAGTAAAATACTTAGGTGTGACCCTTACTCAGGGTCTGTCTTGGGGGAAACACGTCCGGGAAATCTGCGGGCAGGCTAGCCGCAAATTGGGATTTATTAAAAGGATATTAGGAAAGTGCGACGAGAAGGTTAAAGAGCGATGTTATTTTTCACTCGTGAGATCTCACTTGGAGTTTGCCGCTAGAATATGGGGCCCTTACGAAGTAGGACAAATCTCTGAAATAGATCGAATACAACGGAGAGCAACAAGATTTGTGAAACGTTGTTACGATAAACTTAGCAGTGTTACCGAATTGTTGAAGGAATTAGGGTGGGAATCTCTATCTGATCGAAGGGAGAAATACAAGTTAAATCTTTTGTGCAAGTTCGGAGCAGACAGTTTTTGCTGGACGTTCAACATATATTACTAGAGCCAACGTACTGCGGTAGAAGCGATCACAGGAATAAGATTAAGGAAATTGACTGCAGAACCGATAGATTTAAAATGTCATTTTTTCCACTTGCAGTTAGGGATCATAGTAGTTGTGATAGATCAATCAAATGAAACTCTTACCCTCGATAGGTAGAATAGAATTTACACTTTTGTTAAATAACATAACATAATTACTAACACTTCACACCGTTTGATATGTCAGGCATTATTATATATTGTTCTCTGCATTAAGTAGTATCTCGTTATGCTACGAGATTCTCGTAGCATTCATACATAAGTAGTATTAGTAATATTAACCACAAGATATGTTTTCAGCATTGAACTACAAGTTTGCATGTTCATTTACGTAGCACTCTTCCAGTTTCTAGTTTGACTGCGCACTGTTCTCCTGACTGCTTTTTGGTCTGCGCATAAGGGCTAGGGGAACGTGCGAGATCCCGATTTGTGCTGGGACGCGTGTTGCATGCCTAGTATGGAGTCACCCCGTGCCACACACCCTAGTGGTGGCTTGCACGGTACTTCGGAGATGTAGATTATAATTTTAGATGAAGGGTGTATGGATAGTTATGGAGATTTTTCAGGAATCACGATCCTTCCTTGAATACAATGTGGTGAGAGTTTCAATACTGTGATACTCCCTCCGTCGAATGATCATAATTTCGCATCGATTCGCACATATTTGAATTGTCCTATTTAACATTCTAATGGCTTCAATATTCCCCTGTATTATTGTTCCGCAAAACTCCATCTATTCTCATATTTAAACTATGACCAACCTAGTCTACAAGGTATACCAGCAGATTCGTTTACCTGACACAATTTCTCTCTCCTGCGCTTTGAACTTAGAAATGTCCATCCTTATTCATCTTAGTTAATCCCAGTATGTCAATGTCCCAGATTCTGAATATTTCTTTAAGAAATTCTTAATTTAAATTATGCTATCAAGGAGTAGGTAGTTATCAATCAATGCATATCCAACAGCGTATGTTGACTCTGATCACCGAGACATTAAATAGCTTTCAAATGATGAAAACGAGTCTGTGAGTGTGTATTAGTGAAACTGTAAAGCCAATCGTTTGCATAAATAACAGCTTGAACTAGAGCGATTTGGATATTTTTTTGGCTACCATTTCGTGTTCGCAATGTTTTTTGAACTTTTGACGTCCGATTCATGATTAGCGACCGAAAAAATCAACGGGATGCCAAATTTCACGGGAATCGAATCATTATGTTTTTCAATATTTGTCCAACATTTTTCCATTTCAGTGCACGGTTACTTTCCCTTTGGACCCTTAGATGGATATCGTGCTCCAAGAGTAAAGGCTGGTTTGCGTCAACTTCAACCGCAAGTTTAAATGCATTGGTGTTTACGATCGCGTGAAAGCTTCAACCGTGAGCGTCAACAGTCAACTTCATAGTTTAACCAGACTTGTTCATAGTTGACGCCATTGCATGTGCAATACGCGCCTTCAAATTCGCTATTCATTTGTCAACCCTCACTTGGAATCTGTCTCGTTTCTACGGTTAGCATTTTAGTAATAAGTGGTTAAAAGCTCTTGATTCTAATCTAGGGCTTTAAATTGGTTCAAATTATTCGATATTATTCTAGCAATGATTATTATTGTAAGTATTTCCGTCCAATATACTGTGTGCGCATGTATCGCAATCCACGGCATAATTTTTACTGTCTTTATTTTTAGGAAATGCTTCTTGCATTCGCCGCAATGGATGTTTTAATGACCCTCTCCTGCCAAATATTAACGAAGACGGCCGACGATTACAGACGCAAGTATTGGTGGTCAGCCGACCCTTAACGTTAATGTGACCCCAATTCACGGTTGACGTTTCTTCTTCTTGTTGACGCCAATCGTAAACTAGGGGAATATGCTGAACATGTTCAAAGGAGGCTCAACCAGGTTATGGACCCTGGTCTAGAGTCGACATCGTAAGTACAGAATGTTGCAACCATTAGGTTATCACGCCATTAGTTATCAATACCAGTTGAATTTTCAATTTCTAGCGGTAATGCGTGAAGGCAATGGCATGAGAGAATGGATTAGTGGTGAGCGAACCATGGATAACTGAGTTTGGTTGCTTTAAGCATTGTTCAGCGATCATATGTCAGGATGGCCGAGCGGTCTAAGGCGCCAGACTCAAGGTTATTCTTGGCTTGCGGTTGCAAGCTCTTGTGATTTCTGGTCCTCGTAAGAGGGCGTGGGTTCGAATCCCACTTCTGACAAATTTTTTTCTGTTTCATTTAGAATGGGAGTAACTTTAAGAATTAGAATAGCAATGACAAAACAGTTTTAAACGTTTAAACAAATTTAAAAGTATTACTCTACATTTCGATGTTTGGCCCACTTTTGGTTGCTCTAAGCATTGGTCGCAATCACATGTCAGGATGGCCGAGCGGTCTTAAGCCCTGGTTACACGATACATTAACACGTACGAGTTCATGTACATTTGCGTGAACGAATGGATGAATCAGTGGTTACTCGGTACATGAGACCGCCCATGCATTCGCACAATTTTCAGGGTACGCATTTGCGATTGTTGTTGTTTTTCTCTTTACTAAGCGCAACATTCAAACCATTTAAGCTTTCATAAAGTCAACTTACCTATAGTCTACCTATTATAAAGCACATTATAATTATATATACTTAATATTTCACATTCAGATTCCAATTTTCAGCGGTAACTATCGCAAATTCCGCATTTTTTTCCCGAGTGGTAGTTCCTCAGTTGGAAGATACTCGAATGGACTTGCCAAGTCCCTTTTTATACGCTTCGGGAATTATATTGCAGTTATGGTGAGGTATATTTGCTACCTCGAAAATCAAATAATTGTAGTAGAACGAATACATTGGATCAAAATCTTATTTAGATGTTAGCTGAATGATACGTGAGGTATTTCCTGTTGAGAAAAAGTGCGATAAAAAAAACCCTTTTTATACAGGATCGATAAGAACGCTTGTGAATATATATGTATTGAATGCAATTAATGAATAAACTCTAACTATCATGGGTAGTAACATAATGGATCGTAAAAACATAGATTAAGTTATTCTCGGCACGTTTGGGAAAGGGAGTTGGTAGTAGTATTGGAAACAAGTGTAAAAACTTGCTCTTAAATGGATATCGTTACCTCATGTACACGATGGTAATCTGTAATTATCTCTCCGGATCCTACTTATACTTAAGTTTTTCATGTAGAATTGGACGGATATAAAAACAGCTGATCCAGTTTCGAACACGAAGCTGATCCTTGGATGATCTGCCAGTGAACTAAGTACACGATAAAATATAACTATGTGAGAGTCGTCCAAGCATAAATTGTTGTTAAAGTAAAAAACTAAGTTATTAACGGCCAATTACACATTCGTGGCGCGAGCTTCTCAAATATTTACGGCACAAACTAGATATTTTGTAATTCACTGTTCTGGTACTGGACTAGCCATCCCGGCATTCATGACCTTGTTGAGAAAGCGTTAACTCTGAAAAGAAATAGATAAGTACGCGAAATACAAGGAATGCTCTTCTAATTAATGCATTTGAACCTTTATTCTACTAATTCCGACGGAATGTGTAGGAGGTTAGTCCAAGCGAGGGGCAATGGTCTACAACAGGAGAGGTCCAACGATAGCGAGAGGTTAATAAACGTAGCGACAGGTATTCAAGGAAGTGCTAATAATGCCAAGTTCAAATAGTAGAGCTAAGTCCAAATGGAACAGAGGTCAAAATAAATAATAATAGCTGAAGCAAACGCAAACAAACCAAAATTTAGAAGTATACAAACACCATACGAGCAGAAAACATTAGTTCCGCTATTTACCACCAGGTGTCACTGAAGCACGAGCGCAACTTGTTCGAATGCATGAACCAAATTAGAACAGGTTCCATTTTCTGTTCACGCGTTCATGCATTCGTACATTTTGGTGTGTTTACACGGTGAATTTTCTCGTTCATTCTCGCGTTCATACATTCACACATTAACTTGTACATGTTAATGTATCGTGTAACCAGGGCTTAAGGCGCCAGACTCAAGATTATTCTTGGCTTGCGGTTGCAAGCTCTTGTGATTTCTGGTCCTCGTAAGAGGGCCTGGGTTCGAATCCCACTTCTGACAGATTTTTTTCTGTTTCATTTAGAATGGGCATAACTTTAAGAATTAGAACAGCAATGATAAAACAATTTTAAACTTTTAAACGTTTAAACAAATGTAAAAATATTACTATACATAAAACTGATGATCTCAGGCCTGACCTCGTGGAAATTATGGATATCCATGATAAGAAAACCACCTTTGTTATTTCCACAAACTTTCTTACGCTGGCACGACTCGAGTTTCACCACACTGTGGCATACTCATGTGCCATACATCCTGTGTGCAATTCACCATACTGTGCCATACATGAGTATGCCACAGTGTGGTGAAACTCGAGTCGTGCCAGCGTAAGAAAGTTTGTGGAAATAACAAAGGTGGTTTTCTCATCATGGATATTACTATACATTTCGATGTTTGGCCCACTTTTGGTTGCTCTAAGCATTGATCTCAAGCGCATGTCAGGATGGCCGAGCGGTCTAAGGCGCCAGACTCAAGATTATTCTTGGCTTGCGGTTGCAAGCTCTTGTGATTTCTGGTCCTCGTAAGAGGGCGTGGGTTCGAATCCCACTTCTGACAAATTTTTTTCTGTTTCATTTAGAATGGGCATAACTTTAAGAATTAGAATAGCAATGATAAAACAGTTTTAAACGTTTAAACAAATTTAAAACTATTGCTATACATTTCGATGTGTGGCGCACGAATTTATCCTTTTACAGCATTATATTCGAACCTCTTGAATTAAATCCTTTCTGGCGTAACTTTGTGGATGTTCATTTTCAAATAATGACAAGGCCAACTATGTTTAAATCCACAGAGTATTTTATCGGTACAGCTAGTTTCAACGCTACGGCGTCATCATCAGGTTACCCGGCACCAGTGGTCCTGGGTTAGTAACCATCAGTTACCAGTACCTCATGATGACGTCGTAGCGTTGAAACTACTAGCAGCAATAAAATAATCTGTCGATTTAAACATAGTTGGCCTTGTCATTATTCGAACCTCATGTTTAATACGGTGGCTCTACAATGTATACCTCAGGGATTTGGAAATCTGAGCGATAAATGATACCCATCATTCGTTTCATTTCGGGAATGTCAGTCAAAATAGCTTAATTATTTGCGTTAGACCTACAAAACTGAAATCAAAAGAATAAGCTTTGTTAAAGTAATTATTATGCATATGGTTGTTTTTAATTGAATGACTCTTAACTTCTCTTTCAATGTCATCCTCTTATAAGTAAGTACCTGGAAGGCCGAGCATTATAAGGTGCCAAATTCAAAACCATGCCTGACTTTCTTATGCTGGTGTGTTGAATTCTGATTCGTAGAGAACAATCAACAAAAATAGGTCCCCACCTGTGGATAATATTTAACTATTCCCTGGTCGAACTACCGAAGTATTACTGTAGGGCTATACTGCAAAAGTGACGCCTATGTTTGTAAGTGGCTAAAAGTAGTAGCCACCTTACTACGAATTAATGAGTAGAATGCGCGCGTCTTCAAAGAAATCTTCGGTATGGGTAGACATTTCCATAAAATAGTCCAAAAATTATATTTTTAGACAGGTTTTTACTTAAAATGAAGGCTGTATTAAAATCATTTGAAGCGATGCCCTGTTTATCCATATTCATCCCACTTGGTGGAAGTTAGAATTGAAAATGTGCAGCGGATATCTCATGATCAAGTTCATGAACATGATTAACCTTATGTGAGCATTCTTCGGCATTTTTGCGATTAAAAATTTACGGTAATGGCAACTTCCTCGGACATGTATATCCGATTTAATTCTGGAATTTCTCTCCACTTAGCCTTACATCTTGACTACGGCAGTTTTCAAGCTATCCTGCTGGCTCCTTTAAGTCTGAAGGGTCTTCAGACATAAGGACTCAGAAGGCTTGTTAGACGTAAACACACCAAGAGCATGTCTGAAGAAACTGCCGTGGAGAAACAAGTCTAGCTATGTGGGAAAGATGGCATATGGGACTAAACCTAAAAAAGAACTGGTGACAGTAGATGTTTTGGAGAAACAAAAAATACACCAGGACCATCTAACAATACAAACTGAAATGCAAAAGTCATCACAGTCCAATCCGTTTAATATTTAGGCGTAACTGCTATAGGTGTAGCGAAACTTAGTGGCACTCGCTTGTGAAGGACATGACGCAAAGGAGAGGAAAGCATTCATGAGATGTGGGATGAAGCGGCCAAGCCTTTTTCCAGAGGACCCTGCGGGACTCCTTCGATAATTTTGCCCAAATCTCAATGCTTGGTTTACGGTTAGTGTCCTCTAATCCTCCGCTGGCGTGTGCCACCAAGTTTTGCATTGCCTATACTCAGGACGTTTTTTGGAGGATACATATCCGGGAAATATGCAGTCAAGCTTACAGAAAGCTAGGATTTATTCAAAAGATTCCAGGGAAACGCATTTGAAAGTTAAATAGCGCTGATATTATCTATTCATTTGTTAGACCCCTAATAGAATACGCGTTTAGTATTTGGGATCGTTACAAAGCAGGCTTGGTACTGGAATTGTCGTGTGCAGGGACGAATAGCTAAATTTGTAAAGTGATATACATCTACATCTACATACTACCCCGCAAGCCGCCTCAATAGGTGTTAGGACACCAGCCGTTTACATATAGAAAGGAAACGCTCTAATGAAATTACGCCTAAAATTTATTTAAGTCCCTTATTGTTCGTGGGAAAAACGAATTCCCATACCTATCCGTTCGGCAAAATATCTCTCTTAATTTATCGTTTCTGTCGGACCTGGAAATATAGTGGGGTTCTAATATGATGTTCTCCGTGTCGCTCTGAAAGATATCTATTCGCAATTGCTCAAGTAATCTAAGCCTAGCGCGCAGCCTCCGAGTCTCTAGCGGCTCCCAGCCTAATTCGTTTAACATCTGTGTAACGCTGTCTGTACGCCCGTAGCAGTTTTTGACGAATCGCGCAGCTTTCCTTTGTATTTTATTAAGTTCCCGGATTAAGTCTTTCTGCACCGGATCCCATATGCTCGCTGCATATTCAAGGTGTGGCCGGACGAGTGCGAAATAGCACGTCTCTTTTACTTTTTCATCCGAAAATCTTCCCACAATACGCTTGACGAATCCTAGCTTCTTCAGTGCTCTGCCACAAATATTTCTTATATGTGTTCCCCACGATAGGTCCGAAGTTATCGTAACTCCTAGATACTTCTAGATACTTCGATAGATATAGTTAAGGGTCTGGCTGTGTACCGAGCCCATTAAATAAACTGGGGTGAGAGTCGCTACCACGGCGAAGGTAAAAGTAGGCTTTATCTCGTGAGTACACTTGAGGTGAATTACTTCTTCAAAGACCATTATGGTGCTTGGCGCGATTATTGTTTATTTACAGATTTGCGTGAAACTTTACGTACGTGTTCTTAAGAATTATTGATATTTATAGATAAAAGTGAAAAAAGTTCATGTTACCAGTTTGGTTTCTTGATCATTCAATGCTAATTTAACACTTAGCCTCATGGCACATGACATATATTTCGAATTAATTCGATTACACATGCACAGATTTTCTTCTAAACGCGAAATAAAACGTTTTCTATGGTTACTAACAAATATCAGGGTATCTTGATAAGTTTAAAAAAACGCATTTACATTTTATTTTCGCATATATTTTGAATTCCGTGCCGAAAACCCTGGTCAAAACATATATACAAGATGGTTGAAGGGTTGACTTAGTGGAATTTCGACATGATGTAATAATTAAAACTTTGTAATATTCCACATTGTTTAGTACAAGCCCGACCGGTTTCAATGTAAACACATCATAATCTGAGGCCAAAATTGCAGAGGCCGGCTGCAATTTTGGCCTCTGATGATGATGTGTTTACATTGAAACCGGTCAGGCTTGTACTAAGCAGTGTGGAATATTACAAATTTTTAATTATTACATCTGGTCAAAACATGCTTTTATTAAGTCGAAATTTTTGAAATATGATTTTTGCGTCATTGCGATTACTTTATGCATGGTGATCTCCCCCGCATTAACAGGTGTACTGAAATGTAATATGGTCATAGAATGTTTTTAGACCTATTAGAAAAGTTATCAAAATGTGCACTCAATGACCCCACATTTACCACTCCAGTCACTGTTAAGTTCACATAAAAAACTCCGTAATAGGTACTATACGTAGGTTCGATCAGGTGCATAAAATCATAGTGATATAATTTGCAGCATAGATAGGTTTTAAATGCCATTTTATTCCCCGTACTCACGATCGTTGGGCATCGAGTGTTATCATGTCCATTGTTGCCATAATTTCACACCACTTGTTTCTGCTCAAGGATCGTGACTTGATTGAGTGATAAATGTGGCGACGTGGCTAAATTGGCAACTTTAGGTCCAATATCACTTCTACATCTACATCTACAAAATACCCTGCAAGCCACCTCAGGGGTGTGTGGCAGGGGGTGAGTAATCACCAACATGCAGTACACTATACCCTCTTCTTCATACCGATACTTAATGCCGATCTTGCTCATAATTCCATGATTACTGCTCTCGTGTCTTCAAAATGCCGACGCACGGCTGCTGATTGGTTAATCTCTTAAATGATGGAATGAATAACGCAAACTCCTCCATTTCGAAGAGCAGAGGACCTTCAGAGGGAGATGGAATTATACCTAAGCGCGTGTGTCGAGTTTGATACATCTTACCACGAACCCATGCTCCATTCCAAAGTGGATGATTTGGAGAGAATACCAAAGTGAGTGATTTGGAGAATGGCGGGGGTTTGAGGAGGGTTTGGGAGGTGTGGGGGGAGAAGCGGAACTTTATTCAGCTTTGACGGAGGATCTTGAGGGAACGGCAAAGGATGGAGGAGGGGGGAAGAGGAAAAAATGGATCAATTGTAGAATGAAGAGCCGTACAGAAGAAGACAGTTGATAATTTTATGTCAATAACAGATTAAGGTGGTTCCACCGTAAAATGACTTAAATGTCACTTTATTAATAATCTGGCTACTTGTAGAAAAGGTTGTCCTCTATCTGATATGAACAACGAAATAATACCTTTCCACGATATTGTATTCTATAATTGAACTTGAAATTACGTGGTGTTCAATGGGAATATGAGAAAAACACGGGGAATAATAGTATTTTTCCATAAAATATAAATGCCATTTTTGCGGAAAACTATTTATAAAAAGGAAATAATCCAGAGAAATTGAATAAAAATGTAATATAGGCACCTCACCACCTTATTTTTTTATTTATTAGGGAATTACTGCCGTAATTGAAGTCAAAATGCGGTAATTCGTAGGAAATGACGCTGCAGCCGTCTCCTATGGCTGGAAAAAAGTGCTCATTGAAAATACATTCGTGGAATAATCTGCAAATTTTGTTCTTTACTTGTGGGTTTCTATAGGTAACGCATTTCATCAGTGAAAGCAGGATTTTTGGGCAATATATAAATAATGTGGCATTTAGTATTTGTTTTGACTCACACAGTCGCGGAGGAACCTCCTTAAGCGTTTTCAAGTCGGCAATGAAGGTTTGCGACCCTGGGAGCACAAGTGCAAACGCGCAGGGGGGTTATTTTGCAATCTCACTTAAGGTAGTGAAAACTCACGTCACCTAGAATTTGATGAATTTGGCCTCATTTTAAAGAAAAAATTCTCATCTTTCCAATGATATCCAAGTATCAACTCCTTTGCCGAACTACTATTCGAACTATTTGCTTAAAAATATAAGCTGTTTTACATGGGATAGATTACGGCAGTGCGCTCCAGAGAGAGAATATTTAAAAAATTAGGAACTTTTTGCAACTAGATTTCGTAAAAAGACTAACGGTGTAGATATAGTTTGCATGTTTTCTCAAATATTTATAAAAATTAATCTATTACTCACCGTAGTAATTTTTAGAGAATCGCAAAATAGAACCTGCTGTTTGAAGGGTTTTCAGCTGTACAGCGTGAAACAATGAGTCAAGTTAGAGACTTCTGTGATTATCTTTATTTAATTACAGAGAATTTAGGTCATATATAACTTTATTTTTGCGCCATTAATACTACAATATTTAATTTTTTCATACTTCTGACAGACGTTGGAATAAAAAAATAAAATTCGATTATGGTCCCCATTATGACTAGGGAACTATCTCGCTCAAACCGCTCAAACTACCTAGAGTGAGAATACGCCATAAAACGTGGAAAATTACGTCATTTTTCGTAGTTCAACTTCGACACCCAGGTGTCGTCACCATCTTCGGCTCTCAAGTGGTGAACTGTCAGTCTTTTATTTGATTCATCCGCTCTTTCGACACTTGGTCCGTATATTTCGTATCCGTATCCGTTTCATTTGGATTAGCATTTCATTAGTTCCATCTCACCTGTCTTTAGGAACCTGAAATAAAGCCACCATCGGACGTTGGCCGATCGTGAGCCGATCATTAAGAAAGCGAAACGGATCTCCCGCCTTCCCGCAAAGAGTCATTAAATAGGTGAGATTACAAAATAACCCCTCAGACTTCCTTACTCTCCCTTGCGGAGCCTGTTCGTAGACAGAATGGACACTTTGTTAAAGAGAGAGAATTATTTACAATTATCCACTTAGTTTTTTTAATCAGTTTTTAATGCGATCGGTTTAAATGTATTTACATCAGTGCTAAACATTGTATACTGAATTAATTGAGTAATTAGCTTAAATTTTTTGACAATTTTTGAAATTCATTGTCAACGGTCGCATTGAAAATTTATTTAAAAAACTAAATGTAAAATTGCAAAGATTTCTTTCCATCATTATGAATAAGTTCCACCGTATCTGCTCAGAGGCAACATCATTCAATGGACTCTTTCTCTTAAATGGGATTCTGGGCAACAGCCACCATGTTTCGCTACCACTAGAGAGGCTGGGATTTGCATTTGTTTAATGAATCGATTCATGAGATTCGGATCATGTAAATGATTCGTTCTTTTGAATAGTTCAAAATGAACTGGATGGCTAGAACGAGACCACGGACGTAGATTTAACGAGGCCATATATTCATACTAACAATAAGTCCATGAGTGAGGCAAATTAATGGAATAAGCCAAATGAGCTGAATCAACGAAATGATTAGAATGAAACAAATGAGTGCATTGAACCACATCAGCGAATTTCAACGACTCCTTCCATAGGTGGGTGTGTCAGTGATCGACCTTGTCAGTGATCGACCTTGTCAGTGATCAACCTTGTCAAGGTGTGTCAGTGATCGATCGAGCTGAGGAGAAACGACTGTTGTTTACAAGGCTATCATAGAAATGTGTTTTGACTCGAAATACCTATTAATGGCACTTCAGCCGTGCGTGTTTTAATAATCAGTGCAATACATTTCCCTGCGCTATTGTAGTTGTCCTAAGGCGTTACATTTCCCCGTTCAATGTGCCATTTCAACCACTCGTTCAACCACTTGTCAGACGCTTCACAGATTCGTAAGGCATAAGATATTTCAAAAGATATTACTCTCTTGCCGCATTTCACACTCTGCAGTCGAAGATGATAAAAAGATACAAAGTCTCAGGAAATGGAAACTGTAGCGATGAAAATAGGAGGGCAAAAGACATAATAAGACCAGTAGGTAATCTCCCCCGAAAGGTTTTTGTTCCGCTTTGAAAAGGATAGGTATTGCGCAAAACCAAAGGCTAAGTTATAGGGGCTAATCGACCCACATCGTCCACTCATTTCGTTCATATTTGCTTCACAAATACCTATAGCTCATTTTTCGTCTACTTTTTTGTTTACAACTTTGTCGCATTTCTTTTTTCATTATGCATTGTACTGAGTAGCACCTTTCTGTAACTGTTTGTTTTTATTTTGAGTAAGGTGCTATAACTTATATCTGCTGTCCATTCACATATAGGTGTATTGGTCATCTATTTTCAGTAGCGTAGATACGGATTTTTCATGGGGGGATCGATATTTAATGACTTGATACTGCTTATTTCACAGGGGTGTTAAAAATTCGTATCAAACTGTTGTGAGACATGCGTGTAACCACGTTCACCCTAAAAATACGGTGAACGCTATTCCACATCCACATAATAAACTGAAATCCACCTCAAGGGTGAGTGGCAGGTGGTGAGTTATCACAAAAATGCACTAAATAATACTCTAATAAAGTTAATGAACCTACGACTATTAATACATTGGCACAAACCTGCAAACGCTTTCCAGGAGGGGAAATTTCTCCGACATGCACTACACTATTGGTATGCTACCTACTGCTAGGGAAAAACCTTGTATTAATGTATTTTGCAACTTCATAAACGCTCATGCAAGAGTCATACAAGAAGCATGCGAAACGTGCAGTTAGTATCAAGTTGCAGATTAAGAAACAAGCCTTATGGAGGAAATGAATTAATTAGTTACACTACCTATCACCAAACCTAGTTGAAATTCTCATAGGCAGCTGTTATGGTTTCTCATCGTGCGCGGGAGAGATTACATTTTAAACCTGTCCGTTACGCAGTCTACATCTACATCTACAAAATACCCTGCAAGCCACCTCAGGGGTGTGTGGCAGGGGGTGAGTAATCACCAACATGCATTACACTATACCCTAGAGTTAGTGTAACCTCGACTTATTATGCATTAGCATAAATCGCTAATGCTTGTCACGAGGCGAAGCCTCACAAGCATGCACCACTACACTACAGATGTCATCACAATGGAAAGGGACCGTCAATATACATGCATTCTACAACTACACAGATGGACAGAGACTCAAGACCCATGTAGAAAACATGCTAGGCGTGCTGTTAGTATGTACTAGGTAACAGATAAGGGTTCAAGTATTAGGAGTACTACTACTACTAAGAGCTACACTACCTAACGACAAACCTAGATAAAAGTCTCATTGGCAGCTGTTATGGTCCCTTATCGTTCGTAGGAAAAATGACATTTTAAATCTGTCCGTTCTGCAGTCTAGTTCCCTAATTTTACTCTCATGATCTGATCTACCGTAGTATGTCGGAGTTGTCTATTGTCCTAATATTATCGTAGTACTTCAGTTGTTCATTTATGTAGAAGCAATGAGGTTAATTCCTTTCAAAAATGCAGAAAACAATTATTCTCGATCACCCATGACCATAGGCGTGTCCAGGGGGGGCGGGGTTTGGGGGTTGTAAACCCCCCCCCTCATTGATAAAAAAGTTAACATGGGGGGTATGGAATATCCCCATGTAAAACCCCCCTTCAGTGGTGGTAGCCTCCCCCTTCAGACGCTTCTAGATATGCCTATGCCCATGACAAATAAGGCAAAAAAAACCAAGGGGGGATTGGTCCCCGTACCTACACCGCCCCTGTCTTTCTTATGGGTTTTTTGGTTCTTAACACCTGTGGTTCTTAACACCTCCCGCAGTGTGAATTTTATTACCATCCTCAAGTTTTCCCCAAGCGTGCTAATATCTCTCTGAAAGATGATCTAATTATTTCATACTACTGTAGGTACAAATAACTATTTCATGTTTCTGTATTATTTGGCTTATCATACGTCCCAGTTTGGCTGGCCAGTCCCGGTTTGAAGAGTCTGATCCTGTGTCCCCCTCGTTGGCAATCATTTCCCCACAAACCCTGAAATATTACGAAATGTCTCTTTTTAAGGTAGTTTGACCGATATATCACTTCACCTAGAATTTGATGAATTTTACCTCATTTAAAAAATAAAACTTCCATCTTTCTAATGGTATCAAAATATTAACGCCTTACTCAACTCTAGCAATTTGCCTAATAATATGAGCTGTTTTTACATAGGATTGATTACGGCTATGCGCTTCAGAGGGAGAATATTGAAAAAATTAGGAATTGGTTACACCTAAATTTCGTAAAAAATTTACTGTGTGTAATTAGTATATTTTCTCAACTATTTATAAAAATTAATCAATTACTCACCGCAGGTTTTTTACGGAATCGCAAAAAAAGTCATCGGTTGTGAAGGCGTTTTCTAGCTTCGGAGTGAAAAAATGAGTGAAGTTAGAGACTTATGTGTATGTACTTATTTAATTAGAGAGAATTTTGGTAATGTACATAACTATATTAATTCACCATTAATATTAAAATATTTACTTCAAACTTCTTGCAGATGCTGAAATTAAAATACACAATTCGAATATGTTCTCCATTATGACTAGGGAAATATTTCGCTCGAAGTACCTGGTCCGCTGTCCACTGCACGGAGAAATGCCAGCGACAAATTGATGGCGAGAAATGATTACATGCGAAAACATTGTATCTGGTTGCACATATCACACATTCTCGAAGGCTCTATACTGACTGTTGAATGTTTATCACAGGGTTGAAGGGAAGAATCCCTGTGATAGAGGCCGAACTGAGAAACGCTCATTATTTTGTTAATATTTCCTGGAGGGCCTTGAGGAATTACAATCAGTCTCAAAGGGCTAGGAGGGTTCAGCCACCCCACTAGTAACGAGATTAGAACTCGATACTCCATAGTCAGGTATTAAAGGTGGGTTTACACTGGTAAGTTACTTCCGCAAGTTTCTTCTGATAGGCCTTATGGAGGATTGACGCAGATGGAATTTTTTCACAAGTTAGTGCAGATCCCGTTTTGGTGTTGTTTACACGGACAACAGTACACTTCTTCAAGCGACTTTCCTAAAGTTTAGAAGTTCTGCAAGCGGACTTGCAAACCCGTTTACATCTTCTAGTTTCATCGAAAGACGCTTTCTGCAAGTTACTTGCGCAATAAACTTTCTTTTGTAAACCCACCTTAAAATAACGCCACAGCTGCTATTAAAAATTTTGCTTTGTTATTTCAAAGAATATAATATCTGTAGATACATACCCGATTAGCTTGAGTTTTATGAACGTTTATATTTTATCCCGGTTTTAGTTTCTTCTACACTAGATGTATTCCGATTTTTTGAAATCAGAATATGGCAGCCCTATGTGTCATGCATATTGCAAAAAATGACTACGCTGCTATTTTAGATTGACATTTCGTCGAAAAAGAACTTCTTTAGTTTCAGTCTCGGTCTAATTTTTCAATTTCATTATCATATGTCGCAGAGTAGAACAATGAGTCGGAAAGTTTTCGAAATCCCTCATGTGCCAGCACGAGTGACGTTCATCGATAGTTATCGACCATATCAATATTCAAATACGCTGCACGGTGGATGTGGCAGGGCTCAGCGGGCACGTGCCACGGATTCGATGGATGTGCCACAGTATGAATGTGTAACTCGCCTCCACCCCCTAAATCCCCGTGAAGCAATATTCCTGGGTGATTCCCGATCGATGCGAGGAGGACTTTGGAAACCCGGATTTTCAAAAAAAAACAAGCGCACAGCGCCGCACGCTAAGGTATGCGTGTTCACTTCAATGCACGAGGACTGCGCGGCCCAACAAGGAATTTAGAAATGATGTAACGAAATAATGTAAAAATGTTTTTCATCTTGTTTTGGTGTATGTCAGGTGTCTTTTCTCATCAAGGAGTGAAGTAATTAGCAAAGCTCGATGATTTGGCTACCGTCCGATTCAAAATCATTTCAGTTTAATCCATACATAATACCCTTCCAGCCGCCTCAAGGGTGAATGGCAGGGGGTGAGTTATAACCATCATGCATAACACAATGCCCAATCAAGTTAATGAAACTACGACTATTAATGCATTAGCTAATAACTTCAAATACTTGTCAGGAGGTGAAATTTCACAAACATGCCCTATGTATTAGGTACCAATTATTTATATTAGCTACCAATGTTAGAGAAACTATTTATATTAATGTCTTTAGCAACTACATAAATATACAGAGATAGAAGAGCTACCTACCTATATCAGAAACCTGACCTACGTGCTGTTAGCACTACGTAGCAAATAAGGACACAAGCATCACACCGCAAATGATCAACTGATTAGCTATACTACCTTTCGACAATCATAGTAAAAAAAGCCTATTTGGCAAATGTTATGGTCTTTTATCGTTCGCTGGAAAAATGGTATTTTAAATCTGCCTGTTCTGCAGATGGACATTCGTGATTATTAAGGTCGGGAGTTTTTATTTTCACCCAATTTCAGTAGAAAGGCTAGCAAATAGGTACATTTGTAAGTAGTGCAATGTAACATCGGGCATCATAAAAAGTATCGCTTATCAAACCTGGGGTCGTGGGTTCGAGTTCCTCTTGGGTGGATTTTATCACACACTGGACATGGTTATTCGTGATAGTCCAATGTTGTTTAAAATCAAAAACACCTGTCATTAAGGCCGAAGAGGATATAAAACACTGAAATAAATAAATTATCCCCGGGCCTTCTTATTTGCTCATCAGTGCATTGCTTATTTTAGAACGAAAGGTGGGCTAATTGAAAGTAGGTTCACTGAAATT
Organism: Pyrrhosoma nymphula; assembly: GCA_963573305.1. Taxonomy (NCBI): domain Eukaryota; kingdom Metazoa; phylum Arthropoda; class Insecta; order Odonata; family Coenagrionidae; genus Pyrrhosoma; species Pyrrhosoma nymphula. The sequence continues at coordinate 31,779,029 of OY754335.1, read as the reverse complement.
TCCCCTATTATGTATTTTACTAATGGCAATCACTCAAGTGACGGGTCAAAAATAAAGGAAATAGTGGAAGTTCCAGTGTTTTTATTTCACCTATCGTTCCAAGGATAAAAGATTTTTGCCATCAGTTTATCGGCCGCAATTTAAATTTGTGTGATTTTAGATTGTTTAGGGTTTTGGTCAATAGGTTTTTTTAAAAAAAATATGATTACCATTTCATCAGTACATACACATTCGAAATGTCAACAAACAGACTCGTTTTTCTTTAAATAATCAATTTTTGAATGTGTATATCTGTAAAATGGATTTAATTTGTGTGGTCTACAAGTGAATATTAATAAAAGATTTCATTATGGCTACGCATTAGTCTGTCTACAAATTTAGTGCTTGTGTATAAGTGTGGCCTAAGAGCAGTGATGGAACACTCAACCCTTTTTCGTTAAACATGTATTTATTTAATGGCAAAAGTTAATATCAAATAAAACTCGTTGCGATAAGTGTAAGCAACAAGGCCCAAAAAAGAATTCCAAGAACACAAATGTTCGGCATGTTTATCTGCATCAAGTGATCTTCACAATTATCATTGGCGCTAAGGGTTGATATTGCAAACAGAATGTCTTTTGTTCCGAAGTTCAAAGAATTTTAGCAACGCTTTTAACGTACTTTAAAAAAATATCTTTTCTTGAGTAGGATTTCCGGAGAGCTGCATCTCTCCTGAAAAAAGTGGTCGAGGAAAACCCCCAAAGGTTGGTCACCCCTGCGTTGTATGAGCTATGCGCGCGCGAGAATGTGAAGGAAGACGAAAAGCCGGGTGGCTGGAAAACGCGGGATTCGGGCCGGGCGGGATTGTTGACGGGAAGCTGGAAAAGCGGCAACGTCGCATTCGTCTCCCTATCTTCACCTCCCCCAACCCGTGCCCGCTTTCCCTTCCTCCCTTATGCCTCGGCCTTTCTAAACCGCTGGCGATGCCGTGTGTGAGGTGGAGTTGGTGCTGCGGCGGGGAAGGGGGGGAGGAGGGGCGGGGGCGCGCAGCGGTGCATTCTGCGTGAGGGACGGCTGGTGTGAGGTCTTTGAAGCGAGTGGAGAGGGGAATCCAAGATGGCCGCCGGAGGAAGAGACGGTGGAAGGGGTAAAGAGAGGCGGGCGGAGGGAAGGGACGGACCAATGAGAGGAGAGGAGAGGGTTTTTATCGAGAGGGTAGGAGGTGAGGGCCTCTGTAGGGCGGGGAAGAGGGTGTGGGGCAGGGGTGGGAGAAGGGTGCGTTTGCTTAGGTCCCTTAGGACGGGTTGGAGGGGGCGAGGGAGGGGAAGGAGGGGTGTGAGGGTTAAATTCGGTGGGATGGGAAGGCGGATGATTTGATAAGAGGTCAGCCGAGACTCTCGCTCCGGCACTGAAGGTCTGCCGGTCGCAGGGGCTGGGTGTGATCTCGACACGGAGTACCGTAGTCGGCTGGGCGTTCGTTCAAGCATGCTGCAATATCTCCTCTGTATCTACGTCTACCGAGTACCATGCTAAACCACGTATAACAAGAGTTTTGAGCTCGTCATTATTTAAAAATGACATGCAATGCACACGACGGCATCGTAATACTACTCGGTACGATTCATGGTGTGGCGCTATTAGTAATATAAATGAGAAATTATTAGTTACATGAGCCCATTCGAGATAGTAGTGCACTAGAGTATATATACCTAGTTTCAGTAGAATTCACGATGAGAAAAAAACAGTACAAATTCCACTATTTTTAATTTTTTTTTAATAAAAAAAAATTCTCATAATGAATTCTATCTATAAATTCCACCAAGTATCGCCACAATCGATCAGTTTGACTAGTTTCAGTAATTATTTCATATATGACATCTACCGCGGCTATTATTGGGGTATAGTTCACCTGGATTTAATATAAACATTCAAGCTAAAGAAGAAATCAGAAACTGTTGAAGAAAATCGGGAGTTTTTTTAATAAAGCGAAACCAATCAAAATATCATTGGCATTCGACGAAAAAAATTATTCTTTCTGAAGGGTTCCAAACGCTGCTCGCGGGTATGAAAAGAAGGGTATTTTTTCCTCTCGAGTCATTTATCGACGCTCTTGACCCGTCGGCATGAACGCCAAGTATGCGCAAAGATGCCATTCGCGAAATAATTAAAATGCAAAGGAAAGTCGCACGCTTCGTTGGAAACTGCCACGGGCGAATAGAGAGCATAACACAGCTGGCGGAAGGACTAGGTAGGGCGTAGGGGACAGCTAGGGACTCGGGAGGCTAAACGCTAGATGTCAACTCTGCTCAGGCATTCCCACTGGGTGATGTTTAAAAAAAATCAATTTCATGAAATTTAGGCAAAATTTATAATTGTTTCATCTTTTTCTTATAGTGTATTATCATTAGATCTTATTTCTTAAAATACGTCACTATTAATAGAACTGCTTTATAAACTTCACACACTTTTTGGTGAAAGAATATTAATAATATTATGAAGGTATACATTCACAATAACATTTTCTTGCTGTCCCACCCGTGACTAAGATTTAATGTATAGTAACAATTATGTGAAGTATTATGTCAAGTTTTGAGTTGGACCAGGACTTGAAGGAGTATTTATGAACATATCAATGTAGTTTATATTTAAACCATATTTTTAATAATGAAAATATTTAAATATAACTGTTTCAGGCCGGACCTGGTTGAAGTTATCGACATTCATAATGAATGAAAAACACTAGGTAATCCTCCACAGATTTATTTCTATGGTACGACGCGTTTCACCACACTGGCATAATCATGTATTATGCCACAGTGTGGTGAAACGAGTCGTGCTATAGAAATAAATCTGCGGAGGATTACCTAGTGTTTTTCATTCATTATGAAAATGTTTACTTTAGAAAAACCAAAGATAGGGTCGAAATGTCCCACCCGCGACAGAGGAATTTGTCAGCCTTTTCGTGGAATTGGATAAAACCAAAATACTCAAAAGATCATTGTGGAATCACAAAGTAAAAAGTTTTTCATTTTTACAGAACTTCTGGGTAATATCTAGGATATTGTTTTGACCCTGGGTTTTATCCCTAGAGCTGATTGAAGCGACAAATTTGGGGAGATACCCTATCGATCTGATAGGTATAAAAATTCCTTCTTCCCACCCTCCATTAGTGACTGTATCAAGAACAGAGTGAGACGCTACCAGTAAGATATTCCGTTAACATGCAATTTGATTTTCGTCCTTTCTCTCCTTCAATACTTTCACCCATTAATTCCCTTTTCCAAGACTGGTGTCCTAACATTCCCTGCCATACGCCTCCTCTGCGATTCGCAGGATATTATGTGGATGTAATTTGAGTGAAGACCATGTCAGAATCTCAGTTAAGTACCAATATAATCGAAGGCAGTTTAGTTATTTACTGCCACGTAATGCACCTTTGGGCCGAAATGTCTGGTTGACGTTCATCTACATCTACAAAATACCCTGTAAGCCACCTGAAGGGTGTGTGGCACGGGGTGAGTAGTCACCAACAATCACTATACTATACCCTATTAAAGTTAGTGTAACTACGACTATTGATGCATTGGCATAAATTACTAATACTTACGTAAAAATGGAATAAAAATACTTTGTATATTCCACACAAAAAACAATTTATTAAGTGTTTTTATTCATACAGAAAATACAAAGTATTTTTATTTTATTTTTACGTAAATATGCAGTCCTACCAAGTCACGCCTGAAACTCTGAAGTTTATTGCTAATAGTTGTCAGGACGCGAAGCCTCACAAGCATGCACGTCACTATAGGCAAGCTACCAATGTTAGAAGGACCGTCAGTATTTTGCAGCTACATAAATGGACAGAGATACAAGAACCTTACGGAAAACATGCACGGCGTGCTGTTAGTAAACGTTAGTTAGTAGACATTAACCGCAAGATAGCTTTGGCTTTACGTTAACTTAATGTTAACAGAGAGTTCGGGTTTTGTACTTCACATCAGACTATCGTTGGGAGGACCTATTAACTTCGGTTTTTATATTGAGAAAATGTTTTCCCTGAGGTTATAAATTAAACTGGTCAATAAAAAAATACCGACTCAAATATAATAAGATACAGATACAGACCTAACTTTGTGGAACCAAGTCATATGGAGCTTTTCATTAAGTGTGGTGAAGTTAGCGCAGATGGGTACACATCAATACGCTTAAGCGCATACGCACGTCGAGGAATTGAACCACGTCCGCTGGCGAAACGTTTCGTAACCTGCCGGTAGGTAGTATTCTGTGCGCGATTGGCTGAATGTGTGGGGTATATGTTTAGAATTTGTTCAAAGTAAGTATTGAAAAGCGTAAGCTTTTTGCCACAGAGTAACTAAAAACTTGACGTTTGAAGCCTTTACGGAAAATCTACAGAAAAACGACTATCGAGGATTCGATTATCGACCTTTTTTTTGCTGTTTATCGCACATCAACTCCGCTCCCGATCTGTTTTAGGTGCGCCACCAAGCGCGCAGGGTCTGAAATGAATGGAAAGCAAGCGATCTGTTGTACTGCGCACTAGAGCGGATGGAAAGCTTCCATGATTATCGTGTTTGCCGGCGTCGAAGACGCGTTTATTATCACCAGAAATAAGTCTCTCAAATTTGAAGTACTTATTCGAAGCCGAAGGTTACGTTTTTCGTAGGGTCTTTATCTATTAATTCCAGAGGAATGCTACCAGCACTAGGTACAGAGTAACCATAAGCCCTGTATATTACCTATAAACTAAAGGAATCAATTGGATATAGTTAAGAGAATAAATTAGCGAAGTATCGTAAAAATAACATGCATGAATGCTATCGAGTTAGCCTGTCTCCCTTAGCTCCGTAAGTGTAAAAATACCCTCTCCCCACCCCTTACCCCCCTTCCACCACCTCCACCAACATCAACCCAAATAACCCTTCCTCTCTTTCCCTCCCCCCCCCCTCCTGATTCACTCATTTGTCAACCTCATATTGACAACCGACCTTGTCAATATGATTTTGTACCTGATGATGACGGCGATGCGTCGAAACTAGTTGTACCACTATACACATCGTTGGAAATAAATTCATAAATTAATAGCATTATTAATTTTCACCACTGGAAGTATCTTTAGCATTGTAATGCATGTTCATTTGCGTAGCACTCTCCCAGTTTCTGGTTTGACTGCGCTCTGTTCTCCTGACTGCTTTTTGGTCTGCGCCTAGCGGCCGGGGGAACGTGCGAGGTCCCGATTTGTGATGGGACGAGTGCTACATACTTGGTGTGGAATCACCCCGTGCCACACACCCTAGTGGTGGTTTGCACGGTACTTCGTAGATGTAGATGAAATATGCATTGTGTATTAGTTCAGTGATAATGGATTTCCACATAGTCACAGAATTTTGAGCGAGATATTTACGTAGCCATGGAGACCATGTTCGAATTTTATTTTTTTTCCGCGTCAGTAAGAAGTAAATACTGTAATATTTATGGTGCAAAAATATAGTTATATGTGACGAAAATTCTCAGTAATTAATTCAAGATATCCACATAAGTCTTTAACTTGACTCATTTTTTTCACGCCGTACGGTGAAAACGCCTTCACAGCAAGTTTTTTTGCGATTCTTTAAAATTAACTGTGATGAGTAATCGATTAACTTTTATAAATATTTGAGATAAAAACTACACGCCGTTAGTTTTTTGATCTAATCTAGTTGTTAGGAATTCCTAATTTTTTCAATATTCTCCCTCTGGAGCGCACAGCTGTAATCTATCCCATGTAAAACAGCTTATAGTTTTATTGCAAGTTGCTCGAAAAGTAGTACGGAAAGGGGTTTTTTATTTTATTTATTTATTATCAATAACCACCGAAAATAGCACTCATTGGCCTTTACATCGGGGCATTTTAACAATCAACAATGGACAACACACACACAACCATACCCTGGGAAGTGAAAAATCCTCCCCAGGCGGGATTCGAACCTGCGACCTTTGGGTTAGCAGGCGAGGACGTTACCCCGCCGCCACCGAGTTTGATATAATTGTCAAGATGAAAGCGTTTTCTTCAAAATTAGTTCAAATTGTTCAAGTTCTAGGTGAAGTGATATCTTGCTAAAACTAACTTAAGTCTGAAAATATCGAATAAGTATTTTTTTCCAAAATTTCGCACCTCAAAACTGGAGTGCGTCCTTGACGCAGGCAAATACGGTAATAAGAATGGTAGCTTAGTTTTATCCACACTATTATTTATAACCGACCATGGTTTCAGCAATATATTGCCATTGTCAAGACCTTGATAATTTTTTTATATTTTTTTAAAGGATATCCACATACCGCAGTTTTACCAATTTACAGTGGCCTAAATATGTGGCAATGAATTGCCGACACCATGGTCGGTCAGTAGCGTGAATATCAATGAAATACTGTTTGCTACCACCCTTCTCTTGGACTACAACCTTGTCGTGGTGGAAGGGCTTGCGTGCTCCGATGACCCCTAGAGCTGCACTGGCGGGAGCATTGCTCCTGGTAGGGTCACCCATGCCAGATTGGTCGAAGGTTAGGAGACAGACGAATGGTAGTCCGCGCAGCGTCTGTACCTCAGTGAGGCGGCTGCAAAAGACGTCTGACCCCAGTGGGGCGGCCTCTGAAGTGATGGTGCCACGTAAAAAACACTATTGAGTAAGGCCACGGAATACTATCTCAATTAAAACAAAAACCTTGAAATTATGGACAATTCTCAAATGATAATGAATCCTGGCAACTACGGGACTCAGCCCAGAGGGCCGGGCGTCGTGCCCGGCAGCGGTGGGAGCAAGGCCCCTGCGGTCGTCATCACACGAAATCCTTGCTCAGAAAATAAAGCAGCAGAGGAAAAGAAGATAAAGAAGAGGAACGAAGCTATCAGAATAGACATTTGGAATGTTAGGAATATGTTGAGGGCGGTGAAGCTAGAGTATATAAAGCAAAAATGGAGAGGGGTGGGTGTAGGCATCATGGGTCTGGGTGAAGTAAGATGGAAGGATGACGGGAACTACTGGAGCGACGACTATAGAGTAATTTATAGTGGAGGGAATAAAAGTCAGCGCGTGGTTGCATTCGTAATGAATAGGAAACTAGGTAGAAAAGTAGTGAATACAGGTGAGTGGTCGGATTACAGTCGTGGAACTAAAGGAAGATCCAACGAATTTAGTTATATTCCAGGTTTATATGCCTAACTCTAATCATAAAGAGGAGGAGGTAGATGGGGTGTACGATCAGCTAGAGGAAATATTGGTAGGATACCTGGGAGTAAGCATTTAGTAGTAGTGTTGGGCAAAAATTTTCAGTAATCGATTAATCGTATCATATGATAAAATTGAGGCATAATCGATTCAGGGAAAAAATCGGGTTGAAATTATCGGTTATGTAAATAATCGGTGAATAATCGTATGATTCTTGAGAATCGGTGAACAAACATACGGCTCTTGAAAATCATACGATTTTTATCCGATTCTTTTGTGAGCTAAATAATCGGGTGATGAACGAAATGCGCACCGATTCTCGGTATAATCGACGAGGTTATGTGATGAGTTGAGAATTGGCAAAGATTCATTCGATTAATATGACGCATACGATTCTTTGCCGATTATTGGAGCAGAATAAAATGATTTGAAATAATCGTGGCGTGAACGTCGACAATGCGCAACAGAAATCGACGTGAGTTGATTGTCGGCAATAATCGACGCTCGTGGATCATGGAATACATGGGATATGTGAAAAGAATCTGTAAATAATCGTATGATTCTTTGAGCTGAATTGCAGGGATTTAAACAATCGTGTTTTGAAGGTGGTTGGTGCGAAACGTCAAGCGATGAGCGTCTATTCCTATGTATAATCGACGCTTGTGGGGTTGATTGATCTTAATTATTACATGTGTTATTTTATTTCTATTGGTCACAGTGGTAAAAAGTGGTTATTCCACATGTCTTAATGCTTTTAAAACATATTCGACAGGATGCAGTCCCCTCGTTCGAATGTCTCTGAAAATACTTCCACAAATGGCTTTTTATAGGAGGCATGTCACTTTGAGTCTCACTAAATATTATAATATGAGTATCTTGCCAACAATATAATCCAGAGATCAAGTGTTGAGAAGTAATTTTTTGATAGTAATTGTTTGCGATCAACTGTCTATAAAGAGTAAAAAAATTTTATAACTCCATAACTCAGTCATAATGCAATCTTGCCTTTGCAATTATAATGGTAATACTTCCACAAACGGTCAATACATGGAGCCATACCAATCTGACATTTTTTTCTAAACATTTATTTGCGAAGAAATATCACGAACAATGTCCCGGGATCCACAGTGTTCGAGAAATTATTGGATGGCAATTGATCAGTTGATTTAGTTCATTGTTGGCCATCATAAAGATTCGTCGACGGAGTCGGCAAAAAGTTGTCTTTCATAAACATTTTCCTCGACGAATTGAACGGACGCCGATCACCCTGATTCTTTATTAATTATACTTTTAATCATATATATTTTCTCATATTTATTAATCCTGTCGAATATTAATCCTGTGGAATCCTGTCATTTTCCCTTCCGGAGATATTCAGAATTTTTCCGAGCTGTAAATAAAACTCACAAAAATGCTTCCATCGTGTCTGGGAGTTCGATGTTGGACACATGATCCTTTTTTTCGATATGCCTCTTACCGGAGCATTTTTTAAATAGAGATAAGAGGGTGTAGGACGTTGAGTAGCGAGAAAGACGAACGGGGAAGTGTTTTAGATATGCTGGTGGTAGCTGGAAGGTAATTAGTGGCGGTGATTCAGATAAGTTAGGTAAAGGCTAAGGAAGAGAATAGCGCGAAAAAGTGTTCCTCCTTCTATGGGTAATGTGATTCCTGCCCTGGAGTCAGTTACAAAGCCTCACGCTATTGAGTCTTTGTCTTATATCAATCAGGTACCTGGCTACAGGCTTATCTTATTCAAGGAGATGGGCCTTTCTATTTGAGTGAATTTTAATTGGCGCCATTGTCTTGCAGGCTGAAATGTCTCGTCATACCAACGTAGCTACGTTCAATGCTGAAAAATTATCGCGACACCTAAATAGCAAACCTGCATGCTGTGATCCAAGCCGGATGAGTCACTGTTTAGTGTTTTCGTAATGAAGCGCAGAAAAATTGATTAGTTCGAGTTGACCCGCTTGTCTTTGAAATAATCATCATCAGTAGTCATCAATTCGGAGACCGGTTTTTTCGCAGCTCTCCAATTCACTTTCGTTTCCACCAATCGCTTCATTCCTACGTAATTGATCACTTTGACGTCCTTCACAATTGGTCTGACCTTTTCCATTGTTGGAATTCCTCTGTAATTCTTCCCATTCATTTCTCCTTCCAATATTATTTACAATAGCCTGTTTTTTTTTTGCAAAATTTGACCATCAACTATGTCTCCTTTTCTTCTCATAGTTTCCATCATATGTTTTTCTCCCCAACTCTTAGGAGGAACGACTTTTTCGTTGGTGGTTCTCTCCGTCCATTTGACCTTTATCATTCTTCGATAACACCACATCTCAAGTGATTCAAATCTCTTTTGCTCTACCGCTGTTCCCCTTTTCCAGTCTTTACTTCCATGTAAGAGAATGCTCCATGTATATATTTCAATGAAGTGCTTCCTAAGTTCCAGGCTTGTGATAATAGCTGTTATCAGCCTCCTCCTCTGGTAGAATATGTGAAATAATACGATTATAAAAAAGTAAATTCAAAAATTTTCTTAAACATTGAACTGGAGTCGAGCCTATCTCGGAATAATACTAAGGTCAGAATGAAGCACTTAGGAAAGTTCAACTTTGACACCGAAAGGATGCTGTCTAAACCAGGAGGAATCATTATTAATGTGGAAACAAGGAGACCAAAGGAGTATTATTGCGGAAGATAAGACCACCCACGAAATTAAAAACACCTGACAAAATACTAGAATTTAATATAATTTGGTATAATTTTTTGTGGTATTCCAGAACGAAACTGTTAACCACATTGGCGTACGCATTGTAGATTTTTTTATGCGTTCTTTCTTTTTCTTTGATCTTCTCCCTCGTAAGCGCTTCATTATATAATGATTTGGTTTTTTAGCAGATAATATAATGACATTGGTTGCCCGATGATTATAGGTTGGCTTAATATGGGCTATAAAAACTACTCTTAAACATCTTGGCCTATCCGTAAAAAAAGTTGCGTGACTCGGTTGCGTTTTTCAGAGCGAATTTTTTTGTCCTTATTTTTCTCCGTCAAAGTTCCTTTATGTCTCTTCTCTTTTCATCGTTTATCTGTAAGTCTCCATTTCTCCCAGCCTCCAACTTCCTATCTCCTCAAAATAACCTATGTGCTTCCTTTTTCTATCGTCTTACCAATTAGTCCAGTGATTTCATTTCATTTTTTACTGTTTCCATCATTTGTCTTTATTATTTTGCATTACCTACATCCCATTCCGGTAATCCTACGATTGGTTATAAATTAAATAAAAACAAACAAAATTTAGGCCTAATTTCATGGCTCGTCAGGAATTAAATTATCTATAGATATTATCTATAGTTACGGCTTTAACAAGGGCCCCTGTTCTTTCTTCTTTTTCTAGATTCTTCTTTGGGATGCTCATTGTTCTTTATGATATCCCCGTATGTGCCTATGACCATTTCTAGGGACCCGAATGATGAGTTGACTAGAGTATTGGATTCCCATCCTCAGTGCTCGGGGTTGAATCGCTACAGAGGTGGCAATTTATTAATTGAATCCCGATTCCTGCTTGGAAATTGTATGTATTATAGTTGCTCGTTCGTCAGGCAGGACATTAAATTGTGGTACCCTTGGTGCCTTTCGTTAACACTAGAAGCGCTGGATTTTCCGCACACCTAAAGGCGCCGGTATCGGTCATTTTGACCGCGTCTTGTTTTCTTCCTTTTGTTTCGACATTTTCAATAAAATGCATACGAAAGAAATTTTTCAATGAAATGCATATAAATATACTAGTATGCTTCTAGTTTTACGGCGTTCCATCAGATACTGACGCATTATTTTTAAGATACCATTCCAGAGAAATATAAATGTGTTTAAATTATATTTTTTCCAAAAGCAATAATCTATTGTTTGAATCAAATCAACTAAATAGTTATTATGGAATTCTGAAGACTTGCTATGACAAAAGTTACGAGTGGGACTTCTTCCTTTTCTCGCTGTACATTCTACATGAGAAAAAATCTTGCCCCATTGAGCATTTACCTAACGTTTCTTCAGCATATTTCTACTTTTACGCTGGAGTCTAATTTAGATGTACCCTGAGATGGAATTTTCTGCATCGATTGTGGTCTGCAATTATCCCGACGCCGGGTTTCCATCCCACCTATCTCCAATCCATATACTCACTTATCCCAAATGACGTAAATGACCTCAGTGGTTGGTCGTCTTCTCCAGTAACCAACAAACCATTTCTGCCTAAAACACTGCCCAAAAATGAAAGCTGCCCATTCTAAAACTGGCTATGAATAAATAGATAACGACGCTGTGCTCACCGAAGCGCAAAGGAATATAGGCAATTTAGCTTTAGTTACATAATATTAGAGATGTGGGTGTGGAGGAGAATGGAGAAGGTGCGGAGGACGGATATTTAGACGAGCGAGAAAGTGCTTGTTATGGTGGGTGAGGAGAGGAAACTTCTGGAAGAGATTGGGAGGAGGCAGAGCAGGTGGTTTGAAGAGGTAATGAGGGGCGAAGGGATGCTTAAGACTGACATGGAGGGGAGGCTGTTGGGCAAACGGTGAAGGGAGAGAATAGATTTATGAACAGCATGAAGAGAGGCAGGACGTATACTGACAATGAGAAGAAGATAGAAAGCGTGTAAACAGACAGGGGGCTGAGCCTTTAAAAATATGACGATATTCACTCCATTCCATTTAAACCTACCATAACCGGTAGATTACCCAAATTAAAGAAAGGTTTAAAAACGATATCCGATAAAAAAAGAAAGGAAAAAACTGTTAAATTTTATCCTTTTTAATGAGCAGTCATGAAAGCATAGTTGAGGTACGATTAACCATTAAAATGGAAGATTAATTTTTAGGAGACTGGCGCGAAAATGTAGGTCGCTTTTCTTGTTTATTATCGTCTCTTATGTGAGGCCAGTCTCCTCCTTTACGGTCTCATAGACTGGGTGTGTAGGCGATGCGACTGCTATATATCGAACTTCTTCCTTGACCTTGACTTGAATCCTTGAACTTATGCTTCCTTGACATTATGCTTCCAAAACCAACCCAAATTCTCTCAACGTCACCCGCGTGCGGTTGAAGTATGCCTTTATCTCCGCAAAGCGGCGTTGCACATGCTTACGCCAAACAGGCTTGGAGATTGGGGAACAGATTGAGTCTACCATCGTTTTCAGGATACGTGAGTGGTGGCTGAATCTCCTTGTATCTATGCTTGGCGCTGGGATGATTGAGCGTGACGCGTTGATGACGTATGTAGGATGCACCCTAGCCCGCTCAGCAATTCGTGCTTACCTTACTCTGTGCTCTACTGAGGCTATATATTTGTAGCTACCGACTTCGATATTTGGATTGGCTTCGGCTGTCTTCGGGAAAGTTGTATCAAGTAAACCCGCGCGATATTGGAGCGTGCTTCGTCTCACCAAAGCACCCATTTCTGCCGCGGATATGATGTACCCTGAAGAAAATGACACAGGCCGGGTTTAAATTCAGGTACACTCGCTTAGTATATACCATGTTCTACATTCAGTACGAGCCTGGGCCATGAAACGGACAACTAGCGTTTGTACGTACATGTGGTCGAAAAATACGTCAAACAAATAAGTGGCGGCAGCCGTCACATTGGTATATCTCGTGAAAACGCATAGAAATTAAATTTTACTAGCAAATAAATGTTAATCAGGTCACGCAGGGACATAATAACAGTCCTTAAACTTAATAATGGCAGATTAATTAATATGCATTCAAATTAGCCCTCACGAAGTTCGCAACCCTAGCCATAGTGACTCCATGACGAATTAGTACGACTGGTATGGCCGGCTAGTAAGCCCTTTCTCTTACTAGGCCGTAAAAACCATTTCGCGGTCGTGAAGTTGGTTCAAACGTTGAAATTGTGACGGTAACTTCCTTAATTTTGGGAAAATTAAGCACGTCTTGGACGCCTTAACGTGGATTGGAACACGGCCAGACTCTAGTCTTGGCCGAATCTCGAAGCCTCTGCTTGGTGTAATTGCTCTTGAGCGTGACATGGTGATGACGTGTAGGATGAACCCAAGCCAAGACCACCGAGATATACAATTCTATATCTCGGTGGTCTTTCCCAAGCCCGCTATGCAACTCTGATACGCGTTCCGGCAGCTTGATGCTTTAGGCTACGGGCTTCGATATTCGGACAGGCTTTCGTTACATTCGAAAAAGAGAGTTCGCCCAAGGCCACCCGCGCGCTGCCACGTAATGCGATGTCTCCACCTATTTTGGCCACGGCTCCAGCCTTCGAAACGTCGACGATAACCAACGATGAGACTCGGTGAAAAACTCGAGAAATCCTCCGACAGACCATCCCATCCCTTATAATCTTGATGTTGAGCATTGGAACTGGCTAAAATTAGTAATAAATTTCATCTTGTGAAACCTGCAATCTCTTTCTTCATTACTACGGAAAATACCCGCCACACCAGCCGTAAGACAATTTTAGTTGACCGAATATGTTTTGGACGTAATATTTTCTCTGTGCAAACCATAGCCATAGAGCATCCATCAATGTACTTATACCAATACCGTAATCGAAAAATCATTCACTTTGACTGGGACTCGAACTCGGATCCCTCTTTACCGCGACAAGTGGGTTAACCGATTAAGCCTACACTGCATGTTTTTTTGTTTTTGCTAGAATAAATATTTTTTACATGGAATATTTATTACTGGCAAATTACTTTTTCAAATTCTGCAATAAAATTATATTTTTTAGATTAGGTTTAGATTTTTACATGAATATTTAGCTTAATTTAAAGAAAAACACATCAAGTTGGTTGCGCCATATGTGGCGCAGTATGCAGTGTAGTATGCTACCGAGGCGCCCTTCTCCAACGTGTAGTTTTTTTTATTTTTAAAGTTGTCCAAAACTAAATACCTTGGATTTCAAATTTTGGCTTCATCTTAATGAACAGTGGCACTGTGCGCACGATCCAACTGCTTGTAGCATCGTACGCTCGGCAGTCGTGAACTCCTAGCTCCAATAAAGCCCACAGAAATCTAGTCCCCGTCAAGGTGGATGAATATCCCTCTTTGGATTATTCACACATTTGTGCACTTGCGGGTGAATCCGTCCAAGACATACCGCAGCTAGTTCGCGGTCCAGTTAGTATTTTCACTGATACACTTCGGGATTGGATCTGACCCTTCGGCGAATAAAACCAGGGGGTAGAACTGCACTACGCTATTTCCGCCGAATCTTCTGAGCTGAGTGCCCTTTTTACCTCTCACCAGGGTAGGCCTTTTACATACGGCATAGTCGCATACTCCGGTGGTGGGTATGCTGTATATATATACGACATTAGGGGATCCTCTGGAAGTGAGTATGCCGCATATATGCGTCGAGATCATTTAAAAATACTCTCATAGAGGGTTTTTCAAAATATCTAGTTTAATTTTCTCTGATGTCGTGTTACGTGACGAGTTTTTTTTGTAAAAGGAATGGAAAGGTTTAGGTATATATGAAGGAATAGGTACAAAATATTTCTTATTTTCTTCCTACATGTTAAGAAGTGAAAAACTTCGTCGGCCTCAAATTAAGTATCCAAATTACGTTAGACTTGTAATTTTCAAGGGCCCTGATAAGTGGTTAAAAAGGATCTCCACCCTTCAGCAGGGCGTTTCGCTTTTTTACTGGGGAGTGTTAAATGGATACTGTTCCCATGAGCGATAGTTCTAGTTTTTACAGTGACGACAGCGATGGTTTGGATACAACGCTGTGTTAATAATTCACCCCTGAAGTGCTCGCCGCCAGTACTCGCATGTAACCGCACTTACAAGTGGTGTGCAGGCCCGAGAGAAATTTCGATCGCTACTTTCACTGCAATACGGCTACGCTTACGCGGCATGCGGGTTGCGTTGTGACATGAGTTGGGGCGTTTGCTACAGCCTTCATGAAAACAAGTACATGCTGTTCATTCTGTTGAGAACATGTACTATCATATTCACTCAGTCTTCCTTCTCCTAGAGAATCGGAACTTCTTTCCGAGAAGGAAGAAAGGGACTACATCGAAATTTAGAACCATTCAAGGTGATTGGTAGTATCTTTACCGTGACTTCTCTTTTTAAATCTTAAAGCGGGATTCACTTTCAGAGGGTTCATTTACTCTTAATTTTTCCGCGGCCGTATGTAATATTCATACGTTTACATGGTACTTACACTGCAAGCCACCTCAAGGGTGTGGCAGGGAGTGAGTTTCTTCCAAATTGCACTGAAATACATCCTACAAATGCTATTAAAACTATGAGTACTGATTCATTAGCAAGAACCTGCTAATACTTTCTCAGGAGGGAATATTTCACCAACATGCACTACAGGGTATGCTACCAATATTATAGAATCTATGAGCATTAATGTATGTTGTAACTATATAAATGCCCAGAGACAAAAGAGTTATGCAGAAACATGTGGGACGTTCTGTAAGTACTAAATATCAAATTAAAACACAAGCACTAGAGATAAAATCAAATCTGTCGAAAAAAACTAATTGTCAGTGGCAGTTATTTTGCACTTCATCTATGGTGTTCTCCAAAAGCAGCGGTTCCTAAATTATTTTTGGGGACCGAAAATAGGTAGGAAATGGACTACCGAAGTCCATCATCCATTTATTGCAAATGGTTCCCTTTTCTTGTTGATATATTTCATTGGTATTCCGTCACATGAATGTTTGGACTTTCTGTCCAACAGTCCTGCCTAGGATTTTGGAGATTGCGAAGAGTTTACCCAACGTTCTCTTCGTGAATTTTATTTTCCAACATTTAATCCCGTTCAAACTCATCTAATTCTTCCAATATTGATCTTTCAAACTCTATTTTCTCGTTCTAGGATGAAAAAGGACACTACGTCAAGAAGTTCGAATCACTGCAAGGAAGCATAGCGGCTTGTTGCATCCCTCAGAATTGGCCCATACAGAGTATGGAGTTTGTGAAAGCAGGTAAATGAAATAACACCTTTGCTCCTGCTGCAGTCCTTGTTATTTTTCAACAGAATCTTTGTGTTTATGAGGTTTTTTACACTGATAAATACCTAGTGGATAACTTACGTATCCCATTCCTAATCAATCCCAATGAAATAGTGGTATATATCATGCAATTTTGGTCATTATCGTGTTGTTCCGCAGCTATAGGTATTGTTAAAAAATGTTTTTACTCTTCCACTGTGTTATGTCTTTGCCAAATCGACAAACTCTTCCATCGATGGTTGTTGATGAGGAAATGTCATTGTAGTAACTGAGCAGTGACATATTTCGTTGATCGATAGATTTTTTTACAGTTTTGTTGCACCACGTACTAACAAAAGTGAATACTATTATGATGCAATAAACCAAATGAAGTAAAAGAAACCTTATTTTGATAAGTTTGACCATATGCAAATTTCATAACTTCGGACTTGAACGTATTTGGAACTGAGATTATCAATTATTTTAATACTTAATTACGCTATAATTTTACATGCCGATTACGGTCGTAGCACTATTCTTCATTGCTGACAAAGTTTATTGAAAAATACGTATATTGTGTTTTTGAAGGATTCTCCGCCAGATCTAGGTAGCGTGATCGACATGGGATACATTTACAATTAAGTTGATGCAACATTAACTATAAAGCTCCGCGAGAATATTGAAAAACAATTACGAAGACATAAATTGCAATTTTACACTGGTAAAATAGATCAGGTGATGCTGTAGTGCATCGAAATGACATCAGGTGTCATCGACAATGATGTAGTACATCGGAACCTAGGACGCAACAAAAGTCTATTTTACCTGTGGAAAATTGCAAATTCAGTCTTCATTATGTTCACTGCGTCACTATGGTGAAATTCCAACACATCACACCACGTCTGATACTTCTTTTTTACATTGAGAAATATATTTCTGAAAATTTTTCTAAAGATTTTACTGGTATCGGCATGTAAAAAATGAATAAAATATTGATATTCTCAACTTCAGTAACATCTTTCTCAGAAATGACGCAATTTACGGTTCAAGGACTGTCAGGAACGTAATAAGCATATTGTATTCACAAAGATAATGAATATTTCTCTCCTCCGTTGATTTGGACCTAAATGGTTTCAATTGTAAGTGCCCTGGAAGACTTGAAGATAGATGGGTACGTTTTCGCGGTAAGAGTTCGCCGACAGCTTTGCTCTTGAAGGATTTGAATCGGAATGGACAGACAGGTTGAATATCTTGCACAAATTGAAGAAGCTCCAAAGATATGGTCGTTTATTATCTTGGTTATGTTTTGCGAAATAACGCCTATGAATTGTCTTTAGGCTGTTCCCCCGTTAAAGGACATAAATGTCATTTTATTCATACTGTGGTTACTTATAGAAAAATGTGTCCTCTATCTGATATGAAAATCAACATTTTCTCTTTCCACGCTATTTTTCTCGCAAATTGAACTTGAAATTACATGATATTAAATGGGATAATTGGGAGAAACATGGGGAAGGTAGTATTTTACCATATAGTTTAAATGCCATTGCTGCCAAACTGTTTATAAGTAGTGAAAACCCCGGAAAATTGATAGACAATAAAATTGTTGCATTTTAACGCCTTATTTTTTGAGTTACTAGCTAATTACTGTGATAATTGAAGTCATCCATAGCTACAAAAACGTGTTCAGTAAAAATATATCAATGGAATAATCTGTACACTTTGTGCCATAATTTTGGTTTTCAATAGCTAACGCATGTGATCAGCGAAAGAAGGATGATGCTTGAAACCAAATAAACAAAAAGTTGGGATTTAGTATTTGTTTTGACTTCCACAGTAGCGGTGGAATCTCCTTAAATAGGTACGCGCAATAACTGAACGTAAGAAGGAATACGTAAGGTACTTTTTTGTATTTGAGAGAGGTTATAAAAAGAAGCCATTTAAGTTTTTTGGTACCCAGAGAACGGGCGCGGGACATCTCGCGGAGTGCTAAACTACTATTCATTTAGGTAGTTTGGTAGATATCAACTCGCCATGAATTTGATGAAATTAAATTCATTTTAAAGAAAAAAATCCCATTTTTCTAATGTTATCAAAACATTCCTTGCAGAACTACTTTTTAACAGAACAAGCTGTTTTACATGGGATAGATTACGGCTGTGCGCTTTAGAGGGAGAATATTGAAAGAAATTAGGAATTTATAACGACTAGATTTTATCAGAAAACTATCGGTGTGTATTTTGTATGTTTTCTCGACTATTTATAAAAATTAATCGATTACTCACCGCAGTAGGTTTTACAGAATTGCAAAAAAACCTATTGTGAAGGCGTTTTCACCGTACGGCGTGAAAAAATGAGTCAAGTTAAAGACTTACCTGTATATTTAATTACTGAGAATTTTTATTTATGTATAACTTTTATTTTTATTTATATTTGTCGGCCTCGGTGGCGGCGGGGTAACGTCCTCGCCTGCCAACCCAAAGGTCGCGGGTTCGAATCCCGCCGGTGGAGGATTTTTCTCCTCCCTGGACATGGTTGTGTGTGTTGCCCTTTGTTATCGTTATAACGCCTGGTGTAAAATGGCCCTCGAGGCTGTATTCAGGTTGATGAAATAAATAATAAATAAATAAATAAATAATAACTATATTTCTGCGCCATTAATATTACAATATTTACTTCGCACTTCGTACAGATGCAGAAATTTAAAGAAATAAATTGGAATATGGTCCCCATTATGACTAGGGAAGTATCTCGCTTGAACTACCTTAAGTCAAGGCCATTCCTTCGCATCTCCGATGCCTGCGTCGAGGCACGTGGATGTCTTGGAGTGGCATCTCGAGCACCGTAATTTTTTAGGGTAGCTATTCTGAAGTGCGCCTACTGGGAGATTTCGTCACGGCTACCAAAAGCATTAGACCCAATTTCCTGTCCATTAATTGGAGTTAAAACCTTTTGCGGCGTATTTTAGAACAGAGAAGGGAATAAATTGTCCACGTTTGGGAACAAAGAGATCCTATCAAAACAGTTCTCAAAGTAATTTGTGTTCCTCTGAAGATTTTATCTGAAGTTATTTTCCGTATTTGGAACGGTGATCCAACTTGATGGCTTTTAATGCGAAAGTGGCGTTTTAAATTAGTTTTTTTTTTCGTAATATGATGCAATATAGATGAAATTTTAAGACAATAAAGCCTTTATTCCAAATTAGAGTACTGCAAGATATAAAAATATACGGTTGCTTCATCTTTTAGGATCTTTTTGACATATTTTACTGTGCTAATCTGCGAGAAAAACAGTAACCGGACCCACTGGATTCTTCAGGGTTTTTGGCAACGATATTTGTTAAATATTGATTATTTTGAGGTTAAATTACTTAGCTGCAACATCAATCTTGAACATATTTCAATCAATGAACAGGTTTCTGGAAAACCATGCAGATTAAAGCACGCAGTTTATTTACACCTGAATGTAACAATCCTCCAGTTGATGATGCATTAGGATCCAGGAAACAAAGTGATATAGGTTCACCCCATCTGTTTTTTATTTGACTGCGTGTGAAGTTAAACTTCTATCTCAACTAATGAGACGAAGGCATCAAATCAGGAAAATACATCTACCGATGGACCCGCGTCATTTTTAATCTTACGAGACCGACGTCAGAGCAAAAGGAAACGTGCTGAGATGCATTGACGAGAGATTAAGACGAAGGCGACGAATGATCAAGAGGCTGCTGTCCAAATCTCTGAATGAACAGGAGTGAGATGTCGTTCATGGTTTAAGTTCATATTTCTGGTTATGACGGCATTAAAAAAAAGTTAATGTGTATCGAACTACGTCTGAAGTACACGTTCTCGCGACGTCAAAGCAAAGAACGCAAGACGGCCATGTTGAGGGGAAAAAATGACCACGCTCAATTTAACTCGGGTTTCTTGAACATCAACTTAAATATACCCTCACTTAAACTGCCGTGACATCTCCTGCACCAGCACTTTAACTGGGGAGTAATTTAAAACTCAATTTAAGTGCGTGATGTACTCAAGGCATTGAGAGCTTTCCATTCGGTCTCGTGCGCTAATCACATAGGAATATGAGAGCGCGCTTACCTTCCATTCGTTACAGACCCTGCGCACTAGGCGGCACAATTCAAAAGAGATCGAGAGCAAAGTTTATGTGCGCTAAACAACAAAAGAACGTCAGTAATTGCATCCACGATGGTTGTTTTTCTGTTCACTTTTCGTAAAGGCGACAAAAACGGGTATTGTGAAGTTTTTAATTCAACTGTGGCAAAAAGCTTACTTTTTAATTACTTGTTTTGGGAAAATCGATAACTATACACGAGCAATTTGACCATGACTGTTGCGCACCCATAGAATGCCTACTAGCAAGCCTACTAGCATGTTACCGAACGTTACGCCACCGCAAATCATTCCATTCATCGTCGTTCGTGTGCCCTTTCACGGAAGTTCCACCACGACTGTGTGAGTCAAAGCGAATACTATATCCCAACTCTTTGTTTATTTGGAACTTCTTCTCTTTAATCGACCACAATATTATAGTATATATATTTTTTGGAGCATTGGCCTTTTTCTTATAAATAATCAACGCTCACATGGACTTATGCCTCGTCTACACTACAAGTGTACTGAAGTTAAGTGTAATTAAGTGCAGCATTTAAATGCAGGGGAGCCTACACACAAATATTATATCTACCTCAGCGCTACCTAGTGATGGTGGAAAGAAATTTGCATCGCGCAAAAATTATGTGCCCGAGAAGTAACATAAGATATTTTCTAGACTCGTGTAACCCTATAAACATATGTAAAAGAAGGATAGCTCTTTGACAATTACTCATCTCATCATATAAATGATATAAACACATGTATGATGTGTATGATTATCGAAACTCCTCGACCTATCGATGACGAGACTACGACCACCTCGACGGTACACTATCGATATCTTCCAAGTCCACTTAAAAGGGGGTCCCCGGGTCCACTTAATTGGACCCGGGCGAGAGGGCGTTACACGGTGTATTTGGAGTGAAAAATACACTTAAATGCATACTTAAGTGGTCAGTGTAGACGCGGGAATAGCCAACGTTTCGTCATGTTTTATTGACATCTTCAGGGCTAGAAGTTTTCAAAATATTTAACAATTAAACATAACCAGGATATGAAAATGATAATGCAATAAAAATTTAATAATTTTCAATACATTTGTCCCTAAATTCGTGAATCATGAACATAATGATGTAGAAGGAACCAGATGGACATAATAAACAATTCTTCTTTTTGGTAGCATAAAACATGTTGTTTATAAAACAGTAACCATGGATTATATAAGTGACTTTAGTAGTTAGGTCATTTTACAATTTTTTTTAAAATTTTTTTGTTTATTTGGTTTAGAAATCGATACTTTCACTGATGAATTGCATTATCTTTCTGAAAACAAAGTAAAGGTACTAAATTCGCAGATTGTTCAGCGAATGTATTTTTAATAAACATTTTTTATAGCCATAGAAGCCAACTGCAGCGCCATTTCTATTGAATTAACACATTTTGACTTCAAATATCGTAGTAATTAGATAATAACTAAAAACATTAGGCGGTAAGATGCATCTATTTAAAAAAATCAATTTCCAGGGAGTTTTTGCTTCTTATAAACAGTTTTCCGTGAAAATGGCATTTATATTAGATGAAAAAATACTTTATTTCCTTGTGTCTCATCCATTCTCCCATACTTTCTAATTCAATTTGTGAGATAAATAGCGTGGAAAGGTAAAATTTTGCTGTTCATATCAGATGGAGGACTTGTTTTTCTGCAAGTAGACAGAATATAAATGAAATGACATTTATGTCCTTTTGCGGTGGAACCGCCTTAAGTGTGCTGATGTGTTCCGATGTGCGCCAACTTCAACACCTTGAATGGAAAGCTACCATCCGCTGTTGTTTTCTGGTATGCCAATAAATGAATGAATAAATATTGCGCTCAACACCCGTCAGCCTTTTGCTGTGTGGTCCGTCCGCGCGTGGCGCTGCAGGCCGTATCAATAGGGGAACCGTGACGGACTGGTGAGATTCCCACCCCTTTTCCTCGGGGAAGGGAGTTTTCCATCACCATCATTCTTCACGGTCAGGAATGGATATATATATATATATATATATATATATATATATATATATCCCAGCCGAAATCGTGGTTCTAAGTGTCCTAGTAGCTCAACTGGTAGAGCACTCGGCGCGAAATCGGGAGGTTCCGGGTTCGAGTCCCGGCCACGGCACATTTTTACCCTCTGATTTCTCGGTTTTACCATCTTCCACATCACCAATGTCTTCGTCCAATTTTAGTTACATGTTTCCTATCTCTTTCTTTCACCTTCTGTTCAAATTATTATATATTTATTCGCCTAAAAGGCGGTGTGTGAGTGAGTGAACGAAATATATATATATGAAATATATATATATATATATATATATTTCGTTCACTCACTCCTTGTGTATATATATATATACAAGGCCTTCGCAACGTCTCCCTTCCCAACCCATCCTCGAATGCTCTCCCGTCTCAAGTAGTCCTCGTGTTTCTAAACGTGAGGCTCAAAGGTCGCAGGGTGTAGGGTTTAAGGGAAAGAGAAGTGTACGTGGAAAGAGAAAGAAAAATGGTGGTGAACAGGTCGGAGAGGATGAGATAGGGGGGGGGGGAGGCACATAATAGAGCTCCCGTGACGTCAGGAATCCGGCTAAGATCGATTCCTGGGAAAGGGAGTGAAGGGAATTTCCTTTATAGCCTCCTCTCTCCTTACGCGCGTCGTCCTTTCTCCCCACACCCCATCTCCGTTATTACACCCCCTGCCACAACCCTCTTCAACTCCTCCCCCACCCCCTTCCTCTCCCTTTCAATCTCCCACGTGACCTCACCTTCATCCCTTCTCATGCATGCTGCAGCACCTTCGCTCCCTTTCTCCCTCTCCTATCCCCTGTCGCCTGGAGAGGGACCGTTCACGAGCCCCCAATATGAGAAATAGGACAGGTCCAAGGTTAATCACGTTACGCATGCATATTCATCTACACCTGCATCTACATAATACCCTGCGAGACACCTCAAGAGTGCGTGGCAGGGAGCGAGTTATCATCAACATGCACTATACTATACCATAATAAAGTTGATGAAACTACGGCTATTAATTCATTAAAAAAACCTGCAAATACTTGCTAGGCGGGGAAATATCACCAACATTCATTGCACTATAGATATGCTACCAATGTTAGAGAAACTATTTGCATTAATGTATTTAGCAACTACATGCATGGACAGAGATACAAGAGTTATACAGTAAATATGCAAGACTATACTGTGTAGCTATGACTGCAAGTTAGTACTGTGTAGCATATTAAGAAACATGCATAAGGGAGCATATCTCTTTTGAAAAAAAAATAGATACATTTCTTGTCGACAAACCTAGTTGAAAGTCTCTTTAGCAGCTTTTATGGTCTCTTAACGTTCGCGGGAAAATGACATTTTTAACATGTCCGTTCTGCAGTCTATTTCCCTAATTTTATTCTCATGGTGTAATCTACCGAAGTCTGTTGGTATTCGTAAAGTTTCATTGGCGTATCAGAAAATAGATAGGCTTGGAATTTACTTAAATTATAAAGCCAAAATTTTAAATAACGGTCTGGTAGCGATTCCCATGCCAGCTGTTGCAGAAGGCTTGTAACACTAGTGAAATTATTATGAACCCTATAAGTATCTTGCCGATCTTCACTCCCAGCGCTTTAACACGGTTTTTAAGCCCACCTCACAATGATCCCAATTACTGCCAGAGTATTCCAAGTGGGGTCTTACAGAGGAAAAGGAGCTTATTTCCCTAAATTTATCGTCACACTTGCCATACCTGGTATTGGAGAAGGGTTCTGAAGATTAAATTGATTGATAAAATAAGAAATCAATAAGTATACAGAACAGTGGAAGAGGAAAGGGCTATATGGAACACTATGGAGAAGCAGATGGATTAGGGAAACCCTGAGGCACAATAGGTTTGTGAATAAAGTAATTGAAAGAAAAATAGAGGAAATGTCCCAAGAGAAAGGCCTAGTGATAAAGACCTAGACCAAATTAAGTAGACAGTACAAATTAATAACTACCAGGGAGTAAGGGAACTAGCACTACTGCTAGTAGATAGGGAAGGATGGAGGGCTGCAGTCAACCAATCTCAGGACTGAACGACCTCCGACCGACCTATTATTTTTTACTTGCGTAATAATAACTTAGCACTAGTAATATCTTTTCAACTCGCTTGAAACGTCTCGTACGGTTTATTTTCTGCATGAACTAGTATCTTGTAGTATCCGTGAATTATAAGTATAAATTATACAAATAAGCAGACTACATGTTAGTATGTAAGTCAATGTAGCACTTCCTTAGTTTATGGTTTCGCCTTGCATTGTTTTCCTGAATGCTTTCTGGTCCTGGCCTATCGGCCGAGGGAGCAGTTGAGGTTCTGATTTGAACTGAGACGTGTGCTGCATGCTTGGTGTGGTATTTATCACCCCTTGCCACGCACCCGTAGAGGTGGCTTTCACGGCATTTCGTAGAATATGTAGACCAATGAATGATCAGTCAATCTCACTTATTTTTTCACTGCTATCTGTTTTGTTCTACGTCTTCCTTTGTCTTTCTCGCTGTCCATCGAACGTTCTCCATCTTCCTCCTCGGACATCGTAACATGAGGGTGATTTCCGGAACTTGTAAATCAACGATAATTGTGGGAGAAACGTTAACAGTTGAAATATCAACGATAATTGTCAATTCCTCGTAAGGTCGATAATTGCGGCACCTGTAAAGGATATTAAATGCTTGTGCACTTCGATGTGACGATGATTATCGTCACCTTCAAGTGATCGTAATAACGGATGAACGTTATTATCGACATGTTCGGTGCATCCGGAAACAATATTCACTTCGAAATATTGTCGCAAACTAAACTTTTGTGTCCTTGGTTGTCATTAAAAATTGAGTGGCCTGCAGCCCTGTTATTTGCACTCTCCTCAAGTTACCACGCTCCCTCCTCGGTACACATCCCACCGTCCGTTACACGTGCTCGTATGGAGAATATAATTGAGAATACTCGATTTTCCGATGTTTATTGTCACATCGACTTATCGTTGCAACCTCGATATATTTGTATCGTCGGGCTAAAAAAATTGTGTGACGCACTCTCCTCCTCCCAAGACTCATTAATTTTTTCCACTTAGATATGCCGTCGACTCATCGATATATTTTCTGTTTTGTGTCGATATAAAAAATTGATAAACCCACAGCTCCTTGTACCCTTCTCACGCAACCACACTCAATAAGTTCGCATAGTAATTCTCATTGAGATTAGGCAGCTTTCCCGATAACTATCCTCACTTCGATGCGTCTCTGTAACTTCGATATTTTTGTATCGCCGGCCGATGTAAAAAGTTGTGTAACGCACACCCCTGCTCATGAGACTCTTGTCACTTAGCCAGGCTCCCCTCTTCACCCCCTCACTAACCCAATCCATCCCCTTCCTTGTTAGTTTCCCTCACTCCTTGTGGGCGGTAGAGGTTGGGGTGAACAACGGGAGACATAAGACGGGAAGCAGCCACGCCCAGTTATCTCAAAAGTCCCTCTCTCCTGTTCCCCCAGTATATATTTCCGCATTACTTCCTTCCCTTTCTTAAGGTGGTTGGAGCGATTTTTGTTTAGGCACATATTTGCGTGAAACTTAGCGTGTTTCTTGTGAACTTGTATACGTGTTCTCATTAGTCATAGCTATGGATAAAAGAGAAAAAAATTACATCATACCGATTTTTGTTTTTGGGAAATTCAATGCTATTTCAACACGTAGCCTTATGGTAGACGAGATATATTTTCGTAATAATTCGATTACAAGTGTACAGATTTTCTTCTGGTTGCGAAATAATATATTTCTTATTATTACAGTGATTGCTATCAAGTCTTTAACACTCACATTACTTCAATGTTTACATATTTAACACAGAGCTCTCTAGCGGTCAGGCGCTGTCAGCGGCAACTACTCTTTAATTGAATATCTGGCAGATTTAAGTAGGAAATTACTTAAATAATTTATTTCTCAGGGGAACTTTAAAGGGTAATTTTATAATCAACTACGCATCCTGAATTTTCTGGAACCAGCTTGCAGCGCTATAATGCGTACAAGTCCTTTCCTTGACGTTTTCGCAGTATGCTTGCTTAGACATCTTTCTCGTTTTCTTACGGTTGCGATGGCGTTGTCTCGTGTTGTCCCAGGCGTATTGGAAATAGACGCCGATAAAAATTTCACCACAAAAGGAATAATTACGGAATTTTTTCACAAAAAAATTAAAGATTCATTACTAAAGCATAAAATCTTTTTTAATAATTCAATAATATATCAACAAACTTAAAAGGTAATGTAATATTGAAGATATCTTTTTATTTTTATTTTTAATAACTAATAGTTATATATTTTAAACCATAATTTAAACAAAAGTATAATGTACAAAACATTTTTCATTATGTAACATTTCATTTTAGCCCTGAGGATGGATAAATTATTTATCCGAAACGTTGGTAAAAGTTTTTTTTTTATTTGGCCTAAACTCCTAATATATACATAAAAAAATATTTTTATTTTTCACGCATACTTATTATTCGCCGGCCTCGGTGGAGGCGGGGTTAAGTCCTCGCCTGTCGATCCGAAGGTCGAGGGTTCGAGTTCCGCATGGGTAGGTTGCACCCGCCCATGGCAATGATGTTTGTGAATGTTCAATTGTAATTGTAAGAGAGGACCTAATGATCCTTTATTCGCTTGATTGAATAAAGACGCAATCATATATATTATTTCTCAAGGGCTTTTTTTTGTCGGTACGCCATAACTTCCTTAATACTTCATCAATTTTCATAAATGAGGCATCATTTTAAAGCTTTTTTTAACCGCTACTCCGGAAAAATATACAAATTACTCACATTTCAGTTGTTTTTCGGAAAATTACAATTGAAAAAAAAAACGGTTTTTTGAAATCCCACCGTCGACCCATCGATCCTCTATTGAGAATATCGAGATATATCGAAATGAAACCGATTTCGATTTCATGCATCTATTATCTCATTCCGCATTTAATTTCGACTTAAAATATTGATTTAGGAACGGTAATTTAGATATTTTACCAGAATACCCCAACCAAGCCATCGCAATTCCAAAACATTGCCACTGTGACTAAAACAGCCTCATTTCCAAAGTTTTCAACGTCACAGAATTCAATGAACTCAACGTTAACCAAATTTATTCAACAGCCATATTATGTCCAAAAAATGACGATTGTACCACAATCAATGATTATGTTATTTCGAATTTGTTACCTGGAGAGGAAACGGTTTATCTCAGTTCTGATTCGGTTCTCTGCGAAGAGACGGAAAACGCTCAGTTGCATCCATTAGAATTTCTGAACTCATAAAGCCCTTCAGGTTTGCCACCTCATAAACTCATACTAAGAAAGAACGCTATTATCATGTTGATTAGAAACCTAAACGCTAAGCAGGGCTTAATTAATGGCGCCAGATTAGTTGTAACTCACTTGGGCAACTACACTATCACAGCGAAATTGATTGACTCCGGTCAAACTGTCGTCATACCACGTATTAACCACACCCCTTCTGATCCTACCGTGCCTTTCAAACTGACAAGGAAGCAGCTTCCCATAAAAGTTGCCTTTTCCATGACTATAAATAAGGCACAGGGACAGACGCTATCAAAGGCAGGATTGTACTTGCCTGACCCTGTTTTTTCACACGGTCAGTTGAATGTGGCGTTTTCCAGGGTGCGCTCTTTCAGTGACATCTATGTCTGTGTAAAACAGACCCACCAACAAACAATCACAGATGACCATATCATCACTTCAAACATAGTGTTCAAAGAGGTCCTTTAAACATGTAAATATGCTGTAAATATGTAAATACCTTAACCTTATGTTTCAAAAAATATATAATCTAAAATTTAAACAAACATCTATTCCTTACTTCAACCCACACCTACATCAATGACGCACTAACTACACGGTACTAACTATACGGTGTGCACTTCAATTAAGTGGGATTTGAGGAGGATACAGTGCGAATGTTTCGCACGGGTCGACTAGTTATTATTATTATTATTATTATTTCATTTTCGCTTGAAACAATGGACGCTAGTAGTAATCCATACGAGAGATATCGCAATTCCGTCAGACCCTTGGTCGTTAGCAAATATCAAGGTATCACGCCGAGTACCTTAAATTAAACATCACCTCGGGTGAGTAAATGAATAAATCTTCCGTCGGCCTTTGGTCCCTTCCTTTCCGACTTCACCACCCACGCCCTTCGCACGAATCTGTTTCCCTCTCACACTCGGAAGAGATTCAACTCTCTCTTGCTTTTTTCTTTTCTTCTACGTGGCGTGAAAATTTATCGCCCGCGAAAGGGTACGGAAAAGAATCCACCGCCTTTCTCTTTCTTGCGCCTGCGTTGGGTTGTGTTGTGTTGGTGCCTCTCCAAGGAGACAGTTTTTTTTCTAAATCTAGACATTGCCACCTTCTTACTTAAAGAATATTGTATATGTGAGTCCAATCTGGGTTTCGCACGATCTGTAATGTGGGAAGCGCTGTAGCTGTTGTACATGAAATTTAGATCTATCCAAGAAAACTCATGGTATTATCAACGATTATTTGTTCGATAATCTATTATGAAAGCGTTTTTAGAGATTGTAAGCCGGTGATTTCCCGGCTCTGGCTTGCTTCCATTAAAAAAATCTGAGTGACATGTGCTATTTTACAATCTTTTGTGGTACTAAACATTCAGATGATGACTTGTTGAAAACTTTTTCTGTTAAGGAGGAGATAGTTAACAAGGAATGCGGTCTTATGCCGTGAATATTTCAGTTTACTCGTGGAAAACCATCTCCTGTTAGTTTTTAGCGAGCGGAACTGCTTTATTTTAAAGGTGGCTGGAGAGGTAACTGTGGGTCATTGAATGTGCATTTTAATAATGTTTTAACTTTTTCGAAAAAAATTTAGTTAGTAATATTTATGCGTTGGAACTCACATGTTTATGTTTCATCTATATATGCATGCCCTTTATGACTTGGATATTTATTTTTATTTATATTATTGGCCTTTAGATTAGATTAGATTAGATTGCTTTAGCGGCAGGACCCCTATGGAGTCCTGGGGCACTTAGACCTAACGGTCCATTGTGCCATCCGCAAGATTGGCATCACCCATAGAGTCCTATGGCCTTGCTAAAGGCCAGAATATCTCTGATGGGGATGTCCCTGATTTCCTTGGGGTCCATGTGTGCAGCCCCAAGGTGTCTCATGCGAGTCCTGGAAATTACAGGGCACTCACAGAGAATGTGAGATGTGGTTTCATCTTCTTCTTCGCACCATCGACAACTTGGTGAGTTAATCAGTCCCAGGAGGTTGAGGTGCCTATTGACACGATAGTGGCCTGTCAACAGTCCAACTATTGTTCTGAGTTGGCTTCTATCCAGGGATAGAAGTTTTCTCGTCAAGCTAGGCTTAGGTCCCGCTATGTGGAGCCTAGCTTGTCTTAGTCCCTGTGTGGTGTTCCAGATCTCAGAGTGTCTGCCAGATGTCCATTCTCTGACCTCTGCTCTCCCAATAGCAGGGGTGATTGGTAGAACTGGTTCCGGTCCAGTTGGAATGTGACTAGCGCCAGCTTTGGCGAGCTCGTCCGCCTTTTCATTTCCGGGTATGCCTTTGTGACCAGGTACCCAGAAAAGCTTGACTCTACAATGCCTAGCTATCTCCGATAGTGCCTCTCGACACTCTTGTAGTAGGCGTGATGTACACCAAGGTGAGTTAAGCGCCTTGATCGCAGCTTGACTGTCGGTGCATATGTGGATTGGTCCTTTTTTGAGGTCTCGATCCTTGATAATATAGGCACAGGTCAGAATCGCAAAGATTTCAGCCTGGAACACTGTGGCGTACTTCCCTAAGGAGAAGTGATACGAACTTGAAGGGCTACCTCCGTAGATGCCTGCCCCTGCTTTATTGTCTTTTCTGGAGCCATCTGTATACCACACAGAGGCTCCGATGTGGAGATGTTTACCCCCTCTCTCCCACTGTTCCCTAGAGGGAATAACTGTTTTGAAAGGAGGATCCTTACAATAGAACCTTGCCGACATGTGGTCGCTGCCCATCAGAAAGATTGGGCTGGACCTGCCCATCTCGGTCCATATCTGTCTATGGCCAGAGAGATTTCCCTTGCCATTCCATTGGCCTGTGTAATTTAGGCGATAAGCAGTGGCCCTGGCTTGACTCTCCACCACCACATAAGGGGGGGGGAGTTCAAGAAGAGTTTCCAGGGCCAGAGTTGGAGCAGTTCGCATGGCTCCCGTGATGCCTAAGCAGGCCATTCTCTGAATGTGGTTGAGTTCTTTTATAGCACCAGACTGCCGGGCTCTCTTCCACCATACTATTGAGCAGTATGTAAGACTGGGTCTGACCACTGCTGTATAGAGCCAGTGTAACACTTTTGGTTTGAGTCCCCAAGTATTTCCAAAGGCTCGACGGCATGTCCAAAGGTTTGCACATGCTTTTTTTGTTCTCGAATCTAAGTGTTCTTTCCAGATTAGCTTAGAGTCCAAGATTGTTCCCAGATATTTCACTGATGATGAGAGCCTAAGGGTCTTTCCGTGTAAAATGGGAAGGGTAAGCCCCTCCCTTTTCCTCTTTTTTGTGAAAAGTATCATAACAGTCTTGTCCGGATTCACCGTTAGCCCTGTGCTCTGGCACCAGTCCTGAGTCATATCCAGGGCCTTCTGCATGAGTCCGGAGACGGTGTCCAGATACTTCCCACTGATGAGTATGGCTAGATCGTCAGCATACCCTTGTGTGTAGAGGCCAACATTGTTCAGCTGTGTGATGAGGCTGTTGACCACCAAATTCCAAAGAAGAGGGGATAAAACCCCTCCCTGGGGGCAGCCCCTGGACACTACCACCCTCATTGAGCACCCCCTTAGGCTGGAAGTGATAGTGCGCTGAGCCAGCATGCACCTGATCCATCTCACAATGTGAGGGTGGACTCCGTGACTTTCAGCTGCCCAGCAGATCTGATCGAAGGTGGTATTGTTAAATGCCCCCTCTATGTCCAGAAAAGCTCCCATACTGTATATCCCATGGTCAAGAGCGCTCTCGATACGGGAAACCAGACCATGAAGAGCAGAGTCCACAGACTTGCCTTTCTGGTAAGCGTGTTGGTTCAGATGCAAAGGATGCTCCTTAAGAGGCCCATCTCTGATGTATCTGTCGATTATCTTCTCTAGAGTCTTTAAGAAAAAGGACATAAGGCTAATTCCTCTGAAGGAATTAGCTTTGGTGTAGTCTGTCTTCCCAGGTTTAGGAATGAACACTACTTTGGTCGGCCGCCATGCTTTTGGAACATATCCATGTGCCAGGCAGGATCGGAATATTCGTAGCAGAGGAAGCAGTAGTTGCTCTCTTCCCTCTTGAAGGAGGGCAGGAAACACCCCATCCACCCCTGCAGATTTGTATGGAGCAAAGCTGGACAAGGCCCAGTCAGTTGCTTCATAAGTAATGATGCTGGAGGCCAGTCTCCAGTCCATCCTGACCGGATGAGTGGGAGGACTCCTAGAGTGCATCTCATGTTCTTCTTCCGAGCCAGGGAAGTGTGTCTCTAACAGAAGTTTTAATGCTTCCTGGTCCGAAGACGTGTAGTCTCCCGAGGGAAGCAAAAGAGTCCCCACTCCGGCTCCAGGGTCCTTGGAGAGGATTTTATGGAGTCTTGCGGTCTCAGAAACTCCTTCTACATTCTCGCAAAACATCCTCCATGCCTCTCTTTTGGAACGTTTAATTGTCGTTTTATACCTGCGCTGGGCCTCCTTGTAGAGGGTCCAGTGTTCTGGCTTTTTAGTGCGTTGAGCTTTATTAAAAAGTCTTCTGGTTAATTTCCGGAGCCTTTCAAGTTCAGATCCCCACCAAGGAAGATTCTGTTTTCCCTTCCTGATTTTGAGGGGGCAGCTTTTTTCGTAGGCTGAGATGATGGCTTCCTGTAGAAACACCACGGATGCCTCAATCTCTTCCTCTCTGTGAAACTTGAATGAAGGGCTCTTTGAGATTGTCCATTCAAGTTCTTTCCTATAGGACTGCCAGTTAGTTGATCTGGGATTCCTATATACTGCTGTAGGGTTTTCACCCTCCCTGATAGTAAATTGGATGTACCGGTGGTCAGACAGAGATATCTCGTCAGACACCCTCCATCTATTTATCCTATGCACTAAGTTTTTGGAGCATAGTGTGATGTCTATCACTTCCTGCCTAGCTCTGTTCATGAAGGTCGGTTGTGATCCTTTGTTGAGTACAAACAACTCAGTGGTCATTAGGAATTCCAAAAGGGATCTGCCCCTGGAGTTAACATCCGAACTCCCCCACGCAGTGTGATGGGAGTTGGCATCGCATCCAACCAGCAGTTCCCAATTCCTAAAGTGACATTCTCTGACCAGTCCCTCAAGTTCCAAAGATGGTGGAGGTTCTGGTGAGTCGTATGGGAGGTATGTGGAGCAAACCACCACCTCCCTCCATCTCTCCTGATCTCTAAGAGATAACACAACGGCAGTGAGGTCTCTAGAGCAAAATTGGGGTAGAAGCCTAGCATGTACCCCTTTCACATATATGCAAGACCTAGGTGTTTCAGCCGAGGCACAGAAAAAGAGTTTGCCTCCTGTCATACCTAGTCCTCTAATTTTTCCCTTGTGGACCCAGGGTTCCTGAATCAGGGCCACTTTTGACTTACCTTCTGAGAGTTTCTTCTGAAGAACTCCCGAGGCAGCTCTGCAATGCTGCAGATTAATCTGCAAGAAGGGCAGCTCCGCCATCGTCGGTCCTCCCCTCCTGCAGCTGATCCTCTTCTGGTTGGGGCGGAGCTTCGGGCTTACTTGACCCACCAGCTGGGTCCATTTTCAGCTCCGCCTTCCCCAGAAGCTTGTAGTCGGCCCTTTGGAGACCGACTGATTTGATGAAATCCGGGCCCGAGATCTTCTCTGCAGAGGGCTCGTCCACACCTAGAACAAAGCGAGTGCCCTTTTCGGCCTCGCTTCGCTCGTATACCCTCCACAGATCTGTTCTTAGGCCCGGATTCACCTTGGTGATCCGGCTGAATAGGTCCCCGGTACTCACACGCGTTGGTCCTGGGACCCAGATCCTAAGCCGCCTCCTTTTAATGAGAGAGTCCGCGTCCACTACTCGGAAGGAGACTCCCTCGATCACCCCCAGGTAATCAGACATGCCTTTTACCCAGTCAGCTGACTTGGCGTTGGCACACTGTATTTCCATTGCCCCGTTGAGCAGACGTGTCCCCTCCAGGATGGGCACGTCCGGCCCCGGTGCAATGGCATCCCAGGACTCAGTAAGTCTGTTGTCCATCATCTCGTACCAGCCCTGAGACATAGTTGTCTCAGGGTAATCTACGGGGATGATGGCCATTTTTTTGCCTCCCTTAGCCGTCTCCGCATAAGAGCGGCCGGCCTTGGAGGTTTTGGCCTTCTTGAGTTCTAAGGCCTTAGGGGTGTCCCCGGGTGTCCTAGACCTCTTACTAGGTCTATTGCGAACCCCCCCCCCTTCGCCTCCGTCAGGGCTCTGTGAGTGACCTCTTTGAGCCACAGACGGGGGTCTTCTGTTATCTCCAGCAGCTAGGGCCCGTTTCCTCTCCCTTTGCTTCCTCTTCTTGGATGCCCCGCTACTTTTGGAGAGAGTGGAGAGACTTAGTATCTTCGATGCCATGCTCCCCACAGTGTTGTTGGAGGCATCAGAATCGTTGTCCTCCCCTTTGGGGAATCCACCGCCCGACGCCTCCTTTAACGTGGAAGTCGAACTTCCAGAAGATGAAGACTCCTCTCCGGATTCAGTGAGGGGTTTGAGGAAACTGGCCTTCCCTGCGATAGGGCCTGCCAGTGTAGGGTGTACGGAGGGCCCCAATCCAGGGCCCTCCGAGGGTGTAGGTATGGAGGCCCCATGGGAGGGGCCTGCCGGGGTTTTCACCGAAGAGGAGTGTGGACCTAAAGGGTCACGAGGTGAGGGGCCCCTTGCGGGGCCCTTCTTTTTTGGGTTTGTTAAAGGTTCCATATTTGATCCCACGAGAAGCTAGGGAAATAAAGGTCCACCCATGCAGAGCCCCGCATACATGGGTAAGGCTAAATAAAACCGGATTTCGCCTGGTCTCCGGAGTTTCACCTGTTAGCGACTTCTTACCCTCCGCCCCGCGGATGCGGTCATCCTTGGCACAGGGACGCACCGTGATGATGGGAGCATTTTTTCGACCGCCAGGTCTAGATCCGTCATGTTCAGCGTGACCCAGGAGCACCTCTAGGAGGATGTGGCTTTTCACCACGCATGACGATCTTGGTGGGAGAGAGGCTATGTATTCGCTTCATCCCACCCTGGGATACACTCCCTCGCCCCCTTATTGGCCTTTACATCGGGGTATTTTAACAAAATACAACAATGGACAAGCACTAGCAACCATATCCTGGGAAGTGAAAAATCCGGCGGGATTCGAACCCGCGACCTTTGGGTTAGAAGGCGAGGACGTTACCCCGCCGCCACCGAGGCCGACAACGGTATTCAAAATTACGGCGAAAATATTATTTAAGTACATTTTTTTGCGAATCTTTGACTCGGTGAGACACCTTGATATTTGATAGGAACCATACTAATGATAATATAAAATGTATTACTTAGCGTTTTGAAGAATACCTTTACATCTGTAGTTATTACTAAATATTTGGCGTGTTAAAATGGGTTTGGATTGCCAAAAAAATCGTAAAGATGCAATGTTTTTCACGTTTATCCAAAGATATTACTAATGAGAATACGTATGCTAAGTTTCACGCAAATCTGTACGTAAACAAAATGTCTCCAACCACCTTAAGGGTATAAACGTTGTCTCCGTCAGATGATCAATGCCGCTTTCGGAGATCGCCTGCTATTCTATTTTAAGGCACCAACTTTCTCCCGTTTGGTTAATCTATTTTTATAGTAAAGCTTCCGATAGTTGTCATAACAAATGACCGCCACTCCACTGTTGCTTTTCATCGGCCTTTCGAGTTGAGTTTCGTCAATCGCTTTCGATCCCAATCTCCACGATCAAATATCTCGATATGACCCCGGTCGATAGTTTCCGATCACGAAAGGTTCGGACGCTCGATAAAAAAAACCGATACCCTTAAGGGTCAATTCTGCTATTCATCCCCCCTTTTAATCCCGTCTCATGCGAGCGATCCAAGCGATTAGTAAATCGTCAGCCCGTCTTTTGTTGGCGGTTTGACATCACGGGAATAGCAATGGGATCGGCTCTGAGCGGGTAATTATTTCCGAACGATAACATCGGACCCGAATAGACAGTGCGATATTTTACTTCAATTGCCGTTTTTATCGATGTTTTCGTTTTGTTTTATATCTCTTAAAAATCACCACATTTTTTCCCTCTACTTTTCTTTCCTCAAAAGCCGTGCCATGAAGTCTCCCTGGCCCTAAATTAGATATTAGGAGTTTGTTTTTCGCCATTTCATTCCCATTATCCGTATCTTCATCCAATAAATGGTCGTTATCATGCAACCCATACATCAATATGTTTCACATTTTAGAATCACAATAGCTGTGTTCGAAGACACCAATAACGTAAATGGTAACAGTCGGTGGCGTAGTGTTTTACGCTACATATTTCATATTTTATTATTTATGAACGGAATGCTAATTTTATATCATGTGTGAGTAATTTTTTAAAACATTTTGCACGTTTTAAATGTTAGTATGACTGAAATTTAGCAGATGGCCCCCATGATGTATGAGGGCAGTGCCTACCCCGCGCAAGCTTCAAAATATAGGTTGTCGCGGCCGATATACCGGTGCCGCTTGAGAACAGCCACCGAATATCGGTTGCGGTTTAATGTATCGCTTTGGAGCGTATCGCCCAATATATCGGTTGCGAAACCGATACATCGGGCCCCCATATATCAGTCGGATAAGCCCGAGTTATCCTAGGAGGGAATTTTTTTAAAATTTCTTGTTTCTGAATTGGGTCATTGCATACAACAGCACTCTTCCTTGAACTACGACCTTGACGTGGTGGAAGGGCTTGTGCGTTCCAATGACCCCTAGAGCTGGACTGGCAGGAGCAAGTACATTGCTCCTGGTAGGGCCACCCATGCCAGATAGGTCGAAGGGTAGGAGCCAGACGAAAGGTAGTTCCGTGATGGTGTCACGTTAAAAATACCGTTGAGTCGCGTGGGATACCTCTCAACTATCACTTCCCAGAACATGAAAGTCATCCAAAGAGATCTGATTCCTGGCAACTACGGGACGCCGCCCACTAGGGCGGGTGTCGTGCCCGGCAGCGGGGGAGGCAAGGCCTCCGCGGTCGTCATCACACGAAATCCTTGCACAGAATCGTCATCAGAAGATACAAGGGAAAGGAGGGAGAAGAAGAAGAAAAAGAGGAAGAGGAGGAGGAAAACAGTGATAAAAATAGGAACTTGGAACGTAAGGACCATGATGAGGGCCGGGAAGCTTGAAAATATTAAGCAGGAAATGGAAAAAGGAAAAATAGATGCTTTGGGATTGTGCGAGGTTAGATGGAAGGATAGCGGGGACTATTGGAGTGATAACTACAGGGTGATCTATAGTGGGGGAGATGAGAGTCAACGGGGGGTAGGCATGGTACTGAACACAAAGTTGGGACTGAGGGTGGTAAACATTGAACAGGTGAACGACAGGATACTAGTGGTAGAAATAAAAGCACGGCCGACGAATTTCGTACTGGTCCAGGTATACATGCCTACGAGCAACCATAGGGAGGAAGAGGTGGAAGAGGTGTACGAGCAAGTAGAAGAAATAATTAGAGAAGTGCCGGGGAAGAAAAACCTGATAGTGATGGGTGACTGGAATGCAGTGGTGGGAGAAGGGAGGGACGGATTAGAAGTAGGAGGGTTTGGGCTAGGAAGAAGAAATGATCGCGGGGAAAAGGCAGTTGAATTTTGTAGAAGAAATAAATTAGTAGTGACAAACACTTGGTTTAAACATCACCCCAGGCGTAGGTACACATGGAAAATGCCGGGTGACACTGGGAGATACCAAATTGATTATATAATGGTGAGGCAGAGATTTAGGAACAGTGTAAAAAACTCTCGTAGTTATCCAGGGGCGGATGCGGACTCAGATCATAACTTGGTGATGATGAAGTGTGAAGTTAGATTCAAAAGGCTTTGTAAAGGTAGGAAGATAAAGAGGTGGAACCTTGAAGCATTGAAAGGGTTGAAAAGGAGGGAATACCAAGAACTAGTAGAAAAGAACATAGGTGAAGAGAAGCGGATGGGAACCATAGAGAAGAGATGGGAGGTTATAAAAACAGGCATCGCAAGAGCGGCAGAGAAAACAATAGGAACGGTGGAAAAGAAGAGGGTTAAGAAGCAGTGGGTTACAGAAGAAATGATAAAGAAAATGGAGGAGAGAAGGATATGGAAAAACGTGAACACCGAGGTAGGGAAGAGGAAGTACAAGGAATTGAATAATAAACTCAGGCGAGTGACCAATCGGGCAAAAGAAAACTGGTGGAAGGGACAATGTGAGCAAATGGAAAAGATGCAGGAGGAGGGGGAAGTGGGCGCTTTGTACGCCAAGGTGAAAATGTTATCGGGTGGTAAGAGAGGTCAAGCGATACCAAAAGTTAAGGACAAAACAGGAAAGATATTAATCGAACAGGAAGATATCCAAGAAAGGTGGAGAGAATACGTAGAGGAGCTATATGACAGCGAGAATAGACCCCTTAGCCTATATCTAGAGGATGAAAGAGCAATAGATAAAGATAACCTCGGACCAGAGTTACTTGAGAGTGAAATAGAGAGGGCACTAAGAGAGATGAAGGGCAGAAAAGCCGTGGGAACCGATAACCTACCTTCGGAGCTACTGAAGAATCTAGGTAGTAGGGGGAGAAAATCGTTTTTCGAACTTATTCGCAGGATCTACGAGGAAGGAGTATGGCCAGAGGATTTCGTGAAAACAATATTAATACCTATCCCGAAGAAGAAGAAAGCGTCAGAATGCGAGGAGTATAGAACAATCAGTTTAATTTCGCACGCAGCAAAAGTGTTGCTTAGAATACTAAATAGAAGGTTGGAGAGCAGAGCAAAGTGCTATTTAGGCGATGACCAATTTGGGTTTAGGAAGGGGAGGGGAACCAGAGATGCGATTGCGGTAATGAGGACACTTATAGATAGAAACATAGAGCATAATCAGGATGTTTTCGCTTGTTTTGTAGATTTCGAAAAGGCGTTTGACAGAGTAAACTGGGAGAAACTAATGCAGATACTGGGGAAAATAGGAATAGACTGGCGCGATAGGAGACTCATCCGAAACTTATATATGGGGCAGAGGGCTCAGGTAAGGGTAGCGGACGGTGAATCAGGGTGGGCAGTTATAGGTCGCGGGGTGAGGCAAGGGTGCCCGTTGTCGCCTTTACTTTTTAACATCTATGCTGAGGAAATGGTAAGAGAGGCATGGGATGAGCTAGACGTAGGAATGAAAGTAGGAGGCCAGTGGATAAAGTCGGTTAGATTCGCAGACGATCAGGCGTTGGTGAGTCGGTCATCGAAAGGACTGCAAACTTTAGTAGATGCACTGGAAAAGCAGTGTGAGAAATACGGAATGAAGATAAATAATAGGAAAACAAAAGTAATGAGATTCTCTAGGACAAAGAAAGCGAAGCTGGTGATAAGAGTAGGAAGTCACAAACTGGAGCAAGTTGAACAATTTAATTACTTGGGTAGTACGCTAGAAGAAACAGGACATAGTAGCAAAGACATTAGGAGGAGAATAGCGCTAGCGAAGGAAGCGTTCAATAATAGAAGGGAGCTGATGACGGGGACCTTAAGTAAGGATGTAA
This sequence comes from Pyrrhosoma nymphula, assembly GCA_963573305.1. Taxonomy (NCBI): domain Eukaryota; kingdom Metazoa; phylum Arthropoda; class Insecta; order Odonata; family Coenagrionidae; genus Pyrrhosoma; species Pyrrhosoma nymphula. The sequence goes on along the minus strand of OY754335.1, from coordinate 31,739,862 downwards.
AAAAGAGGCTAGTAAAGAGCTTGATATGGAGTGTGGCGTTGTATGGGGCGGAAACGTGGACTTTGAGAAAGGAAGACGAAAATAGGCTGAAGGCTTTTGAGATGTGGGTGTGGAGGAGGATGGAGAAGGTGCGTTGGACGGAAAGGAAGACAAATGAGGAAGTGCTTGACATGGTGGGCGAGGAGAGGAAACTTATAGATGAGATTAGGGGAAGGCAGGGTAGATGGCTGGAAGGGGTAATGAGGGACGATGGTTTGCTGAAGGCCGTGATAGAGGGAAGGATGTTGGGTAAGCGGGGAAGGGGAAGGAAGAGAATCGGTTTTATGGACGGGATGAAGAAAGGTAGGACTTATGCTGAGATGAAGAAAGAAATAGAAGAGGTAGAAAGGGCACAGCACGTGTAAGAGTTCGCTGGATATTCTCTGACTTTCATCACAACCTACCTCTGACCGGTAGATTACTGTAATGAATGAATACAACAGCAAGAAAGCCCACGGGCTGAAAAAATAAGAGGGGATTTCTTCCCACTCCTCATCAGTCGTCAAGACGCAAATGCCTTTTCCTCTTCTCCTCACCCGTCGCCGTCCGTGGGAATTGAATTTTAATTGAAAAATGTTTTTTTCGTCGCACTTAAAAACTTTACTATGCATAATAACAAGCGCAGACCCCGCTGTAGGCTTCCGCCTCTTCAGGGATTGAACAGTATCTTTGGCATGGTATTCAGGTTTTTGGTTCTGCGATTAAATTATTTAATATTATGCAAACAGTTTCGCCGTGCTATACTGCCGAAAACTGCGAAACTGTTGCATAATATTAAATAATTTAATCGCAGAACTAAAAAACTGAATACCATAAACAATGAGCTGCGAAAATCTACAAAAAAAGTACCTTTGGCATTTGTACAACAATGACATGTCCGAGAACGTAGGGAAAGTTTACCTGGCAATCCCACAAAACCGGCGTCAGGCCACCACCAATAACAAAATAACAAATAAGTTACTGTATTTATTAGATTTGAAAAATGGAATATGTAAGTAAGTAAAAGTTTATAGTCACAGAGACTGTAGAAATATATATGGAGGGTGTAAAGGGTCCTTCGATCACACGGTTTATTTGTCACATTCACTAGAAGAATCGCTGTTCGTGGGAATTTATCTCCTGATTTATATGGTACAATATATGTATATAATGTACAATATTCGGTACCTGATATGTCTGAGCCAAACTGGCACGAACCCGACACCCGCGTTTCCGAACCTTGAATTCCCGCATGAGGAGAAGGATGGTTAGAAACTGTATGGCACTCGAAACTTTCAGGCAAACTTTCAGGTAAACTTTAAAAACTCACTTTCAAGCAAATTTACCGAAAATTAGTTCGGTGAGGGGTTAATATTTTGATATGATTGGAAATATGGGAGTTTTTTTCTTTTAAATGAGGCCTAAATCATCAAATTCTCGGTGAAATTATTTTTGTAAATCGACTTACAGAATCGATTTTGTTGCTTGTAAAAGTTCTGAAATAAATCGATTTACAGAATGGAATTCCACAAAGTTAATAGCGAACTAATTTTATTCATACGAAATGATTTTTCGCTCAAACTAGATCAAATTAAAAAAAAAGAAAAGTCTATTATATTTATTCTTATTACTTTGATCATTTTCTTTATATTCTCCTCAAGACTCGTTCTATTTATATTCGTTCAAAGTAGCATCGTGACATGAACGCATGAAAATATAGCGACATGTATATATACCTGCTGAGACACGTATTAAGACAAGCAGTATTGTATTTTTTAAATCTTACACTTGCTCGAATGTAGTGCGAATTTGACATTCAGAGGTGGCTATTGGGAAAAAAATTGAACCGTTTCCGACCACTACGCTCCAGCCGTTCTTATCACATATCTGCTCTTGATTTGAACGGGGAATGGAGGATAAAAGCAGTCGACATTATATTTTGAGCGATATAAGCCTGTGCATAGGTTGAACGCCATTACTGCATGCCCCTTGCTAAAATATTCGGGAAAAATGGGACCAGAGAAAATGCCTCATTTTCACCGTGATCTTGTAAGAAAATCTTTCAAGTTTCCCGGTGTGTGATGACGCGGAGGTGCATTATTTTAATATGCATAGATAAATTTCAGAGTGTCGTCGGGGAAAATTAGAGACAACAGGCACGCCGTTATTGTATTCGCCTTATAATAAAGTCCCCAATCTTCCGATCAGCGGAGCCAAGAATTGATGATTGAAGATTCTGAGGTCACCGCCCACTTCCTCTTTATATTCATATTAATAGCCGAGCTTCAAATTATGTACGTTAAACCTAAAAAAAATTGGGGAAGAGAACATTTTTCGACCGAATAAAGGAGATAAGGCGGTACAAGGTCAAGGGTTAAGGTTTTGGATTAGTACGGTTTTCTATCTACCTCTATTCCCTCTATTCTTCTCATCTTCCAGTTGATTATCTAAAACTTATTATGGGGAACTCATCACGGACATCAGTGCATATCAGCTTCTGTTCAAGAGCCAATTTGTCACTTTAATAGGTGCGATTATATTTTTCATCATGGGTTATTCATAAACTGCAGCAGGGAGATTAATTTAGCTTCTTCAGTAGTATTCTGGAGCAAATTTGGTATTGTAGCCAGCGTTTAAGATAAGAATAGTGTTAGCAAGGGATATGTTCACTAATGGAAGGAAACTAATGACCAATATATTCTGTACATTAAAAGTGGCTGGAGCGGTAATCGTGGGTCATTGAGTGCACATATTAATATTTACTAAGTAATTCGAAAAAATATTCTTGCACCATATTTCAATTAAGTGCATTTGCTTATGCGTTGGAACTCACCATGCTGGTGGTAACGGAAATGATACAAGAATTATATTTATTTTTATCCTTAATTAGAGCATGTTTTGACTAGAGGTTTCGGCGCGATATTGGAAATTCAGAAATTGAAGTCTATTTTTTCGAAAATTAGACTCGGACACCTCTATATTTATCAGAACTCTCAGTTACCATCAAGTTAATGAAAATACTACGTCATCTTACGTTATATTTAAACATGCTTCATAAAACCGGGCCTTGTCGGGTGGTGTCCATGTCCATTGTACCTTGATAATGCTCTATGGTCCGGTTTTGTAGTGTCTGATTGTCGTTAACCGCAAGATGACGAAGCCTTTGCGTTAACCTCATATTAACCGATAGATTATATTTTGTATGTTGCATCAGATTATTGGTTAGTTGACGTGAGTGCTATCGACGGGAAAAACGAATTAACTTCCGTTTTCATGCCAAGAAAATATTTTAATCTGAGATTATAAAACCTATGAACTATGTGTTGAAACCATGTTTAAATTGCTGTTCCTCATGCTTTTTTATATTTTCCATTTCTTTACGGGATGTTTATATTAATATTTATTCAGTGTGCCATAAATTTTGCGTTGATTACGATTCTTCATGTTAGGTTCACTGAACGTGACCTAATGGTCACCGTGATGTATGAGTGCAGAGTCTACCCCGTATGAGTAGAATAATAGTCAGAAGCCGTATCTTTCTCTTGAATCCTCTTAATACGTTAATTAACTGAAGGTAAATTTAGTGTAATATCCAATAACAGCATGATGGCATGTCTGTAGGTTACTTCGTGCCTGGTGTGGAGACAATCCCTGCTACAAAACCTTGAGGTGGTTTACAGAGGACGGCGTTGATGTAGGCTATAATAAAATTGTGCGGAAACTACTGTGTATTATTTTACAATTATACGTCACAGCAGGAAGCATAAAGTTTATTCTAAAAACATTTTTCTATCAATACATTCGTTTGAAAATGACGAAGAAAGCGTAATTTCAAGATAATTTTCTATTAAGGTGGGTTTATACTGGCAAGTTTACTGAGCAAGCTACTTGCGGAAAGCGGATTTCGACGTAAATTGTAGACGTTAACGGTTTTTCAAGTCCGTTTGCAGAATTTTAAAAGTTTCGGCAACTCGCTTACAGAAGCGTTTTGTTGCCCGTGTGAACAGCAACCAATCTGGCTACGCACTAATTTGTGAAAAAATTTTCGCCAGAAGTAAATCCTCCGCAAGCTCTTGCAGAAAAAAACTTGCGGAAGTAACTGGCCAGAGTATACCCACTCTTACAATTATCGGAGAGTTAAGACTATTTTTTTGTTAAAACCTGTCTATTTATCCATTTTGGACTATTTTTAAGTAATACAGGTATGCATTTAGTTTATTATATAAACTTTTTTAAAGAATACTTCCGTTTGAAAACGATAAAAGAAGCGTAATTTCACGATAAATTACATTAACTTTAAGAAATCTCGATTGATTTATCTACCTATGCCCCATGTACCTCGTTTTTCATAACGGGGGACGGCCGCATAGGCAGTGGGTATCACTTGTTTTGAAAGGTGTGCCCGACGCCGGGAAAAGTTGATGGAAAACATTTCTGCCAACACCGTGGAGGAAGTTGAAGAAAAAAATCGTCACGGATTCTGGCGTCGGCCATAAATCCAACGTGGGTCAGCCACTCGGCAAAAAAAAACTGCGCGGAAGCTGTAGGAAAACACCTCCGGAGTGCCTCCGATGAAACGGCTTACAATTGGATGAGATGGGTACACTCACCGTGGTAAATATGATCCGGGGAGGTATATAGGGTCCCCCCATTCTAAGAAGGGAAGGAAAGAGAAGGGCCAAGCCCTGGGGACAGGAAGGAACTCATGGAGGTTAGGTAGGGGACCCTCTGGGGAGTTGGAGGAAATACAGAGCGGAGGAATGTATGCTCATCTACATAGCTTCCCTGTAAACCACCTCAAGGGTGTGTGGCAGGGGTGTTTATTTTTACCAACACCTATATATCCTACAATGTTCTTGAAGCTATGACTATTGTTGCATAAGCAAATGTCTGTCAGGAAGTGAATTTTAAACAATACCCACTGCACTTTTTGCTGGAATTGATATGGAAACTATGCCTACTAATGAACATATATATTCATACATGATGCATATGTATACGCAACCACATTAATGCACAGAGAGACAAGAGTTGCACAGGATACTTGCGTGCAGTGCTTGACGAATCGGAAGTTGAAGTAGTGGGTATGAAATGGCTGAGTTCTGCACTTCTAAGTCGATATCATTAGTTTTAGAAGTGATCAAACTGTACAAGTCGGTTTAGATGGAATTACGATTACGTATTCCAAACATTTACAGCTGAAGGTCCTTGTTTCCTTGCACTATTACGTCCTTCAGCTTGGAACACGTCCTACGTCTCTTCATCCCGTCCATGAAGCCTATTCTCTTTCTTCTCCCTCCCCGCTTGCCAAATATCCTCCCCTCTATCTCACCCTTAAGCAATCCTTCGCCTCGAATTACCCGTTCCAGCGACCTACTCTGCCTTATACTAATTTCCTCACATCGTACGTACTAGTTAGTACGTACGTATTATAGTTTACGCATCGTATACAATATTCCCTTTGTGCTATCGTACGGTATGGCTTCATCTATTCTCTTATTTAATCTGTGCACCACACCTACCTGATCTCCTCATGTTTCACGATTACATGTCAACAATAGGTGTTCAATACTATTTTTGGCCAACATTCAGTCAGTTCCTACCATTCTACATTATTTTTTTTTTTTAAGAAATCTCACGCCAAGTGCCCTCTATGGTGCCCTGCCCGCTTGGAATCAATGATCAAGAATTCGAAATCTTTACGATTAATCGTTGGTCGAAAGCCTGGATTGGGGGGGGGAGAGGGGAGAGGGCCTTATCCCTTGGCAGCTCAAGGAGATAAGGCACACTCCGTCTTCGTGCTGGAAATAACGCCGGCAATTGTCAACTAATTCGACCTCTTTGGTCGAGAGGAGTCAACAAGCTAGCCTTGTATTTTTTCCCGAGAAAAAGGTACCGTTTGTACGTCGCGTCGTTCCAACTTTCATTGTGTCCCGGTAACAACATGAGACCGCCGTCTTTTTTCATTTGCGTCCTTGCGTGTGTCCAACCTCTTCACATCTCTTTATCATCTTCTAGCACTCTTAACAATTATTCGGTTGGTTATAGAGCAATCTAATTCTTGAAGCCGTTGTCCACTGGTAATTTTTGTCTTAAATATATGTATTCACGAAATCCATATTCATGAAACGGGATGCATCAAGCCGTCCCGTAAGATTTACCGCGTGATGTTAGAACTAGGTAGCAGATAAGGATACAAGCAATAGGGAGCTAATCAATTAATTAGTTGCTCTACAAATCGACAATCCTAGTTGAAAATCTCCTATCGTTCGCGGGAAAAAAATACCATTTTTTAAACCTGCCCGTTCTGCAGTCTAGTTCCTTAATTTTATCCTGATGATCTAACCTACTATAGTATGTCAGATTCCGAAAAATATTACTGACGTCGTCAGATAAAAGATCGGCTTGGAACTTACATGGAACGTGGTTTAAGTCTAAATTTTAACCGACGTGTCGCGACGGTCTGAGAGCGATTCCCGTCCCAGTTGTTGCAGAAGTAATACTTATGCCTCGGCTACACTACAAGTGTACTTAAGTTGAGTGTAATTAAGTGCAGCATTTAAATGCAGGGGAGCGTCTACACACATATATTATATCTACCTCAGCGCTACCTAGTCATGATGGAAAGAAATTTGCATCGCGCAAAAATTATGTGCCCGAGAAGTAACATAAGATAATTTCTAGACTCGTATAACCTTATAAACAAATGCAAAAGAAGGATAACACTTTGACAATTACTTAACTCCTCATATAAATGATATAAACATATGTATGATATGTATGGTTATCGAAACTCCTCGACCTATCGATGACGAGACTTCGACCACCTCGACGGTACACTATCGATATCTTCCAAGTCCACTTAAAAGGGGGTCCCCGGGTCCACTTAATTGGACCCGTTACTTAAGTGGTGAGAGGGCGTCTACACGGTGTACTTAAGTGTAAAATACACTTAAGTGCATACTTAAGTGGTTAGTGTAGACGCGACATAACGAAATTATCATAAGGGCCTTTCACGTATCATGCCGAACTTCTCTGCACGCGTTTTACCTCCGTTTATAAGCCTACCTCTTAAGGATCCCACATACCGGTTCTATTTCTTCTTCTAACTCCATTGCTAGCGTACCGATTTTCTTCCTGTTTGCTACGACTGTCTTCCGGCTCTCGCCACGGGGTGGAAAAAAACTCGGCTGCCACCAGGGGCGTCGTCCTCTCCCCAGTCACCGAAAATTTGAGTTTGTTACTGATCGCTTTCAGCTTCGTGTTGGCTCAGGGTGGAGGGTTTCCCCCGGCTCTCCGATACCCACACACATCGTTTGTCCTATGGCTAGGAAGAAGTGCCTTATCTTCCACGCTTTATCTCCCATTTCCTCTGCTGTTGCCCCCGCCGTCCAATCATTGTAATCTCTTTCCGAAATGCTTCCCCTATCCCCGCGCTTCCTCCCCGGACACTCTCCTTCCCATCCTCACAACCTCTTGTTCTCGTAACCCATATTCAGAGGAGGACGAGCGATGTGTGGAGAGTGAAGGGTGGCGGGGTACATCTACATCTACATACTACCCCGCAAGCCGCATCAATAGGCGTGTGGCGGGGGGTGTTAGGACACCAGCCGTTTACATATAAAAAGGAAACGCTCTAATGAAATTACACCTAGCATTTATTGAAGTCCCTTATTGTTCGGGGGAAAAACGAATTCCCATACCTATCCGTTCGGCAAAATATATCTCTTAATTTATCGTTTCTGTCGGACCTGGAAATATAGTGGGGTTCTAATATGTTGTTCTCCGTGTCGCTCTGAAAGATATCTATTCTCAATTGCTCAAGCAATCTAAGCCTAGCGCGCAGCCTCCGAGTCTCTAGCGGCTCCCAGCCTAATTCGTTTAACATATGTGTAACGCTGTCTGTACGCCCGTAGCAGTTTTTGACGAATCGCGCAGCTTTCCTTTGTATTTTATTAAGTTCCCGGACTAAGTCTCTCTGCACCGGATCCCATATGCTCGCTGCATATTCAAGGTGTGGCCGGACGAGTGCGAAATAGTTTCCTGGATTAGAGAATTCTTAAGTAATCGCGTGCAAAGGGTTGTATTAGATGGCGCTATCTCTAGTGAAGTAAAAGTCACATCGGGTGTACCACAGGGAAGTGTCATAGGCCCGCTTCTGTTCCTTTTGTGCATAAACGACATCGGTGACAAAGTTGACAGTAAGCTTAGATTATTTGCTGACGACGCAGTGATGTATAGAGAAATTCGTAGCTTTAATGACAAGGAAGCGCTAACTAATGACCTCGAGGCAATACAAGAGTGGTGCGATGCGTGGCAGCTAGAATTAAACCTGAAAAAATGCGTTGTTGTAAATTTTTGGAAACGGAAAAACGCTCCTTGTAACAGCTATTGCATTAACAACATAAAACTAGACACCGTAGAATCGGTTAAGTACCTCGGAGTTAAACTGACTAATGATCTATCGTGGAGTAAACATATTCGAGAAATTACCGGTCAAGCTAATCGTAAATTGGGATTTGTTAAAAGAGTACTTGGCAAGTGCGACGATAAAGTTAGGGAAATCAGCTACTTCTCCCTCGTCAGACCCCACTTAGAATATGCCGCCAGTATTTGGGATCCTTATGAGATAGGCTTGGAAACTGAGTTAGAACGCGTGCAGCGAAGATCGGCAAGATATGTTAAAGGCCGTTATGATAATCTCGTTAGTGTTACTGACCTTTTGCAGCAACTGGGATGGGAAAAGCTTTCAGACCGTCGATTAAAATTTAGACTCAATCTATTATGTAAGTTCATAACCGGTCTATTCTCTGACGACGTTGATAATATTTTACGAAATCCGACATACTACGGTAGATCAGATCATGAGAGTAAAATTAGGGAACTAGACTGCAGAACGGATAGATTTAAGATGTCATTTTTCCCACGAACGATAAGGGACCATAATAGCTGCCATGAGACTTTTATCTAGGTTTGTCGTTAGGTAGTGTAGGTCTTAGTAGTGGTAGTACTCCTAATACTTGAATCCTTATCTGTTACCTAGTACATACTAACAGCACGCCTAGCATGTTTTCTACATGGGTCTTGAGTCCCTGTCCATCTGTGTAGTTGTAGAATGCATGTATATTGAGGTCACTCTCCATTTTGATGACATCTGTAGTGTAGTGTTGCATGCTTGTGAGGCCTCGCCTCATGACAAGCATTAGAGATTTATGCTAATGCATAATTAGTCGTAGTTACACTAACTTTATGGTATAGTGTATTGCATGTTGGTGAATACTCACCCCCTGCCACACACCCCTGAGGTGGCTTGCAGGGTATTTTGTAGATGTAGATGTAGATGTAGATGAAATAGCACCTCTATTTTACTTTTTCATCCGAAAATCGTGCAAGGCAAGTTTGTTCGTTGTCTCCGTTGGTTTTTAGCATATACGCAACAAAATTATATGAGAGGCACGGTAAGAGCTAGATGTGGGAATCAAAGTAGGAGGACAGTCGATAGAGTCGGTTAGACTTGCGGACAACCAGGCGATGGCTATTCGATCACCCAAAGGATAGAGTATTAGAAAACCAGTGCGTCGAGTACGAAATGAAGATTAATCGTAATTTAAAAAAATGGAATGAGATATTTTTGGAAAAAGAAAGCAAGGTTGCTAGTAAAATTCAGGTGGCATAAACTGGAGCAAGTAGAATAATAATTACTTGGGTACTTTAGAGGAAAATGGTGATAGTAGCAAGGGCATGAAAAGGAGAATTATATTAGCGAAGGCATCGTTCAGCTAAGCAGAGAACTGATGACGATGACCTATTATAAGAATATAAAGAAAAGGTTGGTGAATATGTTACTATAGAGTGTATCGCTGTATGGTGAAGAAGCGTATTCTCTGCGAATATATGCTGCAGGCGTTCGAATTGTGAGTATGGGGGAGAATGAAGGCATTGCGGTGAAGGGAAAAGAAGGCGTACGAGGAAGTGCTTTGGTGTGGTGGGTGAGAAGAGGGAATTTCTGGAAGCGATTAGGAGGATGGTAATAGGTTGGAAGAGGTGATGAGAGGCAAAGGAATGTTGGAGGTCGTGATAGAGGGGAGGATGTTAGGTAAGCAGGGAAGGGGAAGAAAGAGAATAGGCTTTATGGACGTAAGTTTAGATGAAGAGAGCAATCGAGTTAAAACATTAAGGCCCTTGCCGGTCAATATCCAGAGGATTTGTACTCTCTTCCATTCAAACGAGCCTTAAACGGTAGATTACTCTAATAATGATAAACACAATTACCACGAAAAAAAGAAAGAAAACCCTTAGTATTCCCGCACGATTTTAATAGTTCGACCGCGGATTCAACGAATGAGCGCCATTATCAAGACAACACATAATGACGCCCCTGCGTTGAAACCGCAGTCGACCTAATATAACTTTGTGGAAATTCGGTCTTAAAGATTAATTACCACTAAGTAGAACCAGAAACTTTTGATTACAGCCACCAAGTTTTTCTACCTAACACGAGTGTAACTTTCCTTCGCTTTATCGCACGTGACTCCGGAAAATGTATTAGATAAGTAGTAAGTGGAGAGGACTACCGACCACCTAGGTTTTCCCTCGGAAATATGTATTTTGTTCTGTCGTATTTGGATGATGGAGATTTGGATAAGACCGAAAAGATGGACGGAGGACGTATTAGAGGTGATGACACGTTGAAGAGGTTGCCATAGAGGAGAGGACGCACCCTGCACGTTCCCCTTCCCTTTGGGTGCGGATCAAAAATCAGTCGGAAGAACAATGCACAGGCAAACCAGGAACTAGGAGAATGCTCAATGGAAGAACATGATAACATGTAGTACAGGGGTTTAGGTACTACTACAGATTACCATTTCCTATGCTATTACGTATGAATATTATGAGATATGCAGAAAACAAAATCATGTCGGACATTTCAAGCAGGGTGAGATGTTAGTAATGATGATATGTTATTAAGCACAAGTACAAAGTCTGCTCTACCTATTGAGTATTATCTACATCTACAAAATACCCTGCAAGCCACCTCAGGGGTGTGTGTAATATTATGTAGGTATAGGTAAAACAACTTCTTATTCCCATGCACAATTAATGAAAAAAAGGTAATTTTTTCCACGTAAAATAAGCGACCATTAAATAGTTGCGATAGATCAATTCTATGAAAATAAAAACGGAGCAATACACGGATATTTTAAGACGCTTCTCAATTGTTCGTTCGGCTCCTGACTCTTCCAATCCCTTGCCCCTATTTCCTCTTTTCTTCGCGGCTGATGTCCCGACATCCCCCTCCATACGCCTCTGTGGTGACTCGGAGGGAAGTACGCAGACGTATTTATCTCAGCTAATCAGGTAGCTCCACTACCCATGGGAAGAAAACCTGATACTATGGAATACGATTTCTCTTTCCCATGATTGACTTCGAAGCTTCCCACGAGACACAAGTCAGTCAACGTGATTTCAGGGTTGAGACATATCTTCAGCAGCCTTCTGGATACATCTTCGTATAAAAGGAATCCTTTAGGTGTGGGTGGGTGTAATCTTATCCCGTCTCGAAACGATTTTCATGAACCTAAATCACATCATCCGCCCATTCAGGACTTCTTTTTTTTTCAATTTCGTTTAGGGCCGTCTAATGGGACCACATGCCAATTTCAATTCCTTACCGTTTTTTTTTCCTTTTATTTTCATCTAAATATGGGTTTCGGAAACACTCAAAAGTAAAAGAGAGATAAATCGGATATGAGGAACACATGATAGCTTCACCGAAAACCACACGAGGAGAGAAATTGGGAAAGAATTGAAATCCCTGACTTCAATGGGATAAATGAATAATGGTCGGTTGCACGCATATTCAACTAGGAGATCGATAGTTATGAAATTCACGAAGTTATGGACCTCATTGCTAAATTAGGGTTGCAGGAACTATCCCATTCATAAAATATGAATGGAGTGCTCTATCGGAGGAACTCTTGAATCTTTTCCCTATGAATGTAAAAATATGTTTACAATATATGTCAGGATGCTTTTGACAGGATGCTAATATATTTTGTATACATTGTTTCATATTTAATTATTATCGTAATTTATTTAAACTCTTTTGATCTCATTAACGCTCTTGCCACCTGGTTAATGGCCGACAAGCAATGCATTCTCAATAAATAAATATTCTTGTCCATCTCTTCAGTAAAGTAAGAACTCAATCTCACGGACAGCAATGGATCATTAATATATGGCCTTTTGGGAGAGGTGTCCTCGAGTTAGAGGATTAAAAAAAACACATTGATCCTCATGCATTCTGTCTCAAGGATGAAGGTGATGTATCCAAATCTTAATGAAATTAATGACAACCCAAAAGTTTTTTTCTTGGAATTATCGTAGAAAATAGATATAGCAATATTAAATTGCGTCGAAACTATAATGCTATTGTAAGCGACTGTTCAATTTTTTAAGTCAAATAGATTTAAATAAATTCACCAAAATGTGCACGTTTTGCAAAAAACATTATTTCCTGAAGGTATCCGTGTCCTTAAGTTATAGTGTCCGTATGTGAAAGGGTCCGGCCGAGCAAAGTTGCATGCAACACATTCCGGGATTTGAATACCTTCTACCCTAATGCACCAATAGTCATAGCTTCATTAACTTTATTAGGGTACAGTATAGAAAATGCTAGTGATAACTCATCCCCTGCCACACTCCCTTGAAGAGGCTTTCAAGGTGTTATGTAGATGTAGAACTTAGAGGTGTCCGGATGTCAAAGGTGTCCGTTTAGAGAGGTTTCACAGTATGTCTCTTTTTTCTTTTCTTTTCGACCACTTGGGGTGTTTTTTTCTCTCTATTCTACCTTAGAATCCTTCTATTTTCCGCTCATAAAGTTATTCAAGACTTCATTAGGAACGACGCTGACATGTTGAGGTAAATGCTTCGACTGTTTCTATTTTGACGGAGCGATATTAAAATAAGATACATTTGGTGAGTTGAACCTCCACCGTTGACTATTATTTTGGCGAAATCTACGTTTTAATGCATAAAGAGTATTTCAGAAGGGGTCTGTGTCTCCATTCCATCAGGATGTAAAATAACTTATGCCCTAAAACTATCATATTAAATCGTTCTCTCGTTCCCTTAGTAAAATTTCAAATAGAACGGCCGTGTTACACCTCACGGCTCATGACATTTTTAACTCTTGGCGCCATAAACTAAACTTTGGCGATGTTTTGATTTTACTGCTTACATAATTATCTTCGAATATGTCTTCCCCTCGTTTCCATGAGAATAAAGGATTATTTATGTCACAACCCTGCCAGGGGAAATGGTTATCTCATTGGAAGCCAAAATATCATTCTGAAACGGATTGGGCCTTTACACCTTATGGTTCCTGACCCTTTTTCCACTAATGTTGGACGTTTTACGTTTTCGTTATCGCTTTTTAATGGAATATTTAATTCCCTTCGGTATCCCGAAATTGTTTTCCGCGCCATTACCTGTCGGCGTGGGCGCGTAAAGTGGTAAAGGGCCATCTCAAAAGGGTGTCGACACTTCAGGGAAGGCTCTTTCCCTTCCCAAAATTGCCTTGGGAAAAAATAGCATTAAAAATATGAGTGTGTATATTTTTTTCGGCTGGCACGCGGGTCTTTCGAGAAGCTCCCACGCGTCCGGAAAAAGCGCAGACGGGGGTTATGGGGCGGGGGTTATGGGGCGGGGGTTATGGGGCGGGGATTATGGGGCGGGGGTTGGGCGGGCGGGAGGAAGGGGGAGGAGTAGAAGTGGCGCAGATAGGAGTGATCACGGATAAATAGTGGAAGTTATAAAGAAGTGGAGAAGGGTAGACGGAGGATGGAGGGGACAGGGGTAGTCGATGAATGGGGATCCAAAATGAAACCCTCATACGAGGGTCCCCGAAAATAAAGATGTCCTGCGAGTGTCAAATGTCGCACCCGTCCAGACTAGGATATCTCCCCTGGGAGGTTGGAGTATACTCCAACCTCCCCTGGAAGTCGGAGGGATCGGAATTACCTCGAACGGTTTTATAAAACCGTTCGAGGTAATTCCGATCGCAAAACTAAGGAGTTTGGAGTATTCAAACCAGTCGTAAATATCCCACGCAGCCTTCTCGATCTAGTTTTTCTCGCGGGAATATTTTTAATATAGTTACATAACTACGCAATGACTCCCTTCTTGACATTCACAAATTCAGACTCTCAATGTCCCAACGCTCCCTATTCTACCGTATCCCGAAAACTTTCACCTCCCTAGCCTCGCAATTACCCTCCCTTGACCTCTTCTCCACACCCTCCGTTTTCAAATCAGTCCTCAGAAAACATATTGCCGAGTTGACTCCATCGATCCCATCTCTTTGTCCATAAATCCCAATCCCAAGCTTTCTCTCCTACGTATTTTTCTATTTATCTCTTATGTTTTAGATTTTTAAGGGTATATTTTGTAAAAATTTCTATTTATTTTTTTGCTTGTCGACCAATGTAAGAAGCCTTTGTGACGTTTTTGGAGACTTTGAAATAAATGAATATCTCAATTAGAGTTGCAATGTACCTACAACAAATCAGGCACTTGAGTCATCAAATCCGAGTGGTTAAAACTCACCAAAATGTCGATCCGTTTGTTGTTGTACCACGTGTCTCCTTAGTTACGTGAACGGGATTATGTCGAACGGTTCAAACGCAGCCACCCAGGATTCTGGGATCCCGAGATTGCGATAGAATTTTAGCTAATTTAAATTTCCCGATGAATTCTCCCTTCCTGGGAAATCCCGGAATCCTTTCCTTTAAAATGTAATTTTGGTCATTTCGTGTTTGACTGGAGATAATTTCTAATCCGAAACTTGGAAAATCTGTCTATTTTTTTATCTAAAGTTTCTAAGCAATTCAAAAGGCATTCATGGGTTGAATTCAGTACAGTTTCTTTATTTACATGGAGCAATTTCTTTTAATTCATGAAATATTTCCGTGTGATGCAAAAGTATTTTTAATATGTATTTTCAAAGAAATGTTATTTTACATTTCTCGTGATAAATATTGCAGAAATTATATAAAGAAAATAATGATAACCAGTAATTACTCTTTGCTTTCAATTTCCAGCTCTTTTATTGATAAATACAGTTTATACTGTATTCTATATGGAATCTAGGTGGCTAGAGCGGTAATCGTGGGTCATTAAGTGGAAATTTGAACATTTAATAAGCGGTCGAAAAAAATCGTGAACCAAATTTCATTTTTATTAAATCTGCTTATGCGCAAGTATGTTATTCCTGGAGTTTTTGGTGCGGTATTCGAAATTTAGATTAAATTATCTTGAAATACATTTTTTTCGAATAGGTATTGAACTCGGCGTGAAACTTGATATTTGTAAAAAACAATTATAGTAATAAGAAATGAATTATTTCGTGTGTAGAATAAAACCTATACATATATAATCGAATTATTACGAAATATATTTCACGTGCCTTAAGACTACGAGTTAAAATAGGATTGAGCTGCCAAAAAATAAAATCGGCACGATGCAATTTTGTTTCACAATTATCTTGAGATATCACTAATGAGAACATACACGCAAATTTTCACGTATATCTGTACACAAACAAAAATCGCTCCAACCACCTATCTATCCAGGGATTTCCCAGAGTCTTGGTGAAAAGAATCACTTCTGTTCCGGAACCCCGAAGTAAGGAGACGGCCTGGAAATTACGAACCCTCGTCTAGACACCCCACGTGCCTTTTGCTTTCCTTCATCTCCTAAACTTTCATCGACTTTTGGAGAGTTTGAGATTTTAAAAGATTTTTTCCCTGCGCTTTGGGGTCAATGTCATGTCCGTAATCCAAAAATACTATGTCTCCGAAAATATTTGGTCGTCATGGTGACCTATAACAACCATCAACACCAAAAAAAGTGTTTTTAAGTTTTTTTTATTTTTGCCTAGAACCAATTTTTTTTATTTTTTGTTTTCAGTAGATTTAGTAAAATCCTAGACTGCTTTATTTTTTCAATTGCAAATGTTACCGGAAAATTCGCATAGGTTTACGTGTTAATATTAGTGTTTTTTTTATTTTCTATATATTCTAGTCTTGCGAACATGAAGTGTCACCCAGCCGGTTGGAGGATTAGGCTGGGAACCGTTAGAGACTCGGAGACTGCACTCAATGCTTGGATTATATACTTAAAAACTCCTATCAGGCGAGTTTCAGTACGACGCGGAGGATATTATTTTGACTCCGCGCTATATCTCTAGAAGAGATAGATGTGACATCATAAGAGAGATGCACTTCCGTACTAATAGGTACACATATTCCTTTATCCTTCGCACTATTAGCGATTATAGCAAAGACAATTTGACAATAACATAAGACACATTAGCATTTGTAAATTTCATTTCTCCCCTCTTCCCCTCCTTTTTCCTATCCCTCCCCCTTTCCATAGCTGGTGTCCTAACACCCCCTGCATCACGCCTCTGTGGCGGCTCGCAGGGTTGTACCTACATGTAGTCTAAAAGAGATAAGATTAAGATTAGAAACAATTAGATTTTAGTCACTGGCGTATCTAAGTGTCGTCTGTAACCATGCATTTTTTTTCAGAAGTGGAAAATTTAGACGGAAGGAAATTTACATCTACATCTACAAAATACCCTGCAAGTCACCTCAGGGGTGTGTGGCAGGGGGTGACTTGAATTTAGACTTGATCTTCTATGTAAATTCCGGACCAATTTATTTCCGACGACGTTAATGACATTTTACGAAACCCGAAATCCTACGTAAACATCATCATCGTCCCTGAGATAACATCATTCATCCTACGACACATTAGATCGTGAGAATAAAATTAGGAAAATAGACTGCAAAACGGACAGGTTTAAAAATGTAATTTTTCCCGCGAACGATAAGAGACCATAATAGCACCCAATGAGACTTTTGACTAGGTTTGTCGATAGGTAGTGTAGCTAGTTACTTGATTTACGTCTTAAACCTTGTATTCATATCGGCTACCTATTACTAACAGCACGTCGTGCATGTTTCCAGTATAACTCTTGTCTAAAAGAGGAATGTGATGATATCGAAGATCTTGTGGTAAAAGGTCAATATGACATGTTGTATAAAAAGGTAAGAAATTTGTCACTGTATGGTGAAGGAAGAAGTACAGTGAGAGTGATTATGAGTAAAGATGGAAAAGAGATATTTGGGGAGAAAGAAATAAGGAAAAGATGGAGAGAGTATATACGGAAGACCTGTATAAGTCAAGAGAGAAGCCGGATTTAGTGGATAGAGACATACACTACGTTTACCAATCGATCTTAGATCGATCTGACCGGCTCAGCTCGGTATGGTAAACGGAACGGACTGGCTAGATCGATCTGAGAAGCGAGCCGAGTCAGCCCGCTTTCCCTAACCGGTCTGAGATCTCAGATCGATCCGAAGAGGCCGGAGCGTGGCGCTCATCGTTATTCTTTTGGTTGCCGATGGTAAACAAAATATAATCGATATCATTTACGGCGTGACTTGTTGCAAGAAGGGAAAAGAGAGAAGTGTGCGGCTGAAATATGCAAGAAATCTCAAAATAATTCAAACTACTGAAATCGATAGTTCAATATCGATATTTTCAGACCGTGTTGATAAACCAGGCGATCTGAGTCAGCTCCCTGCTGAACTTTCAGATCGGTCTGAACTCAGACCGATCTGAGATCGATTGGTAAACGTAGTGATAGAGTTGGAGGTAGCAGAAGAGGAGAGAGGACCTAGAATGCTGAAGTCTGAGATTGTACAAGCAATGAAGAACATTAAAAATGGAAAGGCAATGGGAATAGAAGAGCTTCCTATCGATTTTTTTTAATTGCTTAGAAGAAGAGGGTCAAAACGAAATATTTATTTATTTATTTATTTCCATATCCCCGAAAACAGCACAAACGGCCTTTTACATCGGGTGTTTTAAACATGTAATAATTGACGAACACAAACACCCATGTTCTGAGTGGTGAAAAATCCACTCAGGCGAGGACTTTACCCCGTCGCCACCGGAGCCACAAGCATGTAGTAGAAATGCATAACAAAATATATGATAAGGGAATATGGCCAGATGACTTTGTAAAGACGATTGATTATGATACCAATCCCAAAAAAAGCAGGCACCAGAAAGTGTGAGGAACACAGAACTATTAGTAGAGTTTCACATGCAGGTAAAATATTGTTGAGAGTTCTGAACCTGAGGCTCCAAGGAATAATGAAAGAGAATGTGGGTGAGGAGCAGTTTGGCTTTAGAAAAGGAAGGGGTACAAGAGAAGCCATTGCGCTACTCAGGATAATTGGTGAAAGATATAGGGAAAGAGGAAAAGGAGTAAGCCTCTGCTTTATATAGATTTGGAAAAGGCATTCGACAGGGTAAAATGGGATAAGCTGATGGAAATACTTAAAATAAAGAAAGTAGACTGGAAGGATAGGAGGCTGATGAGGGAATTGTGCAAGACCCAGAAGGTGGCCATTGAAGTTAATGGAAAATTGACGGAATGGATGGACCTGGGTAGAGGGGTAAGGCAAGGCTGCTGCCTTTCGCCAACACTATTCAATATCTACATTGAGGAGATGGTCAGTAAATCCCTGGAGAATGGAAAAGGGATAGGAATTGGAGGACAGGAGATGAAAAAAATGATGGACAGAAGATAAAAACTTAGCCGATGACAATCAGGCACTTCAAGGCATGATAAAAATTTTAGAGGAAGGAATGAAAGACTATGGAATGAAAATAAATGTTGGGAAAACGAAAGATATGAGAGTGAATGATGGAGGAAATGTGAATGTTATGACAAACGAGAGTATAATAGAGCAGGTTAGAAGGTATAGATATCTGGGGAGCATGCTGACGGAAGATTGGAAGAGTGAGGTAGAGATTAAGTCAAGAATAGCTATGGGAAAGGAAGCTTTTAATAAGGAGAGAAATGTGTTATGCAGCGGTATGGACCTAGAACTGAGGAAGAGACTGGTGAAATGTTATGTGTGGAGTGTTATGTTGTATGGTTGCGAAAAGTGGACATTGGGAAGAAGAGAGAAGGATAGGATCAATGCTTTTAAGATGTGGGTGTGGAGGAGGCTAGAGAGATTGAAATGGGTGGATAGAGTAAGAAATGAGGAGGTTCTGGGAAGAGTTAGGGAGGAAAGAACACGGCTGAAAACAACACAGAAGAGAAAGGGAAACTGGATGGGATATATTTTAAGAGGGAAGGGAATTTTAAATACAGCAGTCGAGGGAACAGTGGAGGGAGAAAAGAGAAGAGAAAGAAGAAGGCTGAAAATGAAAGACGAAGTAAAGAGAAGAAGAAGGTACAAGGAAACCAAGGAAGAGGCCCGGGACAGTACGAATTGGAGACAGCATTGGTGTTTGGGACCTGCCAGTAGGCAGGGTAGGTACCAGTTGATGATGAACTCTTGTCTCTCTGTGAATTCATGTTGCTTAAAAATACATAAATAGAAATAGTTTCAGTGACATTGGTGGCATACCTATAGTGTAGTGCTTGTTGGTGAAATGTCACCCCCTGACAAGTATTTGTAGGTTTATTCTAATGTGTTAATAGTCGTAGCTCCATTTGGGTACAGTGTAGTGCATAATAGTGATAACTCATCCCCTGCCACACACCCTCGAGGTGGCTTGCAGGAGTTTATGCAATTGTAGATGAAAGGTAGATGGAGGATGATGATGATGAGGAGGATGATAGTCACCGACTCCCATCGAGTCGGTGACTAGATATCCAAAATGAAACCCTGCTTCCAAAAACGGATGGTCGCCGAAAATAAAGATTTCCCGCGACCGTCGACAGTCGCACCCGTCTAGACGGGCCACGCGCCTTTCTCCCTAGACTTTTAAATTTAGGTCGCCTATCACTCGGGAAGGGGGTGTATATGCGTGCAAGGGGGTGAGAAGAGACGCAGTGGGGTATAGTGGAGGGTGGGGCGATTCGCCCCCCATCTGCCCCTCGCCTCCACGGCGGAAATGCTTGAAGGACCGACGTCGATCGTGTGTGCATGTGGCCCCGCTTTCACTCTTGCCGCCGCCTGCAGACTGCACCCGCCCGTCGGTGTTCGAAAAAACCACCTCTTCCTCTTGTAAATAGCTCATAATAAGTAGGGTTACCATTTAATTCAAGAAGATATTGACTGGTAAATTTCAATGGAAGATGATTCCAATTGTCAATGAAAACAAAGGCATTTTGACTCCTATGCATGCATTTCTGTCACCCAGGTGACCATCGACAGAGAGATAGTTAAAATCTCGTGAACAAGCATGTGTTCATCTCTCCATGTCGATGACAAATGGTCAATTTAGATCAGTATTTAATTTAGGGTTACCATATTCTGATGTACCAAAACCGTGACATGTCTAGTTTTGAAGAGAGTAAATAAAACTGGGACGATGTTTGTTAAGGTTAAGCTTGTGTCGTACAAGTATTTTATTCTTTGTTAGCAATTTAAAAATAAAATTCACTGCAGGCTGCTTGTTTTAGTACCAATCTCTGGAGTGCCAAGTTTGCATATCGTTACCATAACCCTACTTGGCCCCTGGTGTGGCTGAACCCTACTTGGCCCCCGCTGAATAATTCCTCTGCTCCCCCGGGAATAGTTGAAAAATAGGATTGCTTAGTTCGGCTTCTATCACAGGGGCCTAGCCACATTGACACATCGGTTCCCGGAAGATCACCGAATTTATGCAATGTTGGGCCCGGACGGAGGTTGGATGGGTGACCATACATACCTTCACCGTGGCGCTCATGTCCCCTGTCTGTATGTGACAGGCAGGTATGGGGTTGGCACAATGGACAAAGAAGGTCTAAGTGCCCGGGCTCCTGTCGAAGGCCTCCTCAACAAACAATCTAATCTATCACAGGGGTACCCTTCAACTAAGTGATAAACACTCAAAAGTCAGTCTAGAGCCTTCGAGGGTGTATGAAACAACCTGATAAAATGTTTTCGATTTACCCATTTCTCGTCATCAATTTGTCGCTGGGCATTTATCCGTGCGGTGGCAAACTGACATAAACGGAGTTATCCCGGGACAAATTTGCCAGCCACACGGGAACAGGACTTACCAGGCCAAACTGGGCCTAATAATAAGCCAACTCATTCTAGCCAACCGCTTCATTCCTACATCATTCTACACAATGACATCCTTCACAATTTGCCTGATGTATTCCATTCTTGGTCTTCATCTGGAATTCTTCCCGTTCATTTCTCCTTCTATTATTGTTCTCAACCGACAAATTGGTGTCGCAAAATATGTCCAATAAGTTTGTCTCTCCTTCTTCGCAGAGTTTTCATAAAATGTAATTATTTTCTCTCCAACTCTCCGCATGTTCTTCCTTACTTCCAGGATTGTTACTAGCTGTGAGCAGACTCCTCTTCTGGTAGAATGCTTTCTTTGCCTGGACTATTCTGTTCACAATATCTTTCTTGTATCTTCCACCGTTGTTGATCCTGCTTCCTGCATTACAAAAGTTGTGAACTGCGTATTTTGATTTCCGCCTAATTAAACTAAAAAGTATGTGCAATTAAACGGTCAGGAGTTGAACACCTTGTAGAATCCTAGCAATGTGGGGTAGTGGGAGGACAAGGATAGGCATGTCAGACAGAATAGTATGTAGAAGGAGTTCCCGAGTTTTTCAACGGGGCTCATTGTCTTGTTGTCACCGACGTTTCGAAGGCTGAAGTCGTGGCCGAAATGGGTTCTACGCGGAGACAGCACGAGTGACCTTGAGCGTACTTTCCCGATTCCGAAGACAGTCGAAGTCTGTCCAAGTATCGAAGCTGGTATCCCAAAGCGTCCAGCTTTCAGCCAAAGCACATAGCAAGATATTCAGCAGGTTTGTTGAGCGGACGTGATTTCTGTCTCATCTACATCTACATCTACAAAATACCCTGCAAGCCACCTCAGGGGTGTGTGGCAGGGGGTGAGTAATCACCAACATGCATTACACTATACCCTAAAGTTAGTGTAACTACGAATAATTATGCATTAGCATAAATCGCTAATGCTTGTCATGAGGCGAAGCCTCACAAGCATGCAACACTACACTACAGATGTTATCAAAATGGAGAGTGACCTCAATATACATGCATTCTACAACTACACAGATGGACAGGGACTCAAGACCCATGTAGAAAACATGCTAGGCGTGCTGTTAGTATGTACTAGGTAACAGATAAGGATTCAAGTATTAGGAGTACTACCACTACTAAGACCTACACTACCTAACGACAAACCTAGATAAAAGTCTCATGGCAGCTATTATGGTTCCTTATCGTTCGTGGGAAAAATGACATCTTAAATCTATCCGTTCTGCAGTCTAGTTCCCTAATTTTACTCTCATGATCTGATCTACCGTAGTATGTCGGATTTCGTAAAATATTATCAACGTTGTCAGAGAATAGACCGGTTTGGAACTTACATAATAGATTTAGTCTAAATTTTAATCGACGGTCTGAAAGCTTTTCCCATCCCAGTTGCTGCAAAAGGTCAGTAACACTAACGAGATTATCATAACGGCCTTTAACATATCTTGCCGATCTTCGCTGCACGCGTTCTAACTCAGTTTCCAAGCCTATCTCATAAGGATCCCAAATACTGGCGGCATATTCTAAGTGGGGTCTAACGAGGGAGAAGTAGCTGATTTCCCTAACTTTATCGTCGCACTTGCCAAGTACTCTTTTACCAAATCCCAATTTACGATTAGCTTGACCGGTAATTTCTCGAATATGTTTACTCCACGATAGATCATTAGTCAGTTTAACTCCGAGGTACTTAACGGATTCTACGGTCTCTAATTTTATGTTGTTTATGCAATAGCTGTTACAAGGAGCATTTTTCCGTTTCCAAAAATTCACAACAACGCATTTTTTCAGGTTTAATTCTAGCTGCCACGCATCGCACCACTCTTGTATTGCCTCGAGGTCCTTAGTTAGCGCTTCCTTGTCATTAAAGCTACGAATTTCTCTATACATCACTGCGTCGTCAGCAAATAATCTAAGCTTACTGTCAAATGTTTCACCGATGTCGTTTATGTACAAAAGGAACAGAAGCGGGCCTATGACACTTCCCTGTGGGACACCTGATGTAACTTTTACTTCATTAGAGATAGCGCCATCTAATACAACCCTTTGCACGCGATTACTTAAGAATTCTCTAATCCAGGAAATTACGTCGTCGTCTAAACCGTAGGATTTTAATTTCATGAGTAGCTTACTGTGGGAAACTTTATCAAATGCCTTTTTAAAGTCAAGAAAAATTGCATCAACTGGAGCGTTATGTTCACCCGAGACTAAAATATCGTGAGCAAAAAGTGCTAATTGAGTTTCGCAAGATCTTCCCTTTCTGAATCCGTGTTGTGTTTTTGTTAATAAGTTTTCTATATCGAGGTGTCTCATAACTGAACTAACAATTATATGTTCAAGGACTTTGCAAGAGATAGATGTGAGAGATATCGGTCTGTAGTTCGATGGCTGTTCCTTATCACCGCTTTTGAATATGGGAGTGACATTTGCAATTTTCCAGTCCATGGGTACTTTGTGTTCGTTGATGGATTTACTAAATATATTCTGCAAGTAGGGTGCTATTTCACAAGCTAATTCTCTATACACGCGGGCAGGAATTTCTTCAGGACCTGGGGATTTATTTGGACTTAAAGATTTTAGCAAGTTTTCTATTCCGTGAGTGCAAATATCGATAGGCGGCATCTTTTGCTGGAAGTGATCATTTAACTTTACGGATGTAATCTGCGATGACTTGATGAACACACTTTTAAAGTAGGAATTTAATAAGTTGGCCTTGTCCGTGCTGCTTGTTAATAATTCGCCATTTTCGTTTCGTAGTGGAATAACTGTTGATCTATTGCCTTGAACTTCCCTTACGTATGACCAAAATGCCTTTGGATTGTTCTGTAATTGTTCTCCTAATGTTTTTCTTTTAAAATCCATGAATGCATTCCGAAAGGCTTCCTTTGTAGTGGCTCTAGACAATTTGTATTTTTCAAATATTAAATTTTGATCACTAGTGGACAAATCTCTACGGAGTTTTTTCATCTTGGCGTGGCATACTCTCTGACGTCTTAAGGATTTTCTCACTTCTGCATTGTACCATCTTGGTTCGCTGCCCTCTTTTTTTACTTTACTTGGAATGTATTTTCTGATCCCTGAATGAACGATCGAAAGAAAAGCTTTCCAACTACCCTCCGTGTCTAACTTTAAGCTTGATTCCTGGAATTCGGGAAGAGAATTTTTTAGATGACTCTTAAACGCATTGAAATCGGCTTTTTTAAAAATGTAGAATTTTCTTCTTTCTTTAAAACTTTTAATGATACTCAAGGAGAACTTTGCGGTAACTACTCTATGGTCACTAATGCCCTCAACAGTGTTTACCTTAATTACTTGTTGCGGTATATTTGTTGCCAATAAATCAAGAATGTTGTCCCCTCTGTTAGGCGTCGTAGCTATCTGATGTAGGGCATTTGATGAGAACGTGTGCAGCAGGGACTCGCAAATATCTTTGTCTCTTCCTCCTGATATGTAACTGTAGGTCCTCCAATGTATAGAGGGCGTATTGAAATCTCCACCTATGATTAAATTTCTTTCGGTGTTCCTGGATGTGATGTTCTTTATTTGTGCTTCGAGTTCTAAAATTGAGGTGACGTCGGTGTTAGGTGGCCTGTAGTATGCGCACACGAATATTGTTTTTGATTTAGGGCATCTAATAGAGCACCATACAGATTCTATGCTGGTATCTGGGACGGTTTCCGTTCGGCTGACTATGGTTTTCTTTACAGCTATAAATACTCCGCCTCCGGTTCGGTTGGACCTATCTTTTCTGTAAACATTGAATGATTTAGTAAAAATTTCACTATCAGAAATATCGTCCGTCAGCCAACTTTCTGTGCCAATAATGACGTTACACTCCGTGCTATGAATAAGGTGGTGAAATTCTGGAATCTTATTTTTTAAACTACGGCAGTTAACTACTGCAACGACTAATGCTTCATGATTATTGTTTATGCGATTCGGGGTAATTTCAAGATTGCTGTCTTCAATCAAGCTATTCTTGGACCCTATATTCGGAGTATTCTTAGCTAAATTACTAACTGGCAACACATAATTATTGACCCCACTAATTGACCTTCCCTGTAGCCTACCGTCTATGTTAAACTCGACGAGTGTGCTCAAGTATCCTGCGCGCTACCTCCTGCGATGCCTCGTATGTATAGTGGACACCCGAGCGATTTATAGGCACCCGACACGAATCCAGCACCGGCCTGAGGTCCAGGAACTCCGCTCCCTCGCTCCCACAGACTTCACTGAGTCTCTGGTTTATGCCTTCCACTCGGCTCCAAACCATCGAACCCCGATCCGTCCTAGGTACCAAGCTGCATATGGTAAGCCTCAAGTTGGTACCAGATTCTCCGCGAATACGGCGGACCTCGGAGCATAGGTCTCTCATGGACGGACGTCTCTTCGTGATCACCGCGTCACGCTTAATCATGCTTGCGCCAAGCAAGCTTCGAGATTCGAACACGGCTAGCATAAAGTATTCTTGGAAGTTAGCGAACCTGGGGTGGCATCACGGTTTCCCGCAGTCGTAGTTGTTATCCTAAACGCAGACCGCTCTAGAAGGAAAATGATAACCGTCACTGTCCTAAGAACGCACTCCACAGATTAAAACTAGTGATTTAAAGCACCTTACAATATTTAAAGAATGATGATCACGATTTCGCTCTTGTGAGTGCGATTGAAAAATAACAATAACGCGAGCGCACGCGTTATGGAGGACTGTAATCGCGCCCCTGAAGAGAGAGTACTTACCGCTCGTGTGGTCATGTACTTACTGCTCTATGAATAATTTTGGGTTTGTGCTGACTTCAGTGTTTTAATTAACTCTAGCGAATAAGCTTTATCATCGTTTTTTCCTCATGTGCATTACCAAATGTTTGCGACTGTATACTATGTTATGCTAGGAGAAATCGATGTACCTTGAGCTTGAAAAGTTTCTCACATATAATTATTCGTTTAAGAGATGCCAATTCCAACCATGAATTTGATAAATAGGCTCCTAAAATAACATGAATCTCTCATAAAATAATTAGAGCTTTTTTCGTGAGAAATACGTGGCAGAAGTAACCAAATAATTCTTTCTTCCGAAAAATTTTGGTAATGCATATAACCCTTGACTTTCGACCGTCACTCACCACCTGGAATCTGGTTCTACGATCGATACAATTTGTACTTATGCGTGGCTGGCCTGTGAATATGGATGTTAATATTCAACCTTGAGTCTTCTCCAGAGAATAGATTAACATTTGAAATAAATTCTAAGTGTTGCTATTAAAATGAAATTCCGATATGCTAATTTGGCTAATCGACTTTTGCTATTTTAACATCGTAAAAATCTTCTCCTGAAGTCCAGAAAATTCGGGCCGTTGTTGTATTTAAAAAGGCTCTGAACACAATCACGCGATGAGTATACAAAAATTTCACCAAGAGCAGCCAAAAAAAAAAGAAAATATCAGGAGTCCCGTTTTTTTTGAATATGTTTAAATATCCCCGGTGATAGAGGACGTGAGGTCCTTGTTAGCGTGACGATCCGTAATAACGATGGATCACTGTCACAACGCAAACTTTCTCCCCGAATTCGTGAATGCTTGCTTGACTTAAAATTATAATCATCCGTGCCAACCTCGGTTAAATGTCCCCTTGACAATTAAAATCGTCCCTGGTTTTGATTCTCGCATTATTTAAATATTTTTTTTGAAGAGGGGTGTGTGGGATGTGGATTGTCCAACGACAAGTACCTGAACGAAAGCCATTCATTCATTTCCAAAATGAGAAGCATCTAGAAACGGTAGACATTGAACCTACATCTACGTGGTATCCTGCAAGCCACTATAATGGTGTATGGTAGGGGTTGCCGAAGGCTTACGTATCTTGCCGATCTTCGCTGAACGCGTTCTAACTCGGTTTTTAAGCCTACCTCATAAGGATCCCAAATACTGGCAGTGTATTCCAAGGGGAGTCTAACAAGGGAGAAGTTGCTGATTTCCCTAACTTTATCCTCGCACTTGCTCTCTCTCGGAACTGTACTCTTTTCGGAATTAGAGTCATACGTAAGGGAAGTTCAAGGCAATAGATCAACAGTTATTCCACTACGAAACGAAAATGGCGAATTAATAACAAGCAGTTCGGACAAAACCAACTTATTAAATTCCTGCTTTCAAAATGTTTTCACCAAGTCATCGCAGATTACAAGCAATACTCTATTGAAGAGAATGGTTTTTCGGGGTTCTATCCGCGTTTATGCATTTTTGGTGGACAATATTTCGCCAGCGTTCCAGCTAGCTTCCTCAGGTCCGTGTCCACGGACCTGAG
Organism: Pyrrhosoma nymphula; assembly: GCA_963573305.1. NCBI lineage: Eukaryota > Metazoa > Arthropoda > Insecta > Odonata > Coenagrionidae > Pyrrhosoma > Pyrrhosoma nymphula. The sequence continues at coordinate 31,712,446 of OY754335.1, read as the reverse complement.
GAAGCTAGCTGGAACGCTGGCGAAATATTGTCCACCAAAAATGGATAAACGCGGATAGAAACCCGAAAAACCATTCTCTTCATCAACGAAACTCCGCGGAAGCCTTCACGGAATACTCTATTGACGTAATGACTCTAATTACGAATCTAATTCTAGTGTGTGGCCTCCGAGCCTCTAGTGCAGAGCTTCTCAAAGGGTGTGCCGCAAAATTGCTGGACAATGCCGCGAAAAAATAATTGTGAAAATAAGAACTCGAAAAAATCAGGCTTGTGTATTAGTTCCTAGCGTTCGAATTTCTTCTGAAGCTGGCATCTTCATCTACAAAATACCCTGCAAGCCAGCTCATGGGTGTGTGGCAGGGGGTGAGTAGTCGCTAACGTTCATTACACTATACCCTATTGAAGTTAGTGTACGTAGTGCGATATTGCACGGGGGAAATCATTCGCCTTGATCAGTATTCGAACCCGGATCCCTCGATTTCGCGCCAAGTGCTTAAGCCAGTTAAGCTACCGAGGCCTCCTCCCCTGTGGATTTTGAGGACTTTATATCATCAAGTTGTTCTGGACTGTCGGACAATATGATGTCACTGAAGCTAGTCCCGGTATCTTCAAAGTTTGTCAAAAAGACCGAACACCTCACTGTGTTTCATGTTTGGCTCTATCCACGTGGACTGTGGCGCTCAGCGCACGCCTTGGACTGCTTGCCGCTATATTCCGCTCGGCGAATTTGTGTGCCGCAAACCAAAGCGGTTTGAGAATTCCTGCTCTAGCGGCTCCAAAACAAGTCTTTCGATATAGGGTGGTGCATATTGGTGTAAAGTCACCCCGTGCCACACGCCCTTGAGGTGGTTTTTATGTAAGTGCATCCGTAACCTCCCGCGGCTCACACCTCTCCCACGCCCGGCAGCCGCCTGAAGAGTCTCAATTAGGATCGCTTCGTTCCCTAGCACTTTTCGGCAACCCCGAAGAATCAGGTCACCTCGCCCACGACATCGGGGGAGAGGAGTCCGGTGGCTGCGTGCGGGTGAGGACGAGAGGCGGGATTGAGGCGGGGGAGGAGGAAGGAATGAGGAGGCTTCCATGCGCGCGTATATATTTTATACACGCGCCATCATCATCACCATCATCATTCTTTTTCCCCGTCCACATTCATTCCACCCACCCAGCAGCCGAACTCTCTTGTGGAGTTCGGAAAGGGAGGAAGCGGGAGGGAGGAGAGACTTGGCAACGCCGCGCGCATTCCCCTCCCGCGGCGCCCCCCCCCCCCAAGGGATTGTGTGCCGCCCCTCCAGCCTCGTGCTTGCGTGTGCGTGGGAATAGTGCGTCTTGTTTGTGACTGCCTTTTCCGCCCTCTTCCTAAGCCTCGGTGCAGCGGCTCCCGCCTCGCTGCTGCACTCAAAATCCTCTTCTGTGCCCTCTTCATTCGGTTGGGGAGGGGGAGAGAAGATTCTAGAAGGCCGAAGTTAGTAAAGGAAGAATAGTGGGGTGATTCGAAGGCTCTGCCTATGTCGCATCGAATGTCGGAGGGTATTTCTCCTCTGCCGCGCACGTAAATATTTAATACACTCACGCATTTATGCATGCGTGAGCCATGTTACTGAATGCGTTACGGGGAGAATTGCGTTTCAAGGGCGGCGTTTATTTTTCAGGAGGGTATTGGAATAAGTAGGAACATCGAGGACGCTCTTTTATCCCCACTAGTACTTTCATGCATATTTGCCTCCACGGCAGTAATTATGTTCCTCTTACACTAAATTATACGAGGAAAATATTTCGCTGGGTGGTCTCAAGGTTTAAAATACAAAGATTGATGAAGTCAAGGATATGCGACGACATGAAGAACATGGAGCGTGGCGTTGTCGATCTGTCCGGCATTATTTTATTTTGTTCTTTGCATGAAGTAGCATCTCGTAGTATTCATAAATTAACAGTATCAGTAATATTAACCACTAGATGTGTCTATAGCATTGCTCTGCATGTTTGTATGTTCATTTACGCATCACTCTCCCAGTTTCCGGTTGGACTGCGCACTGTTCTCCTGACTGCTTTTGGCCTGCGCCTAGCGGCCGGGGGAGCGTGCGAGGTTCTGATTTGTTCTGGGACGAGTACTGCATGTCTGGTGTGGAATCACCCCGTGCCACACACCCTAGTGGTGGCTTGCACGGTACATCGTAGATGTAGATGTTGTATGCTTCCAAAAACTGGACTCGGAGTAAGAAATTTATTTGGAAAAATTGGGGATGTTGGTTTGGAGAAGATGAGATGGAAAAGCGAGGAACAGGAGCGAAGAAGTTGGTAGGTTTAAGCAAAGAAACTGATGAAGGCAGAATAGGAGAATGGAGAAGGCTAACCAAGTTGGAGGAACATAAGAACACCAAGTTGGAGGGCGAAATGGTGCGAATTTTATTGCCATTGAATAGCGTAATATGGCACTTTAAAAAGAGTTTGCGATGAGCATCAATAGTATATATTGTTCTATTCGATGTTTTCAGACAAAACTAATCCATCATCACTGAAGTAAAAATACCATGTACATCTCCCCCAATATTTTAATGTTACAATGAGTTTTGAGGCAATCGGCATCATCATCAGGTACATCAGTTATTTTAATCTGAATACTCTATTGATATAGTGAGAGAACGGATAGCTTCCTGAAGCGCGAATGTTATGCTTGGTTTTTTCCGAATATGATCCTCAAAAAATGTGTACTAAACGTCTAAGAGGTCCCGTTACATCTTAAATGGGGTTTACTCTGGCAAGTTTATTGCGCAAGTTACTTGCAGCAAGCGACTTTCGACGTAAATTGCCCGTGTAAACAGCTCTGCAGTATTTTTTAAAGATTTGGCAAGTCACTTACTTGCAGAAGCGTATTGTTGCCCGGGAAAAAGCAACCAATCTCTGCCTCTGCGCTAACTTGTGGAAAATGTTTCGTAAGAGTAAAATCTTACGCAGGCTCTTGCAGAAGAAACTTGCTGAAGTAACTTTCCAGTGGAAACCCACCCTTATGATACCCAATGTTTTTGTGAATTGTTTTCGTTCCTCTAGTGTGTAGAAAATCACATAGTGGAAAGAATATCCGTAAAAATTTATCGTGACACAATACGTATTAACGGCGTAATAACCCTCACAACATGGCCGAATGCGCATAGTAACAAGACCCATACTCGCTTGTACCAAGTAACCGTATGGTTTCGTACATGCTCTAATTTTAACTTATGATCTTTATTTACTTAATAGAATACGCTTTTGCGCTATCTTACCTCATGATTCCATATCTTCTCTCATTTAATTCATTTAGTATCCCCTTACTTTATCAATGATCCAGACTTGCCCCTGAAAAGCCTCCTGAAGACAATATCCTCCCTTATGTCTTCGATTTTACTCCGCTCGTTTTTAAGCCATGATCTTCCCTTACTCCATCGATGATCCGGACCTGCCCTTGCCTGAGATAATGTTCCAAGCCAAAGGTAGGTCTGGTTTGGATAGTTACATAGTACTACGCGGTCGTCTGGCGAGGGAGCCTGAGAGGAAACGAGACAAGAAAAGGGATTGCTGTGTGGGTAGGGGAGATAGGGTCGTAACTGGCAGGCAAGAGGGGAGGCCCGAAAAATTGGACCAAGTAAGAGGGAGAGTGAGGGTAGGTAGAGGGGAGGGGATGGTAGACTTAAAAGAGGGTGGGGTGTGCGGGAAAAAGCCTAGGGGAAGTGGGATGGGGGGAAAGAGAGGGGGGTTTAATGCATTAGGAAGTGTAGACGACATGAAGGGGGGGCAGGAGGATAAGGCATGAAGGGGAGGTTGAACTGAGGGGAGTCGAAAGGGGGGGGGGGGGGCATGTCTAAGCAGTTTAGGGGCTTGGGGGCTGTGTGGTAGGAGAGGGGGGGGGGGGGCTGGAAGGGAATTTTCGTTGGTAAAAGGGGGAGGGGGCTTGAAAGAGAGAGGATACGCCGCGTGTTTCGCTAGATGGGGCACAGGACAGCCCGTTGGATAGGTCAGGAGAAGCGTAGATGCGGCGTTTGTTCAATAGGGGGGGGGGAGAGAAAGAAGAGCAGGCCGGGGAAGAAGGGAGTGTCTGGGAGGCGTATGCATTTTGAAAAATGGTGGGTTAAGGGGGGTTGGGAAGGGTGCAAGGGGGCTCACGAGGAGAGGTTTGAAATATGTGATGTGTAGGGGGCGCTTCTACTGGTCCTGTGAGCGTGGAGCAAGAGAGTGGCAGGCATATTGTCTGTCCTTGTGAGATAGGCAGGCAGGACCAAAATATTTAAATCGCGATAAGTTTTAAGTTGGACCTCAAGCTCTCATATCTTCTTCTCTCGAATTTGGCGTCTTAAGGACCACGTAAAAGCTAAAACATTTATGCTAATGCATAATTAGTCGTAGTTACACTAACTTTAGGGTATAGTGTAATGCATGTTGGTGATTACTCACCCCCTGCCACACACCCCTGAGGTGGCTTGCAGGGTATTTTGTAGATGTAGATGTAAAATATTCCAACGCATCCAATTTATTCTCTTATTTCCCGCTTCTTTTCTTACTTTCCAAGTGCTTGGTCTTCATCCTTCCGCTTTCTTTTCTCGTCCTCTCTTCCGTCCTGGTGTTATTTCTTCTCTTCTTTTCCTCCTTCTTCCGAAAACTCTTGAAGTTCCGTGTTAATCTTATAATTGTAGTTTTATCCTCTATTATATCTTCCGTTGTGCCCATCCATTCCATGTTTATTTATTTATTTATTTATTTATTTAATAGCTCGTTACAATTAGGCAATTGGCCTGGTGACAACGGTCAAGAAAATAACATAAGAAATGAAGTGAATATAATTTAAAAAATATATATGCATACTCAATGTGAAACTCATGACTTAAACACACAAGTTCTTAGTATACACCCTTAAGTAATTTAGCTTTTACGTCCTTTCTAAAATTTTTAACAGTGTTAGGATAAGTCTTAAAAATATCTTCGGGCCAGTCATTCCATTCTTTAATTCCGCGGTTTAGGAAGGAATTCTTTAGTAAATCCGATTTACGTGGCATGTATTTTATTTTGAAACTGTGGTCCTTCCTACCTATATAGTTGGGTTTGTCTAACCTTTTAGTGAATTCCCCACAAGCATTTTCTTCATTTATCGATTTGTAAATCCCACACAATCTATTTACCTTCCTCCTCAATCGGAGTGACTCCCACCCCAGTAACCCTAACATTGCTGTAACACTCTATGTCCTTTTGTGATTCCCTAAGACATACCTGACTGCTTTCCTCAGGACTTTCTCAAGGTTTTTAATGTGCATCTTTTCCTTTGGATCCCATACCGTTGTAGCATATTCCATTGTAGGGCGGACAATTAATTGGTAGGCTAATTCTTTAGTGGTCTTGGAACTCCCCTTTAGATTCCTCATTACCCCTGTTATTCTTTATCCCATGGACCCACTGGTTGCCATTCTTACCCTTATGAACATGTTTAAACAGTCATTTTGTGAGTATACTGTTGTCCGTTTTCACATCTATCGGTATTATTATGATGAGAAACTATAACCGAAATTTAATTTAAAAAATATTTTCACTTTCACCACCACCGTCAAGCTTTGGTCATCATTGCAGCTCCTTACACCAAGTTCAAAGTCGCTCGACAACTTTTATTGATTCCGATTTCAAGGACTTTCTCGACTTCAGTTTCATTTAACGTAGCATCGCCGTATTTTGTGGCAGGCATGAATATCTTCAGTCAATTTATTTTTTTAAATCTTTTTGCACATTTTACTCGCTTTGGGTATCCCTTAAAACCAATAATTAAGAGAAATCATGTGAACCAGAAGAGGACAATGGTTTTTTTCTATTACCAGGGGAGGGTGACCATTGAAACTCTACTTGGAATAGGAAAAAAAAACAAATTGATGCATAGGGTTAAACGAATCTTTAGAATGTGACGTGAAAAATGCAATTACCATGCAGAACTTATTAACCACACATGGGGACGTTGGGGTGAAAAATACCCCTAGTAAATTACATGTACGCTACATATTGATCACTTAACCTAAGCCATAAGTTCTTCTAAGACTTCAGGCATAAGGTCCCATTTAAAGCCGTTGCTACGGTTACTAAGGAAATTAAAATTTCAATTGTTAAAATAGTTTTGAAGAATGTTTGCGAAAGATGGAAGAATAGACGACGAGATTATAAGATGTGCGAATGCCGTTAGGAAAGTCGTTTATATGGCAGCGAAACCTGGGTGTGTCAGGGGAAGCATAAGAGTTGGCTGAATGCTGTGTGAATGAGGTACCTGAGATGTTTTTGCGTAAAAATTGGGATGGATAGGGTTATGAATGAGTAGATATTCTCTTGCATGCTGCATGATGGTTGTTAGTTAATGATGGAATTGGTTAGTATCCTTAATATTCATGACCGTGCGGTGTGAATGTGGCGGTCCGCTTGCATGCTGCATTTTGGTGACTTGTGACCCCCTGCCAAACACCCTAGAGGTGGCTCGCAGGGTAACATGTAGATGTAGATATAGAAAGAATGTGAGTAGAATGCAGGGCAGTAATGGGCATGCTGGTATGGCCACGTCGAGAGAATGGAAGAGAGTCAAATAACGAAACAGATCTACATCTACATCAACGAAGTACCGTGCAAGCTTCCACTAGGGTGTGTGGCACAGGGTGATTCACACCAGGCATGTGGCACTCTTCTCATTATAAATCGGGACCTCACACGTTCCCCTGGCCGCTAGGCGCAGACCAAAAAGCAGAGTGGAGAACAGTGCGCAGTCAAACTAGAAACTGGGAAAGTGCTACGTAAATGAACATGCAAACATGCAGTATACTGCTAAAGAGACATCTAGAGGTAAATATTACTTAACTATAAATATAATAATACTATTAATGTATGTATATATATGATAGCATAGTGAATGGTGTGAGAGGAAGAGGTGTACCGCGAAAGTCATGGGTGAATGCGGTAGGAGCTGCCTCGGTGGGGGCGTGACTGCCTGGGTGGGATGTCTTCCACTCAGGGCACGGGTGTTAATGTAATGTTTAGGGTTATGTGTAAGAGAGGGCTGCATATCCCTATTTTCACCTTAAATAAAGGCAATAAATTAAATAAAGGCAATAAATTAAATAAAGAAAGTGGAGGAATATTAGGAGTCTTAAGAATAGGAGAGCGTGTATGAAGCAATACTTGAGTGTAAGAGAAGCGACATTGGTTTGGAAGGACGGTGGAGGAGATTATTAAAAGGGGACATTTTTCTTGGGCTAACGGCAATAACTAAGTTCTTTGACAAATTTCCAATCATTCTACATCTACATCTACATACTACCCCGCAAGCCGCCTCAATAGGCGTGTGGCGGGGGGTGTTAGGACACCAGCCGTTTACATATAAAAAGGAAACGCTCTAATGAAATTACGCCTAGCATTTATTATAGTCCCTTATTGTTCGGGGGAAAAACGAATTCCCATACCTATCCGTTCGGCAAAATATCTCTCTTAATTTGTCGTTTCTGTCGGACCTGGAAATATAGTGGGGTTATAATATGATGTTCTCCGTGTCGCTCTGAAAGATATCTATTCTCAATTGCTCAAGCAATCTAAGCCTAGCGCGCAGCCTCCGAGTCTCTAGCGGCTCCCAGCCTAATTCGTTTAACATCTGTGTAACGCTGTCTGTACGCCCGTAGCAGTTTTTGACGAATCGCGCAGCTTTCCTTTGTATTTTATTAAGTTCCCGGACTAAATCTCTCTGCACCGGATCCCATATGCTCGCTGAATATTCAAGGTGTGGCCGGATGAGTGCGAAATAGCACCTCTCTTTTACTTTTTCATCCGAAAATCCTTCCACACTACGCTTGACGAATCCTAGCTTCTTCAGAGCTCTGCCACAAATATTTCTTATATGTGCTCCCAACTATAGGTCCGAAGTTATCGTAACTCTTAGATACTTCACTTCATCTGTCGCCTTTATGTTAATATCATCCACAGCATATACATGGGAATAGTTGGACGACCTCCGCAAGAAATGTAATTGAGTTTCGCAAGATCTACCCTTTCTGTATGTTAAATGAGAAGCAGTAACTCATTGCGTTTGCACAAATGATGTGGTACGCAGTAACGCGGACGGGTGCGAAATTATACACCAAAGACGGCGAAATTCGCCGTGAAAAAATCATTTGACTTGACGGGATTCGAATCCGGTTCTCCCAATCGCCAGTCAGGTGTGTTAGCCAGTTACACCTTGCCTACCCCGAAAGCGAATGGCGTGATGGGTATGAATGTGTTGAAAACAGCAATGCCAATAGAAAAGTGTTGTTGGTGCTACTTAGAACCTCCCCTAGAGGTGTCTTGTAGGGAACCGCGTAAATGTAGATGCAGTTCAATAGAAATGTCAACGTATTCATCTCTATGGGCTAGAAAAATTATTCATTTAAAATACTTGCACATATTTGTCTACTGGACTTGATATCTAGGATCTTACTTTAGGTAAAGGTAAATTAGGTCAAGCATGTCGTCAACATTAGCAGTGTATTTCTAAGGAATCAAACAAAAATGTTAAAATTTCTGAATTACTTTGACTCGCGCAGTCGCGCGATGGCATCTTCATTTTCGGAGCAGTACCTAACTCTTCCTTTTTTTCAAGGTGAGTGGCGGAGTGTGTAGAGGCAGGATTGCTGTTGTTGACGTTCGGCAGGGAAGTTTCCGTAGCAAGGAAGCGCAGTGGTGGGAGGCAATGGTTAATTTAAACAGAAAAACCCACCCTTGAACCTGCCTACATTATTCCCCGTCTCACGGGCCTTAAAGCCTGGGGAGCCCTTCGTCCCCCGAAAACTGGGTTGTTTACGCTTCCGAGGGAGGTAATGGAGGTTGTTTTTTTTGGGAATGCTTCGTCGTTCCCTTTTGGATATTGAGGGGTTCGAAGGAAGAAGAAGGCCATTGTGTTCCATCCAGGATGCGAAGGAGAGTCCTTGGGATTTGTCAGGACGTGAGGTTTAGGTCTGTTCTTGGTCCTTCTTTCACTCTCACGCCGAGCTGCATCGCGTTTAACCTTTTTCTAAGATATGTATGTTGAGGGTCTATTCTTGGTGAACCCCTACTTCCCACGAAAGCTGTAAGCGGTAAAGGGGGCTTAAAATGGGGCGGTCTGTCCCCTGAAACCCTGCTCTCTTCAACACTGCGGGCGGCGTCCTCTCCGCTTGCGGTCCCATGCGTTCGAGGTGCGCCTGGGAAAAGCGGAGGAGGTCAGTGCGTGCGTATTATAAGAGGAGACCCCCTATTTTTGCTTCCCTCCTGTTGCGTAACAGGAGTGGGCCTTGAGCGTTCGTTCAGTTGAGAGGAACTCACCGCCGCCCTGGACAGGTAAAATGCTTTAGATGATTCGCATCGGACCAATCTATCTGCACCTGCATTATACCCTGCAAGCCATCTCAAGGGTGTATGGCAGGGGGTGAGTTATCGCCAACATTGCACTACCCAATAAAGTTAATGAAGCCACGACTATTGGTGCATCATAAAAACCATCAATTACTTGCCAGGAGGTGAAATTTCACCAACATTCACTAAAATTTACTTATGCCACCAATGTTACAGGAACTAATTCTATTTTTAAAGAAAGAAGACCCTTCATATAGTAATTATCCACACTGTTATATTGACACGACCGACCCAGGTTTCAACGGATAACCGTTATTTTCAAGGTGTCGAGCACCAGCAAAGCACTTGTATATATATCCCTCTTGCAAGGGAGGGGGAGGAGAGAAATTTAGGAATAGGGGCGGTGGAGGGGGTGGGGGGGTTAACCGTTAAAAATGCATAAAACTTTTATGCATTGGACGGAGTGGGCAGGATAGGGAAGTGGAGGAATTTTAAGTGTGGAACAAAACATCATCTAGGGTTAATTTTGAGAGGGGTGGGGGTGGAGGTTGAAGGCGACCAGAAGCCAACCAGAAAAAAGTACTACGTGAAGTTTCTTCGATATTTAATTATGAATGATTTCCACAAGGTCAAGCCTGAAGCTATTTGTTTACTTCTATTAGTCTACTATTCAACTAAGTAGTACTTAAATTCGCAGAGATACAAGAGTTATGCAGGAAATATGCAATACGTTACATTGGTACCTACTAGCTAGCGCATAAGGATACAAGCATTAGGGAGTAAATGAACTAATTATCTACGTTGCCTATCGACAAACCTAGTTACAGTCTTATTGACAGCCATCAAGGTCTCATCGTTCGCGGGAAAAAATGACATTTTAAATAAGTCCGTCATGAAACCCTAAAAATGGTTTGAAGCATTCATCTGCATCTACACAGTGCCATGAAAGCCATCTCAAAGATTTGTGGCAGGGGGTGAGTTTCCACCCACATGCACTACACTATATCCTAAAGGTTAGATATTTGAACATTGGATATTAATATATTAGCAAAACCCTGTATATACCAATCAGGAGTTCAATATCCACCAACATGAACTACTTTTTATGTAACAAATTCTATAGAAACTGAGTATATATACATTTGCAGCTACAAAACTGCAAGGAGATACGAGAAATATTCAGGAAGTATGGGTGTCATGCTGTTAGTAGAGCAGTTACATGCTCGTAGGCCCTACATACCCATCATGCCATTCCCTTACTGAGTAGGCTGGGAGAAAGAACTTAGTTACTCTTGTTAGACCTAGGAAACTGGTTCTCTTTTTAGTAATTTCCTCTATGGTGCACTATCCTTACTTTCTATCTCTTTCGCTTCTAATGGATTCATGCCATGCTTAACACTTGCTCTCTTACACAAAAGTTTTCGCCTATCTACTAAATTATGTATGTAGCAGGGGAACCTCGGTTGGTCAGCCAGGATGAGCATTAGAGTAGGCCAAATGCAGTGGGAATAGGGTGCTTGAGAAATGTCTGCGGCAAAAGTAGGATGGATAGGGTTAGGAATGAATGGGTGATAAAGGAATGTGAGTTGCTGTGTGTACACACATGAAAGGAGTGCGCTTTGTTTGTTTAGCCATGTTAAGGTAGTTTTTGAGCGAGATAGTTCCCTAGTCATAATGGGGACCATATTTTAATTTAATTTTTTTAATTTCAGCGTCTGTAAGAAGTATGAAGTAAATATTGTAACATAAATGGCGCAAAAATATAGTTATATATGCCACCATTCTCAGTGATTAAATAAATATGTCTACTTAAGTATCTAACTTCACTCATTTTTTAATGCCATACGGCTAAGAAGCCTTCAAAACAGCTGGTTTTTTTGTGATTATGTAAAAATTACTGCGGCGAGCAATGGATTAATTTTTAAGAATAGTTGAGAAAACATACATACCGTTAGTTTTATGACGAAATCTGGGTGTTATAAATTCCTAATATTTTCAATATTCTCCCTCTGGAGCGCACAGCCGTTATCTATCCCATGTAAAACAGCTTGTATTTTCAGGCAAATTGCTCGCAAAGTAGTTCGGTAAGGGGTTACATGACATGTGGGAGTTTTTTTATTTAAAATGAGACTATATTTATAAAATGTTACGTGAAATAATTTTTCGCTCAAACTACTTTAAGAGGATGGAAGAGAGCCGAATAATGAAACAGATATAAACAGAGTCTTAAGAATAAGAGAGCGGGTATCAAATAATTCGAGTGTAAGTTTAGAGAAATTGGTTTGCAAGGATATGGCATTTACGAGAAAACTATTAAAAGGGAGCCGGTTTTCTAGACCTAAGCGCAATAACTAAATTCTTCGACTTTGCCTACCCCGAAAGAGAATGGCGGGATGGGAAGGTGTGTAAGTATGCATTTAATTGAGAAATCAGTCACATAGAAAAGAGGCGAAATTTCATCTCATCATATTTTTCTCTCAAATTATGCGTTGTTGATAGTAACATGATTACGTACACCAGTGCACCATTGTGCATCGGTATTAAAAATAGACTTGTACGTACCTCCCCGTTTACTATTTACATTCAATTTAACAGGCAGTCAACTAGAGAGTTGGATATTCACTTGTATCGCCCTGTTTTAATTATTGATTGCCCTTTCATCTAGTGCAAATGGTAGTGTCCTAACCATTGTGGAGCAGGAAAAGAGATAATGGTCCGATTTTATAAAGCGCATAATTGGGGGGAATAGGGTTAGGAATGAATGGGTCATTAAAGAATGTGGCTTGGATGCTCTAGTAATGTTCATATATGAAAGGAGTGTGCTTTGTTGGTTTGGCTATGTGGAGAGAATAGATGAGAATCATCGGATAACCAAGTAAATATATGATAGAGGAGTGAATGGTGTAAGATGATGGGGTAGACCGAGAAAGTCAGTGGTGGATGTGGCGGAAGAGGCTCTCAAAGGGAAGAGTATTAGTTCAAAAGTTGGAGAACCTAAAACCCCTATAGTTAGCCTGTAGGGTGGTATGTATATGCCAGTCATGCGCTAGTATGACACCTCAGAGGTCACTGGTTCGAATCCCGTCTCAGGTATAATCGTTGATTGCGCCCTAAGTCTTGGGTTAAAAGGGAACGGTACAAGCTCAGCGGCTGGAAAACCTAAAACCCAAGTATACTACTACCAGGGAAAAGGAACTATCTTATCAACTTTCTGCCTTTTGAAATAAATTCTTTGTCGCTGGTGATTTCCGTTCCTTTTTTTCCACTCCACGACCTTGCTCTCGAGTTAAGCATCTCCCAAACCGATTCGCCGTCGTAATCGCCGTCGCCATCCTATCCAGGAATTTCGCTGAGTCAGTTTCCCAAGGCTGGAGTTCGGTCACGCGACTGCGTTCCTTGTCTTGTTAAGTCATCCTCCGGTCTCCTCCAGAGCGCCGTTAGCCGAAGGGAACTTCCTAGAGATCCTTTGGAGACCTATGATTGGGTCAAGTCCGAGCCTGATCGAAATAAAAACTCGTCTATAAATAATTCCCTGCTACAGCGTCTTAGGGGACGGCTCTAAAGTAGTTGTGCTCTGTTCTTGTGAGCTCATGACTTGCGGTTAGAATATCAAAGAATTAAACCAATGAGATGGAACTAAATGATGTTTCGATTGACGACGCTTAGATAATTAGCTTCTATTTGACCTTTGGCATTTAGTAGAAAAAAAAGGATTAATTGATTGATGCTATTTCGTGGACCTAGACTCAGCCTGTCTAGCGGTCGCAGTCGCTGAGCCTTTCATCGAATAATTCATGAACAAGCGCTTCTTTTTTTCCAATAATATGTCGCTCCAATCGATTGCCTTTTTGAGTAACCGCATTTGTTTGTCGTTAAAATGAACATTGAATTATTATGTGCAACAATGAATAATTTTCACAGAAGTTTTTATCATGCTTCAACCCATGGGCGTCATCCTCTGCTATGGGCGAATTATAGGAAATTGTGGAGATGGACTTAAGTTATTTTAAGCGAGGGTGGGTATAACTTAAGGGCGATGGTCATAATCCATGACATTCAATATCATCATAACTGAACTACATTGGTATCAGGTTGGCGTGGTAGTCATCTCGAGGGTCCGGGTTCAAAGCCCGTCGGTTGGGGAAAATTTTCCTTAAGGTGTCGTGATCCTCACTTGGTTGAAGTGTGGAGAGCACTTAAGCGCTGGGTTTCTCTCCACACTTCCTCCTCTTCCTCCATCCCCCAATAACCCTTCCATTACCAAACTACCCACCACTCCTCAATGGTACAAATGACCTCAGTTGTCGTTTGCCTCCAATATTACATTCACCTTTAGGCAGTGATGTAGACATTGGTATTTCAAATCCCTCAGGTATTTCCAAGAGGTTGTGAGGTTTTGTGTATCAACCCTCTGTTTCTCGTTTTTCTGTTTGTTATTAACTATTTTAATACGCTTTGAGGACTTAACGGGGTGAAAGTAATTTTTTAGCATCCTCGGGTGTCGATATTCTCAATGATAAGGGAAGTCACAAAATGTCAGTATTATTCTGCAATAAATATAAGTAACGTACGTGCCCTTCAAATGAAATAAGGCTTCCAAGCATCATTTTATTCATCGCGAATAGACTCTGCACCTATACATTACGAGGACCATTTTATATAGTTCAGTCACAATAGCATGCAAACATTATTTTTAAAATTAGAGAAGCTGAAAATATGTCATCAACAAGCATGTCATCCAGGTGTTGAAAACTGAAAATATAAAGTAAAAAGAGCATTAAAACAATGATACCTATCGTTAGAATTGACGTTATTGGCTTTTTACTGTGGATAAATATTTTGTGTTCGTGTGAGTTAAGCGACAATGAAATCAAGCTTTTTGATTTTGGTTTTGGATTAAAATTGTTGGTCTTCGTAACGTTATCTTATAGTAAAGTTAAATGTTATGAGATAAGACTGGGCATTGAAGTCTGCATTTTTATTCAATTATATGGACTGCATAACGTTGCCGTTATTATGTGGGCTTTTAACAATACTCTTAGAGTAAAAAAACTCGAGACAACTGTTTTCATCTGATCCTTGAAAGGAACCTATTTTTTATCGAAATGCTATGTTCTAGCAAAATGTATGTATCAAGAGTATGTATGATGTGCTCTAAGTGCTTTGAGAATGGAAGAATACTTTTAGAAATGGCTTCAATGAATGCAGTGAAGAATTAATGCTGGCAATAAATTTTGGCTTCGTATTATTTTTATTTGCTCTCCGCTGTCTTATTATTAAATCAATATACCGGTTTAGGTAGTTTTAAATGGAAATTAGGAAAATCGTCTTCATTTTTAAACGCGTAGGGCTGCTCTATCTGTAATCTAATATCACTTTCTTCATCTCAGCGTACGTCCTATCCTTCTTCATCCTGTCCATAAAACCTATTCTCTTTCTTCCCCATCCCCGCTTGCCCAACATCTTCCCCTCCACCACAGCTTTAAGTAACCCATCGCGCCTCATTACCTCTTCCATATGCTGTCTTCTTATGAATTCCTCCTTCTTATGAATTCCTCTACTCACCCACCATGCCAAGCACCTCCTCGTATGCCTTGTAAAGTGTTCCGAGTTATTTAGCAGGAGTCCAAATGAAAAGACAATCCTGGATTTTTCAAGAATGTCAGATAGATTTATTGATAAGCAATCCGTAGCCACGGAAAATAAAGAGCAGAATATAGCATTAACAGAATATAGCACCTTCCTTTCCGTGAACCGCACCCTCTCCATCCTCCTCCACACCCACATCTCGAACGCCGGCAGAATATTCCTGTCTCATTTTCTCAGAGTCCACCTTTCTGCGCCATAAAATGCTACACTCCGTGTTAAACTCTTCACCAGTCACTTCTTTATATCCTTACCCAAGATCCCGCGTGATGACGACCGTCGAGGCCTTGCCATTGCCACCCCCGCTGCCCGTGCCCAACAACCGCCTTTCGGGGGGCGTCCAGTATTTGACAGGATTCAAGTATCCGTGATTGAATTCCATTTTCTGGTAAAAGAAACTTGGGGGAGTGATTTCCATTGCCCTACTCAACGGTATTTTTAACAAAGCACCATCCCTTGAACTACCTTTCGCCTGGCTCACACCCCTAGACTTATCTGGCACGGGTGGCCGCCAGGAGCAATAGCAATTTGCACCCATTAGTCCAGCTCTAGGCGTCATTGGAACGCGAGAGCCCTTCCACCGCGTCAAGGTTTTCGTCCAAGGGAAAGGTCTCCGTTACAGAGATCCCCTCAATCACTCGAAAACATTTGCCTTTAAAATACGTATTTTATAATATTTCACTTATCTGAATCTCTATGGGAACACATGCCGCGTGAGGGTCGAAAACTGCGTGAGAAGTTCGCCCTGAATATATTATTTATCCACGAATCTTTCGCGGTGGTTAGCGGGTGGCGTGGAAAGAGAATACGCAGATATGCAAAGAAGAAGAAAAGGGTTCTTTCTTCCGAAGAAATTTCGGCCCTCTTTCTCATTGGTCTAAATCCTTTGGTGATTTCAGCCTGTGATGCATGTCACCATTGGGACGCGATATCGTTATGTATAAATATGGGTGTTATTATATGGACGTTTATGATTGCCATCAAAATATTTAATATTCCCCAACTTTTGGAGCATGCTGGTAAAAACAAATTTCTGCAATATAAAGATTTGGTCATTTCCCGGCGAATAAGTTCTTTCTCTCAAAACTTGGCCAATATTGTGGCTATTGAAATGAAAAAAGTTCAACACTAAGAAGAGAATGTTAATTCCCCGTTATATTGATCGTAAATTATGGAAATTGGACTAATTTTCACAGAGGTCATGCAAAGAAATAGGCTTAACGAGAATTCTTTGAGAATTTGATCATTTTAATACGAGAAACTGCAGAGAAATGTTGCTGCTTGTTAACCCTTATCTTATGGTTAAAAAAAGGCTGGAGCGGTAAAAGAATTCTTGGACCAAATTTCATTTAAATGCATCTGTTTGTGGGTTGGAACTCATTTTAGAGAAAGTAATGGAAATGATACAAGAAGTAAAATTTAAGTTATTTTCCTTTATTGAAGCATGTTGTGACCAGAGTTTTTGGCGCGATATTCGAAATTTAGATTAAATTATATTGAAATATCTTTTTTTCGAATATTTGACTCGGCGTGACACCTGTACAGTTGTTACCAACAATTATAATCAGAGGAATTTATTATTTCGCGTGCAGAAGAGAGTATGTACAATTTGTAATTGAATTATTACCAAAGATATGCTATATGTCCTAAGGTTACGTGTTAAAATGGCATTGAGTTGCCAAAAAAGTAATTCGATATGATGTAATTTAGGTATGCTATCAATGTTAAAGAAACAGTCCGTAGGTATTAGGAATTATGATTGGAATACAGAATATTCAGATTATTCGAAGTTTATATTTTTTAATGAATCGTTTTTCCGGCCTATTCTGAGCCAACTCCAGCGCCATTTCTATCAACTAAATCATTTTGATTTCTGTTCCTGTAGTCATTTGATAATAGTTCAAAAAAACAATGTATGAAGGTGAAAAATGTACTTAGTGCTATTTAATTCCCTGAAAGTATTTTCTTATTTTTGGTAGTTTTTCGCGAAAATGGCATTTATTTTACATGAAGAAATATTACTTTTTACTCATTTTCACACATGCGCGCTTTTGACATTTTGTAAATTTCAAATTCAATATCCCACAAAACTAGCATAGAAAGGTATGCTCTACACCTACATTATACCCTGCAAGCTACCTTACGGGTGTGGTAGGGAGTGAGTTATCACCAAACATGCACTACACTGCACCCTAATAAAGTTAATGAAACTACGACCATTGATGCATTAACAAAATACTGCAAATAATTGTCAGGAGGTGAAAACTCACAAAAACGCTCTACGGTATAGGTATGTCACCAATGCTAGAGGAACTATTTGTATTTACGTATTTTGCAACTACGAAATCAGCAGTGAATAAAAATGTCAAAACTGCTGTTTTGGCCGCCGGCTGTCATTGGTTGGTTAATTTAATATTTTAGTAGGCACGTGTTATGTATGGATAAATTCTTCACGGGTTTCCAACCGGGTTAGGAGTTCAGATACCGAAGTTTCGATGACTAACTCTGCCATCGGCGTCAAGGTGATTGACAACGATGTCTGAGTTAGTCATCAAAACGTCAGTACATAAACTCCTGACCCTGTTGGAAACCTGTGAAGAATTCCATTTCGAGAAACGCGCGTCGTACCAGGGAAACAAAGTTTGTGGAAATTACAAAGTTGGTTTTCTCAGCATGGATATCCATCATTTCCACGATTTCAGGCCTGATATCATCAGTTTTACTGTGCAGAATTTACTCATACGATTCGCCGGTAAAACACCAGATCCCTCATGCGTTAGATGTTACGAATAATAGTTATAAATGAAAGTTCCGCTTCCCCTCCTGTACAAGTTGAATGATCGTGTGAAACCTTCTAGGACGGCACCAATCATACTTGATTACGTCCTCAATATCTAGTACCAGCTAGTATACTTGGTCTTATCGTGTATCGTGCGAAACGGGGTTTAACAATTAAAGAAGTTAATGTGACTACAAGACAGCATTTTGAAGATGACCATGCAGGTTTGCGACCTGGGGAACCCTAGTAAGTAGAACGCGGAGACTAACTTACTCCCCTGAGATGAGCCAGTTCATAGGCAATCGGGTCTTCCATTGCAAAGGGCCTCCTAAGTAACTGCCGCCATGTTTCTCGATCACAGCACCTGTGGAAGGAAATCACTGTCGTTGCCTGGCTCTTCACTTTCTTCTCGCAGACAGTTCGTCGTGGAAACGGTTCGTGAAATCGGCCGCAACCTTAATGGCATGCCCCAAAAGATTCTCGAGTGCGATTACCATACCGTTCTTTCCCAATTTGGTTTGCATGGGACTTCACGTCTTAAATCCACGGTCGGGTTGTCGGTGACACTTTCCTTGTAGGTCCGTGCATTCATTTGAAAAAAATGCTGATACGCTCATGTCGAATTGGGTTATGAGTGTGCCGTAGCAAGTCTTAAAAAAAACTTTTAAGATCCTATTGCTCATGTTATAAATTTGATGGCAGATTAACTTCTTTCTCCAGTTCTAGATACTGATTGTGGCTCTCCGAATTCATTTGGGGGGTGTGGATATCTCTGATCCAAATCGGCGCCTGTGTTTTTGTATAATTTATTTCGCAAGGTTCTATGTGACTACCTCTGTTGTTTTTTCTTTGTAAGGCTTTGCGAAAATTTTCAGGTAATTTATTTTGGATATAAGCATGGCTGCGCCTGTTATGAGCATGGATATATAGATATTTTGGATACTTCTAAATAATAAAACATTTCTTTATTCTGTCTACGTCGACGCGGTACCCTTCAAGTAGCCTCAAGGGTGTGTGGCAGGGTATGATTCCACACCTGGTGTGTACTAACCGTTATATATATATATATATATATAACGGTTAGTATATATATATATATATATATATATATATATATATATATATATATATATATATATATATATATATATATATATATATATATATATATATATATATATATATAAATTCAAACTTACAGGAGGTAGGAGAAAGAGAAAAAAAGACAAAGAATTCGTTCTTACGGGAACGTTTCGAACCAGTTGGTCCTTCGTCAGCTCTAGAAGAAGAGCTAGCTTCTAGAGCTGACGAAGGACCAACTGGTTCGAAACGTTCCCGTAAGAACGAATTCTTTATCTTTTTTTCTCTTTCTCCTACCTCCTTTAAGTTTGAATTTATATATTTGTGGCCAATTGGCGAAAACTTCAAAAGAATATATATATATATACACACACACATACCATACTGCTTCTAACCATCATTCTCCTCATACGGGATGGGTATTGCACTCATGCACCGCGGAGACTTTTTGAGCCGTTGGAAGCGAAAGTGGTGTAAGTCAATTTTGTGCCATATTTAATCTAGGTTCGCTTATTTCTCTATCTTATTCCTTAACTGATTTCAGTATTTTGCATGAATGATGCGAGTTTAGCTTCAGTATTTTTTAATAGAAAAAGAAATTCAGGCTTTAATTTGGTTTTTATGTCACTATTTTCTATTGCCCAGGACTTTCAGTTTTGACTCTCGCCAAGTCTGCTCTCAACGGTTCAAAGTTTTTAGCTAGATTTAATCTATTGAGTGCACTTTACCAGAAAAGTATACGATGTAAACATCATGTAGAGCACTCACGCGAGAGCGACTCTCTAGTCTCGTGGTAGAGCTCGGACCTCGTGAGAGCGGTAGTGTGAAAAGACTGGTAGAGTGCGTGATATGTCTGCTCTAGCTCTACCTATTCGGACAAATAGATTTGGTACCTCTCGTGAGAACAGTCCTAAATAATGCGCGTACACAATGGCGAATTAGGAGAAAAAAGGGAAATGGGACAAGACGCTCACTATGAAACTTAAACAACAGTTTGAAAGTTATTCAGAGCTGTGGAATCTTGCGTTAAAAGAGTATCGCGACAGAAACAAGATAGCTAATGCTTTAAAAGAAATTAAGGAATCTCTGCAAATAGATGAAAGAGAAATAAATCGGAGATATTTCTATGAGAAACGTCCAGAACACATCCGCAGAAAGTTCTGATAAGAATTCACATCTTCATGTAATATAGCTCTCGCAATAACTTATAATGTGCGCCTTCTTCTTCTCTCTTTGATATCCATTGTCGTACCCATATTCTTATATTTTGCCTCCGTTTTTTTTTCTTCTTTTTCATTATGGAAACAACTACTGTAGCAGCTAATCGGCAGGGTCTAGACATGGGGGTTATTTTGTAATCTCACCTTTTTAGTGACTCTTAGTGGAAAGGCGGGCGATCCTTTTCCCTCTCTTAATGATTGGCTCACGAACGGTTCGTGAATTGTCGAAGCTTCAATTACCTTATATCAAATGATAGATTCCGAGACTAGCGAATACCCAGATTGCTCAACATCTTACGGAAGATATCTTACACTGTACATAGCACGAAAATTTAAATACAGTCAAAACTACAAGCGACATGTAAGCGATCACTCAATATTTAAAAAAAATTAAGTGCATATAATTAGTGTTCGATTCACAAGCACGGGAAATATCTACCAAGAACGTAGATTTTAAGGCAATATTTGTTAAAATTATGAAATTATGGTATAAATAACTGAATTCCATTCTCCACACACTAGCGGATAGGATCACGAAAACAAATGTATCAGCAACATTGTTTGGGAAATATTGATACGAAATATATACACAGATAAATCAAGCTAATAAAAACAAAAGCATTTCCAACAAAGCATACCTTCAAGTGTTCAATATATTGGAGTTGAAAATGCTGAAGTTATTCACGTTTAGCAAATTACAACAATACGATTTCAAATCGTCTGTATCTTTCGCGCCCTTGTTTATTTTCCAACTCAAGCTTCAAGTGGAAACGATGGTGGCTCCATGTCACGTTCTTTATGACAGGTGAGATGGAACTAATGGCAGGCGGAGAAAATGAAACGGATCAAGAGTCGAAAGATACGGATCAGAGCGGATGAATCGTCTAAAAGACCAGCACATGACCGGCAGTTCACCGGTTGAGATCCGAAGATGGTCACGCCGCCTGGGTGGCGGAGTTGATCTACGAAAGAGTGACCTTTTATGACGTATTCTCACTAAAGTGAGATTACAAAATAACCCCCATGGTATCTCATCGTGAATGCTGAAGGGCTCACATTGAAGTGTGAAAAGACTAGAGAAGTCTCGGGGAGTTACTCTAGACCTTCAGAGGGAGAGTCTTGCGAGAGTGAAATTTCCCTCTAGTGTGAACAGTCTCTAGATTAAGTCTCGCTAGAGCAATCGAACTCCAGTTACATTTTGCTCTACAGTGTACTGGAGGGTTATTTTGTAATCTCACTTAAGTGAGAATACGTCATAAAATGTGGAAAATTACGTCATTTTTCGTAGTTCAACTCCGCCACCCAGGCGGCGTGGCCATCTTTGGCTCTCGAGTGGTGAACCGCCGCGCCGGTCTATTTATTTGATTCACCCGCTCTTTCGACTCTTGATCCGTATCTTTCGACTCTTGAGCCGTTTCATTTGGCTCCGAATTTCATTAGTTCCATCTCACCTGTCGTTAGGATCGTGAAATGGAGCCACCATCGGACCTTGGTCGATCGTGAGCCGATCATTAAGAGAGCGAAACGGATCTCTCGCCTTCCCGCAAAGAGTCGTTAAAAAGGTGAGATTAGAAAATAACCCCCCTGATGCTAACGTGCAAAATATGATTAATGGTTACAAAATTATAGACTCATAGAACAGATTTATTTGGCGCCCTGAAAACCACCTCATGTGTATGACGCAGATTTAGATTAATAGATCAAGGACACACGAACAGTCAGCTGGGAAAAAAGGACCGGTTCCAGAAGAAGGGGGAAGAGGATAATGGTAAACTCTATGCTAACGGAGTGTCTCATATTAAAGTCACTCCAGTCACACTGTTTTTGTTATAGTCGCCAATAGTGCGCGAAAAGAGGGGCTTTTTGTAAGTAACTATACATCAGGGGGTTATTTGGTAATCTCACCTTTGTCCGAAACTTCTTGTTAATAATTCGCCCTTTTCGTTTCGTAGTGGAATAACTGTTGATTTATTGCCTTGAACTTCCCTTACGTATGACCAAAATGCTTTTAGGTTATCCTGTAACTGTTCTACTAATGTTTTTCTTTTAAATCCATGAATGCATTCCAAAATGCTTCCTTTGTAGTGGCTTTAGACAATTTGTATTTTTCAATTGTTAAATTTTGATCACCAGTGAACAAATCTCTACGGAGTTTTTTCATCTTGGCGTGACATACTCTCTGACGTCTTAACGATTTTCTCACCTCTGCATTGTACCATATTGGTTCGCTGCCCTCTTTTTTTACTTTACTTGGAATGTATTTTCTGATCCCCGAATGTACGATCGAAAGAAAAGCTGTAAAGGTGAGATTTCCAACTACCCTCCGTGTTTACCTTTACGCTTGATTCTTGGAAGTCGGGAAGAGAATTTTTTAGATGACTCTTGAACGCATTGAAATCGGGAAAATACAATTCGCCTCTGTCCTCTCTGCCTTCATTTTTCGTTTCCAGTTTCTAGATCCTTCCATGTATGGTTTCCTAACACCCTGTACCACACACTTGCGGCGGTTAGTGTAAAATGTTATTGATGACGACGTAAATACGATTTTGCGAAACCCGACATACTACGGCAGATTACATCATGAGAATAAACTTAGGGAAATAGATTGCAGGACAAACAGGTTTA
The DNA here is from genome assembly GCA_963573305.1 of Pyrrhosoma nymphula. Classification (NCBI taxonomy): domain Eukaryota; kingdom Metazoa; phylum Arthropoda; class Insecta; order Odonata; family Coenagrionidae; genus Pyrrhosoma; species Pyrrhosoma nymphula. The sequence continues at coordinate 31,689,749 of OY754335.1, read as the reverse complement.
AAATGTAATTTTTACAGCAAACAATAAGTAACCATAATAGGTAGCTGCCAATGAGACTTTCAACTAAGTTTGTCGATAGGTATTGTAGATAATTAGCTGATATGCCCCCTAATGTTTGTTTATGAATTTGCTACGCAGCACTTACAGAACTTCTTGCATTATTCCTGAAAAACTCTTGTATTTCTGTGCATTTATATACCTGCTAAATACATGAATATAAATATTTTCTTTAACATTGGTAGCATACCTATAGTGTAGTGCATGTGGGTGAAATACCATCTCCAGACAAGCATTTGCTGGTTTTTGCTAATGCACAAATAACCGTAATTTCAATAACCTTATTAGGGTATAGTGCGGTGCATGTTGATGACAAGTCACCCCCTGCATTATACCCTTCTACATGACAAAATACCCTGCAAGCCACCACCAGGGCGTGTGGCAGGGGGTGAGTAGTCACCAGCATGCATTACACTATACCCCATTAAAGTTAGTGTTAATTCGACTATTGAGGCATTTGTATAAATCGCTCATGTTTGTTACGAGGCGAAGCCTCACAAGCATGCACTTCACTATAGATGCGCTACGAATGTGAGAGGGACAATTATTACACAAAATCGTGTTCCTTACGATTGGAAAATCGCGAACATTACACCAATATTTAAAAACGGTGATAACGAAGAGCCCAGTAACTATAGACCGATTTCCCTTATGTCTATATCGTGCAAGATATTGGAACATATAATTTACAGTTCGATTATGGGGTACTTGGATAGTCAGAACTTGTTAACGCCAAATCAGCACGGATTCTGGAAATGCAGGTCTTGCGAAACCCAGTTGGCCCTCTTCCTTCACGACATTCTTTCCTCGGGAGAAAAGCTTGTCCAAGTAGACGTAATATTTCTAGATTTCAAAAATGCTTTCGAAAAGGTCCCTCATTCAAAGTTACTCGTTAGGTTGGAAGCTTACGGAATACACCACGACGTAATATGTTGGATAAGAAAGTTCTTAGCCGACCGCGAACAGAGGGTAATTCTAGATGGCGTTAGTTCAGATGTAGTGAAAGTAACGTCAGGTGTACCCCAGGGAAGTGTCATCGGTCCCTTATTGTTCCATTTGTATATTAATGACATCACTACCGTTGTTACGAGCGAAATTCGCCTCTTCGGAGATGACGCAGTGCTGTATAGGGATCTAGGCAAAAAGTCGGACAAGATTGCATTACAAAAAGACCTTGATGCTAAAAATGAATGGTGCAATACTTGGTAGTTAGAATTGAATTTAAAAAAGTGCGTTGTTATGAATTTTTGGAAAAAGAATAACTCGGTCAACGAAACGTACAAAATTAATCAAACCAACTTATCAAATGTAGAGTCAGTTAAATACTTAGGTATGACCCTTACTCAGGACCTGTCTTGGGGGAAACACGTCCGAGAAATCAGCGGACAGGCTAGTCGCAAATTGGGATTTATTAAATGAATATTAGGAAAATGCGACGAGAAGTTTAAAGAGCGATGTTATTTTTCACTCGTGATACCTCACTTGGAGTTTGCCGCTAGCATATGGGACCCTTACGAAGATGGACTAATCGCTGAAATAGATCGAATACAACGGAGAGCAGCAAGATTTGTAAAACGTTGTTACGATAAAATTAGCAGTGTTACCGAATTGTTGAAGGAATTAGGCTGTGAATCTCTAACTGTTCGAAGGGAGAAATACAGGTCAAATCTTTTTCGCAAGTTCGGAGCTGACAGTTTTTGCCGGACGTTCGACATATATTGCTAGAGCCAACGTACTACGGTAGAAGCGATCAAAGGAATAAGATAAAGGAAATTAACTGCAGAACCAATATATTTAAAATGTAATTTTTCCCACGTACAATAAGGGATCATAATAGTTGCGATAGATCAATCATATGAAACTCCCACCCTCAATAGGTAGAGTAGAATTTTCACTTGTGCTTTATAACACAACATCATTACTAACACTTCACACCGCTTGATATGTCTGGAATTTTTTTTATTTTGTCTTCTGCATGAAGTAGCATCTCGAAGCACTCATGAATTAACAGTAATAGTAATATTAACCACTAGATGTGTGTATAGCATTGTTCTGCAAGTTTGCATGTTCATTTACGTAGCACTCTCCCAGTTTCTGGTTAGACTACGCACTGTTCTCCTGACTGCTTTTTGGCCTGCGCCTAGCGGCCGGGGGAGCATGCGAGGTTCTGATTTGTGCTGGGACGAGTTCTGCATGCCTGGTGTGGAATCACCCCGTACCACACACCCTAGTGGTGGCTTGCACGGTACTTCGTAGATGTAGATTAGTATTTATATATTTTACCACTACATCTACATATAGAACTACATAAATGGACAGAGATATTAGAGTCTTACAGAAAACATGCACGGCGTGCTGTTGGTACTAGGTAGCAGATAAGCATAATAGTATTAGGGAATAAATCAACCTACTAGCTTGAAACCCTTGAAGTGACTTGCTCTTGGAGTGAATACCCTTGAAGTAACCGAAGGGTATTCTACATCTACTTCTACAAAATACCCTGCAAGCTACCTCAAGGGTGTACGGAAGGGGGTGAGTAGTCACCAACATGCTTTATTGGTTCCTATAGCTATACTATACCCTATACTATACGTACTATACACTAAAGTTAGTGTATCTACGACTAATGATGCACATGCATAAATCGCTAATGCCTATCACGAGGCGAAGCCTCACAAGCATGCACTACGCCACAGATATACGTCCAATGTTAGAAGTACAGTTAATGCCATCTCTATGTCATCTGAGGTCCTTCTTACGTTCATCCTCGCTTGAGATATCGAAGTTGTTTCTTTTTCATGCAGCGCCGCGTGGATAATTAGGAGAAAATATTCTCTGGAGCGTGTGCGCGAGGCAGCTGCGTCTCAAATCTCCACTCCTTGCGCCCTAAGCAGGTGTCTTGTCTTCAAGTGGGGATTCCTTGACTAATGCACGCTGACTAATGCATGCATGCCGAAACATTTCCTGTAAACATGAGAAGTTGCTCGAATTGGACGCGCCAACTTCCGGGAACCTGCTCTTGGACTCTCTAGTGATTCAGGATTTTTCTTTTCCCTCAATCTTCGGACATTCGTTACTCGACGCGCAGGGCGTCGTCGTTTTAATTCCAGCCGTTGTTTTTTTATGATACTCGGCACCTGATCGAGAGCTGAATAAACGGTATCAATTACGCCGGCACCGCTCGCTTTCCGGTTACCGCTAATTGTCGAAGCTTTCGCCAAATTACGTTTTTCGAAGGTGAGACTTTTTGCGCTCACAAGAATCTAGCAGATGTACTCTCGCCAACGTCTTATTTTTAAAGATAATTTCGACGAAATTGATTTCATGAACATTTCGGGTCAACTCATGCTAAATGTGTGGTAGTGAAAATAATTGTAGGGACTTACCATTGGTAAAACCCAAAAACTGCCATATATAACCATGTGTTTCACTATTCACGCTGATGAAAATTTTTTTTTCATCGCAGTTATACGATAGATATTAACCGTTTTACGTGCTTTAGTAACATTAAACTGGCTTGGCTTACTAAAGCTCGTAAAATGGTTAATATTTTATTTTGTTCTCTGCATGAAGTAGTATCTCGAAGCATTCATAAATTAATAGTATGAGTAATATTAACCTCTGGATGTGTCTATAGCATTGTTCTGCATGTTTGCATATTCATAGCACTTTGCGTTTACGTAGCACACTCCCATTTTTTAGCTTGACTGCACAGATTTCCTGACTGCTCTTTGGTCCGCGCCTACCGGCCGGGGAAACATGCGAGTTTCCGATTTCTACATCTACAAAATACCCTGCAAGCCACCTTAGGGGTGTGTGGCAGGGGGTGAGTAATCACCAACATGCCGACTATACCCTAGAGTTAGTGTAACTACGACTAATTATGCATTAGCATAAATCGCTAATGCTTGTCACCAGGCGAAGCTTCACAAGCATGCATCACTACACTACAGATGTCATCAAAATGGAGAGTGACCGTCAATATACATGCATTCTACAACTACACAGATAGACAGGGACTCAAGACCTATGTAGAAAACATGCTAGGCGTGCTGTTAGTATGTACTAGGTAACAGATAAGGATTCAAGTATTAGGAGTACTACTACTACTAAGAGCTACACTACCTAACGACAAACCTAGAAACCTAGATTTGCACTGGGACAAGTGCTGCATGCCTGGTGTGGAATCACCCCGTGCCACACACCCTAGTGATGGCTTGCACGATACTTCGTAGATGTAGATATCTATTTAATTATGCTAATGCATAATTTGTCGTAGTTACACTAACTTTAGGGTATATTGTAATGCACGTTGGTGACTACTCACCCCCTGCCACACATCCCTGAGGTGGCTTGCAGGGTATTTTGTAGATGTAGAATAGCTGCGATGAAAAAATCATTTTCACTAGCGTGACTAGTCCCACGCAAAGACGAACATCATGTTGCGATTTATGTTTATCTTTCAGAAGTTATAAACTATAGTGTGACTGGTCAGTTGGTGCCATAAACCACTCGCGGAGATGGGCTGGGTCGCCTACGACGCCGAGGATTGGACTCCGAGTTCGGGTGCCTCCCAGTTCCGGCACTTTACCATAACGCATAGTTTCGTGCCTCCCAGATCCGGCACTAAGTTTCATTTTCGGATCACATCCCTGGTTAGAACCTGTCATTAAGGTTATCAGTTAGTACAGATTTAAATGGAAGCGAGTAAAAATCCTGTAGATATTTACGTGTGCAGGACACTATCAACCAACAATAATTCTTTCTTCATCTCAGCGTACGTCCTATCCTTCTTCAACCCATTCATAAAACCTATTCTCTTTCTTCCCCTTCTTTGCTTATCCAACATCCGTCCTTCTATCACAGCTTTAAGCGGCCCTTCGCCCCTCATTGCCTCTTACAACCTACTTTGCCTCCCCCTAATCTCATCTAGAGGTTTCCTTCCCTCTCCAACCACGCGCTCTCGTTTGCCTTCTTACGACCTTACCAAGCAGTGTATTAATGAAATGCTAATAACTGTGTGATTGTGTTTGAATTTGTTTGCTTTGATTATGACATGTCTGGTGTGGAGTTATCTACTGCCACACGCCGCAGAGGGATCACGTATTCTGGTTAAGTGGCCGCCGACGACTGCAGCTCTATGTCCGGGATAATGTTTACTGCGGACGTGAATCAATGCTGTATCCATCCCTTTCCTTCAGATCCTCAATGCTTTTCCAGCAGCATTCCTCACCCTTCTTCCTCTCTCCCACCTCCCCGTGAAAAAGTCTCCATCAACCCGGTGCAATCAGAATGGAATTTTTCGAAATCCTTTCCTCTCCTCCCTTTACAACGCTTCCTGCGGCAGCTCTTGGCGCCACTTCGTCCTTTTCCCGCGCCCGGTCACTCCCTACGACCGCGTGCGGAATGCAGTACTTCTGGCAACACTGCCCTCAACCCCACCCCCCTCCCGCCCCTTCCCAATCCTCCTCCCTCCTCTGCCGCTCCCCTTTGTGTCGTCGCATGCACCCTCCGCTTATCCCACTCCCCCTTTTCACCCTCGCATCATTCTGGCATCCGCCCACTTTCGCTGCAAGCATGGCCTCCCGATCGCCCGGGTTGTTTACATGCGAGGGTAGGCTAGGGACCACAGCCTCCTCCTCCACAATAGAATGTGCATTCACTCCGGGTCCAATCTCCGACGCCGGCCATTCAGAACGCTGAGCGCGAGCGGAACTGAGGAATTTCTGCATTAAGTCTAGCCGCTCAGTAAGGAGTAGTTTATTTTGAGTGGAGGGTCATCTTCATTGTTATGTAGGTTATTATGGATGCAGGGTTACTTTGTAAATAAAATTTGAAAATTGTCTACAAATAGCTAATTACAAAATCCCAGTTTTGGTAGGTTAAGGTGGATGCACGGTTACTTTATTTATTTGAAAATTGTCCACTCACAGCAGTGATGCCAATTTGAAGCGTTACATATATGTGTAGATATAACAAACGAAAAATGAACATCAACATGAACAGGCTAGCATAACCTCGCCCAGCGTGGATAGAGTAATTTTTTTATACTGTGTGTAAAGCTTTGCTGGTGAAGATGTTGCAAGGCAGAGAGAAAGGATCAATGTAGTCGGGAAGGGAGTTCAGTGGTGGTGGCACTAAAAGAACACAACAGTTTCTTTGCACCTAATTCATAACCGAAACAGTTTCAAAACAAAACAGTTCCGTGAAACGCCCTGTTGCGGATAACAGCTAGAGGCACACCAAACGGTGGGCGATCGATCGGCACTGTTGGAGCATTGCTGTTAGTTCTGTATATTATGTAATAAGTATTCTTTCACTTAAGGACAGTAACAATTTAATTTGGATTCATGAAAGATACTTTAAAGTTCTATTTCTGTCTACAACGATGGGCGGACGTGTGTTGGCTAAATAAACCGGTTACTACCTGCAGCAGACTCAAACCCAACAAATTGTAGCTTGTAACCGCAACGCAGCCACACGTGCAGTGCAACTGGAACAGAATAAAAGACGAAACAGTCAGCTTCAGCTAACAGCAACGATGCGGCTGCGACACGATCACGAAACTAACCTGTTGTTTGCAACATTTATTTGAAATAGTTGTCTGACCGAAACAGTTGCGGCTGCAGCAGTTTCGCTCCGACAACACTTTATTCCACCACTAGAGTTCAGTGGAGAGGAGCAGTGGAATACAAGAGAGCGCTTGATCAGTGATAGACTAGGAATAAGCATGGAGAACAATGAATGCGTACGAGCAGGTCGAATACGTTTTATGAAATTGACAAAGGAAAGCAGTTGAGGATAGTCGATGATCCGGTTAAGAGTATACGAATGAATTTCAAATCTATTTTAAGCCTGTGATTATGAAGATTGGAAATGGAAAGCGATGACAGAAAAGCATCGGGAGTAATATGAAATAATGGAAAGGACAATAGATGAAAAGTAAGAATGTAGTGCTCTTGGATATCTGAATACGGTGAATCGGTACAGTCGACCTACGACTACTAATGTACCTTAGTGAAGACAACATGGCATAAGAACTGCAGGTTTTGAATATAAAAAATAAGATTACTACGCCTACCTAATTTAATAATAACTTTTGGATGACAGTGACTGAATTATAACTAATGATTCCAGTGATGTATCAGTGTAGTGTCTACGCACGTAAATATTTCCGTCCTCGAAAGACAAACAACTCTCCTTGTAATGGGAAGGATTGTACGAAATACCTTGTAGTTGCGGCGGCGGTTATGTGAGGTAAACCTGCCGCCAAATGTAAACAAGGATTCAAGAACATAGAAGAGACGGGATATACAAGCAATGGCAAAAATCAGCCATTACCGAACACTTTGTTTCGGAATCCGAACATTTAATAAAATTCGATAAATCAAAAGTTTAAGCAAGGAAAGAATTTTGCCTGCCCCGTTTGATTCGCGAGTCTATAGATATCGAGATATATTTTTAGAGATTATCATCTTCCATAACTTCAGACCCTAAAATACCTTGGTCCTTTGTCAATCAACCTCTTCCTTGAACTACGAACTTGACGTGGTGGAAGGGCTTGTGCGTTCCAATGACCCCTAGAGCTGGACTAGCTGGAGCAAGTACTATTGCTCCTGGTAGGGCCACCTATGCCAGATAGGGCGAAGGGTAGGAGCCAGACGAAAGGTAGTTCCGTGATGGTGTCACGTTAAAAATACCGTTGAGTGGCGTGGGAATACCCCTCAACTATCACTTCCTAGAACATGAAAGTCATTCACAGAGAATTGATCCCTGTCAACTACGGGACGCCACCCACTAGGGCTGGTGTCGTGCCCGGCAGCGGGGAGGCAAGGCCTTCGCGGTCGTCATCACACGAAATCCTTGCACAACATCATCATCGGCGGAAACAAGGGATAGGAGGGAGAAGAAGAAGAAAAAGAGAAAGAGGAGGAGGGAAACAGCGGTGTAAATAGGAACTTGGAACGTAAGGACCATGATGAGGGCCGGGAAGCTTGAAAATATTAAGCAGGAAATGGAAAAAGGAAAAATTGATGCTTTGAGATTGTGCGAGGTGAGATGGAAGGATAGCGGGGACTGTTGTAGTGATAACTACAGGGTAATCTATAGTGGGGGAGATGAGAGTCAACGTGGGGTAGGCATGGTACTGAACACAAAATTGGGGCTACAGGATACTAGTGGTAGAAATAAAAGCACGCCCGACGAATTTCGTACCGGTCCAGGTATACATGCTCCTAAGAGGTGGAAGAGGTGCACGAACAATTAGAAGAAATTATTAGAGAAGTGCCAGGAAAGAAAAAACTGATAGTGATGGGTGACTGCAATGCAGTGGTGGGGGAAGGGAGGGACGGATTAGAAGTGGGAGGGTTTGGGTAAGGAAGAAGAAATGATCGCGGTGAAAAGACACTTGAATAGTAGAAGAAATAAATTAGTAGTGACAAAGTGAAGTGTGAAGTTAGATTCAAAATGCTTTGCAAATGTAGGAAGATAAATAGGTGGAACCTTGAAGCATTGAAAGGGTTGAAAAGGAGGGAATGCCAAAAGGTGGTAGAAAAGAACAAAGGCGAAGTAAAGCAGATGGGAACCATAGAGAGAAGATGGGAGATTATAAAAACAGGCATCGCAGGAGCGGCAGAGAAAACAATAGGAACGGTGGAAAAGAAGAGGGTTAAGAAGCAGTGGGTTACGGAAGAAATGATAAAGAAAATGGAGGAGAGAAGGATATGGAAAAGCGTCAACACCGACGTAGGCAGGAGGAATTACAAGAAATTGAATAATAAACTCCGGCGAGTGACCAATCGGGCAAAAGAAAAGTGGTGGAAGGGACAATGCGAGGAAATGGAAAAGCCTCAGGAGGAGGGGGAAGTGAGCGCTTTGTACGCCAAGGTGAAAATGTTATCGGGTGGTAAGAGAGGTCAAACGATACCAAAGGTTAAGGACAAAACAGAGAAGATATTAATCGAACAGGAAGATATCCAAGAAAGATGGAGAGAATACGTAGAGGAGCTACATGACAGCGTGATTAGACCCTTTAACCTAGATCTAGAGGATGAAGGATCAATAGATAAGGATAACGTCGGAGCAGAGTTACTTGACAGCGAAATAGAGAGGACATTAAGAGTGATGAAGGGTAGAAAAGCCGTGGGAACCGATAACCTACCTTCGGAGCTACTGAAGAATCTAGGTAGTAAGGGGAGAAAATCGTTTTTCGAATTTATTAGCAGGATCTACGAGGAAGGAGTATGGCCAGAGGATTTCGTGAAAACAGTATTAATACCTATCCCGAAGAAGAAGAAAGCGTCAGAATGCGAGAAGTATAGAACAATCAGTTTAATTTCGCACGCGGCAAAAGTTGTACTCAGAATAATAAGTAGAAGGTTGGAGAGCAGAGCAAACTACTATTTAGGTGATGACCAATTTGGGTTCAGGAAGGGGTCGGCCACCAGAGACGCGATTGCGGTTATGAGGACACTTAAAGAAAGAAACATAGAGTATAAACAGGATGTGTTCGCTTGCTTTGTGGATTTCGAAAAGGCGTTTGACAGAGTAAACTGGGAGAAACTAATGCAGATATTGGGGAAAATAGGAATAGATTGGCGTGATAGGAGACTCATTCGAAACTTATATATGGAGCAGAGGGCTCAGGTGAGGGTAGCTGAGGGTGAATCAGGGTGGACAGTTATAGGTCGCGGGGTGCAGCAAGGGTGCCCGTTGTCGCCTTTGCTCTTTAACATATATGCTGAGGAAATGGTAAGAGAGGGATGGGATGTGCTAGATGTGGGAATGAAAGTAGGAGGGCAGCGGATAAAGTCGGTTATATTCGCAGACGACCAGGTGTTGGTCAGTCGGTCTTCGAAAGGATTGCAAACTTTAGTAGATGAATTGGAAATGCAGTGCGAGAAATACGGAATGAGGATTAGTAATAAGAAAACAAAAGTAATGAGATTCTCTAGGACAAAGAAAGCGAGGCTGGTGATAAGAGTAGGAAGTCACAAACTGGAGCAAGTGGAACAATTTAATTACTTGGGTAGTACGCTAGATGAAACAGGACATAGTAGCAAAGACATTAGGAGGAGAATAGCGCTAGCGAAGGAAGCGTTCAATAATATAAGGGAGCTGAAGACGGGAACCCTAAGTAAGGATGTAAAAAAGAGGCTGGTGAAGAGCTTGATATGTAGTGTGGCGTTGTATGGGGCAGAAACGTGGACCTTGTGAAAGGAAGACGAAAATAGGCTGAAGGCTTTCGAGATGTGGGTGTGGAGGAGGATGGAGAAGGTGCGTTGGACGGAAAGGAAGACAAATGAGGAAGTGCTTGACATGGTGAGCGAGGAGAGGAAATTTCTAGATGAGATTAGAGGAAGGCAGAGTAGGTGGCTGGAAGTGGTAATTAGGGGCGATGGTTTGCTGAAGGCCGTGATAGAGGGAAGGATGTTGGGTAGGCTGGGAAGGGGAAGAAAGAGATTTGGTTTTATGGACGGGATGAAGAAAGGTAGGACTTATGCTGAGATGAAGAAAGAAATACTAGAGGTAGAAAGGGCACGGCACGTGTAAAAGAGTTCGTTGGATATTCTCTGACTTTCATCATAAACTACCTCTAACCGGTAGATTACTCTAATGAATGTCAATCAACGTCGTAATCGCCCTCGGATTCCTGATGCCGTATCATTTGATAATTCTTGTGCCGTTGGACCAGACACACCAAATTTATTTCTTAAATATTTCTCCGAAAGTCTAGCGCCCACATCCAATCTCTCACTCACTGATGACTACTCCCTCTCTCCTATCAACAGCCATTGCCTGTCACATATACAAACCGATCCGAGGGAAGTTTCACAGTGTATTTCTAAGATCCCTCTCCACCGCTCTCCTGGCCCTGATGGTCTCAGCCCTGTTTTCCTACGCAACTGTGCTACCACCCTTTCGGTTCCTTTAACCCTCCTTTTAAATCGTTGCTTTTCCCTTGGCATAATTCCTTCCCAATGGAAAATAGCACATGTTATTCCTATTCGTAAATCAGGACCAAAAAATGACGTATCTAACTACCGTCCCTTTTCGTTACTCAGTTTCCAGTTACTTTCCTCAGTTTGTGAGAGGATCATTATAAACCGTCTTTATTACTTTACCTCACCCTTTCTCTCCTCCAATCAACACGGATTCCTTCTGGGTCGATCTTGTCTAACAAATTTAGCAGTATTTCAGCATCATGCTGTCGAATCAATAAATGTAAAATGTCAACTTGACGCCATCTTTCTTGATTTCTCTAAAACCTTAAGTAAAAGTTGGATAATTGGGGTGGCGGGAAGAAGAAAATTAGAGGCCTTCGAGATGTGGTGTTACGGAAGACTACTCAAGGTACGGTGGACTGATGGAATGGCCGATGAAGAAGTACTTCAACGATTAGGTGAGGAACGAAATATGTGGCCTAGGAAAGGCGCAGAGGTATACTGGTTGGTCATATTCTGAGGCACCAGGATATTATAAACACCATTTTGAAAGGAACAGTAGAAGTAAAAAACCACCGGGGAAGAAGCAGGCTTCGGTACATAAATCAAATAATGGAAGACGTCAAATAGACCAGCTAGTTAGAAATGAAAAGATAGGCCCAAGACAGAAGAAGATGGAGACTTGCTACAAACCAATCTGCGGATTACTAACAAAAGAGAGATATTACTTGGGCTTTCGGCGCGGTATTCGAAATTTATGCAAAATTTGTGTAAAAATACGTTTTTTTTTCGTATCTACAACTGGGCGTGAGACTGCTCTATGAGATCTGTTAGCAACCGTTATAATATGTGTTATGAAATGTATGATTTCAAGGTTAGAAGAAAATCTGTACATATGTAATCGAATGATTACGAAGTACACCTCATGAGCCATAAGGCTACGTGCTAAAAAGCATTGGATTATCAAATATCCAAGTCGGTAAAATGCAACATTTTCCACTTTTATCTATAGATATCACTTATAAGAACACGTATCCAGATTTTCACGAAAATCTGAGCGTGAACAATAAATCAATCCAACCACCTTAACGCTAAAGAGACATAATAAAAACGGGCATTAGAGTGAAAATTATTTACAAAATGCAATATTTAGTCTCATCTTTGAGCGTTCTTTCGTTTAGGAAAAGAAAAGGTTGCCTGCCGATTTTTTTCAGCGGAGCAATTTGGGAAATGACCGCCGAGGACCGGCATTACATCTCACAGCGGTCCTTCAGTGCTACCCTTCACCCGTGCCCTTCCACCTCCCTCTCCCAAAAGTATCCCTCCCCATAAAATCATTAACGCCCAGGCCTTGCTCATCAGCAAGCTCGTCCCTAGGGCTACAATTATGCTGAAATTTAACGGGTACCGCTATGATACATTGGTCGCGTAACAATGTTTGTCGGGATAGATCAAAGCATGCCCGAGTTGCCGAGAACATTACGAATATGCAGACGTGAACTACATCGTGCCCTGCGACGTGCCGACTTGATGATTACGATGCGGGAGATCTAAACATTAGTTTGCAATGACAATCAATAACATGCATACCTACAAACAGACTCATCTTTAGATCATACATTTCGGAGTAAGCACAGTCAAATAACTTAGTTATAACTGTTTGGAAAAGGAAACTGGCTCTCCTTTGACGATTTCCTCCATATAATAGTGCCTTTTAAAAAGAGAATTGCCTCAGCGAAGGACGCGGCGTTCTGCACTGGGAGAGAGCTGATGACGTGGATCTTGTGTAAGAGTATAAAGACGAGGTTGGCGAGGAGTTTAATATGGAATGTAACATTGTATTGTGAATGAGAAGCAGTAACTTTGTAATTCTACATGTATTTATTAGAAACGACCTAGGTTTCGACGTAGCACGTCATCATATCAAACCTGATGATGACGTGCTACGTCGAAACCGAGGTCGTTTCTAATAAATACATGTGGAATTACAAAGTTACTGCTTCTGAGCAAAGCTAAGATAAGCATGCTAAGCAAACTCCACCAATTCACGCCTGAGACAACGGAGTTACGCTGTATAATACAGAAACCTGGACTATGAGAAAAGGGAATGCGAATAGACTGCAGGCGTTTGAGTGGTGGGTGTGGAGTAGAATGGAGAAAGTGTGGTGAACGGAAAGGAGGACGAACGATGAAGTGCTTGGTATGGTGAGTGAGAAGAGAATTTACTTGAGGAAATTAGGAGACGGCAGAGGAGGTAGGAACAGGAGGCGAAGGGAGGGTGAAGGCCGCGATAGAGGGTAATATGTTGGACGAACAGGGAAGGGGAGGAAAGAGAATAGGCTAAATGGATGGGGAGAAGGGACGTAGGACTAACGCTCAGATTCAGAAAGAAATCGTGTAAAAGGATACGGGTCTGTGGCTATAAATATTTAAAGGTGTTTTATTCTCTTCCATTTGAACGCTCCTAAACCGGTATATTACTCTCACAAAAATAACGTCCTGTCTTTGCATGCCTCATTTGTTTCTGTCACATTCTCGCATTGCTTTATTCGCGCTCTCTTGTTTTTAAGACTCCAAACATTCCGTCTTTTAAGAGTATCGTCAACCACATTCACCCATGATTTTCTCGGCCTACTTCTTCGTATCAAACCATTCACTTCTCTATCATAAATTTGTTTTGATATTCTAATCCAAACCATTATCTTAATCTATCAATCCATTTCTTAACCAACGAAGCACAACCATTACATTTATGTCTATCACTGGAGCATCCAATCCACATTATTTCAAGACCCGTACTAGCAGAGATAACGATAGGAGCTTTTGTGTACGCAAGTCTTAAATCCAGTTGCATAAATTACATCAGATAAGATCGTAAGTAACAATGTATACAATCACAGACACCCGAGCACACTGCACAAGGTGAAGAGAAACCCACCTAGGCGGGAAACGAACCCGCGACCTCCAGATATGCTGGCTTGGATGTTACCTCGTTCTTTACGAGCCTGTAAAACAACGTCACAAGCTTGTTAATTTCTCATCTCCGGGGGAAAATTACGCAACCCATATTTTTTTCGTATTTCCGATGCAAGATGTTCAATCTGCCGCGATGAACAGCAGGAATGTGTGGGAAATTGCCAGCGGAAGAAGGTTTCTCCTCTCTGGCCCTGTGTGCCAACCACCACTGGGCAATCTACGATATTTTATTTCTGAAGCATTTTTTTGAAAAAGGAATTCATTGCCGAGCGAAATAGTCCGCGAATCGTCCCGGAAGACCAATTCCCAGGATGTTTTATCGGCGTTCTTCTTTTTCTTTCATGCCACTACAAACTTTTCAATCAAGTTTCAGGTTCATTGCTATTTTTTTGCTTCTGTATTTTAGCACACTTGCACGTTTTATTCAGCGTTTTCTTATTTCGGCCTCTGCAATCGCGGTACGAGGATAATTTTCTGAATAAATTAATAATTATCACAAGAAAACCAATTAAGGTTATTCAATGCGTTAATGTGATGGAAGAAACAGAGGTTTAATGCAGGGATAGAGAGGTATGGAGGAAATTATTGAAAACAAAGCCAGTTTCCCAGGCCTAATCGAAGTAATCAAGTCCTTTAACTTTGCCTACTCCGAAAGGGAACGAAGTGATGGGTATGGACATACGAGGTGATACTCAAAAGTTACCGAAATTCGTACGACACTTGTAAACGAGTCCTAATACGGCAGAACGCCGCCAGTTACCACTTTATACACCCCTTGTGTACTAGTGAGCCGAGTGGCTTCCTTCTTGGTGAACGTGTTTATGGTGTTTATTATATGTGAGAACTTTTTCATTGTTACGTGTTGTTTCCATTGCGATTTCGCGATGACGTATGTGAGAAAGCAGAGGCATGCGTAATGTTTGGCTTCAAAACTAGGGAAAACCGCTTCAGAAACATCAACTGTCGAGCCAAGCATTTGGAGACAATGTTTAAGGCCAGACTCAAACCTACAAGTGGTTTAAACGTTTTTAAAATGATCGAACATTGGTGGAAGACGATGAACGTTCAGGATGGCCATCAGCCAGAATTACGCCAGAAAATGTCGATGCTGTCCGGGCTGCGGTCATGGAAGACTGCAGGCGGACCATTCACGGCGTCTGTAACATTATGGGACTATCGTTGTGAAAAACAACAAGACTACAGTTTCTCATCCACCCTACTCGTGCGATTTTGCCCTCTGCTACTCCTTTTTGTTCCCTAAGATGAAAGTCAAGTCAAAGGGCCGTAGATATGAGTCAATTGAAGAAATTGAAGCTGAATCGTAGACGACGCTTAACACGCTTACGAAAAAGGACCAACAGATGGCATTCAATAGGTACTTGTAGTATAGTTACTTGTAGTTCAATAGGTACTTTCAATTGGTACTTGGTTCAATAGGTACTTGTAGTGTAGTAATTTCAATAGGTACTTGTAGTGCCTGAAAGATGCTCTGGGATCGTGGGGAATACTTGGGGAATACTAAAGGGGAATACTTCGAAGGTGATGGTGGTGAGTAAGGTCCAGATGTGGCGAAAGTTTTCATCTATTGATGATTTTCGGGAACTTTTGGGTAGTACTTCGTGTCTATGAATGGACCAGAGTTCTACCCAATCTTCTACCGCCGCAGGGATCTACTTCCGCTCACACACTCACGATTTGTTTCTTTAGCTCGTAAAATACTCCCTGTCGTCCCTTTATTCTACACTGAAGGCCTATTATGTTCTCTTTCCTTTCCTTACCAGCTTGCCCAACATCCAGCACTTTATCACAGCCTTCACCGTGCTATCGTCTCTTGTAGATGCTCGAGGTGGCCTCTTAAAATTTCTACATGGGGATGAAATGTGAACACCGAAAGTAGTTAGTGCCTCTTAAATATTATGCGGAATATATGTCCAGGCGTTCATCCTCTTATCACCGTCTATTTTTGTCTGACCTAAATTCATCGAAAAATAAAACGAAGTAATCTAAATCTACCCGGTATCCCCCAAGCAACATCAAGTGTGTGTGGCAGGGGTGATTCCACACCACGCATACACTAACCGTAAAACACCGTCACACTTTTATTAGATACCAGAGAAGGTGCTCGTTGAATATCAACGGGAAGAATATTATAATTTACATTGATTATAATAAACCATTCATATCATATTTAGTGCGAAGAATCAGTGAGTTAAAGGATATACTCGGAATCTCGTCATAAACAATGAGTACCTATGGACGTTGCGGGGACGATGATTCAAAAACGCTAAAATATTGCGAAAAATCGTTATTTTTTAGCAAAAATTAGTAGATTTTACCAAATATACTTTTACTAGCTATAACCCCTCAAATATGAAGTCCCTCACTAAAACATTGGTGTATGATCAGTTTACGGATTTCTCCTTTCAAAGTCTCATGTCTTTATAACTGAATGAAAATCAAGGCTAATTTCTCCTCGAATCACCATAAATTAGGATTCGCTTAATAAATCCATATACCATTTCTTTATTAAATTTATCAATATTTTGTTTATAGCAACATGGTAACCAAGATAAATAACCATCACCAAGCAGAACCGACAGATTATGAGGTGGTGTCTTATGAATATTACCTGAGAATTGATCGGTGGAGAGGGGCACTGGACATCGGCGCGATACAGTTTATATCGTCACACCTGCCTTTCATCATCATCACCCGCTCGCTATCTTTTGTGGTACTGCGTCGAACGGTTGAGACGAAAAGACCAGGGGGGTGGGTGAGGGGGAATGGCCCCCGGGGAACGTCGTGTCCGCATCCCCTACACCCCTTGGGCATTTTTTTATTACGTGGGTCAGACGACGACAAGAGGGCAAGCCGGGCACACAGGTGTGCTTGACCACATTTCGGCTCCATTAGATTGACATTAGTTCGGCGCCCGTGCGTTGGAGAGAGATAATGGACTTAAGTTAATTAGTCCCCGTCGCTCTTTAATAGTGTTACGAACCTCATGACATACATGCACTTTGGCCGTAAATGGAGGCGCAGGCGTTGGAAGAGAATACTTTTTTTTTGTGAAGGGACGCACTTAACCTAAAAATTCACCGGAGCATTATTGGTTTTTCCGTACGTTCACGCCCAGGAAAACCGAGTCTCCGAACTTAAAAAAAAAACTGGTTAAAGTTTTGGGTCAGCATTTTTCAAAAATGTTTATTTATGGCAAAGTAGAACTGTCCAATTTTTCCATAGCATTAGTCATGGGTAATTTATGTTTTGAATATTCAAACTGCTGTGATTTTTATCCCAACGTCTAACCTCCGTAAGATGACAATCTGTGTTACTTTTTGCTGTTTAAAATGGTATGTGGAGGGAACGAAGTCGATGAGATGAGAGATTTTGAGCGGCAAGCATAAGTGGATTGAGGATGCTTATAGACTAGAATTAATTTACTTGTTTTAATATGCCCTATGTTATTAAACACAAGTGTAAATTCTACTCTACCTAGTGAGGGTGGTAGTTTCATATGATTAATCTATCGCAACTATTATGATCCCTAATTGTAGGTGGAAAAAATGAAATTTTAAATCTATCGGTTCTGCAGTCTATATCCTTTATCTTATTCCTGTGATCGCTTCTACCGTAGATCGTTGGCTCTAGCAAAATATGTTGAACGTGTGGCAACAAATTGTCTGCTTGAACTTGCGCAAAATATTTAACCTGTAGGTATATCTCCCTTCGATCAGTTAGAGATTCCCACCCCATTTCCATCTAAGATCCAATTTCCAGGTAAAGATGTTGTTTGAATAGAAGAGGTCAAGAGGGTAAATATGCTTCTTGGTAAGCGGGTAAAAAATGGATGGGATTTGGTGGAAAAGGGATCTTTTGGAATCGGATAGGCGGAATTGGGGTGTGTGAAGACCCTTTTTCCGAGTGGAGCGATAAGGGATGCGTAGTGAGAAGAATGTGAGGAGTTAAGGGGATCGGAAGGAACCATTGAAGATATGGCGAAGGTACGTCAAGTCCGTAATCCGTCTGCGGAGAGTGGGATGCAAAAGACCAAGAGATGACAGCTTTTTATCCCGCGAGCAAGGAGTAAAAGAGGAAACGCGATGACGGACAAGGGCTAAAAAGAAATTTAGGGGCCGATCGTGCAATTTTAGCGGAGTAGGGCGGGGTGGGATATCCGTGTTAAGTGTAATTTTACAGCCTTTCATCAGCTTATCGTTGATAAGTCTCTCGTTTTTTCTCAGGGTCGACAAAGAACATCTCTTAATCAGGTATAAACATTGCATTAAAGCTACAGATATGGGCCGACATATCGGCTCGTGTTATGTACTTTTCGCTCGAGAAGATGAAGAGGAGGTATTTTGGCTCTTGAAACTAGGATGGTTAAATATTTCACATTTATAGCATAAAATATTAATGTGTTCTCTCAAGTGTTCAAGTATTCCTTGCCGGCCTCGGTGGCGGCGGGGTAGTCCTCATCTGCTAATCCTAAGGTCGCGGGTTTGAGTCCCGTCTGGGTGGGTATTCTTTCATCTGCATCTACAAAATACCCTGCAAGCCACCTCAAGGGTGTGTGATAGGGGGTGAGTGGTCGTCAACATGCATTAAACTATACCCAAACCACTCGCAGTTATTTGGTTTCCAATATTTCCACTCAGGACTCTCATAACCCTTCCACTCAGGGCATGGGTGCTGATTTGTGGGGGTTAAATGTGATAGAGGGCTGAATAGCCTTCATTTAACCCTAAAGAAAGTCTTAATAATAAGAACTCATGATCAAAAAGAAACTTGGTTTAAATCTACATTAATTTAATAAAAACTAACCCAGGTTTCGGCCACTAGGTGTCATATTCAAGGTTAATGTGGATGGATGACTGGATATATATATTACATGTATATATGATGATGAGAATATAGGTAATGACTGGGTATACAGGTAATGGTGGAGGGAGTAAAAAGAGAGGAGGGTAATGTGGAATAGGCAACACGGGTAGAGTTGATGTAAAGGGGCGGAAAGATTGAGCCAATCCGTGGATCCCAATCAAGTGGAGGAGCGTGAAAAAACAAGGTGAAGGGCAGCTTAGGTGACTCGGAAGGTTGTCGGTTGTGGAAATGGGGAAGTCTTATGTTAAGGAGGGGAAATGGGTGGGGAACATTTGGTTGTTACATGTTTTGTGTGGGCTATTAACAATTTCAAACTGTTCTAAAGAAATCCAGCTTAGAATCATGACTAGTAAAACTTAGATACGACAGGGAAAAGGAGGAAATATAGATAGGGCCTATCTAAATATCCCTTCAATAAATTGGTTGAACATTAAATGAAAATAGGGATCAGGTTTTTGTAATGTCTAGAGTACTGGTTTCCTGTCCCGAAGACAGCGGCCCTAATCGGTAAAAATTTACAAACCGGGCGGGGCACCGGGACAGACCCTTTCAAACCGGGACTATCCCGGCGAAACCGGGATGTATGGTGAGTCTACAAATAGCCAGCGAGCCAAATGAATAAATGAGGTTTAGTAATCTCCCGGCAGGAGAAATGAATGGTTTTTGTGGGGACGGGAGAAAGGGGTATGTTGTATAATCTGGCCGTCTCCGATTCTTTGCTCCCCCAAACGAATTGCAACACACACACAGCCTCTCTCTCTCTCAGTCACAAAAGACTCAGCGAGGAGTTCATTCAAGAAATTTCTTTGGCCTTGCGCAACGAACCACCCGTCGGCCCTCTTTTAAAGTTTCCTGCGATTTACGAAGCGGAACGTGCCGCGCACGCGCAGACGACGCGTGCTTGACCACGGCAAAGCGTGTCGCGCGGCAATCAATTTTCACGATTGCCCCCAAGGATCCCGTCGAGGCTGGCAAAATTATCACGCAGTTGGGTGAATGGGAACCTCGACTCTAGAACGAATGTATTATACTTATGTTGTTGCGATCACGCTGAAGGAGCCGTCTCACGATAGGATGGAGAAGATGGATTCTCCTGTCGGCACGTGCCTAGATAACGTGGACGAACTGTAAACGCGAGGCAAATGGAATATTCTCCCCCGGAAAAGGTGGAAATGAAACGAAACTAGAGAATTGAGTATTGTAGGGTTCTTCGAGTGCATGGTCATTTTGCACCTTCTTCTTTTTGCAAGTATTCACAATAGACTACAGCCTCTATTTGTAATATGTAGATACATACATGCATACTCATCACGCCGGGAAGGCTAAGTCAAAGAACTCAAAGAATTTAGTTATTACTTGCATAATAATACTTGGGTATTCTAAAACTTTCTCGGATATAATAATCCTATTACTTTCTCCTCAAATGTCCAACTTTTGCACAAACCTACTCACTCTCTCACACTTATGAAATATTTTAACCACGTTTCTCTGGGGTTCACGCCCGCAAGATAGCATAAAGATTTTGACCTAGCAAAGATTTTGTTCCTTGGGCTTAAGAAGAGCCTTCATTGCTATGATGCACTTATTTATAAAAATGAAAGAAATGTTAGCTAATCAAAACCATTTTCTATATTTCCGTGATTCTTGTAGATGTTCCTACCACAACATTGTTCCAAACTTTTTATCGTTTTATGAGAAAATGTTTTTCCAGCGAATATATTTAGCTCGAAAATGTCATGCAACTGTTCGAAGAAGGTTTATCCGCAAGAAACTCTTATTCGCAATTACTACCCCCGTAGGATAGCAGTACTGCTACCCAGTAGCACTTGCAGTTTACTAATGGCAGGAGAGGATCCTCTGCTTCCCATTCACGTATGAACTAACTGAGTTAAATGTTGATATTGAAGATGGAGTTCTTTGTCCTGGAAACTCCATGAAAATTTGCCAAATAACTTGTTGATCCGGAATCATGGCGGCTGTGTGTTGCGCAGATGAAAGTGCCCATTCCTTCCGGGGGGGATTTTGATCGCATTCAATCTTTTCATCACATCCCGATGCATTTGGTGCGCATGCAGTGGGAACAGTTGAAAGCTCGTTAGCCGGGGCCTGTTTTAAATGAAAACTAGTGGCAATTACGGCTTGTTGTTGGTTTATATATCCACCGCCTCCGAGGGGCATCTGTTATTTCAGCGCGGAGTCTAATGAGATGCTCTCCCGGCTGCGACAGTCGGTGCGCATAATGCGTCGCATGTGGTTAAGGCAATTTCCTGCCGAAAATTGCATTTCACCCGCGCACCCTCGTCACGACAGCTGAAATCTAGCAATTTGGTGGTCGAATAATTCTGATCGAACTCAAAAGGACAACATTGTCCACCGTGGGAGCACGACTACAATGGAATAGGTAATTAGTGACGTTCCTGTGGCACAAATTGCCTGAGATTTGGACGTGAAGAAGAATGGAGATATCGTCCGTGCTCTCAACATTGCCAAACCATCGACGCGCGCTTCCTTGTGCTTATTACCCATTCACAATCTTTCGTAACCCACTCATTCCTAATTAATTTTACCTTAAACACTTCTTAGATTCTCCATGCCCACTGCATTTAGCCGACAATAATGCTTATTCCTACCAGTGGCGTATCTAAAATTTGGCTCTGGAATATTTTTGATAGGTGAGTACCGGGGGTCTGAAACCAGCCAAATTGAGGGCCCTACCCCCGGAAAGTTTTTGAGGATTATAATAACAAAACTGCATTTTATAGCTCTTTTTGATGTAAATATTTAAAGGTATTTAGTTATTTTTTTTATTTTTTAATGTTGGTACCCTTAACAAACTTGCTTCTGGGTAGGGTCCGGTCCCGTTCGTCTCCCTCCCGTAAATACGCCCATGATTCTGACACACCCAAGTTTCACTTTAACCTGATGGTACCTATCAGGACTGACTTGGTGGAAGCGGTGGGTTCCCATATCAAAAGAACAAACTTTGTAGTTTCCACAAACTTCAAAACTACTACAAACTACAAAATAGTTTATGGAATCTAAAAAGTTTGCTCTTTTAATGCGGCAAGTTTCACTTACTATTAGATGTGATCTACAGATATAGGTCGGTTTAGATGGAAGGCGGAATGCCTTGATTAATCTTTGATAGCCATAGGCACTTGTCTTCTTACATGATTTCTTTCTTCAGCTCGGCATACGTCCTACCTCTTACTATCCCATCCATAAAGCCTATTCTCTTTCTTTAATTCCCCCTTTTACTCAATATACTCCCCACTATCACGGACTTCAGTATCCCTTCGCCTCTCATTACCTGCTACAGCTACCTCCTAATCTCATTCAGAAGTTTCCTCTCCTTACCCACCATACTCTTTCTCGCTCGTCTTCCTTCCCGTCCACCGCAGCTTCTCCATTCTCCTCCACACCCACGTCTCAAACACTTCCAGCTTACTTTAGTCCTTTTCCTCAGAGTTCGCTTACCTGCATCATGCAACGCTACACTCCATATTGGCATATTCTCCAGTCTTTTCTACATTCCAAGTTACACTACCGTGCAGTATGGTGGGAGGATAATTCGATTAAATTCGATCGGCATAATACGATTTATGCTTCTTGAGGATGGGTTTACACCAAAAATTCACTTTCACAAGTTTCTTCTGCAAGAGCTTGCGGAAGATTTTTACTCTGACGGAAAATTGCTCACGAGTTGCAGTGCAGAGCCAGATTGGTTGCTGTTCACACTGGCAACAATACGCTTCTGTGAGCGGCTTGCGGAAACTTTTAAAAGTTCTCGAAGCGGACTTGCAGAGCCGTTTTCGCCTGCGATTTACGCCTAAAGTTGCTGGCTCCAAGTGACTTGAGCAATGAAATTGCCTGTGTAAACCCACCTATAGAAAAAAATTCATTAGCATGATAATTTTGATAGCCGAAAGGTCGATGGTAATCGAAGACGCAATTCGTCGAGAAACCCCGGGAACTTTTCGTATCGAACGTTTGCTGAAGAAACCTCAATAAATGAATTATATGGTATCAGAATATTGTCCTTGAAATTCTACAGAAGAACGCCAGATCTACCTATTTTACTTTCTACTTCACATCTACGGTAACATAAATGCAGTTGCAGGATGATCTCCGCCTTATTTGCATAAACATCCCTTTATGGTCACGGTCAAATATTGATTCACTACGAATTTACAATGATCGTGGGCCTATTTGATTTTGTTTTGCGGCCTATTCCTTAGGAGCGATCTTTGGCACAAAAGGAGTGTTCTCTTGACGGCCTTGTGTGCGTGCACTCTTGTTAATGTGGACAGTTTGCAGAAAGTGTTAGGATACCAGTTACCCGGGTCAATTATCCGATTGTAGCGAAGTAGAACCATTTGTATAAGGAATGGCAGGTGGCAATAAAATTTTAAGTTTTACAACTATTGGGATGAACAGGCTCAACTTTTTCTTCTATCACAAATCGTGCGAGGGAAAAACGAGTATTCAAATGTATCAGTTCCGAAATCTATTCCTCGTATTTTATCTATGTGGTCTGATCTATGGCAATGAAGTGGGGCCTAACTATCACCTAGGTGTCAGGTGTAAATTCGAGTTTTCTGCTACTACCTCTTGAGTTTTAATCTCACCAGCTGCCTTTTTAATTGGTGGGGGCTTCCATCCTAGTTTCTCCCATAGGCCCATCAATCTCCTTACTTCGTCGCAATAATATTTTCAACCAAGCTAGCGGATGTTATTTTAATGTCTTCTAGTTCCTTAATTATTGATTTTATCCGAAGGGTTTCTTATTTATACTATGCATTCATTTACTCACAACCCTTCTACAAAGCCAACCTTCTTCGAGGAATGTCCGTGCATCATATCCAAGAGTGCCGTATGACCGAGGAGGTAAGGGCCTCTGACACGGGCTCATAATCACAGGGTGTTCCGGGTTTCGAAGACCCGATCCATCTCCATCTTCGTTGTTACAGGCTTCGATGACGTTGCCATTATTTTCCCTGTTTACCATTAGACTCCCTGGACTAGGGAAAGCTTTTAAGGGCGGGGGTTGCATGTGTGTAATTGTGTAGGAATTTCTGTTACTAAATATTTATTTCTGTTATTATCATTATTATCTTATACTCTCTTTTCCGTCATGCTCGGGATTTATTCTTTATTTTTGTTATTTTATTTTATATTTTTGTTTTGCATGGTATAATTATTAATATGAGCTTGATATGGAGTGTAGCGTTGTATGGGGCAGAAACGTGGACCTTGAGAAAGGAAGACGAAAATAGGCTGAAGGCTTTTGAGATGTGGGTGTGGAGGAGGATGGAGAAGGTGCGTTTGACGGAAAAGAAGACAAATGAGGAAGTGCTTGACATGGTGGGTGAGGAGAGGAAACTTATAGATGAGATTAGGGTAAGACAGGGTAGGTGGCTGGAAGGGTTAATGAGGGGCGATGGTTTGCTGAAGGCCGTGATCGAGGGAAGGATGTTGGGTAGGCGGGGAAGGGGAAGGAAGAGAATCGGTTTTATGGACGGGATGAAGAACTGTAGGACTTATGCTGAGATGAAGAAAGAAATACTAGAGGTAGATAGGGCATGGCACGTGTAAGAGTTCGTTGGATATTCTCTGACTTTCATCACAACCTACCTGAAACCGGTAGATTACTGTAATGAATGAATGAATTATTAATATATTTTTTATAATATTATTATTTTTAAAAATATATATGTATATTTATTTATATATGTGTCAATCCCCTTATTATTTTTTATATAGTTTCTCAATACATTGGTATGTTGTGGTGATTGTTTCTGAGTTTTACTAGGTTGTTTAAAATTTTTACTTATTTTGCTATTAATCCGGTACGGGAGGTTCAAGATATCCTGGAGGTTGATGGGCTTCGGGTTGGTTGGTTGGAGAAATGCGCGGGGTGATCAAAAGGTTGGGTGGGGAAGACCCGATCATTATAGACAGGTACGTATGTACCCATCTCGTCGGCTCCCATTGGGATAGACACTGACAGAGAAGCTTAATTCCTCGGTGACAGGCCTGCAAAGCTGACCCTGCTTTAATGATTCTCTCCAAACTGCCCAATCCTTGCATATCTCTTTTGCTTCAGTTATGCTCATGCATCGCTTCATACACAGCCTTACATTCTTAGGACTCCTAATATACCTTATTTTAAGAGTGTCTTCCGCCACGTTCATTTAGGTAGATAAAAAATAAATTATTTCACGTAGCTTTCTTGCAAAATCAAATCTTTAGCATGTTGAGCAAAACCAACTTTGTAATGTGCGCATGACTATGTCGCAGTGTCGTGAGACGTGCGTTGTGCAAGCGAAATAAAGTTTGTGGAAATTACAGGGTTGGTTTTTCTCAACATGGATATCCATCACTTCCATGATTTCAGGCCTAATATCATCAGTTTCAAAACTTTAGCAAACTGATTTATAAAAAAAAACTTTTATCAGTTATTTACATCAATTACATTTGATGCCCCTCTGTATTGTATTAACTTATGAAAAAAATGATTTCGTTTTTGTCTAAGAAACGAAATAAAGTTAAACAATATATTTCATCAGCTATTCAAAAGTGATAAGTCACGACACTTGGTCGCTGCTGAAGGAAGATGAACGTATACTGAAGGATTTTAAGACGTGGATGTGGTGAATGATGGAAATAGTAATCTGGGTGGAGAGGGAGACAGATGAAGAAGTGCTGTATATGTTAAGAGAGCAAAGGAAGCTGATTGGAGTAATATGGAGGAGGTAGGAAAAGTGGATGGAGGACGTATTGAGGGACATCGACGTGCTAAAGATGGTAATAGAGGGAATAGAATGTTGCGTAATCAAAAAATGATATGATCCGTTGCTTTTTATGGAAGCCTGCATAGTGACAGAGAAGACAAAAAGCATACATGATCCCTTTGAGAGGAAAGTACTCAGGAAAATCCTAATACCTATCGGAGAACATAATATCTGCAGAATCAGATTCAATAACAAATTACACTAGAGTTCCGATAATCCTAATCAATTGGGACCGCACAATGTTTGGATTGCTAAATGTCTGGATTATCCGAAAAATTGCATTATTTCAGTAAACATCCATTCAAATCACTTCATTTCGCGTATTGATACAAGATTGTATGCATTTATGTATGTACTTTGTATAGTATTGCATAACTAAATCGTCGTCAATTGCAGTATTTTAAAATCTGTATTGTACAATTTCTATTGTAAAATATAGTATGCTTGTACCTACCATACGCACACTTCACTATTCCAGAAAATCTGTTCAAATTAACCGCACTTTCGGATTATCAGTGTTCGGATTAGCGGGACTCTAGTGTATATGGCCCATTTAGAGGACCCCTTCGGTCCAAATTGATCCAAATACAGCGACTGCAGTGGGCCGGGCATGTAGCTAAAACAGATGCTAAGAATCTACAATAGAAAAATTCGGACAGCCGAATGTATGGTAAAAGACCTGTTGGAAGACCGCGTATGCGCTGGGAGGATGAAGTACGGGCTGACACCCGTGATCTCTTAGGATTACTTCTCTGGAGGAGTGCAGCAACAGTCAGATGAGCAGGGAGGCAGACTTTAAAGGAGGCCAAGGCCCAACCTAGGGCTGTAGTGCTATAAGAGAGAGAGATAATGTTGCTTAATCGTGGGAGAGGAAGAAGAAGGATGGAAAACTTGGACGGTATGAAGGGAGGCAAAAGATGGGAAGAGTTCAAAAGGGAAAGAATATCAGAAAAAGGATAGTTTTATGAAGGAAACGTTAGAGAAAACTCCCAAAAGTCGGGGAAATGATAGACAGTCCATGGATCTTACCATATCTGTGGTAGATTACATTGCATTACATTTTAAGGGGTAGATGGAGGCCCGGGTTCGAATCCCGGCAGTGGAGGTGATTTTTCAGTGGAATCCCGATCCCTCCTTGGAGGCTTCCCACGTGGAGAGCACTTCAAGGGAAGTACCCAGAAGGGTTAGTAAACGAGATTTTATGTTGGGAAATAGATAGTTTTGTGATAGAAACGCTAGAGGAGACGAAAATTAGTCTTAATGCTTTCAGGCGTAACTTTGTGGTACATCCAATGTTTAAACGAAATTGAGGAAACTTTGTTTTGTCCACAGCACCATTTTTTGTTTCACTTGCCAACCGAAGTTTCGACTTATGAAGTCATAATCAAGGCCTTATTGTCTTGTCCAAGGTATTTAGGTGCCGTAGCGCTTCTGTTTCATATCCCGTTCTAACTGACTTATTTATTTGTCCCTCGGTCCTCCTCGATGGGCTATCCCTTCTATTTTACCTACTAATATGATCCTAACAAATTCGTTGTGACTCAAAGTGTGGCTATCCATCTGGACCTTGTCTTCCTGATACTGCTCCATATGGTTTTCTCCTCTTCTATTATTCTCTATACCTCCTCACTTCTGATCCTATCCGTTCATTTGGTCTTCAGCATCCGCCTTCAGGATCAAGTTACGAAAGCATCTATTGTCTCCCGTTCCAGCATTCCAATGGTCCATTTCTCCGAGCCACGTAGTGCAACTCTCCACATGAATGTTTTTAGGTACTGCTTCCATTTTGCCGTCGTCGTCAGTCATGTCAGTTCTAGGGTTTCCGCCCATTTTCCTGAATATAAGGGTGGAAGGGCAGAGGACAGAGCAGGTTGAGTAGTTTACGTATCTGGGTAGTATTTTGGAGGAGAATGGATTTAGTGGTAAGGACATCAGATGCAGAATTGCGCTCGCAAAAGAAGCATTTTTGAGGAGAAGGGAATTGATGTGGGGGGGGTCTGAGAAGAGACGTAAAGAAAAAGCTGGTGAAAACTCTAATATGGAGCGTGGGACTGTATGGGTCGGAAACTTGGTATTCGCGAAAGTAGGATGAACGTGGACTTGAGGCATTTGAGATGTAGATTTGGAGAAGGATAGAGAGGGTGAGCTGGGTGGTGAGGAAGATGAACGAGGTGGTATTGAATATGGTTGGAGAGGAGAGGATGCTGGTGGCAGAGATGCGGAGAAGGCAGAATAGATGGATGGAGGAGGCTTTGAGAGGAGGGCATGTTATAGAGAGTGATAGAGGGGAGAACATTGGGGAAGCGTGGAAGAGGAAGGAAGTGGATAGTGATTCTGGACGAAATAATAGGAGGTAGAAGATATGAGGAATTTAAGAGGGATCTACTGGCGGGACATCCTTAGGAGGGAAAACGAGAAAATTTTCCCAAAATTGGGATGCAGGATGGGGACTGTCTTAGAACCTACCTATCAGCTGGTAGAATACTCAAATGAATCGTTTCATACGGGCTTTATAAGGTCACCTCGCGCCTCTTCCTTCGCATATCGGTTACCGTAAAGACCACCTATAAACTGATATTACACACACTCAAATGCGAAGCGCAATTTTCATCCGTACCCGGGGACGTTGATACTCGAGAGGTGGGTGATAACGTGGAATCAAGGCGGGAGGTCAGGCGGAAAAACCATTGTCTCAAGTCATTAAAAGCGGCAGCTTTTTCTAACGCGCTCTCCCTTGATTTTCCGGAGCAATGGCGATTTAAAATAGAATTCCGGAGCGACTCCTCTTCTTTACGCGTCGTAGCAAGAACATGCGCTTTCACAACTCGCCACGCTAGGTTTAACCCCTTCCACTCGAGAAGAGAATGAAGAGGAGAGAGAGAGGGGGGGTTCATTTTTTTTGGAACCGATGGTTATCGGACGCCTTCGGCCGGGAGAGACGAGAAAGAGAGAAACTATTAAGCTCGGAGGACCCCGAGGCGGATTTTGAGAAAATCCAGCCGGAGGTGTGAATTCTATTCATTATCTCGTAATCTGCGTTGCCTCTCCTTTCGTGTTTTTTTTCTGTACGCAAAACGAATAGGAATCAACACCCAATTACCAAAAGCCGAAAGACGAGGGAGGGTAGGGGGTTTGAGAACACCTTGCTGGACTTCCTCGTCCGTAACAATGCATTGAGAATACGTGTGAGGAATGCGTAAGGCCTCGCGTCCATTTTACTATATTTTTCCAAGTGTCCGTGACGTTCTAGAGCACACAAGGTTCCCGTTTTAGTTTCATTCGAGCCGTTCACTTCAAAGTTAGCAGAGTTTTACTCTTTTTATACAAAACAACTCGTGAAATTTTCGTAACAAAAACGAATTGTTTTAGCAAAACTGTTAAAAATAAATCTGGCTTTGTTTACTTTTAATCCGCAAGTTTATTGGGTGATAAGTAACAGAAAATCAAGCGCTCAAACATGGGTGGTCGTTTTTTACTCGCCAAATCCGTGACTTTTTGCAAGTAAAATTAAGCAAAAGTACACCTTAGGTGGCCAAAATATTTCATTTACACCAATAAACGTAGAAATTAACAATCTTTTAGGAACATTTTACTGAATAAAATTCCGTTTCCCCATTTAGAAGATAGAGTACCTCAAACTCGGGTATCACGACTTTTTTTTTTACAGACAATAGTATTTGGGGTCCTTACGAAGTAGTCTTGATATCGGAATCAGTTTGCGTGCAGTGACGAGCAGTTAGGTTTGTTATAAGCTGTTTTAAGTCCAGCTGTCTCTATGAGCTATTATAAGAATTGGGACGGCAATTGCCATCATAAAGAATCATCGTGGGTTAAAAAATAGGCGTAAATTCCTGAGTAATATTGGGGCGAGTTACTTCTCCGAACATTTGGAGAACATATTAAAAACCTCCGCGTTAATATGGTAGGCTAGATAACATGGTTAAAATTAGAATAATAGATTCCAGGACTGTTTCAAATGTTATTTTTCCGCGCAATACAAGGGATCACGATGGCTCAGATGAAATCCTCCAACATGGTTACTAATGGTAAACGGTAGGTAGTGTTGTTTTTGTACTCTTTTTTATTTTATTTATTTTATCAGTTTTCAATGACTGTATCGAGTGCTAATTTATTTGATCTTTCATGATTCTTCAACTTCGTTATGATTTTTGCATGTCAACATGACTGAACTCTAATAAACCGCCCCGTGATACATCAGTACAATGTCTATCCCGCATGAGGAGAACGTTTGTTGGCAGCCGTGTTGCATATGAAGTCCCTTTTACGTGCACGGAGGCGAATGACAACTGAGGTAATTTGATCCGTTGCCGTTCGATGGGAAGATTGGTAAAGGAGGGATTACATCGAAATCGGGCAGAAGGATGAAGACAAACCCGGTGCATTGAAGAAAGAAGAAGAAAGAAAGAAAGAATCTTGAAGAAAGACCCCAAAGGGTCAACAGTTAAATATCTCTTGCGATGGAAAGGTTTCTCCACTAGGTCGATGGGCTCTCAACCAACGATCCAAGTAGGTGTCGTGATTCCGGTGAAAAAAATCTCCTACAAAGTCAGGACTTGAATCCGGGTCCTCGGCGTGGGAAGCTTATTCGCCATCCCGTGAGCAGTTCTGATCCCTCGAATCTTATCTTTTTACATACTTCTGCCTACCACCATGCAAGCAAAGGTTCGTGGAAAGAGGTTAGTTGTCATGCACTTTTTTCCATGCCAAGAATGTTCGAGGGACTGTGTTGAGGTTGGAGTTCAAATAGAATTGAAAATATTTGATAAAAGATTTGAGGATTTTCCGCCTTATTATTCTGGTGAATACTTCTTGGGCCTCCCACTAGGTAAATGTCTTCATGTAGGCAGGCGTTTCAACAACGGACTTTCCAATCATCTATAGGGCTGTAGATCCACCATCTACAATCCCGATGAAGATAGGAAAGTCTCCCATCGAAACTTTGTCTATTCTGAAGACTTAAACCCAGACGGAAGCCCGAGAAGAATTCATTTAATTATATATATTCTAGGACTTAGATATCCCCTAGAAAAAGATAGATATCATAAATTAAAGATGTTTGCACAGCGAGATATTCGTTATCTGAAGCAAGAACATAATCATAGTGAAGAGAAAATAATGTTTATTACATTTATAACATATTCAATAGCCACAAAGGGAAATATCTATCTATAATGATCTTGTCAACGTTTTCTTAATTGATTCCAATCATAGAACAATAAAAAGAAGTAAAAAAGCATACAGAAACTGAACTAAATACAAAAATACACATATTAAGTATTTTATCTAGTTACAGAATCTGCCTACAGTAACGTGATACGACTAATTATAATTATTAGTGGTATTTCCGTGTTGTGGTATGAACTCATAGAATTTAGTGTGTTAATATTTATACTAGTGTTGTTACATGCTAATTCATTATAAAGATATTCTGGTATCAGTGGCGTATCTAGGAATTGCCTTTGGGGGGAGGTGGGGGTGGGGGGTGGGAGGGGGCGAACATTCCGGGGGGGTCTGAGGAAAACTTCAGGTTTTTATACCTTGAAAACTCTATTTTAACGCATTTCTACGTTTCTATAGTGACTTTTTAACTTACGTTTAAACGACTTTAAGCTTTTAAATAACATGAATAGCAAAGTTATTTTGGTGTTGCTAAGAGTATACTTACTCCTATGTATGTGAGTCCTAACTCCTTACATAGTTTTTCTTAGGTTCGGTTCACCCAGTATAAAAGCAGTAGATATGTGAAGGATAAAAGTGTGCTTTTTAACTTTTGGCAAGTTTGTCACGTAAACTGAATTAAAATTTTAAATTTTATGGAACAATTATGATTTAACAATTGAATTAGTAAAACTGTATACACCTCGTGAACAGATTTTTCACTAAAATTTCTGATCTCTTATTATTTCGAATTTTTCTCAGTCATGATTTTTGAATATTTGATATTGTGAGCTCATTCCAGTATGTAACTTTTAAAGAATTATATTGGCCTTGACCTTAACTATACTCTTTAGAAAGCATGAAAAAACTGCGATAGTACATTTATAGCTACAGTACTTACAAAAGTGATACAGGTAGGTAGTATATTCTAAGTAAAATTAATACCAGTAAGTGAAACTGAAAAATTAGGTTCTTTCAACAAAAGACCCAAACTGGCAATGTTTAAAGTTTAATTCGCCTTGATTTTGTTGTCATTTCATCAAGGATTTCTTCAGGCGAAACTAAAATATATATATGAATATGTAGCATAGATAACCAATATTCACTTGTTAATCACTTGTGTTTCTTAAATAATTCTTCAAATATCTCAAAGTGGAGAAGGATCTTTCAGCGCTGCAAGTGGTCACTGGTAGAGTTTCCATTATTTGTAACATTTTTTGCACAGAAGGGCACATTATATTATCACTTTGGCTCAAAGCTTGAATGGCATTAAGTTTTCTTATGGATTTCTTCCGTTTCTTAAACAATTCCTCTCTCTCAAACTCTACTGTCTTCGATCTTTGGTGCCAAATTTTCATCTCCCCATTTAACTGTCAGCTATTTATGGCATCAATTGCATTTCCATATTGATTGTACAAAGCTATAACTTGATCATCACAGTTTACTTCATTTACATGCAGCAAAGTCTCAAATGAACAGAGATTTTTTGTGAGAGAGGGTGTGTTCATTTAATTGAGTAATAAAATGATCTATGAACGGGATGAACGCAGCTCTTCTAAAATGTTTCTGGAGTGTTGAGAGGTGAATTCTCCCGTGCTGTTTGGCGGTTAAACTGTCTAGGAACATTATTCGGGATTTCATCCTTAAGTCATACAGTTTGAATGCTCCCAAATATTTCTGATAATTCTGCCTCAGCGTTGTCCCTGATTTTTTGGATTTCATTAACAGTATTTTGGTAAGTTTCTTTTGATTTTCTGCGATTAAACTATACTTTTTAGCAACAGTTTCGCCGTGCTATTCTACCGGCTTCTTCAGACATTCTAAATCAACAATGAAAAATAAATAAACAAAATTAAGCGGTTATTATGTACAGCATGATTTATACTTTAGTTTTTCAAAAGTCTTTTCCACGTATAAGGAAGTTTGTAGCCATCTTCTCTATTTAGGTTGTTAGGTCTTTTTTTCTATTTCAATGGATTCCCTGATGATCCGTGGATAGTAGCTAATTTCTTTACATAAGACTTTCGCCCTTTTGATGTCAATACTGTGACCTTCTAAAAGTGTATGCTCAGCCACGGCAGAGTGATACCAATCTTTCTTCCGAATAGCCCGTTATGTTCCTTCAGTCTGCATTCTATGGCTCTCTTTGTCTGGCCAACATATGATTTTCCGCAACTACAGAACATTTCGTATATGCCTTCGAACATTGTGGGAGATAATGGATCTTCAGCTCCTCTAAGATAATCATAAACTTTGGAGGTGGTGTTAAATCTTGTAATGATGTTATTCTTCTTCGTGATTTAACCTATGCGATCTGTTGTTCCCGCGATGTAAGGTAGCATAACATATCCCAAAGGCTTAGATGTCTCTTTCTCCTTGCGTTAGTTGCGGTATCACTATCAGTCCAAGAGCTTATATCCTCAGGAGCTCTTAATATAGCATTATAAAGCTCACAAAACACGTTAAGAACATCGTTCCGTTGTATCCAGCGAGTAGGGCTCAAGTGCTTAAGTTTTTTGGAACAGTTTTGAGAGACTTTGGTTAAAACTACTTGGCGCTTTGGCGTGTTAAAAAAATCGTGAAATTTTCCAATAGTGCCCATGCAATGTCTTGTCAACGTTGAAGTACGAGAACCATAAATGGCTTCGTTGAGAGAGAGAGGCTGCTGCAATGAACATGTAGCGCATTAAGAGCTTCGTTTTTCATGAATTCCTGATCACCATTATATACGCCGCTCATTGCGGAGTATATAATGGAGGACCCGTCGTAACTTTTTAACTTTTTAAATAGAGTCTGTATTAACACCAATTTCTCTCAGTTTTCCCATAGTCACATCACTTATTCCTTTGCCAGTCAAGTCATTAAAAGGCACAAATTGTAGAAAATCTTCCCGTACAGAGTCTCTAATTCAACACATCTTAACGGGTAAGATGCATTACGCTTCTTTCCCATAGCACTGAAACAAGCTAGCTGGCAACTAAACTTTCACCCCACCGAACGAAAAAAAGTTAGAGACAGCAGATAGCGCACCGCCCGCGCCCGGCGTATGCGCGGACCGCGGTGCCGAGTCAGTCCAATGTATCTACCATGGATATACATATAGATACGTATGTTCATGGTATCTGCGAAGGGGAGTTAGGTTACAGGTTCGTCAGCTCGTAGTATTAACTGTATTAACATTGAAAACTAATATTATTCGAGACGAGTACTCAGAATGATATATTTGTACCTATAAGTATTCTGTTGGGGTTATAAATTTGAATACTTCTTATTTTCAACGTAATTATGGACTATAAATATTTTTACACGATGTGCTAAACTAATATTTAGTTCTGGGGGGGACCGGTCCCGTTCGTCCCCCCCCCCCACCGTAAATACGCCCCTGTCTGGTATAGAAGTTTTTAGCAAGTTTTAATGAGGTGTGCAAATGGGTTAAGCTCTGAAAAATAGTGTTCCCGAAGGTAAAAGTGACTTAAAGGGCGTGAAAAAAATTGCTGTTGGTTAAAACATAAGAAGTATGTAGCAACTCAAGTATCTTGGATTCCTACCGAACAGCCTACTCATATAGTCAATATACGACAGCAATTGCGATCTGTTATTTTATAGTTA
This sequence comes from Pyrrhosoma nymphula, assembly GCA_963573305.1. NCBI lineage: Eukaryota > Metazoa > Arthropoda > Insecta > Odonata > Coenagrionidae > Pyrrhosoma > Pyrrhosoma nymphula. The sequence goes on along the minus strand of OY754335.1, from coordinate 31,655,308 downwards.
TTGAAAAAATGTCATTTCACACCTGTCCATTCGGAGTTCTCAATCCACTAATATTATGTTTATGATCTAATCGACCCTCAGTATGTCGGGGTTTGCAAACTGCCTTCAGTTCCGGTGCGCGAATTAATTCTTGGAAGAAGTGACTTCCAAAAAGTGTGTCGAGGATAATCGGTCCGCTTGATTCGCGCCAGCGCAGCGTTTCCAAGGAGATAGCGGTTATTGCGGAGCAGCAGTAGGTAACCTAACATAGGCATATAACATAGCAATCTGGGTTGGCGGCTTGCGGGTCGGCAAAGCCCCGATTACCACCTTCAGGCATTCACCGAACTCATGTCCGATGTTATCTAATATAATTCGATATGATGCTAATTGATATTTTACCCCGCTCCCCGAGGAGTTGGAAAATATGTTGTTCTCGTCTAGTGCCTCCGAGATGTGCAGGTTATCTAGTCCTGAACACCCGAATTTCGATCATCATCTGTTTGCAAATAGTAGACCTAAAATTTTCAATTTCCTTGCGGAGCTAAGGGAAAAAAAATTGAATAGAAAGTTATTACGGCAGGTAAGACTTGGTTAGTCCGGTAAATTTACTTTAATTAAGATAATGAATCGTCACAGAACGCTGTAGAAGTTCTTAAATCGCCGAAATTCGCTGTAATAACCATATAAGGAGACGATATCAGATGACACCCATTCCAGGTGAAAATATTTTTTGCTACTTATCTGAATCGCATGTGTCCAAAATAAATAGCAACTTGCGTATCATATAAGCGGAAGTCAGTTGCTAAGGGACCAAATCATTTAATTATCTACACTACCTGTTGACAAACCTAGCTGTACGTATCATTGGAAGCTGTTATGGAAGGAAAAATGGCAATTTATCCCTGTCTATTCCGCAGTCCAGTTCCCTAATTTTATTCTCATGATCTGATCTACTTTTGGATGTCTACCTTATATACCTACCTTAGGGTTTCATAAAATGTTATTATCGTCATTAGTATATGTATTTCTAGTAAATTAGTGATCATTTCAGCCATTTTAAACAAAGTTTGTGCTGCACTGTTATTATTATATTTACCTCATGCTTCTTAACACTGCATAAATATCAGAATTAAAATCTTATATGGTCTCTATTACGACGAGAAAGGAATCTCACTCTAACTACCTTAAATATAATCGACTCTTTATGTCAAAATTCCATCTAGAGTGGCGAATTTAAAAGTTGATTCGTTCACAGCCTTTGCCTGACGTTTTCTCTGCCGCAAAAGACTTTCCTCCCGTGAATCTGACACGGTTCATAAGGGTAAAATAAATGCTCCTTTGGCCGTAAACGATTCGGTTTATTAAAAAATAACCGCAGGGCTTCGCTTATGCTGCTCGTCTCCTGAAAGTTCCGCCGCAGGCCTTATTGATTTACGGGAATGTGACCCGAAAATCAGATTTGTATTTTATTAACCGCCTCAAATGTAATGCGGAACCCGCAAGAGCCAGTAAAGTGATTTGCCAGTTTATTAACTTAACCTTAACCGTTAGGCAAAAATCCTTAAAAGCGAGACTCTTTATATTCACCGGAAATCCTCCAAAACTGGTATGAACTCTATACACAACACGGGTCCCTAAATTAATCCCCAAACACAGAAAATAATAACAACTATCAGCACAGATCATGCAGCGAAGCAGTGATCGTTCTTTTGCTTGTCTTTTAGTACGCCTTTACGGTTCACATTTTTATAATTTTTTAATTAAGTCGAAAATAAATTGAAGGACCGCATTTAAATTAAGTGAACCTGTTTATGCATTGCAACTTACCTTGCAGTCAGTAATGGAAATGATATAAAAATGATATTTAATATTTATTTCCTTGATCAAAACATGTTGTGACTCAAGTTTTCGGCGAGGCATTCAAAATTTAGACTAAAATATATTGGAATGCGTTTTTTCGATTTTTTGACTTGGCGTGACCCCTTGATATTTGTTAGCAACCATCACAACAATGAGGAATGTATAGGTGTAGCAAAACTTGGTGGCAACCGCCCGTACAGAAAATGATGTGAGGGAGTGGAGAGTATACAAGAGAGGAGGGGTAAAGATGCTTAGGCTCTCTCTAGAAGTCCCTAAACTGTGCCCTTCTATAACTTTGCCCGCTCATCAACGCTTAATTCGTTCTCAGTGACCTTAAATTCTCCGCTGGCGTGTGTCACCAGGTTTCGCTATACCTATACTATTTCGCGTTTAGAAGAGAGTGTATACGTATGCAATCGAATGGTTACGAAGTATATGTCATGTGCCGTATGACTACGTGTCAAACTAGCATTGAGTTTCCAAAAAACAAACTCGCTCAAATGTATTTTTTTCACTTTTGCTTACAGATATCACTAATTGGAACACGGAAATTTTCGCGGAAATCTGTGCATAAACAAAAACGCTCCAGCCAGCTTAAGGAGGTTCCGTCGCGACTGTGTGAGTCAAAACAAATACTAAATTCCACATTTTTTATATTTTGTCCAAAAAATCCTGCTTTCACTGATGAAATGCATTACCTATAGAAACCCAAAAGTAAGGAACCAAATTTGCAGATTATTCCACGAATTTATTTTAAATGAGCACTTTTTTCCAGCTATAGGAGCCGACTGCAGCGCCATTTCCTACGAATTACCGCATCTTGACTTCAATTACATCATTAATTCTTCAATAACTAGAAAAATAAGGTTGCAAGATGCCTGTATTTTATTTTTATTCAATTTCTCTGGATTACTTCCTTTTTAAAAATAATTTTCCGCAAAAATGGCATTTAAATTATATGGAAAAATACTATTTTTCCCCGTGTTTCTCTCATACTCCCATTGAACACCATGTAATTTCAAGTTCAATTAGAGAGAACATAGCGTGGAAAGGTAATATTTTGTTGTTCATATCAGATAGAGGACAAATTTTTCTACAAGTAGACAAAATATCAATAAAATTACGGTGGAACCACCTTAATGAGAAACAGGACTCCGTTGGCCGTATGTGTTTTTACATCAAGCGCGGTGAGTGAGACTAGCCGTCAAAATAACACGCGACCAGATCAAGTCACACTTTATGCTACGTTTTCATGCAGGCGGTTCTGCGTTGTCAGAGACTGCGTAGCCAATCAGAAGCGAGATCTTCAACCGCCAGCTGCTTTGTCGCGTGAGTTGCCCATCTATCAACTTTCGACGCGACCTGCGTCGAAAGTTGAACGCCGGTGGTGCGGCAGGGAGAGAGGAACGGCGCTTTCCGCCTGTCATTTGTTGTTCACGTTATTGTTTCCCGAGGAATTGTGAGTCATCTTCAGATTGTTGACAAAAATTGAACTTGAGTAGTCGGAGGAACCTCGCCAATACTGGTGAACATCCATTTTTCTGCAGAAACTCCACGGCAAATATTATATCTCCACATTGAACGGAATCATGTGGGAAGACTAACGCGTCCGTCGCGGTTTTTCAACCGTCTTTTATTTTCATCCGATGCGTGCCGCTGCCATGAACACGGGGTTTGGGTTTGACGCGCAACGCAGCGGAAAAACGACGCCAAAACGGATATGCGCGAAAACGTAGCTTCACTCAAGAAACACACACAGGCAACTCAACATTAGGTCCTTCTCGTGGATGTTGGAGTCACGTACCCATAACTGTGTATTTCCACTCTTTGAGACTGTTTGCGGGAAGATGAAAGTAATTATTGAAAAAACGAAGTGAAGCCTGATGTGGTAGAATTTATCGCCTATTAAACCAGGATTTTCTGAGAGTGTGAAAGTCCTTGACTACACTTAACCTTCGAAACCACTAGACTTCCACGCAAAAAATACATATCTGTAATGACTTTTTACGTTTTTAATTAGGGGGCTATGCTCCCCGAGTGCCCTCAACTCGCTCGCAATGCCGCCATTCATGTCAAGGCCGTAGAAGTAATAATATTACTATGCAAAGGAGTACTTTATTTAAAGAACTTCTAAACAAATAAATAAATAATAAAGAAGTAATTTCTTCTTATAAATTGAAGCCTACATGGAATTTTCTTTCTTATGGAACCCTTTGCGACTTCGTAGAACCATTCTTTCCCATTTAATTTTGCAGAAGAGATAAGGTCTGCATCGTTGGTCGTTCAATCGTAAGATAGGTTGACTGCAGTCATCCATCTTACCCTATCTAATAATAGTTTCCTTACTCCCTGGTAGTTCTTCCTACGTACTTTCCTATTTATTTGGTCTATGTATTCATGTCCTTGTCCTTCCTCTTGGGTATTTTCCTCTATTTTTCCTTAGTAGTTCTTCCAATGTACCTTCTTCTTTATTTGGTCTCTGTATTTTTTCCTTGGCCGTCAACTTGGGACTTTTCATTCTATTCTTCCTTCAATTATATTCTTCGAAAACCCATTCTACCTCAAGAGTGTGTCCAATCCATCCGGTTCTTTACCGAATAGTGTTCCATATGTTCCTTACATCTTCTAATAATCTTTAAACTTCTTCATTCTTTATTTTATCCGTTAATTTGATCTTCCACCTCCTCCCTCACCAGGTCTCGAATGCTTCCTATTTCTTTCTGGTCTGCTTTTCCGATGGTCTATGTTTCCGAACCATGGAGTGCCACGCTCCACACGAATGCTTTCACATACCTGCTATTTCCTCTTTCGTAGTCCCATCTTCTTTGAACGCATTGATTGCCTTTTCATAATGAACCCTTTCTTGGGGAATTTTACGCGTAATGTCCGTTGTACTTCTTCCATCTCACGTGATGGTATTTCCGAGGTAGGTGAAACTCAAATTTCTCTCATCTTAGCGTGACATCTGCATTCAGTTTCTCTGTTCCGTATACTAGGATTATGGTATTCTTTTTCTTTATTTTCATGTTATATTATTAAAGAACTTGGTCCATCGCGTTCAGTAATCTCCAAAATCATAACGATTTCCTGGTATGATTGCGATCAAGTCTGTAAGCGATAAAGTTTGCAAGCGATAAAATTGACCTCGCCGTTAATTTTTTTTGGACGTTTTCTCACATATTTTCTTCGACAATGGGATGAGATGCTGAGGAGACATAAAAAAACCGCTGAATATTTGGGAAATTGTGGAATATTATGTTAAATTTATCGCTATTTCGAATCTATGACAAACTTTGATGGTACAAATAAGAAATCTCATTCAATTTTCTTTCTTATTAGACACGTGTCTCGAGTTTATTCAACCAATATTTCAAATTTAAATTCGCAAAATAAACCAAGCTCAAACGGTAAAAATGAACTCCACATGCAATTCTTGTTCAAGTTGATGTGAATAATCTGATGTTGAATTCGAGAGCTAAGAACTGAAAAATGTAACCTATTATCTGGGAGGTGGCGTCATTTCATGATGTGCAAAATTTGACAGTTTTTCAACTTTTAGTTCTCGAAAAAACTGAGCATACGTTGGGATAAGCAGTTCACAACTCAATCGCCACTGAATTAAAGAGGTTGTAAATGTGGTTTGATTTAAAAGGAGGATTACGGAATGGTTGATACTTGGAAAGCACTATAATTATGTATTTTTATATCAAGTAAAAAAACCTGGGTGAATGAATAAGGATTTTTTTAACAGTGAATGTGAACTGGAAAATTGAATATGGCTATGTTGTAAATATTTCATGCCTTGGGTGTGGAATTTTAAAAATTTTCTCTCTATGTGACTTCAACTGTACTTACATATTGAGCTTACACTAAATAAACGCTATTATTATTTTGCTACATTAGCGCTATGATAATCATAAAAACGCTGCAGTATTTGACTAATCTTTTTTATATATTCTATATGAGATTTTATGGAAAAAAGTGGATCGCAAATTCTTATTGGGCATATTACCGACTCCAAGCCGCAATCGGTGAGAAAAATGACTATGTTTAGGCTTCAGTGGTTGAGTATTTTGCCGACTATTTTGCGAAAATTGCCGTTCTGTGAATGCGGCACAAAAAAAACGAGATTCTAACCACTGAGATTAATAATTATCCCTGATCGGGGGGCATCGAAGTTAAATCCACCCTACGGTTCCATTTCCAAAGAGTTCTAAAGTGCCTAAATTTGTTCACAGCCCTTTTAAAGGTAATGAAATCATCAAGGAAACCACTTAAGACCATTAGAAGGGCAATGATATCCTCGTCCGAAACTCGGGCTCGGTGTTTTTATTTTTATTTCTCCAGAATCCGCGCCTCAGCGAGAAAAATGTTTCCGATTCTCAGTAGAGGAAGAAGAACACAAATATTAACAACCCATCGACTTCAATTAGGCGGCTATAAAGGAAAATATCCAGTTAAAAAATCGGAAATCATATCCTCCCTTTACTAAATCGCGGTTTCTGTGATATTCTTTTAGTCTTTTCCTTGTGTTATCAAGATGTTGGTCATAAATAAAGTTATTAAACCAAAGCCAATGTTTTTCTGTATTTAGAGAGATCTTCTGAGCTGCGTACAAAGTTAAACGAACATTAGTGAACGAGTGCAAAACTTGAATATCATCACATAATGTGTGAAGAGTGATCAGGATCTTGGCGTGGATTTAATTGTTTTAGAACAAACATCTGGGTAGAATAAATACAGAATATAAAATTTAAGATTAAAATTAAACTCTTTGCCATTTTCAGACAACATATTTATTGCAGAGAAGTTTCTCGGGTGTTCCACTGGGTAAGAGGCTCCATATTTGCCGACGTTTCGAAGAACGACTTTTTATTCATCTTCAGAACATCTGAATGCCGTACTCTCGAAATATATTTGTTGACTCTAAAACCGTAGAACTGATGTATTCCTTGTTATTAACTGTTAATGATTCTAGAGTAAATTGCTTTGATTTGATAGTTTTATAAATGATCAACACCACGATAACACTAGGAAAATGTTTATTTCAAGTGGCCGAGGAATTTCATTATCCAATATCCTTTCATTAAGGCCTTTCTTTATTGCCTTCTCTCCTTTAAGGGAAATGACAGTTATGAAATACGCTGGAAATCACCGAATTCATATTATTGTCTCGGTTTTATCTTGATATGATGTGAATATATGGTTGTTTTCATTGCTGAATCGAAGATAACATTTGCTTAAGAGGCAAACGTCGATTCTTAGCAGTAGTTCCTTCGATTTTTATGGGTCTTATGCCCTATCTAACATTGAATAGTTAGTTAGTAAAATCATACAAAATTGCTCTTCTCCACAGGATATATTAATATTACAACACGTTTCAACCCATCCAGATACCCATGTCCAAGTCACATGATTCTGTGAGTTGAAATGAGTTGTAATATTAAAATATCCTGTGGAAAAGTGTAATTCAGTGTGATATAGTATTTTTCAAAAAGGAAAGACAATGGCATGTTCCACAGATATTTTATTGGCGACCGGTTTCGATACAAGGTATCATCATCAGGCCTTGATGATACCTTGTATCGAAAAGCGGTCACCAATAAAATTTCTGTGGAACCTGCCATTGTCTTTCCTTTTTGAACAATCATGAAGGAGTTCCATCATATTTCGCCTGATACCATTGATATAGTATTTCTTACAATCTAAAGTGATACACTCATTAATTCCTACAACTAACTAGTCTAAATATATCACTAATGAGAACACGTATGCGAAGTTTCTCGCAAAACTGAGCTTAGACAAAAATCGCTCAACCACTTTTAGAGCTAGTTATTTATTAAAACTGATGATCTCAGGCCTGACCTCGTGGAAATTATGGATATCCATGATGAGAAAACCACCTTTGTTAATTCCACAAACTTTCTTACGCTGGCACGACGCGCGTTTCACCACACTGTGGCATATTCATAGGCACATTAGTATGCCACAGTGTGGTGAAACGCGCGTTTTGCCAGCGTAAGAAAGTTTGTGGAATTAACAAAGGTGGTTTTCTCATCATGGATAGTTATTTATTTATTGTGTTTCGTATTTACTGTAGTTAAAGAGAATGGATTTTGAGGAGCAATGGAGTCGAAAGGGATACCGATATCTGCACGCGGTGAAGATTGGTCTCGCCGACGGACGCTCGCGCACAATGGAAGGGGGATGGGGGACTTCTTGGCCTTCAAGAGATCCGGGGGAAACTAATCCCATTTCGGAATCGGTTCCACTTGGGATGTGCGGCCGTAATTGTATTGTCACACTCTCTCTCAGTCTCTCCCTCTCTCTCCCTCCCTCCCTCACTTAGTCTCCAGCTCTTCCCCCGTTTGCCGCGCGCATCTTCAGAACATGGATCGAAGCCAAAGCGAATATAAGGGGAGAAAAAACGTCGAGTACGACGAAGCTGAGGCCCTTGGTAATTGGAGACGGGAGAGGAATGATTGACAAGGAGAGGAAGTCCTGAGAGAGAAAGAGAGAAAAAGGACTTTGAAACCTGGAAGCCTCGGAATTCAGAGCAGATATCGGGAATTAGAACCGTCGTGCAGTGGGCTGAAATCGAATAAAGCTGGCCAAGAGTCAAAAAGTGATTTTTTCAAGCCAGGAAGCGGAAACTTTGCATCAATATTTTTAAAAGACATGTGCATGCGATGAATCAAAGCATTTTTCTTAGTCCTCTACAATTAACAATTTGCATGAGGTCAAAGTTGCACAAATGTCGCAAAAATTGTCTACACTCAATTTTCTCACGAAATCTTCAAAATCATGCCCTTGCTAAGCCTTTATGGGTGAAGAATTGGAATAAAAAGGGATGCAGTAAAATGAAAATGTTTTTCATCTTTGTTTTAATGTAGTCTACTTACTTTTTTGTCAGTATTTATCAAAGATATTAAACAAAATGGCGGACCCTCATTTTTGGTCATTTTTTTAATACATGTAGAGAAATAGCTATTTGCATCGCCGAGCATCGCGAAGTAACTTATATGGGGAAACTCTACAAAGCTTCCATAGTGTGAATCCGGTGAGTTATGCTGCGACCGTTTGCGACGCCGAATTTCACATCAGTTTTTCGATCGCGCGGTCGAGTCTAGTCCAACCCACCTGCAACGGGGATTAAGGTGGCGCGGCAAGTATGTGGAATGGATTGTAGCCGCATCCACTCCGCAATGGAGATTTTCGAGATACGAACATTGAACAGAGCCTCCATCTATTATATTTAGGAGGAATCGCGGAAAATATTACCCATTTTGTGACATAGGGTAAAGGTTTAGGAGGTACTGAAAGACTGCTTTCTTCGGGTGCACCGCGGGCGTTTCTCTTTTTAGCAACTTGACATCGCCTACTGACGATTAGGTACACTTTTAACGGAGACAGCATGGATTATTGTCTCTTCGAGGCCACCAACCCACAGCTGGTGTCGCACGTCTGCAACTCCCCCGCCCCCTGCACTGCGGTTGGGCGGACGGCGAAGGGTCGTTTATTGGGATCGTCATAAAGATGCTGGGAAAGGGATATTCAGCACGTCAGAAAAAGCGTGATAGGGAACACATTTTAGCGAACTCCAACATTTACAATTCACATATTACATACCCTTTTATCGGGAGAAGCTAGGTATAGGTTGAACACTTATTTGACAACGCCTCGCATACTTAGTTTTGCTTCATCAGGGCTTAGAATATTTTTATAAGGTATATGGAAGGTAATAGTATTCTTCTCCTGAAAAAACAATGATATTAAGAAGAGATCAAGTAAGCACCATCATCATTGGTCGTTCAATCCTAAGATTGGTTGACAGCAGCCCTCCATTCTTTCCTATCTAGTTCCCTTACTTCCTGGTAGTTCTTCCAATGTACTTTCTTCTTCATCTACATCTACGAAGTACCGTGCAAGCCACCACTAGGGTGTGTGGCACGGGGTGATTCCACACCAGGCATGCAGCACTCGTCCCAGCACAAGTCAGAACCTCGCACGCTTCCCCTGACGCTAGACACAGGCCAAAGCAGTCAGGAGAACAGTGCAAAGTCCAATTGGAAACGGAGAGTGATACGTAAATGAACGTGCAAACAATGCTAAACACACATATAGTGGTTAATATTACTGATACTGTTAATTTTTGAATACTATGAGATGCTACGGCACCGACCGGTTTTTTTAAACCAATAACCCCTTTACTTTATAACCCACTTCATGATCTACTCCCCGCCCTACTTTTGGCGGCTTGCATAAAAATAAGTAGAATATTTTCAACAATGTATAAAGAAATGTTTCTTTATTTGGTCTCTGTATTTATCCCTTGGCCTTCCTCTTGGGACTTTTCATTCTATTCTTCCTTCAATTATATTCTTCGAAAATCCATTGTACCTCAGAGTGTGCTCAATCCATCTGGTTATTCTTTACTGAATAGTGTTCCACATGGTATACCTTCTACTCTTCTGTAAACTTTTTCATTTCTTATTTTATCCGCCCATTTAATATCCAGCATCCTCCTCCAATACCAGGTTTCGAATGTTTCTAATATTCTCTGGTCTGCTCTTCCAGTGGCCAGTCCCGTCCCAAGGGTAGTGCGACAGGGACCGCTTCACTGGGCCCCGCCCGGACTTACCTCTTTCAGATGGCGCGGGGAAACGCGCACCCAAGTGTAAGGTGTGGGTGCGCCCGGGACCCGCCGATCTTATACATACGTCATATTTCGATCTTTCCCGAGCTGTCTGAAAGAAGCCAACTGGATTGGCCCAGTGCTTGTCGGTGTACATTTGTAACTTTCTTGAAATCATCATAATGTATGCATAGGTACAATGCGGGGTCATCCCTTAACGAAACTTCTTTTTTCCCAGGCTGGCCTATTCTTACCTTTTTGAAGTGAAAAGTTCTCTTGGGAGGGTTTACTCTACGCCTGCTCTCGGCTTGATTTCCATGGGAATAAACGCAAAAGGGTGACACTCGAAGCGTTAAATTTTAAGCGTTCCGTTCCCACTATCTATAGCACATATGAATATAGTACGGCGAAGAGATGAGAAAGAGAATGCGCGCCCTATATATATATAGTACATACGAATTTATTTATTATTATGTTAATTCACTTTAAAATTTTGTTTGTAAATAAAAGGTTGGGAATGCACGCCATTGATTTAAAAGATTCAGTTTTCAAGAATAGTACCTTATTATTATTATTATCGGAAATAAATGTCATTAATGTAAATAACGTCAGTATTGATAACTTAACTTGTATATCTCAATTTAAGCGAAAATATATTAGATCTGGTGGAGTTTCGATCAACCACAATTATAGTGACATCGTCAACGTCGTCACTCCAAATATAACACTTAATGCCAGACAGAGTGTCAATGAAATTGCCGCGAGCAATCTTGTAGGAGATTTATGTTCTGTAAAATGTAAAATAAATAAGAAAGATACTGTAATTATAATCTGCGTTTACATTTCACCAAATAATACTGTACAAAATGTAATAAAATTCTTACATTTCCAATTATTACCGTATACAAAAATTGGTTCGCGGATTCTCGGCGAAGACTATGATAAAATACCATTAATAATAAGCGGAGACTGTAATGTTGATTTTGGAAAAGATAATGCCCAGCCATTGCTAGATTTCTTTGAAAATGAATTAGGTTTGACAATGAATAACAATAGAAACGACGCAACAACAAAAGGTGGAATCTTTTTCATCTTAAATAAACCTGCCATATTTTACTTTAATATACACCATCAATCAAAATTTATTAGTTGAAGTTTTCACTTCTATCTACCGTCCCAAGACGGTAACAATTTTTTATTGTTATGCTGTCTCAGGACTGAAGTGGTGGAACTTATGCGTGGCGAAAGAAGAACTATTTGAAATTTTCCGCAGATGAATGTTTTACTCGAGTGCTTCCTTATTTTCAGGATTGAAAGCAAGAAAGCACTTAAAAAAAAATATAATGCTTCCTTACTTTCAAGCCTGAAATAATAACGGAAGACAAAAAGAGCTTTCTATCGTTTCAATGCATGAAAGTTTAAAATCTCCCCCGAGATATAATTCATTGCTGCGAGGAGTTGGGGGTGCGTTTTTAGTGAAAATCTGAAAGGTGTACATAAAGATGAAGGAGTATATCCTTCGTAATCACCTACCGATAATGAATTTCATGCATTAATTATGCAAAGTAATAGTTCATCATCAACAGCATTCCATCACTCCGGAGATTGGGATGCTGCATAATATTGCTCCATTCTATTTTTAGCTAATCGCTTAATTCCTTCATAATTCCTCACTTTGGGATCCCTCATAACCTGCTCGAACCATTCCTAACGTGATCTTCCTAAGGAAAGTTATTAAATATGTAAGGAGAATATTTTTAATGAAATACCTTGGGGATCGTTTTCATTTTTTCGTTTTGAGTTGCTCGCTTATTAGGTCAGGTGGAAGTTAGGGGGAATTATGAATTTTGTATCAGCATTTCCGTTCCATTATGTGTCTAAAGTGTATTCATATCCGGTGGATGAAGTAGCTACTCAGCCATTCCATTGGTTCCGGGTGTGAGCGTTTAATTTTAAATTTTCACATCAAATACTTCAACTAAAATATCCTGGAGTACATATTTAGTTAGCCATAGAATAAGGTAATTTACAACTTAAATTGCAATTGAAAAAATTAACTAGCACCGTTGTATTTGGAATAAAACTGTGGTTCCAGGTGTGACTAACACAAATGACACTCAATAACATAGACTTCTTTAACCTGTAATCTCTGTGCATAGCTTAAACATTAAATATTGATATTAATATCCGTAAGATAAGAGTTTTTTTCTTTGGTTTAATCTAATGGAGAAGTATCCAAAAGCATTATTTTTCTAGTTATGAATTTTTTAATAAGTTCCGGGTGTGACATGGTAAATTTCTGGGTGTGACCTAATTACTCTTTCTGCTTTACATTATGAGTAAAATTCAATTTTTCTCTCAAATTTTGGTAATGGCTCAGTATATTTGATTAATTAAGCTCAATTTAACCTTGCTAAGTCGAAATTTAAAATTGTAGAACAAAAAAACTTTTTTTATTTTTTCCATATTTGGGCTCACTTCAAATGGAATGGCTGTACTGCACTTGAAGAGTATTCAACACAACGCACGGTGCGTAACACTCTTGGGACGCCACGCCGAAATAGGGATATACATTCCGACTGTTTAATCCTCCACCTCAGTGAATCGAATCTGAATCCTTTACCGGAAGGGCGTAATTAGCTCTGCCCTTCATTGCCTTAATGGGCAAAATGCAAAAAATGTATTCCTCTTATATCATTCGTTTTTTATGTCAGGAAATTTTCTTACGATTTCAAATACGGTATCCAGGTATCCTTATGTACCTATACACGTCAACCGCCAGACATCGATAATTGTCTTAAAAAGTGAATAAAAAGTTGAAAACGTCACGTGACCCAAAACGGCACCCCGGTGGCTTGACGTCACCACATGGTATCGCTTGTCGGCTTCACGTGCATTTCAACAGTAAAGATCAAAATCATGCTAGTTCGCTGTCTTTCGTAACGGGAATGAAGACGATTATTTTCGTCCAATCAAACCAGTTCAATTGAAATAAAAATGCGTCGTATTACTCGAAGCATTGAGGTAGATGGAGAGGGCATGACGTCATAAAACTGTTACCTGGCAACCAAAATATCCACCATTTTGTTTCCCATTGTTCTTTACTTGACTGCCTTTTGATAGTACGGATGTGTGGACGCATTTGCGGGTATATAGTGAGAATATCTACCTACTGTTGAAAATTTAAGGCAAGTAACTTTTGAAACATATATTAGTTATTCGGAGATATTGATTCTTCTCGATTTTACTATGGTCGATTTTACCATGGTATTATTAATAATTTAAATAAATACAATATATTAAAATGAAAAATGTATTTTCCAGAAGTAATGCATGCTGATTTCAAGTGAGTTATCCATGGAAAACATCGTAAAATCGCAAAATCAGTGCATCAGCCCGTAAGCGCTGAGGTAAATCAGGGGGAACAAAGATGGTGGATTGACCATGCCCACGCCACAGCTTAACCCTTTCAGTCATACTGTCCATTAAAATGGACATACCCATTCGGGGCCTCTCCCCGAATAATTACATTGTGTCAAAGGTGGTGAAACACGGTGTACTTGTCCACTCAACCTTTCTGAGCATTACTAAGTTGCAAACCCTTACTTACAAGCTTGAGCTTTAGAAGAGAGAAGGCTTGAGTAGCAGATGGCTGCACGTAGAGTAAGGTCTGCTGTTAAGTAGCATGTATTATTTATAATTAAACAACTTCATAGTTAACTGCAGTTTTGTCAATTGTATTCGGAAAATGAAATATCATAAATTCCTTATGGAGTGGTTGATATACAATATTACATATGTTTTGTGATAATATGGCCCTGAAACATGGTGTCCATTTTAATGGACAAAATTACTCAAAGTGTGTGCATGTGCTTAAGGCATATTTCCCTATGTTTTGGACTTTTAGGTATTTCAACCACCAGAATACTCAGAGAAGCGGATATATTGAACTTCATTAATGATGGGAATATTTTGGAGATGGATTTTCTTGACAGTAGCGATGATGAGATGCACGATGAGAATAAATGAACATTGGCTGGCGTAAACATCATTTTCCCTGTATACCCCTACACCAAATTTGGGAAGCTGCTGAGGTAGAACCTTTTGTTGATCTATCGTCTCCTCGTAAGTACTTCAGCAGGTACATCCCCGAGGAATTTATTGACTGTATGATGGATATGACTAACAATTATGCTATACAAACCGATACGGCATGCCCCCCCCCACAAACAGACAAGAAATTAAAGTGCTACTTGGGCTTCATATTATTATGGGAAATCTTGGTTATCCAAGGGTAAGAATGTACTGGAAAAGCGCAATTGGGATTCAGGTTTTCAAGAAGTCAATGGATATCAATAGGTTTTACAAACTACAGAACAATTTGCATGTTGTAAATAACTTGGAAGTGGATATAAGTAAGGATCAATTTCACATAGTTAGACCTCTTTACAACGCCATTCGATCGCGCTGTTTGCAATTAACTCTGAAAAAGGAACTGTGTGTCGAAGAGCAATTTATTCCTTGTAAAGGGTTCTTGAATGTAAAACAATACATTAGAGGAAATCCTTCTCCATGGGGGGTCAAAGTATTTCATTTGTATGGGAAAAGCGGACTGTCATATGATTTTCTAATTTATCAGGGTGTGACAACTGAAGTTAAAAAAGAAATGCTGCTACAAATTGGGCATGGTGCTTCAGTTTTACTGCATTTAATTGACAGAATATCAAGTGCAAATCATGAGTTGTACTTTGATAACTTTTTTAGCTCCTATCACTTGTTGCAAATATGCAAAAGGAAAAATATTCTGGCTGCAGGAACTACAATAATAAACAGGTTTTCTAAACTCCCACTAATGCCCGATTCGAAAATGAAAAGAAAGGGTAGAGTATATTGTGAAAAAGTGTGTATCAGGGACGATGACGTTATTCTTACAAAGTGGGTGGACAATAGAACAGTTGTGATGGCCTCCAATTTCATTGGAAAGGGATATATGGATGAAGCGAATCGCTGGGATAGGAAGGAAGGAAATTATGTCCATATAACTATGCCTGAAGTAATTAGCAAGTATAGTTCTAGCATGGGAGGAGTGGACAAACTTGATTTTTAATCACCTTGTATAGAACATTTACTCGCTGCACTGCCCCCTAGAACCCCCGATTTGGGGGCTGCGCCCCCAATTTTTTGGGGTGATTGACAAAATTTTAGTATGACACCATGTTGCTAAGACACTATAAAGGATAGAGCGTAGGGATAGGCATAAAGTTGTAGGCATTGCTAATATCTAAAAGAAACTGTAAACACATTTGTCCTCCGACTTCTACTTTAGAAGTTACAGTGAAAAAACCGAACAATGGTAATTTTGCGCCATGTTTCAGTGAACTATAAGTGTAATAGAAGTTACCATGGCAGCTTGTTGGAACCCAAAGTTGTGCCTCGATTTACTTCACTTCCGAATGGAAGTGGCTAAATCTTTGATAAAATCACGAAAATCTGATAAGAAAAGGGGTCGACTACCTAGCACCGGTGAAAGGCCAAGCCCCAAGGTACAAAGAAGGGACACAAAAGGGCTTTGCTCAGATGCTCGGTATGATGGTATGAACCATTTTCCTGAAATGTATGCTAAAAAAGAGGCTACAAGGTGTAAATTAATGAAATGCACAGAAATTAAATGTGTATCTACTGTTTAAAATGTAATCGCCAACTTTGCTTAGCTAAAGATAAAAATTGTTTCAAAACTTATTACACGAAATAAATTACGCATGTGAATATAATAATACTGTATATACATAAATTTTATCATTATGAGATCATATGGAGTATTTTTAGCCAAAAATATTCCTAAAAATCAATTTAAAACAAACGGTAAAACCAATGCAAGTGGCAGGTACTCATAAAAGAAAAGTACCCTTTGAGTAATTTTGTCCATTAAAATGGACATGAACAAAAAATTTCAGCTGATGGACAAATCAACATAATTTTTGGTAAATATGTTTATAAGACCATAATCAACGTAAAACATACAAAAAATAATTTTTAACTCTATGGAAAAAAAGACTGACTGAAAGGGTTAAAGCATTGGGCACCATAGCAAGCGTCCTCTCTATCTACCACAATGACTGGAAGCGATATAGTCCCGTGACGTCATAAGCCGTATTCTCGTTTAGACGCTTCGAAGCGCGCGACATTTTCAACGAGAGTGTCGTCACTAAACAGCATCGTCTGTTGACGAAATGTTTTGTCCTGTTTATTCAAGAATATGAAATTCACCGAAAACTAGTTAAAAATGGTGCATATATGAAACTCCTCAGTGAACTCGGGAGACTGAAGTATGTTTACCTCGTGGTAAAAAAATTGGAATTCAATTCAAAATTAAACATTGAATCAGGCAAAAGTTAATCTCACAGCATAATATGGAAAAAATGATCTTTGACTCAATCTCACTAGAAATAGCAACTCATTATAATAAAGCTCTCGTGACTCTCAACGTTTAATAGGACATCCGAAATATATGCAAGGTTAAACGCCGTTATTTTCCTCCCGTATTACAAAATGTCAAAAATTGAGGCGTCAGCCAAATTTAAAAATGGGTGTTCACAAATTGTTGGCACGTAACTTCGCGTGTCTCCTCTAGTATTCAACCGCAAAATTGTTTAACTGCCACCCTTTATTATTTCCTGTGATACGCTAATTTTTCCCTCCATCATACCTACTTTATTTATTTTTTATTCTCATTTTTATCTCACCTTCCTTTTCTTCAATACCTTTAAACGACTTTTATCTTTCGCATTCCCCAAAATCATGCTCATTGTTAAGTTATCTTTTCACGTAGTTTGTGAAAGTTCACTATTTGCCCCCTATTGTGTTTTTTATGGTGCGTTTCCATTAGGAGGCATACTTTTTCCTCACGACTAACATTTTTAATTTATTTTTAATTTACAAATATTTGAGGAGTTTCCCTGTTCGGATTAAAGCTTGCTCTATACATTTTATGCCTCGCCAGCATTGTTGTTCGGGGAGTTGTGTCGTGTGAAATTGTTTTGATATATCTTTCTTCCGTTTTTTTAGTAAACTATCAATCAGCGTTTCTAAGTAGCCGTTGCATATGACTATTTTTATTGCTGTTGTGTACCCCATAAATTCATTGAAGATGTAGGTCTTCCGGGTTTTCCTCTGCACTGGTCCATTATGTAGGGACCGGCCGGCCAGCCAACAGTTTCGCCGGCGTTGGAGTCGGCTTCTTCAGGTCAGTGAAGTGAAGATGCAGGTTCTTTGGCCGTATTTTGAGATTAGAGCTTCGACTCAATCTTACTAGTTCAACTGTTGTCCCTACATAATGGACCATCGTGGAGGACAACCCGGAAGGCCTGCATCTTCAATCTCATCAAGCCGCGGAAGCCTTCACGGATTCCATAAATTCATTCATAGTTGTGTTCAGTGCTCTCTTTACTATTCTATGAAATGATGCTAATTTTTTGTTGGATTCGTGTTCAAAAGGGGTACAATTTTTCATTCGTTTAGTGTCCATCATTCTTCACAGTCGTCTTTATTTCTTTTCCATTGAATTCGCGATTTTGTGTGAATTTTGTAAACTCACTCGCCTCCATTTTCATTTGTAACGGGTGAGTGGGCTATCTGTCAGGTCAGAAATTAATTAAGAATCAGGAGTGGTGAGTCAAACAGATTAGGAATAATTCAATGGAAGACTGTGGTTGATATTATCCGGTAGAACACCAATGATAACGATTTCAGAAACGGAAGTTTTGACGTTTTGCACTGCTGTTTGTTCGACGTGACTGGGTTATCTGCAGGGCTTTTTTCCATCGCTCCGATATCGCCATTACAGACGTCGAGAAATTATTGAAATAAAGAAAATAATACATTACACCAAATCAGAAATTCGTCATTATAAAATCATTGGATTTGAATCAGATTGGTTGGCCAAAATAATCAGATTCAAAAGTGGTGTAAGTCAATTTTGCGCCATAGTATTTTATTTAGATGAGCTGAAGTATTCCTCCACTCGATTTATGTTTATTGCATAAATGATGTGAGTCTAGCATCAGTATTTTTCTACGATAAATCAGAAACTCAGGGTTTATTTAAGTGTTCATTTTACATTAAGCATCATTTCTCAAAACAGTCAATTTTGACTTACATCACTTATATATAGGCTCAATTATTTGTATGTATGCTCAAGCCTATGTAAAATTTATCTTGAAAACGGCTCTTATGATTTTGATGAGACGTTATTTGTGCTTTCCAATCGCCTTTCGCAGATTAGCTCACATTTTAGAGGACGTGAACACGCGAGCACACATTCAAGTCGACGATTAGAACGATCTGCGCTGAAGTGTTTACAAAATGGTGGGACGATATTAAACTTCATAAATAGGTGGTCAAACTCGTCACTTTAAATATTACACTCCGAATTCATATTTATTTTTTTGAAGTAATCATCACAATTAACTTAGACATTGAGGTAATCCTGCCCAGAAAAAAATAGTACTACTAATCTACATCTACAAAA
This sequence comes from Pyrrhosoma nymphula, assembly GCA_963573305.1. NCBI lineage: Eukaryota > Metazoa > Arthropoda > Insecta > Odonata > Coenagrionidae > Pyrrhosoma > Pyrrhosoma nymphula. The sequence goes on along the minus strand of OY754335.1, from coordinate 31,636,304 downwards.
TACCCTGCAAGCCACCTCAGGGGTGTGTGGCAGGGGGTGAGTATTCACCAACATCCATTACACTATACCCCAAAGTTAGTGTAACTACGGCTAATTATGCATTAGCATAAATCGCTTATGCTTGTCACGAGACGAAGCCTCACAAGCATGCACTGCACTACAGATTTTATCACAATGGACAGAGACCGTTAATATATATGTATTTTACAACTACACAAATGGACAGAGACTCAAGACTTATGTAGAAAATATGTACGGCGTCCTGTTAGTAAAGGCTTAACTACGTTGAAATCAATTATTGAGAAAAAACACAGTGTATACTTCCACAAACACTTACTAGGATTCATCAGTTCAGGATGAATCACAGAGCGAGGCATGTACTGTTGAAGTAAGGATTTCCTCATAGTTACCCCTGAGAACGTCGAATATATCGTAAACGCAAAAACAGTGAAGAAGGCAAAAGTAGCACGTTTCCGTGACTAAAATGAATCTGTTCTGCGCATGACGTCAACCGGATGACACGAGAAGCCGAGGACTAGAGAATTAGCGTGAGAATAATGGATGAAAGTTCCGATAATTTAGTTTTTAGCAACGGCACAATGGAATCAAGTAGATATTTGCATCATCAAGTGGTGATACAAAACATATTTCATCGGTCATAATTAGTAAATTTTTAGTTTGAGAATGCAATCTTGTTTGCAGCTGAAATAACCCTAGCAACAATTTATTTACAGATGAAGTTTTCAAAATCTTACCATTTTCAACATTAAAGTTGTCTACTCTCGGGCAATCGTGGACCCGCTTCGCCCGGGTAAATGTATCAATGACATATCTGCAAAAATTCTATTCTCTCATATGTTTCCTAGCATTGCTGATGTATCCAAATACTACTCAAGTATGAAACACATAATGCACTCCTTACTCTTGATGTAATCCTAGCTCTTGATGTAATCCAAACTATATCACAGCGTTTGACCCAAACGATGAGCAACGGCTACCTTTTATTAGTAGTACCATGCTATTTAGGTGTTTTTATCGTCCTTTTAAAGTTTAGCTCCATTGTTACAGCCGCTGTTGTTTTTTTATTAACGGGAAAAGATGAAACATGCCGTAGCCAATGAAATGAACGATTGGTGGGCTTGCGAAAATGTGATTTTCATCGTCATTCCAAAAATCAATTTACTCAGATCGTGATATTTCTTCACGAATTCGCGCAATGAAAATTTACAATCCGATCGAAGAAACGCCACGATAATTATCGAATGTGAAAATATCAAGTTTATCGCATGTTTTTTGTCGAATCAGTATTCTCGAGTCGTCACATCTTGTCCGTATGCGATAGTTATTGATTGGAAAATATTGAGTGATTGCGTAACATGCGATGCTTCTATGAAATCGTGGGACATTTATCTATTACCGCGTGCGATAGCTGTCACGGACTTTCTAGAATTGACCCCAGATATTTTACTATCAACGAACCCTAGGTATAGAATGAAAAATTAACTTTGTGTCACTATCGCAACTGAAGTCATAATAGCACTGATTTATTGATAAGAAGTGGGTATGCCACGTCTTGCCACCACTTGCATTGGACTTGACTTAGAGACAGACCTCTTACACGATCGTGCAAAGAGACACGTACTACGAACTTTGAGGTCTCTAGAAAGGAGAGGGCCGTGGAAGGGTGTCCGGGTGATGCCGCCTCCTCTCCCCCACCCTTTGGCCCGGGCACCCGGCCCGGAGAAAGGACGTGATGGCAGATGGTGGCTCGAAGAATTTCCGGAACGGACGAAAAGCTTGCCAATCCTTGATAAGCTCGTCTCATCTGCTTTATTTATAATATATTTTTTATGTACTGGGACTTCTCTTCGAAATGAAAAAAAATACATAATATATGAACGTGCCCCCAAATTATGTACCTATTGGTGGGGAACCTTCCCCCTCCCCGAATCAGCACATCCGTTATCCTTCTCCGGAAACCGAGAAATTCTTCGAATTCACCGATTCGCAACCTTTTGGCGCATGTGTACAAGGCCCTCCTCTTCCACAACCCACGATTCCCCGGCCCTTGAACCATTGTTCTCCCCTTAATTATCTAATGCTGGCTCATCCGTTCAGGTAGTCATCCATGTAGAAATTTTTTTCGGTCGCCAGAGTTGAAATGTTGACCCGGACATGAGTCGGGTTCTTATTTAGTTGTCAGCGTGATGGAATAACCAGAACTCGCTATCCGTTCAGAGGAAAAATATTTATAAAAAGTTCATCTCCCCATCTGCTGTGTTGGTAATTGGCGACGTTTTTCTCAGTATCCGCGTGCACTATTAATGGGTTCTGATTGGATCTCCTTTATCGTGTTTTCATCGAAATAAAAACGTACCGTTCTGTCCATTTAGCCGAGTCGTTTGTTCCAGAGTTTGCGAGCTATCAAAACGTTCACTTTTCAGTTTTTCTGATGTTTTTTTTCTATTCTACCTCACGTCAAATTTTGCAGACAGCCACGAGGCTCTCCTGACTCATAGTCACCCCCATGAGTTGCCTGGAGAAATTAATCCTAGATCTAGATGTATGTAAGTATCTAAATAAAAACGTGTAAAGTCAATCTGGTCGTCCTCCATTTCATTGAAACGTATTTCCTTAAAAAATACAATTTTCACCGACGAAATCTTTCGCAATCGTCTTTGAGATTGTTAATTTCACTTGATAGACCACTTCCCTGCATCACAATGACGGTGTTGTGCCTTGGTAAAATCCGAACAATACATCTGAATGTTATCCCAAGAATACCTATCATAGCTGCAATGAATTAATGGTATGGTGATTCTTGTTATTAATTTCTCTACCAATATCCGATTTCGAACTCTTAAACTATGCAAAGGGTTTAAATAATGGACTCAGAAAGTAATTTAGTTCAATCCGTTACTAGATAGAGTTCGTTCAACGGTATCAGAGCTGCGACGTTCGATATTCCCAATTTGAGGAAACAAACAGCACTCCTAAGGGTATCGCACAAAGTTACTCCCCAAACCCATTCATTGAAGGGGTTCAGAAGTTCTTCAGTTCATTTTCCCATTTGAAGTCCTTTCCTCGATAGGACTCAATGCTCCTTAGAGCGGCATTACTACTTTGTAGATTCTAATCCAATTAGGTAGTTAGTCCTCCTATTGGATGGAGATTCCAGATGGATCGTGTTAGCTCTAGGGCATCGCAGAACATCCGTCAATAGCTGGGACTTATGGCTCGGAAAACAATGTCCTTGCTACGGTGCAAAGTTAGTCCGCTTACTCATCGTTAACTGCAGTGCAATTGCAATCGGTGGCAAAATGGAGAACGGAGTGTAAAGGACCAGTATAATCCTTCAAATGTACGAGGAGGTAGATCACAGGCTACTAGTTAGCGTGTGCTATGCAGTGGATCGTAACTAAATGAATAACTGAACCTAAAAGTTGCATAGGTGCCTAAATGCGCCCACAAGAATGAAAAGTACAAACTAGTACTATGTAGTGGTCTATTTTTACCACGTTTTTATTAGTTCTGTTTCCGTCATGTCTGTCTGTCTGTTCGGGTGGAATATTGCAACCGAGTTTAAACTAACTTCCGATCAACTAGAGACTTGAAATTTTAACCATAGCTCAGAAGTGAATGACAATGCAATATTAGCTAACTATTATAACAATTAATTGATCAATTAATTAACAATTTATTAATTAACGTATTTCCTGATGTGCTAGTAGAGGCTTGTAATTTTAACCATAGCTCAGAAGTAGATGACAATGCAATGTTAGCTACATGTTATAACAATTAATTAATTGATTAATTAACGATTAATTAATTATTTCAATTCCACACAGTGTCAGCTTAACAGAATCTTAAATAAATCGGGAATTTCCTATGTGTCCCTGTCAGAGTCTCAACAAGATGTATAAAATCGATTGAAAACTTTTACCCGCGTATAAGACTAAAAAGAAGAAAATAATTAATTAAATTAAATTTTTTTTAATATACTACGTTTTTAAAACGGACTAAAAAGTATAAAATAATTTTCCCTGGGCCCCTCTAAATTTTTTAGTGTGAATTTTTAGTGGCTATGGAGATATTTGTAAGACTTGAAGAGAAAAACGTGGGGCGCAGGTAGTAGATAATGGAAGTAGATAATCCGGATGAATTCACAACCAATTTCAGTGCATTGCAAATGGTATTAACTGTGGGAGTTTGCTCAACGACACCTGGTCCTTTTACTCCTCCTTAATTATCATGGGTTGCCTGCGCCCCACGTTTTTCTCTTCAAGTCTTACAAATATCTCCGTAGCCACTAAAAATTCACCCTCAAAAATTTAGAATGGCCCAGGGAAAATTATTTTATACTTTTTAGTCCGTTTTAAAAGCGTTTTTATTTTAAAAAAATTTAATTAATTATTAAATTCTATTTTTCTTACACTATTTCAAAATTCAGGTCAGCATAATTTCAACTCCTCAATTGTCCATTCTTTTCCTCCTTTACTCCACTTACCTGATATTTTCCCGTCCATTACAGCCATTTGCATCCTATTACTTTTTCAAAAAATCTCCCACTATATTCACCACGATCGCTTCCTTTTTTCCTAAATAATTACTAATTTCCTTTCCTTGTTTGCTGGAACCTGACTTCCCGAAGCACGATTTCTATTTTCAGTTGTGCATGCACTCCTGTTCCGTGGTAAATTTTTGTAAACCCGGTCTCCGTTATTCATATCGTAAGACTCTTTTTCCACAATCCCTCCAGGGTTCTTCCCTATTCGAAGCTGTTGACTCGGATGACCATGAATGCTGCCCGCTAAGAATCATAATAGCCCCTTGCCACCCTTGTGAAAATTGTGCCTGACCCTACCTCGGACCTATATGCTTTCGGAATGTTAGCGATGTGTCACCGCTGACCATACGACAGTCAACTGACCCCATGAGTCCCAAGGAATCGTCCCAAAACTAGAACAGACCGCGGAATGCGAAAGCTTTTACGACGCCAGGACATTGTTCCACAACGGGTTTTCCATGTTGCGATATGACTGCGCAAGGGAGAGAAGGTTTTGGAACCTGAAAATGGAATGCGACATTCAAATAATCATGTTCAACCTTGTCTTGAAGTCTTCAGCCTTGGGAAATCATTTGGCGTCTTATTTTATAAAGCAAAATATAAAAAGTCCACTTTTTGTACAGCTACAGTTTAAGCGGTTAGATTATGCCAACCATAATTTCTTGTGTTCTATTGTTCTCAACAATACAATTTTAAAAAATAAATAATAGGCTACATTTTTATTTTCAACACAGAAACAGAAACACTGCAATTTCCGCACCTCATTTCATTATCCACGACCATGGACAATAAAATGCAGGGTGGAAATTGTAATGTTGTTATACAGGAACTTTTCTCGGGTTTCCTACCGGGTGAATGGCTCCATGTTCGCCTACATCATCAGGGTAGATGAGTGTCGAGGCACATGTTGGGTCGCTTTATATTTTCCCTCATCATTGTCATAAGCGAATCAACTATAAATATACAAAGCGAAAGCAATATATAAAGCGAACCAACATGTGCCTCGACACTCATCTGCCCTGATGACGACGCCCGAGTCGGACATCAAAACGTTGGCGAACATGGAGCCATTCACCAGGTAGGAAACCCGAGAAAAGTTCCTGTATACCAACATCATTCGCCGGGAAAGCACCAGATCTTACTGTTATATTGGTATTTCACCTTTCAATCCTGCCAGGAATGATTTCCATATCGCTAAGTCCGTGACAGTCAACTATCTCTGGGAGAGTATTTTCTTTTCAATTTACTAGAAATTTCTATTCAGCCTCAAATTTAAGAGATTTTGGAGTAAATAATAATATCTTTTTTAAATATGGTTTATGAAATTTTAAAAAATGTCAAATCAACTCAAAACTATCAGAATGCTGCTTAGTACCGTCTTATCTAGACACTTTCATAGTGAATTGTAAGTGATTTTTGGGATGCAACATTTTTGCGTATTTGCGGAAGGCATGAATATCTTCATTCGTGGCCTAGCACGGCGGCAGTGCTGGTATAGGATGCAACCGCATGGGTTTTGGCTTCCTTGAAGTTCGTTGCACCCTTGTATTGGCATCTTTGATGGACCGCAAGGGATTCACATCCAGTTTCCTTGTATCCTCCTAAATTGCTTCCTGAATAAGGAAGCCTGGGTAGCGTAGTGCTCTGCGCATTGGCTCGGCAAGACAACAGTCCGTGGTTCGATTCCCGGTCAAGGCCGATTTTTTCCTGTGGCAATTTCTCCCATAGAAAACCCACTTCAGACGTTTTTATTCCTAAATGGATTATCTCCATCACTCTCGTCACTAATTAGCTTCGTTTATATGTTTAATGCATAGACTAATTAATGTACACATGTCTGCAGATAATTTTAACAAGGAACTTAATATTATAAAATCTATATCAACCCTTAATTCTCTCCATCACTCTCGTCACTAATTAGCTTTGTTTATATGTTTAATACATATACTAATTAATATACACATGTCTGCAGATAATTTTAACAAGGAACTTAATATTATAAAATCTATATCAACCCTTAATAATTTTGATACCAGCATTGTTTTTAAATTAGTTGACCGTGCTCGCTTGAAGAAGGCCACTCAGACACTTACCAGGTTAACTCCACTTCAAGAAACACCTACTACCTATCGAAAGTTAGGTAGTAGGTAGTAGGAAACACCTACTACCTACTACCATTGTTTTAAATGTGATTTAAAAGCTACAGAAAATTGTTACTATTGAGGAATACAATCTATCATTTTACAATCCCATGACGGTTGGTATCTTACTGATTAACTAGAAATACAACATTGACAAGATGGATAAAAGTTGTGCCTGCAAGCTCAATTGGAAGGAGAGTTACATTGGCCAAACCGGCAGGAAGTTTTCTCCCAGAATTATAGACCACAAAAATAGAGCTAGAGGGATTATTAGTTATTGTTTAGGGTTAGTAGGGTTATTGGTTAGGGTTAGTAGTTATTATATACCTATTGTGTAGTTATAGTTTATGAGATTGTTAGGATTATTATTATTTATGGGTTAATGTATTGAGGGATATAAGACCCGGGTTTGCCCAGCATCAAGAGGACATTTTAGTGATTTTGAGACAAAGTTTTTACATTATCCTACAGCATACCCTCGCCCCGAGTTATCTCTTCGAACCACCTACTTTGCTTCCTCCTAATGTCATCCACAAGTTTCCTCTCCTCACCCGATTTCCCGCACTTCCTCATTTCGTATTCCTTTCGATCCACCGAACTTTCTCCGTCCTCCTCCAAACCCACATCTCGAACGCCTGCAGGCTATTCTCGTCGAGTTTTCTCCGAGTTCACGTTTCTGTACAATACAACGCCACACTGTGGCCACACTCAATGTTAAACTCTTCGCCAACCTTATCATCACTTTCTTACCCAACGTTCTCGTCATCTTATTGTATTTCCGTTTTAATGTGCCTGCTCCCCCTAACATTTTCCTCGGGCGTACTATCCGAGTACTCAAATTGCTCTACTGCTCTAGTTCTTGGCATCCTACTTTAATGAGTCTCCTGGCTTTCTTGCCTTAGAAAAACTCAGTACTTTTGTTATCTTACGATAAATCATCATTCCGTATACAACGCACAAATTTTAAAATTCATATACGAAAGCCTACAATCCCTGGAATGATCGACGAAGCAATCCGTTCCGGTCGCATTTCTACATCTACATCTACAAAGTACCCTGCAAGCCACCTCAAGGGTGTATGGCAGGGGGTGAGTAGTCACCAACATCCATTCCGTCCATCGCACATTCTCCATTCTCCTCTACACCCGCGTGAGGGTATAAAAATCCTATTTTTGCTGACAAAATGGGATTTAGTTCTCGTTTCATATCTAGTGTTTCGACATTTCCTGTACTTCGTCAGCCTAAATGGTGCGGCGGGTGTCGAAATATCAAGAGAAAAATGCGATGTTCGCGGGCGGCGACTACGAGTTGGGAGTGCCGTGGAGGGGAAGAGAGGTGTAAGGGGAAGAAGTCCTTTCGCCTCCCCTCCCAACCCCCTCCCGATTCACCAATTGCGGGTACGTAACGCAACCCGCATGTCGCGAAAGTGAAGCGGTATTGCAGGGAACTTACATTGCCGATGCGTCTTCCACGCGGAAAGGGGGGAGCCGAGACTTCGCTGTCCGCCGAACGGCAACCGAACAAATATTTGGTAATCAATCATAATCGTACATTATAGTGCTCTGCAGGCCACCTCAAGTGTGTCTGGCAGAGGGTGATTTTTCACCACCGTGCATTAGGTATACTATATCCTACAATCAGTTAATGAAACTACAACCATTGATGAATGAGCAAAAACCTGCAAATACCTGGCAGTAGGTGAATTTTCACCAGCATGAAGTGTATATACGCTATCAACATAATAAAAACCATTATCAATAATGTATTTTGCAATTACATTGGTGCACAGAGATACAAGAGTTACACAGGAAGCATGCGAGACGTACTGCTAGAAATATATATGTGGGAAATTTAGAAAAAAAAGCATTAGAGAGCAAATTAAATAATTTTCTACACCGCTTATCGAAGAACAAACATAATTGAAAATTTTCAATGGCAGCTATTATGGTCTCTTAGCGCTCGCGAGAAATATGATATTTTAAACGTGTCCGTTCTGCAGTCTATTTCCCTAATCTTAAGCTTATGACCCAATCATCCATAGTATATCTGGTTCCATAAAATGTTCTAGACGTCGTCAGAAAATTGTATGGCTGTTATGCATCATACTATTATTACATTCACTGCATCTTTTTCACTTTTTCAAATTTGAAAACATACCTATTGTTTACATCCTCACGATGTGTCGTGAGGATGTAAAAACAATTCTCCTCTCGTAGTATGAAAAAATGTTTAGATGCTTCTTGAATTTATTTATTGCATGGTGCTTGACCACTCCTAAATATTTAACGTTTACAATAATTATGCTGTAACCTCCCATGCGCTGCTTCTCTAATTCTTCCAAGTACTGCAAAATTGGGAATGAATATAAATCTGATATTCCATTGATGTTACATAGTATATCCCAACATAAGACCATGCAGTAATTTAGATTGTCCACCGCAATCGCCAACAATCGCCAGAAAACTCAAATTTAAATAAATAATATATGCCATAATGAGTATCGTTCTTTCATAGAAAAACGGGCCTAAATTGTCGACGTATGACTGTTTTCTGTCGCTGTCATCGCTATCCACATTCATGTCAAAATCGTCCAACTCGCAACGCTAGTTGTCTCAGTGCACGGAGTCTATATTCGTCTTCGAAATGAATGCATCAGGAGTAGAGCGATGTGAAGACTGCCAAAATTTACGAGTGATCGAGAATATTTTGGCTCGCAGCATTCATCGACGGACGGAATTCGCAAATGGTGTGATTTGTGAGAGGACGACCTAGAATATGGAGGATAGAGCGATACTATGTGCGGAACGATCTATAAGGTGGGGGATCACACAGTTCAAGATGCCAAGGCAATGAATGGCATGAAAATAAGAAATATATATATTTTCTTGTCCACCGCTCCAATTAAAACACTCAGTATTAAAAGCAAGATGAAGGACTTTGAATCGTAAAGACATTTACGCATTTTGATGTATCATAATAACATGTTAAGGGAACAAATTTGGAATTTGTGGTCATGCCTCCTCAGCTACTGGTCAATCGCCGATCTTATCCTTATTGGTGTTCGTGGCGTTTGAAGAGTGGAATTTGATTCATTGCAGTCACATGGTACAATTTGGTCATATGAGTTCAGTTTGATCTATTTGAAAGCTAATCTCGGTGGCGGCGGGGTCAAGTCCTTGCCGACTAATCCTGGAGTCACAGGATTGAGTTCCGCTTGGGTTGTCCACTCATGGCATGGGTATTACCTTCAGACGTCAGTTAGAGGTGGGAGCTTTGATTCATTTCGATAGTTCGATTCATGTCAATGACTGGATAATTTTGCTTTTCATACGTTTCTGGCTACGACTTTCCTTCGATTCCGATAAACCTCTCTTTGTATTTTCATTAGTTTTAGATCGAATTTTTGTGTTTCGGCCCCTGGGATACCTGATGACCAGACAAGAGTGTCGCATCGAGGTCTTGAAGGACCGAGGAATACCAGAATCGTCCGGAAAGCACAAAAACATTGTAATTGACATGAACCAAATCATATGAATCGAATCAAAAACATAAATGGAAATTACCAGCCCTATAAGCTATAAGATGGCTATGGAAGAGAAGGGGGTGAAAGACAAAGTCCTCGAAATAAAGCCGATTATGTTGTGAGGGGGGAAGAGGGGAATTTCTGAGTGAAATTTTAATGATGAAATCCAGTTGGTAGGAATTACTTGAGCGGATACAACAAAAAAAGCCTAATTTCCTCACCGCGCGGCCACTCAAATCATAATGAGGGAAACACCGCGATTACTGTGGTGAGTGCCTCGTAGGGATTGGAAATTTAAATCCAGAATCGATTTTCGATTATGGTTTTTGAAATCGATTTTCTAAAAATTCGATTTTTTTGTCCAATATAATCGAAAAATCGAAATCGATATTTTAAAACAGTAAAGTATTTGTCTGCTGAAATACGGATGTGCTGTTGTAACAAAATGCAAAATATGGGTTAGTGGAAGCACTAGGGATAAGAACTGAATACGGTTAAATTTATTTGTACAATATATTATTTTAAAGATATTAATAAGGTATTGGAAAAAGGGATTGGAAAATCGATTTTCGATTTTAATCGAAATCGATTTTCCAATCCCTAGTGCCTCGCTTGCCGTTCGGGGGACGCGTGGCGGAAAGGGAATGATGATTCCTTGGAGCCTGTCGCACTCAGCGGGAGACAAAACAAAGGTGATCAGCCACTTCATCAGGCACTAATTTTAGAGATTTTAATCCAATAAATAGAAGCCGTTTTCCTTGGGATATAGCCGCTGAGAGGCACTACTACCCTGCGAGCCGTCGCACAGTGGGGCAGAATCCCTTACAGGTGGCCAAAATATGAAAAATAATTGCACAATTGCTTTGAAAAAGTATATACTAACGTTTATGAGGGTGCATACAAAAATGCTAATGTTAAATTTTCAAAATTTGTATTTTTTTCGCAAAAAGGTTTTTTAAAAATTTTAATAGAGTTATTTAGCATTAATATTCGCATTCCAATGTTTTGGACGTTGCTGAACACAAATTTGAAGTTAAGTTTGCAAAATAATAATTATTGCAAATTTTAAAAGAAAGAAAATAGTTCTTTTAGAATTGAGAATAAAATAAGTAGAAAGATTCTGTTCTTGGAATTTCCCGAGAAAAATTTTAATTTCATACATATGAATGTGATCAAGTACATACATGCATAATATTATTTGAATTATACACAAATACATAAAATGTACACAGTAAAATATATGCATTTTTTATATTTATACGCCTGTTCTGCATTTTTACCACTGTCTGTGTGCCTGAGTCAAACTTTCCATTCCTCTTCTGTGTACGTAATTGCTTCTCTGCCGGTGAGTGAAACTATCCTATCGCCATCTCTTGGCGAACTCCACGGGATATTCCTGTCATATCATTCCTGTAGGTTTTCTTACATATACAAACCCGATGATTCCAGTGATTTTTTAGTAGAATAGTTAGCATTAGGCCTTTGCGATTATTCGATTAATTGAATCGCCGATTCAATTATTTTTACAATTGATCGAATATTTCAGCACATCGATATCGATTGCGGTAATCGACTCGATTGTCAATTTTTTTCAAGTGTCAATAATTGTTCTATTGTCAATTGTTATTAAATTCATAATTATTGACCGGCAATCGATTAATTGACGCTTATTGACGGTGGTGACGGCCACTATTTACCCCTCCCACCCTCCAGAAGTTATCTAGCTATCCCGGCAACTAGCACTGCGTCCGAGAGGTTGCTCAGTCTCGGCGGGAACATTGTCGTCGACACACGCCAGTGTCTGTCGTATGAACACGCTGAGGATCTCATCTGCATGTCTCCTAATAGCGGCATATTCCTTTACTTAATTAATAAAAGCTAACTTTTTGAATTATTTTGCTGTTTTTCAAATTAATTCTTTCATTCTTCTCATTGGCAAAGAAAATCCTTTAGCGGCGATTACACACAGGAGTTGACTCCTATACGAGTCCACTTGGAAGGTGAAACTTGGACGTGTAACATACCTACTCCTATAGGAGTTCGCCATCGATAGTGGCGGAATTCGTTACTTGGACGGAGTAGCCGCCATCCTAGTTGTGGTTCGAAGTGGAGTCGACTCGATACAAATCGATCAGATAGGAGTCAACTCCTGTTTGTAATTGCGGCTTTTGAAAAGCACGATCCAATTGAGTCCTGTCAATTAATTGGTTGATGTCAATTAATTGAGCAATGACAATTAATTGGCCATTGTCAATAAATTGAATTACTTCAATTAATTGACAATGACTTCAATTAATTGTCATGTCTTCAATTCCTGACAATTGAATCGATCACATTTTCAATTATTCTTATAATTGATCGATATCGATTATTATCGATAATCGCACCAGGCCTAGGCAGCATGGTGGTCTGCGCATTCGACACGACATCGAAAGTTCCGTAGTTGATTCCCGGCTTAGGTGATTTTTTTCACCTGGAATCGGCGATCATTCTATCTTCACATCACCATTGTATTATCACATTTAAAACTTCCAATATTTCGGTGAAAGTAGCTTCCACCTTTCTCTAGGTAGAGAGTAAGACTTCTTACTCTCTACTTAGAGAAAGGTGGAAGCTATTATATATATATATAAACATACATACATACATATTCAATCGAATAAAAATCACACGTGGTGAAAATATATTGAATAAGGCGTCACAGGCATGACATGTTAAAACAGTGACACAAACAACAGAAACGCTCGGCAGTGTATATATCTTATTTTCTCGCTTCTATCAGTTCTAGAGATTCAGCTCGGGGACAAAATAATATCGCTCGTGTCGCACTGAAACTCGCCCGATCCGAGTTTTTCAAGTAATCTTAGCCTAGCGTGTAGCCTCCGAGTGTCTTACGCTTCCCAAACTAATTCTCCCATCAGCTGTGTTACACTTTCTTTACGCTCGTAGCAGTTTTAAACGAAGCATGCTGATCTGACGTGTACATCACGTCAAGGATGTAGCTGAGTCTAGTTCGTTTATCTGCTCAAAATGTGTAAAAATAAATAAACAATCATTGAGGTTGCATAGGTGATGTGGTACACAGTCACGCGCACGGATGTAAAGATATATCTTGCTTTTGTTTGGAAATTTGTCAAAAGTTAGTCGTTCTGAAGCGACATGGCTGGGTTTATTCATCCGCGACTGCGGCTCAGAATGCACGACCACGTTACGTCTCTTGTGCTGCAGTGTATACAGGTGACAAGAACATCCTGTTCGTAAAAACCCTCGCTGCAAATCGTCTTGAATTATGATGGTTTGGTGGTGTAACCGGCTGACACATCTGATCGGCAATGGGGGCGTTTACTCGGAACCGAAATTGCTATTTTATTCATGACATCGCTAGATGGAAACAAAAAATTAATTTTAGTGAAAAAATCAATCTTCGAACCGTAGCCATTCACTCATAAATTGAAAATTAAGATACGCAAAAGGTGACGCCCATCGAATGTGCTGCGCTGAGACTTCTACGTCATCCACCTCCGTTCGTTGGCTGTTTTGGGGAGTGGAGTTGGGGAGGGGAGGTTTTTGATTGGGCGAAGGAGCTGTGGACTAAGGGATGACGTAAGAAGTCTCACCACGCCCATTCCAGCGAAAGGGTTAAGAATATCAGTTTTTCGTCGCTTTTAACTCGAGAACTAGGTGACGGATCGAAAAACGGAAAAATACAGGAACTTTTATCTTACAAACTCTATCAGATTCGGCAATTTAAAAAAAATGGTAAACATTGGGAGATCCGGTCAAGTCAAATGATTTTTCCATGGACAAATTCACCCCCTTTAGTGTATGTAAAAATAAATGCATAACTCACCGTAATAATCTTTCTTGAATTACATAAAAGACCTTCGGTTGTGAAGGCGTTTTTAGGTCACGACGTGAAACAAATGAGTTCAGTTAAATTCTCAAATATAAAATTTAATTTATTAAATAGAATTTCAGTCATATAGAGGGTGTTTCAGGAGAAATCTAAGTAACGTCTAGAGGAGTTCGGGAAGGAGACTTCAAACATTAATTTTGGGGTTTCAAGCAATAATATGGTTAATTATGGTTATTAACTACCCCTTGGTTACCGAGCTATGGCAACCCAGATATTTCGTTTGAAGCATTGCGCAGTAACCATGGTAAAACCAAAAAGCATTGGCATGCCTAAATTAAATAGAGGTAAAACTAGCCGAAATTGTTTATAAAACTTGTATCTTTCTTTTCCTCCCGAACTTTATGGCAATAGCTTTCAATTTTCAAGATGGTTACCGAAATTTTCTAAATATTTCTTCTTGAAAGAATTACTTTTTTGAAATACTTTTTTAATTTTCAGAGTTAGGAAAAACATTTTATAGACAACAAATATTAGAAAATGTAATGTTCCTTCTAATATTATTTTCCTATCTTCATTGTTGGCTTTAATATGGCATCTTAAAAGATACCGTTACATGGGCACTTTGATCGACGTCTGGCATTCATTTACCGCAAAAGTCTGCTTACTTCGTCGATCCAAGCCACGCAATTCTTTTTAAATGCATCGAAAAGATGCCTTCTTGTGGGTTAAACAAAGTGAACAATGAAGTGGCAACAAAGTCCTCAAGTGGGGACTATCGCCATTGATTGATTGGTTGTCGATCACACTCATTGAGATTCATTGTTGAAGAAACTGATTGAACTAATTAACTCTCAAATGATCTTCAAGTAATCCTACTATTTAAATGTTAAAATAAAATTCGAATATGGTCACTATTATGATGAGAGTATTATCGCTCAAACTACCTAAAGATCAGGTTTTTGCTGTGGTCTTGGAGTGGAGGGGAGCTGCAAAGACTCCACCACCGGAAAGAGTTACTACTGAGGGAAACCAATCTTGAAAAAAGTTTACCGAATCGACGGTAAAAAATCGGTTAAAGAGCGACCCTGTCGCGGAAAGAAGTTGGGAATCGTAAAGAATAAGATTACTGCACCATCTCGGCTTCTTTTATCGCCATGAGAATGTTTTCTGAGCGATTAGATTTATGGAGTTCTTCAGTAGGTTGAGGAAAAAAAAGGACGACGGTGGGACTCTGAGAAGGCGAAGGAGATGAAAAAAATGAAAGCGGATGATGGCTGCTGGTCGTCGGGGGGATGACAGCGGGAGAGCGCGGGAATTATGGGAAGAGGAGTCGCGCGGAAAGGAGCGGCAACAGCGCCGGTGGCGGAAGGATCTGGAAACGCGTCCCCCCTATCGAGCAAGGAGGTTGAATTACATGCATGTATAATGGTTGGTTGGTTATTTGGGGTAAATGACCTACAAATGAGGTAATTTGAACCATTGAGGACTTGTGGGTAGGTTGTTGGTCAGGGTGGCATTATTTGTGAAATGAGGGAAGGGTGGAGAGAAACCCGGCGTCGATATTAGCCCCCTCTCAACGAAAGACACCAAGATGGGCTTTAAGTCTCGCTCACAAGAATTTAACTCGACGTAAGAGCGGGATTACGATCCTCGTTTTCTGACGTGACGTTATCGGACGGTGGCGTTTAGTTTTCCGTAGTCTTCCCGTCTAGGAGGAGTGTATTACGATTGACGGGATGATCAACGGCCATTGTTTACCATTTTTGCAAACGGATTTGTAAACGGTTGCGAAGCAGTGGCGGATACATATGGGGGACGCGGGGGGCGCACGCCCCCCCCTTGCGGGGCCGCCCGCAATGCCGCCCGCGCCGCCCCCGACAGTCAGCCCGCACGCTAGCTATTCGTTCGTGTATTTCGTCAGTCGACTTTGAGTCGAGTTATCGGGTAGTTGTACTTTCTTATGTAGCACGCGCGCGCGTCCGCGTCATCGTATTTTATACGTTTCTGTCTGGCACATACGAGTAGATAGCTAACCTACGTGAAAAGTCGCGGCCATTCTAGTGATCTCGATACGTTATTCTGTCTGGCATTTGTTCGAGAAAAGTCGCGAATATTCTACTGTTTGTATTTGTTCACACTCCTTAAAAGTCTGGAAGCGAACATTATGGCACCGAATGATCTCGAAACAACCGAGCTACATATTATATAAGGGAAGCAGAGTCGCTGCCAGGCAGTCAGTTTGAAAGCTGCAATCGTCGCGATAACTTGCGCCCCCCCTTGAGTTTTTTCTGTATCCGTCACTGTTGCGAAGTGACTGTTTATTTTTATGTTTTAAAAAGAAAATATAAATGATCCGCTAACATTATTGAAAAATAATGCTTGAAGAAGGTCAATTGTGTTTCGTCATCAAGTCAAAAAGTAAAATGGACAAACTAGAAGTGCTTAAGTTAGACATTGACACGGCTCGCTAGTTGTCCGTCGACGAAACCGTTAACGTCCGGCCATCGTAATAGGTTGAACTACATCATTATCACCAAGCTCCGCGAACGCCACCGTCTGTCTCTGTCACGTCAAGAAAAGTCGATCGTTATCACGCCCTAACTTGGCTTAACTCGGCGCAACGCCGGAGATGAGACCTCGAAAAGAGCGTCTGCCAGTTCACAACGACTTCAGGGATAAGGTTACGATTTGAATCAACCGAAATAACGGCTCTCCTCATCAGGTCAGGTCAGATAATTTCAGATTATAGACTTTTTTGGCCCATATAGTCTATCGTAACCTCCGTCCTAATCCTAACTATGTTTTGGTTGATTTAGGCTGAATACACGCATTTATCTCTTCAATATGTTTGAAATCACGTTTGTTTAAAATAACCTTCGACATAGCCCTTTCTTTACTACATTGAATCGTGAAAAACGTGGTTTTTTATCTGCCAGAAATCCATTGTAGCAGTTAAATTGCCGACAGTCTGCAAACACATTTTTCAGCGGGGTATGCTTCCCCTTAAAGAGGCGTAGCTCGGTTTGGCGTAGCCTGGAGTTGAGCCCAGCTCAATCTTCTCTTAATTGCAGCCGATAGTCGGCCTGACCTAGTCGACCTGAACTGACGTTGTAGATGTAATCGGCCTGCTGCACTGTCGATAGTCGGGAAGCAATCGATTGCTACCCTAGAACATTCTTCGTGCAGCCATTGAAAAAGAGATTTTGCTGTTAAACCGCCGATGGATATGTTTAAGCGAAATGGATCCGGAGAAGTTGATCCAGTTCATGCGAAATAGCTCTCACCTGTACAACAAATCTTCTATTTTTTATACTTCTATAGTTCAACGCACTATTTACCGTAGATCCTACACCTCAGCTGAACTGTTTCGGGGAACTCTTGATACCCACGCTATCGATAGACCTCATCAATCGATTGTTAAATCGATTTCGGCAGCGGTGTGAAGTGATTGGTCAAAAATTTCAGACACTGGATCGCTTTCGGAGCGAGAATAGCCAAGTAAATGTAGAAGTGAACAATATGGCTGTACAAATGAAATGAAGGTATTATTTTGGAGTTTTGGTCAATATTTAAGGAAGAAACTCAGGCAGACATGGCCAATATTTCCATTGACTTCCTCAGGACTTTGACTTATTTTGAGTGTGCATGAAATAACTGACTATGCTAAATTATTTACCGATGCAAACTGCTTTGTAAATTCAGGACAGTCCTGCCTTACCGTTTTGACTCGTTTCACAACGAGACCTAATAATAGGGTTCCTGGTAAAGCTATGGCGATGGGTGATTTTTGACCACTTGCCTATCAGACTTATGTTTGCCTCGTGCCTTTTTCACGAAGTATGTACTTCATGTTCCCCTTGCCTCACTCTCTTCATATCTTTGCCTCTCTCTCTTCCCCTCCGTCATTTCCCTTCGACCCCACCACTTCTACCTCCCATCCTTCCTGCGCAGGTCTTCGCCAGGAACTTTTGCGGGAGCTATAAATAGATAGATGCCCTCTCCATGCATGGAGGCCATCAGCGCCCTCTCCTGTGTTTCACCCTTCTTGGTCGGGGGAAGAGGAGTTGGGGTAATATTCATTTCGTACACGAGAGAAGTGGGCTTAAATCACATCTCGGCCCACTTCAACCGGGAGGAGAGGGAAGGTAGGAGCTTCCACCGCGTAATTGGTCCGCGGAAATAATAAAAAAACCTCATTGGATCCAATATGGAAAGCATGTGAAGGAGATCGGCTTTGCCTACGATTGAATTTGATTTCTTTCCATCCAATATCGCCCGCGTCCTACCTTGATATTGCTCTTGTGAACTTCGATGAATCGAATTAGAGTTTCAAAGCAATTATCATGATAGGCGATCTTCCGACAAATATGGATTTTGATTGAAGTAGGAATACTTATACTTTATCTTCGCCACTTAAGGTCCTTGTCTCCATATATTTTTGCTAGTCTCAATTTGTACGTCTGTTTATTAACTTACCACTATTACTATTGCCTCATCTCGGTTGAAATGTCACATATGATGTTGTTTTCTGCACGAATTAATATCTTATAGTATTCATCAATTATAAACATTAATAATAATAATCAGAAGTAGTATTCCCACCCGTGCACTGCATATTAGCATGATTGTCAACGTAGCACACTCTTATTTTCTGATTTGGCCTTGCATTGTTTTTGTGACTGCTTTCTGGTCCTCGCCTATAGACAGAGAGAGCGTGCGAGATTCTGATTTGAACTGGGACGAACACTGCATGTCTGTTGGGGAATCACTCCGTGCCATACACCCTGGTGATGACTTGCATTGTACCTCGTAGATGTAGATGAGATGTACATATATCCGTCATTATTTTGTTCTCTGCACGAAGTAGTATACATCTTAGCATTCATAAATTAATAGTATTAGTAATATTAACCAATAAGATGTCTCTTTAGCAGTCTGCTGCATGTTAGCATGTTCCTTTACGTAGCACTCTCCCAGTTTCTAGTTTGACTGCGCACTGTTCTCCTGACTGCTTTTTGGTCTGCGCCTAGAGGCTGGGGGAACGTGCGAGGTCCCGATTGGTACAGGGACAATTGCTACATGCCTGGTGTGGAATCACCCCGTGCCTCACACCCTAGTGGAGGGTTGAACGGTACTTCGTGGATGTAGATGTATGCTTTAAACCGTAGGGGAATAATATTTTACTCCACTTATCAACATGCGTTTATAAAATAAATTCGGGGATCTGGTTAGTATGGAGGCCAGGGTTCCGACTTCCCACCCTGAAAGCTTGGGTTCGAGTCCTGGCTGTGGCGGAGATTGTTTGGTGGAGTTCCAATCCCTACTTGGTTGCTATGTGGAGAGCACTTGTAAAATACTCCGTCCGTCAGATGGGAGGTTGAACTATGACCCCCTTGGCGAGTTTCGTTGAGAGTAGACTAAAGGGTGGGATTACGGATGACATATTATGACGTGATGTACTTAAACTGTGTAGAGTTCAGTTTTCCGTTCTATTCCCTTCAGGGACGACTGTATTACGAATGACAGGAGAATCAGCGCCAATCGTTGACCATTTTTCCAAACGAAGTGGTTAACTGTTGCGAAGTTTCCGTTTATTTCCGTATTTCAAAAAGAAAATATGAATAATCCTATAACAATAAATACGAATAAAGCGTCAAGAATATTAATTATGCTTAATTTTAAAAATTAAAAAGTAATATAGACAATCTTGAAATTAAATTGAATAAATATTGAAATAAATTCTCCCCAGAGTGCCCGCCGCGCCGGTAACGTAGCGTCGCGGAAAAGTTAGACATTTGTTCGTTGATTGTCACTTGACGACACCGTAAACGCCCGGCCATCGTAATAAAATCATCCTTTATATTACAATCAGCAAGCTGCGCGAATTCCACCGTCAGTTTCCATCACGTTAGGAAACTTCGATCGTAATCCCGCCCTAATGCCGACGCTGGGTTTATCACCAACCGTCCTCCATTCCCAAAATGACCCCTTGGTCTTACCAACCCACCCATCTGTTCAATGGCGAAAAAAAACCTCAGTTGTTGGTTGCTATCCTTTGAGAAACATGATAATCTCTCCACACCCTACGTAATACCCTGCAAACCACCTCAATGGTGTGTGGCAAGGGGTAAGTTATCACCAACATGCATTACACTATACCCTATTAAAGTTAATGAAGCTACGACCATTGATGCATTAGCAAAAACTTGAAATTACTTGACAGGAGATGAAATTTCACCAACATGTACTACACTATAAGTATGATACCAATTTTGGAGAGACTTTGTAGATATTAATGTTTTTTCGTGTACATAAATGCACAGAAATTCAACAGTTATAGGGGAAACGTGCACTAGGCCTGTGTGATTATCGAAAAAAATCGATATCGATCAATTATAAGAATTATTGGAAATGTGGTCGATTCAATCGTCGGGAATTGAAGAAATGACAATTAATTGAAGTCATTCAATTAATTAACAAAGGCCAATTAATTGACATCGAAATGGGTGTCGATTAATTGTCATTGCTCAATTAATTGACAAACCAATTAATTGACAGGACTCAATTTGATCATACTTTTCAAAGGCTTTCCTTTGGAAATGAGAAGAATGAATGAACTAATTTGAAAAACAAAAAAATAATTCAATCAGTTAGATTTTATAAATTAATTAAAGGAATAGATCGCTCTTTGAAGAGAGGCGGATGAGATCCTCAGCGTGTTCATCCGACAGACACTGGCGTGAGTCGATGACAATGTTCCCACCGAGATTGAACGACCTGTCGGACGCAGTGCTAGTTGCCGGGATAGCGAGATATCTTCTTGCTAACCTTTGAAGGGAGGGGTTGGGGGTGGCCGTCATCACCGTCAATAATCGCCAATTAATCGATTGCCGGACAATAATTGAGAATTGAATAACAATTGAATTGAATAACAATTGAAACTTGAAAAAATTTACAATCGATTCAATTACCGCAATCGACATCGATGTGCTGAAATAATCGATCAATTGTAAAAATAATTGAATCGACGATTCAATTAATCGAATAATCGCACAGGCCTAACGTGCACTACGTGCTGTTAGTACTATGGAGCAGTTAAAGATACAAGCATGAGGGAGCAAATCAACTGCATAATTAGCTCCACTACCTAACGACCAGCCTATTTAATGGTCTCATTGGCAGTTGTTATGGACTCTTAAAAATGTATTCAACGGTGTTCGGCGAGATGTTGTGGAACATATTGCAATGATAAATGAAAAGTGAAAAAACTTTGTGTATGTCCACAGTATTTATTATAGTACGACGCGTTTCAGCGAATCATCATCGCTATCATCAGGTACAAATGCCATTTGTACCTGATGATAGCGATGATGATTCGCTGAAACGCGTCGTACTATAATAAATACTGTGGACATACACAAAGTTTTTTCACTTTTCATTTATCATGACTCTTAAAAAAATCGTTGCTAAGAAGTCGACGCGCGACGACGATTATGCCTCTGGTACTTGACCACTTGACCACTAAGATCATTTTTTGCAATAGGGTAATGACAAGAGAGGAGGAAGAGGGAGTAAAAGTACGAAAGTGAATTGCATTATAACGGAGTGTCTTAGTGTTTTGCTTTCTTTTTGTTGCATTCACTAATGATACCTGGAAAAATGAAATTATTGTTCCGATGTGATAATATATTATGTATCAGTTCGGCAGTGTATCTCTCTTATTTTGTCCCTTCCATCAGTTTTAGAGATATAGCGCGGGGTCAAAATAAAATCCTCGGTGTCGTAGTGAAACATGCCTGATCTGAATCTTTCAAGTATACTAAGCTTAGAGTGCAGCTTCCGAGTGTAGCTTCTAGTGGCTCCCAACCTATTCCTTCCATCAGCTGTGTTACATTCTGTGTTCGCTTTTAGTAGTTTTTAATGATGAGCCTTTCCGTTACATTTTATTTCGCCGCAAAACATTAATACAAAGTTCAGACTGTTCGGTCTTGAGTGTGCGGGCCTTTTTTGTCGGTCTTTTTTTTAAGATGAGCTCCGAGAGGACTGGGTTTCTGTTACAGTAAAGGATGAATGGAGTGTGTCCTTCGTGCCGATTCCCACAATCGAGGTGACTTCACTCATGGGAGGAAATCCGGCAACCGTGCGCGGTGTGGGTGTACGTATAAAATACACTGCAAGACTCCTCAAGGATGTGTGGCAAGGGGTGAATGGCACCAACATGCAATACACTATATCCTATTAAAATTAATGTAATTACGACTCTCAATGTATTAGCAGTGTTCGCTAATGCTTCTCAGGATACCGCACAAGCATGCACTACATTATAAGGCAGGCACGAAGCCAGGGGGGGGGAGGTTTAGGGGCTTCAGCCCCCCCCCCCCCCCGAAATAATAGGGTGATAGGGAAAATGCAAGTTTAGTACCTAAATAATAAAAGGAGGGGTTCATCACATGTCTAAATCGGCGATTATAATCTTTTGTTCATTCTAAGTTCAACTTTACCTCTTATGTACTTACTTTAACTAAATTAATTAAGGCAGCTGTGCATAAGTAGTTTATTATTTCAATGCACTCACCCACTACACTAGACCTTAATAAACTCTAGTAACAAATCAAATTGTACCAACAGAGGACCCCCCTAGTTAGCAACACTAAGAATTTTAAAAGTGCCATAGAATGAGTTATTTTTTTATTGTCAGAAAGGAAGAAGAAATTGAGTCATCTCAGGAGCACGAAACATTAAGACCTACGCGTGTTAACGTCCACACAATCAGGAACGACATTAAAGGCCAGGGGGTTCAAAAATGAGAAAGTTAAGCGACTAATTCGGACGGTTGAACAACTCCCATTTTTCTAAATGGAACCCCACCTACGTGAGACTGAAACGCGTGTTCGGACGGGAAGGAAAATTTATGCAAATGTCTAATTATTCGACGATTTAAGCTATAAAATAACTTTGTTTTAATGCTTCCAATTTCGCACACGGATTTCTCATCCACAAGTCTGCCCGCTGGACATCAGAAAACTTTGATCTCCGGCGATATTTCAAATGGGGAAAAAATGCTCGCCTGCTTTATTCGAGTTATGAATTATGAAGAGCAGCTGTGGGTTTTTGGACTTGGAATTTCTGGATTCTGAAATATCCGAAATTCTGTCTAATTCGAGCAGCTCTGCCTCCAAAAGTGACGACACGAGCTTGTTCGACGAAAACTAGTTTTTTTTCAAATCCCTTGTTTGTTTTGGTATAATTCGAATCAAGAATGGAGACGTTGATGATCGATTAAATTATCATAAAGTCGAAGCTTGTCGTCTTTATTTATGAATTCCCACGCTGACAACGCTGATAATAACAGATTAATATTTCACTATTTTTTTCATTTCAAATGCCTCGACCTGTTTAGGCCGTGCGTGCGATCAGCCGGCTTTAATGGTCAAACGTTCGTACTCACTTCTTCACCTAAGATTAAATGTAACTAATTAACACAATACAATACGGATAATTTAGTCCATCACAGACTCCATAATTAATAACCGTGTGATGTACGACTTAAAAAATTGTTTCCGTGATATGCCGGGAGTAAAATCAACAGTTCTTGGAAAAATTCGCCCACTATCGAAGGATATAACCCACCTGTGAAAAGTTGTTACGATAAACTTAGCAGTGTTACCGAATTGTTGAAGGAATTGGGGTGGGAATCTCTAACTGATCGAAGGGAGAAATACAGGTTAAATCATTTGCGCAAGTTCGGAGCAGACAGTTTTTTGCCGGACGTTCAACATATACTGCTAGAGCCAACGTAGCCTACTACAGTAGAAGCGATCACAGGAATAAAATAAAGGAAATTGACTGCCGAACCGATAGATTTAAAATGTCATTTTTCCCACGTACAATAAGGGATCATAATAGTGCGATAGATCAATCATATTAAACTCCCACCCTCAATAGGTAAAGTAGAATCTTCACTTGTGCTTAATAACACAACATCATTATTAACACTTCACACCGGTCGATTTGTCCGGCATTATTTTATTTTGTTCTCTGCATGAAGTAGCATCTCATAGCATTCATAAATTAACAGTATCAGTAATATTAACCACTAGATGTGTCTATAGCATTGTTCTGCATGTTCATTTACGTATCACTCTCCCAGTTTCCGGTTGGACTGCGCACTGTTCTCCTGACTGCTTTTGGCCTGCGCCTAGCGCCAGGGGGAGCGTGCGAGGTTCTGATTTGTTCTGGTACGAGTGTTCCATGCCTGGTGTGGAATCACCCCGTGCCACACACCCTAGTGGTGGCTTGCACGGTACTTCGTAGATGTAGATGATAGTAGTTTTGTATGTTACCTTGATGAGCTGCATAGAGCAATCCTAATATAGTCCTAATATGGATCATTCTAGGTTTTTTTAGCCCGCTGTCCTGTTGGATGGGTCCTGTCTTACACGTGCTCAGACAATACCTAAGGAACTTGCGAGCACCCTAAATTGTACATTTAATAAGAACTACATTTATTCATACGAGCTATTGTCCATTTAAAGAGAGATCAAAGTAAAAAAAGGATTGCGTGCATCACGCTAAGTTGATTTGTAATTTCACAAGGTTACATTTAAAATATCGAAGAGAAGAATCAAACGAATCTTTGACGCGGCATATCTGGTTGCCAGCTAGAATACATTTATTTAGTGGAAGACAGTGGGAATATGGTTGGCTCAATAAAAAGAGCTCTACTAAATAAAGTCAAAAAGGAGACGCTCATGAAATTCTATTTTGCTATGTCTGTTCTTATGTTGCTATTCGGACCTGAAATCTGGACTTAGACAACTAGCCATAAAAATTAGAACAGGAGCTGCGAAAATGAGACTTCTGAGATGCCTACAGACTACGAGACTGACAAAGAAATCAAGGAATCAGGGTATAATAAGATATTGTAGAAGTTTGCTGGAATAAAATTGATGATTACAGAAAGCGGTGGCATGATCATTTTCCAATTATGGAAGAAAACTATTCCCCAAAACAATGTATGTATATACACCTGTAGAACTATAGGAGGAAAAGTATTGAACGTCCCAGGATCAGTTATACGAAATTCTTCTTACGGAAAAAGTAAAACTGTCTCAACTAAAAAATATTATAATGTAGATGATGGAAGGAATGATTTTAATGGCAAAATAGTCTTATAATGTTGTCACTTGAAAACAGTGACATTGTAGAATCGTAGTTTCGTCATAGGTGAGGGGATACACCACCTGCCCGCCCTAAGGTTACGGGTGGAAGGTATATCTAGCATGCGCCATCTTCCGGGGAAGGAGCATTTTTTCCCCACTATAATATTTTTTGTTTATTTTGCATTCTTGGGAAGACGGTCGGGAAGATGGCTAGAGATAGGGACTGCCAAGGAGTTCATAGAATTATGAGCGACTGGAGGCAGGTGCGGAGGGGTTGGGCGAAAGAGGGGAGAGGGGAGGGTGGAACGCGTCCTATAGGCCCGGGAGACCATAGAAAGGACGCCTAGAGCAGAGCAGGGCATCGATTCTTCAGAACAGGTCAACCGATAAAAAGAGGCGTGCCTTTATAGAATATTAAGGGCGTTGAGAATTGAGTTAAGTACCTACGTGTCAAAAGTACTCATTCTAACACATTCAAAACATTCGCGGCGTTGAATTGAAGTAACATCTACATCTACAAAATACCCTGCTAGCACCTCAGGGGTGTGTGGCAGGGGGTGAGTAATTACCAACATGCATTACACTATACCCTTAAGTTAGTGTAACGACGAATAATTATGAATTAGCATAAATCGCTAATGCTTGTCACGAGGCGAAGCCTCACAAGCATGCACTACGCAACAGATACGCTCACAATGGAGAGGGACCGTAAGTATATATATATAATATATATATATATGTATATATAAAATATTTTTTATTTTTTTTGCAACTACACAACTGGACAGAGACTCAAGACTTAAGTAGAAAACATGCTGTTAGTACTAGGTAACAGATAAGGATTCTAGTATTATGGAGTACTACTACTACTAAGAGCTACACTACCTATCGTCAAACCTAGATGAAAGACTCATTGGCAACTGTTATGGTCCCTTATAGTCCGTGGGAAAAATGGAATTTTAAATCTGTTCGTTCTGCAGTCTATTTCCCTAATTTTATTCTCATGATCTGATCTACCGTAGTAGGTCTGATTTCGTAAAATATTACCAACGTCGCCAGAGAATAGATCGGTTTGGAACTTAAATAATTGATTGAGTCTAAATTTTAATCGACGGTCTGAAAACGTTTCCCATCCCAGTTGCTGCAAAAAGTCAGTAACACTAACGAGATTATCATAGCGGCCTTTAACGTATCTTGCCGATGTTCGCTGCACGCGTTCTAACTCAGTTTTGAAGCCTACGTCATAAGGATCCCAAATACTGGCAGCATATTCCAAGTGGGGTCTAACGAGGGAGAAGTAGCTGATTTCCCTAACTTTATCGTCGCACTTGCCATGTACTCTTTTAACAAATCCCAATTTACGAATAGATTGACCGGTAATTTCTCGAATATGTTTACTCCACGAGAGATCATTAGTCAGTTTAACTCGGAGGTATTTAACCGATTCTACAGTCTCTAATTTGCTGTTTTTTATGCAATAGCTGTTAGAAGGAGAGTTTTTCCGTTTCCAAAAATTCATAACAACGCATTTTTTCAGGTTTAATTCTAGAAGTATCAGCCAATTATAGTAGGAAGGTAATCCGTTCAAGAAGTGAAAGAGGGATGCTGAATTGCTCTGGTTTGACTACATCTCGAATGAGCCGCGAGAATTTGGGACCCTTCGCAGAAATATTTAATTCGCGAGTTAAATAAATAAATTTCGTTAAACTTCCTTAAAAACAGCTGGGAGCGAACAGTTTGTGTGACTAAGGTGATGGAAGGACTTGGGGGAGGGGGGAGTTCTTCAATCGTACGAGATTAATTTCACTCGTACTATTTCTGCACATCCAATCCTTAATTAGGTACCGAAATTAATCTCGGACAATTGAAGCACACACCCCCAATTTGGGAGCCGCTAGAGAGACTCGAAGTCTACGCGCTAGTCTTAGATTGCTCAGATCAGGAGAGTTTCAGTACGACACGGAGGTTTTTATTTTGACCCCGTGCTGCTTGTTGGCCTGCGCCTAGCGCCAGGGGGAGCGTACGAGGTTCTGATTTGTGCTGGGACGAGTGCTGCATGCATGGTGTGGAATCACCCCGTGCCACACACCCAAGTGGTGACTTGCACGGTACTTCGTAGATGTAGATTAATATACCATACAGTAATAACAGCACGTCTAGCATGCTTCTCTTATAGCTCTTGTCTCTCTGCGCATTTGCATAGTGATATTAATACAGTCTCTATAACATTCGTTGCATATATCGTGGAGCATGTTGTAAAGCCACGTATTTGTAAATGCGTTAATACTCGTACTTTCACCATCGTCTTTGATATTGCGCTGCCAGGTCACTCCTTGGATCCCAATGCCTCCTTGTATCGCCGTGGAGGTGCGTGTACGCTGACATTTATTTTCATTTTGCGGTAGGCTTTCGAGAGCGGAGTCACGTGCGGTGGTTATCATCTTTTTCTCTCCTCTCCCTCCTCCTCAAGTGGAGTACATCTCAAGTGGATTGTGGGTGTCATATTAAGGTGGCTGGACCGCTTTTTGTCTATGAACAGATTAGCGTGAAACTGTGCACACGTGTCACATATTTTTATTTGTAATATCTACATTGGATTAAAGGCTTCCGCGGAGTGGCATGAATGAGTTGAGTCTTCCGGGAATTCTCTTCCGCTTTGGATCGTATGTGACGACGACATGTTTACTGTTACGTCTGCGAAACATGTCGTCATCACAACGCGGAAGAGAACCCGGAAGACTCAGCTCAGTTAATATCTATAGATGAAATTTAAAAAGACTGCATGTTAAAAGAAAGAAATAGAAATACTTTGCTTATTTTCTACAATTTTGTTTGTTTGTTTTGTTTTCTACAATTAAAATTGTAGAAAATAAGCAAAGTATTCTATTTCTTTCTTTTAATATGGATTTCTACAAAGTAAAGGCCTCAACCATGAAGTGTATCAAGACTGCATGTTACCGAATTGGTTTCTTGGAAATTCAGTGCTATTTTAACACGTAGCCTTATGGCACATGACATATATTTCGTAATAATTCGATTCCTTAACACAAAATAATACGTTTCGTATTATCATTATGGTTGCTATCAAGGTATCATACCGATTTAAAAAAAAGCCTACAGTAGGACCCCGCTACTCCAACCTCGGATGGTCCGACTCCTCGCTTAGTCCGACCGTGACGTCGCTTATCGGTGTTTGTTTACGCGTCCGGTGCATCGCTCTGTTCAAATCTACTCCTGTCCATGACACATCATTAACGATGTGAATCAGTCGAGCGGTGACAGTTGATACAGTTAGATGCAGATGCTTCTCTTCATTTACTGTATTTTTATCGCAGTTTACTTTTATTTATGGTTTATAGTAATATTAAATTTGTAAAACCGTACATATAGCAATATTTTCTGTTTACAGTACAGTTTTATAACGTTTTTATGTAAATAAATCTATTCCTCTGATAATCCGACCATTTTTGTGTTCCGACCATACTCTCAGTCCCGTTGGTGACGGATTAGCGGGGTTGTACATCTAAAAAATACCCTGCAAGCCACCTCAGGGGTGTGTGGCAGGGGGTGGGACTTGTAAATACGGTGAGATTTATAAGTAAGTCTCAGTTCTACTGTATTAAGATACGATTTTCGCGAGAGTTTCGAATTCCGCGCCGAAAATCCAAGTCACGCTAATGCTATAATGAAGGCGAAATATTTAAAATATAATTCTTGTATCATTTACATCACTGCACATATGGTGGCTCCCACCGTATAAATTGGCGTACTTCAGTGAAATGTGATCAAAAAATTCTTTTCGGCTTACTTGAAAAGTTATTGAAATGTGCACTCAATGACTCACGATTACCAATTAAAATATTTAAAATCATTTAGTTGTACTATTATTGTTTAACGTGCTTCGACGGCTACGTCAATTCGCACATGCTGCCTGCCATGTGCAGACAGGGGCTACAGCACTCGGACGAATCGGAGGATCACACCTCCAAACTCGAGCCGAGTTCTGCGATGATTAACATGGGTGACTGATCGGGAACCGGTGTTTCCATCGTGGCAGGCCGTTGCAAAATCATTTACATCACTGCATGTAAAATTAAAATGTCATTTTTCCCGCGAACGATAAGGGACCATAACAGCTGCCAATGAGACGTTTATCTAGGTTGTCGATAGGTAGTGCAGCTCTTAGTAGTAGTAGTACTCCCTAATTTTATTTATTTATTTATTTATCAAAAACTCCAAAAACAGCAACTAAGGCCTTTAAATTGGGTTCAATAAATACTTAAATCCTTAACTGTTACCTAATACTAACAGCACGTCGTGCATGTTTTCAACATACTTAACTCTGGAGTCTCTGTTCATTTGTGTAGTTGCAAAATACATATATACTGACGGTCCCTCTCCATTGTGAGCTTATCTGTAGTGTAGTGGATGCTTGTGAGGCTTCGCCTCGTGACACGCATTGGCGATTTATGCTAATGCATAATTACCCGAAGTTACACTAACGTTAGGGTCTAGTGTTACGCAAGTTGGTGAATACTCACCCCATGCCACACACCCCTGAGGTGGCTTGCAGGGTATTTTGTAGATGTAGATAGATGTATGGTGATTTCTACCGTATAAACAGGCATACTTAAGTAAATTGTGGTCCAAGATTTTTTTTTCCGACTTACTTGAAAATTTATTAAAATTTGCTCTCAATGACTCACGATTACCGCTCCAGCCACCTTAAAAAAAGTTGAAAAAAAATTGGTAGTTGGGAGAGTATTACGACCGTCCCGTAAGGGGATGACAAGCGGGACAAAGGTCGTATGGATTCGAGGGATGGAGAGATACCACTATGGTAACTCTCCTGAAGCGCCATTGTGTGGCACTCACGGGGTAGGAGTCGAGAAGAAAACACGGCATCTCCCATCGTTTTATCTGTCAGTCGCACACGCACGCGTTTTATATATGTACCCACACGCGAACAAGGGGCGAAGAGACCCCATTCCACCGTCCGTCCACACTTACCTATCACAAGGGAATGGGTCATTCACGTGGGACGCCGGGGATGTATAACCACTCCGACCCCCTCAACCTCTCTCTCCCTCGCTCATAATTTCACGGGGCACGTTTATTCGTAAATGAAGTGGTCGGCCGAAATATTACGGCCTTCATTGATGGAACGTCAAGGTGATGATGTTCGAGAACGCCGTTTTTATATTATTAATCAATTATTTTTTGGAGTAGATGTGGTGGAATTGAAACGCCAATCATCTTCATTTCATAATCTTCATTATCGTGTGTTTGCTTTGTTTTCCTTCCCAAAGTAGTCCAATTTACAATAAGGTCGGGGTGAATGAAATGTATTTTTCAAGCAAACGGTGTTTGGTCGTACCCCTCGATTTTAATATGAATTCAGACTCATCTACAATAATTTTTCTCCGGAGTACTTAGACCATGATTACGCGGATAACATTTTCAACCATCCAATCTCTGCACCAAATGTGACTGCCTAACTTGCGCAAGTGAAAGAATTTTGCTATCAGGGATGCAGGATCACCAATGATGAAAGAAGCAAGAAAGACATTGTGAGCAGAATTGCCCAAGCAAAGAAGGCTTTCTACCATAAGAGGAATCTACATCTACATCTACAAAATACGCTGCAAGTCACCTCAGGGGTGTGTGGCAGGGGGTGAGTATTCACCAACGTGCATTACACCTGACTACTGACCTACAGTCTACTGACAGCTAGTAACACAAACCTGAAAGTAAGGAAGCACAATACTAAAGCATATATTTGGAGCATGCTATTATATGGCAGTGAAGCATGGCAATGACAACTGCTGAGCAAAAGAGATTGGAAGCAATAGAAATGTGATGTTACCGAAGAATGATGAAGGTCAAATGGACGGAGAGAATCAACGATGAAGAAGTCCTACGACGAGTTGGAGAGAAAAGTAGTAGAATGAAAACTCTGAGAAAGAGAAGAGACAAGCTTTTTAGACACATTCTGCAACACAACCGCCGATTGAAAACAGCATTGAGAGGAGGAGGAGAAATGAATGGGAAGAATTTTAGAGGAAGACCAAGAATGGAATACACCAGGCAAATCATGAAGGACTTCAAAGTGGATAGTTATGTGGGGATGAAGCGGTTGGCAGAGAGGAGAGTGGAATTGAAAGCTGCTGCAAACCAATCTTCGGACTTATGACTAATGATGACGATGAACAAGGATACGAACCAAGATACCCCTAATTCGCATTCTGATGGATATGGTTTCATCTACATCTACGATGTACCGTGCAAGCCACCACTGGGGTGTGTGGCACCGGGTGATTCCACACCAGGCATGCAGCACTCGTCCCAGAACAAATGAGAAAAAAACATGCAATGGTATCCGAGCTCGTATAAAAAAACTGAGATAATTTTCAGCGAAAAAGAGGATTTTAGCAGAAGCGTGCTGAGGGAATAACTTCGCAAGCCAACGCTGGAGCACCAGTATCACTGATTTCCCTGAGAAAAATATAAAAAATTATATAACTAGATGTCTCAGGTGACTACCGTGTATTCAAATTATTCTTTTGAAAATTTCTGTGCGAAATATATGCTTAGGTCCCGGCGAATTGGTTATTTGAGTTGATTTAATGCATTCCATTTCTGGAATTTCTTCCATTGTATGGGATCTCCTTGTTCTTTGGATTGCGTGCATGCAGTTAATTTTCCCAGTCTAAAAAAAAACGAAGGCTTCACTTTCACCAAAACCTAAATCAGTCGCTTTCACTTAATTTGTTCTCAAATTTCTCTATTATAAATTCCACTAAATCTTAAACGACCATAATCTACATCTACGAAGCACCGTGCAAGTCACTACTAGGGTGTGTGGCACGGGATGATTCCACACCAGGCATGCAGCACTCGTCCCAGAAGAAATCAGAACCTCGCACGCTCCCCCTGGCGCTAGGCGCAGGCCAAAAGCAGTCAGGAGAACAGTGCGCAGTCCAACCGGAAACTGGGAGAGTGATACGTAAAAGAACATAGAAACATGCAGAGAAATGCTATAGACATATCTAGTGGTTAATATTACTGATACTGTTAATTTATGAATACTACGAGATGCTACTTCACGCAAAGAACAAAATAAAATAATGCCGGACTAATCGAACTGTGTGAAGAGTTAGTAATGATGTAGTGTTATTATGAACAAGTGAAAATTCTACTCTACCTATTGAGGGTAGGAGTTTCATGTGATTGATCTATCGCAACTATTATGATCCCTAATTGTACGTGGGAAAAATGACATTTTGAATCTATCGGTTCGGCAGTCAATTTCCTTTATTTTATTCCTGTGATTTCGGTCCAGGCGAATGATTATTATTTTTCCTGAGAGTTTTACACAATTCTGATTACCAGATGATAAATTCAAACCCACAATCCTCTTCGTCAACCAAGTTGGACATTTTAGACTCCTCGAATTTTCATCTTTACGATAGTTTTAGCTGATAATTGACACTCCGAATACACTGGTCCTACATTCGCCAATTGTAAATATTAATTAATTATTAAATGCTTTCCATTAACCACGCCGAATATTTTATTTTTAGGTTGAGTGGACAAGAAGGATATTTGGGAAACCCCGATCTGAATGCTAATGATGGCACAGCCAGTCACTGTCGGCGAAAAGGTAATTTTTTCACATTTTTACTTTGATTTTTCGCGAGGGATCTAGTTGCTCTGATTTCCCTTGCCCATGCTGATTGCCTAAGAGTCGTACTACTATAAAAATACTTCCTTCATTTGTTTAAATGATCAAATTCGGACTATATTATTTTCCAAAATAGATATAGTTTCCCTTGAAATTGTCATAAAAATGTTTCATTAGCATTACAACACCCTGTCAGCAAGAAATTTATCACCCTTAACGAAACTCAGCCGGTGCCGTGTTAAGTAGCCGTGAGAAATGTATCAGTCCCTTAAGTGTTATCATAAGCTCAAGTTATTTAATTCGATAATCCACGAGGAATAATTATATGCTTAGGTCTGAAGGCGCCTTAAAAGGATATGCCACAGATTTTCAAAAACATGCAATGGTATCCGAACTCGTATAAAAAAACTGAGATAATTTTCAGCGAAAAAGAGGATTTTAGCAGAAGCGTGCTGAGGGAATAACTTCGCAAGCCAACGCTGGAGCACCAGTATCACTGATTTCCCTGAGAAAAATATAAAAAATTATATAACTAGATGTCTCAGGTGACTACCGTGTATTCAAATTATTCTTTTGAAAATTTCTGTGCGAAATATATGCTTAGGTCCCGGCGAATTGGTTATTTGAGTTGATTTAATGCATTCCATTTCTGGAATTTCTTCCATTGTATGGGATCTCCTTGTTCTTTGGATTGCGTGCATGCAGTTAATTTTCCCAGTCTAAAAAAAAACGAAGGCTTCACTTTCACCAAAACCTAAATCAGTCGCTTTCACTTAATTTGTTCTCAAATTTCTCTATTATAAATTCCACTAAATCTTAAACGACCATAATCTACATCTACGAAGCACCGTGCAAGTCACTACTAGGGTGTGTGGCACGGGATGATTCCACACCAGGCATGCAGCACTCGTCCCAGAAGAAATGAGAACCTCGCACGCTCCCCCTGGCGCTAGGCGCAGGCCAAAAGCAGTCAGGAGAACAGTGCGCAGTCCAACCGGAAACTGGGAGAGTGATACGTAAAAGAACATAGAAACATGCAGAGAAATGCTATAGACATATCTAGTGGTTAATATTACTGATACTGTTAATTTATGAATACTACGAGATGCTACTTCACGCAAAGAACAAAATAAAATAATGCCGGACTAATCGAACTGTGTGAAGAGTTAGTAATGATGTAGTGTTATTATGAACAAGTGAAAATTCTACTCTACCTATTGAGGGTAGGAGTTTCATGTGATTGATCTATCGCAACTATTATGATCCCTAATTGTACGTGGGAAAAATGACATTTTGAATCTATCGGTTCGGCAGTCAATTTCCTTTATTTTATTCCTGTGATTTCGGTCCAGGCGAATGATTATTATTTTTCCTGAGAGTTTTACACAATTCTGATTACCAGATGATAAATTCAAACCCACAATCCTCTTCGTCAACCAAGTTGGACATTTTAGACTCCTCGAATTTTCATCTTTACGATAGTTTTAGCTGATAATTGACACTCCGAATACACTGGTCCTACATTCGCCAATTGTAAATATTAATTAATTATTAAATGCTTTCCATTAACCACGCCGAATATTTTATTTTTAGGTTGAGTGGACAAGAAGGATATTTGGGAAACCCCGATCTGAATGCTAATGATGGCACAGCCAGTCACTGTCGGCGAAAAGGTAATTTTTTCACATTTTTACTTTGATTTTTCGCGAGGGATCTAGTTGCTCTGATTTCCCTTGCCCATGCTGATTGCCTAAGAGTCGTACTACTATAAAAATGCTTCCTTCATTTGTTTAAATGATCAAATTCGGACTATATTATTTTCCAAAATAGATATAGTTTCCCTTGAAATTGTCATAAAAATGTTTCATTAGCATTACAACACCCTGTCAGCAAGAAATTTATCACCCTTAACGAAACTCAGCCGGTGCCGTGTTAAGTAGCCGTGAGAAATGTATCAGTCCCTTAAGTGTTATCATAAGCTCAAGTTATTTAATTCGATAATCCACGAGGAATAATTATATGCTTAGGTCTGAAGGCGCCTTAAAAGGATATGCCACAGATTTTCAAAAACATGCAATGGTATCCGAGCTCGTATAAAAAAACTGAGATAATTTTCAGCGAAAAAGAGGATTTTAGCAGAAGCGTGCTGAGGGAATAACTTCGCAAGCCAACGCTGGAGCACCAGTATCACTGATTTCCCTGAGAAAAATATAAAAAATTATATAACTAGATGTCTCAGGTGACTACCGTGTATTCAAATTATTCTTTTGAAAATTTCTGTGCGAAATATATGCTTAGGTCCCGGCGAATTGGTTATTTGAGTTGATTTAATGCATTCCATTTCTGGAATTTCTTCCATTGTATGGGATCTCCTTGTTCTTTGGATTGCGTGCATGCAGTTAATTTTCCCAGTCTAAAAAAAAACGAAGGCTTCACTTTCACCAAAACCTAAATCAGTCGCTTTCACTTAATTTGTTCTCAAATTTCTCTATTATAAATTCCACTAAATCTTAAACGACCATAATCTACATCTACGAAGCACCGTGCAAGTCACTACTAGGGTGTGTGGCACGGGATGATTCCACACCAGGCATGCAGCACTCGTCCCAGAAGAAATCAGAACCTCGCACGCTCCCCCTGGCGCTAGCGCAGGCCAAAAGCAGTCAGGAGAACAGAGCGCAGTCCAACCGGAAACTGGGAGAGTGATACGTGAATGAACATGCAAACATGCAGAGCAATGCTATAGACATATCAAGTGGTTAATACTGCTGATAATTTTAATTTATGAATACTACGAGATGCTACTTCATGCAAAGAACAAAATAAAATAATGCCGGACAAATCGAACGGCAAGAAGTTAAGGTATCCATGGTTTTCATTGATTGTTTTTGTTTTTATTTAGTGTTTGTTACTGCGTCACTGTAAATTGGCATAAATACTGTATGTGAGCAATTACTTGAATAGATAAATAAATAAAAAACGTTAAAAAGAATTGAGCTCACAACTGGTGTGCATCGTCATGCACAGTGACTCTGGAGATATGGAGTGATGCCTACAAGGACTGTTGTGGAACACTTCGGGATGAGCGATCTCACCGATAACATCTTGGAAGGTCATGTGATGGAGGTATAGAGTGGAAAAGGCCTTTGAGCCTAGAGTAGAAATGTTAGCCGATGGCGAAAAACTTAAATCGATGGACTTTTAGGTATGTTTGAAGCGATATATTTTATTTATTTATTAAAGCACCAAAAAGAGTAACTAAGGACTAAACTTAAGGTTCAATAAACAGAAGATATTTAAGTTAACATAAAATTAGAAACAAAATTATTCAACAATACACAATTAGGCAAGTGTGCATGCGTACAATTAGGAAAATTACGCAGTGCGTCTCAATTGGGAGGAAAAGATGTTGCGTGAATTGAAAAGGTCAAGGTTTATAGTGACTGTTAGCAAGGTCGTTGGATAATGAAGGTAGACGGTAGAATAGGGATCATTGGGAAGTGGAGATACGGAATTTGGGAATGTCTATCAGACTCACATTACGAATTGTGCGGGCCAAGGATGCTGAGTTATAAACAGGAGAGAAAAATATTACAGCGGAAGAGGCCGTTCTTGATGGAGTGTAAGAATTTAAGGTCCGAAGTCACCCGGCGATGGGGAAGATGTGAATAATGCCTATGAGATGATAGGATTTCCTCATGTTAGCTATGTCTAAGGGAGGGCACGCGATGACGGACTACGGCTACAAAGGAAATCACTAAACAGAATTTTTTTGTATTTATCCATACACATCTTACCTGGTAGGGTCCCACTAAAAGCAGTGACATTAATCTTGCCATGCTATAGCAATATCAATAATATTTATTTACCTACTAATGTCCTTTTACTAGCAGTGAATTACAAGGAAGATCATTATATCATGATAAAAAAGTAAAAATGCTTGGTTGAAGAAATAACCAAAATACTAATTTTTAACTAAGAATCAAACACGTGGATCATAAATTGCAGATGGGCTCCAAAATATGAGTCAAATATTTTATTAAACATAATGAATTCACTTGTCTATTTCCACACTGTTTTAATTTCAACCGACCATGGTTTCGGCACGTAGTGCCATTTTCAAATATTTTATTCAAATATGCTGTGTTACAGAACGTTTAAACATATTACGAGAGATTAAACCATGATGTTATTTCGCCGTTGAAGTCTAGGCATTAAAATGTTTTCCTTGTATTCAGTTCATTGAACATATTCGATACTTTACTTTTTTTTTTGAGCGATGACTATTTGAGTTTGAGAAATTGCGTGTTGATTCACAGGCTTTTTTTTGCAATCTAGAGTGACTATTTTTTTATGTTTTAGAAGTTTCTGAATTTTGCGATAGATCTACTTCCTATGCACAGTCATGTAGAAACTTTTAAGGGAAGTAGGTGTAGCTACAACCTCTGTTGGTTGGGTGGTTGGCTATCTAGGGAGGTCGACAGACGACCGAGGTCATTGGCACCATTTTAGGATGCGTGTGTAGATTGTTAAGGGAAATGTTTTTTTAGAAATTCAATTTACTTATTTAATAAATTAGTACGTATTGCCTTGTGGTAGATTGATCTTAAAATTACACTATTTTGTAACTATCTTTGTCACTTCAAGGTATTGTAAATCGGCCGATGTCAATTACCCAAATGACCTAAAATTCTACCTATAATCGCGCAATCTTAGGAGGATAACGGAATTTTTCCAAGCCACACTAATCCACAATAATAATCATCATCTTTCCTTTGTGCATTTACGCATGATGCCAGCCATCAATTTCATTCTCTTGATAAAAACCATTCAAGCATGAAGGAAGGCGAGGATTTTGGCCACTTTTTACCCTACCCCTCCCCCATGTAAGGCAACGTAAGATTTAATGAACCCCATCCCTCTCATAATATTACGTTCGTTGTCATACATCATTGGAACCATGCGCTATGTATATAACAATATATGGGCGATTCCATGTCCAAATGCGCAAAAACTGACCGATAACGGATATCGATATTTCGCAGTTTAATAGAGGCGCGGCTCATTAGAAAAACACGTGATCTTTAAAAAAAATATGATATCCCCTAAGTAATGGACGTAAGGAATTGATCATACGTTTCTCTATAAATTAGCAAACATTCAGACATACCGCCTATTACAATCCTACAAAGTAAGATTTTTGGTCCAATCATAATTTTTAAAGTTATGAAAATACGATCTCAGAATTGATTAAAATCTTACGTAAGATTGTCTGGGACCCCTCACCCACCCCACGTAAGACAACGTAAGAACATCTCAACTCCCCTCTCCCCTAAAATGTCTTAAGTGATACTTGAATCGCCCCGTAGCCTAAGATGTTAGTTGGTGGGGAAGACGGACAACGACTAGTAGTGTACTCTGCACTTTTGGTAACAGGTGGGTAGGTTAGCAATGGGGGGATTATTTTAGGAATTAATGAAGTTTGGAGGGAAACCCAGCGTCGGCATTAGTCTACTCTTTGAGAAAGGCACGAAGGGGTTCTACAGTTCAATCCAACGGTCAGGTCTCTCCGCCTTGAAGTCCTATTTACATGGCTCACAAATCAGGGATCGAGATTCTTACGGAAAATTTTTCGCCACCGCTGGGACTCGAAATTAGGCCCTCGGAGTGGGAAGGCAGTATTCCATCCACCATAACAACCCGATCCCCTAAAACATCATCTGCCGGCATCGATGAGTGCGCTTTTGTTCCATATCTATGTGATATCCTGCAAGCCATCTCAAGGGTGTGTGGCAGAGGGTGCATCCTCACCTAGAATGCATTAACCGTCAAATGCACTATCAAAATATTATTCACCACCTATTATACTAATAACTATGCTATTATGTAACGTAAATGTAAGGAAATGTCACTTACAAAAAGGCTTCTAATAATCATTACGTGCGGGATACGGGATGGACACTGTAGTTACTCACGAAGAACTATTTAACCTATTTTCTCTAACAGTTTAACCTATTAATTCAGTCATGCTAACATGCAAAACGGTTAGAAAAGTGCAATGATGTTGATCACTCTCGTGCCAACATTCAAAAAGTAGATGTTACGAAATAAAAGTCAAATCAAACATATAATTAATTAGCATCCTAAGCAGAAATAGGAAGTTGAAAAAAATTTAAGTTGAAACATAAAAGTTAACTAACTGTTGAGTGGAAAGAAAAGCTGAGATTTCCGGTGTTACTTTTTTGAGTTTTTAAACGTCACTGAATGAATTTATACTTTGTATATTTCACACTTTTTTATTTTCGGCCATAATGAGTTGTTGTATACAAGACCTACGAACGTTAGCTTATGTACCTTGATAATGACAATGGTTGTCGAAACCCTGGTCAGAAATAAATAAATTAAACATTTTAAAAAGCATGGTTACGTAAAAAAGTGTACTAAAAAGTAGTAATTTATTTTTAAGCTGTTACAACTGATCTACAACAGGCAGAACGTTATTATTTGTGACTAAAAATAAAACCATGGGGGTGTACCCAACCAATGTGACACAAAATACTTTACCATTGCTATATAGGTAACGTGGTTATACGTCTTTAGTATTCCAAGTTGTTTATGGCCAGAAATTTCCGGCAAGCAATGCCTCAACCTTTACAGTAATTTGTTGAAAGTACTTTATAATCAAGAGTTGTGATAAGGACTTGGGTGTTTCCGGTGAAAAGTCTATTACACTACAAATGTTGATTGCGCCCACATGGTTTTATTTTTAGTCACAAATAATCACGTTCTGTCTGTTGTAGATCAGTTGTGACAGCTTAAAAATTAATGACTACTTTTTAGTACATTTATTAATAAAACCATGTTTTTTGTTTTGTTTTATTTTATTTTATTGTTTTTAGTTTTTAAAAAATCGTAACATTCTTACATATTTGCACTTTTAATCAATATATTTCTTATTTGGATAAGCGTTATAATTTCAAAATTATTCAGATTTGTTTGTTATACACAGAATCGTAATGTTAGAGCGAAGGTTTCCGCGGCGATGGTGGTTTGATCTCTGCATTTTCCGGGTTATCTTCCGCATCAGTTGGCTATGTTGACAACAGTTTCGCTGGCTATCCTGCCAGCGTGTTCAGGTCGAAGGTGTCGGCTGGTGTCAGGTGGTTTCTGCCTTGCTTATATACCGTGGGCTGGCTGGGTGCTGCTCTCTGATTGGCTGTTTCTTGGATGAGTCTTTTCCAGGCGCTGTGAAGGTGATATCCGTCCTCTCTGTTGAAATTCAACGGTGTTTTATAAATTTCTATGGCCTCCTTGATTTGCCGAGGGAAGTATCGGGACTCCTTCGTTAAAAGTTTCGTCTCCTCAATTTCATATCTGAATTCATTTCTGAATCAATTCTTCAGAATCGTAACTTCGCATTTCGCAGTGTCCCATACTGGGCTCGCGGTGTAACACGTTTTCTGTCAAAATGTGTGGAATATACAAAGAACAAATTCATTCAGTGACCATGAGGAGGTTCCACCGCGATTGTGTGATTCAAAACAGATAATAAATTCCCCCTTAATATTTATTTTTTTTTAAACCCTGCTTTCGGTGATGACCTACGTTACCTATGTAAAACCAATATTAAGGTTCCTAAATATGTAGATTATTCCGCGAATATATTTTAAATGATCACTATTTTCCAGCCATGGGAGCCGACTGCAGTGACATTTCTATAAAACTACAGCATTTTGCCTTCAAATATATAACTAATTAATTTATTTATTTATTTATTTCAAAGAGTCCAAAAACGGCACAAAGGCTTCTTACATTGGTCGACAAGCAAAAAAATAAATAGAAATTTTTACAAAATATACCTTTAAAAAAATGTAAAACATAAGAGATAAATAGAAAAATACGTAGGAGAAAAGGTTTGCATTGGGATTTATGGACAAGGAGATGGGATAGATGGAGTCAACTCGGCAATATGTTTTCTGAGGACTGATTTGGAAACGGAGGGTGTGGAGAAGAGGTGTGGAGGGGTGTGGAGACTGCGAGGCTAGGGAGTTGAAAGTTTTCGGTATACGGTAGAATAGGGAGCGCTGGGACATTAAGAGTCTGAATTTGGGAATGTCAAGAAGGGAGTTATTGCGTAGGGAACGAGAAGGAACATGCAGAGGAAAGAGAGGAAGAAGGCAGTTGGTACGGAGAGAGCCACTCCAAATGCTATGGAGGAACTTCATGTCGCATAGTACATGACGGAGAGAGAGGTTTGGGATTGAAAGGGAAGAAAGGATGTATTCTTTTGATAAGTTTCTGAAGGAAGGGATTCGATGGCGTGCAATGGCGAGAAAGAAGTTAATTGGCCAATTGAACGTATTCAAAGCTGTGTAGCAAGCGGTCGACCAAATTGGAGCACAGTATTCTAAAATGGGAAGGACACGTACAAAAATTACTGTCGGAAGAGCAAAAGGATCCTGAATTTCCGTGTGGTGGTACAAATTTGCTAATAACCGAAAAAATAAGGTGGTAAGGTCCCTATATTTTATTTTTATCCAATATGTCGGGGAGTTTCTCTATCTGATAAACCGTTTTTCATGAAAATGGTATTTATATTACGGGGAAAAATACTAGTTTTACCATGTTTCTCCCGTTCAACACCATGTAATTTCAAGTTCCGTTTGCGAGAAAAATGGCGTGGAAAGGTAACATTTCGTTGTTCACATCAGAGAGAGGGCATGTTTTTTCTATAAGTAGCCAGGATATGAATAAAATGACATTTTAGTCGTTTTGCGGTGGATTCACCTTAACCAGAAACGCCGAAGCATTGGCCCGGACCGTTGGAAGTATCCCTTCGTTTACAATTCACTTCGGTATATGGGAGGATTGTAGCGTGAGAGTGCACCGAGGGAATGCAAAGCGGTCGATTGCCCTCGTGTAACTCAATTCGGCTTTACGCATCCGAGATCTTCTTCTCACGTGCGTCATGAAACGCCGTCTTTTCGTCTGAAAGGACTGGTCGAGTTCACTTCGTCATCCGAATCCGAACCCATCGTGCATGCGCGTGAGCGTTTTTTTGGACCACGAGCGTCATCATCCACGAGCCGACCAAGTTTTCCCAAAGGTTCCCCCAAAAGGGTTCGTAGACCCCTGGCATGGGAAAGTCGTGCCCCTTAAAAAGGTTCCCAAAGCGTAGGTAGGAACACACACACATCCCTACGTGAAAAGGGGTTAAGGAGGGACCACCCGGGGGTTTTTAAGTTGGAAGGGGAAACAATTGCCCTTGCGTCCGTTATGAGAGCACTAACCGCTCGCCCGAATTAAACGGGCGGCGTCGAAACAGTTGGAAGTTGAAATACCTGCCTCCGCCGGGCAACGAACTCGGAGCCTTCGCCCGGGCGGGCGGGCGGCCGAATGGGAAACCGACCACACGACCACCTGGGCTCTCGGATTTGAAAAGAAAGAGACAAGTTGGAAGGAGAGCTTAAGATTCGGATTGAAACGTTACTTGCTCCGATTCTTTTTCCCCGGTGAGCAACCGAAATTCAATCATTGTCGTTATTGGCACTCCATCGATCGAAGCGGGTCTGGATTAATATATAAGAGTAGATATGCTGCTCGACCCGCTCAAGTTCACCTTTTTATTTTAAAGCGTTCCGTTACACTGCGAGGCACTCATCCTCCCTTCCTCATCGTCGCATTCAAAATGGTGACTAATGACAAACTTATGGAGGGATGTCATTTTTCTCAAACGAAGACACATTTAAAAATACGCCGCGAGTTCCATGAGACCCCTTTTGGAAAATGAGTTCATTGAGGAGGTGATTACAGTTTAACCATTTCTGGACCCATAATATTTTTATCGGGAAACAATTTTTTCCTCCAATCATTAATTAATGTGAGTGACAGAAAAAAATATTTAAAGGGTTTCATTAACTCAGTTACTTCAGGCTTCACTTAGTGGAAGTTGTATATTTCCATATTATTAAAATGCACTAACGTTGCCGCATCACGGTTAAACGTGTCGAACGGACGTCGTAATTTTAGTTATGTGGAAAAGTATGTTGTGCATTTTAATAATATGAGATAGTGTTTCAAGTAATATTTTATTTTCTCTGTTTTTGTTGTTGTCACTAATCGTGCACGGTAAGAAACATTTTGTACCTATCAGTTTGGCAATGTGTCTCTCCTATCTTGTCGATTTACAGTTCCAACGATATAGCGCAGGGTCAAAATGATATCTACATCTGCAAAATGCCCTGCAAGCCACATCAGGGGTGTGTGGCAGGGGGTTAGTATTCACCAACATGCATTACACTATGCCTGAAAGTAAGTGTAACTACGACTAATTAAGCATTAGCATAAATCGCTAATGCTTGTTACGAGGCGAAGTCTAACAAGCATGCACTACACTACAGATATGCTCACAATGGAGAGGGCCCGTTAATATATATGTATTTTGCAACTACACAAATGGACAGAGACTCAAGACTTATGTAGAAAACATGTACGGCGTGCTGTTAGTACTAGGTAACAGATAAGGATTCAAGTATTAGGGAGTATTACTACTACTAAGAGCTACACTACCTATCGACAAACCTAGATAAAAGACTCATTGTCAGCTGTTATGGTCCCTTATCGTTATTGGGAAAAATTACATTTTAAATCTGTCCGTTCTGCAGTCTAGTTCCCTAATTTTAATCTCATGATCTGATCTATCGTGGTATGTCGGATTTCGTAAAATATTATCAACGTCGTCAGAGAATAGACCGGTTTGGAACTTACATATAGATTGAGTCTAAATTTTAATCGACGTTCTGAAAGCTTTTCCCATCCCAGTTGCTGCAAAAGGTCAGCAACACTAACGAGATTATCATAAAGGCCTTTAACGTATCTTGCCGATCTTCGCTGCACGAGTTCTAACTCATTTTCCAAGCCTATCTCATAAGGATCCCAGATACTGGCAGCATATTCCAAGTGGGGTCTAACGAGCGAGAAGTAGCTGAGTTCCCTAAGTTTATCGTCGCACTTGCCAAGTACTCTTTTAACAAATCCCAATTTACGAAT
Organism: Pyrrhosoma nymphula; assembly: GCA_963573305.1. Lineage (NCBI taxonomy): Eukaryota > Metazoa > Arthropoda > Insecta > Odonata > Coenagrionidae > Pyrrhosoma > Pyrrhosoma nymphula. The sequence goes on along the minus strand of OY754335.1, from coordinate 31,592,322 downwards.
AGATTGACCGGTAATTTCTCGAATATGTTTACTCTACGAGAGATTATTAGTCAGTTTAACTCCGAGGTGTTTAACCGATTCTACAGTCTCTAATTTGCTGTTTTGTATGCAATTTCCATTGTATTTTTATGCCGTTTCCAAAAATTCATAACAACGCATTTTTTCAGGTTTTATTCTGGTAATTTTCAGGTTTAATTCTAAATATCCTCCGCGTCATATTGGAACTCGCATGATCGGAGTTTTTCTTGAAGTAATCTATGCCTAGCGTGTAGCCTCCGAGTCTCCAGTGGCTCTCGAACTAGTCCTTCCATCAGCTGTGAAACACTTCTATTCGTTCGAAACGGTTTTAAACGAATCGTACGGCTTTCCTTTGTATTTTATTCATTTTGCGAACAAAATCTTTTTGTACATGTCCCAAATGCTCGCAGTATATTCGAAATGAGGCTATAACCATAGTGAAATAGCATCTCTCTTTTACTTGTTCATCGGAAAACCAGGCTCTTCTGCTCGTGTTATGAACCCGAGTTTCGTAAAAACAGCACCGCAAATGTGTCGAATCCGTTTCCTCCCGCTAGGCCTGAAGAACGTATTCTCAAGCGCCTCCATCTTTCATCATCTTAAGTAAGACCAGAGGCGCGATCACGGGTCTTTCGTGCGCATGATCTAAATTCATATCCAAAACGCGAAGTTTCATTGCTGCGAACCGTTCGCAGTCACAGTAATTGCGACTCGCTCTACAAATGCATGAACAGCGATTTTAAAGAACAGGACTAATTTGAGGAACGACCATTGCATTTTTATTACAGATTAAAGATTAGATAAATGCGAAAACGTGAGTGCACAAGATATTAAGATCCGCGATCACACTCCAGGTTTCGGAGCCATTTAACACCAAGATTCGTTAATAAAACGATAAAAAAATAATCTTTTCTTGACACTGCAACATGTTCAAGTCATGAGTTGTCTAACCAAAATTCTATTTTTGTGTTTATCTCTGGAAAAAAGGGAGTGATCCATGTCCTCGCGTTGAGCTGCCCTCATGTTTAACCGTTGAGTTGGCAATAGGGGTTTCAACCAAAGCAGCCGTCCCTTCCGAAACACTTAAAACGCGTCCACATGCGCGTGGATTGACAAAAAAATCGAACAGGGAACTAGCGACTCGTAGACCTGTAGCATTGTGGAGGAGAACAGCCAGCCTCCCCACCCCTGATTATCCGAAATAGAGGGGGCCAGGGGGGAGTTTGAGGGAAGGGTGGAGTGGGAAGGGAGGGGCCTAGGAGGAGTGGGGTGGGCGTGGGAAAATTGAGGCGGGGAGGGTTAAGCGGAGGGAGTTTTTCGGGTGATCGGAATAGGGTGTGTTCTGTGCGGGAGAGAAGGGTTGAGTCACAGACTTACCTCTCTCTCTCTCCAAGCGGGAGGAGATAGAAAATAGGGGTAGGGGTGAGAGATCCCTGGAAAATTACGGTTACAAACCATAGTCAGACCCTTTTCCGAGGGGCGGTGGGCAGGGGATGCTCTCTTTGGCATCGAGCCTGACATGCGTTGGAGAGTGACGCATGCATCAGCGTGCAGTTGGTTGGAGGCGCAGTGGACAAAACGCCGTTAGTAATAAATATAACTGTTCAGGCTGGACCTGGTGGAAGTTGTCGATATTCATAATGAATAAAAAAACACAAATTTGGCACATGATTATGCCACAGTGTGGTGAAACGCGTCGTGCCATAGAAATAAATCTGTGGAAGATTTCTGTTTTTTATTCATTACGAATGCCGTTAGCAATATTTGGGGAGTTTATTGTTCACCCGATTCGAGATGAGAAGGGACGGCTCATAAAAATTATTACGCAAAAAACAATCTTGTGAAGCATGAAATTTTATATGCTGAAAAACTTTGAATTTGCGGCCGAAAATGATTCCCAAGAACCTGAAGATTTTCTGGAAATTGGACAGTTTGGCCTAACATTCTATGATGATTTATCTGTATCTATAATATCTGTAGTGTAGTGCATGCTTGTGAGGCTTCGTCTCGTGACAAGAAATAGAGATTTATGCTAATGCATAATTAGTCGTAGTTACACTAACTTTAGGGTATAGTGTAATGTATGTTGGTGAATACTCACCCCCTGCCACACACCCCTGTGGTGGCTTGCAGATTATTTTGTAGATTTAGATATTGGTTTTAGTGGTGTTGCAGCGTATTCGCCTATACCTACTGTCGTCTTCAGCTCGAAGATGTAGGTGAACGATTTTTGTCGTCCTTTGCGAACTTTGATCGCGCCCCAATAAAACCGTCTGTTTGCGCATCTATTCATCTCTCCCCTCCGCGACCCTTAAAAAATTTCGCACATGATTTGAGAATAAGAAAGGGCCAGGGTCTACGTCGACGCTTAGAGTCTGTCGGGCTGTGACTTATTAAGATAGTTTGACCCATGTGCTGGTGAGCACAAAATTTCATGTTTTTTAGTTCGTTTTATAGAAAAATATCTTATCTATCAAGTGATAACAAATATTTACCACTTTTTTCGAAATATTATGCGATATGAAATAAATCAGCAGCACAAACCACAGTTTAAAAAATAATATGCATAGTCATATCATCATAAGATACAAATGTACGATCTACTTCACAATTAAAAATGATTTACTGCTTTACGAATTTCTTGACATTTTTAATAAATGATTAGAAACTATTAGAAGAGGGCTCAACAACTTCTTCAGCTAAACCATTCCATTCATCAATTACTCTATTTGAAAAAGATTATTTTTTAAATAGATTAATATGAGAGTAATTGGCAAGAGATTAAGAGAGTACTTGGCGAGTTCGGGCAACTTCTTTCTAGTTAGACCCCACTTGGAATACGCTGCCAGTATTCGGGATCCTTGCGAGGTTGGCTTAAAAACCGAATTAGAACGTGAGCTGAGAAGATCAGCAAGAAACGTAAGCCTTCTGCAACAACTGAGATGGGAATCGCTTTTAGACTGTCGATTAACGTTTAGACTTAATCTTTTACGTAAGCTCCAAGCCGATCTGTTTTCTGATGACGTCAATAACATTGTACGAAACCCGACATACTTTTGTATATTTGATCATGAGATTAAAATCAGGGAACTAGACTGCAGAACGGACAGTTTAAAATTTCATTTTTCCGGGAGCGATAAGAGACCATAACAACTGACAATGAGACTTTTAACTAGGCTTGTCGATAGATAGTGTAGCTAATTAGTGGATTTTCTCCTTCTTGCTTGTATCCTTATTTACTACGTAGTCCTGGCAGTGCGTCCTGCATGTTTACTGTGTAACTCTTGTATCTCTATGCATTTTTGTATCTGCAAAACATTAATACAAACAGTGTCTCTAATATTGGTGGCATACCTATAGTTTAGTACATATTTGTTAAGTTGCGCCTTCTGAATAGTACCCCCAAAACACCCAAGTATAAGCAGGTATTTGCTAATGCACCATTAGTAATTCCTTCATTTTTTATTATGGTACAGTGTACTGCATGTTGGTTAAACAAAATCACCCCTGCCACACACTCTTGAGGCAGGGTATTATGTAGATGTGGATGTCGTGGACCTAGCTCCAAATACGTGTTAAAATATAATACGATTATGGACTCTATTATGACTGGAGAGTAATATCGCTCATATTAACCCCAAAGGGGTTTCCTCGTTCGCTCACCCCCTCACCCACCTGCCCGTGGACCGGCAGCCATCGATCTTCTTGGGAGGCAATACCCACGCACCAGTTGGCGTCAGTTAACACATAACGCCACCTACTCCATCAGTTTCTCCGAGACGAGTAGCGTCAAATTAGAAGAGCTCAAAAAAAAGATACGTGCCAGGGAACAAATCGTTACAAAGGGCTACCTCTGTCTCAAAACATTATTATAGAGGTATAGAAACATGGTGGCAGTAGCCTGCGTGAAGCGTGTCGTCAAGGATGGGAAGGCTCATGCGGCGGTGGCTTGCAAAAGAGTGGAGGGGAGAGGACAGTATATGACAGCTAACGCTGCCAACATAACTGAATTCAACTTGAGAGGGCGGGAAATTATCACGACGAATTTTGCGATCAGAACGAAGCAGCATCGAAACATGCTGGCATTATTCGTAACCCATCAAAGTAAACCATCAAAACGATTGCCTTTAAAAGCCATAGTGAGCTATAAAGTTGATATGAATGACATTTAGAATTTCGATGTTCGAATCTAAGTTTTTCGACCTTGGGAACCCTGGTAGTCAAACGCAGGGGCTACCTTACTCCTCAGTGCAGAGATAGTTTTTAGATAATGGATTCTTCCACTAAAAAGTGTATCCTGCGAAACTGCCACCATGTTTTTCTGCCACTATACCATTCTCTGAATGACCATTATAAGCTATTTTTTCGGTTATTTTTGTGATCCGATTTATAGTATTCAACGATATGTTTCCCTCCCCTTTCAATTTCGTTACAGCCTATGTAAAACTTGTCACAAAGTCACAAATCATAACTGTTTGAATAAAAATATATCCGAACCCATTAGATCGTTTTTACTCCTACAAGGAAAATCGGATGGTCATAATTCTCACATATGCTTTATCTCAAAATAATAATTCCACATTAAACTTGTGTGCTCCCTCAAATGGTACATGAAATCGTTAGGGTGCGTTGATATTAGGTTTCTTGTGCTAGCGTGGCTGGAGAACTAAAATACTACACTAAAAATTACGAAATAATATCATTTACAGATTTTGATACTGCCCATATTAAAAAAATTCGAATATATTTTGACGAATCATGTATTTCCCTGAAATGACCTACATTGTATGCCATAACATGTGGCATTCTCGTTTACGTCAGAATTTATGTTTGAGCTTCTGGGGTCTTTACAATTATAAACATGCCTAATATTGGGATGTTGGTAAGTTAGTTTTTTGTGGAGATGACAGGCAACTGAGGTAATTCGCGCTAATTAGGGTAGATGGGAAGGTTTTTCCGGGAAGAATTATTCATGGAACGGAGGTAGAGAGTGAAGTCCGGCGTCCGGCGGAAAATGACGATTAGCTTACTCCTAACGAAAAGCTCATCTTCTACATTTTTCTCCATCTGAAGTTCCTCGAGCCAGAAGTCGTACATGATCTTTCCACAGTGGCCATGTTTCCGAACCATACAGCGCCAGGCTCCACGATAGAGTTTTCGCCAGTAATTTTTACTCTAATGACTAAAAAACACTCAGGAAAGAAGAAAAATCCCGTGAAAAGAATAGTTTCCCTTTTTTAATTAAATTTATTGTGATTTCAATAGGCAAAAGTTAAAATACGAAGTATGGCTATGGCTCTATGATAGCCCTTATGACTATTTCTTAATAGTAATTCTTGGTAAAAGGGACCCTCACCTAATTTTCAATGATGAGTGAATATTATATGAGGGACTTGGCGCAACGATACAATATCCATAAACCGTGACATAGAGTTAAAATTGCACCTGCTGGTTACTTTTTGAATGTTTGGTTTCGGGGGGAGATGACCGCTCCAGTCTCCATGCCTCCACCATCCGAGATTACCAAGTTTCCGACCCATTTAGTGCCACGCACCAAACTAGAATTTTATCAATGTTGCCTAACTTAACGACCAAGAAAAACAATCAGAAAAGGAAGAAAAAAACACCATACGAAGACTCTTCTCTCTTTTGATATGAAAAGTTACGGTGAATGCGAGGAGAACGTATCTACGACCTCATAAGTAATCGAATTAAAAGAATCCCCGTGGCCGTAACCTTAACAGGGCACGTGAGGTAAGTAAGGCAGGTTAAAATGTAAGGTGCACAAAATTCGAAGGACAATTGTGTCTAGATGGGGGAAAAAGGGAAAGCTCAATCACTCAATGAACAAGCAAGAAGAAACAACACACTCACAATCGCACACTTAGCGATAAATCACACTAATACAAGGTTAAAAAAAAGGTGAACAGTAAAATACACGGCCTCAAATTCTCGTGAGTGTACGCGGGAGGTAGATTCACGAGGGTCACTGTATCGTGACACGCCGTAGTGTTTGAGAGTGTGTATTTTACTGTTCACCTTTTTTACCTTGTATTAGTGTGACTTAGCGCCTAGTGTGCGATTTTGTGTTATTTCTTCTTGCTTGTTTTTTTGAGTGATCGCGGCCTTGGGGATTCTTTTATTTCCTCAAAGTAATGGTGATTTCCATTTAAAAAATACTTTAATTCGGAGCCCTTATTACGAGTAATCCTTGGTAAAGGAGACTGGTGAGTGACATTGACATGCGGGTCTTGGCGCAGCGTTGTATTTTCCGTAACATAGAGTGAAGGCTACTCATTTTTTTTGGTGGTTGGTTAGATACTTGGGGAGGTGGCCTATAACTGAAGTCCTTTACATCAATTAAGATGGGTAGGTAAGTTGACAAGGGAGTTACAAACCGATCTATTCTCTGACGACGTTGATAATATTTTACGAAATCCGGCATAGGTACTACGGTATATCAGATCATGAGAATAAAATAAGAGAACTTGACTGCTGAACGGACAGATTTAAAATGTCATTTTTCCCGCGAATGATAAGGGACCATAACAGCTGCCAATGAGACTTTTATCTAGGTTTGTCGAAAGGTAGTGTAGCTCTTAGTAGTAGTAGTGCTCCCTAATACTTCAATCCTTAACTATTGCCTATTACTAACAGCACGCCGTGCATGTTTTCTACTTAAGCTTTGAGTCTCTGTCCATTTGTGTAGTTGCAAAATGCATGTTTAACATTGCAAAATACATAACGCAAGTAGTTGAAAAAAACATAACGTAAGTAGTTGCAAAATACATAACGGTCCCTCTCCATTGGGAGCATATATGTAGTGTAGTGCATTGTTGTGAGGCTTTGCCCCGTGACAAGCATTAGCGATTTGTGCTAATGTATAATTAGTCGTAGTTACACTGACTTTAGGGTATAGTGTAATGCATGTTGGTGAATACTCACCCCCTTCCACACACCCCTGAGGTGGCTTGCAGGGTATTTTGTAGATGTAGATTGTATTATTTTGGCGATGATGGGAAGGTGGAGAGAAACCCGGCGTTAGCATACTCTTAACGAAAGGCACCAGATGAAATTATTTCTAGCTTTGTACATTCCACACATTGCTATTGTTACCGACCATCATTTCGACATCTTATATCATTATAATGTCTTGATAAATGCAATATATGTCGAAACTGTGGGCGGTAACAATACAAAAGTGTTCATTGTACAAAGCGAGAGATTATTCCGTGTAACCCAGTGCCACAAAGTAAAGCCTGAAACTTTAGCTTGTAATGGCACCTGAGTTTAACGTGTCATACGACGGACGAAGCATTTCACTGCATGTGCTCTCCACGTGGCAACCAAGTAGGACGTAGGAAAATCACCGCATCTGCCGGGAACTTTACCTGGGCACTCGGGGTATTAATCCATTACTAAGGCACCAATATAAACCTATCTCAATGGTGAATTTAACCATTAGTTAAAATATTCGGCTCCTTCCTATAACCAATTGGTAGCCTTCGGTTACCAATCGCTTATAATCTACCGTATCCATACCGGTTACCATTGATTTCAGTGTTGTCTGTTTACTTAATTTTTCTTATCGACATTTTCTGCATTTATCTTTTCCGGGTGGAGTTCGACACAGGATTTTCTTTTTCGAAAAAAATTGAACTGAAGAACCAAGCATTTTTTATCTTCTTTAGTTGTCACTCCCGCTACCGAAGCTTGGCTCTTGGTTTAGCATCTGGAACAGGAAACAAGTCGTGAAACAATACGCCTCATAGAGCAGCATCCAGTCTCTCCGGGTCTTAGGTTGGTGACCCCTGTCATAGCCAGTAAGCCATCGGGCACTCAGTTTCCCATACAAATCCTGGTGGGCTTCGCTAGAACTGGATTTCCCCGCCCTGTTTACAAAAGGTGATACTAGAGCGGTTTTGGTGATACTAGATCTCTCGGATCAAAAAAATTTGTTTTGAACCTTTTGGAGAGGAGAGGGAGAAGCCTAGCAGTTTCGGAGGGCCGGAACTCTTCTTCTGGTCCCCTGTTCAAATCACGGCTCTCACATTTCATCATGGCCGGTAGTAGGTTATGCACATTTTTCGCCGAGGTGGAGTGAGTTTTTTTTTTTGCTTTTAGGGACGATTCTGGTGGTCCGTATGCCCCCTGCGATCCCGACAAGCCATTTTGTCTTGCCATCAGGTTTCTCAGGGGCCGAACCACCAGAAATTGACAGAAAACAATGCCCTAGGCAGGGAAAAAACAAATCCAGGCGGGACTCGAACCTGCGACCCTCGGGTTAGCATGCGAGGACTTTACCCCGCCGCCACCGGCCCCGGAAAATGGGTGAATTCTTTTCCGGAGTATTTGCCAGAGAAATGGTTGCATTGAGGTAGTTTGAGCGAGATATAATTTCACATAAAACTCTAAAAGTTTAAAAGACAGATTCAGGTGAGATGCGGTGGAACCGTTCTATAATGACAGTAGCAAAACACTTGCCGTTTCCCACTACTCCCCAGGACACACCCTCACTCCTTGCCAGGGGTGTCTCCGTGCCCCAACGGTTTCCATTTCCCACCCCTCGTTCCTACCCAACCTGCCCTGATTGGCACCTCTCTCCTCCCTCACCCTCATTTCTCTTGTGTATTTTGAACCTATATTTTGAAGGCTTCACTAGTCGTATTAAATCAATATATATTGGTGGAAAACTGCAAGTATTTTGCTTCTGTCATAACTCAACGAATGTGTTCTTAGTTGTAGACAAAACGATCTCACCGTGCTGATGTGACCAAAATATCAGTCATTTACTGCACAAATTAAAAAAATATATATTTGCCAAAAGAAAATAGAAGCTAATTTTCATGAGATACAACTATTTGCCCAAAAATATGCAAACTTTGCCAAAAGATGTGATATGCCGGTTGGCTCCGGAGACAACTCAACGTCATAGACAACGGCAACAACAATTGAAGAATTTTTTATACATAGATCGCGTCGAAAATGTTACGGTATACATGCGCTTCGTTTGGTTTCTCAAATCTGTAATTTTTAAAAACAAATTTATAACTCACCGTAAAAAGTTTTATTAAATCGCAAAAAATCTTTCGGTCGTGAAAGCTTTTTCAGCGCACAACGTGAAACAATTAAGTCTACTTACTTTGTCTACAAAAACTTTAATATCTATAATTCGTGAATTACTGAGAAGTTCCGTCTAAAAAAGTTTAGCTTCTTCATAAATGTTATTATATTCTCGTAATTCTTCTATTAAAATAAAGTCGAATATGGCCTCTATTATGACTCTTGAGAAAAATATCGATCGAACCGCCATCATGCAGGGTGTTCCGTGGTCCATTTTTCATGATTAACTGGTAATAGTCCTGAAATGTTCCTCAATACTCGGCCAGATAGTTTTTCCCATTTAGTCGCCATCTCCTCATGGTTTTTTAAATCACTTCTTCTCAAGGTTTTTTATCTATGAATGTAAATGTACTAGTGTGTTCATTAATCATGTGAGCATCATGTGAATAGTGTGAAATGACCCGGATTGTTGGAAAATGCAAAATTTCGTCATTCGTAGGTCAATTTCCGATCACTTGGTCATTTGGCCAAGACAGTTGATATCATTCACTCCATGAAGGATAGGTGGGTAGGTAGGCAGGGAAAGAATTACGTATATGGAAATCCTGGTAGAGTGGGGAGAGACCCAGCGTCGGCATTAGTCTGCTCTTATCTAAAGGCGCCCATACGTCTATAAGCAACAAATAATAGTAATATTAAATAGACTTCAATCGCTGTACTTAGCCATAACACATGCAAGCAATCAATAGTAATTCATTTACCTAAAGGAAATATTGAAAATTCTCGTCGTGCCGTGTTTTTGCCTTTCAAACGTAAACAAATCCGTATCCACAACAATATTCGGGCGAGGGTAAGCTTATCGGCGGGGTCTGAATGCCCCGATATCTTACCGACAGTATTCGTTAATGCTATCGACAAACTTCGATAAAAATTGCTTAGAGAAAACCAATTATCGTTAGTTCGGATTTTCGGTAAGTTATCGACGTAGCAACATCGATAAGACTCACTATCGAGTTACAGAAAACCCCTGCAGGGGTCCACATTTTAACCTCCCATCCGCTACCGGCAGTACTTCCCTTGAGAAACTCTCCAAATGACACTCAATAAGGGATCTGAATCCACTGATAAATATCCACTTCCAAGGTACAATCCCGGGCCATCGGTGTGGGAAGCCAGTACTCTAGCTACAGGACCAATCCAATCCCCGTGTACATGGCGAAGTTTTCCTCGTGTTGATTTATTTGCCCCAGGTAAGTATTAAGTTGCATCAAAAGTCATTTAAGTTCCTGTGTAAATTTTACAATCACTGCGAAAATGAACAAATGTCTCAAGCAGCAGGGGTTGGGATTCCAATCGGAAATCTCCGCCATCGCCGGGACTCGAACCCGAGCCCTCAGAATGGGAAGCATGTTCCTACTCTGCCCATCACACCAACCCGATCCCCCTGTTCTTCTTCTCATTTGCATTTTTTCGATTTTTATTTCTGTAAGGCATGCTAATTATCCTCATGTTTTATGCGACATTATACTGTAAAAAGTTAGTATGTCATCATGACTGAACTCTAAAATAAGGTCCCCTCATGCATTGCACCTATGTAAAGTATGAGTAAAATTATTATTAAAGACCGTATTGCATGTGAAGTCTCTTCCAAATGCGCTACTCAATTTTACATAAAAGTATATTTAGCAACCGTTGTAATAACAAAACTTTGTTTTCAAAATTTATTAATAATTGCCTTAAGGTAGTTTGATCGAGATTTTTCCCTAGTCATAATAGAGACTATATTCGAATTTTAATTGTTAATTTCAGCATCTGTTAGAAGCACGAAGTCAATATACTAATATTTATGGCGCAAAGATATTGTTTTATATGACTGAAATTCTCAGTAATTAAATAAATACACCTATATAAATAAGCCTTTAACTTGACTCAATTTCTTCTTGCCGTACGGTGAAAACGTCTTCACAACAGATGTTTTTTTTGTGATTGGGTAAAAATTGCTGCGGTGAGTGATTGATTTATTTTTTTAAATTGTCGAGAATTAATAAAAACTTCACACTGTTAAATTTATGACCATATCTAGTCGTTAGAATCTTTTCATTTTTAGAGAAGTCTCTCTGCAGTGCCTACGAGTATCATTCCCATGGAAAACGCCTTCTATTTTTTTTAAATAACCTCGGTAAGTAGCGCGGTAAGTTAAGTAAGATTTGATGCTTTTGACCTGGTGGAATACCCGAATGACCTATGTTTTAGTGCGGCAAGAGTCCGATATTTTGATATCTTTGGAAAGGTGAGATATTTTTCTTCTAAATTAGGCCAAATTCATTCAATTATGTGTATGTGAAATGATATCTCGCTCAAACTACCTTAACTGATAATTTATGAAGAGATACCTTTTCAAGGTGAAATCGGTAGCAGATACTAATGAAGTGTCATGAAACACAAAGTTAAATATTGAATGTAAATAACGATGACCACATTAATAACAATACGAACGACATATGTTCATTCCCATCACGCCGTTCCCTTTCGAGGTCGGTACATTCATAGCAAAAGTTAAGTTCTCGGTGAAAAAGGCCTGTGACGCTAAATCAGCTTCGATAGTTTCCTCCATGCTGTCTTATCTTTGCATAGTTCTTTTGCTTCAGTTACACAGATACATTGATTCATACACGTTGTTTTATTGTAATGGATGTCAGTCACTTCCTCGAAGTCGAGCCTGTAACTATCAAATTTATAATCTCTTGTTTTAATTAATTGAGTTTTGGCCAGTTAAAATTCCTTTATTTCACTGCCAACTAAATTAAAAGAAGAGAGTATTTATACGTGGTCAATAAATACATTAATTATCAAATTTATAGATAGTGAAATTTTTATCAACGTATTACCCCGTGACCTTGACAGACATGGCTGGTGTGGAATCACCCCGTCACACACCCTTGAGGTGACTTTCAGGGTACTGCGTGGACTTAGACCGGGTTACAATTCAGGAAAACTAATCAGGGAAACCCCCTTAGTATATACTTTGTATTGTATTCAATACGAGCCAGAGCCCTACTTGCGAAGTGGAACGGACTACTAGCGCTCGTACTTACACGTGGTCGAAAAATACGTCTAACAAGTAAGTGACGGTAGCCATCACTTTTGCATATCTCTTGAAAAAGCTCAGAATTGAAATTTTACTGGCAAATTAAAGTTTATTAGGTCACGCAGGAACATCATAAAATTTCTTAAACCTTATAATGACTGAAAATTAACATCTGAGATAAAATTTTACCTCACTATCTCTCACGAAGTTGGCAGCCCTTGCCATAGCGGACGCCATGATGAATTAGTACGACTGGTAAGACCGGCTAGTAAGCTTTTTCTAATACCAGCCCGTACCAGCCCTTTTTGTGATCGTGAAGTTGGTCCAAGGGTTGGAATTGTGACGTCACTTTCTGAATTTGGGGAAAATTATGTACGATATTCCACAGGAAAAAAATCATTCGCCTTGATCGGGATTCGAACCCGGATCCCTCGATTTCGCGTCGATTACTTTAACTACGCACTGAATATCGCACTTATGTGCACTTGCGGGTGACTCCGTAAAGGTTACTACCGTGGCTAGTCCCGGTTTCCTCAAAAAAAAAATTATGTACGGCTGGTACCTACGCCTTAGCGTGGATTGGAACACGGGCTTATACGTGACCCTGGAAAGCGATTTTTCTCAACTTTTCACCCGGACAAGGACAAATGGGCACTTCCGAGCGTGTGCTCCTGAGATACCCACTTCTCGTCGGGCTCGCCGTGTTCGGACATCGAACTGCGGCAGCCCCATCTGGAGGGAAGGGCGGGCGTGAGAAGGGGGTGGAGTCACCGGGGGCGGGGGAGGGGTTGGGAGGAGGTAGGGAGGGGGAGGGATTGGGCTGGAGGGGTGGGTAAAAAGGTCTATTTTGTCGGCAGAGAGGGAGTTCTATAGGGGGGGGATAGAGATAGGCTCTGCAACACTGCGGTCGGAAGGCGGGTGAGGTAGAAAGGAAGGTGAGGGAAAGAGAATGGCCTGGAAGGTGAGGGAAGGACGGTCCTTGGTGCCTTCTAGGGACCTTCGTGTTCTCCAAACGCATTCCGACCATCGTAAGGCGGTAAACGTCGGCATGTCCTTCGTAACCATCGTAACTTGCTGTTCCGAAGTGGGTTCCACCGTAAAAGGACTTGTTTGTCATTTTATTCATATTCTGGCGACTTTTAGAAAAACGTCTCCTTTGAAATTGAAGAAATTGGTTTAAACTATTCTAAAATACATGTTGAATGACAATATAAACAATGTATATTTATTATATTATACACGCGGTACAATATATTACACAATTACTCACTAAACATGACTACCGCGCGAAATTTGTTCAATGATGTAATAAAAAATGCAAAGAAGAACAAAAAACGCTAGCAAGGATGAAAACAAATACTGCAAACAGAAAGAGAGATTTTGACTGCTAATTATTTACGGAGATATGTGCTATGGCAAAGTTGGTTAAGTTCTTAGAGTACAAAAGACAAGGCGAATGAATTTCAACAGGGATAGAATTCGTTGATGCAGATGCATTAGTTAGATAATCGACTTATTGGTAATATGTCACGGAAGAAATGAAAATAACTTGTGATTCTCACAAATTATTTTTAATCGAGGCGACCCGGGTTTCAACACTATAGGTCATCCTCAGGTATTGTCATAAGACAATTGATAAATATAATAATTTGGAGTTCACAAGTTATATTTCATTTCCTCCTGTGATGGATCCCACAAAATAAAGCCTCAAACCGTTTTCCCTGGTGTCATGTCGTTAGCACGTTGTGCAAACAGCGGCGAGGATGCTTGCTAATTGGCAGCGTTGGTGTTGGAAAAACGGTGCATCGTGGGGATTTAGACATATAAGAGGGGGGGGAATGGTAGAGGCCCTTTTACGAAGGCCGAATGAGGGGAAGTGGGCGGAGGGAGGGAAGGGCTAGAGAAGGGCTTACGGGGGGAGGGAGGGGAGGGAGGGGTAGGGAATGCGAGCAGCTGCCGCCCTCCCTCTCTAGGACGGAATGAGGTGGGGCATGGATGGGAGAGGCGGGGAGGGGAAGGATAGGAGAGGGAGGGGAGAGCATGAGTGCGGTCTAATAAGGAGAGATATTTGAAAAGTCTGGTCATAAAATTAGGAGGGCACAAACTGGAGCAGGTAGAGCAATTTAATTACTTGGGTACTGCGCTAGAAGAAAATGGGCATAGTAGCAAAGACGTTAAGGGGAGAATAGCGCCAGCAAAGGAGACGTTTAGAAATACAAGGGAGCTGATGACTGGGACCTAAGGGAAGTTTGAGCGAGATATTTATTATTATTATTTACCAAGTCATACTAATGGATACCATATTCGTATTTTATATTTTAATTTCAGCGTCTGTAAGAAGTATGAAGTAAATATCGTAATACTAATGGTGCAAAAACATAGTTGTATGTGACAAAAATTCTCAGTAATTAAAAAATTATATTTGATTAAGTCTCAAACTTAACTCATTTTTCCACGCCCGCCGTACAGCAGAAAAGCCTACAAAACAGAAGATTTTTTGCGATTCTGTAAAACTTATTGCGGTGAGTAATAGATTAATTTTTATAAATAGTTGAGAAAACATACAAACTACACATCGATAGTTTTTTGACGAAAACTAGGTGTTATAAAGTCCTAATTTTTTTAATATTCTCCCTCTGGAGCGCACAGCTGTAATGTATCCTAAGTATATAAAACAGCTTATATTTTCTGACAAATGGCTCGAAAAGTAGTTTGGAAAGGGATTAGTATTTTGATATTATTGGAAAGATGAGAATTTTTTCTGGAAATGGAGGTCAAATTCATATAATTCTAGGTAAAGTGATATTTCGCTCAAACTACCTTGAGTAAGGGTGTAAAGAATTGGCTGGTGAGGAGCATGATATGGAGTATGGCGCTGCATGGGGTAGAAACGTGGACTCTGAGGAAGGAGGACGAGAATAGGCTGCAGGCGTTTGAGATATGGGTGTGGAGGAGGATGGAGAGGGTGCGGTTGACGGAAAGGAAGACATATGAGAAAGTGCTTGACATGGTTGGTGAGGAGAGGAAAGTTCTAGAAGAGATTAGGGGGAGGCAGGGTTGGTGGCTGGAAGAGGTATTGAGGGGAGATGGGTCGCTCAAGGCAGTGACAGAGGGAAGGATGTTGGGCAAGCGGGGAAGGGGAAGAAAGAGAATAGGTTTTATGGAGGGGATGAAGACCTACGCTGAGATGAAAAAATAAATACTAGAAGTAGAAAGGGCCCTGTACATATAAAATATGTAGGATTTTCACTGACTTTAATTGTAACCTCTGTAATAACCGGTAGATTACTCTTATGAATGGATTTGGAAAGCGGTGGAAATGCGGGTGCGAATATGGGGTTATTATCTATCAAGGTGGTTGGAGCGATTTGTGTTTATGTACGTACATATGTGCGTAAAAATTTGTATTGTGCGTGTTCTCACTAGTGATATCTATGGATGAAAGTGTAAAAAGTTGCATCCTACCGATTTGGTTTTTTGACAATTCAATGCTATTTCAAAACCTATCCAAATGGCACATGAGATATATTTCATATTAATTCGATTAAATATGTACAGATAACCTTCTAAGAGCGAAATAATACATTTCTTCTTTATATAATTGTAGCTGATAAATATCAAGATGTCATGCCGAGTCCAATATTCGACAAAAATATTTAAATATAATTTCGTCTAAAAGTCGAATACCGCGCCGAAGACTAGTTATAACCGCCATAACATACTTAAGGAAAAAATTAAAATTCATTTATCATTTCCATTACCGCATGCATGGAGAATTCCAGCGCATAAACAGATGCACTTAATTAAATGTGGTCCCAGTATTTATTTCGACTTACTTAAAAAATTATTAAAATGTGTACTCAATGACCCACGAATACTGCTCCAGCCACCTTAATAATAACATATCTGAACCTACGATGTAAAAATACATAATAAGTATAAATATAAAATAGGCAGATACTCCTCTTTCAATCCATCCAATACCGTCCCTGTACCGTATGTGTGGGTGTAGGTATTAGCCAAGCTTCTCCATCTTCTTCTGTCATTCTATGTTTTCTCTCCACACACTTCATCCCAAGATAACTATAACTCTTCTATAAGTCTCTTATCACTTCATCAATCCATCGTTTACGTGGTCTTCCCCTATTTCGTTTCCCAACACATCTTCTTCCCGGTCATGGGAACTCTACTCTCTTTCATTCTAAGTTCCCCAGCAATCATAATCTATTACCTTCTACCCTATTTCTTAAGACGCTTTCTTCGACACCTCTCATTCTATGGACTGGAGAATGTTCGAGACAAAAAATATCAAACTTTTGCCGTCCATTACATCAACACCGCCAGTAAAGTTATTGACAACGATAAGTGGAATTGTTTTTAAAGTGGCTTTTTTATTTATTTTTAAAGACTTTTTTCAATTTTCAATTCTGCGTGGGATGTTTATTAATTTTGTGTTTGTACTTTTTCCGTAATAATATTTGCATTTTAGCATTATTTAACTCTTAACTAATGGTTGGCGTGATGCATGAGTACGGTGTTCACTCCTCATGAGTAAAATTATAGTTATATATGCTAAGTACTTCTGTTTATACTCAATTTTTATTTTCACAGATCTTATTATTTGCTTTCCCTAGGCCCTGATACTAACAAAGATTACAGAAGGTTTTAGATGAAATCGTAAGGTACGACGCGTCGTTCGGTACGGGAGAATATTGAGGCATGAATACAATGCGCAATCGGCCATATTGAATCCATCATTTTCACGGTTAATTTTCCGAAAGCATATTTATTGGCTGCAGAATTGTCGCGGTAGTTTGGTGGTTTACCTAGAACAATGCGAAATGAAAATAAGAACCAATAAAACACTTAATTTTTATCAAGTATTTGAACAAGATGAGCGCGATAACTATCTAATGCGTCATATTATCCCAAATTGCCTCGATTGTCGCCATCGATGGAGGACAAACGTTGTCCGTATTTAACTAATATAGAACTTTAGAAGATCCCTGGGCTGGGATGTGAGGTACGACGATGAAGGTTAAGGTCAAATCAAGTATGCGCTGTAGCCAGTCTAGTTATCGAGGCGTCACTCTTCCCTGTGGATTTTTTGATGGCTTTAAGGTAGTTTGAGCGAAAAATCACTTTACCTAGAATTTGATGAATTTGGCCTCATTTAAAAAAAAATGCTCCATTCTTTCCAATGATATCAATTATATTAACCCCTTAACGAACTACTTTTCGAGCAATTTTCCTGAAAAGGTATACTGTTTTGCATGGGAAAGATTACGGCTGTGTGCTCCAGAGGGAGAATATTGAAAAAAATCGGAATTTATAGCACCTACATTTCGTCAAAAATTAACGGTGTTTAGTTTGTATGTTTCTCAGCTATTTATAAAAATTAATCTATTACTCACCTCAGTAATTTTACAAAATCGCAAAAAAAACCCTGCTGATTTGAAGGCTTTTTAGCCGTACGGCGTGAAAAAATTAGTCAAGTTAGTTTGAGTTATGTAGCTTTCTTTGTTTAATTGCTGAGAATTTTGGACATATATTTTTTGGACATATGGAATTTGGACAACTATATTTATGCGCCATTAATGCTAAAATATTTATTTCATACGACCTACAGACACTGAAATAAATAAATAAAATTCGAATATGGTCTCCATAATGACAAGGGAAATATCTCGCTTAAACTACCTGGATTATTTTGCGCGAAAAGACAGGTTTCACTGAGGTACACGCGTCAAAAAGCCACCTACACTCTTCTGTGCGCCTGATGGAAAAGACCGCACCGCCGCTTCGCACGCATGTTCGAAGGAATGGCGGTGGAGGGATATACTACCAGACGGGAGAGAGAAAGAGGTGGGGAGGGGAGAGATGTTAGTTCGGGAACCTTCCGTTGGGCTCGCTCCGGTCGGGTCCGCGCGGACATGGCGGCCATTCACACCACCACCTGAGGGGAACGGCGGCGGCGGCGGTGGAGGAGGGAAAGTGCATCCGATTCTACACGCTCCTCACTCCACCATGCGTTCGTCACACAAAACGCATTCGCCGCCCCCCCCCCCACCCCCCTTGTCGTGCTCGGTTGGCATCTCGGGTCCCTGCCCTGAGCTCACACCATGCATGCCCGAAAATCGATGATTCTTTTTTCCTCCGCAAATGCACGTTTCGTCCCTTCCCAAAGCGAGCAGAGAGAAAGGGAGGGGGGGAAGAGACCCTCGAATGCACAGGACTGACGAGATCCCTTCCCCCCGCCCCCCTATTGCTCAGACATAAACTATGCATTCCCGCCCCTCCCCCTTGCATCTGCGGCCCGAACTGAATCACTCTCGCACGATGGGGTCCACCATCGCTCAGTGCACTCAACAGCGGTCCGAAAGCTCGCGTGAACGCTTGAAACTACATCTACCTAGCAGCCACCTCAAGTGTGTGCGGAAGGGGGTGAATTTTCACCAACATTCAATAACCATATGATACATTTTTAAGGTAGTTTGAGCGACAAATCACTTCAGCAAGAATTTGATGAATTTTGGCTCATTTTAAAGAAAAAAATCTCATATTTCCAATGATGCCAAAATATTAACCCCTTGCCGAACTACTTTTCGAGCAATTTGCCTAAACATTTAAACTGTTTTACATGGGATAGATTATGGCTGTGCGCTCCAGAGGGAGAATATTAAAAAAGATAGGAAATTCTAGTACCTATATTTCGTCAAAAAACAAACGGGTGTAGATTGCATGTTTTATCAACTATTTATAAAAAATAATCTATCACTCCCCTCAGTAATATTTGCAGAATTGCAAAAAAACCTGCTGTTTTGAACGGTTTTCTGAGTACGAAACGGTACGGCAGGAAAAAATGAGTCAAGTTAGAGACTTATGTGGCTTTATTTATTTAATTACTGATAATTTTGATCATATATAACTATATCTTTGCGCCATTAACATTACAATATTTATTTCATACTTCTTACAGTTGCTGAAATAAAAAAATAAAATTTGAATATGGTCTCCATTATGACAAGGGAAATATCTCGCTCAAACCTTTTGTACTAGTTAGCGAATGCCTGCTAATATTGACTCAGTTTTCCTTCCTGCACATATACACCTACCTATATTTACTCGTCCGGTAAATTACACAAACTGCTTTAATAATGACTGTGTAAGTCGAAACCTTGGTCAGAAAGTTTAATTTTCGTGGACTGTACAAAGTTTTTCTTTTACTTACCTGGTAATGCGTGGTAGAGGTTTATATTCACCAACATGCACTACGCTATAATTATTTGTTTGTTATTACAAACGACAAAAAAACGGCACCACAGTTGATTGAATTGTTTGATGCTATTAAAAATAAGTAAAAATCAGAGCGACGACAAAAGGATAAACAATTCAATTAAATGAAAACAAGAAGTAATATTCAATAGAATAAAATAATTGATAGTAAAAAAAGAAGAAAATTGGGGCCCGCCAATTGGAAGGCACTTTACCCGAGCCAATGGATTTATATGGCGGCAGAAATTGACCAACAATCATAGCCCTGAAGATGATGGCGGAGGCAGTCATCGAAACGTCAGCAATCAAATACCTGACCTGGGGGAAGAACCGAGAAGACTTCACTAAGAAGTGATAGCCCAGCATGTTTATACAGAAGCAATAAATAGGAGCTCAGCTTATTAGTTACACCACCTGTCGAACAATTAAATTAGAATGCCTCAATATCAGCTATTATGTCATATTATTGCAAGCGGAAAAATACATTTTTAACCTACCAGTAGTACTACGATCTATTCTCCTATTTTTTATGTCCATGATATGATCTACCGAAGTGCGTTGGGTTTCGGAAAATATTTTTGACGTCGTCATAAAGTTGATCGGATACAGGTTTAGGTCCAAATTTGAACCGACGTTATTACAGTGATTCCTGTTCTAGCTTTTGTATTAGCTTAGGAGACTGTTCATTCATTCATACGAAGACATCGACATTAAAAATGCCGGACGCTATCAAGTGATTTTTTGTAGGAGTTGATTAGTTTTCGTGAGTCTATTCTGTGCCATTATAAACGTAATATGTGAATAACGATGATCACAAATAACAAATCAGCTTACAAGCACCTACTTATCCATCAAGCCGTTCCCTATTCGGGGTAAGCCCAGTCGAAAAAGTTTGGTTCTCGGTGATAGGCCTGTAAATCTTACACTGCTATAACTATTTCCTCCATAATGCCCTTTCCTTGCACATACATATATTCTGAATCAGTTGCACAAATACATTGATTCATACTCGCCCACGTATTCTTAAGTCTCCTCCCTTCCCTTTAGAGTATCTTCCACCACATTCACCCATGACTTACTTGGCCTACCCGTTCCTCTCGCGTCATTCACTCCTTTATCATACATTTGTTTAGTTATCCGACTATCATCCATTCTCTCGACGAGGCCCAATCAATAAAGGACGCTCCTTTCATCCATTTCCATTACCGGAGCACCACATTCTTTCATGACCCACTAATTTCTAACCGTATTCCTCCACCTTTAATTCCGATGCCTCATAACACTTCTCTGATACCCCACTACATTTAGCTTACATATATGCTTCTCGGGGAATGCCCATGTTTCCTTGGTTGAAAATTAAGCTGAAAAACTTCGCCAGCTATTGTAACCATTCCACCGCTCAACTGACAGCATTCTAAACTTGCAGGTACGCTGCAGCGTACCTGCAAGTTCTGAAACATTCGTACAGCATATCCGCCATGACACCGAATCGCTATCATTTGAAAATTAGCGTGCACAAACCTTAGAGAACCGTAAACACAAGCCAACCCGTAGGCACTAGGCGTAACAGCCGTGGTTAATTGACCATTTTCGCTTTTTTCAAGATTTTAATTATGCTATAATGGGTGTATTATGTTTATGGCTTTGATAGAAGTGACACTGGAAGGCCTGGCGTTTTCTTTCTCCAGTTCCTAAGTTGACATCGCACCTTCAACCAACAGCGTTTACCATGAGCATGGATTACTAAAGGAAAAAAATGGAACCATTAGGTGCACAGGGGGAAGCAATTAACATGGGCAGTCGGCCATATTGGATGGATCAGTTGTGCAGTTAATACGCGAAAAACATCGATATTCGTAGTGGAATAGTCGCGGTACCATGATGATGTATCTAGAAAAACGAAAAACAAAAATATTTTAAAAAGCTCTACTCAATCCATAATTTTTCAGAGACAAATTGCAAGCGATAGCAATGTTAGATGAATCATTTTTGCTTAAAAAAATAGGCTCCACTTAAGCGCGTACGTAACGTTACGTACGTAATATATCCACTATCTTTGGCGAGCACAGCAGCTATACCCAAGCCAAGACTGCCATTCCAGCGTCTTACCAGCCTGCCTACTGCAGTTGGCTATCGTCGGTCGGTCAACGTTATATAAAGTACATCTTATTAGTCAAGAATCTACCCAAAAAATATCAATAATGCACCTCTAGTATGCTATATAACTCCCCCAGACGATTGGTACCACTCAAAACTTGCAGGTAGGTTGCGGCTGACCTCCGTAGTATTTCTAATGTGAATGCAAGCATATTATTGAAGAGTTAATAATCCATTTTTAGCTCGCAACGTAGCGTAATAATGGAGAAGGTTTATCACCCCCACGTGATCGCAGCGTCTTCAGGCATTAGGTTGCGTGGGAACTTATCATGTTGGCTTCTCTGCCTCTGTCCTCATGAAATTGAAAGATGAATTGGAGAGAGTGCTACTTCCTTCGCTTGCGGGAATAAATTATGGAATTATATGTTCAATTGTTTGAATAATCCATGGGTTAGGTTTCCCGGCATTGGATCGATGTCACTATTTTTGGAAAGTTTTGAGGGCTTCTCTGTGCTGAGAAAAGGGTCAGTTTGCTCATTAGGGTATTAGGACAGGCCTCCCCTGCAATGCCTTAGTTTTTATGAATGAGTCTTAGGCGTCGTTGTGTGAAAATTTCTAACTTATATACACGCTGAATGAATGAACTTTGCGAATAGTGACAACAATTTATTTCGTATTTACCGACCATGAAGGGAACGCTTTTAGTCAACTTGATGATGAAATTACCCAGCCAAAACCATGGTCGGTACCAGAAGAAATATGTTTCAAAATACCCTTGAGTTGGCATTAAGGGTGCTATGCAGTTGCAGATGCCGTTACTGAAATACAGAATCGATTACTCTTTATTTTAACACATTATCGCGTTTGTATGTTGTACACGAGAGGAAAATAACATCACTTATGATACAGACGCTCACCACCTAAATTTAACTAAACGCACACGGTGTATGGCGGTGGAGCCTGGAAAATAAGAGCTACAGAGCAAAAGAGATTGGAAGCAGCGGAGATATGGTGATGAAGAAGAAGAATGAAGAAGATCAAATAGACGGAGAGAATCCTGAACGAAGAAAGATCTCCAACGAAGAGTTGGAGAGAAGAGAAGTGTAATGAATACTCTGAGAAGAATAAGAGAATAACTTATTCGACATACTTTGAGACACAACGGCCTATTGAAAACAATATTGGAGGGAGAAATAAACGGGATGAATTAGAAAGGAGGACCAAGAAATAAATACATCAGGCTAATTATAAAAGACGTCGAAGTGAAGAATTACGTTGGACTGAAGCGCTGGCAGAGAGGAGAGTGGAGTGGAGAGCTGCTGCAAATCAGTCGTCGGATTGATGACTGCTCATGATAATAATGACGTTGCAAGCCACCTGAAGGGTGTGCGGCAGGAGGTGATAACTCACCAGGTATGCAGACCCACTACCATACTATTATTATCTATTTTACCTTGTGTACTACTAAGTTTAGTAGCCTAAAGGTAAGAGGATTTCAAATGTAATACAAATTTTTACTATCATTCTGCTCATGCGAAGTGGACATTGCACTCGTTCATTACCGGGACAATTAGTTAAAGTTTAGTCAGCTAACATGCCAAACGCGCGCAATTCATTAAAAAGTTACAGACACGTAATACATATAATGCAATTAGCGTACATGAAATTAGCACCAAGGAAGCAAAAATTGCAGTGTACTAAAGTGTACTCCTTCGCACTTCATTGAATGGTCGCGAAACTTGGGTATGTCAAGATAAGCATTAGAGTAGGCTAAATGCAGTGGCTATTGGGTTATCTGAGAAATGTTTAAGATAAAGGCAGAGAGCATAGGATAAGGAATGAGTGAGTAATGAAATAATGTAAAAAGGTGCTTAAGTTAAGGACATATATGAAAGGAGTGTACCTCCTTGTCTTGGACATGTAGAGAGAATGGATGTGAGTCGAATAAAGAAACATATATGATAGAGGAGCGAACTGTGTAAGAGGAAGGAGTAGAGCAAGAAATTCATGACTGAATGCTATAGAAGAGACTCTTAAGAGGAGGTATATTAGGAGCCTTAAGAACAGGAGAGCGTGCATGAAGTAATGTATTAGTGTAACTGATGCCAAAAAATATATACAAGGATCTACATCTACAAAATACCCTGCAAGCCACCTCAGGGGTGTGTGGCAGGGGGTGAGTATTCACCATCATGCATTGCACTATACTCTAAAGTTAGTGTACCTACGAATAATTATGTATTAGCATAAATCGCTAATGCTTGTCACGAGGCGAAGCCTCACAAGCATGCAATACACTACAGATATACTCACAATTGAGAGGGACCGTTAGTATATATGTATTTTGCAACTACACATATGGACAGAGACTCAACACTTATGTAGAAAACATGCACGGCGTGCTGTTAGTTCTAGGTAACAGATAAGGATTCAAGTATTAGGGAGTACCACTACTACTAAGAGCTACTCTACCTATCGAAAAGGATAGGACAGTATGGAGGAAATTATCAAAGCAGATCAACTTTATAGGCCCATCACCGAGAATTAAACATTTTTGACTCTGCCTACCCTAAAAGGGAACAGCACGATGAGCATTTATGTGTAAATCAGCATCCATTGCAGAAATAGAGAAATAAAATCAGAGCACACAAGGCGTTTACTCCCATTTTCAAAGCATAGATCATCGGAACTGTGATCAATAACATTGTTATATATAGTGTGAAAGTATGACACACTGATATTTTTAGTATGGCATTTAGTTGGGTTGTCGCTAACACTTTCTCGGCGTCTTGGGAATCTAGTCTACCCTGCGATCAATGGTCGGGCCTTGGACCAATCCTTTGCTTACGAGCTTAAGTCAACAATGCGGCCGGTTCGATCAACGAGAAGTGTCCTGACCTGGTACACGGCATTTCCTTCTCCATTACCCGATCAAACGCTGTGTTCATTGAAATTGCCCATTCCCGATAAATTGTTCGGCAAACCTGGGAGAAGAGGATCCAGTTTTACTCCTGAAAACTCGAAGCGGGCGGCCCCAGGACAATCGGTGGAGCTGGACTGGGGCCGCAAGGTCAGCCACCGTTGTTCGGAGAGGTCATGGTCACTTCCTCCCCCTTACTCCCCCCGGCCGTTTCGTAACTAGGCGAGACTAGACCACGAGTAGGCCAACCCAGCCGGCCGGTTTTTCTCGCCTATCATCGTCTTCCGGACCGGCATTCTATACTAGAATTGGCCGACCGAAGAATTCCCCGCGGGCCACAAAGAGGTAGGTCTTGGACTACGGCGATGTTCCACACCGATTGAGAAACCACTAATTCGAGCCTTCCCTCTAAATCTGAGCTATTCATTTCGAATTATATTTGAGTTTTCCATTTCTGAGCTCGTAAGGCCGTTTTACACGATGGAAGAACGAAACGAAATGCAACGAAATTAGAACAGGTTCTATTTTCCGTTCAGGCATTGAGACATTCGCATAAGCGTTCATACAATTTGCTGTTTTACACGATACATTTTGCCTCACTCAAGGGTTCACGGAAGAGTTTGTACAAACAAATGTACCGTGTAAAACGACCTTTAGGCGTGAGAATTCTGGATTATATCAGCGTATACATACATATCGCGCCATTCTTTTTCGGAGTAGGTACAATTAAAAAGAGCCTATTATCGGGGTTAGACTTAGAAAAGTGGCTTCAATTTTCTCCTAGCTGTCCTGTCCTTTCTCACCTCCTTTGCTCCTGACACATCTTCCTAAGACTTCTAATATTATTACAAATATCTTCCACCACATTCACCCATGACTTTCTCGGTCTGCCCCTTACTCTCACATCATTCACGCCTCTATCACAAATGCTATTTATTATTCGACTCGCATCCATTCTCTCAGCATGGTTATACCAACGAAGCACTAACACTCCTGGAAGGTTATTCGGGATTTCCACCGGGTCAGGTTCTCCATTACGGCCGACGTTTCGATGAACGAGTCGTCCATCGTCATCAGGGCATGATGACGATTCCCTGATGAAGATGGACGACTCGTTCGTCGAAACGTCGGCCGTAATGGAGAACCTGACCCGGTGGAAATCCCGAGTAACCTTCCACGACACAATACGCCGGGAAAGCCTGCGATCATTCTTCACACACTCCTTTCACATTGGTCCATTACCAGAGCATCCCTTTCACATTTTTTTTACCAACCACTCAGTCCTAACCCTATCCTTCCTACTTTTATCGCAAACCCTTCTCAGAAAACTAGTATCCACTGTATTTAGCATTTAGTTTTTAAAAAGTTAATTTGTATGTACATGGAGTTTGGCGTCCTAAAGATACAGCACAGGGACCGTTGCAGAAGAGGCAGATATGCCTAGATTTAGGTGATGGAAAATTACATCCTTAGCTTGGTGTTATTTAGGTCCTACACGGAGACCCGTGGGGTAAAGGATATAAGAATAAATTGAATGTATTTTAAGCTTTCTGTGTTTGAAGAACTATGTGGAAAGTCAGATGAACACAATGAAAGGCAGGAATAGCAACTGCGGTAACTAATGAAAAGATGTTTTATAAAATTATAAGGTAAATATGTAGGTGTTCAAGGTAGTTCGAAGTAATGCCACACTAAGGTCGTTATAACGAGGTGAATACAGGGGAAGAGTGAATGAAGAGGTAATTTATGTATTCCACCACTATGAAGAAATTTTTTATATTATTTTGGAAGTGCTAGTTCTTTCGTTTGAAGTGTTTTTACGGCTGAGGTAATTTCATGTATATTGTATGGCAGGCAGGGGCTACATCACTCTGGGTGTATTGGAATATCACCCATACAAATTTGAGCCGAGTCCAACAGCATTTAACTTGTGTAATTAAACGTGAACTGATGCTTCCATTGTGGTCGGCTGTTGGTTGTCCATTTTACACTGAAGTAATGCGGGTAATAATGCACGCATCAAGGAATACAAATTTTAAAAATTACTCAGCATACTCGAAACTTCCTGAGAGTTCTGGGAACATTGAAAATAACTCAAACCTCCGGCCATACACCCATTTAGGTAACTTACGGAGGAAAATTTAGATGTAGACGAAAGCGGAGATGTTACGAACTGGGCATCTTTGCCTCACATTAATGACGCAACAAATTTTTATCATCTACGGGATGAAGATGCGATTTTGTTTCAAGCGTTTGTCTTAAGTTCAACAGATTCAGGGTTTATATAGTGGAAGGAATTCATATTGAAGCAAACACAAATACACTTTTCCTAAGGATATTTTAAAAATACAACGCGCTTCAACTCACAGAGTCAAATCAATCAATCAATCTTCAGGAAAAAGAAAAATAGGTTGTCTTGTACCATGTTTCAATATTTGGAAAAAATAGTACTGAAGGAAAGATCTACATGGAAAGCCCTGACGCGATCTAAGTGAACTAGGAAAGTCAGCATGGAAAGTTATAGCTTCGGGAAGTATCTTCCTTGAGGAGGATAAGTAGACTTGTAGGTCTACAAATATTCAATTATTATCAGCTCTCAATTATTATCAGCTATTTTATTAATATTATTATGCTCTGCACTAGAAAATGACGAGAGTTTCACGAATCTGTAGGATAAATAATGATTTAATAGGCATCACAGCCGCTGAAAAAATACGATGCCCGAATGATACGGAATCCGCCAAGATGGAGGTCATTCTCTGTAAAGATTCCGTGGCTCATAAAAGGAATGAGAGACGGAACTTCCGCCAATGATATTCCATTAAATTGTTACCTTTTCTCCAAGATAACACTTCTTGTTACGGGTGACGTCCTTCTTTTCTGAAGCGCCACGCGGCGTTTCCGGCCGCCAATGGTACCCACGTGGTCGTGATAGTCTTTTTTTTTTCTTTTTTACTCCCCACGCGCGTCGGTGCGAACACGTGCTCCCATTGGTGAAACCGAAATTCCCTTCCCGCCCGATCCGGAGAGTTTTATTCGGGTCCGAGAACTCCGGTGAAAAGGCGCTTATGGTTGCCTTCTTCGCGTTCTCCTCCGCTAATGGAAAGACATGGTTCTCATCAGCCGATTTTGCCACAAACCAGAGTGCTCCAAAGCTAACCCTAACATGCCTAATACGAAGAATGTATTAGAATAAAAATGACTAAGATAAAAAAAATAAGGGAAATAGACTGCAGAACAGTTTAAAATGCTATTTTGCCTACGGACGACATCCCCATATTTTTTTCTAACTATTCTTAATGGTTCGCTAGAAACTCATACCGAAAGCTTCCATTGAGACTTTCAACGAGGTTTGTCGATAGGTAGTGTAGCTAATTATTTCATTTTCTCCCTAATGCTTGTTTCTTTATCTGCTACCTAGTACCTACCAACAGTAAGCCGCGCATGCTTCCTGTATAATAACTCTTGTATATATGTGCATTTATGTAGTTCAACTACATACTACAGTATTACAACAATAGGGTGGTTTCCTATTTTTTTTTATTGCCTAAATCTGAAGTTTATAACCCCTGGAGTACGTATTTGAAGCCGTTCGATTTTTAAATGGCGTTAAGTATTTTTCCTTATTAATTAAAAAGTGAAAAAATTCAACGGCGCGAAAACGCGACGGCAAACTATTGCATGCTGGTTAATCCTACGTGTGACGTCACAGGTACGTACGCAACTACCGCAATCTGCTGCTAGGTGTTTCGCCGCCGCTGCTTATCTGCAGACGACGTCCGCCGAGAAAGCTTTAATAATAATAATAATTTTATTGACGGGAAAAAAACCATTTACAAAAGTAAACTTGGTGTAAAATGGAAATGACCCTTATTTATTAATGTAGCTGCTCTAGTCGCATAGAGAAACCTCATCAAAATAATGAAACACATTTATGGTTACGGTATGGGGAATGAAAATCGTATAATAATATATTCTCAAATTAATGGTGCTAGCTCCTATTTTTTAGGTAAAGTTAGTATGAAAAGCATGAAATAAACCATTTTGTTCGTATTCATTTCGAAATATTTCCCGCAAGCAAGCACGAAATTGTCACTTAATAACTATACTGAGAGCAGGTGCTACGCCGCAGCTATGATACGAGAATACACATTAATTTAATTCATCCACTTTGTCGAGGTGTCATTGCCAAAACATGAAAGTAGCAAAAAAAAAAAGCTTACCGCCAATAGCATAATGGATGGCAAAATCTCGAAGCAAACTATGTATGATCAAATACTAAAACAACTAAGATGCGTTGATCACCCCTCACTGTGATCACAGACCATTAATGGGAACTCGTGATTCACTGCATCAGCTGATCAGCATCATATTCCCCAAGGAGTACCAGTAACATGCCTCCGAGAACATTGCTTTATAAAAATTGTTTTGTGCCGCAGTGTTACACAACAACATTTAGCGATAGCAAGAAAGCTCACGTCGCGGTTCCACTAAGCGAGAAGAGGAGAATTTTGTGGTTCAAAGCTGTCAGAAGAGAGTACCTTGCTTTACTCCTCTGATTTCACCTGCACTAAACCGAACATCTTCTCTAAAGAACTCCACCACCATGGCCACATCCACTTTCGGTAGATTGTCCGTACATAACCAGTTTGAAAAGCCATTGAACTTGTTCTCATTAAACCTTGTGGCTTTGTATATCAGCAAAAGGAACTGATGATGAAAGGTAACTAATGGAATATGCAAGGTATGATTGATAGGAATGGTAAATGAAAGGAATAGAAGATGAGATAAAGAAAATGTTTGTCAAAACTAAAGTGATTAAAACGTAAACATCTTCGCCGGAACACCACAGAACGCGAAGTCACAGGTACGCAGTTTCGTTATTCATTTCACTGCGCATGCGACGCTTGCCGCGAAGAACGCCTTCGCGGTAGCTCTGTACTAGCAGGGAGCGTAGGAGCTTAGAAAACGTCTTTTAATGGCATGCTCAATGGAGGAGACTTTCCGTACTTTGAGCATTTTAATCGAGGTATATTAATACATGTTCACCAGATTTTAGGGACTCTGAAATACAATAGTAAGTACAGTCGAAGATAATTCCATATACCTCGCAATGTTGACTATCTACCTGTTACGTCATCATAGAAGCTGCCGCTGTCCCGCCATTTCCGAGCCTTTTCAAAGGAACTTAAATTTAACATTCAATTTTCTTGGAAACTAAGACTTTTTAATCCAAATAATTTGCGTGTAATGAATACGTTTCTGGTGGGGCACCTGTCGCAATTAATGAATTCTGTTTTCTTTGATGAAGGAAACTACCCTATTACATTAGTTGAAAAATACATAATTAAAAATTGTTTCTCTAAAATTGATAGCATACCTATACGTCAGTGCATCTTGGTGAAAATTCAGAGTTGACCTGACAAGTATTTTCATGTTTTTTCTAATGCATGCAGGGAAAATTGTAGTGCATGTTGGTGATAAATCACGCACTGCCACACACATATAATTCACGGATTACGGCGTAAATTTGTGGAAATTCATACTGGAATTATAGTACAAATTTGGTACTTTTCCACATTTTTTATTTGAATAACGACGCTCTCGGATGTGTTACATCATTATCATCTAGTAATAGGTATCACAGTGCAGATACTGTTTTTACAAATTGAAGTACTTAATACAAATTGCCTGACGATGATGTCTCACACCCTGCCACGCACCCTTGAAGTGGCTTGAAGTGTATTTTGTTAATGTAGACGAGGACACGTTTCCCTACAACTATAACTAAGTAGCAATAAAACTAATTATATCGCATTTAAGTAATTTTGCGGTGAAAACACCATATGTCCCGTTCCAAGTGGGGTGTAGACTTGAGTGCTCTTTGAGGAAAACCGGAACACCATCCACCGAACTGATGTCCAATGGCCAGACTGTCGTGTCATCTGAAACTAAGATAATCCCCGGAAAAAATCGACTTGAGCCAGGCGGGAAAGAACGTCGCGGCTTGATTATTAATTCTTGGTGGACGTGTTTTGATGGGCTCAAGAAGAGGGAGAACGGAAAACCCAGGGAAACAACCACGCACCGCTACCATTTGCCAATCTCCCTTTCAGCGGCCGTCAAGGAATGGAAACTCCGGTAAACTCTCTGGTAATATTTACCAAACCTGTCGACGGACATGCGTGTTTTGAGTCTCCTATGACTGTTCGCCGTCGGCTCGACGAAAGATGTTCCCCATCGGCACACGGTGATGCTTGTCAGGCGCGTCGACGGTAAGACATCGTTAGATTTCGGGGATTAGATAGAGCTTGAGAAGATAGAGTGTGGGGAGGGATCCAGTCTTGTTGATGAGGTGGCTTGGGCAGGATGTTACGATTCACAAAGCATAGCATTCAATGAGTTTGGGTCCATGATAAGAAAAAGCTCTCATCTTCATAATGATACCAGAATATCAGCCACTAATTGACTTGTCGATATATTTTTAATTCGAGACATTCGAGACTTTTAGAGACATTTGTCATAAAAAAATAGAAACCCTTTTTCTTTGGGTATGGCTATGCACCCCAGAAAACGTATGAGGTCGTTTTACGCGAGGCACTTAATCGCGCAGTTTAATGTACCGAGATACCGAGAACGAAGGCAAGGAAACAGAGCGGGGATATTTTCCTTTTTCTTGTTATTGCATTCGCGCAGTCTTTCTACCAAGTCCCCACTTTGCACGATGTAGTTTTCCCTGCACACCCATGCATGCATCAGACTGCGCAATAAAGTGCCTCGTGTAAAAAAGCCTTTGAAAAAAATGAAGTTTTGACGAGCAAATCGCGTCAGAAATGTAACGATCTGTACTTCTTATGAAATTTTAATTTCTCAATAAAAATAATTAAATGTATTACTCCCTTAATTAAATTAGTACTGTACTTCGTATGTTTTCAAAAATAAATTTATCACGCACTGAGTACTACTGCTATTAATACTAGTATATACTGCTACTACTTTTAGAGATATTTTTAAAAAAAGTTGTTTTCTGTGCGCTCCAAGGGGTATATTCTCAAAACTGCATACAAAACCCGCATACAAAACCCGCATACAAAACCCGCATACAAAAATACTAATTTTATCGAATGGTTTCGTCGATTTTGCACTTTCCAGCCGTCGTGTCTAGTCCGCGTGCAATATTTATTGACTGAAAGGTGTTGAGTGGTTCTGTAGCATGTGATACATGTACGAAAGCATATGACAGTTTACTATTGCTGCATACGATCACTGGCGTATCAAAAATTTGGCTCTGGCTGGGGGGTGCGGAATATCTTTGATAGGTGAAGTACCGGGGAATCTGGGCCTAGCCTAATGGGGAGAGGGGGGGGCTCCCCCGACAAAGTTTGGAAATTATAACGACAAACGGTATTTTATAGCACTTTTTAGGGTTTTTAAAGATTTTCAGTTTGTTAATTTTCTTATATTTTTGTTGGTACCTCTAGCAAAGTTGTTTCTGGGGAGGGGGGAAGGGGTCCGGTCTCGTTCGTCCCCACTCCTCGTAAATACGCCCATACATTCGATCACTGAATTTTGAGAATCGACCCCCCAGAGAGACATTTAAAAAAATGAAGTGGAATATTCTGACGCAAAGACCACGTTTAAAATGTGTCTAAATATAGTACGTTTGCCTTTTTAATTAATATTTTTTTAATCCATGCATTACTCATCCACGTATTATTTATGAAGTCATTTTCAAAAACCTTCGGTTGCGATGCCGCTTTCAGCTTAAGGCGTGAAAACATTTAATCAACCTAAAGACTGACGTGTGCGCAGTTTGTTAATTACTGAGAAGTTAATCTATAAAAAAAATTTTTTGTGTCATTAATATTATCTACTGCATGGATGGCTCATTGCCATAGATGACTAAACGCAATCATGGCTTTCCCGTGTAAAGATCGGAAAGGATTGTCATCTTTTCTATACCAAGCATGGCTAAAAGCCCTATACTGAGTTTATGAATTGCGGCCATCGTCGAAGTTTTAGAAAGCCGCTTATATTTGTTAATATGCTGTTGACTTTATACTTCATTTTCTGAAAACTTGGCGACAGGCGCTTTGTCATCTGACTGTTACTGACCTTTTGCAGCAACTGGGATGGGAAACGCTTTCATACCGTCGATTAAAATTTAGACTCAATCTTTTATGTTAGTTCCAAACCGGTTTATTCTCTGACGACGTTGATAACATTTTACGATATCCAACATACTACGGTAGATCAGATCATGATAATAAAATTAGGGAACTAGACTGCAGAACGGACAGATTTAAAATGTCATTTTTCCCGCGACCGATAAAGGACCACCACAGCTGCCAATGAGACTTTTATCTAGGTTTGTCGACAGGTAGTGTAGCTCTTGAAGTAGTAGTACTCTCTAATACTTGAATCCTTATCTGTTACCTATTACTAACGGCACGCCGTGCATGTTTTCTACATAATTTTTGAGTCTCTGTCCATTTGTGTAGTTGCAAAATACGTATATACTAACGGTACCCCTCCATTGTGATAATATCTGTAGTGTAGTGCAGGCTTGTTAGGCTTCGCCTCGTGACAAGCAAAAGCGATTTATGCTAATGCACAACTAGTCATAGTTACACTAACTTTAGGGTGTAGTGTAATGCATGTTAGTGACTACTCACCCCCTGCCACACACCCCTGAGGTGGCTTGCAGGATATTTTGTGGATGTAGATCTGTGGGATGGAGTCGTCCATAATTAACTTTGGGAAATCCATTGGGCAACGCACGCTCCACGACGGATAACTACTATTGTGACCACCCAGCATAGCTTCATTCACGGTGCTCGTATAATTCTTAATCCGTATCATTCACTAATGCAGCGGTTCCCAAACTTTTTCTTTCCGCGACCCATTTGAGCAAATATGTTTTAGCCGCGACCCCCTAAAAATAACAAACAATGTGTACATTCAAATGATATTGTTTTTAAAGTAATTACAATCCTCATCTCGCGACCCCTTTCCGAACGACCCGCGACCCCCAGTTTGGGAACCGCTGCACTAATGCCATTAACTGCATTTCTCTTTCTAATGTCCTTGCTACTCGGCCCATTTTTCTCAAACACTCTACCCGAGTAATAAAATTGATACACTAGTTCCAGTTTGTGCCCTCCTAAAGTTATGACTAGCATCGCTTTCTATGTCCAAGAAAATCTCACATTTATCATTTACATCTACATCTACATACTACCCCGCAAGCCGCCTCAATAGGCGTGTGGCGGGGGGTGTTAGGACACCAGCCGTTTACATATAAAAAGGAAATGCTCTAATGAAATTACGCCTAGCATTTATTAAAGTCCCTTATTATTCGGGGGAAAAACGAATTTCCATGCCTATCCGTTCGGCAAAATATCTCTCTTAATTTACCCTTTCTGTCGGACCTGGAAATATAGTGGGGTTCTAATATGATGTTCTCCGTGTCGCTCTTAAAGATATCTATTCTCAATTGCTCAAGTAATCTAGCGCGCAGCCTCGGCAGCCTTTTGTTTTCTTATGATTAATCTTCATGCAATATTTCATGCACTGATTTCCCAATGCCTCTACCATAGCCTGCAATCCCTTGGGTGATCGACTAGCCAACGCCTGGTCGTCCGGAACTCTAACCGACTTTATCTGCTGTCCTCCTAAATTCCTACATCTAGGTCTTCCTATGCCTTCCTTACCATTTCCTCGCTATATATGTTAAAAAGCAAAGGAAACAATAGGCAGCCCTGCCTCACTCCGCGATCTATAAATGCCCTCCCTGATTCTCCGTCAGCCACCCACACCTGTTCTGTTTGAGCTACATTAATAAAGTTATGCAAATAAAATTAGCTAAGAAAACTTTCATGATGAAAAGGCAACTACTGTGTTCAAAGAAGAGGGGACTACGAACGAGGAAATAGTAGGTATGTGAAAGCATTCGTGCGTAGCTCGAACTCTATGGATCGGAGACATGGACCATTGGAAAGGCGGACCAGAAAAGATTGGAAGCATTCAAAACCTGATTTTAGAGGAGGATTTTAGAGGAGTGATCAAATGGATGGATAAAATAAGAAATGGAAAAGTTTACAGAAGAGTTGAAGAGGAGAGGACCATATGGAACACCATACAGAAAAGAAGAACCAGATGGATTTGGACACACCCACAACCTGAGGCACCAGAAGAATAAAGAAGAATCTGTGAAGAATAAATTGAAGGAAAAATAGTGGAAAAAGTCCTTAAGAAAAAGAAGAAAAAAGAGGGAGGCCAAGGAATAAATACATAGACCAAATAATGAGGAAAGTACACAAGAAAACCACAAGGGAGCAAGGGAACTAGCATTACACGAGGAAGGATGGAGGGCTGAAGTCAATCAATATTAGGATTGATGGACCAATGGTGATGAGGATGAAATAAAATAAAATAGGAATATGCTTCTATAGAGCAAACATGTCCAAGTAAACATATATTTATATTTCTAGCGATAAATCCTCTGGCATATTATTCTGTGTTTTACATTTTCAATCCCCGATCCCTGTCTCGTGATCTAAATTGCCATTTTCATTGTTTACTTCCGTCAACATTTTCCTTTGCGGATGAGCCGGAAGTAAGGTAAAATCAGAATGATGCCTTGGAAGTAGCGATACACATCGAGATGTCGCTACTCTAGCCACTTCTATACAAGCACACTTTCATGTGTTTATCCGCCAAAAGAAACTTTGCAATGGATGCATCCCTCGATGAGGGTATTTTATCTCTTCAACTCCCTCTCGTTCCCCGCCCCGCCCCCTCATCTCCCCAACCCTCCCCGCCCGCTTACTTTCACCAACATCCCATCTCGAGAGCAAACAGGCGGCGCATGGCAGGACGTGCGTCGTGCAGCAAATCCGTGCGCCAAAGCGTGACGCTCCGTGAAATTCGAGACGCCCTCGTGCGTGCACATATGAAGGAGGTTAGGTGGGTGGCTATGTATGTACACACGTATGGGCCAACTGCTTCTCTCCGTCCGAGCGACCACGGCAAGAACGTTCCCCTCCCATTCTCCCTCCCTCTCCCTCCTCACCTGCTCGCCCCTCCTCCTCCTACTCTACCGAACACCTCCACGTCCTCCTCCTACCGAGAAATAAATAAAAAAAACTCGCTTCTCCTCTATACACACACACTCAACCCTTCCTTATCCACTCCACCAGCGTTTTATCTGTCTTCTCCATCCCCAAAGAATGAACGAGCGACAAAGATTAACCCCTATTCTCTGGATCACAATTTGGTGGGATCTACAAAGTGCGGAGGAACCTCGACATGCGATCTTAATTCGTTCTTTCCTGGGGTTCGGAACTCGAAAAGTTCGTACCTCGAAACCGAGTTTAAAATTCAACTACGAGGTTGCCGTCTGCCGCACAACGACTCAACAAGTAATTTGCAGTCGTGCGGCTAATGCCGCCCGGCTTTCGAAGTGCGCCCATTTAAAATAATAAAACAAAGTAGTGTCGTCTGCTGCCGCGACAAGTGCAGTTGTCGTCTGCCTCTGTCGCCTGCCGTCTGTCGCGTTCCTCGAAAGTCTACCTTTACGGGAAATCAATCAATATCTCCCCAGATTCAGAAATTGTGGAAAAAATAAAAAAATGAATTCGTGTTGCTGTAAGTGCGCACCGTTGCACAAAGTTAAATATATTGCTGCTCACTTTAAGTGTTTTGTGATCAGTGCCGGATTACCAATAAGGCAAAGGCAAGTTTGCCTATGGGCCCCGAGGAATTGGGGAAGTGGACCGAGAATTTTTTACCCTTTCTTCTCTTGCGACTTGTTTATTAACGTGGGCCCCGTTGCTTGTAGTGCCTACAGGCCCCCAAGTATATTAATCCGGCTCTGTATGTGATACACTGCATTAGAAAATCATCACGTCACAGTTCTTATGTCGCAACTAAGTTCTTATCTAGAGGCCGAAATGAAATATGAAAAAAATTCGCATCTCGAAAACTTCGTACGTTCGTAAGTCGAGGTACCACTGTACCTGGGTTTTATAATTGATAGTAAGTTTATTTATTTATTTAAAAATAGACCAGATACAGCATGATGCCATTTTATAGTGATACAAGTAACAACATACGCAAAAACATTAACAAGAAGGAGATATAGACAAATAATATAACAACATGGCAAGCCAGAAAAGATTATTTTATTTGGGAATGAGATATGGCTTGGTTAGCGAAGGCGTTGGAAGATAAGGAGAAAGGGTCAATGTTGTCAGGAAGGAAGTTCAAGAGAGAAGAAAGTCGAACAATAAGGGAGCGCTTGGTGAGTGATAATCTGGGAGTAGGGATATGGAGCAATGAGTGGGTCCTTGTTGGTCGGGTAGGAATTCTGAAATTAATGAAGGAAATAAGGTCAGGGCAGTCAATGGTCGAGTTCAGGGTGCTGTGTATGAGCTTTAAATCAGTTTTAAGGAAGTTATTATTAAGATTGGAAACAGAAAGTGAACGCAAGACAGCATCGGAGGATAAGTTGTGGAGATGAGGGACTCTGTTTTTAACAATATTAGTGAAAAAGTGAGTAATGTGTTCCAGAGATTTAAGATTTGAGTTGAAATTCAACGAATGTATCGATTATGCCAGCAAGATAATTGCAAAGAAATTTGGTTTCTTGCCGGCCCCGGTGGTGGCGGCGTGAATTCCTCGCCCGCTAAGGATCGCGGGTTTTAATCCCACCTTGATATAGGAAATTCATCTCCCAGGGCATCGTTTTTTACGTCCGCTGTTACCTATATTTTATCCAGCGGTTGGAGAGTATACCAAGCATTCGAATAAATCGTTGGATAAGCTACGGAAGCGATAGTTTCTATAACCCGAATTCAGGTGTCTTATTCGTTATGTCCTCGGAATTACCAAACCTCAACAGTGACGAAATGTTGACGTAAGAGCCTCAAAACTTTTTAAATAGTGCCATTCAAAATTTGAAACTTGTCGAGGGCTGTTACATTACATCCACGGTTTTCCCGAGGCTCGACAGTGTGGAATCCTTCCTGAAGAAGGCCCCAGGACAGAGGCACATATACTCTCGTTACTCATAACTCAGAGGGAAGAAACTCATAACTATCGATCCCATAGCTAAATATTTTAGCACCCGGCCGTAAGAGAACCGAACTAATACATAACTGCATTACATTACCTTATTTCACTCACTGTGCTATAATAATATTTTTGCTACTATTGTAGATAAAAATAGGCTGCATATATTATACATTAAATACTAAAACATGTGCAACAGGTATACTGTAATGGAATAAATACTAAATACATCTAAATTAATGATTATTAATGAAGCTTTGGAACAGATTTTTTTTAGATTTTTATGGATAACGTTAAAAGTGCTTTAATGCCCAAAATTTTAAGAAGAGGTTCTTGTGTTAAATAATTGATTATATAGTCTCTAGTGCCTCCCAAACTTCTCCTTCCATCAACCATGTTACGTCCTCTGTTCACATGCAGCAGTAAACTATTCAAACGAAATACGTGTAATAATGAGATGACTCTAACATACCACAATATTGAGTGAAAAGTAGACATACTCCATGAGATATTTCCATGTTGCTTCGCTAGGATAAAAGTATTCTTGAGAAGAGGACAAAAACATGGAAATCCTTCGATTCCTGGATTGTAATGATACCCATATTCATTCTTTAAGCTTTCTGTCTCGTAGTTACTCTCACTCCACAGAATTTTATTTCATTTAATAAAAAGGGGGACGAAACAAGTCACTCTTTGTGATAACAAATAAATTTTCATTCATGTATTCAATGTCTCTGTTTCATGTACCTAATTAATCTATGACTCACCCCTGACTCACTCTCATTTACGTCGTATTTTTCCATCTGTTCATTGATGATTACGCCGCTATGTGATGTAATAAAACTCGTAATTTGTTGATAGATAAATTTATCCATTGAAAACATTTTTTTAAATATACTTATTATGATTAATTTTTCATTTACTATATTTAAAATTTTTGAATCGTATTTCTTGGTAGTGAACAATGTGCTAATATAGGAATAATCGATACAATAATGGGAACTTTCCATTCAATATAAGATTTCAGGCCATCCCGGCGAAGATGTGTCAGAGATCTCTCGAGTTTGACACCGGGTACTCAGGTCCATGATGGTCGACGTTTCGAAGCTCGAATCGAGCATCGTCCCCAGGGCAGAGGTGAGTAGGGCAGGGCAGAGGGCAAAGCACTTCTGCCCTGAGGTCGATGAAATGTAGTCCAAGAATTTTCAATCGAATTACGTAAAAATTATTAAAATGTGCACTCAATGCCCCACGATTATCGCTTAAGTGCGCTACCTAGTGGAAAGGGTCTGAAACGAATGGAAAGCAACTGAGTCGTTTTGTTGTGAATTGATCAAGGTAGCAGAGCCAATGTAAAGCGCTCAATAATAATAATAATGTGGTGTATCAATTTAAAAAAAACGAGGGATGTAGTTGAGAGTGAGTAATCTGGCATATTTTATCGACCAGCATTGCGGAAAATATAACAAAAATTCTATGCATCCAGAGCCAAGGAGGTAGCGAAATTGGATGCAGGTGTGAGCCAACTGCCTCCCTGCGTCCCCTCTCCTCTGCTGTCTACTCCTCCTCCTCTTCCACCTAACACCGCGCCCTCCTGCCGACAAATAATAAAAAATAACTCCCGTTTCTCTACTCACACACCCACCATGCGCAGCTATATAGTCTGTTCCACATTAAGTTGACAGTGTGGGCTCTTATAGAGATTCCTTTTCTGTGTTAATCTCCTGAAGACCGGAGGTGTGATGTTGCCAATGGGACTGGAATTATCATAGTGCCACTCAAGATTACTAACTGCACATCCAGGAGTCTCACAATACTCAAAAACTTTTCTCTAAAGTACCTTACTTAAACTTGGCGCGGTTTTCGAAATGCTTGCTAGAGATGAGCACACAAAGCGTAGGTTTGGCAACAGTGTTATCCATAAGACTCGTACTGTCAACTAAATGTGGAACGCGCTTAACTCGGCCAACAGTCAGCCAAGCTATCAGTCCCCTACATGAGAGTAAGCGATGTGGTAGCGACAAGGTTTACATCAACATCTATATATTGTAATGAATACCTAATTGACTGGTATTGCACTGTTCACTTTATAGAACAAAGTTGTGTGTTTCGGCTGGCACGCAGTCATCATCATGGCTGCGTGACATCCGAAACACGCATAGTTTAATTTTGTTCAATAATGTGGACAATGAAATATCAGTAATTTATTCATTAGAAGATGCTGTTGCACCCTATCTCGCATGACACTGTTGAATCTTCATATTACCCTGAAGCCACCGCATGGAGGGGTATGGTATGGGATTTCAGGGAAAAAACATAACTTTGAGAGTTTTTGGAAATTGAATGTGGCTATTTTTATGGATAGTTCCTCATTTTATGTTCTTTCTATCCTTTCTGTCTGTAATTTCGTTGAAATATTGCATCAAATTTGAATAGCCAATATTTGGTAATGCTTTGAACCCATTGTAACCCTCTAGAAGCAAATATACAATCTGCGAAACTCTGACGATGAGGTAATAACGATCTATTATTTCCCAAAACCAATGGTTCTCAAACCTTTTTTTTGCTCAATCCTCCCCTTTCACCATATTTCAGAATATCATTACCCCTTCCCAATGTAACTTATCAAATAATAATTTAATTGGGAAGTGAATGAAAGTATTGCGCATGTTAAAGAATCGATTTTTATTCTTGGCATGTAATAAAATTATCGAAAGCCACAGAATTAAAATTATGAAAAAAGACTTCAATTTTACAGATTCTACATAATCTGCGGAACAACTCGTTTTGCTGAATAGTGATCCCGGGGTAAAACTCCCCACTGGTCTAGGGGTATCTTCTCCCGGAGAAAAAGATATTTATTGAAAAATAAATTTAAAAAAGAGCAATGAATACAGCGCTACCTTTCGTTACAATTTACATTACTGGAGGCTTCCATCGCAGCTATTATGATTCCAAATCTTACCCATCTGAGCATCAAGACACATTCCACTGCAAGTTTCCTACGATAGGGGGGGCTCAGGATTGTTGGGTGTTTGGATGTCCGAGAAGGTAGCGGAAGATGGATTTTCCGATGGGACGCCTCCCGTTTCCGCCTTTGCTTTGTCCTCGGTTTTCTTCCCCGCTCCATCATTCCCCTCGATTGTCCAAAACTTATTCGTCCTTCCAAGGGCCTCCTCACGCCTGTTACACCCCTCTCCACAGCGAAGGGTAAGGAGGGAAGTCCCAAGCGGTCCCTCCAACCTTCCCTTTCAGTTGACGCACAATATAGGATGCAGGGAAAACTTTTCTCTTGACTTTTTTTTGCGAAAGCAATCCCTAAATCGGGTGAGAAGAGGAATACTAAGGTTGCCTTTGTGAGAGAGATAGAAAGGTGAATCTTTGCCGAGGAGATCAGACGTATTTATGTCGTATATGGTCTCATCGTCAGTGGTCTTCAATCCGAAGATTGGTTTTCAGTAGCTCACCAATGCACTCTTCACTCCGCCAACCACTTCATTCCTACATAATTATTCACTTTGATGCGTCCTTCATAATTTGCGTGATGTATTCTATTGTTGGTCTTCCTTTGTAATTCTTTCCATTCATTCCCCCTTCCGATATTGTTTTCAATTTCCGCAAATAGAAAGTAAAAATGGCGGAAAAGGAAATTGTTTTGTCGCAAAATGCATGTAGTTTAAGGCGGCAATAAAGATGTCGCTCAACAGGAAATTCTTATCTTCAGTTCGTTAGCCTGAGACTGTAAAGTCTACTCAATGAGTCTCCTTTAGTAAATATGTGTCGAGAGAAAAGCAATCAGGAAGTTAAAAGGCATTGTTACCCCCTCTCTCTCTCTCTCTCGCTGTCTTGTTAAGGTAGTTTGAGTGAGATTTTCCCTAGTCATAATAGAGACCGTATTCGAATTTTATTATTTAATTTCAGATATTAATGGCGCAAAAATACTGTTTTACGTGACTGAAGTTCTCAGTAATTAAATAAATATACCTATATAAGTCTTTAACTTGACTCAGTTTTTCACCCCTTACGGTGAACAGGGTTTTTCGCGATTTTGTGAAAAGTTCTGTGGTGACTAATTGAATAATTTTTAAAAGTAGTGGAGATAATAAAAACTACACAACAAACATTTGGCAGCAATTGGCTTTGGCTGTTGCCAATATAGAAATTATTATTATTACACGCTGTTAAATTTCTGGCTAGATCTATGAATTTAAATTTCCTCTTTTTTAAATTAAAGTCTCTCTGGAGTGCATACGGTTACCATTACCCATGCAAAAAAGTTTCTACTTTTTGGAAAATATCTCGTGAAGTAGTGCGTTAAGTGGCTGATATTTGAGTATTAAAGTATTTTGCAATAACGTTAATGTACAGAGGTAAAAAATATATACAGGGAATATGCGATACGTGCTGTGTAGTAGCTTAAAAAACAAGTATTGGAGAGAAAATCAAATATTTAGCTGCAATTCCTTATCGATAGAGCTAATTACAAAGTCTCAGCGGTCTATTATGGTATGATGTCGTTCGCGGATGAGATGACGTTTTCAAACGTTTGCAAACCTGGTGGAAAACTTTAGTTTCAAACATTGTCAAATAAATCACTTCATTTTATTACACTTTTATTTTACAATAAAAATCAAGGTACCTTGATAATGCCGAATTAGTTTGAATAATTAGTGCCGAAACCATGGTTGGTTTTAAGTAAAAATTATAGTGTTGAAAAAGTGTCTCATTTAACAATGTTGAATGACATTTTCCGCCTGTCCTTTTGGCAGTTTTTTCCCTAATTTTATGCTCATGATCTAATCTACCGTAGCATGCCTGTACACATCACGTGATAAATCTGAAGTGAACAACCGTTTCCGTCCCTCCCACTTCAAAAACTTTGAAACGGGGAATTGTGAAATCCTCCTGTCGCCCCTCTTTAAGCGATTCTCCGCTACCTTGCATCCCCCTCCTATTATTTATCGTCCAACGAATTTTTTTCACTGCGGTAAGGAATCAGAGTTGACCGACCCAGGGTGGCCGTTTGGGTCCATCTGAGAGGCCGCTTTGCGATGTTAAAGGTGTCGCTCGGTGTAGTGTAACGGACGGAACCCAACGCCGAAAATTTCAATGGGCTTGGGATCCATATTCAGGATATAATGGTCGCAAGGGCATTCGAATCAAATCGCAACGTAGGTAGCGGTTGGGGAAATATGCCAAGACGAGGGCGATGTTTTGGGAAAATATTTTTTTTAATGAATTCCCTCGGTGAGAGACCTCGAAACCTGTCATCGTTTTAGATGGTGACCATCTTTGAGCTTTACGCAGTTTCCCAGGCTACTTCCTCTAAAATTTAACTGCTGCAGATCCTCAACTTAATGTTTTGTCATCATTATATTGTCCGTTAATTACTTTCGTGAACATTTAAGGCAGTTTGGGTGATGTTTAACTGCAAAAATTCATTGAAATCAGTCTCAATTTTAAGAAAAATATCTTTCGACGCACCATTAGCCATTATAACAAATACAGAGTGTGACTCTAACATAATACACACCGTTAAGGTGGTTTGAGCGAGATAGTTCCCTAGTCATAGTGGAGACCATATTCATATTTTATTCTTTGATTTCAGGGTCTGTAAGAAGTACGAAATAAATATTGTTATATTAATGGCGCTAAGATATAGTTGCATATGCCCAAAAATCTCAGTAATTAAATAAATAAAGCTACATAAGTCTCTAACTTGACTATTTTTTTCCCGCCGAAAGGCTGAAAACCCTTTAAACCCTGAAAACAGCAGGTTTATTTGCGATTCTGTAAAAGTTTCTGTGGTGAGTAGTAGATTATTTTTATAAAAAGATAATAAAATATTCAATCTATACACCGTTAGTTTTTTGATGAAATCTAGGTGCTAGAAGTTCCTATTTATTTCAATATTCTCCCTCTGGAGCGCTCGGCCATAATCTATCCCATGTAAAACAGCTTATATTTACAGGAAAATTGCTCGAAAAGTAGTTCGGCAAGGGGTTAATATTTTTATATAATTGGAAAGATGAGAGTTGTATCTTTAAAATGAGGCCTAATTCATCAAATTCTAGGTGAAGTGATTTTTGCCCAACTACCTTAACATGCAATTTACCTTGTACTCTTTCCCTTCATTTTCCCTATTATCTCTCATTTAATGGCTGGTATCCTGAAGAATTTCACTGGAATAATTCGCCGGGAAAGCATAAAATCCTACCTATTTTCTTTTCTAATTCATGTGATCGTTTCTACCGTAAAACGATGGATCAGACAAAATACGTTGAACGCCCGGCAAAAATCGTTTGCTTCGAACTAGCGCAAAAGATTGAATCATTATTTTGCCCTTCGATCAGTTAGACATTCCCACCCTAATTCCTTTAACGATATGATAAACGTGCTAAGTTTATCGTAAAAACTTTTTACAAATGTAGCTGCTATCTGCTGTACTCGATCTATTTCTGAGACTAGTCCTACTTCATAAGGGTCCCATATGCTAGTGGAATACTCCCAAGTGAGATCTCACTAGAGAAAAATAACATTGCTCTTTAACTTTCTCGTAATATTGTCCTAGTATTCTTTTAATAAATCTTAATTTACGATTAGACTATCTGCAGGTTTCTCGTAAGACAGGTCCTGAGTAAGGGTCACTCCAAAGTATTTAACTGACTACTACTAATCTTAATATCGCTTGGTGTCGAAATGAAGCACTTTTATTCATCCGCACCTACACCCAGCAAGCTACTTCAAATGTGTGTCAGGAGTTTAGTTTTTACCAACAAGCACCATACTACCTAAAAGTGTTATTGAAACTACGACCATTGATGTATTTGTGAAAACCTGCAAATATCTGT
The DNA here is from genome assembly GCA_963573305.1 of Pyrrhosoma nymphula. NCBI lineage: Eukaryota > Metazoa > Arthropoda > Insecta > Odonata > Coenagrionidae > Pyrrhosoma > Pyrrhosoma nymphula. Next base: position 31,547,936 of record OY754335.1, on the reverse strand, counting down.
CAGGAGGTAAATTTACGCCAACATGAATGACTGTAGTTATCAGGGCAGTAAAAATTATAATTATTTATGTGATTTGCTACTACCTAAATACACGAAAGCACAAGAGTTGGTGACATACATAATGATCGACCTGTTTAATTGATTAAGCACTAACAGTAATCCACAGACATATTCTAATTTCGGTAATTAAAGCAGGCACATAAGAACCGCTGCTATCGGTGGCTAGCATAGTAAGGAAAAGCATTATACATCAAGATTCATCCACATCTACACAATAGCCCACAAGCCGCATCAAGGGAGTGGGACAGGGGGTGATTCTTTTTACCAACACGTGCAGCACATGCATGCTGCCAATGTTATAGAAACTATGATTATTAATGTATGTTGTAACTACATGAATGTAGAGTAATATAAGAGCTGTAGAGAAAGTATTCAAGACGTGCTGTTAGTTCTAATTTTCAAATTAAGACGAAAGATTTAGGGAGCAAATCATATTATTATTCACTCTACCTATCGGCAAACCTATTATTCGTTATCAATTATTCTTGACCAGTTATTTATTTTGAATAATTAATTTCCATATCCATTCAGTGGCATTCCCACGAGTGTTGCTCGTCTCAGTGCCGCGTTGGAACTGATCCCCAAAAAACTTCCGGCCCGGAGAACGCGGAGGAGAACCGGCACATGCTCTTCTCATGCTTTTGTGACACTGGGCGCGTGTATCCCTGCGCGCCACGTGTTGAAAATAGGCCATTGACATGCGATCTAGTGACCTTCAGCGTTTCCCTTTCCTTGGGCTAGGTTCCATCTAGCTATCGCATGCCTATGGAATCACTTCCGACGGACAAGTTACGATCTTGATTTTTTTGTGAATAAATAATATTACAATATTTTTCCTTCTGATTATTTTATTTATTTTATTAATTTTCCTTAAACAAGACAATTATTTTTATTCCTGCTTATTTATTTATTTTTATTTTCATGAGTAAATTTATTTTCCATTTCATATTACTATTTTGCTTTACTTCTAATGTGGTTTGCAATGGCGTATTATTATTAATTTTCTTACTTTATTCTTTTTTCAATTTTTATGTATAACTATTATCAGCATGCTAACTGTATTTAAAGTATTAATTCGCTATTTTTTTCTTTTTTCTAAGTTTTCCAATTAAATGGTTAATGCTCATTGCATTAAAATGCGTACATCAACTGCGGCTCATTGTCAGTAGGTTGCGCGGGTTTTTTTTACACCCCCTTCGTGTTTGGTTATATTTCTAGATTTTGTCTTTCGTCAAGGACACCAGTCTGTCATCCTCACGTTTTTCACACGCGTGAACAATTCTTTTAACACCTTTCTTTTATTATTGTGCACCTGTATATATGATTTTGTTTTTATTATGTAACATAACTTGTGAAAGTGACTATAAATCGGTTAAAATTTAGACGTAATCTTCTATGTGATCCAAGCCGAGCAATTTTCTGAATACGTCAATCATAATTTACGAAACCCGGCATACTACGGTAGATTAGATCATGAGAATAAAATTGGGGAAATAGGCTGTAGAACGGAAAGGTTAAATATTATTTTTTTCCCACGAACAGCAAGAAGCCTAAATAATTGCCAATGAGACTTTAAACTAGGTATGCCCATAGGTAGTGTAACATTATTTGATTTGCTCCCTAACACTTGTTTCTTAATCTGCAATGTAGTACTAGCGGCACGTTTCACATGCTTCCTGTATTCGGTGGATTTTTCCTGGAAAGTCGGTGGATTTTTCCTCCCTTAAAGCATTTTTCTCAAAGCATTGTTCACACAAAAAACTACAATCAGAAAATCTTACCAGATTAATTAATTTTTTTGATGGCAGACATCCGGTTCTTTTTCGCGACTCGAAAACTTACCGTAAAACAGAACACTTTCTTACATACTTACTCCTCGGCGCTACAGTTTAAATGTATATAGCTAGATCAAATACGTTCGTAAAACTAATTACATAACTAATAATGCAATTAAGTTTCATAAATAAGGTTCAAATCACTTAATTTTGATGTTCATTATATTCAAATAACCAACAAGTGGAAACCTCAAACTATGTAAGGGCAGAAGAAGAACAAGAACGTTTAACAGCGTTAAGCTGTAACAAGTTATTTTGAAACTGATAGAAAAAATAAAAATGTAAAAGTACCAAAGTTTAGGTTCAATATTCTGAACTATTATTATATTCAAATGGAAAAAAACAAGTTGACACTTGAAACAATGAAATGTTAACCAAGAGAGAAGAATAAGACGATTCAAAATGTGAAAAGCTAGATGTAAAGACATTTTCTAATAAACTAAATAATGTATAATAATTGAAGGCAATCAAGTTTCAAAAATATTCAATATCATACTTCATTTTGAATATCTTATATTCAGCTCTCAATGCATAAAAGTAAATGATGAAATTTTATGTTAATATGTGCATTTGGGGGTTAAGTGTTTAAGGTCCCCCAACATACTTGTACATTATTTGTATTTAATACAAATAAATGAGGAGGGAATCGCTAGATTCTTTCTCTTATTTTCAACCCTTGTAGGGACGGCTTTGGGCCTCTCCTACAATATTTGCCCAGTCTTCACTATCCTCTGTACGCGTTCTCCATTTTATCATTTTCATATTTCTCAGATCGACATCATCCAACCATCTTTTCTGTGGTCTTCCTCTCAACCTTTTAACATCTGGGTATCCTAGGAATGTCATTTTGATCATCCTATCTTCAGACATTCTCTTAATTATGCCCTAACCTAGTATTCTTAATTTCTGAGACTATATTAGGCCGATCATAGAGTTCCTCCATTTCTCTGTTTCTCAGTATTTTCCACTGTCCGAATTCCCTTGCTGCACCAAAATATTTCTCATTACATAATTCCCTGTCGCATGGGAGGAACTGAATTTATAAATAATTTCCCTCCAGAAACATAGTAATCTGGAATGAAAGATGTGATGTATTCAAGTCGTTTGATTAGATTGGCGAGCTGCATATGTATTGTTTAGCTTTTTGTAGTGATGCTTGGAGGCTGAGTTAAAAATAAAGATAAGATTGAACAAGATGTGTGTTGAGTAAAAGTAATTTAGGAAAATTGAGAAACACATTGGGAGATATTCAAGTGGCGCAATCAAACCAGAGATTAGTCTATCCTTCAGAGCTCGATCCCGGTATTCCCCGAAGTCACATTTCACAGTTTGTTCGTCGAGTCTCGTGATTAAAGATTGGGCACTCTAATTTGGCTGCTGATTCAATTGAGTGGCTCATACGAGGTTTTGAACCCTTACCGTAGCTGATTAAGGTTGAGCGTGGCGAAATCCGCAGGGAAAAGCTGCCTACGCCGTGTCTCCACATGGGTGCCCAAGGTGGAAATCAGGAGAGCTCGTCGTCTCGGGAGATGTGATTCTTCACACACGTCCAACGTAAATAAAACCAAACAACTTGAATGCATCACAAATAATTTGCTGTTCCAAAGTACTAGAGGGCACTGATACGGCTTCCAATACCATGTGGGAATCTCTTGGCGCTTTCCGAACCTCACCTACAAATCCTGTTAAACGCTTCAAAAACATTTGCGTATACCTCCCATTTGTTATCCGTTAAGTGTCGTGACATAGCGTAAACAGGTGAAATCCTTCAAGTTTGAACGGTCGATTGATTCATTGATTCCTCACCCATGTCTCCCATGCAGCGGAATGTAATCCCATTAAGAGAGTGCCTCCGAGGCATCCCATGCATGACAAAACAAATGATCTGTGGATGAGGAAGAGCTCGAGTTTCACAAGGCGTTCGACGGAATAACTTGGACTGGTGTACTGATGTGTTTATAATCATGCTTAATATTTTGTTCTTATACCCATGAGAACTCGCTCGTAACTCTCTTTAGTGACCAATTTTGTAATTCGTACATCCTAGAGTGTTCTATCAAAAAAAAACTGTAGTTAAGGTATATTTTATTATTATATTTTCCACTTTTCATCAACTTACCTTTCAAAATGTTAAAGTTAGCGCAGATCGGAACAGGTCAGCGCACGTTAGCGTACGCGAACGACGACGAATTGAGCGATATGCGCTGGCGAAACGTTTGCTAACGTACCAGTAGGAGACCTACTGTAGGTACATACAAAAAAAGATCACCGCCGCATTTCGTAAATGTTGACTAATTCGTTCGAGCAGCATACGTAGCCTCCGAGATGTACTTAGGCCATAGCACTTCCGCCCCCACATTTATTTAGCAGTCCTAAGAAAAGCGCGGGAAATACGTTCGCTGTGATGATCCTACGGCGAGGCTAAAAAAATTAAGGCAATCGTTTCTAATTTTAGCGAGGAATTTTAGGGAATTAATAGAAAAAATTTAGATAAATTAGTAACTGTGGGTCCATCAACTTTTGATCGATAAACACGTATTGACACCCGATCGGGTGTAATAAAAAGGCAATTTGACTCAAAGAAATAAAAAAGATGACAAAGATTGACATTGACTTATCATTTTCGAGTGATCGACGAGTTTAAGAGGAGGTTAAATTTCTTGGTCGAAAACGGTGCGAGTCGATTCCTTTCCATTTGTCAATACGTATAAATGAATTCCCCGGCAACACAACCGACTAGCACTTAATATAAACGGAAGGCGCAATTTTATTGAACTGGTAGATAAGTGATTCAGACAGTCGCAAAAATATTTTTTACCTGGAATAGGCGTCCTCAGATGTTGTCTACTTGTACTGTTTTAACAGCGCATTCTAGCGGTTTTAGAATTTCTGCAGCGTCCAGTGACGATTTATTGTCTAATTTGAAGAAAGTGTACTGTACTAACCAAGTCTTACCTGCCATAATAACCATCTATTCGAATTTTCTTTCCATTATATCAGCAAGGGAATTGAAAATTTTGGGCCTACTCTTTACAAACAGATGACTACCGTAATTCGGGTGCTCAGGTCTGTATATCTCAGAGGCTACGCAGCATACAAAGGTAAGCTATGTACCACTGAGTATTCATAAACCTTAGATACCTCATCAAGGTGAAACCGGTTGCAGTTTTTAAAAATAAAGTGTGGAAAAGTACGAAGGTTTTTATTCTAAACGGATATCTATCACTTCCACAAAGTGGAGCCTGAAACAATCAAATTTAAACTAACAATTTTTGCCGTCTTTACTGAAAATCAACGCAAAAACAATGATTCCGGATGTGACTGTCGAAGTGCTTTTCTTCTAAGGGGCCATTCAAGTATTACGTAATTTGATATTGACAACTTTTGGAACCCCCTCCTCCCCCATTTAAGACAACGTAAGATTTCATGAACCCCTCCCCTCCCAATCTTACGTAAGTTGTCATACATTTTTGGTACCATTCACATAGATAATAATACATGGACGATTCTATGTCCAAGTGTGCAAAAAATTGACTTTACCACCGATGATTTTTAATTTTTTTTACAACATCATAGGCCTTTTTGAGAAATGTATAGATATGAATTTTTAGTCAGATAGTAGATATCGATATCAATTTCCGATATTTTGCGATTCACCGTAGGTGCGACTCGCAAAACACTGGATTTTCACAAATGCAATGTCTCCAAAATAATTAACGCAAATACCTTTTTCCATAGCTTAGCAGTAATTCTGGCGTACTACCACAGCGGTAACCGTACAAATTAAGATTTTTCGTCCGACGACAATTTAATAAGTTGATACAAATACGATCTCGGAAGTAACTTAAATGTTATGTAAGATTGTTTCGTACCATCTCACCCCCCCCCCCCAATGTAAGACAACGTAAGAAAAGCTCAACTCCCCTCCCTCCCCGAAACGTCATACTTGACTGGCCCCTAAGCGCAATTCAGGGGCTCAGCCACGTGTCTTTATCTATAAAGACGGCCGTGGCTCAGCCCACTCAGCACCCGATCTGCTTTGAAATGCCCTGCGCAGTGCACTGGGTCTCAAACGAATGGAAAGCAGGTTTGCCGTTGGGTTGCGAAGAGAGTGACGCATCATAACGAATGGAAAGCGCTCATTGAGATCCTTCCATTAAACTTGTCGAAGTTGCTACCTACCGGCCGCGGCAGGTTACAAAACGTTTCGCCAGCACACGTCGATCCATTCAATGTCGTTCGTGTGCGCAAAAGTGCACAGATGTGTCCCGATCTGCGTTTTCTCCAACTCCTTGAATGTAAAGCTCCCTCTGTGTGACACATTCACTGAAAATCAGCACAAAAACAGCAATCACTAATGTCCTTTTGCGAAGTTCTTTTATTTGCTAGCGCAAATCAACTCTACTCCCGACCTGTTTTTTTAAGTGCTCTGTCTAGTGAACAGGGTCTGAAACTAATGGAAAGCAAGTGCGCTGTTGTGTTGCGAAGTCAGCAGCTCATCGGAGTTGATGGAAAGCACTCATAATTATTCCACAACGTGAAACAATGAAACGGTGGAAATAAACCTTCGTACCTTCTTTTCAGTATGGATACGGTATTTTGAGTTGCGATTTTATTTTACGAATCCCGATATACTCCGTTAAATTGGATCATGACAATGAAATTAGGGAAATCAACTGTAGAACGGACAGGTTTAAAACGTCCTTTTTTTCCCGCGAACGATAGGATCTCATGTTACCAGCCACTGAGGAGGTAATTAGGTTTTTCGAAGGTTTTTTTAGCTAATTATTTGATTTTCTCTTTACTGCTTGTTTTTTAGATCAGCCACGTAGTACTGAAAACACGTCCCGTATTCTTCCCGTACAACTCTAGTATTTTTATGCATTTATGTAGTTGCAAATACATTAATACTCCTAGATTCCAAATCATTGGTAGCTTTACCTATGGTGCAGTGCATGTTGGAGAAATTTTACCTTCTGACAGGTGTTGGCTGGTTAATTATATTTCTTTTAAGTATGTCGAATTTTATAATTTATCATTACAATTTGGTCACTATAAAAATTTTGAGGGTAATCCACAAACTAGATAATCCTCGCACGGATTCTCGAGAGTTTCCTGTATTGTGTTGTGCACAGGGCCGTCTTAGGACATGCCGGGGCCCCTGGGTACACAAAAGTTTGGGGCCCCGTTAATAATAGTAAAAAAAGGGAATGGCAAGAAAAAATATTTTTCTGTTGTGATTTCATATTTATCATGCTTATGGCGCAGTTATTCAGTTTCACCAAATAGCAAATAATACGTATTTATTTTTGTTGAAATGTTCACTGTTAACTCTCTGGAAAAAATTGAAAATCTGACGGTAATTTTAGTAGGTATCCAATTGAAAAAAGAAAAAAAAATGAGCTCCTTTTTTTTATCCAAGCATATATATCGGCATTTCGGGCCCCCCTTGAGGTCGGGGGCCCTGGGTCCGGGCCCCGTGTGCCCTTATGGTAAAGACGGTATTGGTTGTGCATGTAGGTAATAACTCACCCCCTACCACTCACCCTTGAGTTAGCTTGCAGGGTATTACGTAGATGTAGATATGACGATCTTCCATCATAAAAATCCCCACTGTTATCTCGTCTCAGCAAAGCGAGGCTTGCCTCCGTTGAGTATTTCTAATTTCTCTTCGGCGCAGTGTTATCACGAACCCATATCCGTCGCGCGTATTTGTCTCGGGCGTGATTTTCGCTCTCCGAGAGAGGAGAGAAGGAAACTTTTTTTTGTTAACAATTGGTCCGTTGTGGCGTCACGTTATCAACATCCGGTCCTGCCGATCCCAGATGAGAGCGACACTCGCGACGAGAGTTGTTCTATGCGGCGGCCTCCCTTCTCTCATCCTCTCCTTCATTCTTCTTCTTCTGTCCCGCCGACTGCTTTCGTCACTGCGGTTCGAGTGGATGTTTCGTGGATGATGAGGAGCCAAGGTGGCCGGACCTCCTCTCGCCCCCGCCCAAGAAAAGAAGAAAGGACCCATCACGCGTCCCCCTCGTGGGCATTGGGTCCCATCCCGCTCTCCCACCCTCTCTCTTGCACTGTCCTCTTCCCCAAGAACGCATCCGCCCCAATGGACCATTCCCACCGGCCACCGCGGTGCATACCCTCTTTAGATGCATATTTCCCACGTCCACATCTTCATGCTACCGTTCACGTAATTTATTATTGTTGTTATTAGTGATATCTACCGGTTATGGTAGGCCGGTATGATAGGTGGGTTACGGTAGTGTAGCTAATTAGTCGATTCATCTACATCTAGATCTACGAAGTACCGTGCAGTTCACCACTAGGGTGTGTGGCACGGGGTGATTCCACACCAGGCATGCAGCACTCGTCCCAGCACAAATCAGAACCTCGCGCGCTCCCCCGGCCGCTAGGCGCAGGCCAAAAAGCACTCAGGAGAACAGTGCGCAGTCCTACCAGAAACTGGGAGAGTTAATATTTAACTAATAGTTAGTTAATATTACTAATACTGTTAATTCATGAGTGCGATTCGATTTGCTCCCTACATTCTATTTCTAAAACTGCTTCGTATAAGTATCAACAGAACCTCTAGTTTTTTTTCCCTGCATAACTCTTGTATCCTTTTGCATTTATGTAGGTTTTAAATGCATTAATATAACTAGTTTCTCTAACTTTGGTAGCATACCTATAGTTTAGTGCATGTTAGTGAAATTTCAAATCCTGACAGGAAATTGCAGGTTTTTGCTTTTGCACTAATAGTCGTAGTTTCATTAACTTTATAAGGGTTCAGTGTAGAGCATGTTGGTGATAATTCACCCGTCACACACCGTTGTGTTTGCTTGCTGGTCATTATGCAGATGTAATCTCGAGTAGAAGTGAATGAAAACCCTCTGCATTTTTACATGCGAAGGCCCCTATCTCCTTACACAATTTCTTTCTTCAGCTCAGCATGCGTTCTACCTCTCTATCTCCAGTCCATAAAACTAATTCTCTTTCTTCCTCTTCCGAGCTTACTCAACATCCTCCCCATTATCACGGCCCATCGGCATCCCTTGGCCCCACATTACCCCCTCCAACCATCTACTCTCCCTCCTACAAATCTCTTCCAGAAGTTTCCTCTCGGATTTGCAGTTCTACGTCACAAAACTGTTTAGTCATCGCTAGAGATGCGAGGCGTCGAAAAAAATGAATATATTAGGGGAAAAAAGGTGTTATTCTGATGTTGTCCGTCTTGGAAAAAATTGACATTTTGGGAAATTTGGGTTATAGGTCTAACACGAACATTTTTAACTAATGTTTAACTAACTTTAATATAGATCGGAATTATCAATTTTAATTGACCATTACAGCTTTGTGAATTATAGAAATAGACGCAGATGACCATAATATTAGTATTTTAATATTGGCACCCAGTCAAAACTTCAAGAGTTGCGATCAGCTATGTAGATCAGTCACTAATTGCGACAAAAGTCAATGATTGCCAAATCTATAGATTAATATGTATTACTCCATTCTATCATCTTAAAACCGTCATCGAAAATTTTAGTCATCCATTTAAGGTCTTACATGAAGAAGCGGCTAATCTCCGAAGCACTACTGTTGCACTTGCTTAGTTTTCGACAAATCCCAATTTAAGATTAGCTTGACCTGTCAATTAAAAAAAATTCGCTGCGGACAGGATTCGAACCTGCGCGGGCAATGCCCATTGGATTTCAAGTCCAACTCCTTCACCACTCGGACACCACAGCTTGTTGTACGGTTAGAGATTGGAATCAGTTTTGAAAATGTAAAATAAAAGAGTATCAAAAACACAAGTACATCTACGAGATACGGCACAAGCCACATAAAGGGAGTGTGGCACGGGGCGATTTCACACCAGGTAGATATGCAATATTCGTCCCATTATAGCCCAAAACCCACACTGCCTTTTGGCGCCATGCGCGTGCCAAAAATACTCATGATAAAAATGCACGGCTGAAACAAAGAGAGTGGTATACGTTGGTGAGCGTTCAGAAACAGCCAGCTTTAACCTTTACTTATAGTATACAACTATACATTTAGAGAGGATTAACACGAAATAAAAATGTAATGCTTAATAAAACAACGGTATCAACAACACACGACCGCAAGATAGAAAAGGGGGAAAGGAGGTAATTATTTTCCTTAGTTGGATTGAGGTCTATCAAAGAGTGAGTTGAAATGGTTATGGACAATTCAGAGAGCCGGTAAGAAGGAGATCGCTGATGGAGAGAAATTTATTTTTATTTAGAGAAGGTGGCTGTTGCGCAAGTCACGTGTGGGGATATGAAAACATAAATTCGGGAGGATGTCAGTCGATCGAAAGTCACCGTTTAGAGCAGAACTTTTTATGAATCTAGCATGCAGCCAGATGCATTTTTCCCACGTCTAAATTTTCATCAATAAACAGCAACGAGTTAAGTAGATTTTACGCGACGCTCGCATTTCCTGTTATATTCTGGAAAATAAAAACGACGGTCATTTTCTCAAGAAATATTTGAAGGGTAGGAGAAGTGCAATTTTTTATTCAAACGTCCCGCCTGTTTTCTAAATTTCGCGTTATCGTGAAAATGTGTTATAGAAGAACTAGAAATTCCAATTCCAACCCAGTTTAAGTGAGCACCATATAATATGCTAAAACGTTTTGAGAACGGAGAATTATGCAAATATATAAATATATAGCGACGTAAGTATTTTGATAGTATGGCAAGGATGTCTAACGTGCTCTATGTAACTACTATTTAGCGCATTAATTATCATATATGTTGCATGATAATAAAGCCTGACCTGAAAATTTAGACGTGGGAAAAATGCATCTGGCTGCATGCTAGATTCATAAAAAGTTCTGCCCTAAACGGTGACTTTCGATCGACTGACATCCTCCCGAATTTCTGTTTTCATATCCCCACGCGTGACTTGCGCAACAGCCACCTTCTCTAAATAAAAATAAATTTCTCTCCATCAGCGATCTCCTTCTTACCGGCTCTCTGAATTGTCCATATCCATTTCAACTCACTCTTTGATAGACCTCAATCCAACTAAGGAAAATAATTACCTCCTTTCCCCCTTTTCTATCTTGCGGTCGTGTGTTGTTGATACCGTTGTTTTATTAAGCATTACATTTTTATTTCGTGTTAATCCTCTCTAAATGTATAGTTGTATACTATAAGTAAAGGTTAAAGCTGGCTGTTTCTGAACGCTCACCAACGTATACCACTCTCTTTGTTTCAGCCGTGCATTTTTATCATGAGTATTTTTGGCACGCGCATGGCGCCAAAAGGCAGTGTGGGTTTTGGGCTATAATGGGACGAATATTGCATATCTACCTGGTGTGAAATCGCCCCGTGCCACACTCCCTTTATGTGGCTTGTGCCGTATCTCGTAGATGTACTTGTGTTTTTGATACTCTTTTATTTTACATTTTCAAAACTGATTCCAATCTCGTTTCGTACAACATGCTGTGGTGTCCGAGTGGTTAAGGAGTTGGACTTGAAATCCAATGGGCATTGCCCGCGCAGGTTCGAATCCTGTCCGCAGCGATTTTTTTTTAATTGACAGGTCAAGCTAATCTTAAATAAAATATTTATGAGGTATGGTGCCGATGGCAGTATTTATGGTGTCACATCTTTTGTGAAAAAAATAACATTTAAAAACGGCAGTTGAGTTCTGCTGCAGAACGTCTGCAGTCTTTTTTCGTGTTATAGGTATACGCTCATGATCCAACTGACCATAGTAAATCGGTTTTCAGGAAAAAAAAATTGGGGTCATCAAACTTCTACGTCATCATAGCAACCCTACACCTCGTATACGCCGCGAGCATTTGGGTCTCTGGACAGAAAGATTTAATTCGAAAAATAAATAAAATACAAAGGAAAGCTTTGCGCTTCGTTAAAAACTTCTACAAGCGAATAAAAAGTGTTTCACTGCTTTTATAGGGATTAGTTTGGGAACCGCTAGAGACTCGGATGCTACATACTAGACTTAAATAGCTTGAGAAATACAGAACAGGTGTGTTTATGTGTGGCACAGAGAGTATCATTTTGACGCCACACTACATCTCTAGATCGGACAAGAGAGATAGAATAAGATAGATACATCCCCGAACATGTATATATAGAAAAATTCGTTCTTTCCACGCTCAATGGGCGATCATAATAAAACTGAGATCCGCTCAAATCTCTCTCAAAACACACTTCACTTTTTCACCTCCCTATAACATTCTCCTTTACACCACACGGCTGGTGTCCTAACACCCCCTGCCACACGCCCATGCGGCGGCTCGCAGGGTAGTATGTAGATATCCCTTCAAGGGTGTGTGGCAGGCGGTGATTTTTCACCTGCATGCACTACACTATACTTAAGAAATGTTATTGTTGCTGCAACGACTGATGCATTAGGAAAAACCTGAAAATACCTGTCAGGAGATGAATTTTCACCTCCGGCATATCCCACGACAAACATGAGTAAAAATGAGAAAACACATCCAATAAATTCTATGCAACTAGTGTATTAGAAATGATGAGTTTTAATGTATTTTACAACTACATAAGTGAAAAAGGGATACTTCTTGCATGTTATAAGCGCGGCCTCTATTATTTGGAATACATATAATCTTTCTCTAAAGAGAAAGTGAGGAAATTCACTGCGAAAAAAATCACTCGATTGTACCGATATTTGAACCCAGGTCCCCTAACTGCTGGTTAGGTGTGTGAGCCATTTACATCTCCGAACCGCCTTTTATATCTATGTCTACGTAGACGTCTATCTTAATTTAAGGAGAATTTATCTAATTTGTCATTGCATTTACCCATCCTCCGTCTGAAAAGAAATCCAAATTTTCAAAGTTTCCAAGTTGACCGTATTATCTTTTACTGTTTCGGGCTATAGTGACGATGTAGACGTCTCACCCCCCTCATATCTCACCTGAGTAGGATATTAGGAGCGCTGTGGGAGCATATGTGCATGACGTTGCATTTTATATGTAAACGGGTTAGTTAAAACTGCTTAAGACAATGTATATGTGAAATGAAACACACTCGATGATTCAACAAGGTTTTCTTTTAAATCAGGACCCTGACTTCTACTCCAAACATAATCTTCTGGTTATGTTCTGAATACTTCAGTATGAAATAATGAAGGGTCAGTTAAAGGCCCGAAGATTAAGTAAGACGTCAAAGAACGGATCATGATTTAAAAACTATTAGAATCATTGAGTTGAAGTATTTAATTTCAAGTATAAATAGGCTCCACCTAGTTACACCTGAGATCTTGAATTATAAATGTATTTGTATCCAGGTGAGTATTCTATTTAATATATTTCGGAGTCTTGATTTTTGAACTACTACTCCATCCATACTAGACATCTGTTAGATCTGGTTTTCGTTAAAAAAAAGTTGCACTAGAAGATGCCTCACGATAGACTACCTGTTTAACGGCTTTCACATGCTTCGATGTCAGTTCATCGGCTCTTCTGATCTCTTATCTTGCGCGGAAACAAAAATATTTTAAACCGGCCGTTTCAAGGGCTATCCTATTCCAAGCTAGACCGTAGTGGTGGGAATTACATTACGACCTGAAAATGAGTTGAAAATGAAATTCGGAATCCGCCCACTGCTAAACGCCTTAGAGGGGCTGTGCATTGTAATATGTTAATGTTGATTTAAACGCTTCACCGCATTAAATGCGATAAATGTTTAGGACCTGCATAATGATTGACATGTTTAGTGCACTAAGCATATTCATTAATCCATAGTGATATTCCAATTTTGCTAGTTAAAGCTAAGTAACCGCGCTGCTAGTAGTAGTTAACATCGTAAGGAAAAGTATTTTGCATCATGATTCATCTACATATATCTGCATGTTACACTACAAGCCGACCGGTATTAACATCTACATCTACAAAATACCCTGCAAGCCACCTCAGGGGTGTGTGGCAGGGGGTGAGTAATCACCAACATGCATTACACTATACCCTAGAGTTAGTGTAACTATGACTAATTATGCATTGGCATAAATCGCTAATGCTTGTCAACCCATGGTCTGATAAGATTCCCATCCCAGCTGTTGTCCAAATACCGGTATTGTATTCCAAATTAGATCTAAAATGAGAAAAGTAGCTAAGTTGCTAGTAATCACTAGAGATGTCAGGCGTATGAAAAAAATAGCTGGTATTTTGGGGAAAACACTTGATTTTCCGATGTTTTCTGTCTTGAAAAAACATGGAATATTTGAGAAATTTGTATTGTAGGTTTAAAACCAACATTTTTAACTGATAAAGGTAGGAATGTTTAATTTTATTTAACCACCATAGATTTGTTGTTTCTATTAACAGGCATAGACATAGATGATCATACTATTAATATTTTAATAAAGTCACCCCAATATAAACTTGTATTCAACTTTGTTGCGATCGGCTATGTAGATCAGTCAACAATTATGACAGAAGTCTATTATGGCTTGATCTATAGATTAATGTGTTCAATCTATACTGCCATGTTTAAAATGATGTAATATTAGTCATCCACGCAAGGTCCATGGAGAAGCAGCTAATTTCCCTAATATAACCGTCGAACTTGCTTTGTACCCTATCAGCAAATCCCAATTTACGATTAGCTCGACCTTTCACTTCCCGAAAAAAAAATCGCTGCGGACAGGATTCGAACCTGCGCGGGCAATGCCCATTGGATTTCAAGTCCAACTCCTTAACCACTCGGACACCACAGCGTTGGTTTATAATGAGCGAAGATTTCGAATTCACTGAGGAGACATCGGGAGGTAGACCTTTTTAATATTGTTCGTAGTGGGATATGCCGTGAAGCCACTTTATGAATTATATAGGTCTTAAGTGTCTATATAACTATTGTATCTCTGTTATTTCTAAATGCACTAATATCATAGTCTCTATAACATTGGTAGCATACCTAGAGCGTCGCGTATGTTGAAGGAATTTCATCTACTGACGGATAAATGCAGCTTTTGCTAATACATTTATAGCCGTAATTTTATCAACTTTTGTTGGATTTAGTGTGTTGTATGCTATTGATAACTAACCCCCAACCATACACCCTTGAGGTTGCTTGCAGTGTACTTAGTAATTGCTGATGATTGCTACTGAATTTTCCGAATATTTCCTTTAGAGTTGACCAGGGATGAGTATTGCATGCCTGGTGTGGAATCACCCCGTGTCACACACCACGGTGGTGGAGGTATGCACGGTATTTCGTAAATGTAGATATACTCTGTTTCCACTTCAATCAACAAGATTCTCCTCTTCGCATTGGGTAGCTAGCCCCAGCAACATTGTCAAACACTCGACTGTTGGCCCCCCTGACTCCACCTAGAGCCTGTAAGGGACCCTAGAAAGGATCGTGGAAGGCGGTTGGGCCCAAAATAATGTGCTTTGTGAAAGAAAGGTGGGCGCACTTTGGGGTTGCCAGGTGAACGGGAATTAAATCTTGGGTCTCAGGTAAGAATATTCGAAGAACTATACCAGCCAGTGCGCCTAGAACAGACCTCCTTGCCCTTATGGCTGTGTGGAAAAATTCTTTCTCAAGACCTATTTCTCTAAGGAATTTATGCTATGTACCTTCTACTCTAAATTTTTCCTTACTAACTGCCATTTTGGCAATGAGGGAAGTATTTTTTTTTCATTTACATGTACATAATCCCTTGCAAGCCACCTCAAGGGTTTGTGGAAGGTTTTTTTGCATGTGTGGATAAATTGTTTAATACGAACGAACCAAACTCATGTTTAACGGTTAGGCTGGTTTCTATAATCTTTCATTAACTCTTTTCCCGGAATGGGAACCGAAGTTAATACGTTCCTATGTTGATAATGTTTACGTCAACGAACGGACAGTATGATACTTTATGCAAAACCTAAACTCTGAGGTAACATCATGCGTAACGTATAAGCTACTCCATCTAGCGGTTCAACTGAATTTACATAAAATCCTGCAAGCCACCTCGAGTGTGTGCGGTAGGGGGTGAGTTATCGCCAACATGCACTGCACTATACCCTAGTAAGGTTAATGAAACTACGACTAGGAGTACATTATCAAAAACCTGCAAATACTTGTCAGGAAGTGATATCTCACCAACACGTACTACAAAAAGAGATGCATCAAACATGATGTGGTGGAATCTCAACACAATGAAGACAGAAATTGCAGTTTTCCACTGCTGAATTAGATTAACTGCGACCTAGGTTTCGAGGTACAACATCGATATCAGGTCTTTATGATGATGATGTAGTAGATACGTCGAAACGCAGGTCGCAATAAATCTTTTTTACCAGTGGAGAATTAGAATTTCTGTCTTCATTAACATGCACTACACTATAGGCATGCCACCAATGTTAGAGAAACTATTTGCATTGATGTATTTTGCCACAGCATACATACACAGTGATACGAAAGTTATACTGAAAACAAGCAAAACTTGCTGTTAGTACTACGTAGTAGTTAAGGATACAAGCAATTGGGAGCCAATCAACTAATTAGCTGCACTATATACCGAAAAACCTAGTTAAAAGTCTCAATGTTTGCTTTTATGGCCTCTTATCGTTCGTGGGAAAAATGATATTTTGAAACCTGTCCGTTCTGCCGTCTATTTCCCCAATCTTATGCCTGTGATTCAATCCACCGTAGAATGTCGGACTCTGTAAAATGTAATTGACGTCGTCAGAAAAGAGATCGGCTTCGAAATTACATAAAATATTAAGTTTAAATTTTATCCGACGGTGAAATAATTTTCGATGGACAGGATCCGAACCTGCTCGGGCAATGTCCATGGGATTTCAAGTTCAACTCCTTAACCTCTTGGACTCCACTGCTTGTTAAGGATAACTAAGCATTTACATACCGGGCTTTCGTGCAATAATCTATTATGGTCACGAATTGTGCGACGGAAATAGATGCAGTGAGGGTCCGAAAGCTACATCTACATAGTACCATGAAATACACGTCAAGGGTGTGTGGCAAGGGGTGATTTTTTTTGCCAACAATAACCACACTATACTTACTTGTACGTGGTTTCCAGCAAATCACCTCAAAGTTGAGTGTATTCTACAAATGATATAGTAGCCACTATCATTAATGCAATGTAAAAATACTGATTTGCGCAGGAAATATGCGTAGAATTCATAGAAAGAAGAAGAATGAACTTCATAGAATATAAACACTGAAGCATCATTGATTTGATTTATTTCCCAGATATTCGAAAACAGCGTTGGTCTTTATATTGAATGTATAGCAAACAAGTGGTTTAGGCAATTAACACGATATAAAATGTGCAAAATAAAAATACATCTACACCTACAAAATACCCTGAAAGCCACCTCAAGGGTGTGTGGCAGGCAATAATCACAGTACAAACAAAAGACAGTGGAACGATAATGGGGGGGCTAGGAGGTAATCGTTTCACGCCTTACCACACACCCTTGAGTTGGCTTTTACGGTGCTGTGCACGCATGTATAATTGTGTACTGTTTTTTAAATAATTCCTCGAGTTTAATACATTAGCTTTGTGGACTTCACAATCATTAAAGAAGGATGTATTATTCTCCTCAGCACCAAGTTTTTTTTTTAAGCTCCCAAATTGAGCATACCCTTATTTTCCGTCCGGTTTTAAGTGTCCACTCTCGTGATTTCAGGCAGCGGTGACAGAAATATTTAACCCGTCGCACCTTCCCGTTAGCCTACTCATGCCACAACGCCCTGTGACTTAATCCCTCCATGATGCTTAACCACCCGAGATAGCTGTGCCTAGGAGGAGGAAACTTTCTTTCTTTCTAAGGTGACCACCCACCGGTCTTCCCCCCTTCCCAGCCTTTCCCCCCCCCCCCAAGTGAAATACTGGGGAGAATGACCCCTTGCAAGGGGCCAGTCCCACCGAATATCATGTGCGATGGTCGAGGCAGTCCATTCCTCGCCGCACACAGCACCCAAAGTGCAAAACCTGCGTTCAGTGTTCACGGCGTCATTAAGGATGGAGGATGCAAAAGGTGGTTTGCTTTAACGACTTTAAAAGTGGCCTGGTGATATCATTTGGCCACTCCTTTCAGGGTTAACTTCACGTTTAAGGGTTCATGACCTCATTATCCATGGACCTACCAAGGTAAGAGTATTCAGATTCACTCCAAATCGCCAAGTATTACTGTATCGGAAGCATATTTATACATCTATGAAATACCCCAGCATGCCACCTCAAGGGTATGTGGGAGGGGGTAACTTTTCGCGAACATCCACTACACTATTTCTTACAAAAGTTGATGAAACTACGGCTATCAATGCATTAGCAAAAACATGCATAAACCTGTCGGGAGGTGAAACTTAACCAATATGCACTAAACTGTACGCTACGAGTATTAAATAAAATTGCAATTGTTTCTTCGAAAACCCTCATGCTTTTGGCGAGACTAAACTGGCACTCTTCGCTCACTGCACTGGCACTCAATAATGTTCAAGCACTGGCACTCATTAATGTTAATGCACAGACCCGTCAAACATACCATTCTCACCTAGTGTTGAATCACCCCCCACCACGCACTTTTGAGGTGGCTTGCAGGGTACTGCGTAGACAAAGAGCACACTTGAGGTGGCTTTCAGGGTATTATGTAGATGTAGTTGTATTTTGGACCACCAAATAAATGTAAAGAGATACATGAATTATGCAGGAAGCATGCTATACGTGTAGTTAGTTCTACGTAGCACACTTAGACAAAAGCGTTACAGTGAAAATAAAATAATCAGCTACACTCATTATCGAAAAATGTAATTATAAATTCTCAGTGGGAGCTATATTAGTCTCTAATCGTATGCGGGAATAATGACATTATCAACCTGAAAGAGTATTTATCATCAAATGTTATCTACATCTACATAATACCCTGCAAACCAGCTCAGAAGTGTGTGGCAGGGGTAAGTTATCACCAGCATGAACCACACTAAACCCTGATAAAGTCAATGAAGCTGCGATTAATGGTGCATTTCCAGAAACCTATAAATAATTGTCAGGAGGTGAAATTTCACCAGCATGCACAATATTATAAATATGCTACCAATGTGAGAGAAAATATTTAGAGCAATGTATTAAGAAACTACATAAATATACAGAAATACAAAAGCTATACTGGATAGATGCTGAAAAAAATTTTGGTAGGTGAGTTCCCCTTAATTGCCGGGGTTAGGGAACCCTGATCAACGTTTGTATACCATTTTAAACTAAATGAGAGTAATAGAGTATTCTTAACTTAATGGAATATGTGAGAGTGGAACAAATGGTGTGTGAGAAGTCGCGGTTGACCGAGGAAGTCGTGGATAAGTGTGATAGAAGAGATATTGAAGAGGATTGCCACGAGAGTCTTAATGAAAGGAGGGCATGTATGAACTAATGCATCAGTGTAAATGAAGCAAAAGAGGTAAGTATGGAGGAAATAATTAGTCAGCTTTACAGGCCTATCACCAAGAATTTAACTTTTTTTGACTGTGCTTATCCCGAAAGGGAACGGCGTGATGGGTATGTATGTATGTTCTAAACTCAATGGGTGAGTCTATACATTATCACCGCTGAGTAATTGGTATGTCAGGGGCACGACTAGTTTTCAATCAGGCACCATTTCGGCGCAGCGGTATTGCATTGAATTCCTTTGTTCGTGCAGTGATGAAGGAAATCCCCAACTTCTTCCATCGTTCAACTCTGATTGAACAAAATCTTAGCGCGGCTTGGCAGGAGTCATTTCCGAAAAATGGACTCGATTGTATGTCATATGAACACCATAGCGCGTTTCGCTATGGCATGAGATAGAAATATAACAACATTGGTCGTGACACAGAAGTTCACCATTATAAGTTATCGAAATTTACTTTAACTAATGGTCACCGTGACATATGAGAGCAGTATCCATCCCACATGAGCGTAATGATAGTTAGAAGCCGTATTGCTGCACGTGAAATCTCCTCAAACAAACTTCACAGTATAATTAGTAGAAGAGCTGATGTAACACTATGTTAGTGTGTTTTACGTTTAGCGCAGCCATGGCGTGGAGTCACTCCTTGCCACACACCCACGAGGCGTCTTGTAGGGTTCATCGGAATCTATATTATGCATATATATGCTAATGCATAATTAGTCGTAGTTACACTAACTTTAGGGTATAGTGTAATGCATGTTGGTGATTACTCACCCCCTGCCACACACCCCTGAGGTGGCTTGCAGGGTATTTTGTAGATATAGATAGATATAGATATATCTAACGTTGCGCATGTGATCTAACCCGCGATAGAAAGCAAGGATTGCCTAAGGCTTAAAAGAAATCATGACACGATTTGGCTCTAAGCTATAGTTTATTCCTGGATAGCACAACATCTTCAGTGAACATTTTCTCGCTTATCTACAATTTCCAGGCGGGTTAGACGAGGAAAAAAGTCACTGTGAGCGAGGGTATTCTGTTGAACTCCTCGCTCACCTCTACGTCTGTGGCTCAAGGCTCTTTTCGCTTTTTCTCACACTCCTTGAAAAGGTGCCACACGGCTGGCGGCCGGGGAAGGTGGGTCAAGTTCCCATACCAATTCTCACCAGGAGGAAATACTGGCATTTATTTGGGATATTGAGCCCTGTCGAATTGGAAGTGGTTTCTTCCTTCAAAGACCATGATTACTAGGAACGTTTCTTTGCTCTCCTCTTTCTGTTTCTGAGATTTAATGCATAATTCTAAAAATAAACGCTTATATCTGTGTGCGTATATGTATATTTATGTGACATTTACGCTCGTAGTGCCTTAAAAGTTTGTAGTATGACGGGAGTTTTGGTGATATAACTTGAAAATCCACCCCGTGCCACACACCCCTGAGGTGACGGGGGAAAGACGAAAATGGATACGTATAAAATGAATGATCACTCATTCAATGTCTATGAATTTCATGGAAAAAGAGGTATTTGTAGCGTGGAATAATTTTATTTCTTTTGCACGACATGCAGCATCTATTCCCATTGTATGTGCTGAAAACGTAAGTTGTTAATGGAGGAATTCATAGAGGCTAATTCAGGCTGGGAGCGGTTATTTTGAAGTGAAGTTAACATCACAACAAAACATTCTTTTAATTTATTGCAGAATGCTAATTCTGTGATAACCTGTGAGAATCACTGAATGAAAAAATACTGATTGCGGTTTTCATTTTTGCGCTGTTTTGATTAAACATCTTCAGTAACTAACTAGCGTTCTTTATTTGTAAAATGGAATGCATAACTAAGCGAGAGGGAATCATACCTCTGCAGTACTTGGCTCTCGCATAAAAATGCGAGAGGGAAGTACTAACAGCGCCGTGCATGTATTCAACATAACTCTTGAGTCTCTGTCCATTTGTGTAGCGGAAAAATACATATATAATAACGGTCCCTCTCCATTGGGAGCATATCTGTAGTGTAGTGCATGCTTGTGAGACTTCGCCTCGTGACATGCATTAGGGATTTATGCTAACGCATAATTAGCCGTAGTTACACTAACTTTAGGGTGTAGTGTAGTGCATATTGGTGACTACTCACCCCCTGCCACACACCCTAGAGGTGGCTTGCAGGGTATTTTGTAGATGCAGGTACCAATCTCCTGCGGTTAACCGTGTGCTTTTTATTTCTGAGCTATGTGAGTAATACTGTAGTCCACAACGGTTGTGCTTCTTTATTCTATTGAAAATTTCAACTTATCCCCAAGAAACCTTATATGAAAATATACCGGCCACTTTTATCTGAAAATATCGGCACGTTCCGCCCGGTCTCATGGAAAGTGAAGTACTATTCACTGCAATATATTCCTACCACTGATAATATATATTGTTCAGTTCTGGCGCAGTATTATATTTTTAAGGTAAAAGTAGTTTAATTTATGGACGCGTCTCAATTTTAACGTCGTAAGTCTAGTTTATAATTAACTTACCAAAACCCATCACTTGCAGTTGTTGTTACGAGTAAATGAGAGCGTGGAAGTTCTTCAAAAATTTTAAAAGGTGATTATTATTTTGTTTTTAATTTTGCTTTCATTAATTCACACAATTTCTTTGGTCACTGGAGTTCACCACCATTCATAACATTTCATTAAATTGTTTAAAAACTCATCTTTTCGACATTTCCATAGCATCAAAAATAATTTCGCATAACAATCAGCTAATGCAAAACCAATTCGGGTTGTTTTGCGTATTTTCCTATATGGAAGGACTAATGATCATTTCGTCCAATCAAATAGAGAGGCGGGAATGATTGAAACCACGTGCCCTTCAGTTGCGCCAATCGGCGCCGACGAGTATTTTTCAAGCTTCCCGGCTTCGGTGAGGGAGAGAAGAGCGGTGGCGCGCGAGGCTCAACGTTTGTGTCTGTGTATTCTGTCCGAGGACGTTCTAAATAGACTGTGCAAGGTGCTAATATTTTAACTATTGAAGTACAGTGTTTTTAGCCTGTGAATTTACTAGAACTCATTATGAGTAAGCTTTACGTTGGAAATTTACCAGCAGACGTCACCGAAGGGACTTTAAGACAACTTCTTTTAGATCACAGCGTTACATGTGCTACTATCCTCGTTAAGCGTGGCGGATATGCTTTCGTGGATTGCCCCGATCAATCTATGGCGGACAGAGCGATTGACAAACTGAACGGTATGTATTAATACTCTGTGTGTTTAATAAGTGCAGTGTACCGGATGTTATGATAACTGTCGATTCTCAGTTAAACTATGTATCAGATGAAATAGTCGTACTTCCCTCCTCGTGCGCTTGACTCTTATTCTGAAAATCCAACATGGCTACCAAGTTTTGTGTTGAAGGTCACCGGCAGTTCGGGTTGATGGGCTTTTTCAAGTGCAGTCGGCTTCGCAGAAATATCCGAAGCGTTGTGTTTTCTATTTTATGAGTTTGTTTAATTATTTTGACCATTGTTCATTGATGATCTTATCTATTTATCTTTCGTGAGTTGTTATCTGTTTCTTCCGTTCGTTAGTGGGTGCCGGTAAACGTTATTTATCACGCTATTTATTTAGGTTTACCCTTGTAGTGCGATTTCGTTACCATTGTTGACTGCTAAAGAAAGTAAATAACTTCCTAATTTGTTGCCACCATAGGCACATCATTTTCTGTAACTGATAATTGGTTTTACATTTCAGCATTGTTAGATTTTCGGCTTTTCCTTGCATTACGACGTGTTTTAATTGTATGTGAAATTGTATAATGCTTAGTTATTGAGAAGAATCGTATGTTTGGTTGATTTTCAAAGTGCATGTTAAACATCTGAGTGCTTTAAAGTAAGCCGGTTGCTGTTATGTTTTCACTGAAGACAGTGGCAACGACGTGCTTATTGAGTTTGATGGGCGTATTTTTTAGTACACATCAAAATGCTTGGCAATTAGCATGTAAAATGTCATGCTGTAGTGTAGTGCTCAGTGTTACACCCTTTCTATAGTGAAATTCAATAGTGAATATTCTTGTTCGATCGCTATCGCAAGCCGTATGTAGTGAATGTTCTGAAAATCTATGATTTCCGATTAACCGGCAATTTGTTTGTTTTGTTTTCTTAGTTGTGTGTTATGAATTTAACCGCTTGAATATGTTGTGATACATGTTGATGATGCGTTATGTTATGATAGCGTTACTGCAATTCTATGAAATACTAACGTGGGTTATGCTAGGAGTGATTCGTATTTGTCTTCAATCCCATGGCTATTATTTTGTCGGTGTAGCACGGGTATTATATGTGTGCCGAGATGTTTTGTTATTATTTAGCCATTTTTCATTTATAATACTTCGCACATAAGTACTTAGTTGTATTTGCGGCCTTATATGTGGAATTGACGTATTTATTAATTAATTTTGAAATTTGGAAGACATGAGCCGGGTTGATATGTGAAAAATTTGTCGATGAAGTGCCAATTATCCCGAAATCAATAAGATAGTGTCGTTTGATGTTTCCAAGTCAGTGATTTCCTTCTAAATACTAGGTTTTTGAAGGTGTTGTATGCTCTTTATCCGTATATACTTGGTGTATTCTACAAGTAAAACTGCAGATTTTTTTCTATTCATCTTGTTTGTTAATAGTTTATTCGTGGCTAAAACATTTTCCTGTCTTGCATGTGAATGCTTAGCTATAAATTCAGTACTACTGGTTGTTGAAGAATCATATGTGTACTTAACACATTTTTTTTAACAAGATGTGTTCTTCTGGTACATAATATTTGTTGACTGATTTGATTTTCAAAAATTATCACCAATGCTAGTGTCTCTGTCCCTTCAAAATGTCATTTAGGAGCGGGTTCGATTTTTAAACTGCTGGTAGCACATAATTCTTCTGTTTGATTTTAATATTGACATCCCTTCTTTTTGTCATTCAATAATGATCATGCCGTAAACTGACCTTCAGAGGTGTTTGTTGGTAACTAGCTCTGTTTGATACTTCCATATTTTAACGTTACCATATTTTGAACCGTGATAAATATGCAATATAACTGATGAATGAGTGTGAAGCTGTTGATGTATTCATGTTATTTTATATGTAAAATCATACTTGGTTTACCAGTAATTTCCTATAGACGAGGTAGTTAATTTGTGTTGCATTTTCATGGAAATTTTCCCCATGCCTGTAGGAAGCAGACGCATCTTTTCGGTTAAGAATATGTTTTGATCCCGAGCAATGTTTAGGTCCACGTTTCATGCTAATTTTTTGCATAACTTGCATCCCTCAAACTATATATCACACATACGTATGCTGTGACTGCTAAAATTTTGAATCGGTGGCTTGGTAATTGATTTTACTCGCCAGCATTTCGCTTTTTTATGCGTATAGTTTTCGCCATGCCGGATCGCAACCTACCACATTTCAAAATAGTCCCATAGAAATAGTACTCACGGTCTCATATCTGTCCGCCGGCAGCTGCCGAATGTCTTATAACCGCGGTTGCGTGTCTGACGCTTTATTCATTGCAATAGGCGTCTCAAATTCTATCCGTATTCTCCGCCATGTGATTTATGCTTGCCACCTCAAGTTTTTTTCTACAATCTCTTTTATGCCCGAGTTTATTTTCATCCTTCAGGCAGTTTACTTTCAACGTTTCCACTGGTGTTCTTATCGCCCTTTAGGTGTGTCTGTCGACTTTCCTCAAGGTTCTTTATTCTTGAGGTGTTCAAAAGCTGTATTCGCAATCTCTTATTATCAGTTAAGGCTCGAGGAATAGTTAATATTTTAAATGCTGAATGTGGTGGATTTTATATACCTCGTAAGCTGGTTCCCTTCGATTTTTATGTGACTAGGTTGTTGCTGTAATGCATTTCTGACTTGACGCCCTTTCATTCTCCACATGCCCTTCGGTTTTCTAGATAGCGAGCATTTTTCGCAGCCATGGAGCATCTTATCGGTGTCCAACGCCTGTGCTTGATAAGCACAACTTCAGTTTTTTTGTAAGCGTGTTTTTCTACGAATATTTTTGCGTTTGCTTCATGTTGTGCAGTTTTTATTTCATTGGCGTACGCTGGGTATGGTGTATTATTTTGAGCAGTTTGCTTTGAAGCATTGGCTCTATTAAGTAAATGGTGTTTTCCCCCTTCCATTCCCACTAAGCTGATGTGTGTTTTCGGTTTACCGTTTGGTATAAGCTATTTGAAGGTTGCGTATGAATGTTATTACACTTGATGAGTTATTTCAGTTGGCTTATAAATTGTTGGCAATCATGCCTTTTCCCTTTACTCCTGTTTTCGTTCGTAGACTTAATAGCTATTGCTTTACCTAATGCAGTACTTCAAAATTTTCGTTGAACTTATTGTTAGTTGTCGCTGAAAAATTTAGTCAATCCGCAAATTAGAGCATGATCTCAGGTCATTTTGCTTCTGCAGCCCTCCATTCGGGCAGTTCAACATTTAAAGGCAACCCGGCAAGCCTCTGCAGGGGGTTTTACTCGTAGGACACAAACCACGAAAAGGGGAGGGAATGTGGAAAAATAATTAGAAGAGCGCTCTCTTTTTGTTGTTGTCATTAATGTTGCATCTACATCTACAAAATACCCTGCAAGCCACCTCAGGGGTGTGTGGCAGGGGGTGAGTAATCACCAACATGCATTACACTATACCCTAGGGTTAGTGTAACTACAACTAATTATGCATAAGCATAAATCGCTAACTTGCGTGGGAAGGAGCTTATCAGTTCCGCAGTGTATGTCTCTTTGTTTTGCTGCTTCAGTCATCATACAAACACAAATTAATATCATCCTTGCTACACTAAAACCAGCTTGATCTGAAATTTTCAAGTAATCCTAAGCATGGTGTGTAGCCTCCCGAGTGTTTAGCGGCTACCAGCCTAATTCTATCAGCTGTGTCACACACTCTTCGCTCGTAGTTGTTTTTTACGAAGCCTCTATGGCTTTCCTTGGTATAGTGTTAATTTTGTCAATTAAAATTTACTCTGCTAGGTTCCAAATTTTGACGTATTCAGGATGTGGCCTAAGCGGAATATCATCTCTCTTTTTTCACTTTCATCCGAGGATATTCCTACAATTCGATTTGTAAATCCTTATTTTTTATCCATGATGAAAGAACACAAATGGTAATTTCCACACTTTTTAATAAAACAACACTTAACAACCGACCATGGTTTCAACACATTGTGTCATTCTCAAGGTCAATGTGTTTATTATCTCATTACCATTTGTGTGTTCTTTCAACATGGATATAGCGAACTTCCACAAAATCAAGCCTGAAACGATCTTATTTTTTATACTGTACCGAAAGTGTTTTGCTTGTGTTTTGTTCACGCTAGGTCTGAAGTTACGGTCTCCGACCATTTCAAATTTGACTTCATCCGAGGCACATCTCCTCCCACTGTATCTTTCCATCTATTGGTTCTTCTTCCTTCGAAAACTTTGACCTTTGAAAGTGTCACTGCTTCCGCCTAAAATTACACAAACAGTAAGCGTATGACGTCCTGTAATTTTTTTCATTTATTATAAATAACGTTGACTTGATATCTCGCAAGGTTTTGTAGTCCTTATTCAGAAGTACATGAAGGTCACATAAAATGCATGTTTATTTATTCACATGTCTCCTACTATCTAAGGTTTTATTTCTCTTACAATCGCGTTTGTTCCTAACACGCGCGAATTTAATTTTCTCTCCCCGAGGAAATCGTCAACTCTCGCTTCGCCACTTTGTGATTTTCTTGGAAAAATGTCGTATTGAATTTTCGTATTTCTTGCGGTAGAGCAACTGGAGTTTGCGCGTTACAACAAATTGAAGCGTGTATTGAATTATGAAGCGGCGGCCTCATTCGTAATGCCTTCCCGGTGTCGTCCATGCCGGCATTAATGATCCTTTTGATTCGTCGGAAAAGGTCGCATACGTTGACGTTGGGCGTAATAATCTCCGTTTGCAATGAAAATTCCATCATTCGGAGCTCGGCCAGTCATTCGGCCATCTCTCCCTTCTCCATCCACGAAAACTCAATTTTCCGAGGCTGGCAACTTTTTTTAACGACTCGGCGTCATAATTGTGTTGCGTCTGTGGCTGTACATCCATGCGGCGGGGTGTTCTATCGTTTGCTCTTTTTTTCGGACTGCCGTTCTTGAAAAGTCACGTGCTAGATTTGCCGTGTTGGGGAAGAGCCAATGCAACACGTTGGCGTTTAGTTCTGAGCAACCTCTCCCATCTTCTCCGCCTCCACTTCTCTCTCCTGCCCCGTTTTCCCAAGGCGTTGTTTTCGACTGTATCAACTAACGCATATTTTGAATGTTTGTGCGGGCGAGTGTGATGCCTACGATGGGGCGTCACAAGTCGATTCAGGCTCCTCGACTAGCGATTTTGGCTGCGAATGTAAATTCACTCACGTGTGTCTTCAGAAATTTTCGATGGGCGGTGTTTTTTCCTCATTTTTTACTGTGGGAATTAAGTCTCTCTAATCCCCATGTTTAGTCGCGCTCAGCCATGGCTTTCTGTGTTCGCTCTTGTTGTTTCTGCGAATCTTTTAGGGTCATCAAGTCAGTGGGAGAATATTCACCCTTTTGCGAGAAGACTCAGGGATTAATGATTGGGTGTCGGTTACCGTTCGGCGGACGATGGATAGCATTTCAAACTATTTTCTCTCGACACCTTGTAGTGACTGTGGTTTCTGAACCATCGTCTCACTTCCTTGAGAGGCGGTTAGGTTCAACGCTTCTCTCTTTATCCTTTGCGGGTGGTATTCATCTCTGATCCAATTCTTTCTGGCACTTGGCCGACTTGATTTTTTTAATCATTCACACGTTTGATTCACGACCACTCGATCAAATTGATCTTTCTTGTCCCACATAAATTAGTGATATTTCACCACTTTCCATTTCATGCGGAATTACTTTACGGTTGGTTTTTTACAGTTTTTGCGGCAGTTTTGCCACACCTGAAGTTCTGAGAAGTGCTCATCGCCATTTCAAAAGATGTTTTCCATCGTGGAATGTGTGTGAGGGTAATGATTATCTGCGTATTTCCATTGAGTTATTGTATTATTTGAAGCAAGTTATAGCTCGTCAGACATGTTTCAGGTTAGGAATGATATCTCCACGTAGTATTAACATAAACATTTACTCGCGACAGAAAGTATTATTATGTGGTTTCACCCGACGTGTATGTATATTTATGCCATGTTTTTCTCTAATTTTCTGATCGTTATCTATTCTGTTGATTCTGATTGTTATTAATTGGTTTGGCATTCATGGAATTTCAACAAAAAACATTCGGATTTTCCTAAATAGTTTCATTTTGCTCCTCATCTGTCGCACGATTATTAATTGCTGCCTATTTTGGTTTCCTCGATCCAGGTATGAATCATTTGCACAGGTATCACGGGAGTGCACCCTCGGCTCTTACATTGCCCTTCATAGCTATTAATGTTGATCATCATCATTTCCTACTTTTTCGTCCACGATTGTTCCATCTATTCCATTTATGATTGTCTGTTGTTGTTTAGAGCCACTCTTGTTTTTGTTAGTGAACATTTCTCTAAGTGTACTATTGCTATCCTTTCCTTTAGATATTAATACCGTGTTACTAGCCCGTACCTCACAAAGGATCGAATCCCTTTAATCGAATTAAGTATTTTCTTTAAAGCATTGGATGGATTTTTTTCCGTAGTAGGTTACTTAATGCCTTGATTTCGAAAGATTGTTCGTAAATTACAGAAGTATATCTTTCGGACCGAAGACTTGATGCGATGGGTGTGTGAACGGTGTTTGAAGTGGCTCTAGAAACTTCTGAATAAGGTAAGGGTTAGTTGGTTTTCCAAACTGGATCAGCTCTTGTCTTCCGCCGTATATGACGAAGTTCGGGTCTAATAAATTTACTACCGAATGGGTTTATGCTTATTTACCTTATCAGGGAAAGTTGCTTTGATGCAATTACTTTGTTTCTCATGTCAAGACCAAGGGTGCGCCCTTATGTATCGTGCGATTGTCAAGGTCGTTGAATTTATTTTTTTCAGTCCGCTTTCACCCGGTTGGTGAGCGGAAATGCTTGGGGGAGCGTGTTTGGTATCCGTACATTTCGCATTAAGAACGAACGTATGAGGTGCGAAAAAATTATCTCCTGTCTCTTCCTTTGAATTTTGGAGTAATGTGCTTCTCAACGTTTATCGCCTTTGGAATTTTTGTTTCATGTATCGTGGGCTGAGCTCTGGTGTTCGTGCCCACGAAGATACGATTTTCCAATGCATTCTTTATGTTTGGGGTTATTTTTGAGGTCGTTTCTAATCATGGATTACAATCTTGTATCGATCCATCGCCCGGTTTGTTTTTATCCTAAAATATTTTAAAATTGGTAGTAATTATCACTTGGTGGGGGGGGGGGGGTAACAAAATGCTGTCGCAGTATCGGACAGTAGCCAAGCAGATACAACGCCTGAATTGAACTTACTATTCTGGAAAGTAGATGTTTTGTTTAGTCCATCCAAATAGATTTTAAGGCCAAGGTTTTTAGTCTTTCGTGTTTGTCGCGAGCATTTAATTCTTAATGCTAGCTTTTCGTCATATCTAGATCTACAAAGTACCGTGCAAGCCACCACTAGGGTGTGTGGCACGGGGTGATAACGCACCAGGCATGCAGCACTGGTCCCAGCGCAACCCAGAACCTCGCACGCTCCCCCGGCCGCTGGGATCAAGCCAAAAAGCAGGCAGGAGATTAGTGCGTTGTCTAACCAGAAACTGGGAGAGTGATACGTAAATGAACATACAAACATGAAGAACAATGCTATACACACATATGGTGGTTAATATTACTATTACTGTTAATTCATGAGTACTACGAGATGCTACTTCATGCAGAGGACAAAATAAAATAAATTCCAGACATATCAAGCGGTTTGATGTGTTAGTAATGATGTTGTGTTATTAAGCACAAGTAAAAATTTTACTCTACCTATTGAGGGTGGGAGTTTCACATGATTGATATATCGCAACTATTATGGTCCCTTATTGTACGTGGAAAAAATGGCATTTTAAATTATCGGTCCTGCAGTCAATTTCCTTTATCTTTATCCTGTGATCGCTTCTACCGTAGTACGTTTGGTCTAGCAATATATGTTGAACGTCCGGCAAAAAAGTGTCTGCTCCGAACTTGCGCAAAAGATTTAACCTGTATCCCTTCGATCAGTTAGAGATTCCCACCCTAATTCCCTTGAACAATTCGGTAACACTGCTAATTTTATCGTAACAACGTTTTACAAATCTTGCTGCTCTCCGTTGTATTCTATCTATTTCTGAGATTAGTCTTACTTCGTAAGGGTCCCATATGCTAGAGGCAAACTCCAAGTGAGGTCTCACGAGTGAAAAATAACATCGCTCTTTAACCTTCTCGTCGCATTTTCCTAATATTCATTTAATAAATCCCAATTTGCGACTAGGCTGTCCGCAGATTTCCCGGACGTGTTTCCCCCAAGACAGGTTCTGAGTAAGGGTCATGTCTCAGTATTTAACTGACTCTACATTTGATAAGTTGGTTTGATTAATTGTGTTAGTTTCGTTGACCGAGTTATTCTTTTTCCAAAAATTCAAAACAACGCACTTTTTAAAATTCAATTCCAACAGCCAAGTATTGCACCATTTAGTTATAGTAAGGTGACCATCCGCCCTCCTTTAGGGAGGACAGTCCTTTTTTAAGTTCTGCCCTCCCTCGAAAAGTGTCCTACATGTCCTCCTTTTCGATATTTGAAGGCTATTCTGTAAATCTCTGTGTGTGATCGATGCCAAGCTTAACGTGATGTGACGTATATGTACTTGATATGACAATTCCTCAAGGCTCGGTAGGTACAGTGCGGCGAGACGCAATCAACATGTTGACATTAACAGGTTGAATGGGAAAATCAACATGTTGAAATTGATCAAAGATGGGTGGAAATATTCAGCCATTTCAAACATAAACATATTTCATGTGAACATTTATTTGTTCTTGTTCAGTTTACGTTGTGCTGCCCTGGAACTAATGCAGTGGTTGAAAGAGTTTTTATTTCAATTCCTAATGATTTTTGGACAAGTGAAAAATGAATTTGAATGTTGATACTCTAACTGTAGCTCTTGAAACCGTGGAAACTGTAGCTCTTGAAACTTAACCGTGAAATTCAATATCAAAGATAATTTTTGTTCAGATATTTCCAATAAATTGTTAAGAGATAATACATTGATTATAAGTATTCATTCATTGGAAAAGTACTCATTTAAATAATAATTAATAGTAAGCGTAATCACAATATAAACGGTCATAAATGTTTTTATTATGCATTTATCATATTATATGTAATGTATTATTGTTGCAATGAATGAAATGTTTCTTTTATTTACGACATTTGTATTTTTTTTATTTGCGTCCTCCTTTTCATTGTAAAAAAAAATAATTTCTGTCCTTTTCATTGTAAAAAAGTTGGTCACATTAGTTATAGCTCCTAGGTCTTTTTGTAACGGAATCTTGTCAGACTCTTTGCCTAAATCCCTGTACAACACTGCGTCGTCTGCGAAGAAACGAATTTTGCTCGAAACAACGATAGTGAGGTCGTAAATTTTAAAAAGGAACAATAAGGGACCGATGACACTTCCCTGGGGTGCACCTGATGTTACTTTCACTACATCTGAACTAACGCCATCTAGAGCTACCCTCTGTTCGCGGTCTAAGAACTCTCTTATCCAACATATAACGTCGTGGTGTATTCCTTAAGCTTCCAACTTAGTGAGTAACTTCGAATGAGGGACATTATCGTACGTATTTTTGAAATATAGAAATTTTGCGTCTACTTGGACGAGCTTTTCTCCCGAGGAAAGAATGTCGTGAAGGAAGAGGGCCAACTGGGTTTCGCAAGACCTGCCTTTCCGGAATCTGTGCTGATTTTGCGTTGACAAGTTTAGACTATCCAAATGCCCCATAATCGAACTGACAGTTATATGTTCCAATATCTTGCACGAGATAGACGTAAGGGAAATCGGTCTATAGGTAATGGGCTCACCGCTTTTAAATATTGGTGTAACGTTCGCGATTTTCCAATCGTAAGGAACACGATGTTGTGTTAGATATTTTTCAAATATAATTTTCAGGTACGGTGCTATTTCTGATGCTAATTCTTTATAAACCCGGGTGGGAATTAGATCGAGACCGGGTGATTTTTTGGAATGAAACTGCTTGTGTTGTCGTCTTACTGTTTTTTTTTAACCTTATTTACTCTTTTACATCGACATCTACGAAGTACCGTGCAAGCCACCACTAGGGTGTGAGGCACGGGGTGATTCCACACCAGGAATGCAGCACTCGTACCAGCACTCGAGACCTCGCACGTTCCACCGGCCGCTAGGCGCAGACCAAATAGCAGTAAGGAGAGCAGTGCGAAGTCAAACTAGAAACTGCGAGAGTGCTATGTAAATGAACATGCATTACAACGCATAAGACACATCTAATGGTTTATTTTACTAATGCTATTAATTTATGAATGCTACGAGATACTACATCTACAAAATACCCTGCAAGCCACCTCAGGGGTGTGTGGCAGGGGGTGAGTATTCACCAACATGTATTACACTATACCCTAAAGTTAGTGTAACTACGAATAATTATGCATTAGCATAAATCGTTAATGCTTGTCACGAGGCGAAGCCTCACAAGCAAGAACTGCACTACAGATATGCTCACAATGGAGATGGACCGCTAATACACATGCATCTTGCAACCACACAAATGGACAGAGGCACAAGACTTATGTAGAAAGCGTGCACGGCGTGCTGTTAATACTAAGTAACAGATAAGGATTCAAGTATTAGGAGTACTACTACTAAGAGCTATACTACCTAACGACAAACCTAGATAAAAGTCTCATTGGCAGCTGTTATGGTCCCTTATCCTTCCCGGGAAAAATGACATTTTACATCTGTCCGTTCTGTAGTCTAGTTCCCTAATTTTATTATCATGATCTGATCTACCGTAGTATGTCGGATTTCATAAAATTTTATCAACGTCATCGAGTATAGACCGGTTTGGGACTTACATAATAGATTGAGTCTAAACTTTAACCGACGGTCTGAAAGCGTTTCCCATCCCAGTTGCTGCAAAAGGTCAGTAACACTAACGAGATTATCATAACAGCCCTTAGTGTATCTTGCCGATTTTCGCTGAACGCGTTCTGTTTCCAAATCTCTTAAGGATCCCAGATACTGGCAGCATATTCCAAGTGGGGTCTAACGAGAGAGAAGTAGCTGATTTCACTAACTTGATCGTCGCACTTGCCAAGTACTCTTTTAACAAATCCCAATTTACGATTGCTTGATTGTTTATTCTTGAATATGTTTACTCCACGAGAGATCATTAGTCAGTGACATGCTACTATCTGTGTAATATATGTTCTGTCATTTTACTATTTGGTTCTTCGTCACATTCATTACATCAAAACGGGCTAATCTTTTCATGTTCAGTCTCGGTGCCCTCCATTTATTCCTGTCATCCATTTTTTAAAGTTTGTTTATTAGCTTGTATTTGAAATTAAAAAGTTTACAGATAGTAATTTTCATATGCTGCGACGGGCGGTGTTGTGGTTTGGATTGGTAGTCGAAATTCATTGTCAACGTATGCATATGTCACGGTGGGAACTTTGAGAAAAACCCTTATTATCCATTGTTTTCTTCGCTGAAGACGATCGTCAGACCTCATAACCGCATATAGAATTGTTTGTGCTGATCGTTTATATTTGAGTCTCACGCCCTAACTCATGTACTGTTCCTGTGGTTCAGTAGTTTTTTTCTCGTGGTTTCAAATAGAATTTTTACGAAACGTAGCTGTGTGTTAATAGTAGCTATTGTTTTGATGTGTGGATTATTTTTTATAAATTTGGTGAGACATCCCTATTCCTGTCATGGTGGGATCAATCAGTGTTTACTTATTGTTGCTATTGCACTTCTTTCTTTGGTACCTTTAACGTCATATTAATGACTAGTTATGTTTTTTGACGTGTTATTTTCACAGGCGACCTATTTTCAGAGGCTGATGTGTTTGAACTCTTGGGATCTCGGATTTTTTCTTTCCATAATTAAAATTTTGGCTATAACACACGAGTATTTTTGGTCTGCATTGGTCTTTTCCTGATTTCCTATTATTTTGGATGATCAATGGCAGATAAATGTGAGGTAGTTTAATCATACAGTCCCGTGAAGGGTTGGCCGCGAAGTTGTATTTTTGTATGTGATAAACTTCAGTTCGTTTTTTGGCCCATCTCAGCAGCCGGTTTCAGTTAGTGGGTGGGGTTGGGGGGTGAACATTTTTTGTCTGTTGGTTGGAGTCTTTTTGCCGGAGGTGACATATTCGTCATCACCAATCTTTCAGTCTAAATATTAATTCAGCTCTTCATTCTCCCTTTTTCAATCATCTCTTTTACCCAGGTAGTTTCTCTTCCTAATTTGGTCTTGACGTATCCACGTATCAATGCCATGGCCTTCTCTTATATTTTTTCTGTTTGCCTGTTACAATATTTACAAACCCATTTGCTTTTTTGGGTTAGTGGCGTAACTCGCTTACACACCTGGCTGGCAATCGGGTGATCTGTAATTGAAATAGGATCAAATCAATGTTTTGTCATGGTGAATTTCTACTCATTGGTGTATTGGTGACGGTGTAGCGTTGATAACATTGGCTCCTTTGCACAGGTTTTCCCATTTTAGGAATTACAAAAACATGGCAAGAGTGTTATGTGGGAAAAGTATCATAAAAATCACAGCATTGTTATAAGGGTAAAGGAATCACTTTAATTTCACAATAATACCTTAGTCACAGTTAGGACAATGGAACAGGCCGACACATGATGGTGTGCAGCGTCGATACCATAGTCATGGACAGGGGCGCTGCAACCCCCCGAATCGTGGAGGGGGGGGGGGCAAACTCCTTGAAAAATCTGTATTAACTAGCTAAGCGGGGGAGGGGGGGGGGAAAGATATTTTGCAATGTGTCCATTAAAAAGTGAGCCACAATCTCTGATTTCTGATTGGGGGGTTAGTCCCCCCTACAATCGTGCTTGGGGGCAATGCCCCCTGCCCCTCCCACGTTGTTGCGCCCCTGGTCATGGGTGATAAAATATTCCTCTGGAATTGCAGTGTTTGTTTTACCATTATCCTGAAGGAATTCCACCGAGCCAAGTGTGAGACTGTCTCCTTCACTTCAGTGTGGAACAGCAAGGGTACACGGTAATTTTATTTTTTTCTATATTGAACAGCGGGAGCGGAAGAAACTTGTCTTTACTTTATTCCCTTGCAATGCACCTAAACAATAAAGGAGGCAAACAGTTTCCCGCGGTCATAGCTTTTTGCATGGAATTTTAATTAGGAGGATTTTGTCGTTGGAAGCGACCCGAGCGCGTATCGAATTTTATTTAGGCTGTCGATTCCCGCAACATCGCATCCCATCGCCGGCCTCTTTACTCCCCCCGTCCGGGCTGCATTCCTCGCGCGGGACTCATCGGGTGAGAATTAAGTGGCCCCGGAGAGCAGCAGGCAAGAAGCGGTAGCACGTAGCTTTTTCGGCGCTGCCGCGGTGGCCGTTGACCGCCACCGGCTGCAGAATTCACTTTTTTGCCGAAGACGTTTCAATTGCCGCCGCTTCTGTTCCTTCCCCTCCCCCTATTTCTCCTCCCACACTCGATCTGCGATCCCTCGATACATCGCCGCCTCGACTTCGATACGCTTTCCTCCTTTTCTCCTTCATCTCCCTCGCCCTTGCACCTTGCACCACCATCTCTTCCCCACCCTCCTCCCGTCTGCCCGTTTTTCCTCTCTCTCCCGCTCCCGTTTCTATCCCCCCAATCCGGTCGTCCACGGCCAACCGGAGCGTGGGTTACGTGTGTGGTGGGGTTAATTCTTATCGGAGTCTCCCATTGGCCCGACCCTCGAAAGCGGGGTGCCTTCTCTCCACATGTCTCGCCTCTCCGTCCGCCTGGTCCGCTCTCTCTATCTCTCTCTTTCCCTCCGCGTCTCGGCGGCTGTCGCGCCTCCGCCACGTCTATCCTGCCCTCCTCTCTATCCCTTCCCTGAGGGACGCTATTCTCCTCTCCCGTCGGGTTCGCCGCCGTGCTATCCTCGGCGCCCGGGCCTCCTCTCTCCGCCGGGGGTTCGGCGTTAGAGCGTGTCTCCCGCGTTGCCCCGGCTTTTCACCCGGCGTGGGCCGGCGCGGTCGCCGGGGTCCCCCCCCATCGTTCGTCGGTGTTCGTTTTTCCACGAAGCGTTTTTGGCGCGGCCGCCGTTAGGGCTCCACACGCGGATGTCGGCGCCGATGCGTGCTGAGTTTTTCCGTGCTGTCGGCGGGCGGCCCCCTCGGAGAAGCAGTTGCCACATGCGCTCGCTATCTGCGACCGGAAGTTTCCCTCCGAATGAGGGCTCCGAAACATCTTTTGTTCGGGTCAGATTTAGGGGCCATAGGCGGAAGATAGCAGTAAAAGTTCTTGTACGAGTTCTTTTTTCGCTTCTCTGTACCGAGTTGTAAAACTCGTGTTTTTTGTGGTTTTTGGGGCGCTGAATTGGATTCCGCGTTGGTTTAATTATGTGGCAAATTCATCAGTGATGTTTTACTAAGGGTTCAGTTTTTGTGGGATTATTAGCGTACGTCCATTCGTAACATGAATAAGGAGAAGGCTATTGCTCAAAGTTTGTGTGATGTTGAGTGGAATGCTTTATCACTCTCCGGGAATTGCGTGGCAACGCCTTTCTTTCGCTTTGAGCGAAGGCGTCTGTGATAAGTTCAGCTAGCATTTCCAGATTAGGGGGTTGTCAGTCGAGGGAAATAATATTTCTGTCCTGTTTTCAGTGGAACTTTCTGGAGCACTTTCTCGTTAGGTGGGCTATTGATATAATTTCCTTTTTATTATGCGCTACGTTTGTTACTAATGTTATCGCCGCGGGTGATGTAATAGAAATATCAAATACGATTTTTCATCGACATGCATCACATGTCACAGATAGATGATTGTTAATGAACCGGTTTGGGTGGGCCTTGCCCACCGGCACGGATCAATTGTTCGCGCCTTAGGCGCCGTGAGTCAGGACCTCTCATGATGTTACTGAAATACTCTTTTTCCTTTGTTATTTCCCGAAAATTGCACGAGGTGTATTCTATTCCAGTGTTGCAGTGGGTAAGGTATCTCGTAGCATTGATTGGAAGTGGGCGTTTCAAGGCATCGGGATTGTGTGTTATCTTAGTGTTGCTTAATAATCCAACTGTCGTCTGCATGTGTGTGAACGTGTTTTTTTCTTTCGGCGTTGGTGATGCGATAGGCGTCTTCTGGCCTGATCGTTTTCTTTTTTAGTCGCCACATGTCACGCATGAGATTAGGGCGACTTTCAACTTGGTCATGTCCATGCGAATGCGTCGTCGATTGTATCGAATCTCATCGCACTTTTCGAAAGTTCCACAGGGTTGCAAATTAATTGCATTTTGATACTTCTTTAAGTTACCTTTGTTAAGTTGTTTACCTTCATTCCATGCATACCTTTTGCTTTTATGGTGGAGTGGCTCTGTCATTAGGTTTGCCTCCAATTTCCAGTGATATGAAGCCTGATTGTTACAGCATTTTAGATTCCTTGAACTTCTCGTTATTGGAAATTAGAAAAATCAAAAGAAAGAAACATTATTCGTTGGAACCCAGTGTTTGGTCTTTTTTCTTGGACGTTAAGATTTACCAACGAGTAATTTTGGTTGTGATGAGTTTGCTTCTTTTTGTGTTCTGATTGAGTTGGCTATCATTCCAGAATCACTAAGTAACTACTTTGCGGTTTGTTAATTGGCGGTTGCTTTTGAAGTAGAGTTAGATAATAGAGAAAGTAGGCATCGTCATTTGAATTTGGTGTTGTGGAGAAAATTCACGGGGATGTGTATTAGGGATGTTCCAAGGAAAAGTGGTAATTAATCGATGAGCTGAAAGAGGAACTGAGTGCAGAAAAAGGCGTGGTGACATACAGATTGAAGTTTGAATTTATATAGGACACGAACGGTTTTCTCTCTTGCTTCTCTACCTGAAGTTGCTTTTGTTTCATGCTAAATCTGCTATTATCCCTGAAGGTAGGCATAGCTGGTATGCGAGCCAGTTTGCTGCTCTCATCGGCATATTATGTTGATTGTTTTAGGAAGGATTCCTTTGGAGCCGAACGCTTTTTAAGTTATCAGTTTAACTCCTCAATGGATCTTGAGATTCTTCTGCAAGGACCAAGAAAAACCTAATAGCGTAGACAGACTACCCGAGCTTATGTTTGGGTACTTAAAAGTCTTCCGTATTTCTTTGATAACACTTGTCAATCGTTACCATCAATTAAATCATAATTTTATCCTCATTTGCACATGCAACCGGATAAGTTGTTTTGTATTGTATTATTTTCTTGTTTGAATTCCTCACCATTTCATAGCATTGTCATCGCTGCGTGTGCTTGGAGAGCGATTTAAGGATTTTGTTATTACATTTTTACAACTCGTTTTTTTTCGATTATAGGAAGGGCAAATTGCGTTTAAGGTGTCACTCGAAAGATACATTCCCTCTTTAATACATTTCGTAATACATGACTCGTGTACTTTTTCAGTGATGCATTTTTTTTTACTGATGCAAGTATTAGATTTTTCTAGGTTCCATCGTACCGTTTTGTGTCTTGTGGCACCCCTGAATTATTGTGCTGGCTGTAATTAGTTCAAGAATTTGAGGGAATGATCAAGTTTTACGTTAAAGGGGAACACTATGTGTAGTGAAATGGTCCTTTCATTGTCATTTCCCAGATTCTATCAAGTGATTTCACATGCATGCTAGTAGTGCGGGTTATGACCAAGGAGTCATTTACTGCGCGATTTTGGTGTGGAGAGAGTAAATATTGAGGTAATGATAACTTGACGTTGCTCTTCGTGCGTTTTCGTATATTTTTGTTAAATGTGTCTATTAATGCCTCATTGTACGATAGATCAGCAGTTATTCTTTCGCAAGTAATGGAGCTATATAGATCAGCATATTTTATCTTGCTAACCTACAATTGATTTTGTCTCGGAAATGTAGCTGTACTTTTTTGGGCGAAAACTGGAAAAAAATGTCCTCTTAAAAACACATGGAAGCATCGCTTAGGTTCTGAGATGGTCATCAGCCACGCGCTTTCGGAGAGTCATCTTAATGCTAAATAATCTCCTAAAATAAAGACTAATCAACCACAGTGGCGGATCCAGAACCATATCTAGGGGACTTATCTGCTATTATGCCGAAAACCAGGGCGGTATGGAATATCCCCCAATGGATATACTACATGTTTATTTATGTGCAAGAAATATTTGATTTTTTTATCTCGGGGGGAAGGGGGGCAATTGCTCCCCCCCCTGGATCCGCCAGTGATCAACCAAGGAAGACTGCAGTATCAACTAGTTGGAGATTCTTATATTTGGGAGTGGGAACCGGTCACGTAACAGTTCGAGAAACACTGGTGTTAGATTGTGAATTACCGGAATTCCTCCAATAAAAGTGCTTCTTCTCTTTGATGTTTGCACATTTTTAACGAATTAATGGCAAACTTGTCATGGCGTTCAGTTTATTGATGATTGGTACAGCGAAGATAAGGTGTTGACTTAATAACTATGCTGCTGTTAATATGATCGACTGAACCATGTAGTTTTTTGAACTGATGTTTTGATTGAACCATCTAGTTGTTGTTTTACTAATGAAGTTCACTGGTGGTAACTGGTCTAACTGTAGCGGGATAGTTGTTCTTGGTAGTGTAGTTCCCGTCCCTCACAGAGATTAGAAACACGGAGTTGTAAGGCGGATTCTAGGACTTGATCAAATCCGTCGCATTCGAGGCTGTATGATGGCGCTGTATCTCTAGCCTTAGCCGTGGAGCGAGTTCCCGTTTTGTATTACGCTCACTCCACTTGAATGAGGGTTGACATTCGTCTAGTCTCGTGCCTGTTGTCATCTCGTTGTTATGCGAATAGTGTAATTGCTCTGGGTCGTATTCCAGTCGACGGCGTGTCTTTCATGGACGTTGGCGGAAGGAGATCCTTCAATGG
Organism: Pyrrhosoma nymphula; assembly: GCA_963573305.1. Lineage (NCBI taxonomy): Eukaryota > Metazoa > Arthropoda > Insecta > Odonata > Coenagrionidae > Pyrrhosoma > Pyrrhosoma nymphula. Next base: position 31,507,501 of record OY754335.1, on the reverse strand, counting down.
CAGCCAACTGATAAGCTTCTTAGGAAGTCGTTCCCGTCCGTAGTTGGTGGTATGGTTTCCTCTACGTTTCGAGGCAACCTCCAGTATCTTTGGTATTTCTACCCTTCGAAGCATTTACTACTTCCGGTCACGTCTGGGGGAAATTGTCCGAAATGTAGTATTATGGATGGCGGCACTTTGATTTCGTAGCCATACTTGGAACATGTTCACGACTTGAACTTGGGATTCTGTTTCTCGCCTCTACCGAAACCCAGCATCGATGCTTCCCGGGCCTTGCATTCAGTCGGCACGCACCAGGTCATGATTGAAGTAAAAACTATGAAGCCTGAACTGTTTTGGAAGAATGCCTACCCTCGTCTCTTCCGTTGGCGTCTCTGATGCTACTTTTTTGGAACTAAAAGGAAGCGGGAACCAGGCTCATGAATGACATTCGGCTTTCCCGATGGCATACTTTAATTACAGCTTGGCGTGAGTGTCAGCGCGCTGTCATCTGCAATTTTCATTTTTTTTGTTTGGCTCCAGTTTTATGTGCCATGTGCGATTTACTTTTTATCATGGTATTTGGGGTGATTGTTAATTTGAGCGGGAAACTTGAGTTTGTTTGCAATGGAATCATGAATAAAGACTTTTCCCTTTGCTTGAATCTGAATTGTTCCTGTACCCATATACCATACTTTATTGATTGGTAATTTTAATAGATATTTTTGTTTGCTCCATGGGTTGATTTTGCACACCGCGTGGCCATATCTGGTCAGCGTGTCCTCGGTGACCACCGAAGCTCGATATAGAGTATACGCTTTGGCCCTCAGTAGGTATGGTGACTACTTTTTTTATTAGGTGGGTACCTGGAGGTCTCTCGTTTCCGCCATAATTTATGATTTTTCTAGTATCTACAGCTAAATGGTCCTGTGGTTTTCTGGTAAGGGTGTGTAAGTGAGGCAGCAGGTGAGATTTCACCAACATGCACTTCACTATCATTCAGATGTCAATGAAACCACGAATATTAATGCATCAGTAAAAACCTGCAAATACCTGTCAGAAGGAGAAATATCACCAATATACACTACACTATATGCTACTAATGTTATAGAAAGTAGAGTAAAAATGTATTTGCAACAACATATATGCACGGTGATACTAGAATTATGCCTGCAGGAAACATGCGAGTCGAGTTGTTAGTACTACATAACAAATTAAGACAAAAGCATTACAGAGAAATTCAGATAATTATCTAAAATATACATATTACATCCTCATGATAAGGTCTCTGTGGTATGTTCTTTCTGGAAAACGACGGGTGACTCTGGGAAATGATCTGTCGCCTTCACTCACCCTGATGTGATAATTAGACTCGCCGTTGAGTCAAGCGATTTGTAATACCTACCTTCGCCGATTGAGCCAACCTGCTGGTGGAATACTGCACATAATTTCTTGCTCTAAGTGCCATAATTTCTTACTTTATTTTGCCACTTGGCACTGAGTGTTCACCAGTGCGAGAGCGTAACGCTCTGTTCCCCTGTTATCCCTCATTTAACCGTCCTTTTTCTTCATACCAATCTTATTTTCATTTGTTTCTGTTGCTTTTGTATATTTTTATCTTTCCCGAAGGATTTAAATGGCAAATATATTCATGTTTTGTGGGCAGTGACGATGTTTGATATTTTGGTGCGTCATGATTATAATATGGTATTAAATTAAAGTGCCATAACCCTGTATAATTTTCAAAATAGTAATTCAGTAAATGAGGGAAAGACAATATCCGTGTGTGTTCTTTTGTAGGGACTTTTACCGACAAATTCATTTACCCTATTATTTCTCAGTCGAACCAGCGTAAACATCTAATATATTTGCTCTATAGCTGAGTTGTTTCAGGCTCTATGTTTCCACATCGTTCAAACTGCTTAGTGTTTGTCTTCCTTTTGAAGGTTAAACTTAATTTCAGGCATATGTCAAACCCTCATGATACTTGTGTATCGCATTTTAATAATTATGTTTAGCTGTCACATAGTTGAACGTAAGTTTTAGGGAAACTTTTCTTTGAAAAATTATCACAATGCGTCTCAAATTGCATGATTTAGTTGTGAATCAGTTCAGAGAGCAGGTGGTGACTTGCAGTTTCATGCGGGTTATAAATGTTCCACTTATGACTAAATGCTTGTCATACTGTGCTAATTTTGGGAAGTATTTCATTAAAGGGTGAAAGTATGGGCGGGACGCTGAGCGAATTTTTTCACAGACCATGATAATATGCTTTAACGGCGGCTGGCAGACTCGGATCTCCTCGAAATTAATTGGTAGCCAATCTGGAAGAGCTGACGATTCTCCATGCATCTGCTTATACGCTCGAATACGTACGTGTCAATGACAAGATGGAAAGGTAGTCGTTTTTGACCCGTAAATGTAAATCAAAGGCTGTAGTTTATTTATAGGTAGTGTGTGTTGTTCCCAGAATTTTATGGATTATGATCGTGGTGATGAATTTTTATGAATTCAAAACTCCGCTACGCATTCCGTTGTGAACCGCAAGTCTAACTCAGTCAAAAGGAAGGTGTTGTAACTGTTGCTTTTATGCATGTGATCACTCGTCGCCACAAGTGGCCGAGAATAGTCAAAAAGAATTTCTTGGGTTATGGGTTGGTGATGAGCGTGGACTGATGGTCTTAACAGTCGAGAATTTTGTGGCATTTCAGATTTATGAGCACCTGTATGTAAACGTTCTCACTGGTTTTCCTTTGTTAGAGCGATGTAGATTAATGTGATTAATGCAGAACTGGGTGAAGGAAAGACACCAGGTGGAGAGTAAGGCGTATACAGTTAGTCAGCTATCAATCTGCTGGGAAGGAAGGTGCTCTGCGTAGCGCTAGGAAAGCGGGGACTAGAATAAGTGAATTAATAGATGAATTAAGCTTTAGTGAAGTTATGGTACAATTCAGGGGTCGTCAAAGTTTGTTGTGTTGTAGTAAGTAGAGGTTCCGGCTGAAATATGCTGTGGTGGAGGCCTGTGGTATTTCTGTTGTATTTGATTAAGTCTAGAAGTATCTACCTTTAGTTTATAACCACCCAACCTACCAAAATTTGTATATTCATGGACTATCCTTGATAGGGATGTATATTTTCATCGATTTGGCAAGTTTACACTCGAATTTTCTTACTCTAAACAATGGTAGTCAGATGGAACTCCCCGAATAACTATTGCTGAGAGTGTGGGGTGGAGTGATGAAAATCATTTCAGAGTTGGTGAGTCTCACAGCATACAGTTTTTAATAATCATGCAATTAAAAGTATTGCTAACTGAAATGAAGTATTGACCATCAAGAATTTGCTATGTTACCGCCATACTTATTCGACTGGGGTGTGTCAAGGGTGATAGTCGATCATGTCGGCTTTATTTTGTTTAGTGACATGAAAAAAGTGTTTCACCCAATCCATGTGGTTTATTCCTTCAGTGATACCTCGGAGTCTCTTTTTCTCATTCAATGCATCATTCTTTAGCGTCTTTAATATCTATCGCTCACAGATGGATATCTCTCTAAATAAGGCTTTGGCTCGACTCAGCGCAGATACATTCGTAATGAATACTTAATTTTTAGGCATTTAATATATGAAGCCTAAATATTGCTGTAATTGTTGGGTAAAGATACTTATATACCTTCCGCGTATCTTAGTGAGGGAATGATTCTTAAATATAGTGTTCTTTTTTATTCCTTTTCCCGCGAAACTTGATCATCATATAACCTCAAGTTTTAACTAAAGGAGATGAGTTTTGAATGTCCCACATTCTTTGCTATATCGTATTCTGCAACTTTAATATGTGTGGTAGTGTGGTCGTTAATTAATTTTTGACCCAGTTTTTGTGTCTGGTTGAATATTTTCTCAGTAAAAAGACCGATGCGAATGCCTTCTCCCATTAGTAACGCTGATGTCAATTAACTGACAGTCTGGTGCTGTATACAAAGCCTTAGTTAACGTCAAGATAACGAAAAGGCTAAGTCATCCTGCTGTTAACCTTAACCAGATACTATAAAACATGGCCTTAGCGAGGTTCTATCTTGGTTACCTTACATTTCTTTAGGAAACTTCATCTACATCTACAAAATACCCTGCAAGCTACCTCAGGGGTGTGTGGCAGGGGGTGAGTAATCACAAACATAAATTACACTATATCCTAAAGTTAGTGTAACTACGACTAATTATGCATCAGCATAAATCGCTAATGCTTGTCATGAGGCGAAGCCTCACAAGCATGCAACACTACACTACAGATGTCATCAAAATGGAAAGTGACCGTCAATATACATGCATTATACAACTACACAGATGGACAGGGACTCAAGACCCATGTAGAAAACATGCTAGGCGTGCTGTTAGTATGTACTAGGTAACAGATAAGGATTCAAGTATTAGGAGTACTATTACTACTAAGAGCTACACTACCTTACGACAAACCTAGATAAAAGTCTCATGGCAGCTATTATGGTCCCTTATCGTTCGTGGGAAAAAAGACATCTTAAATCTATCCGTTCTGCAGTCTAGTTCCCTAATTTTACTCTCATGATCTGATCTACCGTAGTATGTCGGATTTCGTAAAATATTATCAACGTCGTCAGAGAATAGACCGGTTTGGAACTTACATAATAGAGCTTACTTCATGCTCTTATGTGAACTGGTCTCTTATTAGCCAGGGTTCAATATTTTGATGGCTCTCAGGGTCGTGTTTTCGAAATTGGAAATTTCAACTTTTTTCAATTAAGTGATTGCCCTCCAATTTCATTTAGTTTTCCATTTCCCCACTTATGTCATTTTAACGCTGGCGGTAGCACATACACAGTTAACATTTTGAGCTAACTTCTACCTTATTGTGAAGGGTAAATTAAATTCCCGTGAATGTGCTCTAGTTGGGCATGCCCTCCGCCGCACTGAAAAGAAGAAATTCCGAGCTTGAGTGAATATGCATGTGCTTTAGGAGACATTATTTGTTCGTCGAATGGCCCTGCTTAATGCTTCTTGTACAATTCCCTGTTGAGTGTTCTTTTTGACGTGGATGACATCTCTTAATGTTCGTAGCATACGCTTAGAGTATGTATTAAGCCATAAATTGCCAAACATTACTCATATTTTTATTTAATGTATATTTTGCGAATGTCAAATTATGAAGTATGTTAAAATGAAGTCTTTTGGAACGGTTAAGAGGAGAGTTTCGGAGAGCTGCAGCAAACCAATTTGATGACTGCTGATGATAATTTGGTTGCATACTAGGCCTGATAGAAAGTATTATTATAACTGGCATAGTCTCAAACTTGAGAAAATAGAAATTTGTTTAATTAATCCCTGTCAGCATTCCCCGATGGAGAAAAATTGTACAGAAAATGCTACTTACTTACATTACAGCGACGATAAAGTTGGGGAATCAGCTACTCTTCCATGTTAGACCCCACTTGGAATATGCTGCCAGTATTTGGGATCTACATCTACGATGTACCGTGCAATCCACCACTAGGGTGTGTGGCACGGGGTGATTCCACACCAGGCATGCAGCACTCGTCCCAGCACAAATCAGAACCTCGCACGCTCCCCCTGGCGCTAGGCGCAGGCCAAAAGCAATCAGGAGAACAGTGCGCAGTCCAACCGGAAACTGGGAGAGTGATACGTAAAAGAACATACAAACATGCAGAGAAATGCTATAGACACATCTAGTGGTTAATATTACTGATACAGTTAATTTATGAATACTACGAGATGCTACTTCATGCAAAGAACAAAATAAAATATTGCCGGACTAATCGACCGGTGGAAAAAGTTAGTAATGATGTGGTGTTATTAAGCAAAAGTGGAAATTCTTCTCTACCTATTGGGGGTGGGAGTTTCATGTGATTGATCTATCGCAACTATTATGATCCCTTATTGTACGTGGTAAAAATGACATTTTGAATCTATCGGTTCGGCAGTCAATTTCCTTTATTTTATTCCTGTGAGGATCCTTATGAGGTAGGCTTGAAAACTGGGGTAGAACGCGTGCAGCGAGGATAGGCAAGATACGTTTAAGGTCGTTTTCATAATCTCGTTAGTGTTACTGACCTTTTGCAGCAACTGGGATGGGAAACGCTTTTAGACCGTCGATTAAAGTTTAGACTCAATCTAATATGTAAGTTCCAAACCGGTCTCTGACGACGTTGATAATATTTTACGAAATCCGACTTACTACGGTAGATTAGATCATGAGAATAAATTTAGGGAACTAGACTGCAGAACTGACAGATTTAAAATGTAATTTTTCCTGCGAGCGATAAGGGACCATAACAGCTGCCAATGAGGCCTTTATCTAGGTTTGTCGATAGGTAGTGTAGTTCTTAGTAGTAGTAGTAGTACTCCCTAATACTTGAATTCTTATCTGTTAACTAGTACTAACTGCACACCGTGCATGTTTTCACCATAACGATTCTCTGTCCATTTGTGAAGTTTGAAAAGTACATTTATACTAACGGTCACTCACCATTGGGAGCATACCTGTGGTGTAGTGCATGCATTTGAGGCTTAGCCTCGTGACGAGCATTAGCGATTAATGCTAATGCATAATTAGTCGTCGTTACACGAAGTTAAGGGTGTAGTGTAATGCATGTTGGTGACTACTTACCCCCTGCCACACACCCTAGAGGTGGCTTGCAGGGTATTTTGTAGTTGTTGATGTAAACTTTAAAAAAATCAAGAAAGGACCTCCACTACATTGTATGCTTGTATTAATGATCTTAGATAAAAAAGGCTCCTGAAATCATGAGACTGGGTATTTTTTTGTAAAAGTGCTTCTTTTGCCCGCCCTGATAAGAAATCGCCTCTCCAAGTTGTTACTTTACAGTCAGTTTGAAGGGGGAAGACCTCGTGATTACCAGAAAATGACTGTTACATTAAAATCTGTAGTGTTGAATAATTTTACGTCATAATGCAGTGCCTGAGTATTGTCATGAAAACTCGGTGACATCTGTCAATCTTAGAATGAGGTGATGAATTGATAATCGGTATATAGATAGGCAGGGTGGGCTATAAACGCCTTGAATTTATTCTTTCACTCACCTAAAAAAGCCCTGTTTTGTGATATTCTTTGCAATAATTTAAAATGTATCAGTTGATTTTACTTTATTTCATGACTCGTTGGGCATTGAATGCCAACTTAATATCGGTAAATGATTTTTTTATCAAAACCATTTAAAGTAGTATGCATTTAGGTAAAGGACTTTGAATGAAGGTCCCTGGGTGTCGAAGGAAATTTATATTATAAATATGTATATTTTTTATATGCTGGTAAATAGATTCAGTAAAGAGATTTAGGTTTTAAGTTGTGACTTGAAACTCCTCCTGATAGATATCATCCATATTTTAAAAGTGTATTTACCAAGAAATATTTCGTTGTATACTGTATTCCTTTATCCTATTTACCGGCCTACGTGGTGTCATCTCTTTTCCTGGGGCCAAAAGACGGAGAAAACGAAAACCGTTGCATGATAGAAGTGTGATTTCGTTTTCAATAATTTACAACATCAAATGTTTTCCCGAAATCTACCATTAGGTAGGGATTGATCGGCCTCCTGAAAATTACCAATAATGAAATTCACTGTGGTTAAACCAGTCGATTGGAAGTTATGAAGTTTTGGATGCTTGGCAGATACTGTGTTGATTATGTGGGTTTGGGTGATTGACGTCACGTCATTTTTAGATTGATTTTCAACCGTAATGAGAAGCGAGCGATCTCACACGAGTCATACGAAGTAATCGGTGTGTATGTTTTGGAGGTTTGTTTTTTTTGCTCCTTAAATATCTCGCACAACTCTTTATTTCTGACTGATTGACTTTTTTTTTCTTCAAAAAATCATATACTTCAGGTTGCCATAGTTCCGAGGCTACTGGTAGCTGCGAAGATACCATTTTAAACCATTACTATTAACGTTGCCATTTTTAAGACCGTGGCTCAGTACCAAAGGTTTGGACTCTATGACTTTGGACTATTTGGAATGGATTTAGAGAGAGAGAGATTGACTACGGGGTCAAAACAACATTCTTCGTGCCGTACTTAGACTCGTCTGATTCGAAATGTGCAAGTAATTAAATCGTAGCGTGTAACCTCCGATTATGTAGTGGCTCTAAACGTAGTCCTTAGTCAAACCTAGCCGCCCGCAGCTCCCTTATTCGTCTTCCTTCCGATAGGTCCTGGGTTTGTAATTATGTTTCGTAAACAGATTTGATATCACTTATACTACCAATCTATATTTACCTTATTGTCGTCACTGTTTATTTTTTAAGATGCTCTGTAATCAGCTCGCCATGCGTCTTATCGATTCTTTGTTGACCGATATCTGTAGCTGATGACATCTTAGGATTGTCATTCTTTTTCCGGGTTCCAACCTTTGTCTTACGGCCAATGTGTATTGTTGTTTTGGGAAAAAGACTTACTTTTAGCTAAGACCGAAGTATGAATAAGGTTTGGTTTTTAACCCCAAGGCCGTGCTCTCAGCAGGCACGAAATAGAGTAATTTTTTCACATTGGTGTACAAATCACAGACTCGTGAGACTCAGGCACTCGGGGTTTAGGAAGGAATGAACATGGTGTCCACCGATCAGGAAAACCGGAGATAATGCGGGAGTTTCCAAGTGCGGGTATTATTTGGTACATTGGGAATGTTTTCGCTGTCGTCAGTATTTCAAAGTTATAAAATAAAAATAGCAAAATATGTATCATCTCGTGCACATTTGTCGCTAAACTGTTCAGATGACAGTGCGCTTTTCATTTTGTGCGTGGATTATAAACTATTGCAATTGAGATTTTTATGGAGTAAGTGCACGTAATGATGATAAAGAGTAATGATGAAGCTACCAATGGATTTACCCTAAAAGCAAAATATTTCCATAAAATGTTCGGGATATTTTTTCTCTTATGGGTCTGGAAAAGCTGGTAATATTTGGTGATATTTGTCTTGTCGTTGATTAATCTTGCGCCTGGATCACACCATTAAGACAATGAACAACAAAAATTGTTTAAAGTATTAAAATCGTAAGGCAAACCGAGCTTCCCCTGGAGCAAGAGGCATGAATTACGTAAACTTAAAATGAAGCTCGGCAAATAACGGAACGCAAGAATTTCCGATAAATCCGCCTGAGAAACGGCTCTTCAAGAGCTGAAGATGATTATGTATGCGCGAGTTCGTCTTCCCACTCTTAATTTTACTCAATCACGTCTTATTTTTACTTATTTGATGCGTATCTTCGCCAACGGGGTTAAAAGGATGACTCCCAGAAGCCCATCCGTAATTCTTAGAAATTGCTTTGCTCTGCTCTTGCGCATCGTTTCACGAGCGCTCATACTGGATATTCTGGTGTTTGGTCACTCGGTATGCACAAATCTTTTGTATTTTATCCCTCACGCGTCCCTCATCCTTAAGTTCGTCTCTCTCCGTGAGTTAGTCACCCGAGCATGATTCAAACATTTTCTACGGAAGTCACGTGGTTTTCGCTCTCGCCGGAAGCACCATGGCCAGGATTGCGCGGGAGTAGTCGGATGATTCAATGGCGCTGGCTGGTGGGTTATCGTCGAGAGCTTAGCAGGGAGCGAAGGACACCACGCACTACACTCGACCCCTCTCCGCCTCCCGACTGTTACCGCCCCTCCTTCCCCACCCCCCGCACCATACGCTCCCCTCCCCGTCGCCGAATCCCCGATTCTCCTTCCCTTGATTAACTTCACGATGAGAGTACCGAGTCCTGCGACTCGCCCCTCTTACGTTTTGACTCGCAGGATTCCTCCCGGAATGTTGCCTCGGCCTCTGGCATTTCCGTTTTCCATTCCGTTTACCCGCCACGTGGCTGTATTTCCACGGATCCGAACGGTTTGCAATTTTCGTCCGGCCGCTCCGCCGTGTCGGGCTCACGGGATGTTGCGGGGGTGGACTATGTTGGGGTTGACCGAATTGGACTGTATGTAGTTGTGTTTATGGCGTGGGAGTCTCCAGACTGGGGGGTCGATTCTCGAAATACCGTGATAGTTAGCGCTCGTGAAAATGGTATGATTTCGTAGAAGTATCGCATGCTAACCAGCCACTCAATTGTTGATTTTGTTTTTCTCGACTTTCAAGTTAATAATTTATTTCATAGCACTGCATTTCATGTGATAGCAATTCCCATTCTAGTTATTGCATATGGACAGTAACATTATTGAAGTTATCGGCACGACCCTTTACATATCTTGCCGATCTTCGCTGCACGCGTTCTAACTCCGTTTTTAAGCATTCCTCATAAGGATACCAATCTGGAATCTAATTCCAAGTGATGTCTATCAAGAGAGATGTAGCTAAGTCAACTAATTTTATCGTGGAGCTAAACCGCATGGTTTTATACATCTACATCTACGAAGTACCGTGCAAGCCACCAGTTGGGTGTGTGGAACGGGGTGATTCCACACCAGGCATGCAGCACTCGTCCCAGCACAAATCGGGACCTCGCACGTTCCCCCAGCCTCTAGCTGCAGACCAAAAAGCAGTCAGGAGAACATTGCGCAGTCAAATCAGAAACTGGGAGAGTGCTACGTAAATGAACATGCAAGCATGCATTACAATGCTAATTTATGAATGCTTTGAGGTACAACTACATGCAGAGAACAAAATAAAATAATGCCTGACAAATCAAGCCAATGCCGGTTTCATAGTGGTTGCATGCATGATGTTACGATTCGGGCTTGCTAAATCGACGAGACTAAGCGATATTACTAGTATTTTCGCATGCGATAATTATCACGGCGTTTCGAGAATACCCTCTTTCTTGGCATCGGGTAAGCGGCCCAGGGTGTCAATTCTCGAAACATCGCGATGATTATACGCGAAATCACAGTGCCAAATGGTTTCGTTGAGGTATTGTATCCTACACTACCTTATGTATTGTTAATGGCATAATTATCACATGCGGACAAGATTTGATAACTCAACATTAATAAATCGAATAAACTAAGCGATAAAATTGTTATTTTAGCTTTCGGAAAATACCTATCTCGGCGTTCAAGAGTTGACCCCCAGGTATCAGAAGTGGAAACAAGTTCCAGCCGAAAACGAAGTTGGTATGTGTGAATTTTCACGGTTTCCCCTGCGAGTGCCAGTTGATCGTTTTTCCCGTTATCGTGTTCGCATTTCCTTAAATTATAATGTTAAGTTTTAAGCTATAATTTCGAGGAAGAGGCAGGAGTAGGTTAGGTGTTTTGGGAGTTGAGAATGGGGATTGGTAGGAAGTATGCTAGACTGAAGTGAGAGATCGTGCTAGGAATAATGTCTACGCGCTACACTGATAACCACCTCAAGGGTGTGTGATTCCACGCCAGGCGGGCGCTAACCGTCCAAAACGGTTTTATTCTGTTATTTGCAATTTTAATAAATTTTCACAAAAATAGAAATCGTTAATTATTTTTATTCTCACTTATTTAATTTTAACGTCCCAGACTATGTCGGAAAGCCGTCTTTTTCAAGGTCTTTTTCAAGGGCAATTACGCGCCGAAACCTTTGTCGGTAAAATAATACTTGGTGTGGATAAATACAATTGATAATTTCTTTAATTTTTTTTGGGCAAAATAAAAATACTACCCAAATTTAAGCCTTAATATATTTTTTGATTTATTCTACCAATTATAGTTTTATGTTGAATCCAGGACTTCACATGCAATACGGCTTCTAACCAACATTTTACTTAGGTGGGCATAGACGCTGTGCTCTACATCATAGGGACCATTTTTTGGTGGATATTTATGCACCTTTGCAAGGGCAGGGGCCAGTAGATAACGTAATAATAACTTGAGTTCAAAGGATTGTACCGTTTTTTTTTTTCCGTGACGGATGCCAGCCAATATCCTCACGTTTTCCCCACAATATTGTACATATCTTTTTACACTTATGTCTGATACTTCATTATGTCGCGTTAATATTATATTTATGTTGTTTTTAGTATTATTTCTTTGTTTTATATATTGCAGTGTTTGTTATAGTCACTGTATTCATGTTCTGACGAGGGGTTAGATGGAAGAAGGGACTTTTGAAGTCTCAATCTCGCCTCAGTAAAGACGTTCATCTGTATGTTGTTCGTGACATCCAGGTCGGTAGCCCGTCGGGTTGGCAAGCATCGCGGGTTCGAGTCCTGCCTCGGGCAAGAATGTCATGTTTATCTTTTTATTAAGATCCGAGGTTAGACTGTGCGATATCTCCATGAGAGTTGGAGTTAAAAACCCAATCACAAACCCAATAAATTCACAATCGTATTTTAATGTTCTACGGTGTATTTGAATGTAGATCGACCTAGGCCTCTGCGCCCTAGGTAATGTATAGTTCCAATTTTAGCATCATCATCATCATCATCGTTTCAATCTTTAGATTGTTTAACTACAACCCTTCATTCTTCCCTATTCATCGCTAACTCTATTACATCCTGGTATTTTTTCTTTCCCATATCCCTCTTAATTTGGCTCTTGTACTTATCTCTTTGTCCTCCTCTAATTTTCCCGTCTATTTTTCCCTCGAATATGTTCTTGATAGGTTAGTGCATTGTGTCTCAGATTGCGTTCAATTTACCTGGTTCTTCTTTGTCCTAATACGCTTCGTGTACAGCTTTCTTCTTCGGCTCTTACGTATACTTCCCTTAATTTTATCAGCCCATTTCATTTTCATGGTCTGTCTCCAACACCTGGTCTCGATGTCTTCTATTTTTTTTTGGTCAGCTTTTAAGATTGTCCAAGTCTCTGATCCACTGAGCGCCACATTCAATACGTAGGTTTCCACGTACTGCCTCCTTGTTTCTAACAGCATCGTTTTAGAGTACAGTTGTTGTCTCTTCATCAATATCTTCCAATCTTAGCTGGTGTCAATTATTCGAACCCGTTTAAATAAACTAAAGCACAACGTTGTAAATTGACTGAACGTCTCATAATGTTTGTGGAAGTGAGCTTAATATTTTACTGCATATTTTATGAAAGATCTTTATAAGTGACACGAAAACATTTTAAGAACTTCACGTAAAGAACACTTGTAAGACACTTACTGCGCTTTTATACGTTAAATACATTTAATTGTTGAATGCTAGCAATTATTATTCAATTTTTTATTTATCATTGGCGTAGGTTAACATTTCGTTCGTAATACCTAGGAATTGGTTTATCATGTGCAGTTTTCGTGTTAGCACTGTGTTTTTGACAAAGACCCTGCAGTTCTTCGTATTTCTCTCAGCCCTATCGCAATATTGTTCTTTTGTGCTTATTTCATTTACATATTTCTAGCTGTTTCTCTCCTTCCTTTTCACTGGACTCTAGATGCGTACTACATCGATTCCTGCTGTGAGATATTTATTTTATGATATATCTCCGTGTCTTTGACTCTAGAATGCTTAGTTTATTAGGCCCACCGATTTTGGTTACCTTCTTGCTTAATGTGAACTCCTTTTTTACACATTCATCGCCACTATTACCCATTTATCATTTCACGTTTTCCCCCCTAACATTCGTTTAAGTGCTTTTTTTGTTGTGATTGGACGAAGAAAGTATTGACGTATCGTCGGTATGCCTTATCTCGTGCGTATCTTAATCGGAAATTTTGAAAATCGATCCTATCCTCGAGTTTATTTTTTTCACAGTAATCATTTCGGACAAAAGCATTTTATTGCAAGCTTTTAATTGCCCTCGATAAACTTGCGAAATTCGCGGAAATGGTGGCCAACAAGACGAAAAAGTTTAACCTTATGCTACCAATGGCTCCTTCATGTTTCAGCGAAGGTGGTTGTTCGTAGAAATGCCAGTGCTCCACTTAACACGTATTCGCGTGTGCGATCCATTTTTCCCCGTACGAGGGTGAAGCATGCGCTGGGCAATGTTCGTCAGAAATTTCCGGTGGCTCATGTCGCTTCCTGTTAAGTTTCGCGAATTCTGTGCAGTTGTAAGGATGCTGCAGATTAACTGTCGTCACGCAACCAAAGGGCCAGCTCAGTTTTCGTGGTAAAAGTGATTCTAGTTGTGGAACCTGTAAGTGCGAGCGGCAAAAATTACGTAAATGCATACATACTCATCACTACGTTCCCTTTCCGGTTAGGCTCTGTCAAAAAAGAGTGTGGACTTTGCTCTAATGATTTCCTCCCTACTGCTCTATCCTTGTATCCGTTTTTTGCTTCAGTTATTCTCGTACATTGCTCCACGTACGCCCTCCTGTTCCTAATTACTTCCATTCCATTTATTACTTTTCTTCAGTCTCATCCACCTCACTCACCCCTGCTTTTCTCTGTCTACCCATTCCTCTCAACACCATTCACTACTCTATCATATATCTGTTATGTTATTCGACTCTCATCCATTCTCTCGACATGGCCAAACCAACGAAGCACGCACCTTTCATGCATGCACATTATCGCAGCATTCATTCCACATTCTTTCTTTCTTAACTCATTCCTTACCCTATCCCTAATGTTTTTCGGGCTAGGCTAAATGGAGTGGGTATGGGGGGTGTCTGAGATGTGCTTGCGGTAAAAATAAAAATTACAGCGTCGCCATTATTCTTATTATTTTCACGCAAAATAATGTTCTGTCAGCATACTTTTGTATCCCACAGTGCGTAAGGTTGTCTAACCTGTCGATTGCTTCCGTATTACTGACGACATAATGAAGTGAGGGGTTTGCTATTAGATTGAAACATTTGTCGGAATGATGTTTCCTTAAACATTACCAGTGCTTTAAAATCGATGAATTTGTTTTATGCGTGATTTCGTGGAAGTGAAAGATATCCATTTTTGAATACTTATCTTTGTACTTATCCACACTTAATTTTAAACTACGACCGGTTTCACCTTGATAAGGCGGAGCCGGTCGTAGTTTAAAATTAAGTGTGGAAAAGTACAAAGCTATTTTTATTACAAAATGGCTACAGAATCAGTTTTATACAGAGAGGAATGCGGATTGGATTAAGATGGCAGATAAAATACTTATTTAATGCATCCTTTAATTTTCGTAGTGCGTACTCATTGTGCACACACTGAAACCTTGGGACTTTGTTCTTGGACAGTGTTCACGAGGGCTTGGCGTGTTGTTTATTTTTTACGCCTTTTGAGTTGAATTCCGTTTAGAGATGTTGGCACTAATTTAAAATAAATGTTAGTGTTCGGATAACTTTTTGTTTCTCTTTGTATTGGAATTGATTGGAATTTTTTGACATTTTAACGGTGAAAGAAATGTTTGCTTGAAAGTTAGTACTCCGCTTGTGTATTATGCTTAAGAAAGGTGCTCGCTGGTTTCACTTTTCAAACCATCTCGTTCACACTATCCTAGCGGTTGAGTTTCCTATTCCTCTCGAATCGTGCACCGATGCAAAGGAAATGGAAAGACGCGAGGCCTTCTGTGGTAACTCGAGTAAATACAACCATGCTGCTCGGTGAAGCTGATAAGCCCTTATCGTAGGCGTGCTTGGGGGAGTCACAAGCTCACCCTCGGAAAACCCGTTGTGAATTCACGCTTTATGATGTCGTCGGGCTGCACTTGCAGTGGGCTTGCAGGATGTATTTTCGGGGTAAGGCATTGGCCACCAAGACAAAATGATCGGTATAGCTGTATTTATGTGTATGAAAAGAATGTTGGTACGATAACATAATATTATCAGGACGTATATCAATACAGTGGTATATCGATTCAAGGGCTTGACAAAATTGAAAGTGCTCTTTTAAAAATGGGACTATTAATTATTCATCTTAAAGTGTTCCGTTCATTATTTTTTTCCTCTTTATTGATGATTCATTTGCCATTCCCTGTCGTTCCTTTCCTGTTTCTAATCTAGAATCATCCAGTATACTCTCAATATAGGTATATCCTTCCTCCGAGTCCATGTTCACCCTCAATCTATTAATCTTTTAAATATTTAATGAATACTCATGTAGAGTGTTAGAAATTTTGCATTGAAATATTGCAAGAAAGATTGCATAAGAGTTTAGTATATCAAATATCGGAAAAGTATTATTAATATACTCGAAACTCCGGAAACGTTCCCTGCGATACCTAATCATTCAATGGTTTTATTGTTTTAGGAATATGGGCTCCTATTGAATACATATATCCCATCTCTGATTTGAATCCCTCCATTTTGCTTCATGCCCACCTCAATGCTTCTCAAATATCTATCCAACGGCACAGGACGTTGTTACACCTGTACACTGACTATAATGACGGCAACTGGACCTAATGATCGCTGGAGACTAAAATGTAGTTACCTATTATTTTAGGTAAAATTATTGAAAGCATTAAATTACCAATGATAAGTAGGTTGTTGACCAATTTACATTTGATTTATTCTTTATTGCAACAGTATGTTGGCTACTAAGGGTGTTTATTTTTATATTTGATGTTGGTAGTTGTGAAGGATGTTCTCTTACATTTATCCCAAGAAATGTCTTGGATATTTCAAAGAAAAGTTATGGTTGAAGGTTAACCTCAAGAGACGTCTGTGATGAAACAATTTGTATTTTTTGATAATTATTCTTAGTATCTCTGTGCGAGACGTACAGACAATTATTGTTAATGGTGAAACACAGTTTTCGTAGAATTGCTACACTTTTGCTCGCCTTAAGTGCAATGACGCTTGGTGCGAGCATCATGAGGTTAGGTTTTGAATAAATTTCCCATTCATCATATCGATCTCTCTTACAGGTTTCAATTTCTTGGGATCTACCCTAGTCGTGGAACCATCTGTTGCTGGCGGTACCAAGAAAAGGTAAGCCTCGCCGGAATCAATTTTGTTTTACCTTCTAGTGAACCAAAATATTACCTAAATATTTATTATCTAAGATGCATACATTGTTGCATTTCTACAAGTAATATAAATGTAAAGATGAACATATCATTGTTTTTACATAATTTTTTCTTAATTAATTGTGTCAGGAGTTCGGTTTTCTTATTGTGCTAGAAGAGTGTGAGAAGGTAGTCAACTGCAGTGCTTAGATGCCTCAACTGTTTGTAGTATTAGCATAAGTTGCGTATTATAACCTGTATTGTTTATATTATCGTGCATATTAAAAAATGTTAAATTAGTGTGATCGTTTCCGTAAAGCGGTGGGAATGCCGTGGAATCAAAAATTTTTATTTTTACGTCCGGTTGGTATTTCCAGTTCACTATGTCCGATATTTAGTTGTGTCGTTTACTATATCTAGTTTATTATTGCTGTTCTTTTGTCGGAGGATTCTAGGGGTTAGTTTTTGTGGACTACTATTGCGTCACTTGTTAGTGTTCAAAAACCTTTGCCCTCAAGCGTTTTCTCTCTTCAGTTCACCTTGTCTCCCATTTCTTCCGGGCTCTCGTAATTCTCTTATGCTTTTGATTTACTTTCTCCTTTCCCACATTTGTCTGCTATATTTTGATCTGTAAATATGGTAAATAGTTTGATGTTTGTAAAAATTCGTGAACGAGTAGTTTTATTAAAAATTCTTTGTTGCATAACCTGATACATTTTTATTGTGGCGTATTATTTAATTTTTTTTAACTCCTCCTCTGTCCGATACCTTTTGTTAACGACGTATGTTGCTTGATAGATTCTTTCGTTTGCCTGTTTCACCCAATCGCAGTTAAAAAGTGAATTTGTTATAGTTATAAATAAGGTATAGAAACCTTGCTGTCAGGAGGAAGTACTGTACGAAGTTTTTACCGTTTCACTTTTTCTCCGGTTTTTGCTGTATAAATTTCCGAATTGGAATAGTTAAATTTCATGAATGCTTGTGTAACAGTGCAGTGTAAATTAAGTGTCAAATACTCGTGCACTAACCATCGTTTTTATCGTTTTATTAACTTTTTTTGTAACTTTATAATGGAAAAAAGAAAGCATACGTGGAATTCGAATATGCCATTCTCGCTTTGGTCCTATCTGACTGAGTACAACTACAACAGAATTGTACAATTTTGCACACAATAACATTCAGTTTCGAGACAGTTATTTTCAATGCTCGGAGAAAGTAAGTGTCTTTAAATTTCTGAAGCGAGAGTGTCGCGGGATAACGTTCAAAATTATTTGGAGCTCTGGGTTAAATTCTTCGCTTTTATGAATCCGTTAGAAGGGAGGAAAATTGCTTCTGGGAACTTGCTATAAGCCTTGGGAAAAATTTCGCGCGTCTATCGCAGGTAATTCTTATCCTGTTTCAAGATGTGTATGGTGGACGTGTCCGCCTAACACATAGATCGTGATTGAGTATTTTCACCGATCTACCACCCTGCGATAGAGAGGGGCGGTTTGGGATTGGACGTCAGTTTTTTAAAGCAATTGATTTTCTTGGCGTGCTAAAAATCATTTAAGTGGTCCGACTAAATCTACGCTCTGCCACCTTCATGTCATTTGTAAAACGGACAAGTTTTAGGAAGAGAACCTTTTTAAAAGGGAAGGTATTTTTTCTCATTTAGGCATGTAAACTTGTTCTTTTGATAGAAAAAATGTGGAAGTAATCGTGGTGTGCCCATACACATATCCTGGTTTAGAGTCAATAAAATTCATATTGAAAAATTGTCCATTGATTATGGAAGTGTATTTTTTATGGTGCCGACTCTTGCACATGATTTGCTTTCGCTACCGCTGGTGGATCGACAAAATTACTATGTATTTGGATGAATCCCGCCAGTATTTTACTACCTGGCGGTCAGTAATGGTTTCCGTCCCTTCTTTGAGAATATATGCGGTTATGCTTAGGGGTGATAGAATATATTACAGGCACATTTGTGTTTCTCCAATCATGAATTTGGAGAATATGCCTTTCAGATCTCCTAAATGAGATTAGCGGTAGATACATCCGTTGTACGAGTCCAACTGGGATGAAGTGGTAGTCTGGCGTCATGAACATGTATTGCTAGGCATTGGTTGAATCAACTTCCGTATCATTTCAATTTCATGGCACTACTAGCATCTTTATTTTTTTTTTCGTTTTTATGAAGGCCTGGAAACTTTGAATGGAAGATTTTTCATCGGTCAATTTCATCGATAAGGGATTCCATCTCAATCAAGGAACACTTCAACATGCGAAAAATGTAATTGATAAATGCAAGGTTGAAAGTATCGACTGACCGTAAATGGCGTTTGTGTTATTATTCCCGCGTCACTGTTCATTTGCCGTGTTGTTTTTTTTGAACGCATGAACGACTGATGTTATTTTTGAGCAATTTATAGTGGAAAATAGGTTTTCCGCTCCGCAAAATAGGTGTACTGTAATGCCTCCTTATTTCGGAATCGTCTTTTTTTGTCGCTACTTGTTGAGGTTTTTAAAATAATTATGTAATGGTAAGGAGCGAGACGATGTGAAAGTCATCACGGTAACTTTTCACCATCACTTTTCGGGAAAATTTTGCCAAATCAGTTGGAATGAGAAGCTTTTGAACTGTTCGGCGACGGTGTTCCTTTTATATGGGCTATATATGGGGAGTAGATGGGCTGGGAATTCACTTTTAATGCGATAATTCTCTATTAGTAAACATCGCGCGGGATCGTCCCTGAATCTGAATGCTAGGATGGATTTATGGAAATGCCCAAGGAGGGCAATTAGTCGACCACTCCGCTCCCAAGTAGTTCTGTGTAATTATTGTTCTTAGCCGGAATTCCTAACGGGTCCATAATATAAAAAAACCTTACTTGATGATTCAGCCCTGGCGTCCTCGGTCACCTGCATTTCCTTTCATATCAAAGTTTTCTTCGTAGCTTATTCGATTTGCTGTCCTGCCGTCCAGGTCATCGATTTAAATGCAAGAATACTCTTCCCGGATTGCTTAGTCCCACTTCCATAGTCGTTGATTCTTGGATAAATCATTAAATAGAAAGAGAAATTTTCCAAAAATTATTAAGATTCAAAAAACACTTATTCATTAAAAAATGGCTCCGAACGCTGGATGGCAATATTTATTTATTAAGGCCTTGATAATGACTGTGAAATTCGAAACCTTGGTTGGCAAATTAAAAAATAAGTGAGTGGACTATACACAGTTTCTCTTTTTACTAGCAATGGGGTATAACTGTAACGCCTGAGAAAATGAAGTCCAACTTTGACTATATTGAAAAAAATGAAAGGGTATCGTCCAAATATGTCCCTGTGTCCTTGTAGCTGCTCGTAGGATGTGTGTGTGTGTGTGAACTTTTCAATTGCATCACTATCTCCTTGCGGCTGAGAGTTATCCGGTTACAGTTTCCGATGGCTCTGATTCATTACAAATGAAAGTGCTACTAATTGTTCGCTAATATTTTTTGTAAACTTCATCATTGTAAACATTTCCTTAGTCAAAGGACAATCCGCTAATTCCGTTGATGACGTTTAAAATCACGTCAAATTCATGATCAATCAATATGCATACTCATAAATATTAATTATGATCCCATGATTATTTTACAGAGTAATTTGCCGTCATGTGGTCAGATCATGACAGCGTAGCCTAGATTACATAATGTCCGTGACTGACACTCCTTAGTTTGATCCCCGAACACATCTGAATTCATGCCAAGTAAGGGCGTTTGCGATGATATGAGTTGAGTGTATAGGTATAGCGAAAGTTGGTGACACTCACCAGCGGACGATTATTGGACACTGACCGTAAACCAAGCGTAGATTAGCGGGCAAAAATATCGAAGGACTCCCACAGGGTCCTCCGGAAAAAGACTCGGCCGCTTCATCCCACATCTCATGTATGCTTTCCTCTCCTTTGCGTCATATTCTTCACAAGTGAGTGCCACCAAGTTTCGCTGCACCTATAGTGTGAAGCGGTTGTCCCATTAGCCTTTGACAAAGCAGATCCACTCCCGTCTAGTCTCTCGTCCATTTAATAGTGTCCACTGTCACTCGTATGGGGCTGAGCCGCTTCCTTCAGACGAGTGTGGGCTCTTGTACTGGCTGCTATTTAGTCACGACGACTTCATAGAATCCTGCGCCATTTGTCAGTCTATTCAACCCAAGGATCTCAATGGTATCATGGTTAAAATGGTGGCCCTATTCCTCTACTCTACCCTCGGCGCCATGAATCAGGCGTTTTACACTTGTGTGCATGGAATTCGCTTTGTTCCCGCGATGTGATGGCCTCCCAATTGTCAACATTATTGATTATGTTTTTCCTCTCGTCCGCAGGGGACCTGGTGGCGTCGGAGACGCGGCTGGAGAGCATGTCGGCAATGGATGGAGGTCAGTCCCCGAAACTTTTTCTGTCAATTTTTTTATGAGTCGCACATGGCGTTTCGTAGCTGTTACGCCACGGCGCTTCTCTAACTGAGAACCTTTTCCCATGCTCCACAAGGGTGCTCCAATTGTGGAGCATCCAGTATCTTGGGGTACCTATTGCGAGAACATAAATTTGTCACCATATGCCTTGTTGAACTTGTTACTTCTGCCTCAAATAACGGCGATTAAATACTTTAAATTGAGAAATACATCGAAATCCCTTAATCCTGCTGGAATTGCCACGAGAATAAAGAAAAATTGTTAGCGTGGTGGTTTGCGTATTGGCTCGGTCGAGCAAAGGGCCGTTGCTCGACCCCCGGTCCTTGCGGAGTTTTTATCG
Source organism: Pyrrhosoma nymphula (assembly GCA_963573305.1). Classification (NCBI taxonomy): domain Eukaryota; kingdom Metazoa; phylum Arthropoda; class Insecta; order Odonata; family Coenagrionidae; genus Pyrrhosoma; species Pyrrhosoma nymphula. Next base: position 31,485,956 of record OY754335.1, on the reverse strand, counting down.
TGGCAATAAATCGTTGATCATATGCCTTGAATCTGTCGTGGCTCACTATTTTCGCTTTTTCGGGAAAATCTATCATACCATTTGGTGGGTTTCCCACTTCCTTGCTCCATTTATTGTACTCGTCCTGTGTGTGGTTACCCGAAGAAAATGTATTAATTTTTATTTGAGTGTGGTTCATAACGTCAACAGCTGTGTATAATAGCCGATTACGTGTCTTAGTGCCTTCTACTGTTGTTTTGGAATCAAAATTGCGCAATATTTGCTGAGAATCCAAATTTTAGGCGCAATTTACCCAGCATTCTCTTTCGTAAGACATCAAATCTTTCTTGCCCTATATTAGTGAATCGAACTCCGAGAACTTGTGAAATCGATTTTCATTTTCAAAAACTTTTACCTTTGGTGATTTTTATAGCTGGTTATTCGGAATCAGCTTTCTCTGGTCGATATTTGCAAAGAAAAACGTCTACGGGTGAAGAGTGAGTGTAACATAGCTCATTGAAAGACTAGGTCTGGAGCTGCTTGAAACTCGGAGGCTACATGCTAGACTCTGATTACCAGATGTCAATAGTTTCAGAATGACTATGAGGGTATTATTTTAACCCTTCACCAAATCCGCAGTACTGATACTAGCGACAAAAATATGTTTATGCACTGTCAAACTTGGAAGTAACTAAACTCCCTTCTAACCGCCAATTAATTGCAGCTTCAAGAACAGAGCGAGACCCTACGTCACTTCCTAAACATACAGTTCACTTTCGTCCAAATTAAAATTTAATTAAACATTGTCACCATTAAAAACGTCATGACTTTTCATATGATTAACCTTCGGTTTATGTTTTTCACCTTGATTTTCGATAGAATCTGCAATCCTTCGCATGGCCGATGATTGAACGCCTATTCCTCGTGTCCTTGAGATGTACATGGTAGGTTGTAAGTAACGGAAAGAGACATTTTGAAGACCATGTCCTCGGAGGAACTTCTCCCACCCCGCGTCGCTCGGTTGTGTTGTGGTCCCCTCTTGTTCCTCTCCCATTCACCCGACCGCCTCCTCCATCTTCTCCACTTCTTTCCTCTCTCTCCCTCTTTCTCTCTCCATCTCCAGTACTCCATTCCCCCGCCGCATTCTTCTTTCATCCGCCGCCCCTCCCTCGGCATCGGCCGAGTGAGGTCTTCGTCCTCCTCGTGTTGTGTGTGTGGGGCCCCCGTTTCCTCTCGCCTCCCTCCCCGCCGCCCCCTCTGCCTCTTTGCCCGCCCCTCCTCTCGCATCCTCCCTCCCCCGCCCCCACCCCAAACTTGTGCCTCCCTGCCCCTCCTCGCCCCTCCAGCACTTTCATTCATCTTCACTGCGTGTGCCTTTAAAGTTGCAGCTCTAATGGAGACCGCCGTCTTCCCTTCTCTGTCCCTCTCTGCGTCGTCTCTCCCTCTGCGACTTTTCCACGGTCGCGTTCGTCGTCGCTTCTCGAGTTGACGGTTTAAGTGTGGTAGCCCTTCCACCCCGTTCGCTCCCCCTCTCCTCCGTCGGGTCGTGAAGGAATTTCATTACCCCCGGCGTTGTTGTCTTTAGTCGTGCATATTCACCGTTGCGTCGGGAGTGCGATGGCGAGGTGGTGTCCGTTTGTGGGTAGAGTTTGGTCCTCCTCGATTCGTCTCTTTGGGTACATACATATTTCAATGATGCCGGTGTCTCGAGCATGATTTGCCCCTAGTTATTCAGTTGTAGTGTACCCTATTGACCGAAGGGTCACTGTAGCTGTGCTATGAGTTGTGATTTTATTCAGGTAGTTTTCCAGCTGATGGAAATGCTGCATTTTCGTTTTCGTGGTTATTATGGTTTCGGATGACTGTAGCAAGTCTGAGCCGATTCCGAAATAAGCTCTTTGGACGTTGCTTTCGGTTCTATCATCCATTTATTTTAAATTTTATTAAAAATTCTCGGTGAAATTGCAAAAATGAGAGCTGTAATGGCCGTTTTACACGGGGCACGTCATTGCGCAGGTTAGAGCTGCATTAATTTCTAATATGGCGGGCAATTGCGCGAATGCATGAACGAAATTAGAACGGGCTATTTTGCCATCTCGCATCCATGCATTCTCGCATGCGTTCTCGCAATTCACCGCTTTACACGACGCAATTTTGACTGCGCCTTCGGACATACGTCAGATTGCGCAATGACGTGCCCCGTGTAAAACGGCCTTAATTGATGCTCGCATATTTTGCAGCAATTTTCAGTGGTTTTTCGTTTGTTGGTACGTTGTAATTTTTTTAGTGGGGCTTACATCCGTAATATGTGATTAATTGCACTTCATATAATTTGTATCCCTGTGTGATGAGAGGCGTTGACCTTTTCGCACCACTATTTCGTGTTTGGGTATAATTGATGGATGATTTGTGCGCTTGTTTTCAATGTGTGAGTTGTAGGCTGTCATAGTTACTGCTCGCCATAGCCAGATCGCCGGTTATATTTTCTGCAGTGCCAAACGAGGCTGGTAACCGTCCCTTTCGCTGTATTAAATTCTACCTTTCAAGTAACTGGCAGTATTGCACAAAACATACCGCACAGTATTACTCAAAACATACCGCCTATCGGCGGTATGTTTTGAGTAATGTTTTTTTCTTCAAGTAATGACCAAGTAAATATAGCCTCCAGTGGGATTGCATCAATGTAGCCGTAAGATATATTTGTGAGTTGTTTCACAATTGATAACTAGAAACGCTATTTTTTTCGTTATTCATCGAAATCCGTTTTAATGATACGCCATGTAAAATTTTAAAATGGCTCAACTATGGGCCATTTTAACGCAGGATGTAATCATTTATGTGATTCACTTATTTGTCATTCTAAAATCTGGGAATTCAGGACTTTTATAAATGTGCGAATCGGTGTACCCTTTTCATAATAGAAATATTGTCGGACCACAATGAAATACTGCGGAGGGAGTCAACTTTTGTGATATCGTGTGACGAACCTTGAGGTCACCATTCGGAAGATATTCTATGTACTAATGAAAGGTTAAGTTTTTCCAGATGAGTGATGGGTGGAGGGAGGAAAGAGTTTCTGGAAGTGTCTGCGTAGCAGAAGTTCTTTCATGTTTTCCAATGGGACGTGGTGTTTATGGAATCTCTTTTACGGCCCTTCAGGAGTGTTAAGGCTTAGCGAGGTTATTAGCACGCCGGAGGCGAACTCATGGAGTAGACCGTCTGAAATACTTGGTTTCTCAAAAGGCGATGTTTTTTAGAGCCTTCTTTTCACATTTATACCCTGTTGTTAGTAATTAGGTGACTGACACCGTCTTAGGCTCCACTATTTGGAATTGTTTCCTTATATAAAAATATCACTTTGGTAATTCACAGATTTATTGCAAAACGACCGGTTTCGTAACAGAATTACTCCTTCAGGCGGATATGAACAGGCCTGGTGATTTAACTCTCTTACAAAACTGGTCGTTTAAACAAAATTAAATTTGTGTAGAATTGCAAAGTGATGTTTTCATTGTTACTTAATTAAGTAACTCACTGTTGATGAGATTTTATGAATTTCACCGCACGTCTTCTTTTTCGTAGTTGACTGTACAGGAATTAAGATCATCTACTGTTCCTGATCAATTGAATTTTTATTTGTTGATCAGGATACTAGTTACGGAAATTGATCTCATGTAGGAGGATTGTGAACATAATTGCTTCATCTAGACCTGGATTTCAGTAGACTTGAAAGCCCCATGGTATCTTTAGTAGCATACGCATCAGTGCCCATAATTTACATAATTGATGCAATAGTAATTGTGTGCTATGTGAGATGAAATCATCATCGTCTGTTCTCAGACTCATGGGTTGTACTAATTACATTAATATGGCTCAATCTGACTGATAGTTTCGGAGTGGCAGTTAGGTGGTCGTCCATTGTCCGATCTGCTTGCTTTGTTTCCACGCCTTGTTAACCCCGTACTGTGATACATGTAACGGCAGACGTGCTAAGGATACCATTTGAACCTCTCCTATCCCCCAAACGTTCGATCTAATTGCTAAAAACTTCCTGGATGGGTGGCTATGTTAATTTCGGCTGAATGGCTTTGCCCATTTTAATGAGTCTACCCATAATTGGAGAATTTTTTCGCTCATCAATTCGCGTTGTTTTGTTGGCAGTCGAAACTTATAAACCTAAGTTTGAAATTCAGGATACAATACACTCATTTTCGGGGTTTGAAGTATTGCCTATATCTTAATTTCAAAATTTCGAGGAACTTGATAGCACATGCATTTGCCTTACGTTGGGTGCAGTGCATGCAATTAAGGACCTTGATAGTGAAATTGTGAAAACGATTAGCATTTTTTAGTAATTTTAAATAATATAAATATTTTATTTTATATTAATTATAATATATTATTTAATAATAAAAATATTAAAAAAAGAGAACACTGTCGCAAAGTTCGTGGAAGATATACCTAGGTAATCGAGACGAGTCGAAACTTGAACCGAAACTCACGAATATAGAAAATAAAATACCCTTGACTGGATGAAAACATTTTCCCATTGCCGTACTTGAATCTTGTTCTTGTGAACACAACGTCCGTATTTATATCTTATACGCTGTTGTGGCTGTGATCCTTTCAGCTCACAGAACAAATGTGTTGTTTGATATCGTTATCATGTGAAGTACAAGATCTGCTAACTTTTTCTTTCCCTTTTTAGAATCGGTAAATGCGTGCACGCTTTTGGGCCCTTTTTACCTCTTCCACCATTTAATTTCGACGGGGCTGAAGGATATAGCGGTAGACGTGTCTTGTACATCCTTGGAAAAGAAATGGCATAAGCCCAGGGGAATGAAAATTGAACCTGATGCAGTAATTATTGCTGTATTTGCCAAGGCAAGCCTAAAAAGAAATAGGGAACCACCAACATTCTAGTATTGCGTTGATCCTAATGCGATTCCTTCACCAGAACGGGTCCAAACATTGCAAATTGAACTTAAAAATCAAAACCTTTCTTCCGTACAATACTTCTTTGTAATCACTGGGTAAAAAATGTCGGGAGCACACACGTATAGAAGACGAAATCTATGATTTTTCTTTCATCCCGTCGTATTTTTACTGTCGCACAGTTAAAATATGCTTCCTTCCGCTGGAAATTTGTGGAATAATACCCCTGGTGTTTTACACGAACTTTTGCAATAAGGAGCAACACAGTATTGCAGTATTTCTAGCAATAAATATAAAATTGCTGTGGATCGCAATGCACGGCAACGAAGAACTGAGCCAATGTATCCCACAACACGGCTCGCTTGTTGTTGTCACGTGACCGTGTGACGTATTCGCTCGACTCGTCCATTATGTTAGTTTCCTTCACGCATGATCGTTCACTATATGCGACAGTGAGTCGCCGATTGAAAATTTGTCTTTAGTATTTGCAAATTTACCGTTGTTTTTTTACCTGGCACCACAGTTCTGATGTTTGCCTTTGCCTTAACTACTTTTGAAAGATCTATTGAATATCACCCGGAGGCCTACCCAATTGTCACTTAAAAATCTGAAGAATTGCTCCTTGGATCAACCATCTCATGCTGTTCATTTTATGCGCGTACCATTCGTTAATTACTGAATACTTTTGCGCCAGTTGATGATGCTAAGGCCTCGTTTCCATTACTAACATTGTACTACGGTTATTTCAGTCCTCATAAGCTACCTGCGCTCCAATTAGCTACTGTTTACCCTAGTAAAGCATCGTGTTGTGACGTAGTTCAAAGGAAAATTGACGAACGATATATAAAAGCGTAAGACGACGAAGCGTACGTACGACAAATAGTATTGTAGACTAGACAAAATGCCCTTCATTTCATAGTATTTACGATGTACATTAATAGGGGAACCTACCCCTAATAAAATGATCTATCCTCTCTTTAACTATGCATGCAACGTATAATCACTGAAAACCATATCAGTCGTATTAAACTATATATTCTTTAATATTGTGTGCAGACGGTGAAATCATGATCCCTCAACGCTTTCCGTGATTCAACTGTTTTCCCATGATTTTCACTGGGTTTTTGACTAACTTGCGTTCCAATTACAAGAAAGACACGACGGTAACCACTATTCCCTGATCAAACTATGGTATCTCAATGATAGTAAGATTATCTACTATCGTAGGAGTTTCCATTACTAGCATTGCGCGGGTAGAGTTACCGTCGGAGAAATGTCAGTAGTGGAAACAGGGCCTATGGAGCGGCTTTTCTGCCCACCCCTGCGTTTGACCCCGCCGCCTCACTCGTCTTGTAGTCCCGCTTTCGTTTTATTCATAAACGCCTCTGCGCAACTCTACACCCACCTCCTCGCTGCCACTGCCGCCTGTCCCTAGGCCTCTCCGCCTGAGCACACCTCTCCCTCTCTCCTGGTATATGACGCTCTCTCCTCATATTGCCTATTCCTCGTTCCTTTCCCTTCTCTCTCCCGTCCCGCCCCCCTTGACGCGCCCACCCCCCCTTCCCCCTGCGTACCTTTCTTCTCTTCGCGCGCGTCGGATTCCGGGCATTCTTGAGCCGCTCCAGCCCCTCTGGTGGCCCACTGCGGTCCTTACCCTCTTCCTCGGAGCCCACCCCGTGCCTTTCCCTCCTGCCTTTCCAGTTGGACTGCCCCTCCCCACTCTGGGCCGTTCCTCATCCTCCCACCCTCTTCGTACCCCCCACCCCCCCGAGTTAGAGCCTTTCTTTCCCGCCATCTCCCTCGGCGAGAGCCGGCCGGCTTTTCTCCCGCGTCTTCACTCACTACCTGCGTCTCTCTTCTCTCCACGTCCATTGCTTCTCCCCTCACAATCTCCGATTCCCCTCTCGCGCCTCCCGTAGCTTCTCTGTCGTAGCTCCTTCTCTTAGCTCCGCTCTCGTATCTCCATTCCCATAGCTTCTCCGCTCACGGTTTCTCCTCTCGCGCCTACCTTAGCTCCTCCGCCGACGCTCCCTCCGTTAGCTTTCCGTTGCCATAGCTTCACTCTCTTATATTAATTCCCAAGGCTTCTGCCATCATTAACCAAGTTTTTCCTCTCGCGCTTCTCTTAGTTCCCGCTTTTTGCTCGCCCCTGTAGCTCTTTTCAGTATTTCCCCTCATGTAACTCCATTCTCGTTGCTTCCATGTCGTATCTGCCATTATCATAGCTTCTCACCTCACAGTTTATTCTCTAGCGCCTACCGTTCTCTGGCGTTGTTCCCTCATTTAGCTCTTCTCCGTAGCTCTGTTCCCTTGGCTTCACTCTATTATCTCCATAACCCTAGCATCTCACCTCACTGATTTTCTCTTTCGCTTTCCTTAGCTCCTTTACCGTAACTCCCTTTTTTGCTCCTTTCTGGTGCTCCATTCCGTAACTCTCTTCCCATAGCTCCATACTCTCCTCCCGTAGCTCCCTCTGATTGCTTCCCTCTCGTAGCGCTATTATCATGGCTCCCCTCTCGTATCTTCCTCACATAGCATCCCTCTCATAGCTTCCCTCCGTAACTCTCTTCCCATAGCTCCATACTCTCCTCCCGTAGCTCCCTCTGATTGCTCCCCTCTCGTAGCGCTATTCTCGTGGCTCTCATCTCGTATCTCCCTCACATAGCTCCCCTACGTAACTCCCTTCCCGTAGCTCCTCTCCTTTTATTAGTTCAGTGGCTCCTTATGTTGACGCTCTCGCCCCCTCTCGCCATTTCTCTGCCTCGTTCCGCTGTTCCTCTCCACCTTGTCCCTCTCCCCCACTCCCTCCCGTCGGTATTACGGTGTCCGCATTCTTCCGTAGTTGCGTTGTAGGTGTTTTTCTCATGGCAAGAGGGGCGTTTTCGAGAGGGTGGGTGTCCGTGAGGGGGGTGGGTGAGGTTTTGCAGCCTCCCCCTTTCTTCCTCTCCATCCCTCTCCCCTCCACACTCTGCTCCGTAAGGTCTCAGTGCGCTAATGCATGGGAGGGTTGGAAAGGTACAGGAGGGGCACGCTTCGGAGCGAATGTTTTCTTACGCCTCCTCCTTCACCTCCCCTCATCTTACCCTCACCCCTCCCCAATCTCTCGTACGGGAGTAATTTAAATGGCGCACACACGGCGTGATTTTTGTGCAAGGGCCGCCGCCGGAGGCTGCGGCGTCCTTACGAGATCGAGTTTTTTTGTGGTCCAGCGCCGCTGTTTTCACTTAAAAGGGTGGTTCGCATTCTTGAATTAGAGGGCCTCCCCTTGAAGCCCCTTTCGCATTACTAGCTTGTTACCAATCTACAAAACTTTGGTATGTTCTGTCCGCATTCAAACCTGTCTTGAGTATTTACTGCCTTCAACGTGCACGATATTTTTTTCTCATCGCCTAATGGTCATTTGAAGATAATGACGATTGATCAGTCGATCATTGCAATTAACGTGTATTCGAATGTCAGAAGTCAACTATTGTATTTAGATAGAGTTGTGTTAACTTTACCCGGGTAGAAACGGTTGCCATGGTCGGTGACAACCGAGCATTCGCTTTACCTATTGTTACCCCGTGTAATGGATTACCGTGGTAAATATCTAGTAATGAGAACGGGGCTTGATTGAAATACCTTCGCCTGTGATACGAGGACTATTGAGCCAGCCGTTACTACATCAAGAGGTTGACATTTTGTGTGAATTGAGCCGTCTTAGAAGGTTTCACAAGATTATAGAATTTGATAAGAAGTGTTTTCATTCATATCGTTGCCCATTTCCACTGTAGCTAAAATTAAAGAATCTATGGCAGTAGGTGACCAAAACAAATGTCGGGACTTATTTCATGTTGAACATGTCCATCTTCACGCGATTGAATGTTTCTTGTTCGCATTTTCCCTCAAGCCTTCACTTGGATTGGTGACTGTTGGAAAGGGTAGGCTTAGGGAAATGAACCTAGGAGGAAAGGGAACGCGAAGGAAATTTTTTTTCTAATGATTTTCTGCTGTTTAAGAATGATGTTGTATGGTTCAGGGATGAACTTTGTATCTGTTCAACGTTGGAATTATGCATGTTGCCTTTGTCCTGCCTAAAGATGTTTTGTGGGTTCTAATAATATTTTTAGTTTTAGCTAAGAAGTCATGCGACTGTATTGGTCGTAATTACCTAAATCAGGTGTTAAATCGTCTTATTATTTTACCTATCATACCCCGCCAATCCCCTCCAATAACTGTATGACCGTTTGCAATTGGAAATATTATGTAAGCCGTGGCTATCTTTATTTTGTGTTTAAAATTAAGAATTATTTCTGTTCCTGGTTCTGGATGCTTGCAGCGAATATAGAGTTGAGGAAAACGATAATTCATGGGGCCATCTGCCTTTAAAACGATTGGTGGTAATGTAAATTATTCATTACTTCGTTGTAAAATGTTTTTCTTATTTTTCACTTATTGATTCTTTTGCTTTGCCTTTTCCTTGTCTATCCCTTGTGTAGTGATCGGGATACGCTCTTGGATGTTTTAAAATTGATGTCACACTTCCCAGGTTCCCAAACTTATTAGGAGAACCGCAGATCCCTTTTATGGAAGTGGCTTTTTTCACGGTGCCTTATCCAGAGGTGTTAATAAATTGGCTTTCCATAAATTTCATTTAAACTGTTGACTTTCTTTCCGGGACACCTCTTGATGTTTACATTAATTGCCTCCGCAGTCTCTTACGTGCGCGGTTTCTCGCGGGACTCTAAAGGAAGCGCTTACTGACCCCAGTTTAGGGAATCTTGTCGCAACTGTACTGATGTGGCGCAGATGAATTGACGAATTGGGGTAATTATGCCCATCTCTTTTTGCAGAGGGCTGCAAAATTGAATTCTTAAGTATCACTTTTGTAAGTGAAGTCGCCGGCTTGAATAGAACAGGGAAAGCATTTCTTTCTGCGAAGAGAACAAGAAGAGTATCTGCAAATCTTGATAGATCTTCCTTGAAACAACTTTGAATCTGGATAAATTTAAACGCCGTACAACGTATTATTCGGGCATAAAATACATTTAGAGATGCTAGAAAGCAATTACCCAAGCGATGCAGGATGAAAGGTCACGGCTGAGTGATTACGTGCAGGATTGGTTGTAGTGTAAAATAGTAAAAACTTTTTTTTCATTGGCTGCATTTAAGAGTTGCTTTTATGCCATGATCCATCTCAGAAACACATTTATATTTATTGTCGGGTAAATTTATAAGCCTGTATTAAATCATCGGTCTATTCGGATTTGGATTTATGTTTAGTTTCGCGAGAAGATAGTTCGACTGTTGAAGAAGGAACATCATGGGCATTCTTAGTTACGAAACTAAAATATTGTTCAGTTTTGCTTAGTCATTTTCAGATTTAATCAGGTAGTAAGATACTAATCGTTTGCTGTCTCAGGTCCTTCAGATCATCGTCGAATTGTGTGTAACGATGAGTGGTGTGTCTTGTGCTGATTATGGCACAGTTTATACAATTGCAATAATAAAGCTACTGTAGCACACATTTATAAATTAAATGAAGCCTCAAATGAAGTAAATTATTTATTTCATTTGAGGCTTGGAATTTTTGAGCCATCGATTTCCTCCCGCCATATTATGTAATCACTGCAAATATTCACAAAATTAAATAAATTTGAATTGTTTTTAAGACTGCTGATTGAGGAGGCGTGATCATGCCTGCTCCCGACTTTGGGTCATTTTAAATTTTTATTTGATTTTAGTGAGCAAATAGTTTGCAGCGGCCTTGTGAGTTTGTTCAGTTCTTCTTAGGTTTATTTGTTAGAGTGAGTAGTGGTTTATTGTGGTGATTAGGGAGTTAGCTTTAGTATATTTTCGAACAGTGAGTAACAGTGGATATAATCAGTTTTTTTAGTGAATAATTATTTCATTCCTGGTTGGGAGTTTTCGAGTCACCAATTCTACCATGCCATTTTTATGCGGTCTCTTCATTTATTTGCTATCAGTGAACAATTTTGAATAGTGTTTGAAATATGCTCATTCGATAAGGTGTGGTAATCCATGTAAGCCTGTTGAGGGGGAGTTAGTTCATTGGGGTAGGTAACACGAAATCCTCGAGAGCTTCGCCCATTTCGGTGAAACCTGTTGTGAGCAAAACCAGTATTAGATGGATAGATATCGTGTGCCATAAATCAAGCTGGCCGATTCCGGTTGAAAGGTAATTGAAATGCCTTCTTCAAATGGCGAAGACGGAAAGCCTCTCTGCATGCGAAATGATGAAGCTCTTTGCGGTCCACTCTTCGCAGGTTTGTTGGAGCTGCTCTGCGCGTGGCCCTTGATCGCTTCGGCATCGGTGCAATTAAGTTGTAGGTCAATCACTTTTCCGTTCAGTGCCGCCGCCCTCTGCTATAGGCTTGCTGGGCCATAACGTGGACTTCGCGGCGCCATAAAGCGATGGAATTCGTAGCTGTCGATTTAACATTTTACTGCGGGGTAATTATGCACGAATAAAATGTTGGCGTCTTCGGGAATCGACTATCTCTTAGAGTATTTATTCGTGGGGTCGGCGCAAGTAGAAGAGGCATTGGTTAAGCGTAGGGGCGCTGTCTCAGATCATTATTACTCGATGCTTGTGGTCTTGTTTAAATTGATTCTTTGATGGCACCATTTAAAGTTGTTAAATACTTATATCGATGAGGTGAGTTAGGTCTTTATGTAACGGTTACTGGCCTCCTCTGCATAAGCTATGTTTCATTATTTTTACCATAAGGCATGTTTACATCATCTTCACCGGCCTCTTTAATATTTGTTCGCATGATGACTTGTGTAGTTGTCCGTATCAATTAGTCTTCAGCTGATATAAATTTGTGCTTATTTCCGGGAGGTGATAATTCCTGTTTTTTTAGGGACATCTACTTTTAATTTATTTCTTAATGAATGATATTTGAAGTTCTTTTCATGGGACTCAGGATCGCTGAATTCCTAGCACTGAAAGCCTCGATTACCTCGGCACCGCAGTTAACGCTAACCAAATTACCGATACATTTTCTCAGTTTTGGGCCTGAACGATTCCCATGTTGCAACCACCATTTCTATGAATTTTTATATTCCCGGTTCACTATTATGATGAGATTCGTTATGTCAAGTCTAAAATGGAGAGGTAATTTCATGCTGAATTCGACGAAAAAAATAGGTTTCCCCAAACAAATTTTCTGTGCGAAAGAATGTGAAATGCAAATATTTGTGCCAAATTGAGTCTTGGCCCTCGGTAGCTGGTGGAGAGTCATCGAGGTGGTTAATGGAGCTTGTATCGTTAAACTGTGCAACCCGACTTATAACGCGCCCATTTTTTGCCCGGTGATTTTATTGACCGTGAATATCCCTTGCAGGATAAGCTTAGATGGTTAGAGGTTAGTATACGTGTGCGTGTGAAATATTAGACACAGCCTTTATAGTTAGTAGATGTTATAAGGAGTACTTATGGCGATCTGCATTTTCCATACCTTATAATGTGTTTTCTTCTTGGCTGTATGAATGTTTTCCTCGTCTCTCCATTGCTCGGTGTTCGGCATTGTTTTTCTCGCCTGGGGAATCTGGGAAAATCTGGAGAATCGTTGTTTGATTTAATGTATTTTTCTTGCGTAATTATTTCTCCGAAGGCTCTTTTGCTTGCTGCCAATGCTGCAAACGGCATTGCTGATGTGCAACGATAACCTCCGCACACATGTTACCTGCACTTACCTACCTCTCTTCCGATAGTGATAGCTCATTCATTCATTCTGTGATCAACTGGAGGCGCGTCGTTGATGAGTTGTATGCTAGTGACCATGATGAAAAAATACAACTTAGTAAATTCCACTCAAAAATTGGCTTATTACCGACCCAGGTTTCGACTGCACAGCAATCATCATCAAGGTACATTTCAAAATTCAGCAAATCATTATGTAGGGAAGAGACAGAGGGGGGGGGGGGGGTGAAGAAGTGAAGGTGGTCAATTACGTCAGAGACGTTCGTCACGGTAAGGTTCTGTCAATGGGAGGGGGTGGGGAATGATATAGATAAGAGAGGGGAACAGGAAGGTAAAAATAGAAATTTAGGAGATAAACATTTTTGTTTTAAGCGGCATTCAAAATTTCTAGTTGTTCATAAAAGTCCAATTTGGCCCCTTTTCTCTCAATATGAAGCACTTCCGGCACAAAATCACTTTCGTGTTCCTCCTCGATTAGGTGTTTAGCAAAGGATGAAGAGAAATCTCCCTTTAACCAACACCTTTTTTGTTCCTTAGCCCTAATATTGATGGCTCGACCACTTTGACCGATATATTGGGAAGTACAATTGGGAGTGGTACACTTTAGCCTATATACACCATTTCTGTTTAATGTTAGTCTTCTAAATGTACATTTTTTTACTTTCTATTCCTCTCTCTAATCTATATCATTCCCCACCCCCTCCCATTGACCGAACCTGACCGTGATGCACGTCTCTGACGTAATTTACTACCTTCTATTCTTCACCCCCCCCCCCCCCCCCCTCTGTCTCTTCCCTATACAATGACTCGCTGAATTTTTAAATGAACCTTGATTATGATAGCTGTGCAGTCGAAACCTGGGTCGGTTATAAATCAATTTTTGAGTGGAATTTACTAAGTTGTATTTTTTCATCATGTCGGTGACTTCATTCCACAAAGTTACGCCTTAAACCATTAATAGTATGCTGGTGACTCCGTCACTTTACGAATCTCGTCTTTATTTGCTGTGCTCGTTGAAGCGTTTGGAAGTTGCAGCAGGAATCCGAGCCGGCTTGTTGGGGAACATTCTTCGGAAATTCCAGCGACTATTCCCGACTGTGAAGGACTGGAATGCATTCCCACGGATGGTTACGATTCGTCGACGTCCAAAAACAGTGGCTGGATTTTTCGGCATTGATTTTAAATTGAGAGTTTGTCTTTAAAGAATGGTTTGGGAGTTCGTTGCATCGATTTAAACAAGAAAAGAAGCGAATAAAGAATTAAGCAAACCAATTAAGAATTAGCTCATGATTTTGGGGTTTAAAGACTGTAAAAGCATTATGCCAGTGTTTCAGTTTTGGACTAGTTCGCCATTGATTGTGTCATAATCTAACGTTTCCGAGTAGGATATGTTTGCGCGATTTTTTTCTCTAAACTGGATTATGAGGTCAGTGTTTATGATGTTTCTATTAGACGGATGTATAAATGTAGTGAGAAAAATTATATTTTACAATATTGTATTTATATATTATGTTTTGCAAATTCGCATTCAGAATATGAACTAAGAATTTGGGATATAGATGTCTTTGATCATACATGACCAATCAGAGAAAGAAGTGTTAATTTGAGTATTATATAAATTTTGTGGTAAGATCGTTCATTAGCACAAAAATTGTTATGAGAACACGTGTAACTGAGTTATCGCATGAACTAGGATGGAAGTCACATAAGTATTAAGAAAGCGAGCGAGATGAAAACAGAATTGAAAATCATCCAAGCACCAATTAATTTAAATATAAAACAATTACACATGCGTTAAACACTTTTGTCGTGTACAAAAACGCAAGAGTGGCTTATGTCTTTAACCCTAACTTTGGATTGCCTTTGTGGCGGGAATTGGTTTGGTGTAGTGTTCAGAGTATTGGTTGCCAATCTCGAAGGCCCGGGTTTGAATCATGGTGGTTGTGGAGATTTTTAGTGGAATCCTGATCTCATCTACATATACGAAGTACCGTGCCACCACTAGGGTGTGTGGCACGGGGTGATTCCACACCAGGTATGCAGCCCTCGCCCCAGTGCAAATCGGGACTTCGCACTTACCCACAACCGCTAGGCGCGGTCCAAAAGGCAGCCAGGAGAGCAGTGCGCAGTCAAACCAGAAACTGGGAGAGTGCTACGTGAAAGAATATGCAGAATTGTGCTATAGACACATCACAGACACACACTGTTCTAAGTTGCATGCGGTTGCCCATGTTGGGACCAATGATGCTGTGAATATGGGATCAGAGGAGATTTTAGGCTCTGTGAGAGACCTATGCTCCGAGTTCCGCCGTATTCGCGGAGAATCTGGTACCAATTTGAGGCTTGCCATTTGCAGCTTGGTACATACCTAGGACGGATCGGGGTTCGATGGTTTATAGCCGAGTAGAAGGCATGAACCAGAGACTCAGTGAAGTCTGTGGGAGCGAGGGAGCAGAGTTCTTTGACCTCAGGCCGGTGGTGTCGGGTGCCTATAAATCGCTCGGGTGGCCACTATACATACGAGGCATCGCAGGAGGTAGCGCGCAGGATACTTAGCACACTCGTCGAGTTTAACATATACGGTAGGCTACAGGGCCGGTCAATTAGTGGGGTCAATAATTATGTGTTGCCAGTTAGTAATTTAGCTAAGAGCACTCCGAGTATAGGGCCCAAGAATGGCTTAATTGAAGACAGCAATCTTGAAATGTCCCCGAAACGCATAAACAATAATCATGAGGCAGTAGTCGTTGCAGTAGTTAACTGCCGTAGTTTAAAAAATAAGATTCCAGAATTTCACCGCCTTATTCATAGCACGGAGTGTAACGTCATTATTGGCACAGAAAGTTGTCTGACGGACGATATTTCTGATAGTGAAAATTTTCCTAAATCATTCAACGTTTACAGAAAAGATAGGTCCAACCGAACCGGAGGCGGAGTATTTATGTATAGCTGTAAAGAAAACCATTGTCAGCCAAGCGGAAATCGTCCCAGATACCAGTCTAGAATCTGTATGGTGCTCTATTAGATGCCCTAAATCGAAAACAATATTCGTGTGTGCATACTACAGGACACCTAACACCGACGTCACCTCAATTTTAGAACTCGAAACACAAATAAAGAACATCACATCCAGGAACACCGAAAGAAATTTTATCATATGTAGAGATTTCATTACGCCCTCTATAGATTGGAGGACCTACAGTTACATATCAGGGAGAAGAGACAAATATATATATGCGAATCCCTGCTGTACACGTTCCCATCAAATGAAGTAAAAGTCACATCGGGTGTCCCACAGGGAAGTGTCATAGGCCCACTTCTGTTCCGTTTGTACATAAACGACATCGGTGAAACAGTTGACAGTAAGCTTAGATTATTTGCAGACGACGCAGTGGTGGTGTATAGAGAAATTCGTAGCCTTGATGATAAGCAAGCGCTAACTAAGGACCTCGAGGCAATACAGGAGTGGTGCGATGCGTGGTAGCTAGAATTAAACCTGAAAAAATGCGTTGTTGTGAATTTTTGGAAACGGAAAAACGCTCCTAGTAACAGCTATTGCATAAACAACTGGAAATTAGAGACTGTAGAATCGGTTAAATACCTCCTAACCTACTAATGATCTCTCGTGGAGTAAACATATCCGAGAAGTAACCGGTCAAGGTAATCGTAAATTGGTATTCGTTAAATGAGTACTTGGCAAGTGCACCGATAAAGTTCGGGAAATCAGCTACTTCTCCCTCGTTAGACCCCACTTGGAATATGCTGCCAGTATTTGGGATCCTTATGAGATAGGCTTGGAAACTGAGTTAGAACGCGTGCAGCGAAGATCGGCAAGATATGTTAAAGGCCGCTATGATAATCTCGTTAGTGTTACTGACCTTTTGCAGAAACTGGGCGCTTTCAGACCGTCGATTAAAATTTAGACTCAGTCTATTATGTAAG
Organism: Pyrrhosoma nymphula; assembly: GCA_963573305.1. NCBI lineage: Eukaryota > Metazoa > Arthropoda > Insecta > Odonata > Coenagrionidae > Pyrrhosoma > Pyrrhosoma nymphula. The sequence goes on along the minus strand of OY754335.1, from coordinate 31,469,392 downwards.
TTCCAAACCGATCTATTCTCTGGCGACGTTGATAATATTTACGAAATCCGACAAACTACGGTAGATCAGATCATGAGAATAAAATTAGGGAACTAGACTGCAGAACGGACAGATATAAAATGTCATTTTTCCCATGAAAGATAAGGGACCCCTAATACTTTGGATGTGTTTGTAAGGGTATCTCAGAAGAACTGTGGTCCCCTTGGCTCCTCTCGTGATGAGTTGGCTAATAGCGACCCTCACGCGTTCTCTTCCTCCAAAAAAGTCTTCCCTACCCACCTATCGTTAGTTGCGCTGATGACTTCGGGTACCGGTCGCCTCCCCAAATAACTCCCCAACAATCTCTTATGGCAGTTTTTTCGGGATACAAAATAGACGAGCTCCTAGGTTTATTGAACCACGTTATGTCCACTCAGTCACTCCCTAGTGAATTGATTTGCGCCGTGAGAATGGCGTCGCTTGCATCCCGTCTGCATCCTCGCCTTGCATCGTACAGTGCATGCAGTCGGCGCGATGAATCCCCGTTATTCAAGGCAGGCCCCATTACGCACTCGAGTGTCGCCGGGACGGGTGCGAAATGCGTGTGTTGTGGGAGTGGACAGGTAAGTCAGCAGAAGCAGCCGTATAACCCCCACCCACTCCCACCCCTCCCGAACATCCCCAACGCCCACTCTCCCCACACCCTCCTCCCTACCTCCCCCTCTTCCCTCATTTCCAATCCCTTAGCACACCTCCCCCCTCTCGGCAGACTTTCCCATCTCCGGTCGCCCTCTCCCACCCTCCCTCCCTCCCCCCTTTCGACCTTTTTGGGTTTGTCCCTGCATTCCTTTCCCCTTTGCCGTAGAATCCTCCTCCATCCGTCCGCTTCCTCCCACCACCCCCTCCCAGGCCCCGTTCGCCACTCTCTGGTCTCTGCCCGTCTTCGGCTCTCCCGCGCTAAAGGGAGGCTTCTCTGCTCGCTAGCATCTTCTTCGTCTTCATCTTACGTCTTCCAGACCAACCCCCTCGCTCTCTTTCTGGGTCGGTAGTCGTTCGATTGACATTTTCGTCGTGGCCGATCCCGTCGGATCTTTCCTCAAAGTTTTCTTCTCGTTTCCGCGTCTGTCCGGAAGGAGGTCGACTATACTGTAGTATTTGGGGCGTCTGGAACACGATGTAGATGTGCCAGAGCGAGCGCTATTTATTCGAGTGTTTTTATCACAAAAGTTTAGTTTAGATAGACATTCGGAAAAAAAGGTTAGGTAAACTTTTAAACTCTTTACGGGAATTGGCTTTCACTGACATTCATCTACATCTACACCTCCAGGGTGTGTGTCACGGGCTGATTCCACATCAGGCATGCAGTACTCGTCCCAGTTCATATCAGAACCCCGCACGTTCTCCCTGTCGCTAGATGAGGTTCAGAAAGCAGCATGATGCACTTATTCCAACTATTTATTTATTTTCCATTTCCCGTAAATCAGCCAATAAACCCTTTTACATAGGATAAAAGGGATGTTTATGTGGTTTTACGGTGGCAAGATTATTGCGCAAGTAATTTGGACTTTCGACGTATATTGCAAGTGTAAACGTCTATTTAAGTCCGTTATAAGAACTTTTCAAAGTTTCGGCAAGTCGCTTGCAGAAGTGGATTGTTGCTAGTGTAAACAGCAACCAATCTTGCTCTGCGCATATTCGCGAATAATGATCGTCAAAGAAAAATCCACCGCAAACTCTTGCACAAGAAACTTGAGGTAACTTGAAACTGCCAATGTCAACCTATTCCAAGGTGTGGACGTACACAAGCAATCATGCCCTAGCTGGTGTAAAATACATCCAAGTGGGACTCGAACTCTCAACCCTGGGGTAGCAGGATAGGACTTCACAGCTGCCTCTGGGGCCGACTAGACATCTTAATTCAGTCTATTTCGTGCCTCTCTTCATGGCATCCCAAATGTCTCTCCCATTCCACGCCCTTCACCGTTTACATTACGTTCTCCCTTGAATCACTACATGCAGCCATGCTGTTGCCTCTGACAGCCCTCTCCGTCCACCTTCTTTGATCTGCATTTACTTGTACCCTTCCAGCAACCTCAAGGGATTGTGGCAGGGGGGTGTTTTCACCAATATATACTACTCTATCCTACCAAAGATAATAAAGCTACGAATATAGATGCATTAGCAAAAACCTATCTGGGGGTGAAAAATGCACCAACATGCACTACACTATATGCTATTGATGTTTTAGAACTACTATTATTAATGTATTATGCGACTTAGTATATCTACTGAGATTCTTGAGTTATACAGGAAGTATGCGACACGTGCTGTTGGTACTCCGTAGCAAACTAAGACAAACGCTTTAGAGAGAAAATCAAAGAACTAGCTACTCCACCTGTCGAAAACCCCCGATTAATAAGTGTCAATGGTAGATATCTTCTCTCTTATCGTTCTCGAGGAGTCTCTTATTGCTCGCGGTAAAACTGACGTTTTAGCCTCCCCGTCGTGCAATGTATTTCCGTAATTTTATTCTCATTATCTAAACTACCTTAGTTGGTCGAGTTTCGTAAAATGTGTCGTAGTCGGGGGTCGATAGTCCACGCAGAGCGGGCGAAGTGGTTCCCGGTTTGGTTTCTTTCATTTTTTATATTTCCATTCCGTGGGAATGTTTCGTTTACGTCGCGTTCCGAGGAAGGGGTTTGTGTGTCTCCGTGTCTCTCTTGAAGTCTGTATGCGTGTAAAAGGATATAAGAGTGTCGTCTTCCGTGTCAATGATTTTTTTGTCTTTTCGTATGGAGAGCTCCCTTACGAAGGAGTGGGGAGTTTGTAAGTTAGTGGGGTTTTTGGATGGAGTTCGTGAGGTGCCATGGTTTTTTTAGTGTTCTCCTACCGTATCTCTTTCCACACGTCATCGAGGTGGCTTTTAGGGTAATGTGTAGAAGAAGTGATGATTTTAACTATAAGTGTTAATTTGTTATCTCTCTCGTTGCACAGTAACCGATCGAATACATTGGAACCCGATTGGATTCGGATTAATTTGATAAGTTCATGTATAAGAATTTGTATCAACATGTATATCATTTGAAATGCTGTATTTAGTTATTTTTACAGAGGAATATGATAGTTAAAACTTAGCAATCCACAGTTTTAGGTATATTTAATTTGACTAACCGCTACACTGTAAAATCTTTAGGAGTAATTCAATTTAGTAATGTTTTTATAACGTCGAATAGGTTTTTGTATGGAATGGAATTGAATTTGAATAAAATTGACTTGTTTTTAAAGCCCCGGAACTGATTCCTTCGTTGTTCACACATAAGACTAATTTGTCTTTTCACTTAGGCCTATGCTTTTTTTTTAGAACGGCGTATTGAATATGCAGCGATGTTCTTGCCAAAGAAGATTTTATAAAGGGGATTTTTTAAACGACAAATGTGGGTATTCACCATTGCAACCTCATTTTGTTCGACCGAGAGTTTTTCTACGTATCTCCCATTTTACAATTTGATGTATTAGCCCTACTAAAACGTAATTTATGAGGTACATTTATGTAAACTAGATCTTGCCTGGTAGGAAGAATGATTTGGCTGAATTGTGATCCGTTGTGTTAATGGCATGCTGTGATTGCGTTGAACGAATTTCGACTTGGGCTGCCATGCTAATTTGGCTCTATTATTTAGTTAGCGTTTAGAGTATTAGGTCTCGCATGTAATTTCCGCATTCCTTTTAGACGTTTTTCTTTCCGGTATTCTCTTTCTACTCTTACTTCGGCGATCTAAGGCAAAACTTTATTTCTGCAATTGAAGCAGTAATATCGATATTTGTTATTTCCGGAATGAAGTCCCTTGGAGAAAATTATATGACGATGGAGCTTCCAACGCATGAATCAGTCCTGCCCGTGAGGTTAGATATAAGTTTTTCGATGATATACGTCTTGCACTTCAATTTCTGTCAGTTATTTGCTCTGCATCAGTGGTTCCCGACTTAGATTACGCGTTTGGTGTTGTAGGGGTTTGTGAAACATGCTGGACGATGGAAGAAGTTTTCGAATCTTATTTAGATCCTGCGAGGGGTTCAACTGATTCTATTGGTACCATATAGGGAAATGGAATACCAAGGGGTAAGCGAATTGCAATATTTCGAGAACCACTGCTCTACATTCATGTAATACATTGCACGGTGTTAGGACTTTTTCCTCTAATGAAGAATTGAAATTGCGGATTGATTGTATGAATTATTTCGTGTCAGGTCTATGTATTTGTCCCTTTCAATGGTTATTTATTTCATTCCTTTTCTGACCTACTGTATTGTGAAATTAAATGGTTTATTATAGCCAAAGCATATTTTCTTTTGATGTATTTACTCAATTATCCCATGTGCTACATACCTTTATTTGTATCGAGAATTAATGTTTGACAGTTAAGTACTCGTGCATTAGGAATAAACCTCAAATGAGGCCTTTGTGTCCATCAATTGCTTGCCCTGTATATTATTTTCTCATTCATTGTTTCTTTGGGTCCACCCTAGTTAACGAGTTAAGTCGTCTTCAGATAGGTAGTATTGTTACCCAAGTTCGTTTTTAAATTTACATTGTATAGTGTTCAGCGTTGAGGTCGTTTTTGTCCGGGTATGTCTCATAAACACTTAAAGGGGAAGAGGAGAATTCCTGTCTCAGGGCCTTCTGTTTTTTTCTCGAAATTTTGCATCCAGAAGATATCGGCAAACCTGAATTGCAATACGAAGGTGCTTATTACGGATTAGATCACTGATCCCCTATATCGGTCCGTAGCCACATGCCCTATCCTGTAGGTCATGATGTCTCGTATGATGATCAAACATAGTCCAACGTCAGCATAAACAGTTTTCTTTCCCACGGGAGGGATATCGGCTCAGCTTTTGCCCCTGGCGTAGGAAATCCCGGAGAACTTTTGCTGGTCTCGGAAGTTGTTGAATGCAATACCTAGGTGTAGAATTTAACAAATAGCTAGTTTACGAATCATTTGGGAACTTAGGGAATTCCGAGTGACTGTTTCAGCTTCAGAAAGCTTTCGGAAATTATGAATACCTGTATGCAGTCGGTGAAATTAAGTCGGATGACTCCTTTTCAGGGCACTAATACACTGCTGTCGAAAAATCAATTTTTTCTTTGATTTTTATGGTGTTTTCTAACAGTATTCACAATGTTGTTTAATTAAAGATTTGAAATATTTCTTGAGTTTAGATTGTGGAAATACGCTCATTAGAATTATTTATTGTGGATTCGTATGTTTTGTAGATTCGATACTGCATTTTTTGAGACGTTTTATTTAAAATATGCGCTCACATTTTGCTGTCTTTGCCACCCTTTTGACGTGCAACGCAGCTGAACTTTCAGTTGAGAACCGCTAGACACTCGGAGGCTACACGGCGAAGACTTTTCAAGCATGAGAAAGTTTATTAAAAAAATATAACGTCCTCAGCACTAGTACTTACCCAAAGAACTCATGAATTGTGCCCGCATTCAAGGTCCGCAGCCCTTGCATCCCTTGATTGCCGCGTGAAAAACATTAAATGGTTTATATCTATCGCACAACTCTGATTTAAAAAACAGCTTTCATCAGCTTTACTGGTACATCGTACTTGCAGCTATTAAGCTGGGGGGTTACAACCACAGCCGGTACCTGTCGTTAGACTTACCCGGGGGACCTGTGGAGGGTGGAAGGGTAAAAGGTTATGGGAGAAGAGGGAGTTTTAAGAAAAAGACCCCTGAACCTCATAAATAGAGGAGCAGGCTTTACTGGTACAGTATAAAATACCGATATAGTTTTACGATTCATGGTAAAGTTTTAGAATTATAATCTATACTGCGACAGGTCAATTGGTGACATTACCCACCCGCTGTGAGATGCCGGTCACTGTCGAGTTACTGGGTTTGGAGCCCGAGCTCCGGTCTGGGTGGGTGGGTTCTAAATGAGAGAATGCCCTCACCCACGCCATACTCTTAGGCTACACAACACCACCTCAAGGGTGTTGGGCAAGGGGTTAGTTTCCACCTACGTGTACTACCCTATATCCTACAAAAGTTAATGAAACTACGATTATGAATGCATTGTAAATACCTGAAAATACATGTCGCAGGAGGTGATATTTTGCCAGCATACTCTGCACAATATACTACCAATGCTATAGAAATTGAATATTAATGTATTTTGCAATTACATAAATGTTCAAGGATACTAAAGTTATTGTTGAATTATGTGAGACGTACAGTCGCCGCATGAAGTCTGGCGACATCGGCAACTTAATCCCCTTAATTCACTAGCCCCCAAGACGAGGTTCCGATTCACGACTACTCTGGCCACTTTCTCACCTCCTTCCCACCCCCCTCCTCTTTATCTCCCCTCCCCTCACTTCACTGGAGTCACTCAAAATCGTAGTTTCGCTTATTCGGCGCATTTGTCGATGTCTCCTGACTTAATGCGGCGACTGTACATACAGTACATTGCAGATCCAGAAACGGGCATTAGAGAGAAATGCGACAAAATAGACTATCGACGAGCCTAATTTCTACTTATTCTGTCCGTTCTGCAGTCTGTCTTCCTAATTTTATTCTCATGATCTAATTTGCCGTAGTATATTGTTTCGCTTCGATGTGATGTGGGTGAAATAATGGATGCACCCATTGCCATTATCCGTGCGTTACTCGAATCCACGAGGAAATCTCTCCCCATTTGTATTTGCGTCAACCACTTTTCTTCTCTTTGGGGCGATAGCGATGAAATCGAGGAGGTTGCCGCCGGGAGACTTCCGGATAGCCCTGCCGGTCTCTCGGTCGGGCGGCGGGGAGGGTCGGGTCAGAAATCCCGCTCCCCGCTCTATCCACAGGCAACGGGCGAGGCAAACGGGAAAAGCGGGGCACTTTTTCCTGGAAGAGGAAGCGCTGAGGGGGAGGGATGCAGGCCGGTGTGGGAGGGCGGCAAGGGGGCGGTCGGGGTAGAGGATCGCCTGGGAGGAGAAAGGGAAAAGAGGGTGTGCTCTGCAATGTTAGAGGCCGCCTGCTGTCTGATGTGTCGGTGTGCCATGGAATAATCGGTTTGGTGTGGTGAATTAAGGTGGTTGGAACGATTTTTGTTAATGTACAGATTTGCGTGCAAATTTGCCTACGTGTTCAAATTAGTGATATCTATTGATAAAAGTGAAGACAATTGCATTATACCGATTTGATGTTGTGATAATGCAGTGCTATAACACTTAGCCTTTTGGCACATGACATATTGGTAATAATTAGATTGCATGTGTTAAGATTTTCTTCTAAACGCGAAATGATACATTTGTTAATACTATAAATGTTGCTAACATCAAGGGGTAACAGGTGTACTTCATTGAAATGTGATCCAAGGGTTTTATTTCGTCTTCAAAAATTTTTTAAGTTGTACTTAATAACCCACGTTTACTGCTCCAACTTACTGGCTTCCCAGAATTAGGGCTCGGGTTCGCATCCAGACCGTGGCGATGATTTTATGGGGCAGTGATTTACAAAATGTTTCGATTAGCGTCAACCATTTCTAAAACTTACCACTAATGAATGCATCACACTATGCAATTTTCATTGTAGAGTTAATTGTTGGCGGCCAGTTTCGACGTAATTTAAGCCTGAGAATGCCGAGTTTACTCGTAATATTTGAAAAACGTTAGTAATTTATATTGTTACTGCTATGTTAACCTTAGAGCCGTCATTATTCAAGTATTCTTTCGCGTATCCCATACCAGGGATTAGATGGAGAAAGGACTTTCTCGCCCCAATAAAGACCTGCCCTTCGCATGCCCTTCAAGATAACAGTACCAGAGGTTGGTAATAGCTTTTCCGGAGGAATAACGTCACCAATAATATTTTGTGCGACATGCTTATTTCAGTTCGAAGATATCAGCCTTAACAATTTGGAAATTCATTTTTAACTAAGAGAGCTGATTTTTAATTTAAGTAGTTATAATGCACAACTAGTTTCGACACAACGGTCTTTATTTATTTATTTGTGAAATAAATAAATAACAAACGACCTTTTAACCTGAAGATGACGTCTTTTCGTAGAAATTGGTTGTGCACTGTAAGTTCCTTAATTAAAAATCAGTGGAAATATTTGTTTTTTTTCTCTATCAGGTATAGACAGATAACTTCATACCAAAGACGAATTTTCGTTGTTCAAAGTCTATTTTCTGTTATTTGTTATTGATTTCTCCTTACTTGGTGGCTCGATATCATATTTTCGGGTTTCCCACCATCCGCAGAGCGAATGCCGGGCCAATACCAATCACATTCTTTTTGAGATACCAAGCCAAAGACCGATGTCACCACACCCTGAGGAGGCGAAAGCCTATAGTAGGGGGCCACATTTGGTTTTTCGTTGCATTGTTATGGTTATTCATTGTTAAGTTAATATTTCTTAATCGTATCCCTGCATTCTTGTAATTGTGACAGTAAAACATCGTGAATAGAATTGAAAATCCCAACTTGGGTGCCGTGTGGAGAATGCAAGTGAAATACTCCTTCCGTTAGATGGGTGAACGCCTCAGCGTCTTTCGTTGACAGCAGGCAGATGCCAACGCCGGGTTTCTCTCCACCCGTCATCCTTCCCCCTTCTTCTCACACCCCCGTATCTGTGTGCTCTTTTCCCGCAGTGTGTTTTTCGACAAGAATGTAAGTCTCACAATCCACAAGTCTTTTCCACGTATCTACTTATCTTTTTTACACTTTTTGATGACACTGTGTTATACATAAAATTTGTTGTTTATTGTGAATATAAAACTATTCCTGTATACCTAAATGTTTTGTTCACGCCTGAAAATTAACGATGTATTTATTTTATAAAAATTTAATGTTTGAATTGGGTATTTTCCAAAATTTTAAATTTAAGTTTACGGATCTTTATATGTTACTTAAACTCGAACAAGCTTGCGGAGTGAAAGTAGTTTTAAAATTGATTCAATATTAATTGAGATATTTAAGATTAAAATAGTCGAAATTTCAAATTTTTTTACGCCGCTGCGAAACGAAATCTGATTGGCTTGACGTCATTTTCGCTGAGCGATGGACGGATGTGAGGGAGAAAGTAAGTAACTGTAGAAGATCTACCGTATATTTAAAGATTTTTCATTGAAAACAAACACTATGGCGTGCAATGGTTTTATTAAAACCACATAAGATAATTTACCCAAAGTGGATATGTTTATGGTAGGCGTTTTAATGAAGAAGGACGAGCGATTTAATGCTGCGGAAATTCGTTGAGCTAAAGTCCAAAAAATGTAAGCCTAAAGTTTGCTTTTAAAATCGTCATTAATTTTTTATATCATTTTTGGTACACATAATTATGTATTTGGTGTATGAACTTTATTACTGTTTTTCCAATACACTCATAATCATTATGATACTTCTTTCTTTATCGAAGTCCATATCAGTCCATGCAACAGTAAACAAACAGTATCTTAGTAACATATCAACATAACACAGTACTCGCTAAATGTTTGTGCTGCCAATACTCGACACACTTAAAACGTTAATTTTTTATTTGCTAATTAACGATTGTTTGTAGAGGAGGTTTCTAGAAGTCGCTTATCTGCTGTAGAAATGCCTAAAAATAGATTATCATCTCCTAAATGTCTATTGAAAGTTTAATTTAAGTGTTGTTATATTATAAAGATTCTCGTGAGAGTTATGGTGATAATGCTATAGGATACATCCAAGCAAAGAGAGATGGACCACTGTGCACAGTCATTGCAAGAATATGTCCAGAACACAAAGTGCGGAGTAAAGTATACATTTTTACGGGTGGACATTGAGGAATCCAAGGAAGAAATTTCAATCATTCAATGTCGTGATTGCGTGAATAAATTTCTTGTTCGGTGTTTCAACCGATGTATTCGTACATTGTGGCACAAAACACCATCTATATCCCTTATTTAGATGCCATTTAAAGGCATATCTAGAAACGCGAACACGTCAGAAACTAATTTCGCCGCATTTGTTACCACTGTAAGCATAAGGAAACGCCTGGGTCTAAATGTAAACAGCGAAAATGACGTCACAGGCCATTCGGTTGTTTTCGGAGTGTGCTCGGGAGCTTTCGTAACCTTCTACTTTCTTTAGCTTTTAAAACCGAAATTCATACAATTTGATAAGAAAGTTTTTAGCCAATGCAATAAGTTCAAGTAACTGCATCAGAATATCGATAGTTTGAAATACGTGGAAAATACCCAATTGACGAGGGGTTAGAATCCAGAGGGGACTTGAAAATCTCAATCTCGCCATACTAAAATCGACGTATTATCATTATCCGAATTATTTACCATTTAAAATGCTCGAAGGTTAATAAGTATTCACCTTTCACCATCAAATGTACGGTCAGTTAAATACTTAGGTGTGACCCTTACTCAGGACCTGTCTTGGGGGAAACGCGTCAGGAAAATCTGCGGACAGGCTAGTCGCAAATTGGTATTTATCAAAAGAGTATGAGGAAAATGCGACGAGAAGGTTAAAGAGCGATGTTATTTTTCACTCGTGATACCTCACTTGGAGTTTGCCGCTAGCATATGGGGCCCTTACGAAGTAAGACTAATCTCAGAAATAGATCGAATACAGCGGAGAGCAGCAAGACTTGTGAAAAGTTGTCACGATAAACTTAGCTGTGTTACCGAATTGTTGAAGGAATTGGGGTGGGAATCTCTAACTGATCGAAGGGAGAAATACAGGTTAAATCTTTTGCGCAAGTTCGGAGCAGACAGTTTTTTGCCGGACGTTCAACATATATTGCTAGAGCCAACGTAAATACTACGGTAGAACCGATCACAGGAATAAAATAAAGGAAATTGACTGCAGAACCGATAGGTATAAAATGTCATTTTTCCAACGTCCAATAAGGGATTGTAATTGTTGTGATAGATCAATCATATGAAACTCCCACCCTCAATAGGTGCTTAGAATTTTCACTTGTGCTTAATAACACAACATCATTACTAACACTTCACACCGCCCGATTTGTCCGGAATTATATTATTTTGTTCTCTGCGTGAAGTAGAATCTTGTAGCATTCATAAATTAACAGTATTAGTAATATTAACCACTAGATGTGTGTATAGCATTGTTCTGCATGTTCATTTACGTATCACTCTCCCAGTTTCCGATTGGACTGCGCTCTGTTCTCCTGCCTGCTTTATGGCCTGCGCCTAGCAGCCGGGGGAGCGTGCGAGGTTCTGATTTGTGCTGGGACGAGAGCTGCATGCCTGGTGTGGAATCACCCCGTGCCACAAACCCTAGTGGTGGCTTGCACAGTACTTCGTAGATGTAGATCACGTGTACATTGTACCATTGGATTAGGCTCTTCTATTGTTTAGTAATTTAATTATTCTTTTGGAAATCCTCTTACTATTAAGCAGGTCATTATGATTACATTTGTTTTAAAGTTGTACCTCTAGATTATTTTCTATTCCTAATCCCTTCATATAGTTATTCTCCTGAAGAATCATATCCTTACCAACCTCAGGGTCGCTACAGTCTTGGAAAACCAGGAATACCTGGAAAAGTAATGGAAAATGGGAAATTAGTCTGGAAATTTGCTTTTCAAAGTCAAAATATGATTGTATTCATAAGTGAGTGGCACCTTCTTAGGCACTGTCTGCTGGTGTGTGGACGCGATGGTTTTAGTACCGTCTCTGAATGAGGCATTGGAACTCTTTATTTGGCGTTTATAGAGGAATTATGCCCCTAAAATAAACCTATCGGTCTTATTCTTGAAACTCGTGCTGAGAAAGGCAATATCTGTTTCTCCTGTGATTGCGTTCAGGTAATTCGTGGCCCTAGTCGCGACGGAGAGCTAAGAATAATATACTTTGAAAAAGGAAGCCGATTTTCCCCCTGAGCGATAGTGGCGGTGCTCTGTTTGCTGTAAAACCATATTTCCTCACAATACATGCGCTAATGTGTTGTGCTTCTATTCTTACGCCTTAGTTTAAGAACACGCCGTGCATGTTTTCAGCATAAGTCTTGAATCTCTGTCCGTTTATGTAGTTGCAAAATACATAAATACTAACCGTCCCTTTTACATTAGTAACATCTATAGTGTGGTGTATGCTTGTGAGGCTTCGCCTCGTGACAAGCATTAGCGATCTATGCTAATGCATCAATAATTGTAGTTACGCTAACTTCAGGGTATAGTGTAATGCATGTTGGTGACTACTCACCCCCTGCCACACCCTGGAGGTGGCTTGCAGGGTAAGTTGTTGGTGTAGATAGATTAAAATGCATTTCAAAGAATGGAATCTTCACCCGGAAAATGAAAATGTTGGCCTGGAAAACTGGAAAAGTCCTGGTATTTTTTTTCTGCTCTGTAGTAACCTTGAAACTACCCACCTTTGGCGAAGTTCGTCTGTCTCGCACTCAAATAGTCAAAGCAGCCTGCACGAGGGGGCGGTGTGCGCCTTAACCGTCCCGGGCGAATTACTTCTTTCATCCGCCCATTCCGCTCTCACCCTCCACCCGTGGCGTCACACGTTCGTGGAATTCGTAATTCGCGTGGCCGCTCGCAAGATGTTCGGGGTGCTATTAAAGGCGAGTGTGTCGGTGGGGGATGGGTCGCAGGGCAGGGGTGGAATCGAGCACCGGGGAGATGTTATCGCACAATTGTTTGGTCGCATCTTGTGTGTGTGAGTGTACGAGTGGAGAATTTGGGATCACTTCGTGGAAAATTGTGATCGGCTGTCGGGTGAACAGTTATCGAGAGAGGGGACAGGTGGTTCGCAAGGTATAAAAAAAATATTTCCCCCAGATGAGGAGTGGAATGTGTTGATTTACTTTTATGCGCCGTAAAAAACGGAGGTGGTCCCTACTTGATGCGGTATTAAAGACGGATTGAGCGATGGGTATATATATTTTTTTTCAAGTTTCAGGTAATGGTAGGAAAGTTTTGCGTTGACAGAGTACTTGTTGAGAGTTCAGGATAATTTTGTCAACGCAGTCCTCACTATGGCGGGCAATCCGTGTATATTTACCTGTTTCGTTATGATGAATGCGTGTGGTGCGTCTAAGGCTCGGGCGGCGTAACTGATGGGTCTGCCGTCATCGTTTTTCGTGGGTGTGAAACCGCGATCACAGAAATATATTTTTTCGTGTGTAAATGAATCTAATCAAAATGCGTGAGTAGCCAATTTTCAATGTATTGCGTTTTGAGAAGTCTGACCGTAAAAAATGTTGCTTACAAGCAGTGAAAGTTTATTCGGATATTTAACACGAATAGCAAAAGAAGCTCTATGATCAGGGTGCTGCACTTGTCATGGCCTTAAATGGTCTCAATTGGTGAGGTATTTTTTTTTAAATTTCCGAGGGTTAATTGTCTGCCAGAACGTCTGTATTTATTTCAAGTAATTATCGGTGGTGGAGATGGCAATAACGCATCTTCAGGGTTGTGTATTAACGGTGGGCCCGGATACGTTAATTGTCTTTTGGTGCGGTCGCTTCCTTGAGTACATTGCAGTAATTTATTTGCATGTTTATCCCTTCACACTTCATGCCAAATATCTGCGCAAGTTGTTATTGTTTTACTGGTGTTGATAAGGACTCCTCTCCGCCTTCTCAAAACTGCATCCGATTCATAGACCAGGAAGCCTTCCACCTTTCCCCCACCATGTTGTAGCACTGAAACCCATTTCCTGAACGGTAGGTGGGATTAGTTCTTTGATCCAATACTTTTTCTTACTTTTTCACAAATTCGTAGGGTATTACCTCGGAAAGTCATTTCCTTGTAATGCTTTATTGTTGGTCGATTTAAAGCGTTTGCCACGTAGAAATTAAAAAAATTAAGAGCGCACCTCCAGGTTTAGTTGCGTTTCCCAACAGAATTATTAATAGCTTCGTATAGTGATGTAGGTGATATATTTCCCGTCATTACTTCGAAAAAAGCGTTAATTTTGGAATACATACGTGGTGTATTATATCTTGGTCACGACAGTGTAAGTATTGCGTTAATTGCTGACAAAATTTCAATGTGCTGTGAGAAAACAAGTACCTCGGTAGCATTCGATCAATTTCTCACTTCCATCCATATTGCCATAAAAATTTGATTCCAAATTCGGTAACCTGTAGCTCTTTATTGGGTGAGATTATGGCTGTGCTAGGTTAGAACTGAACTTCCCGAGCCTGTTTCTCTTGTGAGCGACTGAGCTGAATTGCCGACATTGTTTGGGTTCTTAATGCGTAAGAACTAGTTTATTCCGCTGACAGTGCGCTAGTTATTCTGCTCTTTATCTTGATTTTGATAGAACATTAAGGCAGAAGTAGCTATTTCTTTCAAGATGGATTCTGCTGGAGGCGTGTATGGAACAAGTTTTTGATTTTCGTGCAAATTTCCCTTCGATTGTATCCTCGTAATTGGACTCCCAATTTTGTTCTAATGGTTATTGCCATCATCTGCTATTTCTACCTTAAAGATTTCTCCTTATATTATATGCATATCTTGGGACGCTCCTTTTGTATAATTTGTTTCTGCAGTCTAGGGTAATTAGATGTAATTATTTTCCTATTTGCCCTGCCGACACCGCATTAATAGCCATAATTTCTTTGCATTTTGTAGAATATAGTGTAGTTTTTTTGGTAAAAACACACCAGCCATGCACCCTTGGGGTGGCATGTTTTGTATTTTGTAGATGAAAAGGAATGAATAGTGTGAGAGGAATGGGTAGACACAGAAAGTCAACGTTGAATGCGGTGAAAGTGGCTCAAAAAGAGAAGGAATGTTAGGAGTTATCAGAAGAGGCGGTCGTGTATGAGGCAATGTGTGAGTGTAGTAGAGGTATACGAGAAAAGAACAGTGTGGAGGAAGTTATTGAAGCGGAGTCAACACCGAGAATTAAATTGTTTTGCTGTGCCAACCCCGAAAGAGAATGGCGTGATGTGTATTTATTTCGGAGGCTATGATTCTACAGCTTTTCTTCAGGACGAAGTAACCAAGTCTGTGAATGTGATTCCATAAGTTGATTTAATGAACGGCAGGATGTCATCTTTTTCAACGGGTATCCCTGCTTTAATAATCAGTGCACACGCCTGCTTCTCATACGCGCCGGATTGAAGCGGCGTAGTATCGTCGCGCCCGCCGCCGTGAGAACGGCAGAGACTACCCTCCACGATGAGGAAACCAAGCGTGCCTCTCTGCTTTCTGCCCGTGCGCTCCGCTTTGAAACGTGCCATGGCGGAGAACACGAGACAGCCCCCGAATAGTGTTTTCTCACGCGGCCCATAGGTGGTGGCACCTCCTGCGACCTTGCCTCCCTCCTTCCCGCACCTCTCCCCTCACCATTCTTCTTTTCTTCCCCGCCCTTCTCCCCTTTGCACCGCCCCTTACGGAACGTCAACACCCCGGGAGAGAGGGAGAGAGCGGGTAGGTTTCGAGGCCACGCCCACCGGTGGGCGGGGATACCGGGGGACGTTGGCCATTGGGGTCCGTCACCCAGGAGGGGTGGGCCGTGCCCGGTGAAATATAAGAGGGGTGGGACGGTTCGGGAATGAGGTGACGGGATGGGGAGGGGCGTACGGCACGGCCTGTGTGGGTGAACTCCGGGCCCCGGGAGTGGGGATTTTGATAGGGATAGGTGCTGCAGAGGAGGGATTAACGTTTTATAATTCGTGATACAGGGTAACGAAGTCGTGCGATTAAGGAAGGGAGGACATAGTGAAAGGAAATGGCCGAGAGGGTCACTTTCAGAGACGTTCGCCTGAAGTTACGTGATAAAGGCTCTGCTTTTTTTAGTAATTAATTAATTCAGCATAACATTCCTTAAAACGGCGTATGCTAGAGGTGGTTGCGGGAATATGAGATTTTCAGGCCCCGGGATGAGCCCCTGTTATCATAGCAACGTCAGGTTTCTTGTCGACCGTCTCTCAGGCCAAGTCGCAGGGAGTGGTTTGCAGGGGGGGTCATTGTCGAGGGTGTTCGGCGTTTCATGGATAAAGCTGGATCAGGGTAGGGATTATGCTTGTAATTCGTGATCTAGGAATGGCAAAGACTTGTTAGAGTTGGAGTAGTAACACTGGTGTTCGTGCATGGTCCGGGGGATCAATCACTGAGGCCTTGGCTGGGAATCACGTGACTTAGGTCACAGTTTTTTAAATTGTTTCTGCGGTGTTTTGCAAGAGAGACTAAAGTTATTTGTAGCAACTTCGGCCGGAGTTAGTTCCAGGCCCAACAGTTTTTTTTTCAAATTTAAGATTAATGAGCTCTTCGATTACTCAATCTAAAGTCATTGAACCCTTACAACGGTGAGCATTTTGTTAGTTTTGGTGTCGACGTATATTTCCGTCCAATATTGTCGGACGCGCTCTAGAAAAGGCATCGTCAATTTTGTTGAACCTTACAGACTCTCAATACCCTACCCTGATAAATCTAAGAAAGTACTGGTTAAATAGCAATATTGTATGTTCATGTCATTCAGCGACTGGTGTGTAGTCGCTATTTTATTGATATGGTAGGCATCATTTTATCGCAGAAATTCTTACTTGTCGGCAGCCTAATTATTGTATATATGTACTCTAATGTGATTTAAACAGCCTAATTCTAGGACCTCACGTGCAATTACGCCTAGAAATAACCTCCCATATAGCGTTCGGCTTCCTTTTTCGCTGCTTTAATGTCCAATCTACATCTACGTCCACAGAATACCCTGAAAGCCACCTCACGGGTGTGTGACGGGGTGAGTAGGCACCAACATACATTACATTATACCCTCAAGTTAGCCGATCTGGAGTAAGGCAAGGCCGCATCTGTCGCATTAGCATATTAGCGTTAATGTCAGACTAGGCCAAAGAAGGTGTGTCTATTCTTTTGTATACCTACACCAACCAGTGTGAATACATTATCTGGATTGATTTATTATCATTTAAATGAGTGTATTGAATTCTGCGAGTGGTAATGTTGCTGCTGAGGTAAGTTCCACTACCTCGTGGAACCCCTTACGTGCCTCGGAGCTGCTTGATCTTTTGCATTCCTCCTGCCACAGCATCGTAAAGAAACTGAGCTCCTTGTAGCGAGTTGAGCAAAGGTCCAGCATATTTCCAGTGCCGCCTTTTGGATCGAAGAGGGGTTTCTTCACGATAACCTAGTAGTCGGAAGGCTGGGCTATTCATTACGCTGGGAGAGCGTCGGAGTGTGGAAGACCCCATCCAGGTTGTATTTCGGGCGAAAGTAGCTTGGGTGTCAAGAGAAGAGCAATGCCTGTACAGGGAGCGTTTATGGAAAGGAAAGTGATACGAGGGATTCGATTAAGTAAAAAAAGTCAGCAAAAGATCGTTGAAAACTTTAACACGGAGAATAGCGTTTTATGGTTTCCTAACTTGGTGTTAGTATGTACACACAAAGAAGATTAGCGCCTAATAGCGATTGATGAGGTTTGGAGGAGGATGAAGAAAAAGCTTGGGTTGTGAAGAAAGCAAGTGAAGGATTTGTTTTCCCGGCGAGTGATGCTGATGAAGTACTCTCTGTTATAGTCCTGATGACAATGGCAGAATCAGCCTTCGTAACGTCGACAACAGTCGTTTTCCTGACCAAAAAGGACTTAATCAGAAGATTAGCAGTGTTAGATAAGGTAAACTCAGACAGGATATCGGTTTGGTAATTCGAACGACGCATAAGTGGTAAAAGGGACTTGTTCAGGTAGGGAAGTATTGTTAGTAGAATGCTTCGATAGGAGTTAGGGTATCGGGTATTAAAGTTGAGATGATGGAGATAAAAAGTCGTTTTGAACACAAAGGAAGAGTAAAATACGAAGAGATGGCCAGGGGAATGTTTTGTGTGTGAAGGAAAGTTTCGTGTGTGAAGGAGTGCTAAATCACCTACCGGTAGTAGCGGATGGCGTTCAGCGAAACCTATGTGTAGGTATTTGGTATTATTGTTCTCCAAAATGATGTAGACACGAGCTTGAGACAGTCTCTCATCAATGGATCTTTGTATTTTCATGTGAGGCGCTTCAATTCCCAGGAAATTTTCTTTTTGGGTAATCTATGCGTTATGGAAATTTGAGGTATTATCGTCATGTTAAGTATAAAACTTACAGTGGTGAGCGTGGCATAACTGCCTCATCTAAGAGCAACCGTACAGATTACTTATAACGTGAACTAAATTATAATATAGTACGATGCTTATTCTTTTAATCACGCCTTCCGAATTCTGTGGCCAGGCGTATGGTGTGTTGTTAAACTGTAAACAGAGGGGATGAGTTCGGGTCACACCAAGTTGACACATTCCCATGGTCCGCCTAAAGAGGCACTTCAAGAATTCAACTGTATACCAGGCCCCGTGGAGGAGCTGGACTGACAGCTACATTAGTGTACACATAGCAGAGGAGGGGCATGTTTCTGCCCTCCAAAATTGCTGAATCACCATGAATCAGCTCTGAAAGTGCTCTCTATATTTTGTCGTTGGATGACAAATTATGTGGAATGAGTAAGGTTGAAATTTTTTATGTTGAAGGGTGTGAGGAATGGGAGAATTTTAGATGGAAAAGCCGTGTACAAATGGCCAATCAAAAGCCTGCCCTAACTGGTAGATCACGATTAATAACAATGTATGTGGTAAATAATAGGTTCGTAATTATAGTATATTTATTACTCCACAATTATAGCACAGTACATTTTTATATAGATTATTTGGAGATTTAGGCAGCCTCAAAGGTCACAGATCTGTGGGGAGACTGCCTTCCACACATTAAATGCATTGCTGTTATTGAAACAAAAAAATCCCTATAATGAGCATATGTAACAATTAACTTAATACCATTTCCTTTTGCGCCAATTGTGAGCAATTATAAATAATATTCAATATTACTTCATCGAGCTTTCCACATGATATATTCTCTGGCTTCAGTACTTGACGTACTTGTGAAATATTCATCATTACAATCGAACAAGATAAATAAGGACTATTTACGTAGATACTTCAAATCGTATCGGGATTGTGTTTCGCGGAGGATGTTTAAAAAAAAATAAAAAAAACTTTTATTGTAATTAAAATCAGTACCTACGGACTTATTTTTATGGTCTATTTTTCTGTGTGCCTATGAAAATGAAAAGGCTGTATAGAAACAATCGATGAAATATAGCCTTAGTGTTCTTTCTGTTAGTATAGATTTTGATTGACCAAATTTACTACATTACCATTTCCCACTTAAAGTTTTCACGCTCTATTCATCCATTCTACTCAGCATTCCTTCTACATTTCTTCATGCCATCTAGCACCAATCAGAGAGACTGAGCATTTTTGAATATAAGTAATACCTAAATAAAGTTGTCTTCGAACAGATATGGTGGAATTGATTCATTAGGAATGAAATTACTTAGCACTTTTCCACCTTTTTTTTAAAGTGAAAAATTACTGAGTAATTTCATTCCTAATAAGTAATACCTATTCAGCATTTTAAGAACATTCATTTCCCCCGCTGTCCCCACCCTAACCGGCAGAAGGATGTAATTAGTAATTGGCTGGTTAGTTAGGGCGGTAACTGGCGTCCGTTCCTAAGGATATATGTAAGTAGGTGGGTATGGAAAGGGATTCTCAGGAGGAAGAGCAGAGAGTAATTTTCTCTAAAGTACACGAGTGTTATTCTTTACAGACCTCGGACGAAAAAATAACTAGCCACTGCATTGGCTTGTTCTGCGGCTAGGGCCCTGCAGTCCTACCTCCCATCCGACGAACGAAGTTCTCTCTAATCAGTTATGCGAGTAAGGATCTGGATTCTGTAAATTATTTATATATTTAAGTTTGCACAACAACAGCCGCTATGCCTTTTACTGGGTTTACTGAAATAAATTAATCAATTCAAGCAACTTATACGTAACAAAAGGTTGAGGTAACAAAAACTACTAAACAAATAACATGCAGTTGGCTATTCATGGGATGAATCTATTTGTAAGTTGTAGCGTATTAGTGTGAGGTAAAACTGTTTTTTGGAGAGGCGTGGTCAACTATGCATCATTACGGGGATTCAAACCCGAGCCTTCGGAATGGCAAGAAAATACGTGTCAGTCACACCTACCCGATTCTCAATAATATTTATTTATTTAATGAAAAAGTCCCAAAAAACGGCACAAAGGCTTATTACATTGGTCGACAAGCAAAAAGATAGGAATTTTACAAAATATACCCTAAAAATCTAAAACATAACAGAAAAATACATTGGAAAGAAAGCTTGGTATTGGGATTTATGGACAAGGAGATGGGATAGAGGGAGTCATCTTGGCAATATGTTTTCTGAGGACTGGTTTGAAAACGGAGGGTGTGGAGAAGAGGTCAAGGGAGGGTAATTGCGAGGCTAGGGAGTTGAAAGTTTTCGGGATACGGTAGAATAGGGAGCGCTGGGACATTGAGAGTCTGAATTTGGTAATGTCAAGGAGGGAGTTATTGCGTAGGGAACGAGGAGGAACATGAAGAGGAGAGAGAGGAAGAAGGCAGTTGGTACGGAGAGATCCACTCCAAATATAATTTATAGTAAAATTTATCATCACAAATCGTGTAATCCAAAGATTGATTGGCTTCAGCTCTCCAATTTTCCCTCTTCCCTGATAGATGTTTTTCATATCCCATATCATCTGGACACCGTATTTACCCCTCGGTTTTTTTCGGCAGGACTTTCCATTTCATTTTCTCGTAGTTCAATTGCTCACTATACAAAGTAGATTTCAATTCAAATGAAACGAGTTCATTATTTTGCCTAGTTTAATGTTTCGTCAAAAGAGTGCCCGACGGTGAATCTCCCGCGGGTGCCGGGTGCGTTTGCCGGGGATCCTGCGAGGCCTGCGCCCCCTTCGTTGTTCGCATCTCATCTACATCTACGAAGTACCGTGCAAGCCACCACTAAGGTGTGTGGCACGGAGTGATTCCACACCAGCATGCAGCACTCGTCCCAGCACAAACCAGAATCTCGCACGCTCCCCCGGCCGCTAGGTGCAGGCCAAAAAGCAGTTAGGAGATCAGTGCGCAATCCAACCAGAAATTGGGAGAGTGATACGTAAATGAACATGCAGAATAATGCTATAGACACATCTAGTGGTTAATATTACTAATACTGTTAATTTATTACCGCAATCTCGGGCGAGGTTATGTGGCCCTGGATTCTTCGGGGGTACGACGTGCCCCCGGAGCCATGGGATGGTTGGTTGGTTATTATGAGAGACGATCGGCAGCTGGGGCCATTTGCACCTAAGGTGGCTGGGTCAATGAGATTAGGGTAATCAGGGAATGGAGGAAGAGTGGGGAGAAAACCGTCGTACACATTAGCTAACTCTAAACTAAAGGCGCAGCGTGGGAGACGGTTTAACGTTCCATCCAGCGGACTGAGCTCTCATTTAGAATTATTCTCCACGTAGCACCCATGAAAGTATTGAGATTCAATTAAAAAATCAGCCACCGCCAGTATTCAACTCTAGCCTATAAATGTTTCAACGCAATGATAATGCACCTAGAATTTATATTTTATTCCTTCTAATACCTTTTCCACAATTGGGATTCGCCTCCGTCGGACTTAAGCGTATGTAATGAAAGGTTTCTGGTTCTACTTTTTGGTAATACATGTCAAAAAAGAAAGAAAACACTTGTATCTCCACATGATTTTAATAGATCGACTGCGGTTTCAGCATGAGCGTCATTATCATAACTTTTTTCTTATGTATTTGCATGGGATCCGATGACCTGTGGTATCTATTCGTAGCATCTCGGGCGAGGGGAGCCGACACTGGGTTCCGCGGGGGTGAAGAGGCCCCAGGAATACCCTGCTTACCCATTTTCGAAGTGCACTTAACAATTTCGGCCGCGGTGGTGGCGGGGTAAAGTCACTGACCGCCAGTTCAAGGGTGCGGGTTCGAATCCCTCCTGGGTATGGTTTCACCTCCTATGGCATGTATGTGTGTGTTCGTCTGATGATACCTGTTATAATGGCTGAAGTAAAAGGCCCTCGAGGCTGATTTCAGGATTATGTGAAATAAGTGAGCATTACAGTAATAGTGCAAAACATAGGCTTATGTTCCTGTATGGGTTATAAATTGTTCAGTGCATTGATCATGCATCTATTCTTTATTTTCATTTTTCCCCGAAAACAGTAGAAAATGCCATCGAGTAACGAGTGCATCGAGTACAACCACATATGATAAGAGATGAACACGGAATCATGTCATGGGTGGTGACTTATCCATCCAGGAGGGACTCAAACCCCGCGAATCTGGGATAGCAGGCGAGGAGTCGCCGCATCCGGGGCCGACAAATTGACTTCATCTGATACCCTTTACCACGATAGAGAAACGCTTTCCGCGGGCCGTATGCGTTCGCCTGAGATCCTAGGACCCGTGCACTCCCTTGTCGTTCGCATCTGGGGCGAGGGGGTACAGCCGGCCCCGGAATCCGCGGGGGAAGAAGGGGCCCCCGAAGTCACCCAGTAAACCTATTTTCCTACCCCGCGCGCGCCCCCCTGTGCGCCGCACCCCGCCGTCCGCACGCGAGAGGGGGTCGATGGGGCCCCGGCTCCCCGCGAAAGCGCATGCACTTGCAATCCCCCCCCCCCCTGCCCCGTCGGCCGTCCAATCGTGCCGCACTTTCACTTTCTATCCAGCCTCCTCCCCCTGCACCTCCTTTGGCTCCCTCTCTCCCATTCCTCTCTCACACCATCCCCCTACTCGTCCTACCCCGACCCACCCCACTCCTTTATTCCGCCCACCCCACCCTCCCGAGGCACGTGCGATCGATCGGCTCAGGTGCTTGAACTTGGCTTCCCGCTCCCCGCACCCAAAAGGCACCCGCGGAGCCTCCTCTCCCTCCTGACCCCCCACACCACGGAACCCCAACGACTCAAGTGCCTTCCTCCTCATCATGGAATTCCCTCGCCCCGTCTTCCGATTCGCATCCACGCCCCTCTCCCTCTCCCGGTTTACACCAGCCTCCTCTTTGCCTATCCCTAGATCGAGCATGATACACCTTGTTGTGTGGGGCGTGAGTTTCTTGACCTCTTCGCTCCGCCACGGGGCCCTCATAGTCCTCTCGATCATTTTCACCCATCCTTTCCTTCCCGACGGTCGTCACCTGGCCTTTATGAAGTCTCGCCTTGTTTGTTGGGGCCGTCCTGAGGCTTAGCTTATGCCTACGAGTGTTTGCTTTTTTTTTACTTCCGCTTCCCATCCAATCGACTTTTTTCTCTCTCGATCCTTCTAAATGTTCGTCTGCGACGAAACTCTCGCTTGGAATCTATTCTTTAAAAGCCCCGTCGCGGAGTTCGTAGTGTTTTTGTTTTCTCTAAGCAAAGATCGCGAAGTGTTTCAGGCGTTCTACATTTTGTTGACAATATGGGCTCTTCATTTTGAGACCACGTCGTACACGACGCAGGAGATTTTCTTAGTTTTAAGACTTAAGAGACCAGACAGTGTGGTTATAGCGATTCACGTTTTCTCGGTGTTTGCCTTAAGCGGTAGATGTGAGGAAAGCATAGGAACCCATTTCAATGTCCTTGGTGTTATATCTTGCAAAAGTTCTGACTCATTACTTGAGCACATGCCTAGAGAACGTAGGGTCTGAATAGCGTAAGGGCTTTCGTTTCCCAAGTAAATCTCCAAATGTACTTGTTATTTCCCAAGTAAATCTCTTTCAAGTCCAAGTAAAATACTTTCCCAAGTAAATCTCCATACTTATTATCATAGGCCGTAGGTGCGATGTTGCCAATAGCAGTATGATATTTCAAATAGTGTTATGCAGTATACTGCACTTCCATCAGTCTTCCAGTATGCAGATACTATTCCCTAAAGTAACTTCCTAAAATTTTTCTTGGCGTTGGATATGTTTGCCTACGTGGCCTAGAGGTGAGCATAAGGAAGTGTAGGTTTGGAAAAAGCGTTCTCCATAAGGCCCTTACTGCCAACTAAATATGTAAATACTCGGGACTGCTCTAGCTTCACTAGGGAACGAAATAGTTCCGCCCACTCCTCCTCGGCTCCTTTCATCGGTGCCTCGTCGGACGCATTACGTTGTCGGCGTTGATTTATGGACGCAGGAAAATGGCTATACGAGGTCTAGGTGGCGACCGACTGGATGAAGAAAGGAGATTACGAGACGTCAGGGAATCGCAAAACTCGAAAATATTCGGCAAAATTTTGGAAGGAACTTTGCGGAAGCGTATCATTGTTGGGGGTAGGTTCGTGGAAACTTGAAGCGTCTCGTGCAAGTTACGTCGACGTTCTCTTACGATCAAAATCATTTGTTGGTGTCTTCTATTGTATTTGTTGTTGAAATTTCACTACTCTTACTACTTTGAACGCCGAAGACACTACGGAAAATGGTTTAACGATGGAAAAAGAGAGATACCAGTATGAACGAATTCCGTAGCACAGCTGGAGGTTCAGATGAGCTCGAGTCTGCGTATTCGCTGACGAAAGTTCTTTCGAAATACGGGATTGATTTTCAACCACTCCCGGAAGCAACACTGAAGGCCTTTTACATTGAAACATAAAACGAAGTACGCATATCCACGCAGGCAGGATTAGAACCCATGACCTTTACTTGTTAGTAGGCGAGGACTTAACCCCGACGCCAGTGAGGGCGACAAAGGGAACAGGGTAAATGTGAAGAAGGTAATTGTGAGGTGATAACACTGGTTGGTATTCGTTGCAGTCTATATGGCTCCTGTGGCGTGCTGGGTGCGTTGTGGATTTTGTCATTTACACCTAAGAAACGGAGGTCGTTACGCGAACAATGGATCTGTTTTGTTTCTCAAGCCGGAATCATTCGATCATTTTTCACGGGTATACATGTTCATGCAGTGCGGCAATGATATGCCAAATTATGACGTAAGTGTCGCGGTGTCGCGATCATTTTCAGGGTAACTGGCAATGATAAGGGAGCCTTCTTTTAAGCATTAGCATTTGACTCTGTCCTTTTCCTTATTGAAAAACATAGCTCAAATGATCCCTATACTTTCTCGTGAAAAATGACCTTGTGAATCAAGCTTTATAGGTCCTCTCACCAGCCAGGAGCTAAGTATGAATTACTACGTTACTCTTAATCCCATGGCCACCAATGCGCGGGTTGAAATTTGGCCTCCGCAACGCGCTTCCTTTACTGAACTCTTATCTTATGCCTCTTCCTCTAATGCACCTATCCTGGTGAGGCCAGAGTTCGGTTCTCTCCTCCACTGCAGCTTTTATGCCATTGTCTTTGTATCAGTTTATGATCCGTCTGTTGTGGTTCCTATTCCATTTTCATTTGAAATTATCATTCCTAAATGCATTCACGCTATTAATTTATAGGTGAATACAGGGTGGCCACCCCTCCCTGAATTAATTGAAAATCGGTAAAACTCCTTGAAAGTGCTACAAGCTTAAAAGCTCTGGGGTTCCTACTTCACTGTCGAGTAATTTGGAGATTTATCTTTGATTTTTCAGATAACAATAACACGGAATATTGCTCGGTTAATTTTTTGAAAATGCATTAACATCCCGTTTCAAGTTGTTGAGGTGGTGGCTGTTTCACACTAAATCATGGAATCGTTATTTAGGCCGATAATTTATAACTAATGCTTTGAAAATTTATTTATTATTTTATAATTTAGTTTTGCTTGCGATTTGTGTCCAATATTTTAAGCTTCTTGTTGTAGAAATTTTTCTGTGTCCCAAACGGAGGCAATGCTCTACGCCGTGACGTGTGTTGTTGCTGTCATGGGCGGTATAAAGACTGATTTTTTTAAACATTTTATGTATATTTATTCAGTTATTTATGAAATTATCCTAATTAAGTGTCGTTGAGTTCAAAGTGTTTTTAAGGAGGATATTCATTCATTGAGAAAATAGATGAGACACACCTACCTGTGACGCCCCATTACATTACAAACTATGTACTTGAAAAACGTGATTATCCTCCTAGAAAACCCGGATATCTCATTGGTTTTGAAAGTAGAAATCTACTGGCCACCATTTGAAAATCATGTGTAATAAGCGTGAGAGCAATGAGTGTGTGGTACGTAAGTAGATTTTATTGCTGTTGTTGAATGCAAGATACATTTTTGCGCATACTCAGGGAATCGTGGAGCTGCTCTTTTCAGTGCTGCTGTAAATTCATCTTTGCAGTGATCAAAATCTTGATTATTTGGATACGTATTACCGTAGGCGCACGATGAACTTGTCGAGCCATAAGAGTAGCTCTCGGGCGAGTGGAAGTGCTTCTCGGAAACGGCGACAAAGGTTTTCTGTTACACTGGTATCATTATCGCAATCAAAAAGACCGTCAATCACAACTTATTTCATCGGTTCCCTACGTGCGTCGGGGAGAGAGAGAGAGAGGTTGTAAACCGAAAGTGAAATTAATTCGGTGCCGATAAGAATTTTATTATTTTATCCGCAGAGTAAAGAATTCCAATCCCCGGGAAAAATTAGTATTGTTGCTATCTTGCGCGCGTATTTTTTTTGGTGGCGCAAATCTTTTTCCCGCAGTCAACGCGACATGCGCGGGAAACATTTTCCTCCCCCCCCCCCCAGTTGGTTGGATTCACGCCACGTCAATCGTTGCGGTCACTCCACGCACAAAGTCAAAACACTCCACGCACGGGCTTTGCCCGTGCTTTTGCGTTTATGTTTGCCCGCTTACTGAGCCGTCCCCGGTTGCTGGAGAAAATATGTTCAGTTGTCTCTCCCCGTGCCGCAATTACAGAGGGTGCGGTAGAGTTGAGTATCCTAAAGCTATAAAATTATGGATTAAGAAACCAAAACTGACCTCTCCAGTACATGGAAGATAGTGGGTAAACATGTTTCTAAGAGAAAAAATATGTATTTACATTTATTTTAGCGAGTTTGAGCCATGTAAAGCCATCATTTGTGATGTTCTATATAATACTACAGTGTTCTAATGCGTCATATTATCCCAAATTGCCTCGGTTGTCGCCATCGGTGGAGGACAAACGTTGTCCGTATTTAACTAATCGAGAACTTTATAAGATCCCTGGGCTGGAATGTGAGGCACGGCGATGAAGGTCAATTCAGGTATGCGCTGCAGCCAGTCTAGCTACCGAGGCGTCATTCTACCCTGTGGATTTTTTGAGGAGCATGTAGTTTAGGACTGCCGGACATATGATGTCACAGAAGCAGTCCAAAACGTGCGCTTTATGCCGCCGCTGTCCTCGAGATTAAAGCCAAACATGGAACACAGCGAAGTGTTCGCTCTTTTGATGATTGTTGAGGATACCGGGACTAATATAGTATATATAGGTCACTCATTGAGTGATTCAACCCGAAGGTTGGTTTGAATAGTTGAGGGTAGAGGTCTTTCCGGAACTAAGCTACAGGCGTGTAAATTTCACACATTCAGGGTACAGCTCTCGCGAAAGCTAATGGCGTTCGGATGCGCGGCCTTTGTGTTGTCCACGTCATTTAAATTCCATTTTTTGAAATGCACTCATGCATGGCACAAATGCCATGTCTTCGCATTCCCCTACGTCCCTTTTCCCTACCCCTTCCACCAAACTTTACTCCTCCACGAAGACGTCTTCTGCGCATCCGAACGCCATCCGGGGGGGTCTTAAGGCTTCACCCGGGTTTGAACCCTGGACCCTTCGATCAGTAGCCAAGCGCTCTACCCACTAGGCCACCACGCCCCTTATAGTATAGGTATGTCCACCTGTTTAACGTAGCAATGAACATAATTAACTCTCTCGGAGCAATAATTGTCAGTATTTTTATGGATTTTTTTTATCTTGATGATGAAATACGATAATTAACAGCTGCTTCGCAAACCTTTAGTACTCAGTTGGCAAACACGGCCTACAGTTGGTGCTGATACTCCTGTCAATGGTAATACACCACTCCTTGACGGGAAGACGACGGAAAACAGAACGCCACCGTAAATTTCTGTCACGTCAGGAAATGTCGATCGTAATATTGCTCTTATGGATGTATACACAAGAAACGAAGTCCCCGTGCTCTTGAATAAAACTGACATTATCAAGAAAATATGGCACGTCCTATATAGCTTCTGATTACTTGTACTATCCACCTGCTCTGTCTCTGAATCTCTACCCTAGCTTCTCTCCTTCTCCATGCAAGGTATTTCATCGTGTGTGAGCCCTCTTTGCTTAAATCGTAAGCGTTTGCGAGTTATAAGTTTTCAGTCGAGTTCACAGACTTGGAGATTTAGTCCCCGTGTTTACTAAGCCACCCGGAATTTGTAGCGGGTTGATGCAACAAAAATCGTAGCGTTTTTTGTCTTTACTAACATGTCTTTACGTCTTCTTCGACTCCAAACCGGCAGAGGCATGGAATCGAGAAACTACCCTAGCGTTTGAAATAGAGTCATAGGTCAAGGGGTAGAAAATATTACTGATTGATTTCTGTATCTTATTTAACTCAAATATAAACTTTTTCTCTACCCAAACACGCTGCGAACTAATGCATCTACTTATAGCATGACGCTCTATCCAGGCAACATATGAATAGATGTTAACATGGCTTCGAATCGCTGAGAGCTGAATATTGAGCCGATACATCTAGAGACGGGGGCTATAGTGCGCAGGAATGTGGAGGAATTGTTATAATTAGTTGGCCATTGCTCTGATAATTATTCGATTTTTTGTTCGTTTACTTTGAATACCTTTCACTTGTTGTCAATTCTAATTTGAATTGCTCCTTAGTTGGGAGTTTATCTTTGCAGCCTTTCGTTAGAATTTCTGTATGTGGTTAAAACCGTTCTTAACTCTTCACAGCATTATTAGCAATGCCGTAAACGATGGAGAAAAATAGTGTTATTAGTTACCTTGCTGTAACATCGGAAATTTTCTTTCGAGTCTAGAAGCATCTCCCTCAGCGTATAATGATTTAAAAAAATATTATTTCTAGCGCCCCAAATTCCAATAACGAGTAAGTTTGACAATGTCGCTTATAGTGGTTATTCGGTTCTGCATGTAACAATAAGATCTAAAGCGGTCGAGCATCTACTTGCTACTTTTTTCACGATATATCAACCCTTTTTAAGTTGTCCACCATCGTGCAAGCATTTGCGACCCATCAGAGGAAGCTTGAATTAAGCACTTTGCTACGGGGATCCGCTCCACTTGTCATAAATCGCTTACGATAAGAACGCTCTGACATCGATGAAATAATTAACACCTCTGACTATCTCGGTAGATTAGATCCATCCGGATGATAAGAGAAATACCCTGCCTCGCTTTTATGGATATGAATGCTCGTATTTTCTCTCACAGAATTCGCGATCGCTGAAAACGTTAATCGCTCCAACATTTGTCACCATGTTCCTTTTAGTTTGGTGTATTCCTATCATAGCACACCGTAGAACTTTAATTGCTCTCCACTTTGACATAATTTTACTCATAACTTTACTTACTTTTCAGGCCTTTGCGGCGTGTGTCAGGGTGTGTTGTATAGATTCATATTGACTTCAGTTAACTATGCCGCCTGATTTATTTGTGAGTTTTATGTTTTAAAATGTTTTTCTATTTTATGGAGGGATGAAGGTTAGCCATCTGAATTGTAATTCTGGCCTAATCGAAATAACTGGGAACAATGGTACCTTATTAGAGAAAATGAAACGAAGTAGTGAGGTCGTAGTGTAAAAGGAAAAGTGGTTAATAACGGTGTGCGGTTCGAGGATTTATGGAGAAAGTTGCATCATTATAATGATAAGGTACACCTAATCAGAACGTGAAGCTTTTATGGATTGGAACAAGACTTGCGGCAAGTTTTCGTGATGCATGGGGAATATTTCAGATTCTCGGTCCCGGGAAACGAATCAGTAACAGAATGTGCTCGAGAACCATGAGAACTGCAGGAATTCAGTGAGCATTTTCAGTCGAAATTGTTGACGAGTTTTTCAAATTGGTAACCGAATTACTTTATTTTTATGAAAAAGAATAGTGTTAAATTTTCCAGATTCGTTTTTTTAAACAGTCATGTTTAACGGGACAAAAGGGTATGCTACCATCGTGGTGACGCTCTCCCATCGACAATGAATACGCCAATAAACCGACGTTGAGATCTACTTCTCAAACACTTAAAAAAAACACAAATGTCAAATGGCCTCGTTGTCAAAATGTTGAAATTAACCAGAATCAATTAAGCCGGGGATCAAGTTGGTGTGGTGGCTAGAATACTGGCTCCCCATCCCGAGGGTCCGAGTTCGAATCTTGGCAGTGGAGGAAATTTTCTGTTAAATTTGCCTAATTGGCAATTTGGCTAATGCCGACGTTGAGTTTCCCCTCCTCCGTACCTCTAGTCCCTAAATATCCTTACCCTGTCTTCTATGGCGCAAATGATTTCAGTATTCGGTCGCCTCTCTAAACCGACTTTATTAAACTTAACCCCTAGGAAATTGAAGCAGTGTCTAATCCAAAAATCCACCCATCAGTTGGTAGAACACCGAATGACGATTGTATGGAATAATATTTGCAAGCGAATTGTGGAGTTAAATAAAATATAAAGACAAGATAAGTTTTGAAGCCTGTTAAGTTTTATGGAACGACATCGAGGAGCCTTATTCAGTAAACTTCTCACAAATGTTCATCACGTTATTTCTTCCGTGAAGGGGTTGGGGCTGGCAAATGGGAACGGAGTATCGCGCGCTAAGGCAAAGGGTTTGAGGGAGTGCGGAGTCTGGCCACGCGTCACGGCGATGTATGCAAATGTCTCAGTCGGCCAGCCACGTGAGTTGTCTCGCCTCTCCCCTCCACTCGTCGGTCCAGCGGATATTTAAACCCTTGCCCGTTTTATAAGTCTGCTATAGGATGAGCAGGTGGGGTTACCATTGGGTGCACGTGGCGTCTAGATCTAAATGAAATTTAGTGAGGTCCCATTTCATGTTTCGCCTCGTTACCTCTCTGTTCTTGATTTTTGGAATGATGGGCATTATGTTAATGGCAACCATTTTCTAAATGTATGTAGTCTTTTGTATCACTTGTCTGCCGCTTTTAGTCAGTCGTTCACGAGCCGTTTATCCGGTGAAACCTTCTCTCAGAGGGTCGATGACGTTAAGTGGTTGCCTGTGACGGTATTTGCTCTCGATGATGTATATAAGGCTTCCGCAAAAGTCCCTGGCGCAGACCTGCGCGGCAAGGAGTGGAGGTAGAACTGGAGGGGGTGAAGGTAAAGGTCGGAGGGTAAGAGAAGGACGCAACGAGATAGTGAAGCAGTGGAACCAAACTACAGTCCTTTTTTGTGCTTCGCGAAAAAGCCACGGTGGAAACACACGCAAGGTTCGTAGGAAAGTGGTTAAAATCACCCGTCGATATGACTCTCCCACGTCTCGAAAACGCTGGTGTAGGCAGCAATTAAAAATGTTTTCAGACTGACCTTCACATTAAATAATTTTCCTCCCCTTGGCAGGATTTTGAAAATTCCGTTGGCGGCGAATGATGCAATTGAGGTAGGTATTATTCTGGAGCATTGGTCAATATTTAAGAAAGAAAAGAAGGCATTGCCAACGGTTTGTCAAATTTATTGACTTCCTCAGGACTTATTTTGACTATGAGAACTGTCCTGAATTAACAAATCATCATACATCTGTCTATTTAGCCTGCTTCAGTTTCTTTCTTAAATATTAACCAATACTCGAAAATAATACCCATTTCATTCGTGCAGCCAAATTGTTTACTGAGGTGGTAGGTAGACATGAGTCATCCCACGCCTCGAAACACTTGTGTTGGCAGCATTGAGAGAGGTTTTCTGACCTTCCACACTAAGCAACCTTCTTCCCCCGTTTCGAAGGACTTTAAAAGTTCATTAGTCCTTATCCCAAAACCGTCCTCTGCGCAGCGCCAGGAACTTAGGCGATATCTATATTTGGTGGCAATTCAAACTTCCATACATATATTTCAGTACACTATCTGATAAGCCTATTAATGCCTGAGCGATGTTCTAAGTAAATTAGTGAAACCTCAACTTAGGGTTACGTTATTCTTACGGAGGATTTCTCATTTTCTGGTTAGGAAATCCATGCAATTTTACGTGGAAGGTCCCTCTCACAATGCAGTCTCTACATCTTGTGGACACGTACACCTTATGTGAATTATTTATTCATTCCTTCCTCTACAGGTGTAGTTTAGGTGTGATGAAAGAATTATGGTTTCTTTAAACATAAGTGAAATGCCTCTTTTTTAGGATTTACCTACTTAAACATCATATCTCGTTGAAGCTGTTTTTGATTTACATCTTTAAAAAAAATATACGTGTTAATCAAATTGTCAGCTATTAAAATGTGGCACACGGTGAAATCTTGTCGACAGCCTCAAATAATTTTAAGGCCCTATCACATTATTATTGTGTGATACGAATGAAACAAGCGCTTTATATCAAAGGGAGAGATTCAACTGCTTTTGGGACAAGTCGGCCACATTCGATCGCCCATCTAAGGAAATAGTTTTTTTGTTTAAAAATGGATAACATAAGTTCATTCAGGCCCGGTTTTATAATCTCTGGTTGACGTTAACCGCAACATGACAGCCTTCACGTTATGGTAACTGAAGGATTTTGGGGTTTTGTATGCATACTACATTTAACTACTTGTTAGTAGACGTAGGTGCGATCGATGGGAGAAAGAACTAGCATCGGTTTTCATATTGAAAAAATATTTGACCCGAGATTATAAAGCCTATATCGTATATAGTATCGACTTGTCTTCATCATCCAAAGTTTGGAAAAGTTCACTTGACGATTAAGTATTTCAAAAGAAGATATAAAGCAAAAAGTCATTGATGCGCTCGGTCAATTTTTTTTATAGTTGTCCTACTGCATTCAGTGCTTCAGCGGGGAGGATGGTAGAAAATTCTCCAATAATCGCTCTCAGAGAGGAAGTTTTCTCTGAGTCCTGCGAGAAGTCCGACTTTTTGCGATGCTGAATCCCTAATTTCAAGCAGACTCACAATGGGCTTAAAAAATAAGCCGTTACCAATTCAGTTTCGTGTTTGAATAACGAAATGACCTCTGCAGACGGCGTGTCTTTCTCCTTGACTTGCATTAGTTGGCTCTCTCCCAGACGACCTTGGCTGCTCTCTGCTCTTTGAGTTGCATGGACTGAATGAATCTCAACAGCTCTATTCGTAACGGATTTTCTTCTTTTTAGCCTTTTATTGGTTTTGCAGGATTATTTTGTCCACAAAGTTTGTCAACACTAGAGACGATTTGAAGAATTCCGTGAATGATGTTTATGTTTCTTTAGTACTCTTTGTACATTCATCATAAAGAAGCATTTGAGCATATTTTTAAGTCGCGAGTATTCTCATTAATACATTCCCTAGTTTTATTCATCATTTTTTCTCGTTATTCAAAAGTATTGTTTCATTTTTTAGGCCTTAATATTAATTTCCCTGCTAGTTTATCGTAATGAGATTAATCAAACAGGTTTGTTTACTTACATTTAAAGCTCTGCTTTCTAAAATAGTGTAAGTTGAATATCACCTCGTCTGACTGTGGGTTATATACTTAGCATTAGGATAGGGTATGTTGTGCTTATGTCACTATTTAGTGCACTTTCTAAAATAGTGTGAGTTGAATATCACCTTGTCTGACCGTGGGTTGTATAGCATTAGGATAGGGTATGTTTTGCTTGTATCACTATTTAGTGCATGTTCATAATTAGTAATTTGAGGGTAGCGATGAACCACCAAAATCAAACCATGGCCGGTTTCCGAAATTATTGTGACTCTCCAAGTAAGCTCCTCTTTTGGTCCATCTTGCTTCCTTTTGGTGTAATTTAGATCTTAAGCTTCTTGGTCGGGTTCATCGATTCCATTATGACTTCAGGCCGTCATTGCTAGCAACACAAGTCGAGAACAGCGATGAAAGTTGAAGAATGTGCCTACGTGGTCCTAGCTTGACTCCTATCTGCTTTGGTGCCGTAACTCAATCATTCTCTCAATTGTCTCCCGCCGGTGTCGCATATCGACTTCAGTTCCAAGTGCTTCAGCGTCTTATGGGTGTTCAGGGGTTTCCTCTTTGATGGCAGGGGTGTTTATATCACCTGGCGTTTTCTCTGTAGTCTTCCCCTCACAAGTTATTATGCTTAAAAAATACGAAAGTCTTTCCACAATGGTCTATTCATCAGGATTTAACGGGCATATAATGGAATTCGCGTCAAATTTACGAGGCACGTGCTTGTGAATTTAGGTGGCATCATTTCGCTCGCGGCGATGGAAAAAATATTAATCTTAATCAGTGAAATGTTTAAGAAGGCTAATGGTTTGATGAAGGGTTTTCCTCGTGGAAATATTACTTCTGGCCAAGAAAGAGATGATTTCATAATTCATTCATTTTTTAATGTTAATCATATATTTTATAATTCACTTAGATGGGTTCTAAGGGTAGATGAAGTATGTGGACCACTGGTCGGTGTTAGGGTGGTCAACATTTTGATTGACCCCTAGCCTTGCAATGTTTCCTCGCTCGTTCATGAAATACCATTTAATCTAATGCCTCTTAACGAAGATCAGTTCGATATGAGAGGACAGGGCTCGCCTAATATCATGCGAAATGTAGCCATTCGGATTTTGAAATTCCCACCTAAGGGCATGGGCGATTCCTTTTGCCGTTCTCTTTGGGTTTCCCTGGAAAATCTGTTCGTCAGAGAAACACAAAGCCGGGGTTATTCCGGAGGCATCACCATCTTGCTGTTTATAAAACTGGGTAATAAAGTGTTAAGTGCGTAAGGGGTTCCCCTCTCAGCTTATGTACTTAGATGGGTTCTAAGGGTAGATGAAATATGTGGACCACTGGTCGGTGTTAGGGTGGTCAACATTTTGATTGACCCCTAGCCTTGCAATGTTTCCTCGCTCTCTCATGAAATACCATTAAATATAATGTCTCTTTACGAAGATCAGTTCGATATGAGAGGACAGGGCTCGCCTATTATCATGCGAAATGTAGCCATTCGGATTTTGAAATTCCCACCTAAGGGCATGGGCAATTCCTTTTGCCGTTCTCTTTGGGTTTCCCTGGAAAATCTGTTCGTCAGAGAAACACAAATCCTGGGTTATTCCGGAGGCATCACCACGGTCAATGGCCGGCTGCTCCATCCACTGTGTTGCTATGCCACTTTCCTAAATTAAGAGAGGAAATCTCTAACTATGAGAGTGGTCCCTTCAGCAGTTCACTTTAGGATTTGGCGGTATGGTTGCTTGGCGGGAAAAGTAGCGAGACTTGACAGTGGAAGGCCTTGGGTTTGAGTCTAGGTCAGCTACCGGCATTTTCCCATGCAAAATAACTCCAAATAGTTTGGTTTGATCACATCTCCGCAACGTAGAAAATTGCCAGGAGTGAAGGGAAAGGAATTGGCTTCTGCTGCATTAAATGTGACAATTTTTTTACCGAGTGGAAATCTAGATATTTGTTTCTAAGATGAGGCTCTATCTTCGCTTATACAAACGAATCATCGCTCTCTGTCTACGACGTACTTATATTTATCTACTGGGTTTATAGTGATTCAGGATTTTTGACTTCTAACAGTTTCAATAGTTAAACGCATGCTGAATCTCCGGGTGTTTTTCTAACTCCTTACCCTATCTCCAGCATAAAATATGATGACACCCTGTATATGTAAAATATCACTTTAAGCGATTGCTGTAAACCTCTGACGGTGATTCCATTTTGTATGTCTTTGTTTAACGTGATTGCATGCAAAAATCGTGATCTCTCTGGATATTATCCACATTGCCAATCAACTCTGTCCATTTAAGTGTAACTACTTACGCTAATCTCTCCGTTTCTGTTATTTTACAGGTGAGTTTTGATATGCCTGCTTCTTGTTTCCTTGAAAACCGGTGTGGGCTCTTTTCGGTGAGTGGTGCTGTCAAAGTAATCCGGAGTGGACATCCCTGTCGGCGTTCTCTTTAATCGTACATTCAGTTGTAATTGTACTAGGAGTTGTAACTCAAGGCCCCATTCACCTAGCCTGCTCTCATAAGTTGTCGGCGAACGCTCTCGTTTTTAGACCTAGTACATACCTAGTGACTTAAATACAGGAACTGTTATCGGGTTTCCCACCACGTCAAAGGCTCCATTCTGACAACCTTTCGACGTCCGACTTGGGCATCACAGGACACTCAACTGCGTTGAAGATGATGTCTGAGTCGGGCGTCGAAACGTTAGCCTGCATGGAGACTGACCCGATGCGAAACCCGATAAAAGTTCCTATTTTCGTTTCTGTTTGTTAATGTTAGAGTTGACATATCATAAGAAAGAGAGTATTTGGGTTTCACCTGCTCGAAGATTTTTCAGTGAATTTCTGAAAACTGTAAAAGAAAGCGATCTCTGCATTTTCGATCGAGGCAAGGTTCCTTCTTTTGCTATAGTGGGAAATAAACTTTTGATACCGTTTACTTTTCTTCATTCCGACTAGTAGTGACCGAAGGAGATAGGTCATTCAGAACATGAAAACAATATTCGATACGACGTCACTGTTGTCCATGAATAAAAATGTGTATGGTTTTACTTAGATATTGTTTTAATTTCCCATTGTAAATTTATGGAAGAGTCCTCAGGCCTACCTCCACGTCTCTGCATGGAGCTGCTATTTTGAGAACCATTGTTGTTTATTTCCTTCGAACATATACCCTTTCTGTTTGTCTCCCATATTTGTCTCTCTTCGTTGGACTTCTTTTTCTTGTTGGATCGCTATGATATCTTGTTATTCAAACAACCGCGTCGTATATTGGATACATTTCGCACTGCATTTGAGTTTGCGTCGGAAAACCCATTTTTTTCCCAAGGCGTCAAATCAGAGATTTGTTCAGATGGAAATGACCCTCGCCCTGCGGCTAGACAGAGTGAAAGTGGTGTTTGTCGATTCATAATTTACGAGTTGTCTGCTCCCACGTGTGGTGGAATGGTCTCCCGTCTTGTCGCATGATTGTGGAAATACCTGTCCGGTGATGTCAGCTCAATAATGCCGTTGCCGCCGGGGATGGGAAGTCCACTTCGTACCGAATGTTCCTTTTCCTGAATGGTTTTGTCTCTGAATGGAAGTGTCCGTTCAGAGCCGATCAATTGAAATGGGCACGTAGTGAAGTTGAAAAATGGCTTCTATTAGCTTGTATTCTGAGCCGGGATTTAAGATCTTTCTGGAATTAGATGGTTCCCATGGTGGGGAATGCTGCGTGGGAGTCATTGAATGCGTAGTGTACAGGCAATATGAGTTGAGTAAGTTTAAAGTTGAAGAATCGAAGGTTGTACCAGTATGTGGTAATTCTATCAATGAAAGGGGGTACATGTATAAAAAGAACCCTGATCGAGGAATCAGGGCTCTTTTGCGAATTGATATTCCAGAAGGCGAGCAGAATGATTCGTAGAAAAGGAAAAAGACACTAATTGTCTGAACGGGGCTAAAAATCAGGATAAGAAAATCTGTCATACAGGGAAATTGTGGGAATTTAACACTTATCTTACGCTCTCATCAAATTTATCCTACAGTTACTCTGAAATCTACTCCAAACGCTTTAAATAAGTACATGACCAACCATAACATGGCTACTGGAAAGTTGCTAATTTGAATACCACCATGGGTATATATATTCCGCTTGAATGGCTTTTAGTGTTTCTGTTTGATCTCTCCCATATTTTTCCCTATATCTAACCATTTCACGCGGCTTATCGATCGTTAACATTGATGAAAACTTGCTCTACCTAGTACATAAATAATTAAATATATGATTAATTTGATAGTCTTAGCACATGTACATATAACCAGTATCGCCTGGGGAGATGGTTGGTTTGGTGGATATAGTACTGGCGTGCTACTCTGAGGGCCCGGGTTCAAACCGGTGGGTGGGGGGTTCAAACGGTTGGCGGAGATTTTTAAATGGATCCCGATAATTATTTGAGTAATGTGTGTTGTAGCCTCTAGTACAGTATTACGTAATAGATGTAGATGTACCCTTAATTTCTAATAGATGTAGATGTACCCTTGTGATAGTTCGACGTTTTTGGTCCAGTTTCAGCGCGCGGTGTTACTATCACAGCTCCCTCTCCAAAGTATTTCGAAAATGTTGAGAATTAAATTGTCCCCGAGTTAAAAAAGGTAATTCGCAATGTTAAAAAACAATATTAATAGACGTATTCTTTCCCAAACAAAGTAATTAAAACCAATTGATGGAAAAACTTAATAATATTTTATATCATTGATTGTGTTCGTGAAATCAATAGCAAGGAATCATTTAACTCAAAATCTATTGATTGTATCAATTTTAACGTTGTTCCTATTGGTACTAACAGTTCCTTTGTTCTCTACCGGCATATGCTTTTCATTACATATCAATTTTTCCGGCCGCGGTGGCAGCGGGGTTGAGTCCTTACCGCACCCAAGGGTTGCGGGTTTAAGCCCCGCCAGGGTAGAATATTCTCCACCCAGGGTATGGTCGTTGGGGTTCGTTCATTGCCGATATAATAATTACGATTGAATTTTTAAAAGTTTACATAATTGGGCGTAAAACCGGTGTGAATTAAATTATTATATTATTATTATATCCATTAGTTAGACAGCCTTACTGGTACGCAGGGTATATTGAGTCCGTCCGTGGAAAGGGACCTTAAAGCTTCAAGTGTGGTCCCCTTGGGGCTTTTCGTGAAGAGTAATGCCGGCGTCGGGTTTCTCTACACCCGGCCTCTATTCCTCATATAATCCATTCCCTAACCTTCCTACCCACCTATGCGTAATGGTTTGAATGACCTCAACTGTCGCTCACCTCCACAAGTAACCAAACCGATCAAAGTTTTGTTAGGTTGGTCCCTACTCCTTATGGATGGCCTTAGCGGTGGTCGTGTTGAGCGCATGCCGTGGCCGGTGCGGGTTCTTCTTTCGTTTCCATCCCGTCAAGGGTCGTCGCTCCTTGTGCGAGAGTTGAATCCATCTGCGACCCCTCCTCTCACACGCCCCCTCCCTCTCATCCCACCGCCCCCCTCTTCCGCACCTCCCCCCCCCTCTCCTCCCACCACCCGGAGCGGATCAATAGGAGAGTGAGTATGAGGAGAGAGACAGTCCTTGCCGGGGTTTGTGGTGTTAACTGGAGGTGGTCACGGGCCAATGGTGTGTGGTGGGGGTTGTTCTAAGAATTATTTTATTTTTTATTTTAAAGGGTTTCGCTGTCTTTTTTTCTCTCCTCTCCCTCAAGAGGTCGATTTATGATTGGGGCGATAATGAAGCGAATTGATCCCCGTTTCGAGAGTGGATGGGATCGGGAGGTTAGGGTGAAAAAAATGTTGCGTTTGATGTGAAAAATTTTGTGAGGGCTCGGATGAGCGTGGATTCTCTTCCCGTTGCTTGGAACTTAAGCGCTCTGTATTGAGAGTTCTCGTTCTTACGGTATCAGTGCATTGTGAATTTGATAATATAATGCGGCTTCTTTTAGGTGGTGGCTAATTTGCATGTGGCACGGGGCTTTAAAAGAGAAATGTAAGCTGTTAAGCCCGAGTTCCTTGGAAGGGGGTTGGGATATACTCTCACACGGTGCGAAGTATGCGGCTGCTAGATCTATTAGCGCGTTTAATAGAGCATGGATATCAAATGTTTATGAATGAGGGAAATAAAATCCCGACTTGCAATTTTCTTCTTCACTTATGTTTTATGTAGCTGGCAGTTTTGGTGTCAGTAAACTTGGTGTATTTTTCCTCATCTGCTGTGTAATAATTGCTACGAGGAATCAATTTGAAATGCCCTCAATGTTTCTTTTCCATGCCATTGGAGTAGGGAGCTGAAGAAATACGGAAAATTCTTGACTAAAGAATACATATCTATGGAAAGATGCGGAGAGAAGTGTTATTTGTTAAGAGTTATTGATAAGTCCTTCGTCCAGTCCTGGGTTTTAGTTTACTTATGAACACTGTCCCCAGCAAAAAACCTCTACAACCGAGGTGTGGAGATAAGTATGGCATTTGTTATTGAGAATGGTGATTTAGACTGGGAAGGATTTATTAGCGCTAGGCATAAGAAGGAAGGGATACTTGGGGTTAATAACGTTGAATGTGTCATAATTGCTGCAGAACCTATAAATGATATTTTGAAAATCCAAGCGTACTAGCGAAAGATAACTTGGACTGTAATGTATATTATGTAAGTTGACAAAGGAGTCTTTCAGCTATTGATTAATTAGGCGTGGAAAACTGTCCAGTTAAAAGTCATTTGTACCCATCCTCACATATTCACGATTTAACGTGATAAATCTAAAAGCAAATATGCTATCTTCGTCGTGATCGAGATTGAGTATCTTGCGCATCAGCGGTTACTCTATATCGTTTAAAATTTATTCTAATAGTACTTGATTGACTAGAATGTAACTTGTTGCAAATTTAGCAGCTAATGGCCACGGTCTAATTTTTTGTCAACATTCCTCGTGTTATCAGCAAATATGGGTGCGGTTATTGACATGTCTCTCGCTCACAGTAGTTCTTGGGAAGAAACTAAAACATTAATACATAACAAACGCTCCTTGAAGAGAATTCACTTGTTTGTATTTTACTTGAAACACCAAGGGAACGTCTCGAATATATTTTATCTTTGTCAGCCTTATTTATTCGATCAAGGGTTTCTCTCCTCACATTTATTACCTTTCCTGTAACCGATTCCTTTTCCCCCCAACGGATTTCCGAGAAAGAACAGTGTGCCCGGCCCGGAGCTTTTCGGGAGCATTCCATGAAGGCACATTTTGGAAAACATTCGACGAACCTGAAAAAAAATACGCGCATTAGTTCGGAAAACTCGGAATATTCAATTATTCAGGGAATTTTGCGAATGTGAACAAAAGTGAATTATAAGGCTGTGCGTTGGGTGAAATTTTGAATTGGCATGGGCGCCACCCCGGTGTGTGGATTTTCCTCTGTATGATGTCGGCCTCTCTCAGAAGGGGGGTGCGTTTCTACGAAGTCTGCAAACGGCTCGAATATCCGCGAGTTTCGCTCCCTTTCGGGGGAACGAGTTGAAGGGAGGACTTCCGGGTAGTACCAGGGCTGAATGATCGAAGATGCATGTGTGGAGGAGAGTGAACAATGGGAGGGTTATTGACACATAAGGTGGCTTGGGTGAGATTTTTCTCCGCTCATAATAGAGCTAAATATTGGAATTTTATTTTTTAATTTAAACAGTTGTAAGAAGCATGAAG
Source organism: Pyrrhosoma nymphula (assembly GCA_963573305.1). Lineage (NCBI taxonomy): Eukaryota > Metazoa > Arthropoda > Insecta > Odonata > Coenagrionidae > Pyrrhosoma > Pyrrhosoma nymphula. The sequence goes on along the minus strand of OY754335.1, from coordinate 31,428,298 downwards.
TATATGTTGTAGCATTAAGGACGCAAAAACTTTGTTTTATGTGATAAATTCTCAGTAATAAACTTAACGTACTGCTTTGAGAGATGTAACTCGGCTCATTTGTTTCACGCCGTTCGATTAAAATACCTTTCCAATGAAAGTTTATTTTGCGATTTTGTGGAAATGTTTTACGGGGTGTGATATGTTTTTATTTTAATCGAGTAGTTGGGAAACAGTTCGAACTACACAGCGTTAAATTTCTGGAGCGATTTATGCGTCAGAACTTCCTCAGTTTTAAATTGACTCCAAGTGCACAGCCTTATCAAATCCCATGGTAAACGGCTTTTTGGCAAATAGCTCGAAAGGTAATGCGGTAGGTGGCCTTTTTGGTGATAACATTTGGAAGATGAGATATTTTTCATCCCAAAGAGGCCAAATTCATTGAATTTTATGTGAAGCGAGATCTCCCCAAGCCACCCTAAAGGCAGCGAGTACGGCCAAAAAAATAAGTTCCTTGGGTCGGGTTGTGCCTTATCCCTCAGTCTTATTCCTCTCCTACGGGTTGGAGCCCCGGTAATAAGGGAAATCCTAGGAATTAGACAACGCGGTGCTTAAGAAAAGGGGGCTTGGAGGTTGCGGTTTCAAGGAGCTTTCCTTGGGATTAGATGAGACCACTTTCTGGGTGTCATGCGTCATGAGGTCTGCCGAATACTGAGGCAGATCGTGCAAAATTATCCCCTCGTATACTATCAGTGGCTTCAGCACGCTTTCAAGACTTCCGGTGCTCTCGGTTTTCAAGGTAGATTATTTTTCGGCGAAGACGGCTGGCGATTTTTATGGATGTGCGTAGCTTTAGCCGCTCTGTGCAAATACTGCGTTCTGAGGGTGTCAATTATTCCTAGGAGAGAACTTGGTAATGGCTTTTCTTCTGTTTGAAGATTTTTCATCATGAAATCTGCGAAATGTTGAGATGTCAACCATCAAAAATTTTACATCAAACATTTTGTGGTAGTGTTCTTTAATTTACTATGGAGGCAAAATAAATTTAGCGTCGTGATTTTACGTCATCACGTTTTTGGTTGAAAGCCTGGGAATTAGCGTGATGTTTATTTTAAAACTCTCGCTCTATATTCGCCTCACGGCCATTTTTCTTCTTTTTTTCAACTTTGCTGTTAAACGTTACCCCTGCAGCATTTTTCTGTGATGTTTTTGGAACTTTGTTTTTGAGTGGTGATGGTATCTTGATAGTGGTATTATTGTATAATTGCTCCAAATTATTATTTTCCCGTAAACGTAGCTGCTAAGGGATGATTTCATTTAAGTTTAACAGCGCACTTCACTAGAGGCTCCACTAATTTTCTTTAGGAGTTTCCTCAATGTTTTCATGGTCCTTTTACGTCATGCGTGTTTTGTATGCAGGGTGATTTTTGCGTTTGTTGCTAGATAATGGAATATCCGGTGGCTAAAAATTGTACAGGGAAATTAGTTTCAATTATCTTGTGTTCGAAGTTTTAATCTATGCGTATACCCTTTGTTGCTGTAGAGATGTCAGAGAGGTAGGGATTGGTATCATCTTAGCCTAAATCATAATCATAAAATACTTGTCTCCGGCTATTATGACGGCAATGATACCTGATGCTTGCCGGGGACTTAAGAGGGGTCTGTTACAAAAGTAACACAAAAAAATACTAAAAAAATATTCAGTGCCAAACATTTAGGATGATTACTACAGAATCCGCTAAGAAAATCGTTTTTTATGCCTGGAAAGAAGAATAATCAGTGATTATATTATTACGGACCCGCGATATGTCGCCGGAATCGATATCACCGATGGGATTATTGCAACGAATAAGTGTATAACACGCATCTACTGCTTTGTGTCCCTAAAAGCTAAGTAGTATCCGTTTCCTTGGTAATCGCCAATGGAAACAGATGTGTACCTATATAGCTTTTCTTGTGGCGGACGGACTGACGGAATTCCGACTTAACGCCACGCATTTTAATTTTATTTCTATCGTATTATCCGCCTTTTTCACACAAATATTAACAAATTTTGATTAACCAAAGAGTATGGGAGATGATTTTCATTCTTTAAAGAAAGAGGCAAAGAGGAAAGAGGCATACATCGCATTCAAATGCGTGAAAAAAGCCACGAAATGAAGCTATATCAACGGAAGCATTTGGAGGTCTAACGTGAAAAGTTTCAAGCAATTGAAAAACTTGCGTTCTGTCAACTGTTTCATTATTTCCAGAATACCATTTGTATCAGCCCTACAATTTATTCACCGCAGGGCAGACATAATTAATACTTTGTGATAATCTTGGCGCGGTTTAAATAACGGGGGTCGTAATTGTAAGTACCGAAAGTACCGAATAGTCATTATCGATCAACCATTTTTGGACATTTCAGCGGACTTTTCCTGTCTGGAAAAAGATAATATTTTCCAGTCTTCAGTTTTTTGTTCTCCTCGTTCTTGCTCTTCCTCGGTGTAATCAATCAGGAGGCAAACCTTGCCCCTTTTTCCCCTCTAAATGGCAAAGGGTGCGTTCGGGAGATAAGTTTGATGAAATATATTTGCGGGCCGCATCCAGTCCCGTGCGTTGAAGTTTGCCAACCTCTTCATCTACTCCATTTTCCTCCTCGCCCGCCGCCGCGGTTCCATTTCCGTGTCGGCCTTCTTTTATTTTTCACCTCCCTGCTCCTGCCCGCTCGCATTAACATAAACATACCTTTTATTTTAGTGCACCTGCGTCTGATCGGGTGGGCTGGCGTGTGGGTTAGTTCTAACTCCGACCGTTCCTCGGGCAGCACTGGTCTCGCCACCCTTTCCATCTGCTCCTTCGTTTTTCCCTTCTACTCTTCCTCTCTTCTTTCGCTCCTCTCTTTCGAATTGTATCACGCGATCTCTTTCCGTAGGGGTCGGATTTCTGTGAGGAGCGAGAAATTGGGACGAATGTCGTACCTTTTCCGAAATGGTGGTCAATTTTATTTACTCTTATAAACTCTTCTTTGGTTTTAAATACTATAGACTACTATCACAGTGGGTTTATGAGCCTTAGGGCTTATAAACGAACGTCCGTTCAATCCTAAAACGCATGTCCAATGCCATTTCAGAACTAAATATCGATTGATATTATTGTGTATTTTTTTACATGAAAATATGTGGTGTAGCCAGGTGACCACCCTCTTTTAGATACTTGAAAACCGGGAAATCTCCTTGAAATTGAGTACTCTTTGAAGAAGTCTGAAATTCTCCTCGATTTTGCCTCTATTCCGGAGTTTATCCCGGCGAAATTTACCTTAGTGTTGCGGTAGAAAGCGGAGGTATAGTTAAAAAAATTACGAGTGTTCCGTGTGTTTAGGGGGCATTATAGTACTATTACGTTTCAAGCCACGAATTCGTTAATTTGGGCGGCACTGATCACTCAGGGTTTGAGTCTATTTATATTTAATATATAATGACGGCCTAATATCATTTTTCGTTATTCTTGCACCGAAGTATCTCAGCGTTAGTTTAAAGAAATTTCTTCGCGAATTTTTCCTAGGAAAGGCTTTCTTCTATGCCGTTGAGAGTTAATTTAGTCGGTGGCTTTTAAAACTGCATGGAATTGTCTGAAAATTTACCAAGTGTTTCCTTTCTGTTGTTAATACACGTATACATGATATTCAATTACATTAAAATGGAACGAAAAGCTCAGGTTTTTCAGGGAGGATGTTGAAAACTTATATTATTGTTTCTAAATGCCAACAACCAGCCCCGTAATGCGTGCTATTTCCTTGATAATATTGGTTTTTTCCTTTAAAACCTGGAGTAGTCCTTGATTTTAACTATAATAATTCCGTTGCCGTCACCTTGATAATGGAGTTCATGAAGTGTAGCACTGCAAGAATTGAAAAAACTTCATCCTTGAATTCGTCTGCCGTACTATCCCCTGGTATCTTGTAAAAATGGCTCTCTGTGAAAAAACCTCAGGGCGGATCAATTGACGGACGGTTGCAGCTAGCCCGAATGATAGGAAGCCTGCTCTTCGTGTGAGCTTTAACTTCTGGGGTTCAACCGTAGTAGTCATGAATGACAATGCAATGTCGGCCCCGGTGGCGACGGGGTAACGTCCTCGCCTGCCAATCCGAGGGTCGCGGGTTCAAGTCCCGCCTGGGTGGATTTTTTTCCATCCAGGACATGGTTGGTTGTGTTCGTCTATTGTTAATGTTACATCAATTTACGATGTAAGAATCCATTGCGATCTGTTTTCGGGGTATTTGAAATAAATAAATAAGTTATCACTTCAGCTTCTTTCTCCCTCTATGATACGGGTGTACCCATTGTCAGTGGCAGGAGCGATGGTCCCAATATGTTTGATAACTATTGCTACCACTCTGTCGTAAGAATCAACGCGTATTCTCAAATCGTTTAATCCTTGATTTTATTGTAATCACGGGCCGCTAGACATAACGTATGCTAAAAAATCTTCTAGCGACAAATTTTACGGCTGAGAGATCTTTTTCTCGATGAAAAAAACCCTAATCATTCTCCGTCCTGATGTAATTTTTATCCTATGAGTTGCTATCTGTTATCTTCGTTAATACTTCAGTTACTAAATTAGCACCGAGTAATGGTGGTTATTCATTAATATTCAACGTCTAAGGATTAGTTGAACTTGCTACCGTCCGATGACTCGTGTCATGCAGATATATTGAGATTTTACATTACCTAAGGCATCCGCCTGATGTTTTTTATAGTTCTCATTAAAGATTAATATTCTGAACGGCGATTAGCGATGGAGGTATTGACACTTAGAGCGCCGTACTCTTTGTCTTAATTTTCTTCTGTAGTCTTGCAAAACTGTTAATAATTAGAACCAATTGTCTGGAGGGAAGTAAGAAAAGAATCAGAAAGCGGTGTTTCACTTGTTTATTATCAACCCGAAAAGTTGACACTGGTCATTGGACATTCACAATTAGCGATATTGGAATTTCATAAACAGTCATGTCTTGGGCAATGAAAATCCACCCCGAGTTTATGGTGGGACTCGAACTCTCGACCCTAGGGTTTGTAAACGAGGGTTTTACATCACCGTCACCGGACCGAAAACTTATTTCGGCGGGACGTGGATAGCCATTAATCGCGTATTGATGATTAAATAAGACGTGCTATTTTTTCCCTTACTGATATCCAAATACACTAATATAACTCGACAGTGATTCATTGGGATGATTACCAGAATTGCCAGCGGGGAATAGGAGACGGTTTGGCAATTGTGTCCGTATTGATGTACCGTCCAATAAAGAACAAGTGACTACTTTAGTCGATTGGAATGGAATAAATCCATTTTACCTCGCTTCGTCAATTTTAATTCCCGTAGTTTGGACTTTGGTGGCGATTCGAGAGTCTTAACAGTATCAGAGTTTATAGTCAGCGCTAGCCTTGAAGAGATATTGAACCCTGTTTTTTTAGTGATGGGAATGGGAATGTGCCGCAATCAGTGATCTTTTGGAGTTAATTTGGGTCGTATACTAATGGGTCTCATTCTGCGAGAAACATGAGCAATGGGAAAGAGAAAATCATTCTTAACTACCGTTGAGTAATAAGTTTCCATGCGCTGATGAAGAATCCACTGCGTGGCTCAGCATGATCATTTTTCTCTTGCTCCTCCCCTATATTACTTTATTGTCCCTCCCATTTACAAAATGAGTATGAGGAGAATGAGATGAGATTTGGGCCAAAAATAAAAGTTTGATTCTATTTACAGCTGAAATGTGTGTACATTTGTAATATTATCTGAATCTGTTTATTCATAATTTGTAATAAAACTTTTAAGGTAGCCTCTGATATCATATTTTATTTTTATTACCCGTAAGAGAGTCCGGCGCGTGATTGTGAATGTCTTAGCCATGCACCAACTGTGTTTGAATTTATGTTCGTAGTTTTCCTTCTATCACAAATGCCCCGTGCCCCTGTTTAAGTTTCTGAGTTATTGTACCGTATGCTGAATTTATCTCTGCTGTCTGGTCGAGAAGTGTCACTGACAGGGTGAACTTCGCCCTCAAGCTCCCTCATCCCTTTGTATCCCTATTTTCCAAACTCAGCGACTATGTATTTGTGGAATGGAATCACCCTTCAGTGGTACAGGCCTTTGCAGTCTTTCCCTGGTTTTGTTATCACTAGAAAGCCACCAGTGGGCGTTAAAGTTCGCGTCCTAGTCACGCTTCCTGCCGCATCAATAATGTCCTCCGGTTTAAATTCCTTTCCTTGCGTAGGAATTGATGACTTTGGCGAGGAATGATGTATAGTCCGTGATATACTTCGTTGCCGTGGACGGTAATTTTTTATAGAGTGCATTGGATATTTCGGAGAAAAATGGAATTATGTAGTAAGCTTGGCTAAGGGGTGCAAATCGTTAACCATGGTATAATTCTCGTAATGGAGTGGAAAACACTGTCACCTAGCACTTTTCGTGACCTCACCTCGCTTAGTAAATAATTAATGGTCACTCATATTCACTTTACTTAGCGTTGGCGGGCGAGTCCGGGCTGTAAGACAAAACACATCACACGGAATCGTCCGATGGCGAAGGGTCCGCTTTTTATCCGGGTTTACGCACCCGTGGCCAAATGCCCTCAGGTTGGCAATTTGGCGAAACTCAAACCGGCCGTCCAGTTGATCGGAGCTTCTAATTACTATTCATATATGTTCAATTCCATTAATTTCCATTCCATTTACCTGCTGGCCACCCCTTAAAAGGGGCCGAAGATATTGCCTTGGGTCAAAAGTAGGATGGGTCGTTAATCGAGTATTTGCAGAAGTTTTGGAAACTAAGTCAAATTTTGTTTTGGGGCATAAAAACCATAAATCCAAAATTTTACAGTCATAACTTTTCTACTTTTTTTTTTAACAATAAGCGATTTAAAATCATATTTCGAACCTTGCGCACAAACGTACCGCGGCCATATTGAATCTGCTGTAACGCAACCGACCTTACTCCACAATCGCTGTCGGGTTTGTTTAAATTCGTTCTGTGTTGTATTTACTGCCTTGTGTGGTAAATATCCATGTTTACAGACTAAATAGTACCAAAAAATCGCCATGCAGGTGTCTGATGATATCCATGGTAAAATTATTGCGAAAAAGAAGAGCTACAGAGAGTACTGTTTCGTGCCATTATGCAAAAGTACGCGGATATCAACTCCAGATAAAGTATTCGTCAACGTGCCATGTAATCCTTCATTGCGGAAGAAGTTTTAGGAGCTCGTTGAATATGGTGGTATGATCGTATGAGTACTCTTTCTGGAATATTACGATAAATTAACTGGTGCTTGCAAGATTACAATCATTTCAGAGTTATATTACGTTCTAAGTGGAAACATATTTGAATGTAAAAATTCGATTTGTAGAAATAGCATTTACCAAAATGTAATCAGGAGTGATGAGTTGAAATTTTATAGTTCACACAATATGGGCCCCATTATTAACTGTTACACATGCTATTTAATTGTATACATTGCTGCCAATTCACTGATTGACGCACAAAGAATAATTAATAATGAATTAAAATCATTATGAAGAAGATATTATATTGAATAATAGGTTTTTAATAGGTATAATACGAATCACGCATCAGAACAATCGGTTTTTCATTCTGATATAAATAAGCTACCTATTTTTTTGTATTTATGCATCAATGTTTTTAAATTCCTTCCGGTTGCAAAGATGCAAAAAAATACATAGATATAAGTACTGTAAAATGATGGGAGGCCCTTTAAGGATTAAAAAATTAGTTATTCCTCATATTTTTGAATGCCAGTCGAGGAATATTCCTGCTACTTGTGACCGATCCGTATTAAAGAAGAGATAGATTTTAGAACTGCAGACATTACCGCAATGGCTTTGTGTCCCGTTTCTCTGTGTGTTGCATAATAGACTGCCTAGAAACTTAGAAATATTGGCTAGTATTGCTGATTTGTGTTGTTATGCACTGTTTTATTCAAATATTGGCACCTCGCTTATCACATCTCGCTATTCACATCCAACGTAGTCGGGATTGTCACTTAGACAATTACCTATCATTATAGCTTCCAAAACTGGGAGATCGTTGGTACAAGCTTTTACGAATCCAGCTTCCATAATGTAAACAATCCCTACCTGAATACAAATAATATGTAGCTTCAAAACCGCGAATAAATACTAACGTCTGCTACCGCAACGTGTTATTTCAATTTTGGTCTGCAGATGACGTCACGCAAGGAAGAGCCAATAAATGCGCGTTTCGTCCTATGTATTATCGATGCTAAAACAATGACATTAAAAGTTAATTATAAAAATAAGTACGGCAAATATTGTGGCGATAATTTAACATTGGCATTTTGAACACAAACGTCGTCAACTCCAATAGATTTCAAGGAAATTCCTCACCTGTGCAAATAGTCTATTGTTGTGCAATTGTGTGAAATTCACAATGAAACATTTTTTTTCCTAGGCTGGGATTCGAATCCAGACCCCTCGGTAGCGGGCCGAGTATCTATTTTAACCAATTAAACTACCCAGGCGTCCTCTTCCTTTGTGAATTTCACGAACCTAGATTTAATGTAAACAGCGAAATATAGTGCCATAAAATCTACGGAAATATTTCCCTTTGGGTCGGGAAAACCGGGGTGTGAGAATTTTTTTCTTTTCGGTTAGGTGGACACCCTTAATGCCCACGACCGACCCCTGTATGCAAAACGACCCTTATGAGAAGCGTGATTTACCTCCTGGGAAACCTGAAATGCTCCATCATTTTTTAAAATGAAAAATCCAGTGAGCACTCTGTAAATAGGTGACTAGCTAGGATAGGATGCTTTAAAGGAAAATGCTTCTGGAAATTGGCGCGTTAGAAGCTAATTATTATGTTAAGGGTGGCCGGATGATGATATAGGGAGCAATGGTGCCACATCTGCACCTGCGACACCCTTCTCCGAATCCGTCAATACCGATGCCCGCCTTGGGCGAGGAGATACGCCTAACGTCGTTCAGGGAAGTGTGAGCCTTAACAAATCGCCATTGCCAGAAAATGTTGTGAGAGCCTTAAGTTCGTTTTGAACTTGGGTTAATTTTTTACATTTTTTCCGTGTCGTATGTCCTCGTCACGGAATACGAGGAGGACCGATATGTATAATTTGAAAGAGCTATGGGTGGAGCAGGTATGAATTACGACTTCAGGTACATTATCTGAGTGTAGTATTTATAGGGACGTCACACAAACCTTTACTTGCGCGTGAATGTTCAATGTAGTACTCTTCCGTACATGAAAGCCTCTTTTGCTCCTAAAATCCTCAAGATTTGTATCTGTACCACCCACATTGCTGCCCTAATAACCAAATTGGTGCACCTGAACTATTTCGCGCTCTCTTTTTCATTGTTTAAGTGTGGGTTTTCCCGTCAATATCATTACTTTTGATATTTTATTATTTATCTTCCTGTACCCGCTGAACTGATTTCAAGTTCTGTGTTTTGACACCCTATATCCATTCTTCCTGTAACAAATGACGTCTAATACTTTCTAAAGCAATGGTTGTTGCGTGGAACACACATGATAAGTATATTATTATTTTATGGAGCTCTTAAGGATTTTGGTTTTTTCTTAGAAACCTTAGACTCCCGGATGCCTGTAGGATAAGAAAATACGATAAAACAGCATCAGAAGTAGTGGAAAGATTAATTACGCTTACGGGTTGAAATAGATAGTGAATGGAGACAGTGAAGCAAATACTTGAGGAAAGAGCAGTGGAGTTAATAAGGTAATTACATTTCCCTTAAGCGTCATTTTTCATTTTTTTTAACACCGCTTCGAGTTGTGTTGGGGATCTTTATAAGTGAGGGAAGATAAATGAAGTAAAGGAGACGATGCATGAAGGACTTGGCATGTGAACTTCAAAAGCCTCGACTCTTCCTATCGCAGTTGCTCGGGGTGCAATCCGTCATGTTCAAAGGAAGACGGATTTTGGAGAGGGCCGTTCTTATGAGCCTGCAATTAGGGGTGCCGACGGATATTGAGTACTCCGGCAGTCCTTCCCGGCGGAACTTGGCGCCTGCCCTTCATACTCAATTAAATAAGCCACCAAGCATGGCGGGCTGCTATGCATATTGCCTGAAGGAAAATCTTGTGAAGCCGTGACTGATAGATGCACCAAAATCTGTTTCACTTAATTACCTCGCGTACGTTAAGTTTCAAATGATGTTGCAAATAAGGTATTTATCCTCAACGTAAAAGCTTCAATATTGAACGATTGATCTTTCTTGTTGAGCTGAATCAAATTCTCCGTGGAACTATTTGAAATAGTCTTTATTTCTAGTAAACCGCCTGTTTTTAAAAACGTAAATATAAATGAACTCGTCATTTTTATGTAACGTGATTTTACTGGTTATTTACTGGTTTTACTGGTCTCTTCCATGTGGTATTTTATTTCTGCCGATATTTCTTTAATTCAATTTATGTGAACATTACTTTCACTGTGTTTAGAAGAGAGAACTTTATGCCATTCTCACATTCACCATTTGCTAATCGTATTAACCTTTCGTTCGCAGTTTAATTTCTCTTTTACTTTGAGAGCAGGTATGTATTGGAAGATACCCTCTCTTTTAAAAGAATCATCTCTCCTTCATTAGCGTTACGGGAGGAGTCGAATAATTAAACAGATATATGACAGTGGAGCGATTGGCGTGAGGGGAAGGGACCTTATTACAAGAAAAAAAATACTTAGTATATTTCCACTACATGTTTATTTAAACCGACACTAGGTTTCGTCAAGTGTTGCCATTATCTAGGTAATGAAACCTTAACGAACTATCGAAACGGTTCCCTACATTCAAACAATCCTTCCCACCCCCTCTCACTCCTGTTACGTCATTTCATCCCCCCCCCCCCCCGGTCACCTTCCTCTCTTGCCCAAAACATAGTTATGTAAAGCTCGCAAGCAGTACCTTTCATTACCTTGATGATGGCAACACTAGCCGAAACCTAGGTCGGTTTAAATAAATCTACTGTGAAAATTTGTAGTGTTTTTTTTTTTTCGTGTTAATGTTTTAAACGGGGGTAATTGTTAAAATTGAAGCCTGTTTTCAAGGTCTAACGCCGAGAATTAAGCCCTTTTGACAATGCCTACCCCGAAAGGGAACGGCGTGGTGTGTATGAATGTATGTCTCCCCTCGTTTGCTGCGATCCAATAGGCATAATTTCCTCTGGATCTTGAGTGAAACTTCCTGCGCCGCTCGCTGGCTGAATGAAAGCTGTGGATGCGATTGCCCGCGTCGACGGTTGGCTGCTCCATTAATTGGCCCTAATCAGTGCCGCCGTTATGTTATAGGTGATGCTCGCTGCGTTTTCAGCATCGTAGCGCCTAGCGTGATCGCAGAAATCCTTCAGATACGTTTCTATGATCCTCTTAAGCTACGATTCGCGCCCATCCCTTGTGGATTCCTCGGAGAGGCAGCTCGCCTCGAAGGCCGAGGAGTGTTTATGGGCGGTTTCCCGCGGCCCATCATTAACGCCGGAACTCGAGCGATTGCCCCTCGTGGTTTCTGAACCTGTTTGATGCAATTTACATGCTCTCTACCTCCGTGGTTTCAAAATACCATTGCATGAACGTATCACTGTATTGGGGAGAAATGTGACTCTTATGTGGGCGTGTTATTGCTGCTAATCAGCGGTTTTACAATGCGCCCGTGCTAGTCAGAAGCATATCCGTTTTTCGGTAGCTTCAAGCCTGCCAAAATAACCATCCTGTCGTGAAGGAGGGATTTCGTTGGAGCGATTGAAAATCTGGTATTTTGGGATGAAAATGCACGAAAAATACGCATATCAAATGCCGACGTGCGAAACGTCGGTCTCTTAATTGACGTGACAATGCAGAAGTGTATCACTCTCTTCAGATTTTGGTTGCTATATAATTTTTATGTAACTTCAGGCGTCACTTTGCGACAGTTCGAAAAACGTTCATTATTAGCAATTTTAAAGTACCATGTTAATATTTTTATTTGCCGACAAAGATTTCAACACATCAGTTCGACAGCGCTCAGCAAAATGAGTTCCGTTCATTACTCGGCCCCTGTTCTGTTCCATTATTTAAAATTTCATTTAACGTGTTAAACCATGGTTATTTGCTTTTTGAGTGTTAAAAATAATTGATCATTGGATAAAACGTGTGAACTTACTTAAGATCAACGACCAATGTTGTAGCTACAAAGCTGCTGCAAGTTGACATTGGGTTTTGTAATGTTTACCAATAAGAAAATTATGAATGGTATATTCTGGGACATGTTCGTCGTGATCTGGGCTGAAAGAATGTGTGGTAAACTTAGTGCAAATGCGATTGGGGAAGACAGTATAGTTTTCTTTCAATATTAAAATGTGATACCAGAAATGTCTATCGTCCTTGCAGCAACCCTTACGTCCTTGCAGCAACGCTTACCCTAGCCTCTTAATTCTCCAGATTTTTAGAAAATACTAATACTAACCAACTTCTACTAACTTTATATTTTATCAACCTTGTATAATTTTGAATTTTTATTTAGAAACCTCCCGAAAGGGCGGAGAAAAATTTGGTGCAGAGATGAGCGCCACAGTGCCGTGCGTGGGAAGTTCTCGGGAATCATCGGTGCATAGTTATTAAATTCGATGCGTGGGAGTCGACATAATCGCAATCACATGACATTATATATGGTGTACCTCGGGTATCATCACTTGGCGGCGATTCACGACGAATCGATTGGGCTCACCATGTGATTGGATTTCGGTAATGGATGCGTATGTTATTGAAACAGGCGTATGCCAATATCCGCTCTGCATACTCGTGAACTCGACATGTACTATATTGAGGGTCAATATTGAAGTTAGAAATCACTCAGTTCATATCCGCAACGCAATACAAATACGTGACGGAATTCTTAAGCGAGAAGGCATTGTAATACGATGTATTGCACCAGTCAGTGCAATAAATTGCTGATAGGAAAAAAATGGACGTACACCGAAGGCTTGCAACACAAAGCGAATAGTGTTTTTCTTTAAAGGAATAAAAGTTTCCGTCTCAGAAACTAAAGGTATCATATGTTGATATTTTAATGCTATTATCGCGTCCTATAATGTATTTACAAGAGTGTACCTATTATAAGGCGATCGCTAGAACGCTTATAACTGATGATTGCAATAGTTGCCCTTGGGACCGTACAGTAGGGCGCTAGGGATTTCAATAGGCCCTGTAGTTTTCATTATATTAATTTTTCGCTTTTGGTCCTTCGTCGACGAACAAAGTACACTTTATTAAGCTTTTTTGCTTACATTAACTCACTTGATGCGGAAATAGATGTATGAAAAATCAAGTAAGACTGAGTGCTGTTATTTGTGATATCACGTGGGATAGAATAAAAATTTGGTTTATTGTTCATATTTTCCCAAGGGATTCACTTTCAGTGCCTCCTTTTCAATTTCCCTGTGATTCTTTATTTCCCAATTGCATTGCAATGGTAAATTATACGTGCCGAAATGTACGAGGAAAAAAGTATTTTGCTTGAATACTCGGGGTATCTCGGAAAAATAAAAAGAAGTGAAATCAATCGCCCCCGGAAAATTTCTATGTAATGTGGACATGGTATCTGCATTAGGGGCGTTCATTACTCATTATAACGTTGGTGCCACTGATATTAGGCGAAGAATTGCTTTATAAAGAATGCGGGGAAAAGAAACGAAGCTGTTGGAAGAATTTATCTTCATGGATATATGGATAATGATATTAAAATCAAAGAGGAAATTTCTAGGAATTTGATTGCCCAGATCTTACCGCCATATCCTAGAGGTAACCCGCAGGTGGTGTGATGATTTAAATAATGTTTTCGCATCTACCAATAGGTGCATCCTTGCAATATTGGGGTAGATGGAGAGGGAGGATAAGTATGTTAGACGGGATGGCGTGTGGTGAAGAAGCATGGGGAGTAGGCCAGTTGATTAGATAAATAATGGCGAAAAGAGACGTTTTAGGATGGATTTGATGAGTCGAAACGGAGCATTCAACCTTACCCCAACCGTTAGAATGCGGAGGATACCAGACAATCCACTCTGTTGATTGGTTAAGTACTCAGCGCGATATCGAGGGATCGGGGTTCGGGTCCCGGCGAAGGTGAACGATTTTTTCTCTATGGTATTTCGCGCGGTAGAATATTTGTACATACCGGAAAATTATTTGCCGCAAGGGCGTGTGGTAGCGAGTGGTAGGTCGCGGGCTACGCAAGGGGAAGTAGAGACCGGTAGAGGGAGAGAGAGGGATGCAAGGGACGTGCGGTTGCGATGAGGTACAATATGTGAGTGGATAGGGTAGATCATATACTTATTTCATGCGGGAAGTTCCTTCTCCGCCGGCCCCCCGCCTCCTCACCCCCTGCAGTAAAATGAGTGGGCCGCATCTGGGAAATGTGTGTGGGCCGCCCTTCACCGCTCCCTCGGGATGGGAAAAATCTACGTGTTCTGCCCCCTCCCCCCTTCCCCTCAATTCCTCCTCTTTCCTCCCCCGTTCTCGCTTTTCTCATTTTCACTCTGCCGCCGCGTTCACTTTCTCCCTCTTGCTTCCTCTCCTCCCTCCTATCTTCCTCCTCCTAATCTCCCTTCTTCTTTCTTGCAACCCCTCGCACACCCCCTGCCCTTTCTCCCGCGATCGAACTCTCACCACGGCCTCTCCTTTCCTTCCTCTGTGCGTCGTCGTCGGTTTGCGCGCTGCTGATACGGGCCCTTCCCCCCGCGAGGATGCATGCAACCCGCCCGGTCGGAAAATCTCCTCGCCTTCTTCGCTAATAACACCCTCCACCCTCCTTAATCCAGGTTAATCCTCGTAATGTGATTTTTAAGGCCCGGTTACGTAACTATGTTTAAGGATGAGGTTCTATCACGACTGTGTGGGTCAAAACAAATACTGAATTCCACCATTTTGTTCATTTGGTGTAAAATCCCTATTTTCAGTGGTAACCTGTGTTACCAATTGGTTTCGTAACTATGGTTGAGGAGGAGGTTCTATCATGACTGTATGAGTCAACACAAATACTGAATTGCACCTTTTTGTTTATTTGGTGTAAAATCCCTATTTTCAGTGATGACCTGCGTTACCCATTAAAAACAAAAATTAACGGACAAAGATGCAGATTATTCCGCGAATATATTTTAAGTGAGCACTTTTATATAGCCATAAACCCCGACTGCAGCACCACTTTTATGGAATTACCACATTTTGACGTCACTTTTCGCAGTTATTAGCTAATAACCAAAAATAAAATTACATAGTAAGATTTATTTATTTTCCGCTTCTTGTTAACAGTTTTCCGTGAAAATGGCTTTTATAATAGATAGAAAAGTACTGTTTTCCCATGTTTCATCCATTTTCCCATTGAACGCCATGCCATTTCCAGTTAGACAAGTTTTTCTGCAGGTAAACAGAATATGGTTAGAATAACATTTAAGGTAGTTTGAGTGAAAAATCATTTCACCTAGAATTTGATGAATTTGGCCTCATTTTAAAGAAAAAACTCATCTTTCCAATGATATGAAAATAATAACCCCTTGCCGAACTACTTTTCGAGCAATTTGCCTAACAAGATGAGCTGTTTACATGGCTGTGAGCTCCTGGGGAGAAATTGTAAAAATTAGGAATTTCCAACACCTAGTTTTTGTCAAAAATCTAACGGTGTGTAGTTTGTATGTTCTATCAATTATTTATAACAATTAATCCATTACTCACCGCAGTAATTTTGCAGAATAACAAAAAAACTGCTGTTTTGGAGGCTTTTTAGCTTTAGAAAAAATGAGTCAAAATAGACTTAATCAGATATATTTATTTAATTACTGAGAATTTGTGTCATATATAACTATATTTTGCGCCATTAATGTTACAATATTTTCTTAATACTTCTTACAGACTCTGAAATAAAAAAATAAAATTCTAATATAGTCTCCATTTTGACTAGAGAACTATCTCGTTCTAACTACCTTAAGTCATTTTACGGTGGAACCACCTTAAGTATTTTATCGGTATGAAAGCTGAAGTTAATACGTTCTGTCCTCAATAAGGCTTACGTCAATTAACCGACCGTGTGTTATAGTATATAGAACCCTAACTCTGTTATCAGCAAATTAGCGATAAGGCTGGGTTATCTTGCGGTTAACGTAAACCAGACCTCAACCAGACATCGGGCCTTCGGTCTGGTTTTATATTCTCTGGTTTTATTTATTATGAATGAAGCACTTAGCAATCTTCCATGGGTACATTTAGATGGCACGACGCGTATTGCCACGCTGTGACATAATCATCCGTACATATATGCTACAGTAAGGTGAAACGCGTCGTACCATCTAAACTAATCTGTGGAAGATTACAAATTGTTTTATTTATCATGAATATCGACAACTTTCACCGGGTCCCACCTGAATCAGTAATATTTACTCTTTTTTTTACTGTCTTTCTTTGCTTTTTTATTCCACTTCCTTCCACCTGCCCCTTCCCCCGCTAGGACTGCCAACATAAATTTGACCTTCTCTTAAGCATTTTTATCTCACAATAATTCCCCCCCCCCACGTTTTTTTGTCTTTACAGCGCCGCTATGTTTCGTTATGGACCTTGATGATGGAAAAAGTTGTCGAAGCCTTGGTCTGTTCGAATAAAACAGTGTGAAAGCAATACAAAGCTTTAATTTTATCACAATAATGGTTTTACCCTCAATTCATGGGATATGAGGATGGCTCTACATAGTGCAGGCTTTCCAAAATCCAACCAGTGCACCATTCGCGGCCGTGTTTGAGTTTTTTCAGCGGAAAAGCTGGTGCCTGAGTGCCAACTGATGAGCAGTTTAAGGCGAGTGGATACCACGCCAGAAAATCCATTTTCAGACCGTTGGCTTTTTGATCGCCATGGTTGCATGTTAATGGATAAAGACATTCTGTTTTCACCGTTTGGAGCAGGAACGATGTCACTGGAACTTCCAATGTTCCATTGCACGTTTACTTGATATCAACCACATCAGAGAAAAAAAAATAGTAAACTTAAAAATTAGTAAGCCTAAAATTGATCTTTTCGCGGAAATGTTAATCGGCTATGAGAAGTGATACGAAAATGAGCTTTGGTATAAGTTCTAGCTGCGTCCTTCATCTTTAAATAGGGATACTTCTCAAGTACGTAAGTTTAATACCATTACTGTAGTCGTCTAGAGTGAAGAGGATGTCCAGCGCTTTTTTCTGGAGGCCTTCGCGCCGAGCGCTGGCGCTTTCTGCAGTCCAGCGAACGGCGCGTCCTAGGCCTGCCTCTTGCTCTCCCCCCCACCACCCCGGGTCTCTCCCCCCACCCTCGCCTCGGCGCTCTCAGTTAGAAGGCCGGAGTGAAGCGATATTTTTTTAGCAACATTAGACAACTCGTATTACTTAACAATTAGGAATGGCCAATTTCCTCCGAATAAACCGGTAGTTTTCATCGAAGCAGTCCTTACCACAGCGCTAGATGCAGCTACTGAACTATGAATTCACTTTGTCGTCTGCCAATCATTGGACGTTTTCAAAATGCATTAGCGTTTACAATTTCTCCTCAACTTTGATTAACTAATGCGTGGCAAATGCAAGAAAGACACACATGATATTGCCTGTGTACTCCGTATATGCAATTCTTACCGATTCTGGAACTCTCACTAAAATCTAAATTTCCGCCAATTTCCTGGTTGAGATTAATTCCCTTACAGACTTATGCGGTTCATAGAGACATATATTTACATCTGGGCTGCAACAAAAGTTGAGACAGGGACACCGTTTTTCCACCCATTTCCTAAGGAAGAAAAAAATAGGCGGAGAGGTGATAAAAAATACCGAATGTTGATTTCACAAATGTCTTGTGCTTCCTCAACAGCTCACGTTATCGGCGATGTAAGTTAAAAAGCCCTTGTTTATTCCGGGAGAAGTTCAAGGAGCGTGCTCTATTGAGCCCTACAATTCTACGAAGGGATGTAAACTCATTATTTTAATTTGTTTTTGAATAATTTTTAAACATTGTTATGAATAGTTCATTTTTCCATCTAGGCACTTAAAAATATGAAATAGATCCGTTTCATAAATAAAACCGAACGGATTTCCCGACGATATACTGATTCCCCAAACGATTATTTTCATTACCCTATCCAATGGAAGAAATAATATTATGGAAAGGTGTACAGTAGTATCGCATAATGTGTATTTCTCAGGTTAGAATAATGTTCACCGCAAACCTTTAAATTGACCGGCCTGCTCTCCGCCCATTTCCCCCAAGACTTGTCTGAAATGAAGAACTGCCGATTCATCATCCTTGACCTCTGTCAGTTACGATCGCGTACCAAAAGTATCACATTTCACTCATCGCTTTCCAACGCCCTAACTTCTCAGGTTGCTTCCGCTAGTTGGGGGAAGGGGGGGCGTCCTTTCGGGAGCCTCAGCAGCCAACTTCCATGGTTCCAAGTAGTTCCAACTTCGGCCGCAACACAGGATGATCGTTATTTAGGACTATTTGAATGGTATCCACTCACCTTAAGGAAAAGTAATCGAGGAACTCCGGTTATCAGATCATTTTTATGGCTTGAGGATTGGTTTTCCTTCCGTAGGGCCTGGGTTCTATGCCGTTTATTGAATTGTTTTTTTTTCTGTGGAAACTAGTTCCCGTCTAGGGTGCCGTTTGGAGAGCACTTTAAATAAAACTAATCGTAGAACTCTGGGAATCTTATATAAGGTTGCTTTGGTGTTGGATTTTTCATTCAGAGTACTAGGACACTAATCCTGGTAAAGATTAAAATCATAGATTTTTAATAAGTTGCAATTCCCATTCCTCATTTGTCATGTATGTACTATGGGGATAGTATTCGAAGTATAGTACTCGTCTGTGGTTAAAGAATTGTAACCGTGGTCTTTTAACGTTTTGAATTACGGGTAGCATAATTTCATAAGTCTACTCTCCACGTCTGTCTTAACACCTTTCCTCCAGTTCCGAGGCATCGATTCATGTGGAACTGATTTGAATTATGTGTGAGCTGCCTTGTCCGTAATAACTCCGCCACTCAAAGGTATTTCCTCAAAATCGCTTCCCCTGGGGCTTTCGTACCACTTGCGTCGCTCAACACGCGCCTGTAGCACGCGTGCCGTCTCGCGGTGAATCTCCCACTGTTCTGCCACGCTTCGCCCCCGCAAGAAGTCGCCCCCCACGCAGTCCTCAGCCCCCGCACGACGGCTCCCCCCCCACCCGCGTCCGCAGGAGGCGCGGCTCTCCGGGCGGGCTCACCGTCGCCTGTACAATGCGCCGCCGCCGCCACCTCCTTAGCGATCGAAATTTGGGCAGAGCGCTTTGCGGGGCCCCGTCAGGCGGTCAGTCGCCGCGCCGCCGGTCGGAGAGGAGGGTGGTGGTCTGGAATACGTACGGTGCGTCCGGGCTCGTTCGCCGGGTCTTCCTCCCCCCCCCTCGTCTACTACCCCCTGAAGAACTTCGGGCGATCCCAGTCTCGGCCCGCCCCAGTACCGTGTGGTGACTCGTGTGGCAGAGCTTCTGGAGTGATCTTTCCGCTGGCGGAGGAGACCAGATTTGTCCCAGACGGTGTTCATTCTGTTGTGGGGTGAACCCACGTCTCGCATGAACCCACCCCTGTGAAGAGTCATCGGGTGGACTGGCTTGTGGTAGAGCTTCTGGTGCGATCTTTTCCGCTGGCGGAAGTGTACACGTTTGTCCCGGACGGTGTTCTGTGGTGGGGTTCTCACACACGTTCATCCAAATCTACCCCTGGAAGAGATTCGTCATCACTTGGACTCGGGTGTGTTATAGCTCGCCGCGGGGGATAATCCCGGCGTTTCATGAAGTTTCGTGGCGTGTGAGGGCCATCGATCCGGATCGCGCGGGTGGCCGAACTCTGAGGAAACGTAGCGCACGCCGGGCCTTCTCCCCGCCCTCGCGCGGTTTCGTCACCTCCTCCTCCACCCCCTTCTTCCTCCTACTTCTGCTTGCCCCCCCGTCCCGTGGTTGGTTTTTCTCCTCTCTTGGGGGAAAGTGAGGGTTTTTCCTGTCGTCCCGTGTGGGGTGGGAGGTCGTTCAGGAGTGGCCCCTTGTTGTCTGGTGCGAGTGTGTGTGTGACTCGGGTGCACGGGTGCTCCTTGGTGGGTGCTCGACCTCTGGGGATAGATGGACGGAAGTGGGAAGGTTGGCGGGAAGATGACCGTGTCACAGCGCTCGGAGGAAATGTCGGGGTTCGAGGGTCACGCGGGGGAGGAGAGGTGAGTCCCGGAGATGGCGGCCACGCCTCCCGCGAACCCCCCTCCTTCGCCTTCCTCGCTCTTTTATTGTGTTAAGGCAAGAAGTATTATTGCAGCCGAACAGGGAGAGAAGGGGCATCTGGGATAGGACCCAACTACCCTTGAAATTCGCAATGGAGCTTTGGTTTCATTTTCAGTATGTTTTACGTACTGCTGTTCATCGTGAGTTTGCTGTAATTCGCTATAGAGACCAGAGGGGAATGGTATGAAGGAGAGGTTCACTGTAGTAACAAGGCTGGTTTCGGGCCGACCTGGCAACGAAAATGTCGTAGGTTCGACTCCCGCCTTAACTGTTGTAGGATTAAGTTCTCAGGTTACACGGTGCATTGTTTCAGTTGGAGCTGCTAAAAACCCAAGGTTACTAGTACGAAGCTGGGAAATGTTAATGAGCTGAGTAGATAGAGGCTTCACACTGAGTTGAATCCAGAACCCTCTGGATATGTTACCCGAAGATTCTCGCGAAATTGTATGGAATTTAAACGTGATGAATATTGCACAATTTTTTTCATAACGTAACCAATATATTTATCGTATTACGCTATAGTGACTTTATAATTAGCGAACTCGTGTGTTGTATGTGCTTCATGCATGGTGAAAGTTCATCCCTCACGAGTGAATTTATTAAAACCAGCACATTTAGAGAGAAGGTATTTTTGTGATACATGGAATTAAGGAATAAAGCATAAATTGTACGTAATTTACAGAAATTCTGTAATTGTCACTGAAATATTGGGAGATAAACGCTAGCGAAATCAGTAAAGCTGTCCGGAACTTTACTTTTTAGTTCTTTCCGCCGCACTGTGCCAGCATATGGATCCGGTTGGGCTTTTGCTTCGGATGCAGTGGACTCACCCCCGTCTACTCCCGTGTTTGGCGTACGGGGAGGCCACTCGTAAGCGGAATTGCGCATGTTCTAACGGTGGATATGTTGAATGATTGCCGCAACTTCGAATGAGTTCATTCAAAGGCGGGAGTTCGCCTCTCGACAAAGCCGCGAGAAAACTTAACGGACAGGGTGTGGAGTCGTTTAGATCAAGTAAAAGTTGGCGAATCGGGGAATTCCGTATTCTTTTCCCTTGGAGTTGGCGGAAAAAAGTTATTTGAAGCATTTAATCGGAGATAGGGAAAGTAGTATCCCTGCGAAATTTCGTATAGAGTTTGCTATGTGATGTCATCCCGTGACACACCCAGGAGGTGGCTTTCACAGTATTTCGTAATGTCTATGCAAACGGTGGTGCTTTTAGGAACGAATGGATGTTCAAGTTTACGTTGAAGTCATATGCAGTTAGGGGGAAAACTCGTTTCTGAAATGTGATGGCTTGCATTTGCTTGTTATTATCTCCACACGATGGCATTTCGAATATCTTGCGTGGAGGGTTGCGTGAATAGTGTTGTGTCAAGAATCTAAGTTGTATTTCAGTCAGTCACTGATTATTTCTCATAAAAGGAAATTTCTAATTCACATTTAAAATATTGCTACTTCCTGTTGACACCTTAAAGTAAATAGAAAGTTAGTAATATAGATGCGGATTTAAGGTTTATATTTTCTAACCTGCAACACGTGAGGAAAAGAGCCTATTCTTCGTTAGTCGTTAGAATATTTTACCGTAAATGTACTCTCCTGGAAAGACAATTGCTCCCGCCATTTGTTTTTATTGGTTATGACTACGTCGTTTTCCTAAGCTTTATTCGTTTTGGTTCCCTTTTAAATCAAGTACTCAGTTTTTTGTACAGTACATCCTCAATACGTGTAAGTGATTTTGGTGCTGGTTAATTTGGTGCTCCGAAATATGTTGTCTCTAAATGTCTTACATATTTACAGCATTTTATTTTAGAAGTCACTCAGTTGATGACCATATAAAAGAGAAACTGAGTTCGATATATTCTTTATTTTCTTGGCTTTATATTTTCTCCCACCATTCACTTAAGATCTGATGCAAATCGATTTGTGACCCTTGACCTAAAGTACTTGGGTGCTAATCGAAGTCTGTGAGGGAATACATTTGTCGTTCGCCGTATGTCATCTAATTATCTCCTTCCAACTTTTTATTTCGGTGTCATATACAGCCGACAGCTCTTTCATGATGACGTGTTTTGGTTTTGTTTAAGACTTGTATTCTTGCTCAACCGGTGGGTTTATTCATGGTGTTCATTTTATTTGAAAGCGTTGAACTGACGAATCTATTTAAAAGTACGCTCATTTAGTTCTTTACTAAGTCTTTTTTTCTTTAAAGGCTATTTTGGTGCAATAAAGAGAATTCCTGTGTATTTATATATGAACTACGACGCAGTAGCCTGCGAGCTAGGGCAAGCTGCGTGGGGTTTTGAGACAAGATTCCTGAAAAGGGATGAAATTGGCAAAAAATAATTGAGCAGCGTACGGACGAATAGTGTGGTATGTTTTTGTTGTTTTTAGTGCCTCGCTATGATGTTTGCTGGGAAGTTCATGGAATGGGTGTGCATTGAATGGGATCCATTTTCTTTCCTTCATTGGTTCATTGTTACTTGTATTAGGCTTGACTCATGACCACTTGTTACCGAAGGGTATATTATTAAGTTCAGCGTCTTTCATTGATGCTCTACCTCAGTGCAATGCCCACATCCTTTGCTTCTGAGAGCGCAACTTTACAGTAAAGAAATAATGTTGTCGAAGAATAATTGTGCTCTTCCGCCATTGTTTTCTTTGATTGTAGCCTGTACTTATAATCGTAAAAAATGAAGCATCGTCGGCTAAGTATGACAGCTCTGCCTCCGATATTGTATAAAAGCCAGGGAAGATAATGAAAGCTACGGGAGAAATATTTGTGAAAGATGAGGGGATCTAAGAAAAGCGAATGACTTGAAAGTAGACAAGGGAAAAATTAATGCACAATAATAGATTACCTCGCTTTAAATATCATGGGAAAAATGTATAATTTTGTATTTTCGTCGTATATTTCGTGAGTCAGGATCACAGGATTTAACAGGACTGCACAGGTTAAAAGTGCCTTCGTTGAGATGACAAAATGATTTGAGAGTTGAGGCTTTATTGTTCCAAAAATTAGCCTGTGCGTAAATCAGTTTTGAGGCCTACTAGTTTGAGAAAATGTCTATTTATTGCATTACAGCATAACCCGAGAAGTAATCCCTTGTTAATATCAGCTTTTATATGAAATATATTTAATGAAAATGCTAACTTCTTTGGGATTGGGGTGTAGATAGCATCATAGAGCTGTGCTAGACTTTGGGTGCAGGGCTTGTACGGAGGGCAATCTTTTTCTACTTCCTTTATTTTTTCATACTGCGTGCGTCTACTTACTGTATACATTTATTTAGGTGAATTTACGGAAATGGATGGGCGAGGACGATTCGTGTGATGTTTAACTTATATTTGTGATGATTAATTTAGTTGGACGATTTCCTCCCATTAGTCCCAGCAGCCGATATATTGTCTTCAGCTTCTCGGGAGGAAAGCACCGCGGAGCAATTTTTTTTGTTGCTGCAGTGATGCAAATATAAAATATTATTGAAGATTTAAAAATTATAATTTGGTAAAAGTAAGATGCAGATTGTCATTTCAAAAAACTACCGCCAAATGTTGTTATTTTTTGAAGGGTTGCATTTTAAGTACTCGACACCCTCAACATTTCTGAAAGCTTCCTCCGAAAATAAGTGGCACGAAGAGGGTCATCCGTTCACATAGGATTTAATGCATGAATATGCATAGATGTATTTTTTGTTAATAGTACGGTTAATATTCTCTATTAAATATATGCACGACAGGTTGAATTTAACAACAAATTGTTATCTTTTCATGCATTTATTTATGTTTCGTATCTGGTTTCAGTCTACTAATTTTTTTCAATTATTCGTATTGTAATTTGTCTTGAGGTATCCCAATACAGGCAATGCCTAAAAGGGATTCCTAATTTATCTGTATTTATTTGAAATGTACAATGTGCCCTTAATGTTGATTCATTATATATATTTATTTATCCGTTCCGTTAAGATAGACCATTGTGAAGAAATGATTAAAACAGCCAATTTCCTAGGCCTACACCAATTATCGTTCAACTCCGAGGGTTTGTAAACTGTGCTCACCCCACTAGGGAACAGGGTGATGAGTGTGTGTGTCAAAATTTTTTCCGCCGGTGGGCGTGTAATTGTGGTATTGTGTGATTCTATTATTTTCGTATGCGTACTTCTCTTTCCGGAGGGTGTGTTCAGTCGCACGCTTCCGAATCTCATTCTGAAAAGCCTGCGGAAAGCTAAAGGTATCATTTTTCAGCGTGATGTCTTTTGAGTGTGATGGGTAAGGGATTGTGACGTTTCGTGACTCCGGTTCCAGGGGGTGGGCCGGGGAGTGCTTAAATGAGCTTGATGTAACTAATGGGCCACGGTTAATTGGCGAAGCCTGGTGATCGTGAATGATTGGAAAGAGGGTGTTCGTCGGCGAGATTTTTTTAAACATTAGGCTCTCCTGCCAGGCATGAAAAGGACTTGTAATTGGAGCGAGGGTGCGGGTAAAGGGGACGATTAATGATAATATTATAGTTTACATCTTTCTGTGCCCACTTAATGTTAATTTCTTTGAAAGATTTATTTCAAGCCAGGCTAGGCCATTAATCGCAGGATACTTCCATGAATGGTAAACTATTGTGTAATGTTCAAAAGGCAATTTTCGTGCTCGCTTTATGGTAAGAATTGAAAATGAATCGTCTCTCGGAGCACGCTTATGGTAGGGCTGAGTTTTCGTCTCGCTTTTCGGCGTGCATCGTTGCATGTGTGGTTGTCCTATCCTGGTAATTTTAAAGAAACAATGAGTGCATGATGAACGGTCAAAAGTTGGTATTATGTATAAAGGACAGGGGTAGAAAGTCAGGAGGATTCGTGCTTACTGCAGACCCAAAAGCTGCCTTCGTCGAGCTCCGAGGCTTAATCCGGGACCTAGTTAGACGACCCACGCAGCGGGGCAGAATGGGCCATATGCAGTAAAATTTAAACTTAGCAACTAGGACACACAACAAATTAAATCAGGGAGCTACCCCGACGGAATTGACCATGCGATGAGTAATTTAAACTTAAGTAGCTAGGATATGTAACAAAGATTCGTTTTATAACAATAATTAAATGAAAGTGTGGTTCCCCTGCAGAATTGACAATATGGAGTATAATTTCAATTTTAGGAAATAGGACATGTAACAACGAATAAATTCGTTTATCTCACTCCTCCCGTTTTATCGTACTCCTATCGACTTTCTACCCGTGTTCCGGTTCTCTACCACGAGTCATTAATATTTCTGCGTGTTTTAGCTCCATATTTTTGTACATGGTGTAATCACATTATTGCTTTTTTAGGTCTGCCATTTAAAGTCCAGTGGCGTTTTGATTTTAAGGGTTGCAGCTATATGGAGTTCCCAAATGGCGTGTATGTAACCGTGACGCCAGTGAAATGTTCTAATATTGTCGTTGGTTACACATGAATTGATTCTTATGTCGATAAGCTGAATAAAAGTTATAATTCATAGAAGATTACTGAGGTAAATTATGAGTACAAGTGATTTTGTATTTGTTTGACTGTATTCTATGTTGAGTTTTTTAAAATTTCGAGAGAGATTAAGTGCGAGTTAATGACAGTGTAGAGAGAATATGTTGAATGTGATGTTGTACCTTAGTAAACAGGTCTTGTTTATAGATAACAGAATATCTAAGCCCCGGTGGCGATGGGATTAAGTCTTCGCCTGCTAACAACATCGCTTGCTGCCTGTGCTGCAGCGCCCGATGTTAAAGGCCAGTAGAGCTGTTTTCGGGATTGTGGAAATAAAAAACAAAATAATAAAATTATATATATATATATATATATATATATATATATATATATATATATATATATATATTTTTTTTTTTAAAGGTGCATAGAAAGGCAATGGTTTGTCTTGTGTTTCTCAATCTTCCGTTCGAGTAATCTTCTACAATATCTGTTATTTCAGGGTCTCCTCTATTTAGGAGAGAGAATATTATAATATGTTCGCTCTTTCATGTGAAGGCACTACCATTTTTAATTGATTTTTCATTCTGCGGAAGTGAGCCTTCCCATGTGTATTTAGGATCTCTCTTTGACATCTCTGCCCGTAGCATTGACGGACTTGTTGATTCCTGTACAATGCGATGTTGGAGACTTCTTTAACTTGGGCTGTCAAATAGAGTTAGCTCACTCCGGTGTCGATACTGTCGGTGTACATACATTTTGGGACTGACGGAAATCTACTCTCCGCGCCAAAATCTTGTAGACTTGAGTTTAAACCTGAATAACTCTGAAGCGGCTTATTGAATTTTCTCGTTATGTGCATCCTCATTGAGATATTTTTGTTCTTTATTGAATTAATGTGTAGAATATTTTTTTTAATTCGGACGTTTTTTGGTGTTTGAGTAAAAAAGATTCAATTTTTCATTAGTCACAGTGTTAGTAGTCACTTTTGAATCATTTGTTGAAACGTTGCGATAGTGAAAATGCAGAAAGATATTGTGGAAGGATTGAAGTCAAAATCTCCCAAGAAAAGTAATAAATGCACCGTTACTTTCTTAAATGCTGATGGTTGACCGAATTCTGTAATGATATGCGTATGCTACTAATGTTGTAATTCCTGTGTGGGAATCTGAGAATTTTTTATCTAATCCATCCCTCATTTTGAAAGCAACGGACATTCCATCTGTGGAAAGGGAGGAAAACCCTCTTATGTCCATTCCTTTTAACCTTTCTTCTGGTGTTCGCGTTTTTGCGCGAATCATTGCAAATTAACTCCGAGACATGGGTAGCGTATTTTTGCGATTTTGGCTGTTGTGGTCTTCACATGGTGCGCAGAAATGCTGAGAGCGTCGCTGTGATAACCAGAGGCTATTTGCCATCACTTTTTGTGCCCTTCTCTCATCGACTCTTCGTCCTGATCTCTTTAAGGGGTGCCTCGAAAAACGGGAATTCGGACTCACATTAAACTCTTACTACGATGTAAGTTATTTGACTAACTTGATGAACTTTCGGAGAACCAGTGTATATAAATGAGGAATTTCAGTGGCATAAACATAAAACATTTAAAATAAGCAATAATGTTTTAGTGTAATTTGGTCATATTTTACGTCTATTAATAATCGATATTTTTTCACGCTAAGTGTTCACTATTTATTTATTTATTGATTGTATATTGTATTTTAAACTTCAATCTGAACATGCTTTCTATGATTAATTCAAGTTTTCTTTAACGATTAAGCGTTAACAGGTTATTTTCGAATAAGAAAAAAATGTGAGAAAGCGTCATCAACGCCGTAAAACATTCTATACACACCAAACCGTAGATCTTATGACCTCCATAGCCTTTGTTTGCTCATGTTGGTGCATCTCCCTTTGCCACATCGCCGATTATATTTTGTCAGTATAGGGAAGCTGATTCCATTTTGTATTCATTTATCCGGTTCATGATCCTTTTCCTTTGATTTAGTATATCTGCATGGAGATACAACTTTCTTATTTAGATTCATTGGCCACATGCGGAGTTGGCATGATTTAAGGTGGATCGGAAAAAGATAGGATTTAACTTGTTTTATGAGTGAATGCCTCTCTTGCCACCTGAAGCGTCGTCTCAGAAATAGCTTTTAATTTTTCTTTGTTGCGCGAGGGCCGAAAATTTATTTCTTATTTTTCGTATTTGCAAAAACCTCTCCCTATTCTGATTCATATGTTTGAGGAATCACGTCTAGAATATCGCAGCCTTAGTTGTAAAATTTTAGCTGCGGTAAAGCTGATTTCCTATGGTGTGGGAAATAAAAGTATTCACGGCCGAATGTTTGCCTTTAGGCGCCGAAAGTGTCTCCGAAACAAGTGACAGCAAGAAACGATCTTGCAGGAATCTCTCTACCATATCTAGCAGGAAAATAGACTCATGTTCAGCAAGCCTAGGCTTTTCCGTTTGTTCTAGCAAACCGAGCAATTTTTAAGGGGAGAATCCAACTATCGTTGTTATCGACATTAATGCTTCAGATGAGCGTGAATTTGTCACAGTGGAAAAGGAAAAATCTTCTGACCACCACGATTATGATTTGATTTTTATTTTAGGTCCCTTAGAAACAAGACTAGATCCAATATCGTAGCATTGGTGAAGTCTATAGAGTTTAATGAAATAGGGTTAAAACATCCTCGAATTGGATTATTGCGTGGATTTGGACTGGAATAAGCATTAATCAGTGAATTGTCGGCACTGTCGAGGAGCAAAAGAATTCTCATAGTAAAAGATTGTCTGGAAGAAACAGTATATGTGAACATGAAGTTGAGAATGAAGGTTAATTATAAAGGATTGTTTTTTTTTGTAATCTGTCTATGATTCCTGTCCATTTATGTTTTCCTTAACTTGGAATACAATAAAGGAAATGCATACATGCATTTAAGGAAAAACACAGCTCTTCGGCCTTCCTGACCGGAAATAGTCAAATTTCAATATTTAAAACGAGTTGTTTCCGTTCATGTTTTTGATGAATATTAAAGCTATGTATTAAATTGATTTGCAAATTAAAGAAAGGTTCCTTTTCCAGATGTAGGAATAATTGAAGATAAGCGCTGCTTGGCCTCATTAGTTCCAGCACTCGCTTTAAACCGTCGCATTGCGGTAGTCACTTTAATAGGAATAGCATGGTTAGCGTCCCTACGGACTTAATTAGCGATAATTATTTCCAACCAAGGTGCCATCGCCATTAAAAGCCGTGCATTTTCCCTGAATGGTTTGTTATTCTGGGTGAAATGGAGAGCCTTTCTCTGTCCCAGCGAAATCCCGCAAAGGGTGTGCTGTAGTAGAATTTAGAAACTGTCCCCTCGCTTCATTGTGAGAGCAGGTGCGAACTAGCTCCAGAGCAAGACATCCTGAACAGGTGTTTTACCCTTACGAGGAGGTCCACTGCCGGTTCTGCCTGCTCAAACGCGAATCCACAGAGTTTGCCCAAATCCTGGTAGATGGCGGGCCAATGCGCAGTCGCTTTCGTCCCTCGAAACCCTCGCGTAATATCGCGTATGTTACACTCGCTGTCCTCCGTAGAAACAACGTAATATTGCAATGAAGGGTAGTAGTTAATGACGGTAACGGTGTTTGTCGTTACGGATTAAAAATTTAGTTTTTCGCCATGGTATATATTTGTTGGACGCGCCCTGGGAATTTTGCTGACATGGGATGAGGTAAATATTTTATCGTGGTCTCAATTTATGTAGTGTTTTCCGTCCTCGCCCCGTTCAGAAGGATTGAAATAGAGTGTGTATTTTTCCATATATCGAGTTTATGTATGTGCACTCTTTGAATAATAACTAGACGAATATCGACGAGAAAGTGTTGAGGAGCGTGAATTTTAATACGGAGGAGAACTACATATTTCCTCTGTCGATACGAAGCATAATTGAGGATTTAATTTTTGTATACATCATATGATATTAGTATTAGGACTGTGTGTCTTCTTAATCACTTTAAAGAATGTGGCTCACCGTAATGGGATAATATTTTCTTTCAATGCTATGCCGTCTTTCCCCGCAAAGACCTCTCCTTAGTGGAATTAAAAACTTTCGATTAAGTCTTTTGAAAATCGAGATCATGGGTTTCATTCCATTCATAAGTATTCCCTGGCGTTATGATATGTTCCGCGCCTTTTTTTTAACTGGAGATCTGTGGTGAAGTTCGAGGTGTTTCCAGGTTGAACTTTTTGTATTATTTGTTTTCACTATCGTTTGACAACTGTCAAATATACCGTGGTTGCCGCGTGACAACGCGGTTTAAAAAAAATCTCCTATTCCCCGAGTAATTAACGCGTAAATAATTTATTTTCTTATGCACTAGCAGCTTTCATACTCTTGGCGTTTCAACAGTCACTGCCTACTTTTGAATAACCCATGTCCGGATTATTGGCTATTTGATAATCACTCTAATGGTGTATCGGAATTCAAGCCAGCTGATTTTCAAGCCAACGTATTGAGCTGTACGTCAATAGGTTGTTCGTATGAGCCATTTATCTCCAAAAATTGAATAGCATATTTACAATGACGTATAGTGACGTTTACTTGATCTCAAGCTTAGGCATAGAGAACTACGACACTTGAATTTTATGCCCGCGGAACTTCATGGATATGAATAGACTCCTTTGGTAAAAAGTTACATTCCATGATTCCGGCTACGGTTGTATGAATGAAACTTCATAACTTTTGGTAGAGTGATCGTGCATTATTTTTCGTATCTTGGATGACTTTCCATTCTCCTGACAGAATTCCAATGAAATTCATAGATGACCGTGTTAAGTCAATTTGCATTGTGTGCGCTAACGTTGCTTGTAATAAAAAAAATATATTTTCCCCTGGTTTCTCACGGTAACGTTGTGTATTCCGGTGAACTTAAACCATTTTGGTGGGTATACTATTGTATTCAGGTGAATTAGTACCTTCAAGATGGCTATTCTAACCGCCGCGCCGATCTCCGCCGAACCGATATCTCTTATGTAAAAGCTTTCATAGAGATTGGACCATCATTATGTTGGAATTAATTTATGGAATAATCGTGTGGTGAAGTTCATGGCTGCACTGCATATTATACTGGTGCGTGTCGCGTTATGATGATGATCTATATACCTACAGAAAGCAACCTATGTACAGGCAACCTATGTACAATGCACAAATGGTGTCTTCTGGAAACGTCAATTGTTCTGCTTGACGTATTATCTGCCCCTGCTACCTGTATTTTCAGCTTTGCCTTTCTTCCCCTGCGAAATCTGATTCCCTTGGAATTGTCCTGTTTTACGGTTTATCTTCCTTCCATACCTTAGAAAATAGGCTGAAGGCGTTCGAGATGTGGGTGTGGAGGAAGATGGAGAAGGTTCGTTGGACGGAAAGGAAGACAAATGAGGAAGTGCTTGACATGGTGGGTGAGGAGAGGAAACTTATGGATCAGATTAGGGAAAGGCAGGGTAGGTGGCTGGAAGGGGTAATGAGGGGTGATGGTTTGCTGAAGGCCGTGATAGAAGGAAGGATGTTGGGCGAGCGGGGAAGGGGGAGAAAGAGAATAGGTTTTATGGACGGGATTAAGAAAGGTAGGACTTACGCTGAGATGAAGAAAGAAATACTAGGGGTAGATAGGGCACTGCACGTGTAAGAGTCTGTTGGATTTTGTCTGACTTTCATCATAACCTACCTTTAACCGTTAGATTACTCAGATAATGATGATGATGTAATAAGTTATTGATATTTACCTTTCCTTTTGTGAAGCTGCATCCAAGGTTTTATAATACCGGAAAATGAAAGCAACTTATGCCAAATGTCGTTTTTAGGGCGAGATTCTGAAGAAGTGATATAGCCCTGACTTACCCTTACTAACTCAGCCTTTGTCTTCGGAGTCCTGATGCCGGGACGTAGTCCTTCCGTCATTTTGCGAGTCGCAGGTTTTCGAGGAAAGTGATGTCGTCGGTGATTAAAAGGTATTTGCCTTACATAACAATATTGGCATGCCGTGATAAGTAAATAACAATAGTTGCACTCACTGACCAGCTGATTAGTAGGTTTTTGGACCTTCATAGCATATTTATTTCCATCTGGGTAACATTTTTTCACTTGCCTGCACATTGCTTGCTCACCATCAAGTCTCTTTCCTTCCTATTTCGCACTTCCTCAGCGTTCTCCCCTCCATTAGCCTATTCAACATGCCCTCACCTCTCAGAATGTCATCCATTCACCTTTTCTACCTCCTTCGATTCTCCGCCGCTAACCTCGTTTCCTCCATATCCAACACTTTCTCGTTCGCCTTCCTCATAACACAGATCACCTCTCCATTCTTCTCCAAACCCGCGTATGAAATGCCTCCATCTTTCCGCAATGACCATGTTTCCAACCCCATACAGCACTACGTTCCATATAAAAGTTTACTGACGCAGGGAAAACCCTGAAAATTTCACTTCCAGCATACATGGAGGAAGGGTGGCAGTGTGGTATGGTGCTATATTCTTTTCGTATTTCGTACCAACGTGACATTACCGTGCCGTAACTGCGCACCGTATTGATTCGCAGTTTACCGTACCGTAATGGTGCGAAGGAATGTCGCCTCTTAATTTTGTATCCCAGCATTTAAGAGAAATCTTTGTCCGTAAGGAAGCACTGAATACTTCTATATTATTTTTAATCCATACATACTTAAGCATTGATTATCATGATAAATAATAAACGTCACCTTAAATTTGGCGAGAGACTGATTGTTAATTAATCTCTTGACGACCACGTGCAACTGCGCTTTCTGGTTAAAATTATACGAGAAGTGTGCAGTAAAGGATCGAAAATTAATATCGTAATTTCGTACCGTACCGTTCCCGTAAAACCTCGTGAAATATACGGTAGAAGAGGGCAATTGTGAAAAGCAAATGAACAAGGATTACAAGCATCTGAAATGAAATCTATAAGAAGATCCGCTGGCTAAAAACGAATATACAGAAAGAGAAATACAGACACAAAACAAGAAGTTGGTGTACAAGGGATCAACGAAACGATACGAGAATACAGAAATAGGCGAATAGAGCGCATGGAAAGGAAGTGGATGAAGGAAAAATACCCAAACAAATATGGAAGTACAACGCGAGAGCATCTACATCTACAAAACACCCTGCAAGCCACCTCAGTGGTGTGTGGTAGGGGGTGAGTATTCACCTACATACATTACACTATACCCTAAAGTTAGTGTAACTACGACTAATTATGCATTAGCATAAAGCGCTAATGCTTGTCACGAGGCGAGGCAAATGATCTTTGGTTCGTCCACGCAAGAGATCGAAAGACCAAAACTGGAGAAGGTCGTAATAGACGTAAGGTGGCTGGAGCGGTGATTGTGGACTATTAAGTGCACATTTTAATAATTTTACAAGTAATACGAAAAAATACTAGGGTCACGTTCCATTTGAGTACATCTGTTTATGCGGTTGAACTCTCCATGAATGTAGTAATAGAAATGACACAAGAATTATATTTTATAATTTTGCCTTTGGTAAAGCTAGTTATAACTTTAGTTTACTGTACGGTGTCTGAAATTCAGGCGGAAATTAAAGTATGTTTTTTTTCAAATCCTGTTACGAATCCTAGTGACTAAAATGCGTAATACTTGCGGAAAGAAGGAGAGAACCGTACCCAAAAATTATTTTCTACCGTACCCTGCCCTACTGCCACCCTTGCCCCAGGGAGAATATTTAATCCTTAATCTTTCATCGGGTGTCCATCGTTTTATCGCCGTCGCCGTTTTCATTGTCTCCTCCCTCTCGGCGGCTCTGGCTCACCGTATGCTAGCCTCCTCCCCCAAAGGTTTTCCCCGACTCGCCCCAGACGGTGGACTCGTAAGGAGGGATTGGGAGGGGGGAGGTGGGGGTGGTGGGGAAGGGAAAGTGTGAGTGGGCGGAGGAGGCGAGACGGCAGACCCCTCCCCCCTTTTCCTCCTCCTGATCCGCTCAAATAGTCCGCGGACCGAAAAAGGTCGAGGACCCCTCCGCCATAGACCATTTTCTTCGTCGCGACGCCGGTTTTTGTTCTATTTCTCGTTTAACGAGAGTTTCTCAGGATAGTTCTCCCCGATGGGTCGGCTGTGAATGCACGGGGGAGCCAAAAATACCTGCTTTCGTGCCGGCGAGGGAATCGGTAGACGTGGGGCGCGGTTGGGGAAGTGGGGGGCGGCCGGGTGGTTGAGGTGGAGACGCCGGGCTGGCTTTGGGGTGGTTTTGGTTGGGGGATCGGGACCAATGGAGGAGTAGGGGGGTCTACTTGCAAGTCCCGGGGACTGGGTCGAGAACTTCTGAGAGCGAAGTGACAGACTATGTTAGCGGCGTTACGCCTTTGAGTGGGTGTCGCGATTGGAAAATTTCTTCACGGACGGTATTATTGTGTTGAAACTCTTTTTCGGTCTTCCCTCCGTGTTCTGAATCGTCATTCTGGCCGACGTTTGGACAGGAGGTTATCCGAGCGTCTTCAGGGGTGTAGGTGAAAAAATGATAACCCGTTGGGAAACCCGAGAAGAGTTGTCCAGTATAATTCGTGGGCAAAGCATTATATCTTTCGTGACACTGGTTTCTCTTACGGTTTCATAATAAACCACGGGGTGGTGTATGAAGACACAAGGATTTTCTTTGACTCCTAGTCACCGAAAATATTGACTTGTTTGCAATCAGAGTGCGCAGGAAAATGTTGAATGTAAGTCCAATGAATTATTAAGTGAAAGAACTTTGGTTTATTGATAAAAATAAGCATAAAAAATTAAAGTTAATGTACGCCTGATTAGAGAGGCCTGTCTGTCGTCGCCATTTGCGGTGTTTAGTGGAAAGCTTTTGCGCGAAGGCGTAAGAATTTTGCGTAAGTATTTTGGAGGCATAAGAAAAGATTCCCAAGAAATCGAAAAACATACTTTCGTTGCCTTAACAGTGATAACGATTGTATTCCCATCAACGGTCATTAAATACGAACTGAAGGCTTGCGCTTTATTTAATTGCACGTTTCAGAGGTTACTTGGATTTAAGTAAAGAAGTTGATTAAGCTCTTCTTTCCCCATGAACCTGCAGTACGAGTGACTCTAATATGGTCTTTTTAACTTTTATATAACCAGTATATTGACTTCATGTCGAAGCCGGTTGATGCACAGTCATGGATTTAGAAATTTAAGACATATTCGTCGTATGTTGGCTTGTGACTCTTTTTAGTCTAAAGCCGCGAAAAGAAAGTTCAGAATGCCATTCAGTTTGAAAATCTACTTTAAAGGATGTAATACCCCGAGCCATTGGCGAGTGAAAGTGAGGTACTTAAGATTCATTTTAGTCGGCCAAAGTACATACATACTTGAAAATCTACAGCCAGTAGAAGTATATCCAAAAGTCTAGACCTGCCTGTAGACGAAGTTGATCTCGCTGTGTTATAGAGTTAATTTCATGGGATCGTTTTTTTCAGCCGTCATTTTACGATAGCGAAATTAACGAATCTAAAGCGCTAAAATTACCCAGGTGTTTCAACGATATCTGAGCTACTGTTGGCGGAAACCCTACACCGTGCGAGTAATTTTGCCATTTGCATAATCTAATTATTGCAGACTGTGAGGCATGACAGAATGCACTTCAGCGTTGGCGCTGGCGACTTGCATAGTTCACGGCGTATTCATGTACACCATATGCTTCTCCGACGCGCCCTGGCACGTCTCTCTGGAATCGCATTGCTTTCAGCATGGGCAGTGTTTTCCTTCAGATAAGGAATTTTTTAATGGATAACTCAAGCCGCCGGCTTCGTTGTAAAGGCATGATTTTGAACCTTCACAGTCCCATCACTGACTTGAGCAGTTGAGGCTTGAAGGAGTGGAGGAAATCGTACAGAAAAGTGGGAACTCGTCGAATTATCCAGGAAATGGACTCGTTCTTGTTCCTATCGAATGTCATCGTTTTCTTTTTTCCTTGCGTTCGACTTTTCACGGCTCTAG
The DNA here is from genome assembly GCA_963573305.1 of Pyrrhosoma nymphula. Taxonomy (NCBI): domain Eukaryota; kingdom Metazoa; phylum Arthropoda; class Insecta; order Odonata; family Coenagrionidae; genus Pyrrhosoma; species Pyrrhosoma nymphula. The sequence continues at coordinate 31,392,533 of OY754335.1, read as the reverse complement.
AGGTTTCTCTCATCAGTTTCTTCCATTAATTTTTCCCTGTTCTTGTAACTGTTTTCCTTGTTTAATCATCTGCGGTCGTCTCATCTAAATTTATGTATTTTTGATTCGCTAATGCGTGAAGAATCGACTTAATCGAGTTACTACTTGCCTTCGCTTGAATTCCTCCGGGGGTTTCCCAAATGCACCATTTATATGCCCAACGCTAACGAGATGTATTATTTCAGAGCTATTTCGCTAGAGTATTATTGTGACTTTGATGCTCCTCCATGCATAAATATTTTCTTACTGAAACCAATCGCCAAGAACAAACGCTATATTCTCCGTTAAAGGTCGAGATTTTCAAGGAAAAAATAGGGCAAACTTAGCGTTTAAAGAAAGGCTTACTTTAAAGGAGTTGAGTAGGTGCAAGTTTTTCTTTATGGAGCAGTATTTTGAGCAGTATAAAGGGACATCGCACTGAAGACGTTATGTTAAAATAAATTGATCCTATATTCATTTGAAGGAATATTGAGCTAACAAAAGAGGAACGTATAAATAGGAGGGAATTGGCGACTGAAAAGCAATTGATGAAAAAGATCCGTTAAGAATTTGGAAAGGAGCGTAGATTTAATAGTTTTAGAATCCTCAAAACTTGAGGAGAGGAAATGTGAATGAAAGCCTGGTAAAGATGTGGTTTTGGCGAAGGACGGAGGTCATTTCGTAGACTTCTATAGGTTAATGTTATTAAATCAAATGGGCTCATTACAAATGAAGCTAAAATCCTCTGTGTACTTTTTAACGACTCGGAATTCACATTCAATTACTGATCGAAGCTTATAATTTAAAGGTAGTTCAGCGAGAGTTTTATTTACGTATAATAAAGACCATATTCGAATTTTATTTTTTAATAAAATCAGTCGTAAGTAGAATGAAGTAAATGCAGTAATATTAATGACGCAAAAATTTTGATATTAAGACTGGACTTCTCAGTAATTTACTAAATATACATAAAGCTTAAACTTTTTTTCTCTGTACGCTGAACACGCCTTTACGACCGCACTTATTTTTGCAATTTTATAGAAATTAGTTAGGTGAATGGTTTTTTTAATAATTGAGAAAGCATACGAAGTACGGACCGTTATATTTCTGACTCGATTTGTGCGTCAGAACTTAATTTTTTAAAAATAATGTCTCCCTGAGCGCGCTGCCATGTCGTGTCCCCTTGAAAACTACTATTTTTTGTAAATATCTTAGAAATTAGTGCGATAAGTGGCTGATATTTTCGTATCATTGGAGAGATAAGATATGTTCTTTGCAGGCCAAATAAGTTGAATTTTGTGTGTGGTTTTATACGTACTTAACTCTCCAGCTTCCCAATACACGTGTGTCCATCCTCTTCAGGTAAATATGTCCTGGGCTCGATTGGTTACGTGCTGGGCTTGAAAGGAGTAAATTGTGACATGGTGCTACTGTTAAAAATTTCGCTTACCCAGTGGAAGTGCCGTGATGGCTCATCGCAGCGAGGACTTGACCGGAAAATGTATGAGCAGGTGGAGGAGACCTACAAAACGGTGGTTCTAATATTTCATTTGCAACTACATGTGTTATTGATATTGCTTTCGTCATGTGATAACAGTTCGATTGTTCACTTGGTAGTTAAGTGGCCTCGGTTCATTTTCATTCGTTGAAACTTTTCCTGCTCAAATTTATTGTAAGTTTTATGGGAGTAAATGACACCAATACACCTCCTACCGCTTAAACTTTCCCCCTCCCTGCCGTCATCTCACCTTTATGGTTCCACCGCCGCGGACACCACATGGTTTCCTTAATTGACGAACGTTGTAAAGCTCGAAGATTGGAAATTACATCTTTATTAGCAAATTGAGAGACCTAGGGATATGATGATTATAAATTACATGTGAAATCATTATCTTTGTCGAATCGATTTATGCCGACTGTTAGCTGTTTTATGGGGTGTCATATTAAAAGGATAACGTATTGCTAACAGGAATAAATAGATCGATTAAGATAAATTAGAAGCTTTTATTTATTTCGAACAGCAAGTTTCTTTTGGATGGGTGGATATATTTTGGAGTACGTATTAATTTAAACTTTCAAGCCTGATTGTTTTTATTGATTGTTGTAATTTTAAGCTGTAAGTTTTTCAAAATACTTGAACTCCATGCATGCAAAGTTGAACGTTTGTGCGAATTATTTTTTCTCAATTGACGTCTCCTGGTAAGCTTTTCACGATTCTTGAGTTAGGGTTTATTTTCCAAGATATTGTTATGTTATCTGGGTATTTACTGGGCTGAAACTTTAAAGCAAAGTAGAGATTTTTGTTTCAAGTTTCAAATTATTCTTTGTGACTCGTTATGTTGGTTTTATTTTTGATGGGGTTGGCTGAAAAATAAACAAATATCTTTATTTACCTGTTTTTCTTCTCTTTCATGTCGTGTGCCGCTGTCTCCCTGCTGTTATTTCACGTGCTGTCTCTCATGAAGGTAAAAGCAACTTAATTTAATTCATGGTTGAAACAGTTCATCACAATGCTTGGCTGCTTTAACGGTGCGAATTTGCTTTGTGTATGTATGAAGTGTGTAATTGTATGTTCGAAAAGATTAAGTACAAGGTCTTATTAGCGCAAATGTTGTTCTGAGTATGTATCGTAGGTGAGGTGTTTTCAGATTAATTTTTGGGCTGTATTTTCTTTGGTCTATTTTCTCCATGCTTCATAAATATTAGGTGCGCTGTCATTTAGATCTGAGGAAGGTGTGAAATTTGTAAAAGAGCGGTTTTATTTGTGTGTTTAAGTTGATTAAGTGGTAGCAGTAACTTTGTAATTCCACATGTATTTATTGTAAACTGTCTCAGGCGTAACTTTAATGCTAAGCAAATTCCATAAAGTTACGCCTGAGACAACGGAGTTGATTAAGTGGAGTTATTTCTGAGTCTTAAATTCATTACACTATGATTAGGTGTGCTATGATTACAAACAATAAGTGTTATGATTACGGTTACGAGGGAAAGTGTACTCCGTTGAAATATTGTGACTTTTAGCAATTTATCAAGGCATTAAAAGATTTATTGGAGCCTTATTACACCAGAATATTCAGTTGGGATGTTTTCACTAGTAATATACCAGGGGTAACAATTTATTAGTCTGTGTAAGCGTTATATCTTCGATGACACAAATGGCATAATTTTTTCCGGAACTTTGTTTTATAAAACTGTAACAGTTGCACTATCTTGTATCTTCACCATTTTTTTTAGATTTGTAATGTGATTTGTTCTCTCTCCGCCTAGGCAAATTATCGCGTGATTTCCATGCTTTGCAAATATTGTATTTCGTGGTCTGACATTGATTAGGTCTAAACTCTTTGCTTTTACTTAGATTTCGAGCCTTCATAATTTGACGGCAGTGAATTAATTTAAGTGGATTCTGTTGTCACGGCGGAATTGTTAGCGTTTTTTGTGGTGTGTGACTCAATCCCAACCTCATACGAAAGAAAAAAATCATTTGTTGCGTGTCTGAATGACTTAAAATAGGCATCCTTATTGTGATGTTTGAGCGCTGGCCACTTTCCATTTACTTTGCATGCGAATTTCAGTGCAATTAGTTACAATGCAGGAAATGGATAAAATAAAACATAAATTATCTCCTCACAATACTTACAAAATGCATAGATAAATTAAAGTAGATAAATTCAGATCAGTGAAATTTGTCGTGTAAAAGGGAATTGAAGGCCGTTAACTCCAATCATTGGTTGCTCTATGTGGAAGATTATAAGTTAAAATGATCAGTTCGAATTCATGATAAAATCTAGGAAACTTGCTGATATGAAATTGATGCAGAATATATCGTATGTCTCGTCTTTTTCGCAACATTGAAACGATAACTGTAACCTCATTAACCATTAATCGAATAAGCTTTTCCTTTAATTTTTAGCCTTGATGTGCTTCGAAAATAAACAGTATCTTAATTCTTACTTGGGGTCATAAATAGTTTTGACGCATTCCGCGCACCATGTGACTTTTGCGTAGATTATTTTCCAGGTGCTGGCTTAATCGGTTTTGTTCATATGCATCTCGGAAAGTTGTTTCCACGCTGCACATTTTATGTAAGTTTAAATATTTTCACGGCATTTTTGTTCGCGTTCATCAAAGTGTGATACGGTGTTCGGCCAGGATGTGTTTGTCAAAAATTTGTGTGCAGCCGCCCCTTGGCCCCATCACTTTCGCTTCCCCGACGATCTCCATACGGCAGACTTGTTTGACAGTAATGTTTTTAATTTAAGTGCTATTTTTCCACCACCAACAATCGGTTGGTCACTGGTGGCGCATCGCCGTGGCCATGACTTGGCAAATTGGGCGCGTGGTGGTCGAAAAAAATTACACAGCACGCTCCCCGCGTAAAACTTTTATGAAAGGGCCATCGAGTTGTTTGAAGCGACCCTTCCGAGCCATTGCGCAACTGCCTCCTTCCTATTTTCTCCCCGCTGCACAACGTGCGTAACTCAGCACACTCCAATTGCTCCCCCTCTTCAACCCCTTCCTACCCCCGTATCTCCTCTGCCCCTCCTCTGCATCTCTCCTTTCTCTCTCCCACCTCCTCCAGTCCTTCGTGACTCCCCCAAACCATTTGGATTCACATCTCCCGCCCCTCCCACTTCCCCACTGTCATCCTCTTTCACCTTTGTGCCACTGCCACCCCCCTCTCCGTACTCCTCCCTTCACCGTGGCCCCCCACCCTCTCTCTCAACTGCCCCGGGGCCGGGCGATTTTCTTCGTTGCTCGGGAAAGTATCGCCTCCGGAGCATCGATACGATATCGTGGCGTGCTCTCGCAACGCCACGGACCTCCTTGATTGTCGTTTAATATCCGAGTGGAGCCGCCCATGTGTTTAACGACGTGCGTTTTTGTGCGTGGGCGTCTTCGCGTATCGTAATATCGCTGCGTGTGCAAGTTTCAGTTCGATTTTGCTCGGGTCTTGCTTGTCCTACAGGCAGTTATACGTGATTGAATTTCAGCTCGAACCTATGATGCATTAGAGTTTCGTTGTGAGTCTATGATCTGTCGGCAGTTCAGAGTGGGTTTATGATCTTTCATGATGAATTTACGATCTTGGTCTAAAATGAATTCGCAAAAGCTAGGCAAGTGTTTTCTATGGCAGTGAAAATGCATCACATGTCCTTGTGGCTGTTCATAATGATGTTTGTTTATTCTTGTACTCTTCAGAACCTTAAGTATTAGGAGCAGTTAGCGTAATAAAAATCCCAGCCCATCTTACTCCCCAACCACGATTCGAGTGGAAGTAATGTTTTCCTCGTATTCCCTGCGGACAATTAATTCATGCTTTCAACGCGGGCGACCCAGTGAGTTCGTTCTCCTTGGTGGCTCCCGAATATAATCTGGTGCCCCGGACAAACGCAGCCTGGATTGGGTGAGGGGAGCTTCCCAGGGCATCACCGGAATCGCAACCGGGGACCGATGGTCGATAGCAGAGCGCCCTGTACCCATTAGTCCACCGCATGAACTTGTACGTTTTTAGGATCGAAGCGTATGTTTTTAAGAAAACTAGTAACTTACCTATTAACTTAGCTTAGACTTAGCCCATCTTACTTACTTAGTTATTATCAGGTGATGGTACGACGTAAAATGCATGCACACAGAATGGCTACTAGTAAACAAGAAATATTGTGATAAATGTAGTACCTATACGTCATAGTTAGTGAATGGCGTTCAGTTCCTTTGGTTATATATTTAGCAGGTTCTCCGGTATACGATGATTATGATTCATTTTTCTGTTTATAATCTTTTGAAATCATTCATCTGATTCAAATATGTGCAGTATGTGGTGCACTAACTCAAGTCTTTTAGAACTTTCAATGGCTTGGCTATTATTTTGCTTTGAGGAATTTATTCGTTATTAGTACTTCTATTTAAGTTCGACAACTAGTTGATCACCGTTTACCGTCACCAGGACACCTTGGAGGACGGAGGAGGATACAGTTGTTTTTTCCTGAATTGAGCGTACTTGCCCTCTAAATGCTCCGTTTCCATAGATTGGCCGTTACTCGATTTTTCTCCGAAAGCTCTGCTTATTTTTCCATTAAGTTCTCACCCGTTTGTTTTTTGAAGGCCATTTTAATAATTAATTGTGAATTTTTCTCCGGCTTCCCACCGGTATAATGTTCTCCATAATATGCGACGTTTCGATAGGAGACTTACCTATTATCATCAGAGATGACTTTCCTATTATCAGCAGCCATGATGGTTACGGGAAATTCTATCGGTGCGTCGGCAGTTATGGAGAACATAAACCCAGGAAGGATTCACATAGAAAATTCGCTGTAAAATTATCATATCGTTAAAAAGTTAATAATTATGCGTATGGAAATGCTGGCCAAGATACTATTGGCTGTTGGCAGTTTTCGATCTTTCACCGAGAGCCGACACCTCTTTACCTAGAAAACCTAATGACCTTCGTCTTTTTGTGATGTATCTTCTACTATATCTTTTGTACTGCACATCTAACGCACTCATCAGGATTGGAACTCTTGTGCTGCCTTTCTGATTAACGCTTGGTCGTCTCACATGTCGCTTGTACGCTGACCTCTTAAGTATGCACTTAAGTGTATTTTTACACTTAAGTACGCCGTGTAGACGCCCTCTCTCCACTTAAGTTACGGGTCCAATTAAGTGAACCCGGGGACCCCCTTTTAAGTGGACTTGGATGATATCGATAGTGTACCGTCGAGGTGGTCGAAGTCCTGTCATCGATAGGTCGTGGAGTTTCGATAATCATACACATCATGACTGTGTTTACATCGTTTATATGAGGAGTTGAGTGATTGTGGAAGTTCTATAATTCTGTTTAATTTGTTTATAGGGTTACACGAGTCTAGAAAATATCTTATGTTACTTCTCGGGCACATAATTTTTGGCGATGCAAAATTCTTTTTATCATCACTAGGTAGCGCTGTGGTAGATATAATACATGTGTGTAGACGCTTCCCTGCATTTAAATGCTACCCTTTATTAAACTCAACTAAGTACACTTGTAGTGTAGACGAGGCAACAGATATAACCCGCTCTCCTCCTACCTATATTCTCACCTTAATCTCCTTCCATGCTTCTCTAAACAATGACCACAATCTTTGGCAGTGGAAGGATATTGGTAAAAAAAGTAATCTACTCCTATTAAGCAACAAACGCTAGGCCGGTCTTTGGAACGATTTCAGGCTGGCTGACTATTGTGTTCTCAACTATAAATACACCACCTCCGGTTCGGTTGTATCCGTCTTTTCTGAATAAGTTGAAAGTTTTGGGAAAATTTACTCTATCCGAGATTTCGTCTGCCGGGAAAATTTCTGTGCCATTAAAAACGTTAGCCTTAGTGCTATGAATTACATGGTAAAATGCTGGATTCTTTTTTTTTAACTACGCCAGTTACTTCAGCACCTGTCACTTCTATTACGACTATTGTTCAACGACTATTGCTTCATAATTATTATTTTTTCAGATGTTATATTTTCTTGATGCCTTTTTTTATTAATAAAGTATTTTTCTTTTTTTTGGGAGAAGATAGATTAGTTAATAAATAGTAGATTTTATTTCCCCATTGCGAACGTTTCGATTGTATATTTTTCCTTTATCAGGGCCATAATTAATTCACAGCATGTGCAATGAATTAGTAATTGACTAGTAAGTAAATACTCGAAAGTGCATGGGGTCAGCATGTAATCTTGATGAAATACGGTACAAAACGTGTATTACTGAATACTGTAAATATTATAGCCCTCATGTACTAAATTGTTAATATGTTAAACTAAGTATTGAAATATGTACCGTCGACAGGCATTGCCTGACGAAACTGAAATGTAAATACTATTAAAAGAAATAATATAATGTTTCTTCATTATAGCCCTGATGAAGCAGAAATATATATTCATGAAACGTTGGCAATTGAAGTAATAAAGTCTATTATTTCTTAACCAAGGCATCTTCTCCCGAAAAAAAAATAATTACTTTTCATTTTTTCGTTTCGGGGATATACCGGTCTTGTACACTACGACATCGCTCTTCCGTATGTTCGACGCATCGGCATCGATACGCCCCGAATATCGGCGCATCGCTACACCGCACGCACGCCCTCTCCCGTCTTTTTTATAAGTGGGTTCATGTGGATGCACGTATGCACTTGGCCATCCATCCACCACCCCGCCCACTTTTCTTCTTCCCCATCCCTCTCTCCACCCCCTTCCCCTCACCCGTTGGACACGTGGTCGATACGAACCTCCCCCCTCATCCCCTCCATCCCTCCACCTCTCCCCTCTTAACTCCTCCTCTCCCCCCTTCACTCCCATCTCCCTTGCACCTCTCTCTCCCTCTGGCCGTGCCGTTGTGTGAGGGCCGATGAACTGAGAGGGGCAGGGGGGGAATACTCCGTTTCGTGCAGTATCATCACAACTCGACCAGGTTATGCGAGCGGAGTCCTCGAAGCTTTCCCCTCTTTTTGCACGTCAGTGGGAGAATTATCACGAGTCGGTGAGTTCGCTACTCTCCTCCCAGTGCGCCTGGGTATTTAGTTGTAGGTGGAATTTCCCCCCCGCGCACGAATGCACTAGGTGTGTGCAGGGCGAAATTGGGAGTTTTTATTCCTACCCTCCCTCGTTCTCTCGCCCGTAATGCGGTCACGGTCGCTGGCCCCGCCCACATGTGTGCATCGTTCTGTTTTCTCTTTCCTTGCCTCCACGGTCGTCTGTGGATGCTGCGCTGTGTTTTAAATTATATTCCGCTGACTAATTTTCCTTTCTCTAGCGGTGAAACCGTGGCCGAGGCGCGTAGGGAATGTTTTTTTTACGTTGAAGCCTGGGAGGTCGTTTTGGTATTGCAGAAATCCCTCTCGGGTTCCCCACTGGGTGAGGCTCTGCGTAATGGCTGACGTTTTGGTGCACGAGTCGTGCACCGTCCTCAGGGTGGTTGAGTCTCGCTTCCAGGTTATAGTCGCCCTGTAATATTCCCGCAAGCTCCGGAGCCTCGTGATTGGCATGCACGGAAGGACGCGGGATTCTGAGAGACAATCACTCAGATTCCATTCTTATTTGTTTTATGACTTCTAGTACGTATATGTTTCATGTATGGAATTCTGCGTCTATTACGCCTGTATTCGTGTTGGTATTGGTATTCCATTTCGAGAGTTCAGGCTCTAGTCCCAGGAGTGGCAGAAATGTTTCAGTGGAATCTCGATCCGTTTCGTTACTCGACAGTATTTCGTCGGCCATCCTGCAAACTCCTTCAGTTTCGGGACAACCCTGCAAGATATCCCGCGTTGATCCGGACCTGAAGTGGCCTGCATGGAAGGCAGAGAAATATTGTAAATAACATGGAACTACGCGGGTGAAAGGTCGGAAGACGGAATATCCAGTCTTTTTTAAGTGATCTTTCCGTTCGGTAGGGGCAGTTAAACTTCCCTTGGCGCCTTTCAAGAGTAAGGTGATACCTTCGCCGGAATTCTCTCCACCCTTCCTTGACTCAATGTAATCCCTCCCTTCCTACCCACCTATCCTTCTTGGCGTGACCTTAGTTTTCTCCTTCCCCGAATAACCAACTGTCTATGCATGCTGCATTACTTTAATGTGGTTTTCCCTCTATAGGATTTTGTTCACATAAATGAGATATGTTTATGGTTTGTATGTTATTATAAATCATTCATTTTACCTGACTATTTGTTCTTTTTCTGGTAGCATAAGGAAAATATGTAGTTTCCTTACATACATTTTGTCATTTCGAAAAACTATCGCAACCAGTAATGGTTGTTAGCGGAAGCTGGTCAAAAACCTCAAATTCATGTATAGAAAAAAAAGAGTACGAATCTTGCCAGCATTACTCGTTGAATTGGCGAATTTTCTCATGCATTCTTAGTGTTACGTGTGGTAATATAATACATATCTCCATTGTAGAGGTCGCCATAGTTTATATTTTAATCAGGAGAAATTTATTACGTGTATACCAAAAAGCGTGATTACGAAGATTGTGGTAGTTTGGTTTCCTTCTTGCATTTCTGGAGATTTTTCTCAGCATTTAAGAAATGGCAGCGTTCGTGAGTGAATACCTTGAATGGTTAATGATGAGGTATGCAATGCCCATTTCGACACCCTTAGCTGTGGGATGAGTCGCTGAGGGCTATGTTTTTCGAGAGTTTAGGTATTCTAGAGGGATCATTGCATCATAAATCCGGCAATTGGCTTTGTTCGTGCATTCATGTTCTCGCTTCTTGCAGCAGGAGCGTGACTGGCAGCTTCGGCTCCCGGGTAGAGCTAACGGACCCTTGTCCCTCTACCAGTTACGAGTCGTGGAATGAGGAAATACTTCTGTCCTTTCCGTATGGGGAATGCTCTCAGGATAGCAGCATCGAGGGCTTCCTGGCTCAAAGCACGTCGTGCCGCTTACGTGGATTGCCTCTTCGATGGTGACGTTAAACTTGTGGTACTTCACCATTGCTAACTTTTATACGATCACGCTGCACATAGGACCCTAAAGCCTTGTATAACGGATTCTTCACTGATGTTGTCCTAATCTCTGGAACAGAAAGTAATTGTAGTCAGCTGACATCGCTAATCGTTTCTCCGGTTTCATTAAAATCAGTTTAATAGATTTCAACCAAAACTGACCCTTAATTAAATTTCCCTCTAAAAGATCTACACATCGTTCCCCAGACGTGGGATATATTAATGGGCTTGTGGGGGAAAAATTACGGAAGTTCTATGTAGACCATTTGATTTTTTAAATGCGACTCTTTCGTGCTAGTTTCAACATCCATTGGTTCAGTGCGAATTTTATTTACAGTACATGTTATAATCTTATGCCTTCCTCATCGGATGATCTCGATTTCATCCCGAAAAGGTGATATCCACTTAGAAATTTTTAATTCAAAAAGAGGAAACAATTTCAAAACATGCTAAATGCCTTTTTTATATTGGGAAAAACCTGAAGTACACAATTTCAATGGAAAGTATTTTCATCTTGTATTTCGCATTGACTTATAAAAGGTTATCTTTTTAGCTTCTTGCGTTTTCAATAAATTTAAATGTCAGGCTTGAGAATCATTAATTTCCATCATTTCGACGCATGTTCGGTGAATGTATTTAAAGTATGCCATTCAAATATTGTTTCCTAGGCTTTGGTTAAGACTTGTTTTTACGTGGTCAATACTTGTTTTTACGTGGTCAATCAAAATAACTAAGGGGAATAAAAGCGGCCAGGGACCACCAATTAGCTGTTGGTCGCCACGTACCCCTGACGCGTTTCAGAGCATCATTCTTGTTTTTTGGTGGCAGCGACGTCCATGAAGAGGGAACTCTTAGGTGTCAAGTACAATTTATGTACCGCCAGCTCCAATCTTTTATTGAAATCGAGCCAGGTTGATATTCTTGTCTGCTAGCTCCTAATTATTTTTAATTGCAGGATTAATTGTGTTTGATACTCTTGCCCGCTGGCCCTAATTATGTATAAATATAGAAATAATTGAAAGGGGCTTTTAAAGTCACCTACAAAATGTGAAATATTATCTAAGGTCGAGTAATAAAAGTCTCTGGAAACGGGCTCCAAATCAATAATAATTGTAAATTCCATGTGCCCCGTTTTCTCTAAAAATGTGGCGATTGCTATTGCGTGACCCAATCTTCAGAAGCACGCCTGTTCATACAAGTGGAAGAGGTAGTCATTTACGTTCGTGGAATGAAAATTTATTAATCTAGTTTCAAAACGTTCAAACTCCAGGTTAATATCCCGTAGCACCCTGGTGTAATAACTCACGCCGTTGCTTTTTTGTATGAATCTGCTCATTTCGGCAATCATTGATTGCGAAATATTTGGAATTTGTCACCAAGTATTCGTCGTCCTTCTTATTCTGTGCACGAGCTATACATTTTGTAATTTACAGTTTACACAAATGAAATTATAATTCTCGGATTGGAAACTCACTGGGTTACGTCGTGCGCTGGACTGTTTAAGGATCGTGTCGTGGTTAGGGTGCTGAACTTTGAGACTCTCACCGTAGTATTAATTATGATGATGATTCATTTGCCAAAACACCTTATCCTGTTCATGAAATAGTAATAAAGACTGGTTAATCTGAGATATTGAGCTCTAATATCTGTAATTACTCATGTTCCGTAACTCTTTTACTCGACCTCTCTATGAAATATTCAGCGACTATATTTTGGCAAAGGGAGTCAAGTCAATTCCTTGGGTTTTTATCAAATTCCCTAAACATGTTCATTTTAAACGAAACTAGTTGTTTTGGTTGAAGTTGCTAGTTTTATTTTATACTCTTCACGTAAGGGCCCTTTTTTTCGGAATTATGAGTGGTTTCTGGGTAATGGTGGGTATTTCACCCTGGCCTAAACGTCCCAGTCGACGTTGGACGGTAAACTTCTTTACGTATGTAAAAGCGTTTTCATGAAGTTTTCTCCGTTTAAAAAGCATGGACGAAACTTGGTGCGTACATAATAGTTCCTCTTTCTTTTTCCTCAGCTGGCATTTTAATTCTTAGCTCTTAAGTGACTATCCTACGTATGTAGTTGCTTCCTAGTTATAATTGTACCAATCATGAAAATCCTTTAATTTAGCTCGTAGAATTACGATAGCAAGCCGTTTTGAAATATGTACATCTAAACAAATGTCGCTACTGCCTGAGTACCTGGCGTTGCGTTAGGACTGGTCATCGGACTCCTATTCTCTCGTGTTCCTTGCGGTGCAAGTGACTCTCCTGTGGAGTGGAGGAGGCTGCTGGGAACTGTTTCATCCCTCACGTGACTCCTCCCCTCACCTCCTCCCTCCCGGCCCCCTTCCCAGTGCTCTCCCTCACTCAATACTCTCGCCCCGGAATCAACCCCCACAGCGGCCCACACACACATCCAGCCCACCCTCTCTTCCTCCTCTCCTCTTCTCTCAACACTCACCACGTTTTCGCCCCTCGACAGGACCTGACATCTGTGGTCGCTCGGCGGTACTGTGGGTGGTTCGTGAAAAGCACGCCCCCCTCCCTACGTACGAACGTGCGTTTTCCCACAGGAGGCTAGTATAATTTTCGTACGACCATCACGGCCCGCATTCCTCCCCGCAAAGCACCGTCCTCGGTTTCACCTCGCTCTTCGCGCGCCCCTCTCTCCAGGCTTTTATGGGCTTTTCTTTCACGGGCACGCACCATCACGTATCGCGATTCTTTCTCCGCCCTCTTTCATGCTTTTCCTCCTGCCTCAGTGCCTCCCTCTTCTTTCCCCACCCCGGTTTGCTGAATCCGTGGCCCTCACTGTTTCTCAAAGGGTTCAACCCTCCTCCATGGTTTTTGATCCATTCGTGCCCGTATCCTAAACTGGCCTCGGACACTACACGCCTTCGAACTTCACTGAGTGAGATGTTTTTCATGCCGCCTTCGAAACGGAAGATGCCGACTGGAATGCTGTCGAAACTGTAATGCTGTCGAAACTGTAATCGGGTATCTACATATACATCTGTAAACTACCCTGCAAGCCACCTCAAGGGTGTGTGGCAGGGGGTGTATTTGTCCCTCGCTTTTCCTCGTGGGGCTTTCACTTATATTCATCTACATCTACAAAATACCCTGCAAGCCACCCAAGGGTGTGTGGCAGGGGAATTTTTTTTTTAATATTATTTATTTATACTCTCAATGCCTCTACTATATAATCAAATTGTCAACAAATAACATATTGATTCATACTGCCGATTCTCAATGTCTACATATTTTATAAAATCATTCTACTAACTACCTACCCGACCGCATAGTTCAATTTATATCACGTCTTCCTATATCATGTCTAACTCGCAACAAAAAATATTTAATCCTTATTGAACTGTGACATCAGTTTCATATATATTAGAATTATCAGTTTAGTGTCCTCAACTATTTGCTCGCCTTGATCCTCAACTGTTAAGATTTACTGTTTCTCTAATTCCCGACTTTGACGATCCAGCCGACGCTCCTTATATGCTCCGCATTGTGCTCCTTTCGTTGTCTCTCAAAGAGTGGCCTATCCGTTCGGACCCTGTCTTTCCGATAGTGCTCCTTATGGCCTCTTCTATTACCCTGTACACTTCACCGTAACTGATCCTGTCCGTCCGCTTGATCTTCAGCGCCTTCAACACCAAGTTTCGAAAGCCTCTAATCTCTTGTTCCAACTTTCCTATGGTCCTTGCCTCCGAGTCATATAACTCGACACTCCGCACGATTTTTTAAAAGTCGCTGCTTATTGGTGATCACAATCGTTGTTTTTTCATCATGAGCAGAGTACTTTGTCCCGTTTTAAAAATTCTGAAGACTCAACATTCATCGTGTATTATATAAGTCTAGTTTTGGTGTACCAAAATTCCCTTCCACTTGGATATTTTTAGAACTGTTGAAACCAATCAATTATTGTACCAGTGTTTGTTTACTCTCTCGAGGAGATGCGAATATTGCCTAATAATAGCCTTAGTTAAGGTGAAAAAGATTAAAACATGTGTTAGGATGGTTGTGAAAAATCTAAATCAGGTGGCTGGTAAAACGAAGTTTCTTAAAATTCTCGTTTGAAAAGTGTATTTCCTCTTACTATCCATATTTTGAGGACAGTGCCTTGTGCATTTTTCTCCATTCTAGTTTTCTTTATGTCCTCTCGTGTTCCACTTTCCAAGTGTATCCATTCCCTGGTGTATCCTTACGAAACACCCTACATGACTTCTCCCCACCGGTGCAGGAAACATCTGTGAGGACTTTTCTCGTGATTGGTGAACCAATTACGTTAGGGTTATAAATGCAGCTCTCAGGTTATTGAAACTGCTGGAAAATAGAGATACGAGTATGTTTCTCGGAATTCCTTGTGCTCCAATGCATCATTTTTGCTCGGTGCTCATTGAAGTTCATAGACCTTGTGCATCGATGTATTTGATCGTGAATAGTGAGAAATTTTAATACTCATCCTTCGTCTGCTAGACTCCTTCAAGGCTTGACCTTGTGAGAATCTTTCGGGGTGAAGAGGCTGTGACGTGAATCACCTCTCTCCGGCACACAGGAAACGTGACTCAGAGGCAATATTGGATGCATTCCAACGGGGATTATGCTATGCTCGGGAATGTGGTGTGAGCACGGCCGCGTCAAGTTATGTTTTGATAATTGGAGATCCGAAAGCTCTCCACTATTACGTTTTCACTTCCTTCGTGATGTTTTGAGAGGTAATTCTGATTTTAAAAATTAAAATTTGAAAAGATCCGCCAGATTTGTTTGAAAAGGAGTTGTGAGGAAAATCAAAGTGTAACGAAGTAATTAGAGCATGTCTCAGGCGTCCCTTGTTGGAAATGTTAAGCGTTCAACATGTTCCGTAATAAGGAGAAACAGTTATTTCCACCCTTTTTAAATTTATAATTGGCCATGATTTTGGCAGTGTGCCATTATTACGGTCGGTTAGAAATTAAAAAATGGTTGAAAACAGTCTCTTTATATTACTCAACATGTTGAAATCAACTAAGTTAAATCTCCATGTATCCACATAAAGTCTTTTATTCAAGACTGAGGTGTCGTTGTAGTAAAACATCGCTAGTTCATGAATAAAAAATTATGTGGATGCACCAAGTTAACTAATTTAAATTGATTATTTTTAATTAATTATTTTTTGGCGATGAAGGAGTTCCGCAAAGTTATGCCAGAGACTGCTTAGTGTAACAAACGTTATTGGAAAATCCAGGGGTAGGAGTTCGTTTAAACATTAAAAATCGAGCATGATGTAGGTGTAGAACGCACAAGGGACCGAGTTTAATTGTGTCATAGACAAGATTATGGGGCAGCCTCACTGCATCAGTAGTTTCGACCACACAGGTAAAATAAGGGAGATAGACCCTTGGACGAATAGATTTAAAGACCTCTTTTTCCATCCCACAATTGGAGAAAACAATAGAAGCCAGAGAAAATCCCCGTTAAGGTGTCATGCAACATAATTTCTTATGAACGAGACTTTTTATTTCACATAACTCAAAACAGGTGCTGTGTAAACACCCAAAACAGCATTCTTGAGGTGGATCGTTGAGTGCGAAGTGTATGTAGATTTAGGAGGTATTTTTAATTTCCTATGGCTTGGTTTGGCTGAAATTAGAACTACTACGGGTAATAATGTATCATTAGGCTGAATATAAGAAAATATTGGGTGTACAAACAACAGAAACTGTTTAGCGTTGCATAACTTGAGTACATACCCCCTACCCCATGTCTTTGTAGTATCACCCCCTGCCACACACCCCTGAGGTGATTTGCGGGGTATTTTGTAGATTTAGATGTGCATGGGATGTTTTATTTTACCGTCATTTACATCTACATCTACGAAGTACCGTGCAAACCACCACTAGGGTGTGTGGCACGGGGTGATTCCACACCAGGCATGCAGCACTCGTCCCAGAACAAATCGGGACCTCGCACGTTCCCCCGGCCGCTAGGAGCAGACCAAAATGCAGTCAGGAGAACAGTGCGAAGTCAAACCAGAAACTGGGAGAGTGCTACGTAAATGAACATGCAAATATGAATTACAATGCTAAAGACACATCTAGTGGTTAATATTACCAATACTATTAATTTATGAATGCTACGATATACTACTTCATGCAGAGAACAAAATAAAATAATGCCGGACATATCAAGCGATGTGAAGTGTTCGTAATTTACCTTTGGTTTTCATTTTTAACCGTATATTTTTTCATATTTTGCCCTGACTGTTATAACACCCCGAAACGTCGAACAAGAGTTGTTGAGTTTAATTTTTGCTTCACCAATCTTCAATTAGTACGAGTTTAAAAATATTTAATTTCGCCATGATTTAGATGGATGACACTGATTTAGAAGATTTTCCAGGCGGGAATAAATCTCGGAAGACGTTCATTTTGTTCGTCTCCTCTCGGCGAGGTGTGCACATGGAGTGGAGCTATGCACACTTTTCGCTTAGCCGGGGGCACTTATCTAAGTTATTTGCAAACTAGTATCTTTCCGGAATTTTACTGCCTGCTTGCAACCCACGGAATGCCGAGTCCGCGGTCTCTCTCTAAGGGAGCACGGCTGCTTTCGTTGAATACGTCCGTATAGTGCTATCTCTTTAAGTCCTGCTGGATTCACGTCGGCGTCGGAGAGAATTTTTCAGCTGGCGCGCCGAGTAGTAGACGCGCTAAAGCATTTGCACGTGGGTAATTAATGCACCAAGAAATTTGAACGTTTACAGTGAGCCTAAATTGATACAATGAATGTTAAACATGGCTATAGGTTCACAGGAATACCCACCCAAGATTTATTTTGTGTGTTCTATTTTTATCTGGTTCTGGTTATAAAGCTACGCGATATGCTTCGTTGGTTCCTCATTTCACTTAAATTTGATCCCGAAGTCTTCGCTTAAATATTTTCTTGCCATTGCCACATGAACTTTGTATTACACATATTGGCTTAAGTTTCTTAACTGCTCTCCATGTAAGTTCCACATGATGATCGTTCTTATTCAAGCTACCTTATAATTGTAATTTATTGGCGAGTAATAAGCAACATTATACTCATATCAGGACTAGAATCTGAATACTTCGTTGCTCCTCAAGGCTCACGAGTAGTAAGTACCCAAAACATATTATATTGTAATCTCGTAGGGGAATCCCTCAGTCCCAACTAAACTCATGGTAATAGGAGAATGTTGTCGAGTGTTGAAATTACTCCTGGTATAGTTTTTCGTTTTTTTTTCGGCTGAGGCAATAGTTTTTGAGAGAAAGTACATTATTGTCATCCTGGTTGAAATTCTATCCTGGACCTCCGGAATTAGTTTTATATGCAGTGGCCGTATGAACGAAAAAGCCATTGTATTTTCCACAGAGAAGTTTATAGGGTCACCCAAATTTGATTACATGTTTTACATATCACATCTTTCACCATCAAATAGATGTTGACAGTAGATTTGATCGTCGTACATGCATTTGATTGACAACGTCCACAAAGTGACTTCCCTAAGTCTGTTTTTATACGCTCTTCTCGAATCAACCTCTAGAACTCAAGAGTACTCGTGCTGAATCTTTTGTATGATTTGGTGGAAGTGGTCTGGATGTCCATAGAAACTGAATCGTGGAGTCATATCGTACGACACTCGTCGTGATTTGAGTCGTACGACCGCTTAAATGCTATTACGGGTCTTTACTTGTGAGCGCGCGATGCATCATGCCACAACTGACGACGTATCTTGTGCTTTTCTCATGCCTTGGACGAAAAGTGGAGACCAGTAACCCTTAATCAGGGTACCCTGCACAAACGTTGGTGCATAATTTTTTGGTGATTGCCATTTCCTACACTGAAATCAATGGGGTGCTCGCGACGCAACCGTATGAACTGCGTGTCCTCGATAGAAACCTAACTAACGTTAGAGTGCATGCTGTTGTAAATTGTGAAGCAACCAGTAAAATTCAAAATTTGCTCATCATACCCGAATATGTTGAATGCCATTCGACATCGACGCTCTAGACGGAAGTATGAAGTTGTTAGCAGGAAGTAAATTCGAATTTCCCTATACTATTAATAGCTGGATTTTGTGAACAGTACTTCTCATATTGAGACAACTAATCTGGAATTCATTGTCGTTATTGCGCATCACGTTATCGAACGCCCTGCATCTTATTTGCTGAAACGGAGCAAGAACCTGGTGCAGAAAAAAATTAATTCATTGAAGTTGTAGAGGAATGTGAGAAATAGAAAATACAATTCGTTGAGGTTTTCCGGGCGTACGATTATGTTGAATTTTTCTTGTAAGGTCTTCTAAATCCTAGAAGGTAGAAAACGCTCGAAAACTTCAACCATGTCTACACGTTCTAAGCAAAGCTAGTTTTAGGCCCTGTTTATAATCTCTGGTTAAATATTTTCTTTTTTTCCTTTTCTTAATAGTTTCAAAAACAGATGTTAATACGTTCTCTCATCGTCAAAGCTCATATCAACTAACCGACGGTCTGTATTATACAAAACCCAAACTCTCAGCATTCAAGACTGCAAGAAGCAAACTGACATCAAGACTACTTAATCCTGGAGTTAATGTTAATGGAACTTCATATTAGCGGGCCTAAGTTGTGCATATGTGAAATGAAGGTCGATGATATCATAGTTCACTTTGACCGAATTAAATAACAAGTTCGCCCGTTTATGTTGTGAAGTATTTCAAGGAACATGAAATGTCCTGTTACGGGAATCGTGCGTATCCCCCCCCCTACCTTAATTCTCCCCTCCCCGCCCGCCCCCTCCGGGTGGCACTGGGCTGGGGGCACTTCCTTTCGCGTGCGGCAAATTTTTCTTCGCGATTGCCAAGTTGTGCGTGCCCTCCTCTTCCTCTCTTCGGCATGTGGGCATTTCTATTGCCCATCTCGGTGACTCGTATTGTTGCCAGATCTCTACTTGCTCCGCTCTGGCGTTGTGCTGTAAGCTCGAAGCGGAATCTTGCCCATGAACGCCAGGGAGACTAATGTCACGTCATACTTCATTCTAACGGAGTGCGAGATCCCACCCACCCATCTCATGTCTTGCACGATATTGTGTGGATATTTTTGTAGATTTTTCTGCCTTCCTGTTAGGCGGAAGTAATTATTTTTTGTAGTTTTACGCCAGTTGTGGTGGTATTTGAGAGACTATTTATGTTCTTGATATCTCTCGCTGAACACTCATTCCATTTTCATCTCTGTTGCTAAATATTTCAGTAATCTCTAATTTTCCATTGCCTGGTTGTTGCCCCACTTGTTTGATAAAGAGATGATTTTATACCTAGTTAATTTTCTAGGCTTTTATTTGGACCTCAAGAATAAGAGTACCTACTACTTTTTTGTAGAGATATGCATCCTATTATACTATTTATTTATAATAGAGCCATTTGGTTATCTGTATACTTTTCGAAACATTATCTCCATATTACGGTTCTTCTGTGAAACTCAGTTTAGTCATCATTTCTAACTATTTAGCCAGTCTCCGCTGTGGTTCTAGGTTAAAAAAACTAAGTCGGGAAATATGACTATTTGAGCCAATTTAGGATAGATAACAAAAGAAAATTAGGATTTTTTCATTGAATTGATTGACTTTAACTCATTGTTATTCTGTAATCGACCAGTATCGTATTGAAATCAAGATGCTTATGCCCAGTGCATACTATTTACGTGCTAGGAAGTAGGAAAGTTGAGAAGAGAATTTCGAGATGAGAATGTGATGAAGAATGAATAAAGTATGCTTGATGGAATAAACTTTGGAGAGCAACGGATTATCGAGTGGTAAAGGGACGAAAGGAATTTCGCGAGATAAATGCCTTACGGAAGGATTGGAGGCTTTATTGAGCCTTGTTAGAAGAAGAGATACAATACATTGCTGTTTTTTCGAGTAAAATTATTTTTTCTGTTTAAAAGCATTTCAAAAACTAAAGGTATGCACGAGATTACCAAGAAAGAGCCAACGACAGGGGTGACCCATCCTCCCACAATACGATTGGAATTTTGCCTGGAATTTATCGACTATATGAGTCCCTATTTAATATTACTCAATAACAGTGTGCAGTAGTTAGTTTTGTAAACTACCAGCGAGGAAGGGGAATTTATTTTTTAAAGAAAGACCCCTGCGGAATCTGTTAGTATGAAAATGCGCCATTGAGCCATCAAGCAAAAGCTGGGGAGTTGAGAGGGATGGTGTGAGTAAAAGATTCCCCTTGGATTTAATTTGTGTATGTTTTACATTTAATACATTCGATGCTAGGTTGTTGATATGAGCGTTTCGAGGTGGATGGCGATGGAAATATATTCTGCTGAATCGTAACGTTTTTATTTGAAGTTTTTCATAATTCATTGCATTGCTATTATTTTTGTTGGAGAGAGAATTACTGAAATTACATGTTCGACAGTCCATGTTACAGAGATATCCTCCGCGTCAGCTTCATACTCGTGTGATCCGATTGTGTTTTGGATATAGTGTACAGTAAAGAGAATAGTATGTTCCTCAAATGATCTTTGCATGTAACCTCCACGAATAGAATGATCCTACCGGAGAATATTATTGGTAGATATGTCCCTGCACGTGTAAGGAATTCAGAGGATTTTTATTAACTTCCATTTTAACCTACCTTAACCGGTAGTTGACCTTAATAATAGTGGCTATTAATTTTCTACTATAATTACTTAAGATAATTTATGTAGGTAGACTTATGAGAAATGGGTGATCTAGGGGGGTACTCATTGTGAGATTGAAAGAGGTTGGGAACTGATGCGTATATTACCAATCGTGGCAGCAAATAAAAAAGCTCGGGGTAGGTCGTAGTATGCGTGTGACGTAGTTCGATTCATACGTAAATCGCTAAACGAGTCTGATGTTGACTGAGGGACGTGTGTTTTGCGAGGGGGAAGTCGTTCCGGGTCCGCCCAGTCCCGGCTCGGTGTTGGTGCCGGACCTAGGCCTATCCTAGCGAGATTCGGCGCGCGGAGAGTCGCGTAGTAAGGGCGGAGGGGGGATTCCTTGCTCGCGGATCGTACGTAAAGGACGCGGAAGATCGCGGGGAGAGTGGAGTAGTTTTTTTGAGCCAGTCTTGGGGAAAAAATGAATTAAAAAATGATGAAAAAGTGTGTGCAAGTTTGAGCCGGTGTGCGTTTTGCGGGGTTGCCATGTGCTCTCTCTCTCTTTCGCGTTGTGTGGCGACGACAGCGTGCTCTGAGGAGTTGGTGTGGGGGATTGTCGAAGGAGGAGGTGGGGCGGGGCGCGGAAGGGGCAAAGTCGGTGGTGAGAGGGGAGTGCTGTCGTATAGCGGGGCGAAAAGAGCTCTTTCGGCGGGAGGGGAGCGCGAAGGGGGTCCAGGGGGTGGGTAGGGGAACTCCTTTCGCTTTCACTTCTGCAGCCAGTGCTGCGCCCCGCGGCATGCCGGGACAGGGGAGAGGGAAGAGGAGGGGGAGGAGAGAAAGGGGTTAGTAGGGGGCGGTCGTGGAGAGGGGGGCGTGGAGGGATGGAGTGTCGGGGGGGGGTGCGGGGAGCGGTCGTTGTCTCGCCTTAACCACCGTCCACAGAGTCAGTCGAGGGTGCGAGGCGAGGTGTGTACTGCCAAGGAGTATGATCGTGATGGTTCTTACGCGTTGTCCTCGCTGACGGCCGTGCCTCTTGCATTCAGTGGTTTGGTTCTTTTGTGTGGTTCTCCTATCCGTCGTGGACTGGGCCCAGTGGAATCGCCTTGTGTCGAGTGCCCGTTTTTTTCTGTGTCCGTTTTCCTAGTTGATTTCGCGAGTGTGCCTCGGTTTGCTTAATCCCCGTTGTTTTTTTCGTCGTATCGTTCGCGGTACTGTGCCTCGTTCGGTTCGTAGTCATTTTTCGCGTCGTATTCCGCGACTCGGTCCGGTCTTACCTCCAAGAAGTGTTCCTCGCCGTTGTGCCGGTGTACCACTTGAGTGTGCCAACTCATCTGTGGGAACGGACGTGGAGGCTGTTGGTTCATTTCTCCCCTTTTGCCTACGAAGTCCCCGAATCCTGTCTTCCCCCCGGTGTGCCTTGTTGAGATCTCGGGTTGTCCTGGAGCCAAATCGTTCACCCGGGTGAGTATCGATGCCGTTTTTTTTCCGTTGGAGGTAGTGTTAGGAATGCACTTCTCTTTATTGTCGCGTCTGCTCTTCTACATCAACATAATACCCTGCAAGCCTCCCTGTGCCTGGCGGTGTTTTCATCAACACGCACCACACAATAACCTACTATGCAATTTAAATTACTGCTATCGATGCTTCAGCTTAAACCTGAAAATACCCGTCATGAGATGAATTTTCACCAACATGCGCCACACTACGCGATTAATATTAAAGAAGTTGTGAGTGTAAATGCATCTGCATAAATGCACGGAGATACAATAGTCCTGCAGGAAGCGTGCGAGACGTGCTGCTACTCTTCGCCTCTGGTGCCGTATGCCTTTCACCGGTCAAGTTTTAAAGTGCGTCTCTTTACACAAAACACATAATTCGTCATATGCCGCGAGCATTCGGGATCCTAAAGCAGAAAGACAAAATACAATGGAAAATCATGTATTTTATCATATCTGCCACGGCTGAACGGAAAGTCACACAGATACGGAGCTGCCAAAATCCCGGTGATTACGTGCAAGACTTGCAATACTAGAAAAATTCGTATCATACGAGTTTAAGGTTGGCACCAAGGTTATTACCAATGGAAATGAGAGACAGTGACGAACAGATAGGTTAAAGTATACTTACCATTAACGGTTACTATAAAAGTACAGAGGTATCGATATCTATTCAAAAAGCCTCACTTTTCGTCCCTCTTACTATTCCTTTTCCTAGTACCTTCCCTCATTATCACCTCATGCTCTTTTGGTGGCTCGATCGGTAGTGAGTGGACTTAAATGCTTGACTCGTTCTCCAATTCCTGTTTACCTATTCCCTCCCCCCCCCCCTTTATGTGTTCCAACATCCCTGCCCCACGCCCTTGTGACGGCTGGGAGGTTGTCCGCTCAGGGAATTTTTCTCTCTAACTCGTTCCGTTGCGTGGGCAGAGTGCATTGTCCCAGGTGATGATGGCGCCCTCCCCTGCATTCCGAATGTTTCCGTTGCATCTCTTCGCACGGGTGGGGACAATGCACCTGATGTGGCGGACATGCAGCGTTTTTGCCACCGCTCAGGGGTCGTCAAACCGTTGCAACACCGCAGTGAGGTTGCCTCTCCTCCCTCTCCCCATCACCCCGGAAAGGGTATGGGGAGGGAGGGGCCGGGTCTAATCGGGAGCATTAGCAATTCGCTCGGAACGCTTTTGGGGAGCATTGCTACCGAAATCTTGGAGTTCGGCGACTAGGGTCTTTCTTTGACGGTTCTTCGGAAGTATATTCGTCATGTTACGAGCGTGTCAGTGCACGAAGTAGTCGCTCGCGTTGGCTCAGAACTTATCAGTTGCTTGAACTCATACATCCAGCCGTTATGCGGGTCGTTTGTGAAGATATTTAAAAAGTACGGTGCTTCATCGTTTCTACGGGCAGGGTAGCAAATGTTGAATTTGGTCGCCTTTGTGTGAATCAGGACAGAGCAAACCTCCGCAATGGCTTAAATGTTTACTATAGTGCTACCCGAAGTTGTTCTTGTTGAAATTGTCATTATTTCCCCCTGCTAGTTATTTCTACGTTCTTGGTGGTGGTATCAATTATTCGTAAATGGTTCGGTGTAGAACTCGTCTTTAATAATGGAGGATCTTCTAGATAACATTTCAATCCTTCAGAAATGGACATCTTCTAAGGCTAGCGAGGGTCTTCAGTTGTTTTAGCATCATACGTGCGTAATATTCTGCATTAATCACAATTGTTTTTTGATACTAATTTATTCAAGTGTTCAAGTAGTCATGCTTTACTCCATAACCATTAATAGCGTCTCGTATGGATTGCAGTGCTGAATATAACATTAGTGAATGAATGATTATTAAGAAATGAATGTTATATTTTGTGTATCGTAAACCGCTAAAGTCGTTTTTTTCGCAAATTAAAAATTTGGAGATCTTATAAAACAGTGAAAACAATCTCTGTACATCCGTCAACGTTGGGATATTTTTGTCTGGAGTTTGTCTTTGCGCGGAAATGCATTTCTCTTTGATGTATTATGACAAGAATTCGGGGTTTTTGTTTCGTCCGAAGTTTGAAAAAAGCGCCTCCCTCATTGGGGCCGAGAGAAAAACGCAATCCTTAGAGCGCGCATGCGATGGGATGTGCAGTTGTTTCCCCGTGGCTCGAGTGGGGGCCTTGGCCGTGCCGGTGAGGGGATGTGGGAGGGGCGCAGGGGGGAGTGGCGGTGGGGCGGAAGGCGCTCAGTGTCAGGGGCTGCCGGAGGGGTTTCCTTTTTTTTGTTGAGCGTGTTTCATGTTGCATTTTTAAAAACTTGGTTCGGTGACGGGACTGACCTAGCTCTCTTATATTCCAGCTTCCTCTCGAGTGAAAACCTTGATACATGCATGACTAATTCCTGTAAATTTTCTCTCCTCATTTTGAGATAATCAAACCTTAGCTAGCAAACCGAAATCGCCAGCAACGAATAACTTGATAGTGCTCGACGCTAACCAATTCCTTCGGCGTGTATGTCATTATTTCATCCTATGAGAGTTGTTAATTGACTACTATTTTATATTATGATGTTTTATGGAGAATTGGCCATGAAAAAATTGTCACTTTTCTTCTCTTGCCAACGTTTCTTTATTGTTATTGAAACTTTATTGTTTCGTCTTCAGGGCTTAAAGTGGAACACTTAGATTATCAATTCGGACAGTTAGGTACATCAAAACTGTCCGAATTGGTAGGCATTCTAAGTGTTCCGCCTCAAGCCCTGGAGATGAAACGATGAAGTTTCGAAACGTTGTCAAGAGAATAAAAGTGACAATTTTTTCATGACCAATTCTCCATAAAACATCATAATAATTATTTCATCCTACGTCATTACTAGTCTTGCCTGCGCCGGTCAGTTGACTATTATGACATTCCAGCCGATAGATGACAATGCGAGTAATATTAGCGGGAAATGAATGCATTTTATACGGGCTTTGGTTATGAGTTACTGAATTGATTTCATCCACTTGCAGGAATTTACTTTTTTGTCAAATACCATTCTGTTTCGGCATTTTTATCGATTATGTGGCCGCCCGCTTAACTCAGATGTCTTGTTTGATTCCATCATTTATGTAGTAAGTTATGAACCCTGTGCTAAAGATAGATAATGAATAGTCTTGTAATATCGCATTCGCTCAGTTCTGGATCTGTCTTATCCGGTATTATGTATACAGGGAATAGTTGTGTATATATCGATTTTCGTGGTGAACGGTAACTGTTTCTTCTTCAGGTCTGTCGACTGAAGGGATTACAAAGTATTTTAATCAAAGGTCCGCTCGATGAAACATGTTGTTTAGTTTTCTTATAAATGAAAATTTGAATTGTAATTGGCCTGCATTTATTAGTTGCACCATTATTTGACTTCATAAATATTGTAGAAGTATCGGAAGATTTGTAAGAGATATATCGTTGGTAATAACTGTCGGTCCTGAACCTGCCTTGCTATTTCTGTCTTTGCATTGTCGTCTTTATGAAATTATCATATTCCATCACTTCTGTCGTACGCACCTAATTCCCAACTCAACGGTATGTTCCTAATCACTTTCAAATGAAGCATAATCTGTGTAGTGTTTGGTTGTTATGCAGCAAGCTTTGGCTCTTTTGCTGCCCGTCTCGAAACTTCGGATGCCGTGTTAATGGGTGCGTTAGGTTAAGAAGTACTGTGAGAAGGGCTTAAACGCCATAATTAGTGCAATAATATTGCACAATGCTGCCAATAGCTAGTGTCTTGCCCTTACTATCATATTAAGGCATCGTTTTTTTTAATTATTTCACCACTTACCTTCATTACGCAGTTTTGCCCGCCATTCTTAAATGGTACATACTTCATGATACGCTTTATGTAAATTACCAAAAGACTCAGTCTCCACATTCAAACCCATTATCTCGTTTTGAGCAGATGTTATACAGCCCCCCTCCTATGAGCTCTTGCCAGCATTACCGCATCATCACATCAAATAACTCGCTCGTTTTTATCTCTAGTCATTCCACCATAGCATTGCTACCATCTCTTATGCATTTCATCATGAGTCCTTTGAACAGCTATGGTGACGTAATCTTATCTTTGTTTTACGCTATGCTCTATTTAAGAAGTCACTCAAAGTCCCATTCACTCTTACGCCTCCATTACTGTCTTCATAAATCGCTTTTATGGCTTTCCTTAGATGCTCAGTCCCTCGATCATTCATGGCCCTCCCATGTTTACCCCGTCGTATGAATTCTCCATCTCGGCAGAAGTGCTGTATTATGGGCCGTAGTATGTATTATTCTGGTACATGTCGTATTGCAGTCTACTGATCCTTAAATCGTTTTCTAGGCACATAATAACCCTTAAGTGTAAGATTTTGCTAATGTTGTATATTACTCTGATCTGAAATTTTTTCATTTTTAGTTATCGTTTTAAAACATGACTAAAAATGTGAAGTTATTCATTACTGCCACAAATACGGCGATCAAATACGTAGAAATTGCCATGGGAAAAGAATCAGTTTTTTAATCAATTAGGAAGCCTGGGTAGTGTAATGCTCTGCGCATGGGCCCGTGGTTCGATTCTCGGTCCAAGCCGATTTTTTTCCGAAGTAATTTCTCCGCATAACTTAAAAACTGTTTACGCATTCGAGTTATTAGTATCTTGCGCCCCATTTCAGCCTCTCCCATAATGGAAATATAGCGCCTAATTTGTCTTCGTACTTTTACGTTAATTTTGAGGATCCAGTATAACAGTAAGCCCTGCATTTTACACTGCTCCTTGATTCACTTCAGCATTCTTGGATTGGGAATTTATTCCAGGCAGTCATTATTCATTTCAGCAATTACTCTTTTTGCTTTCTTCTACTCTTCCATGTTTTCCATAAAAGTGCTTTTTTACCTCAGTCATTTGTATTTTCTCATTTACTGACGTACGCATTTTTCCCTTTCTTATTCAACATGTCTCTTTTTTCCTTTATGAAAACCATTCTCTTTCTTCTTCACGTACGCTGAATTTGTCTCATATATATCTCTTTCTTTTCTCTCGATTTCGTGCTGCACACACCCGTCACCTTTTATTCTCCAAACCAACCCTTTTCCTTTCAGGGTATTCAATAGTCATTCCTTACAAGCTATTGCGAAGGTATCGTTCATGCTCCCATCTACAAGATGCTCATTACGAGAAGCATTCGTTCTATCATTTCTAAATAAATGTCTTGCAACTCAGTTGCTCGTGCTAACGTATGCTCTACAATCTCACTCATTCCCAGATTCACTGCTGGTAGCATCCGCTATCAGTGTTATTAATCTTGATATTTTGCATCTCTCTCATCTCTCATAGTCTCTTTATAAGGCCTTATCAAACATATCATGAATTAACTCGTATTTAACACGCAGTTATATCAGTCCTGCTCCCAGTATCACCGCGTTTCGAGGAGAGTTCAAGTGAATATTTAAGTTGAGAAAAAAAATTTCTCCATGTTCTTCCGCGTGATTTTTTGTATTCGGAGGTTAGGAAATGTTACAGCCGCCTTCTCAGGACCAGCCAGTCGGACACCTTCGTAGGTCACGATCATTAGAGACTTGTTTACTTAAGTACCAATTGTTCATTCCTAATATCTCCATCCAATGTGTGTATAATGGTACTTTCTACGTCTGATTTTTACCAATGCTGAATGGTGAGTTATTTACTTTAAAACTGGTATGCTGGGACTCTCACAAAATATTACGATTTGCTATGGATGATGTAAAAAAAGCTATCAAGGGCGGAAATTAATCTTCGCCATTACTGTTAACGTTGGTGAGGCACTCAGTATATGTCGATAGAACGATAGAGTAATGTAATGATAGTGCCTGGTAGTTATCTACATTAAATCATACGAAGCCTACAATTAATTGCATTTGAAAAAAAGCTGTTACTTTAAACCTCTCTTCCATAAGACGCATAAGAGTTAACTAGTTTTTTTTTAGCTGGTGAAAAATAAAAAAAATCGATAGTTTTATATGTACTTACTATCGCTATTATTTATTTTCGACTATTGTTTCGACAACTTATCTCTCTTTTAATGCGTTCAAATAAAACAATCAGTTGCTTTGACCACTGTCGAAAAATCATAGTATGGGTATGTATTAATATTATGGTTTTATTGATATAGCTTTATTCGAAATTTTTCTGAAAAAGAAGAAAAAAGTATTTTTCTTACGCTTTGAAATAATTTGGTATAACACCGTCATAACATTCCATTGGTTTATAATTTGAGCGCTGCTGTCGAATTTTTGCCCAAAAGTCGTTAAAAGAGGGTTATAGAGCTATGCTGTGGTATTTTCAACCGAAAGGGTACTGAAGTGCGACATTCCACAGGAGAAAAATCATTCGCCTTGACCTGGATTCGAACCCGGATCCCTCGATTTCGCGCAGAGTGCTTTATTGTAGTGATTTTTCTCCCGCACTTCTGTGCACTTGCGGGTGACTCCGTAAAGGTTACTACCGTGGTTAGTCCCGGTTTCTTCAAAACTATAGGGTACTATTTCACGTTGCGTCCTGTGGCTTAAATGTGGCATGTTGCTATGCTGTGGAATTGTGGTGTTGGCTCCTCTTCGGAGTCGTTCAACAATTTCGCGCAATAACGCTAAATGCCTCGGAGTCTCCCGTCCTATTCGCGGACGCCGTGGGTCCTTTTTGTGTTCGCTCTCTTTGCCCCTTCATTCATCTTCGCCAAGATCCACGGCCAGCATCAAGGATGTTGCGGGTGTATATATCTTCAAGCTGGCGTTTGCCTCCCCAAGGTCAACAACGCCCCCCTCTTTGTATTATCCCCTCCGTGTCGAACGGGCGTCGCTCGGTTCGACTTGGCGTCTCCCTTAATTCCTTTGACCCGCGCATCTTGATCTCTCTGAAGCTCCAGGTATGCTGACTTCGCGGCCTCATCCCTCCATTTATGGGCTGCCCACCGTATCGGGATGCCTGAGGAGCGTGGGAAAGTTGCCGTGGTGGTCGGCCGCGAGGGTAGCCGGTAATTCTCTGAAATTGCCCTTGCGCTGCCGGGAAAAGGCGGGAGGGGACGGGGATTCCGACTGTCTATTCCAGCTTCGCTCGGGGTATCTGGTTGGTGTGGTGGCTGTCGATTACAAAACCTGCTTCCAACCACGAGGGCCCGGTTCGAATCGGGGCTGTGGCGGAGTTTTTTTTTCTAGAATCGCGTTCCCCTTGTGGATGGTGTGTGGAGTGTAATATGTACTCTGTCCATCGGATGAGACGTTAAAGGTGTGGACCATGTATCGTTGGTTAAGAGTCCGTTGGTCGATATTTTTCGAATCGATATTTTTTTGCCGATGCTTTCCTATTGACGATTTTTTCCTTCTATGTTTTCCTCTAGGTTTTCTAATAATCTTGACCTAAAAATTTCAAGTCTTAGTCAACCATTTTTATGCTATGCACGCAGCAAGGAATCTTAATCGTTTGTTAGTCATCCAACCGAAAGTATTTTTTTATTTTTAAATTTTCTCCAGCTTTTACATCTCTTGCAAGACAGTAATCTATATCCCTAAGCTCTCAGTTAAATTCAACACAATTGCACAAATGTCCAACGCATCTATATTTACCGATGCATAAGTATTGGCTGGTTTCGAAACTCTCACTGCCATACCCCATGTTACAGAAGTTTGTTTCGCTACAAAACGTTATTACTTGAATCCTCGCCTGTATGAGCGATACAAGGTGCATGCATTCAGTTTATAACTCGTTGTTGGCGAGTTGAAGGTCGATCGGAAGCTTAATGAAGGGTTTAGATTATTTTCTCTTCCCTTTCCGACATTGTGTAGTTTGACTGGTAGAAATGGAAATAAAAGGAATGTCTTGGGTAAATGTCCAAGCCCATTTGATTTCAGTGCGAAATCTCTCGGCTCTCTTGTTTATGCGTGCTCTAGTTAGTGCGCGGAAAGATTTTCCTATTTTTATATTTGGGTATAAATACGAAATATTGTGTGATGAAGAATGTGTTAAGCATTGCACCTCTAGTGTAAGGTTCTGTATGGTAAAATATTACCGTGAATTGGCCCTGCTGCTAAACTTATAACGCGGTTATTTTTACGAAGTAACTGGCAAAATATGCGCGGGCATTTGTCAATTTTCAGGTATGTGTGATGCATCTACTACCTAGTTTGTTGCCACTTGTGAAATATTAGTAGAGGGGTTATCTGGGGTTCACTTACGAAGAGTGTCATGGAGCTGTTACAAGGCTTCATACTCGGCAGCTGCCTCCAAGTGGAGTGCACATGCCTCAGTGTTTATTGGCCCCCACGATCAACGGTTATCGCACTTGGTGCATGATTTCCGCATTCCCAGTCTGAGTTTTTGCTTCCGGACTAGTGGAAGAAAAAGGTTGTTCGCCTGCGATGAAGTGTGGGGTAGGGGGTGTTTGGGGTTAGGGGTCAGTTCATTGACGAGGTTAGGGGTGGGATACCTCATCTTCTAGCTTGCGCTCTTTCATGATATTCACAATGAGTTGGCAAGAATTCCTTCAGGCCCCGGGTGTCTGTTGCCAAGAATTCCGTTTCATGCGGCATTCCTCGTATTTACGGTATCTTCCCGACTTCCGTATGGGGCGGGGTAGTTGAGGGGTGATTGTCGCTGGGGCTATGATGCGTGGTCATTGCACTTTCTTCAAGCCGAGCTATTCTCTTGTTTACCGTTACCTAGGAGAATCGTCGAATGTCTGGAAGATCAATGCCTTGTTTAGATAGCCTTACGCATGTGCAGGCTAAATGAGGGAATAAAAAGCAAATAAAAGGCGAGATTATTTTGGACATTAAATTCGCCTAACCGATGACAGCTGTATTATATTCACGGCGATATTTCTGTTAGGATTCTCCCACAATATGATTTTAATATCCATCCTGTCATATTTTTTTGAAGGATAGAAAGTTATTAGGTCGAAAATTATTTTAAAATGTTGGTATCACACTGTCAAGGCTTTTTCAGAAATTGTTTCCGGTGTGTCAGATGTCTGGTGCAAAATTGCTCAATTTATTCCAGAATTAGTCATTTGTCTGTTAATTAGGCTGCTCTGATGAATTACGAAAGGTTTTCACATGGTGTACTTAAATGAAACAATTTTGAGTGTAAAGGAGGCCTTCATTGAGGAGTAGGTTCAAAGAATACGCATTATTTCATCACACCTGATACTTTTCGTATAGTCTTTTACAGATACACTTTTTGTATGTTCAAAGAAGATCTGATGTAATGGATTTGAAATGTATTTGAACCACTGACAGATTAACATACTTGGGGGCCTCTGAGCAGTACAAACAACGGTGCCCACGTTAATAAACAAGTCGCGAGAGAAGAAAGGGGAAAAGATTCTCAGGGGCCTCCAAATCCTCTGGGCCCATAGGCAACTGCCTACGTTGCCTTATTGGTAATCTGGCACTAATTAGGACGTAACAGGAAAACTCTTAGTTTTAGATTCCAGTGAGGAGGGAATTTAGCCCCGCAAAAAAATATAACGATGTGAACTTTTTATTAATGGTGATGTTATTTCTTACGGAAATCCTTTGCTGTACTCCATTGCGTGGTTTCATTTCCTGTGGCGGGGATGCCCTCTCCTGGATCATTTCGTGGGCCGGACGCTCAAATTTTATATAGTATCTGGTAAAATTTTCTAGCTGGCGTTAGATTAGATTCCTAAGGACATATGTTGATGTGGCTACTCGTAAAAATGATTTTTTCCCTTGTATGTTGCATCGGACATAACGGATATTGCATTTATTGTGAAGCAAATCTTGCCATTTGTCTTCTCACTCCAAGGTTTACATTTAATATATTATTTTAAGCGAAGGGGCCCTGTTCTCGAAACATATTACGCGGCAACGAAGAAATAAAATGGAAAAGTGGATATGAAGTCGTCGAAGACTGCCTCCCGTCTGAGTCACTGTGGAATGTGGGGTCAAGGTCTCCGCCGCAGTCATTACACTCTTAAGATATTGCCTAGATATGCTTCCCTCTTAATCTCCTGCTTCTGCCGCGCACACACTGCTTGTGTCGTCGACTGTCTCGCGAGGCTCCTCGGGAATAACTACCCCCAACTTCCGGGAAACGGTTGCTCTGCCAACCGAGATTGCGCATTGACGTATTGATGCACGCCGGCGACGAGTTGTAGAATGCGCTGCCCATCGGTGAGGCAACTCTTGCGGTTTTATTCCGCGTCAGCTCACGCTGCCGGGTTGCCTCGGGGGCTGGAATGTAGGTGCAATTGATGTCCAGCAACGTGGACACCGCGGAACAAATCCCAGAAGATTCGTCTTCTTACAGTTAAAAAAGTTCGTTGTTGTTTGGCTTCGATTTTGATTTCGCAATGTGCTACATTCGTCAGTATGGAAGTTATTTGGCGACCTTGAATGAAAATACTTATTGTTATGGTATAATGCAGGAAAGCTAAAGGTGCATGCCTTACGCTGTTCTGTTGATCTGATAATGTTCGGAATGCCCCTGCGCCTCCTAATGTTCTCCACACAAGTACCTATTTATAGGTGCCGCGGATAAAATCACCTCGAACTTCCAGTTCTAGGTAAATTCTGCTTAATGTATGTGCTTGGGGAATTAGATGCTGAGTGTACATGTGTTAATTCTAGTGCACAGGTTATAAATATCAGAGGAATAGACTAATGCGACTCTCCGAGGTAGGAAGCTTTTCTTTACTACTACCTTGTAATTCCGGCTGGCGCGTAATTTTTCGACTCTGCGTGAATAGAATGATATTATTAAAACAGAAGAAAATGAGAAATTCATCGTCTTTGATTCTGGGTCGTGGATATCGGAGGTCTGCTGCCGCCCCTCCCCCCCCCTCCCCACCCCGCTGAACCGCAACTGCTGGAAATATGTATTCATTTCATTTGAGGTTGGCAACAGTTTAATATTATCTGGTTTGCAGCATGGCTTTAAAGCTTATTCTATGATTGATGAGGTAATTTTTCTCCTGTCCGTGTCATATCATTTGAGTTCATTTTAGCCGTGCAAGGCGTAGTTAAAAATGCATAGATAAAAAATGTGTTAAAATGGGAAAAATATCTTACCATTCTACTCAGAATTTAATTTCAATTTTACTTTTCTCTTTCCAAAAATTAACGTGCGACTAGAATGTTTGAGGGGGTTAAAAATTGGTAACGCAGGGTGTCTACCAGTCGGGAAAAGTCGGGAATCCGGGAAAAAGTCGGGAATTTAGTAATGTCGGGAAAAAATCTGGAAAAAGTCGGAAATTCGCTGAAAAATAATAAAAATTCGGGAAAAGGATAAGTGATGGTTGCTAGCAAATAATCACGATAAAAATTGGAACGGCAGACAAAGTATTACGAAAATAGATCGATTGTTTCCCTTTTTGACCATTTGTCAGTATCAAGGATGTTTTCTTTTAAACCTCTATGGTCAGTAAGTGTGAGTTTGCGACTTTCGTGTTCGATTGTATGTACTAGACGTGGGCACCGTTTCCTGTATGCCGCCGCGCAACAAATCGGCTCGGTCGGTTGCAGGCTGGAGATGGTATACTTCCCTCCTACCCATGAATGATTATTTCGAAACAATGACCTTTACCGTGGTTGTACAAGGCTACCAAAGATTCAAGCATTCTATATATCGTACTTGAGTACGATAGTGACATTGTCCATTTTGCGTTTCGTTTTGCCATGTCTCTGAGGGTGCATCTCTGTTGAATTTCACTAGATATATTATGTTTAAACCGTCGCGTCCTAAGTTTTTATGCTGCGCATCGTCATCGGGTAGAATAAATTAGACTTACTGTGGAATTGCAGTGCTTTCTTTCACCCTCATCATGAAGGAATCCCATTCAATAAAGCCTAACGTCTGCCATTTTGTTATTTGCATTTGCCATTAAATTCTGTTGCTTCATTATGCCATAACGCAGACATTACGTCTTCGTGAAAGAACAGAAATCCGCCCATGGAAAGTAAAAACATTATATAATACGTCGTCGCCGATGACGCTGTATGTGCCGCCGCCGCGCCGGGTCGGAAGAGGTAGGTTTTGTTGATATGTTTAATAAATGTTTTTTTTTTGTCAGCGAATCATTCTTATAGGTGATGGCTTTGAAGTGAGTCGATAGTTTGTGAACAGTACAGACAGTTTGCTGTAAAATAATGGATAAATAAAAATATATTTTTAAGCCATTGTATTAAATCAGTTTTTTATCATAATAAAATAACTTTCATGAAATCTTGTTTAGTTAGTTTGCTAGCCTATCTAATTTTTTAAATAGGGGTAAATTTTTTAAGTTGATATTTAATAAAGAAAAGGATAGGTATCGCATAGTATTGGACGATCACAACGGTGGTGTGGAGATATAAGATGGCCAATTTCAAGTGAAAAATTAGACAGGCCTGCGAATCGAACTATTGACCTTCACAATGACGCATTAGAAAATTAGCCTTTTTTGTCTGGAATTTTAAAATTGTTGTTTTTAAAAGTCTAGAATTTCTTTTTATTTTATAAGTAGACACCGTGTAATGGCTTCATGAAGTACGAGGTTTTTTGTTGCATCAAACTTTCCTAACTCCCGCTTCATTCTGGAAATCAAGTAAATAGAATTTTCGATTTGACTTTCCTCCCATCAGTAGGCAATCATGACCTAACGACGGATTTTCGTAGCTGAGGAAAGCAGCCCCATTGCTACCCTAAAACTGTTAAAACTGTCCTTTATCACCTGAGCTCCGCCTCGGGGTTTATAAGTATCGGTTTAGGAAATGCGAGTGCTGTAACCCTCGATGTGTGGAGTATCCCTCACCAAGTGTATCCCTCGATGTCTGGAGAAAATAATTCATAAATTTTATATGGGGGCGTCAGAATATTATGTTGGTTGGTTATGTGGGGAGGCAACTGACCACTGAGGTCATTTGCGCCATCAGAATGATAGCTGGGTAGGATTTTTAGGTACGAGTTAACAATGGAATGGAGGAATAGTGGAGTGAAACACGGCGTCGTAATTAATCGAGAAACAAACGCCAAGGTGTCCTCCAGACAGACGAATTACTCTTCACGATCTATATGGCACACAAGTAGCAGTCTGATTCCGCTGGAAACCTGAAAATATCGAATATATCTGGTCCTCAAAATGAGAAACAAGTACTCTCGCCACCTAACCAACCCAATCATCATTTTTGTTGAAAAAGTTTAATTAATAATCTATTTCAAATACTGACCATATTAAGGAGTTCTAAGATTTAATAAAAGTGGAAGGTGATTAGTCATTAACCTTACAAAGAGAGAATATGCCGCGGATAAAAGAAATCATGTTGTTCTGGTATCCCTAATATATAATTGAGGCGCCGCGCCGTGGCATTATATTTTGCCGTCCAGGCGGGGTGAACAGACGAATACTGAAGAAATGCGCATACAATCCGTTGGTCGCTGGAGACCTCGAACCGCGGTCTCCGTGCCGGGATAAGATTGGTGGCTAGAGTACTGGCTTCCCCCGCGGAGCGCCCGGGTTCAGGTACTGGCAGTTTTGGAAGTATATCACTTACAAAGAGACATCGCGTGACTGATGTTCGGGATCCAAACGAGGCAATTATTTTCTGAAACTATAGAGAGAATGCGGGAAAAGTGTCACGGCTTTCTTCCACTTAGGCCCGGGTTCGAGAGAAAGTCAATTTCCACATCATCGTAATCACTGCTATTGAATGCAGTTACAGGTGAACTGTCAAAAGCTGTTAGTAACCATTTAACTACATATGCCTTGACCTTTTTAACTTTTTTCTTAATTGCAGCCCTACGTTTTACCTTGCTTAACTTTTTAATTTTAAATTGAGGCTCGCCTATGCCGACCAATACTTGTTAACAGAGTCAATTACAACTTCAAAGGGCACCTCATATCCAGCTTCAACTATTTCGGCATCATCCCCTTGAGTGAAATATTCACCTTCTTCTAAGCCCTTGGACACTCGCACATAACACTTGGAACACAAAACTTGCCAGAAATAAGTTTTAGTGTAGGCTGGAGTTCAGCATACTACAATGTAATGGGACGCAAAGACTAATGAATAACTTTTTTATGCACTCTTTAACGGATCACAACACATCCCCCCAAACAGATAATGATATTTTTCCAAAAATGTAGCCTCATGATACATTATTTTAAACCATCTCCTTACAGAACCATGTAAACAGTAATGACCCCAGTGAAAAAAATTTATACAATTTTTATACAGGCTCTATAGAGTGTAAGCATTTTGTGCACATTGTACAGGGTGTACACGGCTGTATACATTGTATACCCTGTGTACAATGTATACATTCTGAAAAAGGATTGTATACAAATTGTATGCATTGTATACATTTTATACAAATTTTGTTAAGCAAAATTTGTGTACAATGTACACATTTTTTATGCAATTTGTTTCAAAATCAAATCCCGGGTGAAGCATTTGGACACCCCCAACAAAAAATCATCGAAGTTCGAGGTGGCCCAGGGAAAGGAACTGGCCTCCCTACCCTGAATGTGTGAAATTCACTCGCCTGTGGCTTAGTCTGGGGTGAGCTCTACCCTCACATATCCAAACCAACCTTCGGGTTGAAGCACTGAGTGATTCGAGAATTACACTCGACGCCGATGGTGATAGTGGGCAAATTGCTACCTTGTTAGAGGGGCTGTAGCTCATTAACCAGTCTGAGTAATACAAATATATTTTGCAGTTTGGTTCTCTGTACATAGTTACACAAAACCTCATTGTTTGAATTTTTTGGAAGTTACACCTTTTCTATAATTTGACCTTTTATTGTCCAAATTAGACCTTTTACTACATTTTGGGAATATTTTTGGGCATGAATGGTAGAGAAAAACTAAAAAAGTATTTTTTACTATTACTACAGGTTAAAGAGTATTTAATGCAAAAAGAATTGGGTTGTTATTTTCAACCCCCTCAGAGCTACTGTCCCCAAAAATCTGCATAAATTACAAATTAATGTGATCACTTTGACCTTCAGTTTAGAATACTTGCATTTTAAGTATCAAATTTCTGAAAACATATCCTCTCTGAACTATTCAATTGTGATCCAACAAAAAAATTTCAAACCAAAAAGCTCCACCCGTTTAGGAGTGGCACTACTAAACGCAAACCCTGAAATGTGCCAT
Source organism: Pyrrhosoma nymphula (assembly GCA_963573305.1). Taxonomy (NCBI): domain Eukaryota; kingdom Metazoa; phylum Arthropoda; class Insecta; order Odonata; family Coenagrionidae; genus Pyrrhosoma; species Pyrrhosoma nymphula. The sequence goes on along the minus strand of OY754335.1, from coordinate 31,354,804 downwards.
TTTCCCGACGCGGACTGAACTTCTAAGGCCCAAAACTTCTAAACAGTCCATTCGAAAAAAAATTGTGTTACTATCTACAAGTAAGTGGTTATCAATGATCCAACTTTGAAAAATATCCCAAATAGGTCAGCAACTTATATTAGTTGAACTTTTATGGAATGACCCTGCCGCGAATGCCCTCTGTTGGCAATCACCTACCCATGTAACCAAACCACGTTCTCAGATTTGAGCCAAAATGACTCCCGGTCTGAAGCACTCATTCGTGTGGGTCGGACTAAATCACACTGACGAACTCATCCCATGCTTGGTGGATGAGTCTATCCTGAAGGAATTCTGGTGCAATCCGATGCACGCGGGTGTCGTGCGGGCAGCGAACACCGTCACAGGCGGACCCCTGGGGTCCTTTCCCCGGCGCCCGGCCGTGGGGCCGCCGTTAGTTTTGTCGGTTAACATGGGCGGATGGGGGGAGGCGGGGTTGGTTAGGCCCTGGCTGTGGGATGTGGGCCGCTGACGCCGCGAGTTCAGTGGCGAGCCGAGAGAGAGCCAGCGGGTCGGGGGCGGCGTGTGAGGGGGGGAGTGGATGGGGGTGGGCGGAAAATCGATAATAGGTTTCGGCGCGGCGCCCACCCTCTCCACTATGGCCCGCCCTCCCCCTCCCGCCCCTCGCTCTGCTCCCTGCTGAGAGAGAGAAGGGGTGCAGTGTGTGTGCGTGTTCGGTGCACGGGCTGTGCGTGCACGCGGTGCATCAGCCTCTCCTCCATCGCCCACGCGTGGGAAGGCGACGCGCCACTGACGAATTCGCCGCCGTGCCCACTCTACACACACGGGTGTGTGCGGCTCTCTTGCTCGGATTGTGGTTGTAGCGCAGTGAGACTTAGGTTGCAGTTAACCATTTGTGCTGACCTGATGATGATAAAAATGTATCGTGGGCAGTTAACCGTAACTCATTTTATATGATCCAGTTATACGTCGAATCAGCTTATGAGAGAGTCTTCCCTACACCCTAATAAGACCTAGGAGTAAAAATTCAGTTGTACGTAATTTTTTCTACACGTTACGTTCAGTTACACTCAATAAAATTGAGATCCCAACGAATCTACTAAGCACACTCATTTTAATGTAACTTCCAGCTAATATCTGCTGAACTATTAGGTATTTTGTGCTATCAGGAACAGTTGCGCGGGCGTAGACAACATTGATGAGCAGAGTCAAGTCGGATCTGAAATATCGATTAAGTTTCTTTTGTTAATAATCTTATTAATTAAAACTCAAAGCCCCTACATCTTATTTAAGATGGCCTCACCACCATTTAGATGTTAATTTGGGATGCATATCTCAAGCAAGCTATTGATTAGGCTCTTTTACTGTTCCCAAAGTATTTATATTTAGATGTAGGTATTCTGTTGTGATTCATGCTTTCTTTTCCCCTTTTTTGATGTATAACCAAAGTTTCATTGTTGTAGACTTGGGTTTATCGGCGCTCTGGCTGCCGTGGTAGTAACGCACGGTCTCTAAGAGTTGAATCCCTAAGCCAGCTCAGCATCCTTTCCAGAGTCTGGATTATAACCAGCGAACTTTCGGTGCGCTCTATCATTGCTACTGCGGCTAGCCCGTGTGAGGAGACCCATAGTTACGGCCGTGTTTGAACCTTGCGAACTACAGTTGTGATAACCTTCATATTAAACAAATATCCTGCTATCAGTGTGTTAAACTCTAGAGCAAGCACTCCAAAAATTGAATGGTTTCTTTCACTAACGTCGTGGAATGTCATGATAATGAAAACTAAATAAACTTAATTCCTGCTTTTATATATAGTTTATCTTCTGAAGACCTGTAGATGTCATCTATATCACGAGACCGGTCATACCTAATAGTTATATCCGTGGAATTAGCCCACTGTATTTAGTTTATCGGTCTCTACAGCACTAATCGCGAGGCTGTAATTTTAGGTCTTTTTTCTCACCGGGTGAACGCAATATCTGATTGGCTACCTTACCGCAACAACTCCTCTGATTTCTGTGCATGGGTTGTTGGGTATTTTCGCCCTGATGGAAGAATCTGTTCCTTGAATTTCTTCGTGTGGGATTCTGTTTGAAACGGCGCGGTGCCCCAATGGATACAGATTTGGAGGTTCCTGGTTCAAATTAGGGCAAGGTCTCAAGTGACGTCCATTGACGTAATGGTTTCCAAATTATTCTGGGAAACTGCAGATGGTTCAGAGAAGGGATTCAGCGCCCAGACCTGACGATTATATTTCACCTGCCATTGGGCGTAGTAGTTAGTTGCCATTGAGTTCTGCCTATCTGATCTAACTGAACTTCGGGTCGATTATTGTTTTTTACTCATTTTGTTAAGTGTCATCGCATCCGTCTCCTCAATTTACCCCTTCCCATGTGCTTCAATATACTAAACAATTCCCTCATTCTGTCCTAATTACTGGATCGCACTAATTCTCTGCTCACTTAGCATCCAACACACCTTCATGGCTACGACAGTTTGTTCGTTAATAATATTAGTTAGTCGATGAAGCTGATTCCCCGGTGATCACTCAATGCAATAATGGATGGATGGGACAGTAGTGCTTGGGTTTTCGTTGATGGATAGTTCGCCTTGAGAAGGGGATGGAAGAGACTCAAAATAGATGTCGAGGGATACTGAGGATCATCCACAACCAACTATTAATTGCTTGGTTGACTTTCCCATTCGGGCGTAACATCTTGCGCCAGTTCGCGTGAGTGCGCAAAGTATAAATTAGTGCCATTTTCGCAGTGAATATAGAATAATACTCCCTGTTAGTCTGTAGAGTGTGCGTATTTTCCTGTCGGTTGTCGTACTTACATGGCGAGTGAAATTCGGTCCGTTGCGAGCTCGCGATCCTAATTTGAATGGCAGCAAACAGTAGATTTGATTAAATTTACCCCGTGGATTTTCGAACTCGGATGTCGGTGTCCTCCCCTGTGTTCTTTGGGGCCACTGGCAGACGATGATGCAGCCCAGTTTAATCATTGCGGGGAGAACGCGAACGAGTGCACACGCTCCATTCCCCAGCGTTTTTGACGCATGGGCATCGCTTTCAATCCGTGCGTTCCGTTGCATTTGTATTGAACCGCTACTGGTGAAGATAATGCATTCCTCCCTCCTGGACTTAATGTCGAAATCGATCATAACGGGGAATGGGTGGAGTGTATATAGCGCGGCTTTGAAGCGGCAGGCTCACCCAGGCTTTAGCTGGTGCCATTAAAAATTTATTTTTATATGCGCTGTCAATTGCTCAAGGGACGCGTCCACGAATGGGCCTCTGCGAAAAGTTGGGTGATTAATGGCCGGAAATCCTTGGATCGCCAAATAAAATGATCAGTTTGCTTTGGACGGGAGTTGAGAACGCGCGGCGATCAAAATAATTGACCAAAAATGGAATTTTCCGTGATATCCCTTTGTTCAAGAGCTTTGCCCATCGATAATATTATTTTGCCCCTGCTGTCACACCATTTTTGCTCTATGTCAAACTACGGACAGTTATTTGCCTATCTTTGCCAGCTAATTTGTTACTCTTTTAATTGATGGTCTCGGTCCCTTCGATAAAAGCTGCCGATCAATATGCGGGGCGTGTAAAAACAGCATTGAACGCAGTTTTAAACGCTAAATCATCCAGTGAAATAATTACGAGGGTAGTGTTGGGAGTGATTTATTGCCGTAAGAGCAAACTGGTTCAGCCAAGTTGACAAGGGTTTTATATTAACCTCTACCCAGAGCTTGGGGTTCATGACCTCGAGAAGGAAGATTTTCCATAGTAATCTGACTAGTCCCATCACCCAAGGTATTTTTGGTATGACCGTAATCCATTTGGTAAATAAATTTAACGATGAATTTGCCTCTGCCTCCATGACAACCATTTCGTAGGATTTCTTTAGATAAAGAATAAAAGGGACCACGTTCGACCTTCTTAGTTGTATCGGAGGCATTGGCCGTGAATTTCTTGAGTAAATACACAAGGATGGCGGAGTAGTTGCTATAATATTTAAATAGGTCACTTTTTCATCGTTCGTGGTATTGTTTCCGAGTTGCTGGTCTTACATAGCCACCGTTCCACAAATTTGATGTTAAGGCCAAGCGTGCAAAAATATTAATATTAACATGTGCCGTAGTAAAAGCTCTTATAATGCAGAAAATACCGTATTTCTCCGAATATAAGCCGCATCCCGTTTTTTGGGGTCTCAAGGAGGGAAAAAAGTTAATACACGAATTTAAGCCGCACCTTTTTTTAGTGCATCCCGTACTACCGACAGTATTAGGAATTAGAATTTTATATATTTTTTTACATTGCCTATGTAACTGTGACATAATGTTACCTATATTATCAATTAATATATGAATAAATTGTGCACCAATTTGACTTTTTTCAGCGTTATTTCTTACTTTCCCCGTGGCTTAAGCGAGTTTTGCTGGCGCCCGCGTGAATCTGAATGGCTGGTTTTCTGAAATGGGTAATATTTACGATTTTTTAAGAAAGTTCTCGAATTTAAGCCGCACCTCGAAAATAAGCCGCACCCCTTGAAAAAGTGCGGTTTATTTTCGGAAAAATACGGTATCATATGATACTGATTAATTTTAAATATCCCTAAATGATTTTTAGCCTCCGTCCTAAGTAGTATAAATGGTATTTCAAATTTGGTGTTTTTGAACAATGCCACGGTGTGCCTGTCAAGGATTTGTGAGTGTTGAGTAACATTTTAATAAATGCCGTAGTGGGTAGGTATACTAGGTAGCTTGGTAAACAGGAATTTTATTAATGATTCGTCTTAATTCTAGTATAATGTTTGTGTTTACGCCAATTTTAATCATTATTACGCTTTTCCCGAACCGAGGATTATACAATTCCCATGTTCAGTGTTTAGCCATGCTTTGGAAGTTTGTACCTTCTACTGTAGAGTCCCGCAAACTCGGACACCGATAACCCGAAAGTCCAGAAACCCTGGCAGAGCGGTAAATCCCCGCACGCCAAACGCTGTGACACCGACCGGAGTTTTTTAAGTAGAGTTTTAAGTTTTTTCGTTACGTTTTTTGATCAGTTGAAGTTTAATTTATAGTTTTTTGTATTTGTATGTAATAAATAAATTTTTAATATAGTAATAATTTATAACAAGTCTTACTTTTTCTTATTTTTATTCCTTTCCCGATAACCTGGACACCCTTCAGTCCACATTAGTCCGGGTTTGTGGGACTCTACTGTAGTTATAAGCTACCTATCGAGGTATTTAGCTATTTCTTAGTCAAAACTATAGCCCTTCCCTCACACTTTCTGTAAATTGATGGAATTAAGTATTGTCATATATTTGTGTTTAAAGATGAGCTTTTCGTATTTATTTGGAACATATTATCGTTGGTGTTCGACTTGTCAATTTTTAGCCTTGACTGTTCAGAGGTTAGCCTTAATGTGTAAATTCATTTTTAAATGAAAGAGAAAGAAAACGTATATTCCACTGATTATCTGAATTTAGTTGAAAGAAGGTTTTTTTTCTCTCTCATTTACTTGACTGCCTTATTTCGTTAGTGTCCTTGAAGAGAAAATAACCGCTCTTCTTAAAGGAATCGATATGTTTGCCATGTGGTCAAGAAAATGTTTTATCGTTTCGATTATTCGATTAGTCGAAGAATCATCCTAGTTTGATCTGATGGTCAATTTTTGCCTGTTTTCAGCCATTGATCCTTTTGATTAGAAAATTATTTTTTAAATTTGATAATGTCGTTGCTATCATCCGTTGATTTTACGTTGCACAATCTGATTTCAACCCCGCCACTCACCATGCCACAAAATTTTCCATTTTGCTTATTATGATGGCTCTTTTACAATAACGTATATGGTGGTAATCTGTACAACCGGGTACGAGTCCTTGGTTATCTTCATTATACGAAATCTCGATGTTGAAGTACTACCTTTACACTCTCTATGATTGGGAACTAGGCTAGGTCACACTAATAGACTCCTATAAACAGATCTTCTTCCTTCATTAGCATTGAATTGAAAATCTACTTTGCCCGTGGACTGCGACCCGGGTTATCGGTAATTACGGAATCAATGTAAATGCTTCTTCCTGAAGACGATACTTATGATTTGGACAGTAAGATCCTTTTCTTTTATGGATGGTGTCCTGACATCTCCAGCCACACCATTTTGCTGCGACTCTAGAAGTAGAATCATGAAAAAGTCTCAAGGTCTTTTACTGCTTAAATGGAACATGCCCTATTAAGATTTCCTTTCACTGTCACACAACCCCGTTATTTTGCTGCTCTAAGAGTGTGTGGTTGAAACACATGAAGTTAGAAGCGAGGGGATTCTGAGAGACGTACTAGAGGGGAGGATATTAGGTAAGTGGTGGAAGAAAAGTGTTTATGGATGGGATGAAGAGAAGTAGGACACATGCCGAGCTTCAGAACGAAATAGTGTATTTAGACAAGGATCTCTAGCTGTAAAAAATAATTATTTGGTGTTCCCACTTCCTGCTGAACCTACCTGAGCGGTAGATCACACCTAATGCTAATAATAATAAATCAAAACTGGTGTCCGGCTACACCTTGCCACGCGCCCGCAGGGGTAGATTCGCCGAAGAGATTTCACGGCTAAGGTCTTCATTAGCTTAAGTGGAGCATGTCTTCCGTTTTCCTCCCAATGTCACACCATTAATCTTTACTCCTATATAAAATTCGGTGTCCGAACACACCCTGCCACGCGCCCGTCATCTCATTCGTAGGTATAGATCCGCGAAGACGATTCAAGGCTAAGGCAGGAATGTGTCATTCAGCCCTCCTCTCACGGTCGCACCACCCCGTTTTCTGTTCCACTATGAAAAAGTTCTCGTGCGAGCACGCCCTGCCACGCGCGTGTCGGCGTGCAGGAAGGCGTGTCGTCGGCGCGTGTGCACATTTCGGAGGTTGTCCCCTCGCTGGCATTCCTTCCCATCTCTCTCCTCACTTCGTGGCGCTTGAGCAGTCTTCTTCTTCGCAGTGTGTAACGCTCTTCGGGCAAAAATCCATACATACGCCACACGCGCCCTCTCTCACTCTCTCTCCCTCTCTCCCTTGCCGATTTTCCCCTTCATCCGCGTTGTTCACTCTCTCAGGGGCGCACGCACACAACACAACCCCTGAGGAACAGGAGGGAGAGAGCATTTCTCAACCCCTCTCGGACGAAAGGGAGGGAAAGTATATCTCTTTCCCACTCCAAGGGGTGGCCGGGTTGGCGTTGGGCAGGGCGAAAGTGTGGCTAGGGGGTAGCAAGCGATCCGTAGAAATTTCGTTAGAATTCTTCGCATTTGGCGGCTCGATGTAGAGATGCTGGAGTTGATAATGTCTGTTATCATTTAAGCCTTGGATGCTGGCTTCCATGTCGTTCACATTTAAAATTTATTTCTTACAATTAGTTTAGTTGCCTTCACAACCTATCGATCAGGAGGACTGGGCCTGCTCTAATTTTATCCATTGGTGGGACATCTCTTGTAACTCCCCCCTCCCAAAAATTATTTTATCTTGCATCGAGTAGCTCTTTCCTATCCGAGAGAGAGAAACCTGATGCATGATGGATAGGTAGAAATGCTAATATTTCCCCGAAAAAACAATTTTTAAGTAAATTAAGTTATAAATAATTTAAAAAATATTTTTTCGGGATTAAAGTTGGAGTTAAAGAATCAGAACTGTGGCACAACAGGGTATAGTTTAATCTACATAAGCGTAGAAATTATTTTATTCGTGTACCCCCTTCATTCTTCGTAATTAATTTTTGATGGGTTTCGTTCTGCGATTCAAGCCTTAATGATCTGCTGAGACATCTTCAGGATAAAATTTCAAGGTAAATATCTTTTCGCGAGTGAACCCTATATCGCATGGGGTTCATCTGGGTATTTGGTACACTTCATATTTTAGGGAATTAGGTACACTTCATATTTTAGGGAATTAGGTACTTTATCGTAGTATTGAAAGTGATTCTCTAGCGTGTCCTCAAAGATAAGAGCGAGCATCATACTATCTTCACGGGCAAGGTACTTCAATTGACCTCCAGTTCTGATTAGACCATTTGGGTAATTAGTAATTGTTTCCATCTTATCAGTAAAAAGTTAGCCATAACTGATAGATAAACAGTGATGGTGTAGTAGTACTTGTAGGACTTTGATTGCAGGCTACGTGTACAGACGTGATCTTGTACTCGCATTCATCTTTGCAAAAACCCGCGAGTACGAGGATACGTTGAAGTAAACGTCATCCCTCTTTCGGCACGCGACATTTTTTTCACGAATCGTTGAGAATCGATCTTTTTTCCCCTCTCCGTGCACCGATGGGCGTAGAAGTGGCGTATTTTTTTCTTCCTTTCACCACCCCTTCCCCCTCAATTCCTCCGCTTCAAGGCTGCTGCGTCGGATGCACGCGTTTGTGACTGACTGACTGAGAGCGCTCCCGTATGGTTGTGGATACGTCCCCCGAGTTTTTTCTATTCTTTGTGCCGTAACTTCGGGAAGGGGGGGTTGAAGTGGGGCAGAGGGGATGGGTTGGCGAAGACGGGGGAAGCCGTAGCGTCGCGGGTGCCTGGGGAGAAAGTGAGAGCGAGAGGGGGAGGAGGGCAATGCGGGGGTGGGGGCGGGTTGTGCAGTGCTCTCCGCGCGTCCTTGCGGGGATGCGAGGACATTGACCCCGCTGGATCTGCCTCTCACTCCCCTACCGCCCCTCAATGTCCCCTCCCCTCCTCCGCCGGTTTCCTCTCCTCCTTCGCCGGTCACCTTCCCCTTTAGCGCCGATTCGCTTCCCCTCCTCCTCCTGCCTCCTTTCCTTCCACGCCGAACTCCTCCCCTCATCCCCCGATCCTTTCTCCTCTTGCGCCGATTTACTTCCCCTCCGCCCCGTCCGCCCATTCCTCCGCTCCGCACTCGCCTGTCGCCCCCCTCCGGCCCATCCCAGGCCCTCGTAATACCGCCGTGCCTCCCCCATCTCCTCACCGTCTGCTGCTCGCAGAATCGAACTGGAGATGTCGTGACGTAGTGCCAGGAAAAGTGCGCCCCACCCTCCCTCCCTCGTCCTATCCTGTCCCGTTTTCAAGGGTGGGGATGGATGCATGTGATACCCGTGCTGCAGTCGGTGTTCTCTTTCCGTTGACGATTACGCTATTGTTGTGCAAGTTTTTTATTTCTTAGCCTCGTCATTTTCAATATCAGTTCTGTCCGTAATCAAAGGCAGTGGTCGGAAAGCTCATTATTCAAAAGAGCCAAATACCAACAGTACAGAAACCCGAGAAACTTTCACTCATATTATTCGCCGGGAAAACCTTAAATCCTTTATAAAAGTACAAAGGTTGAAATTTCTTTTGAGAGCCAAATGTCTTAAACATAAAGTATACGTATTGTTATTAAGATAATTAGGGTACTCCTAAGCTGGCCTTTGCTAAAAACGTCCTCAATATGATTGAGGTACCTACGTTTGCTGAGGACGACCCCTTCCAACTCTGCCATCCACACTCATATTATATACTTGGTTCATATCTCCTTTCGTTCATCCTCTCTATATGTCCAGACCATCTCAACATACCTTTCTCAATCCTCGGAACTACGTCTTCTTTCACTCCACAACGCTCCCTAAAATTAACTTAATAAACTTTACTTAAAGTTTTAAATCATAGTTCAACTATAGGTGAGTTGAATAAAACTTGATATCATACTTAATAACTATATTATTTATTGATAAAATTAAAGTGTAAGGTATCTATAAAGCTAAATCATGACAATAACTGACAAACACTAATGCGAACAATGGCCTTTCATCTCCTTGGGAAGTTTGGTGAAGTCAGGTTTGTATGATGTTGTTTATAATTTTAGGCACGATTCCAGGTTCTCATCAACAAGACGACTTCTTAATTTACTCTTGATAAGGTTCATGCTTGAAAATAATTGTTCGCATGAATATGTAGACCCGAATAAGGAAAGAACAGCAAACGCTAGTTTTTTCAGCTGATTATATGGTTCAGGAATACTATTCCAGGTATTAAAAATCAACACATCTTCCTTCTCCAGGTCTTTCAAAGCAGACCACTTGTGCTGTAAACTAAGTTCACATTTGTTTTTCTCCAATATTTCTCTATCAACTCAAAGACATTCAAATTTTGAGCTCCACAATTCTTTGTTTTTAAAATCTAGAATTGCATTTCGAAGTTGCCAATGTCAATATTAAAGGGAGAAAAATTTAATTCTGTTACAATAGCATTAAGAGGTTTTTTTAACAAAGGCTAACGTCGCTTAGTCGTTTCTGAATTCCTTAAACCTGTTGAGAAAAGCTTCCCTCATATTTACAAGTTTTGTTTTGTAATAGCAAATGTCATTATCAGAATTATTTTCTTGGCGATGTTTCAACAGGCTTGGAAAGTGAATCAAAGTCTCTCTGTCAAATTCTTGAGCAAAAAGAGATAATTTGTTTTCGAATGAAATAACTTCCTCTAACATCGAAAAAATTGTTTCTTTTCCCCCGTAGTTCACAACTAAGCTGATTTAGATGAGATGTAATGTCTACCATGAAATACAATTTTTGGATACACTGATCGTTCGTTAGTTCTAGATAGTGAACAACCTTCTCAAGTAGAAATGCTTTAATTTTTGGTATTAAGGAAGCGAAACGTTTCCAAGTATTTCCTCTTGATAACCAACGTATCTTGTTATGCAGTAGAAGATCTGTGTACTCACTCTCAATGTCAACTAAAAACTCTATAATTGGCGATGATTAAGAGCTTTAGCTATAATTGAGTTGATAATCTTAATCACCAATTCCATAACTTTGCAAATTTCTTCTGGAAATGTCTGTTGCCAAAGCCCTTCTTGATGAATGATACAATGGTAAGTAAGTATCTCATGATTATTTTTTTCTTTCAAAATAGCAACAAACCCGTTTCTTACGCTGGTCATACTTTTCGCCCCGCCTGCTGAAATTGAGACAGTTTTATCGAGTGGAATATTATGTTTTTCAATGCACTCAATTACTGCATTTGCTATCCTCTCCACGTGTTTGACCTTACTCGTCAACATCTCGTCGAAATTACCATAGAGTTTAACATAAGTGGAGGGCGCGCGGGGTGTTTCTTACACCCCAAGCTTCTAATTTAGCTCAATGTAACTGAACTATTGCCTCTACAGTACTGCAAGTCTTCAAACCATCAAAATGCTTGCATTTTAACGTTCTCACGGGTTAAATAACGACCTCATGACAACACATTTCATGGGAGCAGTCAGAAATGTGGGTAGGGGAGAGAACAAAGTAGACGAGCACTGCACCTTGCGCCGAGATTCATGGTTGATTTTTTGAATAAAAAAAAAATATTTCTTGATACAATTGAGATTAGATAGATCTATTATATCTATTTCGGATACTTTGTCTTATTTCAACCTATCACCAAAAATAATTGAGAAAATATTTTCGAATTGAGAGTTTCATTCGTAGAGACAACGTTACATGTCAGAGGGGGGCTGGGAAAAATACTACGGTTGTCCACGAAAGGGGGGGGGGGTAAAAAATCACTGAAAATTGTAACGTAGTTTATGTACGACCCCTAAGTCACTTCAGAGCACTCGCCTAAAGATAAATACATAAATACCAACTGAGTATGTAAAAATAGAAATAAGAAAACCAGTCATCACGTATTTTCAATCGCACTGTACGTGCGCGCCCGTGGTATTTTGTGGAAGAGCCACAATCAAGGGGCCAAAGAGCCGCATGTGGCTCGCGAGCCGCGGTTTGCCGACCACTGGTCTAGGGGTTGCATTGGGCCTTCTCGTGTGTACTTACCTCGTAAAAAGGAATTAAAGGGATGGACGGTATCTTTTGGGTTCTGTCATCCGATATTCTCTTTTCGTCTTAGGTTTGTGTAAGGTCTTTGGGTTTTAGTGGTTGTCGTGATTGTTCTCCTGGCTGCTTAAATAAAAAGGAAGTGGATAAAAGGGATATCTTAGTTACTATCACCAAATAATATCTTTCTCAGAGTCATTCCGTTTTGCATTCGTTTAGTTTCACCCTAAAGCCGTTGTCAAGCCATTAACTATATATGTATTTTGGCTCTTTATTCATCCTTCTCACCGTTTTTATTTTAGTTGCGTCTCATTTGGTTGCGTTTGTCCTTCCTGCATTAAGATGCCTTGCATTCCTCTTCTGTCGAATTATGGTTCATGTGTTTGCTATCTGAGACTGTAGAGGACATTTCAGTTTCTATAACATTCTTAAGGATTGTACTGAGAATTCATCGACGTCCAAATTTAATAATATATTGCGGATTTAAAGACAACTTGAAGAAATGGACTTTCCTCCAACATCATTCTCACTTTTGCCATAGAATCGAAAAAAAAATTTTCATTGGTGTTGTTGTATTGAATCTGTGGTATTATTATTTACTACCAGTCAAGGTGGGTTGAAATGGAAGAATCCTTTGCATTTTTACAGGTGCAGGCCCCTATACCCTTACAACATTTGTTTCTTAATTTCAGCATACGTCCTGCCTCTCTTTATCCCGTCCATAAAGCCTATTCCGTTTCTTCCCCTTCCCTGCTTCCCCAACATCCATCCTCCCATCAATCATTGCTTTCAGTATCCCTTGGAAACTCGTATACCTGTACCAACCACTTGCTGTCTCCTCTTAATCTCCTCCAGAATTTCTCTCCTCAGCCACCGGATCAATCCCCTCATACATACATCTTCCCCTCTATCACGGCATTCAGCATCCTTTCGTCCCTCATTGCTTGCTCGTTTGCCCAAGAATATTGACTTCATTCGAAATGTATACCTCTAATTTGTATTGGGGGGCAATTCGGATTATGTGGGTGGCTAGTGTACTAGCTTTCCATCCCCAAGGTCTGGTTTCGAGTCCCAGCAGCGGCGGAGATAATTCAAAGGAATCTCAGTCTCGGGTGCTATGTGGTGAACACTTTGAGTGTTAGTACTCCGTCCGTCGCATGGGACCTCCATCCCCCAAATAATCCTTCCCATTGCAAACCTACCCTTCTGTCCTAAATGGTGCAAATGACCTCTTGCTGTCGTTTGCCTCCCCCGAATGATTGACTAACCAATTCATATTAGACATCGACACAATTAAATCAAATGTCTGGATGTGTCAGGTAAATCGTGTGTTTGTCTCTTTGCTTGGTTAATATCGTCGTTCCCTTCTCCGGGAAGCCGTTAACTTATGAAGCCTTGCTTCATCTATATGTTTATAGCGATTTAGTAGCCCTAGACTTATGTTTTTTTGTGCTCAGACTACTAAGGGTATAACGCACCATGAAGATATAGCATTAGGTTGGATGACGGTGGTATTGACCGTTTAAAATTCCTTATCTTTTCCGTGCCATAAGAGCTATTCTGTAATTACGTGAATTTCGCCGTGATGCCTGGAAAAGATACCGTGGTTGAGCGTATTCAAATATTTGGACAGAGATATGGAGCGAGCAGGCTCAATTTATGTGCAGAGCGCACAAGAGAGGCAGACTTTCCTCGTGCTCGTCGTGGCCCCGATAATCGTTTTTAAAACACCGCTAACAGGGACATGTCGGGACGACCCAATGATAAGTTTGAGTTGCATCACTAGATGGTAGATTCTCGATAATCTCGATGTTTCTGGAGACGTATAGTATTTTCTTTCGCCATTACTGGGTAATTAATATTTTATAAGTGGAGTCTATGAATTTAGTCTTGGAATGTACAAGGAAACGTAAAAAGCTGATTGAATCAGGTCTGAAATAGCTCATCTTAGGCATTGTATATACATATTGAAAAGAATATGATTAGTCTTTCGAATTGTACGTATCATAGCAATGGCACGACGCGCGTTAAACCTCGTGAAATTTCCTACCTTACACCGGAGCGATAGTTAGCTGTGCTTTGCATGCTTCCAAGAGTGACATTTCGTTAGGTGCACTCGGTTAACCTTCTTTTGTGATTGGTTTTAATATAATGTTGAATTTCATTGCAATGGAATTCGCTTATTTCGCTGAACTAGAAGGGTAAGAAGAAATGGGTTGGAATAGGTCATGTTTTCTCTGCATGGAGTAAAATTTTAGATACATTCTTTTGAAATTTTCTGCATTTATTCGGTTTGCCATAACGTAAAACCCCTGACGTGTTGTTGTTCTATCATCTTATTGATTTCCAATTATGTCCATCATTACATTTCGTGTAACTATTTGATAGAAAATACATTATATTTTCCCTAATACTTCAGGAAGAATCCAACAAAGCTATTCTTTTGCTTGACGCTTTTATTACACTAAGGATGACGTCAGCTACGTTTAATCGGTAGAGGAAAAAGTATTTCGTAGTTTTCGCATGCATAATTAACATATGACTGATTGTTATTACCGGGAAATGTGCCAATTCGAATAAAATTGTAGTAGTTTCGGCCTAGATTTAAACGAGCAGTATAACTTAAAAGCTCGTTTATTTCGCTTTGGAATAATTTTCAGACCCGGGAAAAGTATGTATAATTTGTCTAAGGATGATATGCATACTTTTACATTTTCTACTGGTATTTAAATATCCTATTTTCGCAGCTACCACTGTCGCCTTTGGTCTCTCGAATCGCTGAATAATTACTGAAATGGGACATGCTGGTCGATTTCATTCAAGTTAGTTACCTACCATTCGGGAATGAGTTTTTAATTTTCCCTGAAATTTGTAAAGCATCTCTTATTTCGGAAATGGAACTGTTAGCGAGTTTTGGATGGGTAAAATTATTAATCTGCGAGATTGTTTTCATCTAGTGCAGATAGTCCGATGCAGACAGCAAAGATAAGCAATTATTCGGAGCAAAAGGTATTAAAATTGTCCACATCTTGATGAATCCAACAATTATCGTGATGGGAAATGAAAGCACCAGTTCCGAATTATGTCATTTTGCCATTTTAGTTGTTGCTGAAAACATTACTCCGAAAGTGTTTAAGGCATTTCGTGATGCATATTTTTCCTATCCGGTTGGAGAATGTAGAGAGGCGCGAGATATAATCCTTCGAAAAAATTATGACATCTTTAAAGCGTTATCGTTCATCGTGGAGTTGTTGAGCAGTTAATTTATATTTTTCCTTTTTATGGTCTGGAATATTCAAGGGAGAAAGACTTGTGTATCTTCATTGTAGGGAGAGACCTGTGGGTATTCAACAAGTGCTAAATCTCTTTTCAGTCACTCAGGAAGCGCGTGGCTGCGCATGTTCTACTAAGGAATAGAGGAGCATTCTCCTCTTGTGGGACTTAAAGCTGTTTCACAAGAGGCACTTCATTGCACTATCTATTGTATGAATGGATGTGCATTGAAAATTGCGCCGTGCAAAGTGGTGAATTGCTAGAATGCATGCGCGAATGCATAAACGACAGGTGGAAAAATAGCCCGCGCTCTAATTCCGTGCCCACATTATCGCAATTTCTGTATATCAAACTGCGCGATTAAGTGCATCGGGTAAAACGACCTTTAGAGTCGGCGCAGCTTCACGCTAACGCGCATTTCAGTTGAGATATTAGTGATGGTATTTATTGTGATGCAAGATGCACTTTACCCCTCAGATGCCTCGGAAATACGTAATGGTTGTTCATTAATCAACTATGACGGAAGCAGCTTTTTTATGCGAGACAGCGAAAATCTATCTACATGCCTCGTTCATACATTCATTCGCTACATAAAATCGTTCTCGGCGACGATCCTCAGGCATAAATAAAATAACGATACACTAAACAAACACAGAAGCACGCAAAAAGGACACTTACAAAAGAAAACTTGGACATTTCGATGCCGTCATCATCAGCGGTAGAAGACTGAAGAATCTGCTCTGTTTCCTTGGGGAGGAAAGGGCAGAGAGGGAGGGGGGGTAAGTGCGAATGGGTAGTGGTGGGGAGAGAGGGGTGGCTATTGGGCTATTATTTTCAGTGGGCTAGGTTTAGCCCGGGATACTAGAATGCCCTTGTTACCCAAATATGAGCATACTCTCGAATTTTCACATCAAGATTACCGGCGGATTCGGGAACGGCTTTACGATTTCTAGTGAAAATCAATCATCAATATATCGGGAGTGGAAGGCGGTATGGTTGGGGATGGGATCAAGACAACGTGGAGTTTTGGTGTCATGGCGGTGATTGTTGATGCGAGTATTAAGAAATTGCAGTCAAGGCGGTAGATGATGTTGCTGGTTGTACAATCGGCCGTAGAGAAAGATCTTTTGGGGGAGGGGGAGGCAGAAGGGTGGAGGAGAGAACAGCATTTGCACCTAGGGTGTTGGCAGGTTGAGGAAAGTGGTGGAGGGTTGGAGGGAGGGTCTAGTGGATTTTATAATGTCTCGCAGATTTGAGGGACGCTTATAGGAAACTTTGGGACATGAGGGTAGGAGGAGGGAAGTAGAGGTGTTGTTCTTAACGATCGGATTCGGGTCTTTCAATATGTTTTTGATTATGTGTGATCCAGGGAAGAATGTGGCGACAAGGTTAAGTTGGTCAGGTTGGTGGGTCTTGGTCCGAGGGGTATATTTTGCAGTAGGAGGCAGGGTTTTATTTTTTTTTTAATTTTTCGGGGTACTCGCGTTCTCTGAGGGAGTGATGAAGAGTGTCGATATATTCTTTTAGAGATGGGGCATTGTTGCAGATCCTATGGCCGCGGATAGAGATGGAATAAGGGATGGAGCGTTTGGTGTGAGAAGGATGACAGCTGTTAAAATGGAGGTAATGGTCGTGGTTAGTGGGCTTTTTGTGGACGGAGGTGATGAATTTATTGTCCTTAATTTGGATATTAATATCAGGGACGTAATTTAGGAGTCAGAAATGGAAAATGTGAAGGAAACTGAGAAGGAAGAGATCAGTGTGGAAATGAAAGAAGTTAAAGAATCACGGCCTTGAGGCCATAGGACGAATGTGTTGTCAATGTAGCAGGTCCAGAAGAGAGGTTTAAATGTTTGTTTTTGTAAGAAAGTTGTTTCGAGATGGCCCATGAACAGGTTGGCATAAGATGGTGCCGTGCGAATACCCTTGGCGGCGCCTTTTGTTTGAAGGAAAATTTGATTATTAAAGGAGAAGGCACTTTTTGTCAAAACAATTTCGGTCAGGCGGATGATGAAGTTTGTGGAGGGAGGGTGTGGTTTTGGGCATTGGGATAAATAAAACTTAAATGAATTTATGCCTTCATCGTGAGGAATGGACGTATACAGGGAGGTAACGTCTATATTGGCCATGATTAAAGTGTTATTAAGGGGGATCGAGACGGCGTGGAGAAGGTTGAGGAAGTGGTAAGAATCTTTGATGAAGGAGGGAAGAGATATGACTATGGATTTGAGGTAATGGTCAAGTAGTGCTGAGATACGCTCTGTAGGGAAATTGATGCTGGAGACTATTGGACGACCGGAATTTTTTATTTTGTGCACTTTGGGGAGCATGTAAAAATGCGGAGTTTTGAAATGAGGGGGTGAGAGTATGGCGATATCAGAGGGGGACAAGCCTTCATTTGGGCCGAATTCCTGGAGGAATGAGCTGATTTCTTTTTGAAAATAATAGCCCGATAGCCACCTCTCCTCACCACTACCCATTCTCACTTAACCCCCCTCCCTCCCTCTCTGCCCTTTCCTCCCCAAGGGAACAGAGCAGATTCTTTTGTCTTCTACCGCCGATGATGACGGCATGACTGATGCCAATGCTTTTCTTATTTGAGTAAATAACAGGGGCCCTGAGGACTTTTTAATATAACCTATGTTAGTCCCAGTGCATTTAATTGCCCACATGCAAAATTTCCAAGTATTCGGTTCAGCTGTTTTAGCGTGATTGAGTAATAGACAAATAGACATTATATTTTTATATATTAGCGCATATAGGATATATATATATATATATATATATATATATATATATATATATATATATATATGATTATTCGTATGTTGCCAAATGAGACTTCATTTGCAGTTGCCTACGAATCTCGCCGAATCTAACGATCAAAATTTGGAATAATCGAAATCGTCAATTTAACTATCGTTGGGATGTGTGAAAGCAACAATATCGGCCAATCTGAAATGCTAGCCATGTTTGAGGATTGTGTGTAAACCCTCGAGTTGAATGGCAGTATTGTATTGTCGCCACTCCTGCTTCTCGACCATTTTTCTCCCCTATTGAGTCGTTTGCGTATTAGATGAGTAGGCCCATCGTATCCCCTCTGTATGCAGAATTTCGTATCCTACGACCACTTGCGCAACTAATGTGATTGAAAGAATTTTATTAAATGGGAATTGGCCCAACGTCTTTTATATAGACCCGTAATGAAATTGTGCGTCCGTTATCAAATGCGTCGTACCTTTGGAGAGATGGTACAGAAGCGGTTATTTGGGAGAATCGCTGATAATTGCCGTTAGCCTGATTTTGTTAAGTTCTCTGAATGTTGCTCAACGTTTTGTTGAGCGAGATAAAGTAACCAACTATACTTATTCTTGAAATAGTCTCAATAAATTATTTTAACTGTATTAAACGTTTGAATACCTGAACAATGTTGACATGTTCTTCATTTTCAGTATCCACATCTGAAAATCCTCCCTTTTGCGTTCTTCCTCAGGCCTTAGAGCTGTTCACCGTGACCCATGCTCCACAATAAGGAGATCAAGCAACTCAGAACACTCAAAATGGTTATTTACAGCATTATAGATCAAAAGCTAACCGCAATGTAGAAGGTGGGAAATTTATAAATTCTCTCTTTTAGTGTAATTTAAAATGATAAATTTAAAATGAACCACCCCACCTCAGTACACTGAGTACCACAGTGGACATTATATCCCCATTAGATTGGTTTGAAGTGTTTAGTTTGGTTTCTATCTGGGGAAATATTTGCCAATCCCCTTAAATTTTAGTTGGTTAATAGTTGCATCTGGTTAGACTTGGACGAATCTCACCATGATGAAATGTGAATCATTTTAGTGTCAGCCCCATTTATACTAATTGTAAGTAAACGACACCTTTGGCCCAACACGATTAAGTTGATAAGAAACGATGGATAACGATATTATGTAGTCAGTGCCGGCTCAAGGCATAGGCAAATTCGGCAAAAACCACAGGCGGCCGGTCGTAGGGGTGGCAAGTCAGCTACTCATTGAGGAAAAACATGAAAATAGGAACAATTTACGAACTTCTAGGAGGAATGTTCGTCCAAAATGACCGTATTTCGTCTCTCGTTAAAGTGACTGACATTCACGACTAACTTCAGCTAAAAGCACAATGAAACGTTCGGGTTTAATATTTTTTTCATTAGCATTCTTGTCGCCTATCTATTGAAACGGACTGCGGCTGAAATCGCACAAAAATTTACGGTTGAAATTATACACATCCACAAAAAGGTGTAATGTAAATGTTCACACTGCAAACTCGAAACTTGGAGGAAACATGAAGATTATAAATTGAGTTCCTAAAAGGAAATGAAACTATAATGTAAAGAGCATTCTGAAACCCTATAGTATTCCTCAAATTAACTCGTGGATAAAAAAATCATATCCATTAATATATTCTTCGTTAGGAGCGGCCAAATATAAGTGTTGCCCGCGCTTTTAAAATAACTTGGACCGGGACGGTATGTAGTTTCGTCATGCCATCAACGAACCGAACATCGTTATGCAGCACCGCGAGAAGAAAAAAACAAGAATTCTCCTTGATGTTGAAAATGGTAATCTGGTGGAAACCCCGTCACACTTTTGATTCCAAACCTTGGCAGAATGATTTCCTTGGAAGAAAGCGAGGGTTTTTCTCTCTCCCGTCAATGCCTGCGGCTCGATATGTACGGTCTTTCGCCATGCGGGCGCCCTTGCTTGCCGTCGACCCCGGCATCGGAGAAAATGTCTTTATTAAAGGGGATGGGGTTTTTCTTCGCGCGCGCGGTTTTTTTTTCATTTTTATGCTTTAACCCTTTCCGCTGTGTCGTTGCTCCGAGGAAGCCTTTGGTCGGAGGTGGGTGTGTCGTCGCTGCGCTATTTGATTTACGGCCGATAAAACCGTGAGCTCGGTTGGGCAGGGGCGCGTGAAGGGGTGCCTCGCCTCACCCGGGTGCGGGAAGGTGCGTCGGGTTGCGGTGTTGTGTGTGTGTCTTCGGGTGCCGTCCGGGTGCGTTTTCCCGGGGTTGGACCTGGGGAGTCACACACGCACCCAACGGCGGCCGATGGCACGTGCGTGCAGCCAGGGGTGATGAGAGAGGGGTGTGCATAGTGTCGGGGCTAATCTGATAACTGGCGTATGTGTGTATATGTGTGTGCCGCTATCGATTTCATTGTGCGCGGCGAAGTTTCGGCCAGTGCACACACGCCGACGCCGTGCTGTGTGTTGTTCGGTGGGGGTTGAGGAAGGGGGGCTTATAACAAAGCATCGGTGCTCTTCTTCACGGCCGGGCGGACCGGCTGGCTCTTGCTGTTGCCGTGCCGGCCCAGGCTCGTCCGTAATCTGCGTGTTACCCTTGCGAGGGTGTTGTGGCAGAGGTTTGTTCCACACCTGATGTCCATTGCGTTGCATTCTGCTGAAGCGTTATGTACTCCCGGGGGACAAGGGGATAAATTTGAATTTTCCCCTGGAAAACTTTGAGATTTTTGTTTTAGAATTCTTATATCTCGGTTGTTTACAGCGTAACTAATTGGAGATCTTTCATACTGATAAGAAATACATAACTTAAGTGTATCCACGTAAAATTTTATTTACCACGACCCACGTCACATTGTTATACAGCATCGTCAGAACTGATGATGTTGTGAGACGAAATGTTTTATGTAGATTTGGAAAGTTGTTGATATTTCAGGCTTTTATTATGTCACGGAAGGTTGCGGAGGTATTTTTGCAGAATGTCGAAATGAATACTTTTTGAAGTACATACATAAGGGAATCCATGTTTCTCTTCAAATTCTGTCATCGTTACTTGTGCTGGCATTTAATCACTTTTGCTTTGATCCTACTTATTTCTTACAGCCCCATGTATTAGGTAGTTTCGCTAATAGTTGCCAAAAACACTTGTCATCTGCTTTTTAGGGAATATTTCTTGTATTATAGTATTCCATGTCGTGGCAGCCCTGTGTGTCACGACAACTTGTGTAGTTGCCAAGTCTAGGTTAGGGTAAAAACTGATTATGAAATTGTGAAGTTAATTTTTACTCAGTTATTCTTCTCTCGGTTTTTAAAACACCCCCTATATATTCTGCGAAATTAGGAGCAAAAAACTATGACCCATCTGTGTCTGGGAGTCAGTGTTGTAAACAAGAAAATAGTTGAGGCTTTCCAACCACCGATTCCGCATTGCATCGCTTGAAAAATGAAATGAACTCCAGGCTCGTTAGTGTTCTACAATAGCCAGCCTGCCGCGTCTACTCTTCCGCGGAGTGGAAGCAGACTCAAGGAGATAATATCGTTGAATCGTATGAAGTGTAACATAATCTTCCTATACCCTCTCACAAAATCCTATCCCATGTGTCAATTCCCACTGTGACTTAGGGGTAGTCTTCGACTCTCAACTTACCTTTCGCGAGCACATAAATAAGACTACCAGGAAGGCGATGTCAGTCGTCGGCCTTCTGTGCCGCCACACGGACATTCAGGATCATTTTGCTCTTCGGACAGTATTTTTTGGATGTGTCCTTCCTATTTTAGAATACTGTGCTCCTCTTTGGTCGACCACTTGCCCCACAGCCTTGAATACGTTCAATCGCCCTATTAACTTCTTTCTCGCCATTGCCCGCCATCGAATCCCTTCCTTCAGAAACTTATCAAAAGAATACATCCTTTCTTCCCTTTCAATCCCAAACCTCTCTCTCCGTCATGTACTATGCGACATGAAGTTCCTCCATAGCATTTGGAGTGGCTCTCTCCGTACCAACAGCCTTATTCCTCTCTTTCCTCTTGATGTTCCTTCTCGTTCCCTACGCAATAACTCCCTTCTTGACATTCCCAAATTCAGACTCTCAATGTCCCAGCGCTCCCTATTCTACCGTATCCCGAAAACTTTCAACTCCCTAGCCTCGCAGTTACCCTCCCTTGACCTCTTCTCCACACCCTCTGTTTTCAAATCAGTCCTTAGAAAGCATATTGCCGAGTTGACTCCATCTATCCCATCTCCTTGTCCATAAATCCCAATCCCAAGCTTTCTCTCCTACGTATTTTTCTATATATCTGTTATGTTTTACATTTTTAGGGTATCTTTTGTTAAAATTTCTATTTATTTGTTTGCTTGTCGACCAATATAAGAAGCCTTTGTGCCGTTTTTGGAGACTTTGAAATAAATAAATACCCTTAAGCTGGAGGGATGTAACGCTGCCGCGTAAAAGTTTATGGATTTTTTTGCTTTCAATCTTTGTCTCCATTTTCACAAACAGCGTTTATATTTAGCAGATTTTCATTTATCTTACCACGTCGCTGTAGTCAGTGTTTTGCCTCAAGACGTGTTGAGGGTAGCAACATGATAGTGGAACAGGTCCCTGTGTGGACGTGATGTGAACTCCGCCGCGGAATCGTGGTGCCAGCCGAGTTCATTAATGAACGATTATCCTCCACCAACATCGCGTTAACTGCACTTGAGCATAGGTTTCGCTTTCACTTAGCGTTCTGGTTATTCCCAAAGTTTTTGGGAAAACATGTTTGCGCGTAACTTTCCGCTGTAAACAATTAGTGTTGTTCGGAATATTTCATCAAGTCATGTATTCTTGCTTTGTCATGCGGAAAACTGCTCTGTACCCTGAGGCGGATTCTTATAATAGGATTATACGTAGTTGTTAAAGCATCAAATAATGATGCTTCTTAAAGACTTGACTTCTCATCAGGCTTGATAGAACAGTGTAGAAACATTTTTCCCAACCTACATGTGAAATAAATATTACTGTTTCAGGCTTCTTTTTGTAGAATTTGGTCGTATTCATTTTTAAAAATAATATACTTGTATTTTCTACAAATATGTGGAAAAGTGATAGTATAATGATTTCAATTATAATTTTTGCATTGTATATTCATTGATTCCTTTCACTCGGTGCACCACAAAACGTTTATTCACAACAGTATTAATCTTACCTGTTGATGCGATAACAACCCCAGTAATAAGATTGTGCGTAATACTCCTCAATGTACTTCTTAAAATAACGTAATCCGTTGCATTGATTTCGTTGGATTTTTAATTTAATTTTTCTAAAGCATAAGTAGGTAGACATCAGAACAGCACTGAAGGTGATATAACTAATAAAATATATTAAAAGCAATCTTTACAGCGTGGAAAGTGTACCAGACACGTTGAAATCAACTTGAACTTATCTGTTGTGAAATAAACTTGGTTCTCCAGTTTAATCAAAGGAAAATTAACTTTTTAGCTTGGAAAAGGTATCACGGGGTAGTTTCATGAATTAAATGCTTGTTCAATGTTGGGGTTGTTCCCGAGTACATAAAATAGTCCAGTTCGTAAATGTTTTTCCAGAAATGTGCGTAACACCTATTTATTGGCCTTGAAGTCCTCAGCTCCCCTTGATCTCACATCATGGATCTGCTGTTAGTGGAAGCTGAGGTCGCGGTGAAGCATACATTTATGTTGCCTTGTTCGGCATCATAGTATGTCTGGTGAAAGAAAACGCAAATCCTATCGATAGCAGTCGTAAGTGGCGCGAGCCGTAAGTATAATGCCTTGTCCGTTGCGGGGTCGCACAGGGTGTCGTTTTAATGTGCATATCCGCACCACGCACGTGTCTATAATTGTTATTTAATGACAAACCGGGGAGTTCATGCGCGGGGCGGAGTTTTTATCGCGGGGGGAGGGATTTGATGTCACGCGACGTCACGGAGTACGACTATCCCGCGCCCCAATGCCGTTCGTCGGAGAGGGGGCGGCCTGGGAAGGTGTTGGGTTTGGGGAGAGGGGGCTGGTGGGTAGTGTGTATGACGGGCAGTTGACGTCCGAGGTGAGTGGACAGAGATAAGGAGGGGGGGAAATGATTTCGTTACGATTTCACCATTTCTTCCGTGTCACTTTTCCCGACGCGTGCTCGTGATCCCATGCGTGTGAGACGCGAAAGGGACTCGTACGGGCGAAGGAGTAAATCCGAGTCCGGACTATAATCAGCACGGGAGGCTTGAGCGTCGCGGGCTGCGCGTTTACCCGCTGGCGGGTACGGCCCGCTTCGAGAGCCGCTGACGAGGACAGCCCTGGCGCAAGGCATCATTGTGCATTTTAACCTGGATTCCCAAATGTGGTACGATTGAGTGGTTTCCCTTTTTTTACGTCTGCGTCGTTCACAGGCGGCAGGTTTCCATCAGCACATCGCTTTCCTGGACTTTGAAATACTGATCTTGCATCGGCACATGATGCTCAGAAATCGATCTGATCTACGTCTATCTCTGTATCTACATATATTTACTATGTACATGCTACTCTGTGAGCCGCCGCAGGGACTTGAGACTGTGGGTGTTAGGACGCCAGTCATGTTATGGATAAGGAGAGGGAATAGGGAGGGCAAAGGTGAATTGCATTTGAACGAAGCGTTTGTGTCTCGCTCTGATTTTTTTTAAATCTCTAATGGTGCGTGGAAAGAAAGATTTTTTGTATCTATTAGTTCGGCTGTATGTCTCTCTTATGTAGTCGATTATGTCAGTTCTAAAGATATAGATTGGGGTCAAAATAATATCCTCTCTATCATACCTACTTAAACTCGCTTCATCTGAATTTTTCAAGTAATCTGAGCCTAGAATGTAGCCTTCGAGTCTTTAGCGGCTGAGTACCTACACTCTTCCTATCCCTCTATCCCAACAAATCAATACGGATACCACATCGGGAATATTCCCACGAAAAGTACCCATGGGCTGGAAAGTTGCTAATGTCACATCCATATTCAAAAGCGGTGATAAGGAACAGCCATCGAACTACATACCGATATATCTCACATCTATCTCTTGCAAAGTCCTTGAACGTATAATTGTAAGTTCAAATTAAAGCGAAATTGGAAGCTATGACGAAGTGGAAGGGCTCCATATTAGCAATGAAGATACTTTGTGACTTCCACAGTTCATTTTATACAGAACGACCGGTTTCGGCTGTCAAGCCATCTTCAGGTACATTGATAAAATATGGAAAAGACAGGTTTATATATACTATGGGAGGGGGTGGGGGTTGGGGGTGAGGTTGGTTGAGCAGGGAGGGGAAAGGGGTGGGGGAACAGAGTATGTGTTGTAACTAGGAGAGAGGGTGGGGGGGGGGGGGGGTTAATCACTCGGGTTGTGGGGGTGGGGGTTTTGGGAGGGTGATGAGTAATAAGGGGGATGGGTTAGGAAAGGTTACGTCATTGAGAAGGTGGTTTCCTTGTAGGGTGATCTCCCGAATTTCGAGGGCATCCATCCTCCTTCCTTTCCCGGTAAAATGCTGGATTTCGGGCTCAAAGCTGCTTCGGTGCCCCATCCTCCAAAAGGTGTCGGGCGAAGGCTGACGAATCTTCCTTATTCTTCCAGCATGCCTTGTGTTCTTTTACTCTTGTCTTGAAACTTCGCCCCGTTTGACCTATATAACATTCACAAGTATCACAATTTAACTTATGCATACCATATTTTAAATTAGGTTCTATTACATCTTTTGCATTGTTAAGCCATCTTCCCAAGGTGTTGTTATTATAAAAACATACCTTTTATTTATTTTTCGGGATGGCTTGGGATACAACATAAGATTGGGATGCCGATAAAAGGTAGTAAAACAGGTAGTAAAAAAGGATGAGGGCCGCAAAAGTCAGCCAAATGGTGTAAAATACCGTGTGTTCTTAGAATTAGTATCTGAAGTAAGTCTTGTGGGTTCTAATCCTAAGTATCACTTCTCCACTCATAATTTGTTTGACATTCGTCCCCTTAGCGAAAAGTTTTACGATGACGTGTTCTTATGTTATCTTGGGAAATGTTGTTTTCCGGTAAAAAATTGCTTTTTGGAGTATTTTGACTTTTCGACTTAGGCTGACCTAGTTGCGTGGGAATATTCCCGATGTGGTATCCGTAGTGTTTTGTTGGTACCGGCGCATTTTATTCTTGGCACGAAATATTTAAACCTGCTGTGGGGTATTCATTTTGATGTTTTGCAAGATTCATTTCTTTTGATGCGTGACTTTATTTCGCTTATGGCGAAAGGTACAGATGGCCCCGCCTCTCTGATAATGAGATATCATACTCTTAAATTATTTCTCCAATAATGTTATGAGGGAAAGTGAGGATTGATTTCGCTTTTATTTCCCCTATTCCTATTAAACAGCGTTGAATTAGTTTCCCCTGCAGCGATCAGTTATAGGTCATGTTCACGAACTAATAAGCACTAGAAACTTAATGTGGGTTGTTACATTCCCGAATGACGTACTTAAGAATGTTTGATATTTTTATGGAACAATAAACATGGTGAAAATTGACTAAAAAGTCTGAGCTAAAAAGTGCTTGGTACCCAGAGACTTCTTGTACTGTAGGCAGTGGTGATGATTCTTCTTTCCTCTGCAACCCAATTTGCTTTACCGACCATTCAAATAGGTTAAGTGATCCGATGTTGGGCGGGTCCAGGAGCAGTGTTAAATAATTAAACAGCAATTTGAGCGAAACTACAGACATTTAGCTTTAATTTCAAAAACAGAGTTGTGTGTAATTGTATTTCTGTAGCAAGTGGGCTATATTGTTGACATAATTGCGTCTTATACTGGTTTTCCACGAAGTGGATTGATCAGGGTCTTGTTGGAAATCTATCTTGTTGGAGAGATCACGAGACGTCGATTTCATACGAGACACACTGTCTCGTATGAAATCGACGCCAGGAAAAATATCGCTCCTTAGTGATTATAACGGGCAATTGAAACATGAGCCGCGCCAAAATTGACTGACAAGGTTCATAGCATTCGTTCTAGTGTTCATAAGATGAACATATTTTGTCTGATATAAGAAGTAAAAATATTCCGCTTAAGTTCATTGAGGAATTTTTGAAGGAGGGTCCCTTTAAGGTGGATTGGTTACTTAAAGATCCCAAAGTTGGCTACATAAACAAGGAGTTTGATGTTTTCCCTTTCGTTAAAAGAAGTCAGCCTTCTAAGATATTTCGGGCCACTAATATTTTGCATGACCCAGTTATGTTATTTTTAACTGATTTTCCTGGAATAGCAAAAGGCTTTCCCTTACGTCCTTCGGCTCTCAAAGTTATGGGTTGATAGCTCAGCTCCGAGTGCAAGAAGAGACGAAATGAAATTGGTAGCTCCATATCTTAGAACTAGACAACTTTCAATGGATATCGAAACTTGGAAATGTTTCAAACATGCATCAATTAAATCCCCCAGGTTACTTCAGGAGGTATATTTCGTTAGAAAATCGAAGTGCCCATCTGGTAAAAAGATTATTTAAACATGGATCTTATAGCAATAATGATAGTTTCATTTGGCGTGGAATTTTTCGTCGCTCGTATTAATGTAAATGTGCGTTCTGCTTGTACATACGAAAAGGCCAAGAGTCATTTTCGGGCCTTATGCGAAAGTCAGTACCCGTCGCTCATTTCGCTGGAAAATGCGAATTTAATGGAAAACTTGTGATGGTTCATCTATTCCTCTATCTCGTTTCGACATCGGGATTCTATCTATCTTGCATTCTTGGCTTCCGCAAGGAATTGATAAGAGGAGAAAGTGCGGCATCTTTTGCTCTTTAGAAAGATGCGAAAAAGATTTTATTTTATTTTAACCACTGTCAGGCTAATGACTCTTTTCAATTTTTCTTTTCATTTTTCTATTTAAAAAAATGCAACATTCCACTTAATGATTTCTTAGCTGACTCGTGGGGTGAAAGTGTGAAAATGATGGGTGTTGCGTTTTGATTGCCATTTCACAAATCTTTTATGCACTGGAATTAGACAACGCTAACCATCTCCTGAGGTAAGGGCGACTTGTTCTGGTATGTCTGTTTAAGTGATAGTCATTGGAATGTTATTTAGACCATAATTTCATAATATTATGTCATCTATGATTATTGCAGCCTTACGTTGAATGGTTTTTGGTCACGTGTGAGATGAAAAACCAGCGTCACTCCCCCGCTACGTTTTCCCTGTATCTTAAATTTCAAACCGCTTGGTTTACCGGTATGAATACAATCGTCGTAATTAGGCGCGCTTATTTATGAAATTAATGTTGTATTAAACTCATTTCTTTCCTGGGGAAGTGTGTTACCAAAAATCCCTCTTATATCATAAGTATTTCCTGTGAATTTCTTATACGCGGTCTAGAACTTTGGTGAAGGTCTTCACCATTAAAAAAATAAACATTGTCGTAGTTTTCTATTTGAACTTTCTGTAGTCTGACCGTGGTTTCTGCTGTGTCACAGTTATCATCAAAGGTACAGCCGTGTGCCGTTGAAAATGACGGCCATGTGCCCATCTACATTAGCGTATTACCCTGCGAACAGCCTCAAGGGCGTTGTTTAGAAACCAGCCTTGAAAAGGGAGGGAAATGGACGGAAAAAGTGCTCGAGAAATGTGTGATAACGGAGTGTCATAGTGTCCCACCATGATTGTTATTGTAGTTGCTGATGGTGCGTAGGAAGAAGGAATTTTTGTATCTGTCTATTCGGCGGTGTATTTCTCTTATTTTTTCGCTTTTCTCAGTTCTGGAGATGAGTACGTATGTAAAATAATATCCTCCGTGTCATCTTGAAACTTGCTATATCGAAAATTTTCAAGTAATCTTATTGTTAACCTTGCGCACAACCCCAGGGGTTTCAAAAATAGTCCTCCCCTCAGTTGTTTACGCTCACTATTCGTTCGTCGCAATTATTAACGAAGTTGTGCTTAAAATACTGTGCTGACTATGATAGTCATGTGTGCTTAACAAAAAGATTCTCTTCGGCCCGCTTTTATAATCTCTGGTAATATATTTTCTGGGTGTGCAAACTGCCGTAAATGTTTTTACCCGTAGATAGCGCCCTCGTCAAGCAACCCGAAAAGCAGCCCGTCTGAAGCTAATATGTGAACTCACTGTTAAAATCAAGCTTGCGAAAAGGCCAAGTCATCTTGCCATTCATCCACATCTGCGCCATACCCTACAAGCCACCTCAAGGGTGTGTGGCAGGACGATTCCCCTCCAGGCATGGACTAACCGTCAAACACTCAGTCATGCTCTCATTAGTATTTTACTAAACTAAATACGTACATTTTAAGGCTAATGGTGGCTTCCCACAGAACCAGTTTTATTTTTTCGATAGCTTGATGAAATACGGGAAATTCAGGTTTATTTTGTCTAGGGAAAATAATTTAGCTAAATTTCGGCTGAAAAACTTAATGTTTAATCAATTACATTGCTAAATTTAATGAAAGGAGAAATATAATGCAATTTTTGACCATTATTGTTTAATTTAAGGATTAAAGATTATTGTTTAATCTAAGGATGAACGATTATTGTTTAGTGTAAGGATTAACGGATATTGTTAACGATTAATTAATTGCCATTCGGATTCTAGCTGTAGATGAACACTTTTTGTTCAAAATCGTCCATATATAGGTCGGCTAGGAGCGGTGACAACGGCGACCCCATTGCTAATCCTTCGATTTCTCTGTAGTATTCCCCATTGAATTTTAAGTCCCCATAGAATTGAAACTTCCTCCCCCTGCCACACACCCCTGAGGTGGCTTGCAGGGTATTTTGTAGATGTAAAGTAATTTTGCTCCACGCACACTTTTAATGGAGACACAAGATCACTGATGACAGACAAATGGAAGGATTAGCAACTTCAACCTGCCAACGCAACGGTCATCCGCCCCCTCCCCCTATGCCTCCCCAACCCCCACCACCCGCTTATAACCCTACATTGCATCGTTGAGGTTTTCCATACCCTTCCACCTACCTACTTCCTCCCCCCTCCCCTTCCAAACGCCTACCCTGGATGGTATATGTGGATCATGTTTTTGCTTTTACTCTTTGTACCTGAAGATGACGCCGCTGCGTCGAAACTAGTTGTACCGGAAAATAAATTGGTGGATTATAACTAAGTTTTCCTTTTCATTTATAACGATTATTTTCTTTTTAAAACCGAACCATAGAGGGATATTTCCGTTAGTGTATAGTGAGATAATTTTCTAGTTCGTATGGTTTGCACACTTGGTCGCCTTTGAATCCGAGCCGCGGTAATTCCCGAATGCTCGTCGGAGAAGTGACTCGGTGAGACTCGGGCGAAAGTAAATGAAGTTAGGGCATGTAACAACGGAGGCGGCGCTTGGTGTGTAACATAATAGTAGGCGGCGGGGAGTGAGCTTCAACTTCCGCCGCGGCCCCCTCGAGAGAGGCGCCATTGTCCGTCTCCTCGACCCGATTCCGCCGCGCTGCTTGAAAGAAGGATCCCGCGACCGGAAGGGGGAGGCGGAGGGGGGGGAGTGCGGAGGAAGAGGATGTAGTATGTTGGCGGCGGTGGGCCTCCTCCATGGGGATTTGGCCTTCAACCACCGGCCCGAGGTCAAGAGCGCGTAGTCTTGGGATCGAATGTTGAATGGATGGGTGGAGGGAGTGAGGGGAGTGGGGGTTGTGGCTTGCGTGGGAGGCGTGTCGAAGGGCAGGAGGGGAGGGGAAGCGTGGTAGGGGCGTGTGCCGTGTCTCTCGTGGCGGGCTGCATCAGGCGTGGCGGGGAGACTGTTGCGGCACTACGAACCACGCGTCTGATTAAATTTTTGAAAGGTTCAGCTTCGTTGTGTGAAGTTGGGTTTTTGCACTCGGTCGCGGAATCTCTCCCCTGTGTTGCTGGTGGTTTTGAATTATTGTAGCGTGGATGGGGACAGTTCGTTAACCTAGCTGAAATTTCTCCGTTGAGGAATGTAGATAAAATGTCAATTTTTCTATTTTAAAACCCATTTTTTCAACGCGTGTACTCTAATTGGCGAAAAATAAATTTTGTACTCTTTTACACAATTAATTTCACCGGTCGATTCGTTGGGGATCTTACTACGAACCACGCGTCTGGTTTAATTTTGAATGGCTCAGCTTAGTTGTGCGGAGTTTGGTTTATCACTCTGTCGCGAAACCTCTCTCTCCTGTGTTGCTGTGTTTTGAGATAATTTTAGCGGGGATGGAGACAGTTCGTTCAAACGTAGCTGAGATTTCTTCGTCCAGTCATGAAGATAAAATTTCAATTTTTTCTTTCGAAATGATTTTTTTCAACGCGTGTACACTCATTGGCCATAATGGCGTAAAATAAACTTCGTAATGTTGCACGCGTATTTTTTTCACCAGTCTATTTCAACGGTTTGATTGTCAAAATCTTTTGTTGTATGTCACATTGAAATGTATTAGGGGACGGACTCTGCACAGAGGTGTCCTTGAGTGGAGCAGTGTACCCTGGCGTTTTTTTTCCACTCCTTTGGTACGCCTTCAGAACACCGTCGTAAAGCGTTTCGGAGCGTCTCGCAAACTCCCTCGTAACGCCTGTGAAGGCGCTTCGATGGTGAAGTTGTGAACGCTTAAGGTGTTTTAGGAAGCGCCTTACGAGGCGTTGTAAGGCGCTCTGAGAGTGCTGAAAAGCACCGACCACTGCTTTGCGCAGCGCTTCTGAATGCGGCGCGCTGACCTTGAACAGAGTCCTACAGCGCTGTCGCAACACCTTGGAGCACCGTGCACGGTTCCCTGCTCTCTCAAAATAAAAAAATGATATTGTACAGTTACTTATTATGAATATACTATTACGCGATACCATACCCTAGTTTACTAAGATATCCTATCTAGTTTCGACCTAACAACATTGTACGGCTCTACGCGCATATTCTCACACTCGACATCGAAATCACAGCGTCTAGGAAGTCTTATATATCGGCCACTTACGTGCGTTAATTTGACTTCGAGAACTAATAATTAAATGTCTATTCCGTGATAGTTTGAGGAAATACCATCACATCACGATAACAGTTATTTGGCATTAATTGATTGAAACCTATATTGCCACATAGTATGAATATAAATGCAATATTACTGAGAATAAACACGATTTTTCCAATTCCCTTTCCAATTCCAAGATGTTTTGGACCAAAGACCATTACATTTAAGCGCTCTGATAACTGTCTTTTGCTAGGTGCAAGTGAGATTTTTGAACTAAGTCCGAATGAAGTTCCTTGAGATAAATGGCCTTCGACCATCAAGGTGTCTTTTTTATCACCGCATGCTGTTCAAGGGTATAAGAAAAACAACTTCTCAGTATTCTACGGGCAAGAGAAATGACGATTCAATTTTGTACTCTGATTTTGGTAAAATAGTGCTGGTATTTGATATTTGTTTGCCTGCAGCTTATAATGTGCAATTGCTGGTTGAAAATATTGTGCTCTCAGATAATGCCGTTCTTTCAGCTGAAGATGTTATCATTCAACACATTCAAAAAGTAGAAAATATCGAGGGCTTAGAAATTATGCAGCCTGAAGTCATACGTGGGCAGTGAATTTTGATGGGCACAACTACAGGCATGTTTGTGAGTAAAACACCTCAACGATGCGATGGTGACTAGAAAGTTACATCTTGGATTATTTATGGTGAAAGTCTTCCAATTGCTTGAAAAAAATATGCCAAAACGCATGTCTCATCTGGTTGCAAAGAAATCTCTTGGATCGACAAATTTGTTGGATTTAGACAATTTTTTCCTTATTATCCCACCGGATGTGTAAAACAAGAGATTTTAGGGCTTTAGCGCCTATCTCTGCGCTGTAGCGCTTTTTAGTGCCACTCTTAGAGAGCGTGTAACAACGCCTTCGAACATTGTGACAACGCCCTCTAAGGTAACCCAAAAATTCTTCGATGGCGCTTTGAATCGCTCTCTTCGTGAGGGCGATCTGAAGCGCCTTTGAACTGAAGCACAACACCTCCTAAGGTGTAGTCCAAAGGCGCTACAATAACGCTCCGCAACACCTTTGCTCACAGTACACCACAACACCTTGTATGCGAAGCGAAGCGTCTTGAGATTGGTGACGTCAAGGCGCTTGGGGTGTGGTTCGGAGCGCCTCCGCCCGAAAGTGTGAATCAACACCTTGCGATCACCTTAGAAATGTCTGGCCAAGGGTGTTTACAAGGTGCTTCGGGGGTGCTAGGGAGCGCTGTCCGCTGGACAGCGTAACAGAGCACCTTGCCAGCGCCGTGAGAACGCCTAGAAACGCCTTATGAGCACCTTCAAACGCCTTGAAAAAATGGCCAGGGATGAGAAAATAGTCGAAAGAACCTATTTTCTGTAGAATTACCAGGAAATAAGGCCTTAAAGTCCGCCTCCGTTGGAAAGTTATAGCGATAATAAATGTTACTGTTAACTGAGCTGGTCCCTTAATGAACCTCTTAATATCTGTGGCGGTGTTTTACAATGGGTTGAGATATCAGTGGGGTAACTGAGGGTCCCGGGTTCAAATGTGGGTGGTTCTCTCAGAAATCCTCTCTTAACCTGGGGCGCGATCACGGTTCTCCATAACGCGTGTGCTTGCTTTATCGTTATTTTTCACTTGCGCTCGTGAGAGCGAAAGCGTGATCGTAATTCTACAAACTTTGTAATTTGGTTATAGAATTTCTTTAGAGTAAATTACTGGCTTTATTGATGGAGTTCGTTCTTAGAACACTAACTGCGTGCGTTATTATTCTAGAGCTGTTTGTGTTTTGATAAACGATGACGAAAACGCGGCTAAAGAAGCGTGATCCCCTACCCCTGGGTTGTTTGACTAAACGTCTTTCTAAGAAAGATGTGTCATTGGAGCAGAAACAGCCGCTCAGCCAACGATAGAATCCCTCTTGCCTTAGGTATCACAACGCTGTTTTGTTGTGTCAATTATTTTAATGTATAGTTTTCTCACTTAGATTTATTGCAATCTTTCCTCTGTCCCTTTCAACAATACCCCTTGCTCTCCTCTAATTGGAAGGTGGAAGAAGGGACTTAAGTCTCAATCTCCCCCCAGTAAAGGCGTTTATCTATCTAAATATTAACATCTCTGGTTGTCAATTATTTTAATATATAGTTTTCTCGCTTAGATTTATTGCTATTATTCCTCTCAGTCTCTCTCAACAATACCCCTTGTTCTCTAAATATTTACATCTCTAGTTGTCACCATGGCCATCACATAAATCTAAATATACAACGTACGCGATCTCTAAACTCATACGGTAGAATGCATCCTGGTGAATACTTTTTTTTTGCACGTAAACCCAGTCAATTTCACTAGTGAAAAGGAACTTTTTTAAATATTGGAAATCAGACATTTTTCCGTTTAGAGAATGCCAAAATCTCGAAACGATTCGACGTTTGATCGTGTATTTGATTTTAGGACGAGTAGGAACAGCGTGTGCTGAGTTACCCTGTTTTTCTCCCATTCTTCATTACTGAAATCCTGAAAAGTTTTTTGAATCTACTTAGAACCCAGGACAAGACCTTTAATTGCCTCGGTCTTCTCGCAGTCGTATTCGTCTTCTCGTAGTCGTCTTCTCGTAGTCGTCTTCTCGTAGTTGTCTTTTCCCTTAGAAAATATTTTCAATTCGAAATTGCATTCAAAACATTTTGGCTTTCCTCAGTGTCGTACATAGTTAAGATTTCCAAATCGAATAGATTCAATAATTTCTGCAAATCCTGTTTTTTTTCTCTTTTGTCAAGTAAGTTTAAAAAATATTTATTCCTTTGAATTGTTTCAGAACCAAAGTGCGAAAAGACGAGCGTAAACCAATTATGCATCAGACAGGAAACCATGATGGTTCGTGACAACATTACATAGCATTAGGCATCAGTATAAGGGGTGAACACTAAGTGGAGAATGTTTTCGTGATATGCTCTGTGACAGCAGAGCTAATTGTTAAAATCGCTGGACATTATGCATTACATATTTCGCGGAATGACCTTGACTGTGAGCTTTTGATTCTCTGAGTTAAATTGGCCGGTAGTAATTACTGAAATCATGAGCCCGAATCATGAAACAGAATGGCTGGTTTATTGTTAAGGCTAAGGCTATTGATAATGCAGCTCCTGCGGTGCCAAATATCTGTCGGCTTTATATTTCTCATAATTTGAGTACAAATAATAGACGAGTCAGGTTCTCTGTTTGATTCCATTTAGTAAGTGGCGATGAGGAATCGTAACGTTACCCCAAATGTGTTCCTGTGTGTAGTCAGCGATTTGTAATGAATGAGAACAAATATTCGATGAGGACCATTCAAAATATCACCTGCAAATAATCCTACAGGTTGTGCTTTTGTTATATAGTTCTTTTTCACCTTGTCGTTTCTA
This sequence comes from Pyrrhosoma nymphula, assembly GCA_963573305.1. Lineage (NCBI taxonomy): Eukaryota > Metazoa > Arthropoda > Insecta > Odonata > Coenagrionidae > Pyrrhosoma > Pyrrhosoma nymphula. Next base: position 31,319,593 of record OY754335.1, on the reverse strand, counting down.
TGATTCCTCGGTAAATGAGTACAGCTGAATTTCCAAACGTATGTCAAATAGCAATTCGTCGCATAATTGTCACGTTGTAGTACAGGTATATGAGCAAACATTTATTTGTTTTTGGCAAATGTCTATCTAGCCTGTATTAGCTGTTTTTGTTAATGGATTAAGTCTTGGTTGAGGAGAAATTTTCCTTCTCGGTATGAAGGAAATCTTCGGATCAACGTCAGTACTTGTTGTAGCATTAACAAAAACTATGCTAAACTCCGTTGTCTCAGGCGTAACTTAATGGAATTTGCTTCTAATTCAAAAACTAAGCTGTTGGCTAAATACTAACATAAGTTTATTTTTAGATTATAGCTTAATGTGGAACAATTTTCTGCTCCTTCCACGCATGCATGCCGATCTCGTTGTAGTCAAAGATCGTATTTCCAATTTTAATTGAGTGGATGAATTTTTTAGACACCTCACGTTACTCGCTCCGTTCGTCAATTATGGAGGTTTCCTAAAATTCGTGCGGCGCGATGCTATCGTTCGAGTGAAAAAGTCATTAACTCGGGCATTCAGTTTGTCCGCGGGGAGGGGAAATGTCTTTGCGTGCCAAAAGCGGCAACCCTGGCCGGCCCCTCGTCATTCAGCTACAATGATTGCAAGGTAGATAAATTATTGTAGGCGGGAGGGGTGACTCGGTGCATTTCGCGGTTCCCAGAAGTGAGCTACATTGTAACGATCCGCCCGGGGAGGGCAATCGTTTCGTGGAATCATTACTGTTTCATTTGCGCGGGAAGATAATTTCCATCCTGGACGAAGTGCACAAGGACAAACAAGCTTGTGGAGGGGCGGAGAGGTGGGGTGGGTTTTGTGGTGAATCGATTTGTCGATGGGGTGCGTTCGAGTCGATGCCGTATCGATAAGACGGCTTGGGTCCTCCATTGGGCAGAGACGTGCCTTGTGTAGTGCATTCGCCTGTCTTCCACGGGAAACTCGGAAAGGTCGGCTTCGAAGTTCGAGTGCGCTCGGCATCCCCGCCATGTGGTGTCTGTGTCGCATGGGTTGGCAGCGGTACCTTGGGCCCCGGCCCGGCTGTCGTGTCTACATTAGAGGAGGGACCAAAAGGAGGTAAAATAGCGTGGTATGCCCTTTGAGTAAGATCCTAATCGGTCCTCAAAAGCACTCTTGGGAGGTCGTAAACGGAAAAATACCCATACTAGTAGTTCGCTATGTCTTGACGTTCAGAACAGAAAGGTTCGCCTAGGCGCGGTAGGCGTCAGTCTTTGGGACTAATGTACTCTCTGCTTGCCTCATGTGCTCACCCGTTATTATTACATGAATTCACTTTCATTCACCTCACAAGATGTGTCGTTCCATTACTTATTCTTCTGTGCTTATGTTGACAGATACTCCTGTATGAGCGATTGTTAACAATTGCAATTTGTGACTCAGTTGATTTATTTCGCCAATTTTACAAGAAAAATTGTCTCGTTGAAGGATAATTTTATGTTTTGAAACACTTTGATTATTCGATCACGAAATTCGTGTGTGTGGTAATCTTTGATCCGATAAATGCGATCCTTTAATCCGATCAGCCCATGTTTACTTAATGGAAGTTCACGCATGACCTGTGCCCCAATAAATTGATATCGTTCATAGTGACATTTTTGTATTTCATGGAAAACTATGGTGGCGATCTAGTGTGTATCTGTGGAGAAATTGATCCGTGTTTCGTGCGCCGCTGACGCAACTAGCCTTGTGACTGTCATATTGTACCCAGTGTCTATATCATCCACAAATATTTCCCGGCGTGAGCTACGTTTTTCGCTCTGAAAGGTCAGGTTCAAAGTCTCGCCCTGGCTCGCAAGTGAGTGTGGTCAATGAACGATAGTGGTTGGGTTGGCAATAAAGCCTCGTTTGTTTTGCCCGTAACTGCCAAACGCAGGAGCTTTTTCCCGGGTTCACTCCATTCTTGTCATGTCTTGCCAGAAGTGGCCGTAAATATTTCTGGGCCATTTCGGGCTTGAAGGCAACATGCGTAATTTCTTTTGCAGGGTGGATATTTTTTTCAGCCCTTGGATAGTCGTGATTTCATTGAATGGGGGGTCGTCATAAATAGCCAGTAACTCAAGCGCATTGTTTCGTCTTTGATACCGCTTTTAGCCCAAAGCTAATTTGGCAAATACCGTGTGATTTTATTTTTTCCACTGAAAAATTTACCTTGCGAACCGCCTTCAATTAATGGATTTCTTAATGATATATTATACTATTACCAATAGGTTATCTACCGGTAAAAGTAGGTTTAGAAGATTTGGGGGTACCTTTACTTATCTTTAAATGCTGTAGGCCCATGTCTTCATAGGGTATATCGTCCTTCAGCTGTGCATACGTCCTACGTCTCTTAATGCTATCCATTAATCCTATTCTCTTTCTATCCTTTCCCCGCTTGCCCAGCAACATCCTTCGTTACGGCCTCCAGCACCCCGGACTACCATTTGGGCGCGAAAATTTTTTCTTTTTATTTTTACCAAGACATGATGCAAATTAATTGATATTTTGAGCTGTGGATAGCTTTGTTTGTCTTAGTCATGACTCACAAGCTCATAGCTTCATAGTGGCAAAACACTGTTATGCCCCGAGTTGGCCAATTCCTCGGACATCCCTCGCATATCATTGATAACTCAAGAGATATGCTCTCAAAAGAATTTGTTACTGTTGAAGGCCCTTACATTGATGCCTCATTGTGCAATGCCAAGGCAATGTTCAGTAGTTTACTTCTTTATTAGTTATTAGTAATATATAAAGCTGTTAACCTGACTGACTCACTAACTCATTGTTATGAATTCCTGGGCATTTCTGATTGAGCTAAAAGGTTGAAATTTTCAGGGGAGGGTCGGAATTCGGTGTCAAGTCAGGAAAAAATCGAAAATCCCAATATTTTACATTCATTTCGAGCCCAGATAAGATTTTGTTTTTTAATGGGATTAAACGGGAAAAACGAATAATTTTCGTGTAGAGTAAGTTTCTTTCATTCATTAAAATATGAAATAATTGAGATAAAAGTTTCATTCTTTGACCAAAATGAGGCCAATGCTTCAATGCATTTAATTCTTGCAACCGGTTTTTTCCTATCGATCGATAAACTAAATTATTAAAAGTTTAAACGCAAAATAAGTGCAAATTTCGGTCTTTTTTAATTTTCGTTGCCAGGCAATTTCTAGTTTCCGAGGCTTGAAGTACCTTATGCTAGCTATTTAAGGGAATTTAACCGTCTCGGTGCGTAATTATTTAGCTTTTAACGAAATTATGCTGTCGACCTGCATTATTAATTGGACAGGTGCTATCAGTGAATCGTTGTTAAGCACTGGGTCTAATTTTTTCCACCTTTTCCTGGCCTCCACCGTAGCTTTGATACTCTCCTACGCTCATGTCAACGGCATCCATTGGGATCGTACCAGAATCCTCCATTTTACTTCTGAAATAATCCCTCCACCTTATCCTGCGTTTCCCTCTCTCTGTTTTTCTGGGGAACTTTGATCTTGCACCTCCTTTCTAAAATATACCTTGAAACACCGTTCTTTAAGTCCAAACCCTGTTAAACGGTAATGTACTATGCTGCATTATCGCTTGGATTTTGGAAATCATGAATTCCAGCACTATGCCATTTGCTTAAAGGTTTATTTCAATTATATTAGTTGAGATGAACAAAAAAATGAAATATAAAAATCCTTTGTATTTAGTTTGGCTGATATTAATTGAATTTCAAACTGCCAAATAACTAATAATTTCCTATTACAAATATATTCCTTTAATGTTGCTCAATGGTATGTAAATTAAAGGAGAAATATAGCGATTACTAAGAAGAACAAAGCATATAAGTATATCATGAACCCATTTGCTTGATGCTAGATTCTCACTATTATATTCTTAGGTCACCAACGCACCCATCTAAAATAATTTCCAATGAGCAGTAAGACCTTATTTCTTTAATGATTTACAGTGTACTATCATACAGTTCACCCCTTCCACTTGCAAACTGCAAGCGCCTATTTACTAGGTCTATATAAAATGGATAGTGATGGCCAACATTTATTTATTATTTATTTATTTTTTTTTATGAAGTCCAAAAACAGCACAAGGTCAATTACAAAGGACACATAATGAGCAACGAAAACGTCCAATAAATAGCAAACAAAACATAGAACACAATGAACAAAACAATATTCAACAGTAATATCAAGTAACAAACAAGGAAATGAAGTGTTCATGATGAGAGAGGAGTAGAGAGAAATTTAGGTTGAAGATGGTGCACAATAGATGAGGGATGAAAAAAAGCATCAAACTTGGAACAATTTTGAAAGGGAGTTAATGGAAGAAGGGAGTCTGAATAGAAAAGAACGTTTAGAGACAGAAAGGGGTGGGGTGAAACAATGAAATAGGTCACTCGACCTCATCGTGCGCGAAGGTACTCGAAGCGGTAAAAGAGAAAGAAGGTCAGATGATCTGTATTTGCCATTAATAATGTTTTTGAGGAAATTCTTGTCGTTGAGTACATAATAATCAGCTAGAGATATAGTGCTAAGAGAGGAACTTATCATACCGAGGGAAAGGTTTGTGGCGGTAGTGGACAATAGATGGAAAAAATTTAACGGATGTTCAAGGCACTTTAATGAAGAAGGTGGGGCCGTAGCCCAGATTTGGCAGCAGTATTCCAGGACCGGCGAGACACAGGAAAATAAAAAAGTGCGTAGAGCAATTAAATCTGAAACTTCTCTGTAGCGATACATTATACCCACCAACGACATAGCACGTGAGGAAATGAATTTTATTTGTTCACGGAAGAGCAGCTTAGAGTAAAAAATGACCCCCTAAATCTTTCGGAGAGGTTACTGAAGGAATACTATGCCCGGATAGCTAGTAATCATGACTCTGGATAGACTTGCGTAACGTGAAAGGTAGAATTGTAGACTTGGCTGAATTAATTTTGAGGCACCATCTCTTAGACCATTGGTGTAGTACAGGGGTCTCCAAAGTTTTCATAACGAGAGTCAAAATGGGTACTTGAACACTTTTCAGCGGGCCGTATTAAAAAAAATATAAATAGGTATCTCTTGAAATGAGTTTTTGTAATCAGAAAATTTTATTAACTAATTACATAGTCTCCCATTTCCAAGGAAATGAAAAGTAGGCATTCGGATTCTGGGGGCCTACAACGCGGTGCAAAAGACATGCCTGGTTCTAGACAAACAAATAAAATCAAACACAAATATATAAATAATCTAGCCACCTTCAATGTAAACTCACTCTTAAAGGTAGGGAAACTTAAAACTCTAACAAATTATCTAAAAGAGAAAAATATTATCATAACAGCACTTCAAGAAACAAGATACACAGATGAGCATCCCTTTGATTCAGAAGGATTTAGGATACTGAAAGGAAAACCGGGAAAAAGAGTTGCTAAAAATATCCCTCAATTTGGAACAGGTTTCATTGTAAGTAAAAACATATTAAACTCAATAGTAGAATTCAAATCTATTAATGAAAGGCTATCCATCTTAACCATTAAATCAGCAAACAAAGTTTACTCTATTGTTAATGTACACGCACCAACTAATGAGAAAAACAGGACGGAGAAGGAACAAACAGAAGAATTTTGGCAACAAATTTCAAGAACCCTAGACGAAATTCCATCTAAAAATACAACAATACTTCTTGGTGATTTTAATGCACAGATTGGTAAAGAACGTATACATAGATCTATTGTAGGAAAATTCCCTGCGCACAAAAGAACTAATGCAAATGGGGAAAGGCTCATAAGTCTATGCAGGGAATATAACTTAGTACTTAAATCCACGTTCTTCAAAAAACTACCCAGGAAACAAACCACGTGGGTATCGCCAAATCCAATCTGTGGTGAGAAACAACTTGATCATGTTGCTATAAGCAGATACTCAGCCCCAGAAGTACTAAATGTAAAAGTTGCTAAGAGTGCTGGTTTAGACTCAGACCATTACTTATCGATGATTAAATTAAAAATTAGACCAATATTTAGAAGAAAAAATCAATACCAACCCAAAAAGTTTGACCTGCAAAAGTTAGCTACAGAAAATAACTTCCAAATGATTTTGGAAAGAAAAATGCTGAACACTTGGAAACAACTCCAAAAAGACATAACCCAGACAGCAGAAGAAACCATTCTCCTTAAAAAAAAGCGAAAACATGCCTGGTGGAACGAGGAGTGTGATGAACTAATCATTAAGAGACAAAGAGCTTGGAACATATGGAATGGAAACAAAAATGATAGAAACAGGACAAACCTCATAGAAGCGAGGAAATGTGCTGCAAAAGGTCTGAAAAAAGTCAAAATGCAACAAATGAAAGAACACCTCATGACAATTGAATTAGACTTCAAACGGAACAACATTAGGGAATTCTACAGAACGTTCAAAAGCAACTTAAAGAAATATACACCACCAAGTATACAATTCACAGATCCTAAAACACAGAAAATTGCATATAATAACACAGAAAATTGCAGAATACTTGCGGAGTATTTCAAAGAGCTTCACACATGTGATCCACCAAAAGAAAAATTCACATTTGATATTCAAAACCCAACCCAACCGGACTCCAAGCCACCAACAATAGAAGAAATCATAAAACAACTCAAAAACAACAAAGCCTCTGGAGAAGACAATATAGTTACTGAATTATGGAAATACTCAAGTGACAACATGATATCATGTTTAGCAGAAATCTTCAAAGAAATCTGGGAAACGAACAGCTTACCATCCGAATGGACATCTGCCATGATTCACCCGCTCCATAAAAAAGGAAACAAAATAGATCCCAACAACTACAGAGGAATTTCCCTCCTGCCAGTGACTTACAAGATCTTGTCCAAAGCACTTCTAAATAGAGCTGAGGGAATTCTTGATCCACAGCTTGGAGAATATCAGGCAGGGTTTAGAAAAGGAAGATCGTGCTCAGAGCAAATACTAAATTTGAAGAACATAATAGAATTGAGAAAAATCAGGAACTTGAAATATGTTGTCACTTTTGTAGATTTTAGAAAGGCCTATGATTCACTGGACAGAAACACACTAATTATCATTTTAAGAGAAATGGGACTCGATAATAAAACTACAAAAATAATTGAAGCAACCTTAACAAACACAACTTCCAAAATAAAATTTATGGGGGAACTTTCAGCCTCTTTTGAAATCAAGTCTGGAGTAAGACAAGGAGATGGTTTATCACCTCTACTTTTCAACTGTGCATTAGAAAAGGTAGTCAGGGAATGGAGGAATGCCATTGACACTAAAGGAATATCTTTAGGAAGGAACCCAAATAAAATTACTATAGATTGTCTGGCTTTTGCAGACGACATGGCATTGGTAACTGACTCGCTGGAAAATGCCCAACAACAAATCAAAGAACTACAGGTACAAGCAGCCAAAGTAGGTCTACAAATATCTTTTGAAAAAACGCAGTTCATGACAAACATTAGTGATGCCACTCAAAATCTTAAAATCCATACAAACACAATATCCAAAACAAACTGTTTTAAATACCTAGGGGAATTGATAACAAACAACACAAAAGAAAATATAGCAATAGAAACTCGAATACACAAAATGGAAAGGGCATTTTGTATGACAAAAAACATATATAATAAAAAAACCTTATCTTGGAACACTAAACTAAGACACTACCAAACAGTGGTTAGACCTGAAACGCTTTATGCAGGAGAAACACTTAAACTGACAAGAATGGGGGATCTCGAAAAATTAGAAAAGGTTGAAAGAAGAATTTTGAGGAAAATATTGGGACCTAAAAGTAACAGCAATGCAGAATACAAACTAAGACCAAACAGAGCTATATCTAAAAGTTGAAAAATTAGTCGATGTAATGAGAAAAAAACGAATTCAGTTTTATGGTCACATATTTCGAATGAGTAACTCCAGACTAACCAAGAAGATCTTCAACCTACTAAACAGCTACAAATCCAAACCTACTTGGTTCATTGAAACTCAAAAAGATATGGAAAACTTGGGAATAAAGATTGACACAATAGATGACCGAACTCTTTTTAGAGAAGTAATTCACTCAGCAAAATTTCCAGAAAGAAAAAAATCGAGGGATGGAAGAAAATGGACGCAAGAACAAAAGGAAAGGCACTCTCAAAGGATGAAGGAAATATGGACAGAAAGAAAATTAAATCAAAAAAGGCATATCCAGAAGTGATTTATCGCACCCTCAAATGGGTTATTCGAAGAAGAAGAATTACATAGTATTTTAAATTAAATTAGCGTATACTGATGACGATGAACACTACCAGCAAATTCTCATATTTTCATCACAAAATCATTATTATGAATGATGTTACTGTGTTTGTGCTTTTAAATCTAATTTAACTGAGATTAAAATTTTGAAACACTAATTACTAACAGGTGGCGACCATCCAAGCAAAACTTATGTGGCGCATTTCTGCATAATTCTTCTGTGGGCTGGATAAAATCATCTTGCGGGCCAGATGTGGCCCGCGGGCCGTACTTTGGAGACCCCTGGTCTAGTACATCAAGAGCCTTCTGCAGATCAAAGCTGCCTCTTGAAGTATTAATTTGTTTAAAGATTTTACAGTCATCTGCATATAATAGAATTTTACAAGTAGTGGAGGAGATAGTGTCAACTAAGTCATTAATGTATAATGCAAAGAGTAAAGGCCCGAGAACACTCCCTTGTGGATGTAACAGGAATGATCAAAGAATGAGACCCATCAATTAAAACGTGTTGTTGTCTGTTTGCTAGGAATGATGATAAAAAGGAAAGAAACTTACCATGAACATTATAGCGATTCTCTTGTCTGAAGTGTAATAACTGATGGTTAATTTTATCGAAAGCTTTAGTAAATTCTATGTAACAAGTTGTGATGAATTCTCAAATGCTTCAATACAATGTTTGTGCAAAACAGAGATATTGGTTAGTGTAGATGGTCTGGGAAGGAAACCATGCTGTTCGTCAGATATGAAAGGAAGGGTGATAGATAACAGACATTGATGAATGATGCGCTCACAAATAGTTGATAGAAGTGGTAAGATTGTAATAGGACGGTAAGATTCAACGGAAGATTTCTCTCCGGATTTGAAAAGGGGGAATGTGTTGCCAATTATCCGCAAAGCAGGGAAGTATGCCGTTGAAAAACATATGTTAAAAATGATGGACAGGGGTACAGCTAAGGAAGGAGCTGCATTTTTGCCAGCTGATCGGAACCAGTTGCTCCGTTAGTTATAACCGTGCAATCGTGATAACCTACCAAAATTAAAATTTGACACACATTGATTCACTGTAAGTTCGAAACATTTGATATTGTACATGCCAATGCTGACCATGGTATTTCTTTCAAAGATCATTGCCTGCGGTAAGTTTATTTCAGTACTTTATTGCTTTTTTTTACAAGATGGTCAGATTTCCTCTTAGGAACAAGTGTTTTTTCTGGTTACCTCGTTGAAGTAAAAATGTTGTTAATAACTAAAATTAACAAGGAATGGATTCCTTACACAGTTTATTATCTATTTGCCTTATTTTTTATTTGTCGTTTAATCTGTGGCATGAATTGTATGCATGACAATAGGGATGTTTAGCTCAGTAGTAAACCTTTACTTTGGTTGTACAATATTTTTGATCCATTATTGTGTCCTACTGATGATGTACGTGTCCTTTTTAATGAAGATAGCTCAACTATTAGAGTACCTTGGAATGAGAATTTGTGATAATTGTACCGGAAAGATTGCTGCATATTTTTAGTGCCTAGCAGTCATTGGTCTTTGTATGTTATTGTCAACAGACGTGAAGATGTGTTGAAAGCTGGATACATAGGTTTGTGAACAGTCTCATCGAACATGGGAAGTTAGCTCTGGTGGGAAAGTAGGCTTTGTTGGGGCCCAAGAATGATGCTATCGAGGTTGTCACCCCGTGCCACAAGCTTGGCATCCCCATCTTTGCTGGAGATTTTTATTCGATATGCTGATTCAGTATTCTGTTTACACCTTGGGGTGACCCTTAGCTGCTTTTTGCATGCTTCCCTAGGCAATGCTTATTGTGATTCTCGTAAAAGTTTCGAAAAGTAATATCGTTGCTGCTTGGGTGGCTTTTCCTTTCATTTTAATATTCTTTGAAAAAATAACCTGAGGATGGGAAAACCGAAATGTGAGATGTAATGTGAAAGGAATTAGTGACTTTTCCCATCCTTTTTCAAGGACTTTTTGCAGTAAACTGGAGTGTACTTCACATACTAACCACTGGATTTACTCACCCCCTGAATTGGAACATGAAAATACTGGTGGCATTTTTGGAGATGCTCATATTTGAGAATATATCCCAAGGAGTTAATTTATTTCCTTGTGGTACTTGTTCCTTTATTTGAACTGTGGGATATGGCATCATTGTTGTACTACCATTGGAGTATGTGTAGACAAATTTTCTGGATTTTCAATCAAAAGTCTCTATAAAATTTCGTAGTGTATGTGTTGTTCTGAGTGTAATTGGTCAAAGCTTGTGGTTATTGAATTAAAATGTTAAAATATTTTAATAATCAAGTAAATAGTACAGACTTTGTTTCGAACAGTTTTGTTCAGACAGAGTTTTGAAACTCTCAGAAAAATCATAAGTGCCTAATGTATTGGGAAGTGAACAGAGACTCTAATGGCATCACATACTATCATAATATACATTTTGCTAGGCCAAATTCTGAATATAACTTGTGGAGAAGAAACCATATTGTGTGAGGTGCATCTAGTTCAAGTGCGTGTCGTATGCTAACAATTCAATATATTTGATCTCAGCATTTTGCTAATATTCGTTTACTTCCATTTTGCATGTGCAGTGGTTCAAACACAAGGATTGTGGTTAGCAATATTCCTCCACACGTACGTTTCGAGGACCTAGAGCCCCTCCTCACTCCCTTCGGACCAGTGCAAAACTGTGAGAAACTTAGCGGGGGACGCGGAGGGGATGGCGCTACACAAGCTGTCCAAATTGGATACGAGAGCCTGGAGCAGGCACAGCAGTAAGTGGATGCCTTGTGCTGCACGCTGGAAATGTGACAGTCGCTTTCTATGTCATGCATTAACTTTCCTGCTCTAATAGGAGTTTGTTACTGCTTATTTAGGGTTCTTACAAGTTGCTTCTCTGTGAAAAGTGGCCTTAATCTTGTGATTACACAACTTCGTATTTCACTTTCATTGCGGGACTCTCTTTAACATATATTTGTAATATTTGTTACCATTTAAGTTGGCACAAATCAGATTCTCTTGCGATTATAGTAGTTATTGTTTTTTGATAATGCACTTGAGCTTTGACTGAGTTGTGCTTCCTGGCATTTAGGGGTAACTATTCATAAATCTTGAAGGTACTTTGCCTTTATGCCGATGGCGCTTACATTTTTGCTTGGCTTATGAGCACAGGATACACCTGATGGACTGTTAAATATTGTTTGTTCAATCTAGTTGCTCTCGGAAAGCACCATGCTTTATAATTCATGAGAAATCCCCCCCATTCCTACTGAAAGGCTAATATTAAGCAATAAAAGTATTTATAGATGTCATTCCTAAGAATTACAGTTTTCTGTGTTCTATCCCATTCTATTTTTTTAAATCATTGAATTTTTTACATTCATTGCAGCCTGTTTGTTTAGGTCTAGTGTTTTCATCTTTATCACTCGATTTGGTATTAATTGTGTGGCTATTGAGTCATGTTGTCAAAGAATTAGTTGTGATTTTTTTTTCAAAAAAAAGAACGGCCTGTAAAAGTGAAGGAGTATTGCATTTGCACAAGTATTTGTTTTTCATTCAATCTGTGGAGTTGGACAAAAGATATTAAACCTTCGACATGTAGCATGACATGCCTGATGATGATCTCTTGTTATATTGTCTGGCATAAGAAGAATTATCTACTAAAAATACCCTTGTGAGTGGTATTATTTATTTGAAGTTGCTGACGGATAATGTACATCCTTGGTTTTGGGGGGAAAGTGGTGTAGAAGCATAAACAGGATGCCTTAGACATGGTCTTGGCTATACTCAAAATTTGATAAGGTCTTCCATACTCTCCCAACCTCATATATCATACACGCGACTAGCATCCTGATGGCTATTTTGAATGGCTTGGCTTGCCCACTTAAATCAACTTAGAATAAATTTTTGTTTTTCATATGCTTATTCAGAGTGCAGGGGTATGAGGATCATTAAACTCAACTGCTGGAATAATTGAATAGTTCTTTGGTATAAGAGAATTTGAGATTATTTCCATGGACTACTGGTACTTCAACCCTTCTCTTAGTTGATCCGATACTTACAACTTTCTTAATTTTGTAGTCTTATGTGAGTAGAATTAGGAAATTATGTGAACTGTTATTATGAACTATTTATCATTTAGCCACACATTCTAGTAACTTTACATTTGGAGTTTACTGGTGTAAAAGGTCATTATTATTATGATGACAACTGAAGGACATGCTATGGTGTTTGAAAAATGCAAGGATGTAAATGAAGGATATGGGAGTCATGAGCAATAAATAATTTCAGAACATTAATGGATATGGCTGAACTGGCCTAAAAACTTAACCAGTGTAGGTCAGTAACTAAAGGGTAGAAATTACGGTGAAAAGAAGAATGATAAAGGTTTTAGTAATTTTCCATTAGTGTTTCGTGGTCTCCATTGCTGTTTTCATCTTTATCTGACTTTAATACTATTCATGAGCCTTGTTAAAACAAAATCTATTTAATAGTGTGTAGAAAATAGTAGTATCTGTGATAGTAATTCAAGGATTAATAACAGTCGATTATTATGACGCGATTTGTTAAGATACAAGTAGTAAAAAGGCAAATCACTAGAAAATTAGGAAACTTTTTATCTCGCATGCCTTAAAGGCCTGAAAGTGGAGGAAAGTGCAGAGAGATGTTGCATTTTCTTGTTAATTGTTCGCCCCATTTTCTTGTTAATTCTTACGTAGGTTTTTTCAAGATAATTGCATTTTTAAACTATTGGAGGTGCGTGTGATGAAATTGTATTTGAGAATCTGCTAAGCACTCAGAATATAGTTTCTAGATGTTACAATTTCTTATCTAATGCACTAATATGTCATCTAATGGCTTTTCTTCATTGGTGTTTCTCATAATTATCTGTTTTATAGTTGTTATAGTTTTTTTGTATCCTGGTATGTGTCATTTGCCTTGGTCTGTTGTGAAGTGGTCAGTTAGGTATTATCATTAAGTAAAAGTTGAGTAATATAATCCTTTTATGTAGCTGTAAAGGAGCATGAAAACTTTCATATATTCAGTATTGTTTTTAGTATGATCTTGAATCATGAAATATTTTTACCAAGCCAAAAGATCAGGGAGATACTTAATGCATGTTCTGTTCCGTCACATTTGGGTAGATGTTAGTCAGGTGTTAGTGTTCTAAAATTGCTGCATGTTCCAAGAATGGCAAGTCAAACTGATACCCTCTCTTTTTTATTTCCAGGGCTGTGAACCAGTTGAATGGTTGTGAGTTTGAGGGTGCCTCACTAAAGGTGGAGCTAGCGATGGAGCGGGGCGGAGGGGGTGGCCGAGGTGGAAGGGGAGGAAGGGGTGGCCCTCGGACTGGTCTCATCCCCTTCTCGAACATGCCAATAACGACCAGGCAAACGGACTTCCCACTACGGTAAGTGCATTTATATCATCAGTGTCTTCCCATTTCCTCTTGACTTTTTCCACATGACATTTTATGCCAGATTCATTCTAAATACATAATGCCGCGGTTTGTTATACTCCTCATGTTTTGTTTTCTTCTCCTGCATAATTGCCTCCAGGCAAACGGACTTTCCCCTTAGGTAAGTTAAATCATTTCTCGTATCAGCCAGAGACATGCGGACATAAAATTCTTAGTTCTCACGTTTAGTATATGCTTAATATTTTATTTAGGAGCCATAGTAGTTACATGTAAATTTTATTTTTAACACACAGTATAAGTGAACTCTTGTCATTAGTCATGTCAGGTCAATCAGGCCATTGCTGCTACCAACTTGGATTTAATTGAAACTTGGTAGGTTATATATCTGGAGATGCTGATGCTGAAAATGCAAATTATTATTATTTTCATAGCTCTGCTAGAGATGTACCATATTTTAAAGCTTATAAACCATACTTTTTTGGTAAAACCTAAGAAACGCCACCCTGCATTTAATATGATCAATTTTATGGTTAGATTTTTGCCTGGTAGTCTCCTCATTGAAATCCATAATGTGTATCTTCCAGTGCGGGTAAGTAAAAATGAGCATTATTATGTTTCAGATCACCCAATCTCACAGTGTTTGTTTTGATATTTAGCGAAAGTTAGCTTCTGTTTCACCGTAAACAACATTGGAGGGTGCTAGAAAGGTTATTTTTTTTAATTCTTTCGTGAAAACTGAGGTGCGTCTTACATTCCTGTGCATCTAATAAGCCAGAAAGTACAGCAATTACACCCTCTCCAGCATCAGTTTGATTCTTAGTTTCTCACATTTTGGATGATTGCTTCAACCAAAGAGATTTTCTCATGCGCACTTATAAATCAATTCTTAAAATACTTTTTACTTGATAAGTCATTGCATGAGAATGCTGGAAAAATATTCCTGGGTCTCTAAAGTTTAAGTAAAATAATAAATTATGTCTTAGTAACAATTTTCAGAGAAGAAAATGGTCAACTAATAGGCTAATTATTTATCACCGAATGGCAATTAAATTTTCCTCTTTATTTCTCTCCCCCCCCCCCCCTATACACAACAACAATCCTGTATTTATATTTTTGCAAGATTATAAATGATGACTTTTACATTCCTTCTTTTTAAAATTGACATTACTCTTCATCTTTCCTAAAATCCCTGCTATTCTTTATTTTCCATCATATTTATTCTCAGTTGATAAGAATAAGTTGAATTCATCGTGAAGAAACTGATTGGTAGGGGTAGAATTTTGCTTATAGTTCTTTAAATAGGAGTCTACTTCGGCTGATTCCTAGTTTATTTGGTGGACAGATTAAACCTACCAATGTTCATCAAAATCCCAGCCAGTTGGTGTCCTAACCATTTTTGTTTATTTGAACATGGAATGATATATTTCTGATCGTACATCTTATTGATATAAAATATTGTTCTCTTTTTGAATTTTATTTCTTCTTCTAAACTAGTGCTAGTTGTTGGCTTGTGATAATTGAAAGCTGGAATTTTTAGCAGAAAATGGAAAATCCTCAGATACTGTTTAATCACCCAAATTAAGCAGCATACCACAACATTATTCGGGAGTTAAGGCCTATTTCTTTAAAATCCTAGTACGGAACTTGTTACTCAGGGATATCTTAATATCTGCCTGATGTGATTATTCTTCAAGCTTTATTTTTGTATCAATCCTGTAAGTTGTTAGTTTGACTGCATTACTTTGCAGTGGCCACTTTTAACTTAAGCTCAGTTCAAATTCCCCATGATAATGTATATGTACTTGAAAAACTTCTTTAATAACAGCAGAACTACCATTGGTGGAAAAACTCCATGGAACAGGGAAACAAATGTACTAAAAACTTTCCTTTTTGTTGCAGGATTTTGGTACAGAGTGATATGGTAGGGGCGATAATTGGAAGACAAGGGAGCACTATTAGGCAAATAACACAACAAACAAGAGCTCGGTAAGTAAGCCATTGATATGAAACTTGATATTATTCATGCTGACTTTGTGTAATTCGTTTGTAGCTATGTTGGCTACAAGCAGGAAATTGGTTTGGGTCAAACAAGTTTGTGGTTGTGACGGGTAACATGAGGTATTACAAGGTGTTTGCTGACCTGGAAAACAAGGAAAAATCATGGAATTTTATAAAATCATATGAAAAATTAATTTGATATCAAATAATCAAATCTTGGGTCAAAGCGGAATGAGCCAAGTAACAGTGATGAAATTAGTATTTTATTAATCATGTAGTCATACAATGGATCCTTAAATATGGTGAAGTAACCTTATTAAGTATTTATGGTAGCCTCATAATTCACCTTGGATATTTCATTACAAAGGCAAGAATCATGCACAGTTTTCTACTCCATTTAATGTTCTCCAGTAAACCTTTATTCCGCATTCTATGCCAGAAAATTATCAGGTCATTGAAAACTACTCTTCACCTATTTCAATTCCAATTGCATTCATGTTAATGTTACCTTTTAAAATTCTGTGCATTTCATGTAAATGTCAGTGACCAGTGTTGACAACGCTTAGTGTTAGCATAGAGTAATCATATAGAGGGCTAGCCCCCATGCTACGGAGTGTTGTGCATTTTGAAGTAGTTCAGGAGCTGACGCCCAGGGGGCTCTAGGATCGTTCGCGTCCACTTTCGTTTTAACTTCCCTGGAGTAACCCACTACGCTCCGCTCTTGCCACGCCTTGTAGCAGTCATGACTTGCGAAGGGAAGGCAGGACAAGACCAGCTGATGCGGCGATCTTGAATGCTGAGGCCGAGCTTCGTAAAAAGGCTGTCGTCCGCAGGCTGTTTTGTTGGCATACCAGTGACGGTAGCGCATCAGGGCATCACTAGCTATATGTTTGCATAATATAAATTTTGGATGGCAAAAGTGATTTCAAAGGTGGACCATTTAGCTATGAAGAAAGGGAAAAAGTTTGATGTGGTGCACTTAAATTCTATAAATATGTGCAATCATATTCTAGTTATATTATTTGTTCCGTTGCGTAAGGTGTCCCAGGGTCTGTGTTATTGTAATTTTTTATACATACATGTATTTTATTTTGATTTATATTTAACGATTGTTGACGCAACAGTGTGGTGACATTATATTTATTATATGTAGGAATGTAATGTCTTTTTGTTGTAAGAACGTAAACTAAGATAGATTTAAGCATCTCCTACATCAAGATAGCTATCAATTTAACCCCAGCTTTTGTTGACCGGGACTCAGAAAATAGGAGGGACGTGCGAATGGAAATACTGCAGTTTTCGTACTGAAACTATTGTTTTTTGTGACATTAACCGTTTTGTTATTCAATTTTGAACTTCAACTAAGAGCGAGTATAAACCGTGAATCAATGATATCATATAGTATAATTTGAAGAACATTAAACGGACTGATATCTTGATTGTGTCCACCTTCCATTCAGGAATTCTATGAGTGTGGCCTTTTTTACCCATTTCCTTAGTTCACAATTCATAACGGGAACAGTCCCTAAACAGAAAATATTTGAAGAGAAGATAAAAGTGTGTTTGGCTATCGCATTATTTTGTTCACGTAAGGTAGCTGAAGAATACCTAATGAATTGACGAATCCAAAATAAAGATTACTTTGCTCAATAACATCCAGATCTCATTAGGCTTGCTTTTCCCTTAATTCTCTTCTAGTCTAAGTCTACGTCTCCAGGTAACAATCCTCATAAATTTTCGAGGAAAGCACCTCCTATCTTGACTATTTAAACTAAGTTTAGTCGATATCCATGAATGACTGAGTTTTGTCTCCGAGCTTCTATAATTTCAAATGCCTCTTAACTACGGCGGTTGTATAAGGCCCCGTATCGTATAAGGTTTGTCTCCATTTTGCTTCACTGCCATTACTGCATTTCTTAATTCCCCTTAAGCCAGATTCTATCACCCACCCATCATGCGTGGTTTATTGAAAAAAAACATTCGTAAAAGCAAGTCCTACGATGTATATTGTGGATTTTTTTACAATCTTTATTCAGGAAACAGTAAATGATTGCAGGGAAAAAACTGGTGTAATGTAGGGTAAAATGACCAAAATTAACTATGGCATTTTGGAAATGATATGGACTTGTTTTTTATTATTATTTTAATTTACGTGCATGTTCATTAACGTTTAAAATTATCGCAATTTTGACTTATTTTGTTGTCTCGTATTCTTTGTGGCAGTGCAACCCCTCTTATATTTGAAATACCGCAGATTGTTCTTAGTCATTTAGTTCGTTTTTGGACTTTCATTTAATTTCTGCTAATGGCTGCGTACTCTATCCGAAAATAATTTATGAAAGTAAGCCAGGAAACGCATCATAAGAAGTGCGCTTATAAGTTTTTATTTGTTCTAATTAGGTGCAAAGATAAATCTGGTTTAGGTGGAATTACAATGCACAATTAGCTAGAAGAATGTGCGATATTCACAATAAAATACAATAGTTTGGATGGGATTTAAAACTGGATCACTCTTTTTTGCTCTGTAGCAACCCATAATGTAAGGCTCGAATTTTAGCGCACACCTATTGCAATGTATTCGGGGAAAGAAAATTTCAGGGGCGATGTATTTATGTGCAAACTATAACTAATAAATGGTTTCATTTTTAAATAGTGAGAGTTTCCAGAGTATCCAATATCATATCAAGTTCTTTCGCTATGCTTGGAACTATACGACTGCGCTTCTTTTATTTTCAATTTTTTTCGTTGATAAACAAGGTAGGCCACTTCAAATAGCTCGATGCGATTTTTTTCCACAATTGGAATGCCTAGAAAAACACTTTCGATCCACTCAATCAGGGGTTAGATGGCAGAATGGACAGTTTTGTCTCAATCTTGCCCAATAAAGACCTTTTATTATTAGTATTAATCATAAACTTCAGCCAGTACTCAATTATTGTTTCGCGGTGGAAATTTGATTAAATTTCTCTGTTGCCGTAAAAATAAGCAGATGCCAATAATTTCACTTTTCTAGTCTCTTAAATGCCTCTTTCAATCTACTTAGTTAGTGAGTTAACTATATTAGCGAGGATCTTTGCAGAGGCACCTTTGGCCTTACCAATCTTTCATGGGAGAGCAATAAACATTCCGAACCAAAGGAAGCCCCTTCCATCATCCTCGTTTGAGGAAAGGCCCTGAAGTGACAATGAAAGGGGCGCCAGCTTCTTATTTGACTGGGAGTGAAGAAGCAGCGTTGTGGTCGGTCGAGCTGTTTCCACACACTATGTAGATGTGTGTGTGGATGTGGCCCAAACATAAAACTTAAGATGATCTCTCGTTCACAGCAGCTAGGAAGCGCAGAAGCAAAATGCCCACTTCTTTG
Source organism: Pyrrhosoma nymphula (assembly GCA_963573305.1). Classification (NCBI taxonomy): domain Eukaryota; kingdom Metazoa; phylum Arthropoda; class Insecta; order Odonata; family Coenagrionidae; genus Pyrrhosoma; species Pyrrhosoma nymphula. The sequence continues at coordinate 31,300,539 of OY754335.1, read as the reverse complement.
GTTTACATCCTCCATGCTAGTTTCATTTATATACATATTATTTAATATATATGTTATAAAATTACAATATATATTGATCCTAATTATGTTTATAGCATTTAGATTTTCTTTGTCTGGGAGTCCTTATGGTATCAAAATCCATATTACTTTCAAAAGGTCATGATTAATTCTGAGCTTTTACAGGACGTTGGTTCAATTTTATTTACTTTGTTATAAAATATTTAGGGAGCGTGGTAGCCTAGTGGGTATAGCGCTTGTCTACTGATCGAAGGGTCCCAGGTTCAAATCCGGGTGAAGCCTTTGGACGCCCCTGGAGAAAAAAATCCTCGTGAAAAAAGAGTGCGAGGTGGCCCAAGGAAAGGAACTGGGCCCCCTACCCTGAATGTGTGAATTTCACACGCCTGTGGCTTAGTCTGGGGTGAGCTCTACTCGCACCTATCAAAAACCAACTTTCGGGTTGAATCACTGAGTGAGTGATAAAATATTTGCTGCTTAGGGAATTAAGTTAGGAAAAAAGCCACAAAAAGCACTGTAGAAAGTGCTATCACGAATGTTTTTTCTATAGATCTTGCATGAGGAAAATATGACCTATGGCAAATGGAAAACGCAGTAATAAATGCAGAAGCAAAAGAGGGACCAACTTGAACCTGATATAGCCATTAATCTAAGATGTCAGCCCGCTTAAGTCAATCATATACGGTATAATGCCATTAGTGAATGCATAATATATACACGTATTTGAAGTTCTGCATTGAATAATAGAACGTCCGAATTCGCAAAAAAACATGGGATGAGTACGAAAGGTACATTTTTCAATCTGCATGTCCCTCTTTCTGAGCCTCGAATTATCATGAAAATATTTGCTAAAAGAACATGAAATTCAAAGCTCATAATTTAAAAATGAAACAATTGTTTGCGTATAAATATATCACTCCTCGAAAAATTTTTCCCAGAATACTTTGCAAGGACAGTTGTGCGCTAAAATTTGAGCCTGACATTGTCGGTTACTACAGAGCGAAATCGAGTGATCCAGTTTCGATCCAGAATATATTGCACCATTTCAAATATAATATAGATTGCGATATCACAAGGAATCCTAGATAACGAAAATACGTTAGAAATTTGATAAGTTTATACTTTACTGAATACGCATATAAAATAAATTAATAATCATTAGAAAATAAAGGAGCTCCGGGGATAGAAGCCCAAAATAGGCTTTTTTATGCGGCTGCTTGCAGCAGTTGTGAGCGAGGGATCTTGGCACGTCCGAACTTTGCAGATCTCCCTTTCTTTCTTGCTTACACATCACAAGAAAAGGAACCCTACCCCTCCCCTCGGAAATAACCCCTTTCGAAGGTCAAAATTTTCCTCAGGTGGGCATTTGCCCTTGCTCAACTATCAGGAGGAAGGGTCCTGTTTCGCTTGGAGAGTTTATTGCTCCCCCTCTCAGGGGGGCGATCTCCATCTCATTGTTTCTCTCTCATGTGTGAGCCATATGCCCAACATCATACCCCTCATAAAAATACCCTTGCCGGGTCAAAAATTTCATTCAATAGGTCCTTCCCCAGCCAGCAACGGGGAGGAAGACTCTGAGCGTTTATTTCTCTCCCGTGTGGAGGTGTGGTGCTGCCACGATGTCACATCGCCGTCAACTCAGGACTTACAAATTTTTCGGCACCGAAGTGGTACAAATTTTTTTAAACAAAACTGTACCATAGGAAATGAGTTGACGCCGATGTGACAACACGGCAGCACCACACCTCCACATGGGAGAGGAATAAACGCTGAGAGTCTTCCTCACCGTTGCTGGCTGGGGAAGGACCTATTGAAGGAAATTTTTGACATGGCAAGGGTATTTTTATGAGGGGTATGAGGTTGGGCCTCTGGCTCACACACGAGAGAAACAATGAGATTGAGATCCTCGAGGTTCGGAGGCGTGGAGAGGCAGATGCCTTGCCGGCTGGCTTTCGTTTACAGTGTCTGCCTGTTCTCGCCCAAAACTCCCAATCCTGCTTTTTACGCGAGAGTCACCGAAGGGGGCAGAGGGGAGGGGTGAGAGTTAACTGGCTAGAAGTGAGCAGATTGAGGGGAAAGTGAGAGGGGAAGGGGGAGAGGGGAGGAGTATTCGTCCTAAAGAGACTTGGTTGCGGCATCAGCTACATCAACGTCATCTGTCGACGATTAGTCAAAAGAAAAAAAGTCATAGCAATTCTTTCGTAAAGGCTAGCGCTCTGTATTACTCTGTGGTGTTATCAAGAAGACAGAATGTGACATTGAGTATTTGAATTCGGTATCCTCTAGGTCTCACTTAAAAAGTTTCTTAAGTGAAAAACAAAAGCAATAGATGTAATATTCTCTGGGTATAACCAAAATTGGAGAGAAGAAAATCCCTAAATCAGTGTTTTTAAGGCTCTAAATTATTCCATGCATGTATGGCATAAGAGAAATTGGTATTTACATTATTGAAACTATGTAATAAGTAATATTACCCATACCTTATGCATGACAAGAGCTAAAGCCTTTGCTGGTTTGTTTGCAAGCTTTTTGTACACATTCTCAGCTGAAGCTATATGAGCATTTAGAATTATTGATGTTCACATCATTGTGCACATTTTGAGGGGTCAGAATATCCTGTGTAAGAAGTTATAATATTTTTTGTTGATGCATAAACACGGCAATGCTGTTTGCAGGTCATTAAAAATCATTATGTAGTTACCATTCAAGCTTGCCTGCAACCTTGCTCATAGCTCAAGTGTTTTAGGTTTATTCTTCTAAAATATGAATTGTCACTTGTACACGATTGTCCTTTATCCATTATTTGTTGTGGGGGACAGGGTTTCCAACAATTGGATAATGAAAATGGTTTGCTTATGTCGAAACAGGTTAGCCTCATACCAATGGACTAGTTATCAATAAGCCTTGCAATTTTGCCTAATTTTTTGTATTATTTCATTGCTTTTTATGCTGCTTTGAATAATTAATGATTCACATTGATCATTTATCTCTAGGGTGGATGTACATCGAAAAGACAACATTGGTTCCTTAGAGAAAGCTATTACAATCTATGGTAACCCAGAGAACTGTACAAATGCATGTAAACGAATTCTGGAAGTAATGCTGCAGGAAGCTAGCAGTACGAACAAGGGGTAAGCGCATATCCGATATGTACTCTTCATATTGATGATTCTTGGTTGGAAAACATTGGCATTTGTGGTATTGTAATTTTGTATGCATGGGGTTTGTGGTTATTGAAATAATAGGATCAGCATTGAAAATTAAATTCCCTTAGGCTGTGATGCTTCAGAAAATAATTGTCTTTCCCAGGAGAATAGTAAATGTTCTGTTAATACATCTGTTAATACATCTGTAATAATGGGGCATCACTATTTTAATAGATACATGGGGTTTCTCACTGATTGGCTTTGGAGAACCCCATAGTTATCAATTTATGGTAAATTGTACTTGATAAACTTTCCGTCATTCAAGTACACTATTACAATTAATTGTCCTTTCTCAAAGAATTAACTATGATAATCTGGTATACTAAAACCAATAATATGGACATAGCTCACGGAAAAGTGCTTCAGTAGTGCTCTTTTTATTATGCTTACTTACATTGATAAAAGTGTATAGTTTATATATATAGTTTAAAGTTCTGTGTTATATTTAAGGTTTTTCTCTTAATCATCATATGTTGGTTTGAAGTGAATGCCATCATTACATTTCCCAGAAGGAAATACTCTTACGGTTGTAGTTTCTCCTTAATCGCACCAGATGCATTTCTATCCTCTAAGTTTTCTAAAGTTGATTGATATGTTTTGTACTTGCCCTACCTGAATTAACTCCATTGCATGGTTCATACTTTCTTGTCAAAACTATCCGTTTGTCTAGCATAGTCTGTCTTAAACTGTTCATACTTTCTTCCTGTCCTTAAGTCATCTAAAATTCCTATCCTACTCCTTTATACTCCACCCAATACCAGTGATCTCCTCTCACCCCCTACCCCCCTCTGTGCAACTTGCTCTTCCCTGTGCAAGAATTTCTTGGTGGAAAAATCATTAACCTTGAGTGGGACTCAAACCCTGATCCCTTGATATCGCACCAAGTGTTTTATCCATTTAAGCTACTTTTCGGTTGGGGACTTTAATGGGTTTTAGATGTCTGAGTTTTGAACATCTAGTTCCTTTAAAAACCACAAAAATCTGCTGGGGAGAAGGATACGATGCCTCAGTGGCTTAACTGGCAAAAGCACTCAATGTGATATTGAGTGTTGAAAGGTTTGAGCCGTGGTCAAGGCGAATGATATTTCCTGTGGAATTTTCATACATATGTGCCCTTGTGGGTGACTCCATAAAAGGTAATGACGTGGCTTAATTTTGTAATGCAATAAAATTCTCTACATTCGCCTTGGCTCAATAGTGATAGTACATGTCAAATGATTTTTTCATCCCTTAATGCTAATGACTCCACAATGTGTTATTAATTTTATTTTTATGTCCTCTAATGTAAAAGAATTTTAATTTTTTACGTGGTGATGTCATTTTGAATCATTGTTATATTTGCCCCACTGCCCATACATGATATTAAAAATAGTTCTTAACATTGATCTCTGACCTACCCAATATTACTGATCTGATTCACTTCAGATGTCTACTCAAATGATATTGGAACTAATGAAAGAGTTGATGCTGACTTTGTGGCAACGTTTATCTAGATAATCATGTGTGTGATTTTTCCACGAACTTGTGTATATATATATATCCATCTTGAAGTGAGAAATACTGGTAAAATTTCCACAGTACAAACCACCGACCAAGGTTTTGCCACATTATGCATCCTGATACCAAAACCCTGGTCAGTGGCTAATAGAAGTGGGGAATGTTATCACTGTTTCTCTATCATCAAGAAGGTTAGTACTCACTGTAGTACTTAGTATAAAATTGTGGGAAAAAAACCTTAGATTTTGAAGGCATTTTCATCATATGGCGAGAATCAAATAAGCTTCAGCTTCAATTATGTAATAAGTTAATTCTGAAAAGTTACCTCATGAAGACTAGGCTTTTGCTCCATTAATATTACTTCATTTATTTCATGCTGTCTTATTACTGCTTAGATTTTAAAATTAAATTAGAATGTGATCTCTATATTGACTAGAGAAAAATCTCTTTCAAATTGCCTTTTATTACACTTCTTAGTTATGATTTGTGTGTATCTTTAGATTTACACTAAGAATGGTTCCCATTGCATTACAGCTTATAAATTTGCTTTCTGCCCTTACAGTGAGATATCTCTCAAGATCCTTGCTCACAACAACCTTATCGGAAGGATTATTGGCAAAGGAGGAAATACTATAAAAAGGATAATGCAGGACACTGAGACTAAAATAACCGTTTCTAGGTATGCATAATTTCTAGTGATTCATTTGTTCATTGTGTGTGTTGCTTGGTTGATCAAGGTTTTTGGTATGAATTATCAAGGTTATGGTATGATTTTAGTGTCACTAAATAATAATTAAATAAGATAAATAGTTTGAGCTAGTACTCTTTAAGAATTCACTTCTGTCCATTAAATTGAGATGATGAATAAGATATTCACTATCAAATTATGCTCAGTTAAGTTATAAATTAGTTTTGCCCTGCATCTGATGAGCTAAGTATATGGTAAGAGTTGAAAGAAGACATTTGAGTAAGCCCAGCAAATGCATCGGGCAATAAGACACTTGCAGCATGCATCTAATTGCACTAAACTATTTTATTAAATAGAGAGTACTGTAAATTTCTTAACATAGCCCCTGTGTGAATATAAGCCCACCCCCCTTGCCCAACTTACAAGTCTTACTTTAGGGAAAAATTTAACGTCTACTATTGGCATCTCCCTTTTCAGGTGAAACATGTGTGTCAAAAATTGAATGTGTGCCTGAATTAGGAATATACATACCAGTTTTACTTGAATTTTTTATATTATCTAAGCAAGAGAATGAAATACAACCACTTCAAACTTTACAAACTTTTTTTATAATTTTGAGCCTTCACATATTTTATAAAAATGTTTTCTCTATTATTTCCAAAGCAATAATTATGGTAGGCTATAGTTTTCCTTCAAAATTCAACACAAACAATATGGTGAGATGCACATTTTTATCTTTTTGTCTGGGATTGCTCATTTTCCATTCACTATCACCTGTCACATCACTTTTTTCTTAATCACAAGGAGACCAGTCTTTATCATCATCTGAGTCCATCCAAATAATATAATCCTCTGTACCGTTGTTTGTTAGATATCAACATTTTTTCAAACTCTTCATCACAATATTTTCAAGAATTCCATTCCAACACTTTAGCATCCATTGGGTGATGAGAGCTGGAGAAGGTTTCTTTATTTTTCCTGATTGAGTATATTCCTTTTCCTCTTCCAGCATCCACTCAGCATAATTTGCCATCAACCTGTCCTTAAAGGGCTTATTTATCGACACATCAAGTGGCTGTTGCAGGCTCATCATTCTTCCAGGGATTATGACCAAGTCAGAATCTCCTGCCCTGATATCCTTTGATGGCATGTTGATGAGAGCCCCTGGTCTTCTCTACCACCCCACTTTCACCCAGTCTCTCACTAAGTCTTCGGTCATCCACTCTTTCTCTTGAGCTCGTACATAAATCCCAGGAGAAAACTTACTTTTGGCAGAGTTTTCCTTTTAAATATTACAAAAGGTAGTAGCTTCCTTCCAACAGCTGTGATGCCTAACATGCACTAATTCTTGTCTTCCTGTAGTTTTAATTGACACTAATTTTGATCCCCTCTCTTCCACATTGGTAGAACTGGGCATGTCAAAATAGATCGGTGTCTGGTCAGCATTGCCAATTTGCCCCAACAGGTAACGTTGCCGCAGCCGTATGTGAATGATGAAACGCTGGAAACATAGTGTCGCATCCCGTCGCCTTCGCTGGGAGATTGAGACAATTTAGTGAGAAACAGGAGTCGAGTGACTGCCTCCTGTCTCACGTGGGTGGTGAAGAATCGGGGAAAATGACTAGTCCCACTGGGATTTGAACTATTTATTTGAGAATTTAAAAAAAAATACACTTTCCCTAAAAGCAATCTCCCAGCTTGTCATGATGGCCAGAGTGCATCCGAGATAGGACGTGGCCTGTTCTCTCTGGAGAATCTCCTTCCCACTCCTCCTTCCGGTCCTTATATCTTCCCAATCAAGGGGTCGCAGGTCACACCCCACTCTCCCTCGCCACTGCCTTCGAAACTGCCAGAAGTCCACGAGGGCGCCAAGACAAAGGTCACTGTTATGCACGTGCGTGCATCACGAGCATGCAACAATAGCATCTTATCTTCATAGAATTGGGGTAGCCGCTGAGTGACCGTTGTTCGCATTCGCAGGGAAAAACCCATTCCTCTTCATCATCCTCCGTAACCACTCAGAACTCACGTGGAAATCTGCCCTTGAAATCCCTATTTGACATGCGATCTTTTGAGCTTCTGTACAGATCATATTGCATGTAACAGCTAAACTGTTCCTTCGATTTTCACGTGTAAATCTGACAACATGCACTTCCAATTCCATGTGTCTGCCGGTAGTTTGACCCCAAATTGCGCAGCGAGATTCAGAGGTTTTTACTAGTAGAGGAAGCTGTGTTCACCAAAGTGGTACTCTCTTTCTATCCACATTGTATTTTTCAGCTGTTGAATGGTTTCCATGAAAACCGGCATATTTTTGCTACTGCAACTTGCGTCATAGCTCCTACACTGGTGGATCTTTAAATGCTGTATCGTACGCCCCCTCTTTTCTACTGAATTCATATTAATCACACCTCTGCAAACAGCAGCAAATGGTTACGAAGCAAAGCCTCTTTCTAGACTATTGAGAACCCACTGTGTAGCAGACCAACACATTGAAATAATGTAAAGAAGAGCCCTAGTCACTCCATACAGAGTGAAGGATAAATAGTATCACATGCAATTTACCTTTCATCAGCATCATTTGATCTGTTTACACAACATTGTTACCAACACCTCGGAAATAGAAGCACAACGGTACCATTACGATCCTTATTTTGTTGCCCAGGGCAGGTCGATCGTGTGGTAGCAAAATACTATTAATATTAGTTATTGCTTATTTCCGTCACATTTATCTATTTCATATACTTTATAATGTTCTTAGTTTTTTAGGCAAGTTTAGGTACCTAACGCGGAAAAGCACGGCGGTTTTATAACTGCTTTAGTTCTTTACGGGGATATATAAGGAATGTCAAACTAATTATTCAAAAGAGAAATAATGAAATAGCGATAACATTTCAAACCATTTTCAGCAGAATCATTTTATTTATTGCTGAGTATATTTTCATAAAATTTTGTAATTTTCTAATTATTTTGGGATGCAAATACACAATAAACTCAACTTTCATAGTTTCTGTTAATAGCCCACCATCACTTTTTTTGGCCGATATTTTGACATTAAAGGGGGCTTATATTCGGACAAATACAGAACTTAGACCAGAGTTGTATTATTTTCTATCACATTGCCTGTGTCCAAGAATAGTGAAGACCTCTCCAGGATCCTCATGCTATTGCGGTGGCTCAATGCTTCTCCTTTGACCGAGCATGGTTCCATTCATCATAATATACATTCAAAGGAGAATGAAGGGAAACAGCTGAAACAATATTTCTTTCATATTTGAGTGAATGCCCATGTATCATCAAACAGGGTTGCTACAGACCTGGAAAAGTCAGGGAAAATGAGATTGTAACTGGAAATTTGCTTTCCTGAGTCCAAATACTTTGTTTTCAATAAGTGAGGAGCACCATTTTAGGCACTTACTCAGTGTGTTGGCTTAGTGATTTTAGTACCATGAGGCATTGGAGCTCTTATTTGGTCTTTATCAATAATTATATGCACCTAAAATTGAATTTCAGGCCATATTTTATGCAATCATTCTGAGGATAACAGAATATTTGTTTCTCCTCAAATTGTGTATGCACAGGTAATTTCGTGCTAGTCACTCCAAAGTCATAATGACCTCCAGCATGAGTCAGTAAAGTCAAAAGGAACGAGCAACAGAATTTCTGGTCCATTGAGTGCCATTATTTCCCTTTTTGTGAGAGTAAATAGTTCCCAGATGTCTGAGGAAACATGATTTTACCTTTGAAGGCCTAAATTCACATAGTGAAGAAATGTCTTCATTCAGAGGTCAAGGTACACATGAAATGTAGGCGTTATATGAATGGAGGTAGTATGACTCAAGTTGTTTTTGTACATACCTCAGAATATGTATCATTCTTTGTGAAATGTCTATTCTGAATGTGCTCTTATACAAACTGGCTTACTTCCTGTTAAGTCGCAATTGCGCCTCTGTCATCATCATCATTGCTGGTTATCAACCCTAAGGTTGGTTTGACATGGCTTTCCACTCTATGCTTCTATCAGCTAGCCTCTTCACCTCTACATATTTCTTTGTTTCATCATCATTCATTATTTGCTCCATGTATCTCAGCCAAGGTCTCACTGTGCTTCTGGCTGTCTTCTTAAGACACTTTTATCATAAAATATGCTGAAGTAGGTTGTCCCTCCTTTTCTTTCCAGTTCTTATGAGATTTCAATCATCTCCCACTCATCTCAGTGCGTCTTTGTTAATCGATCGATCAATCCACTTGTAAGTCCAATTGTATATCCTTCCATGCATAAATTCCTTGTGGATTATTTTTTAAACAGCTGCTATTAATTTGTTTGAAATTATAAGAGCGGTTCTCCTCATTCATTATATTGTCCTAATCCGTATTTAGCCTTAATTCTTCCTTCTTGGCTTTGTATGACAATGGCATGCCATTGTCGAAGCATTATTCTTCTTTCACATTTTTTTAATTCCAAGATAGTTTTCACAGACTACTTCGATTTTTTCATAGTCCTTCTTAGGGATGTAGATTTGTACAGCTATTGTGTCTGTCAGCTTAGTTGCTATCCTAACAATGACTATCCTTTTCTATTCGAAGGAAAGTTTTCATATGCACTCTAGTGCTCTTAAGCGTAATTCCTACCCCTGCATGTTTAATGATCCAGTGTGTATGATCCTGTTGCTTCTAGGAAGTTCCATTAGTTCGTTGGTGGATAGAAAATTTAAAAGAAAGTGATGGTTACAGGCAGCTCCATGGGATTGTAATGTGGTGGTTTTTCCTTGCCTTCCACATGTCAAAGCAAAAAAGTTACAGGCAAGGTAACATTTACTTTGATTTTATTTAGGTAAATGTTACCACAACTGTAATGAAGTGAGTGTTGCTGTATTGTCAACTGTGGTGTCCACATTCAATCGTGAGGAAGGGTCGCCACCCTTTTTACCACACTTATTGTAACTTGCCCTGTTTATTTCTGGTTTGTCTGGATGGAATCTTGTAATCAAAATCCAACCCACATTCCAATGTTCAATCGAGCTGAAATTAGGCGCACTTGCTTAATGTCGATGACACAATATGAATCAGTCATTAACTTTGCTAATTACCTAGTTAATCTATTAAAATTAAATGGTTTACATTTTATATTGCCTTATCCTAACCTGACGCAACCCGCATCACATTGTCTACTCTTATTGTTAAGGCCATTTTACACGGTACATTTGTTTGTACAAACTCTTCCATCAACTCTTGCATGAGGCAAAATGTATCGTGTAAAGCGGAAAATTGTATGAACGCTTGCGCGAAGGTCTCAATGCCTGCACGGGAAATGGAACCTGTTCTAATTTCGCTGAGACAAACATACAATCTCACGTACATTCGCTTGTACAAAATCTTTCATCGTATAAAACCACCTTCAGAGCTGGAACTGTCAAAATCTAACTCACTTCTCATCGTTCAATCAAGCTGAAATTTGGCACACTTACTAACTCTCAATGACAACACATGAATTAGTCATAAACTTACTAATTACCAAGTTAATTTACTTTTTAAAAAACTTGAAAAAAGCGTATATATTAATATAATTTTTTAAAGTATTTTTTTTCATATTTATTTCTGCTTATTCCCCATGACTCCTTGTGTGATGAGTATAGATGATTATTTCGCAACTCACCTGAAGGCTGGCCTAGGTACAATACGTCTCCCGGTGGACTCCCTTAAGCATAGCCCCGAGTGTGCCTTCATTCTGATGTGAATGTCGTGTACGAAATAGAATTTGGTATTATACAGATGCATTGCAATGGTGATACTTTGACACTTAGGTGATGTTGAATTAAACCCTCGAGCATGTTTCAATTGCAAGTATTTTATCTATATACTTGCAATAAAACCGGAAAATACTTTTCCTATTTTATCTATATATCGAGCATTGTTCCCTAGTGTTGAAGATTTCGTGCATACGTTGACTGAAATATTTTTTACCCTTCGAGCCGAACGTCTCGTATAGGAGTCGGGGTTTTCTTTATGCAAAATGCCGGATGTCTCTTATAGACGTCGTGGAGGGTGGGAAAGTGACTGCTGCTGAGGCGTTTGAGAAGGGTGTTCCTTCGACCTTTTGAGTCCCTACTCAGTGGGTTGCAAAACCCTTCCCTCGGTACCTTTGCTCGACCCTCGAGCCCTTTAGTGGTCATTCTCTCACCATGTCTCTGCCGTCACTAATTGTATGTGCAGTAAATTTTCTTAATAAATATTCATTGTCTATCTCAACATATTTCCCATTGAAATGAACTCCTTGTGTATTGCACTATGTTTTCAAATTTTAATCGAAATTCTAGCTCTTATATTAATGGAGTTTTCTTCTGCTTTCTTTTAATAATTACTGTCCGATTAATGCACTAAAATCGTTAATATAAAAGCTAGAAATTCATTTAAAATTATAAAACGATCAAGTAAACGCAAGGAATTCGTTTCAGATATCAATTCTCTCACGTTTGCAATAAATGAATTTTAAAAAACCACTGTACATACAAAAAAATGACCGTAACCCCATGCTGTGAAAGGGTCTGTTTATGAGTCAGGGGGTTGAGACCACTTGCCGAGCAAATGGTCGGAAGGGTGGGGTCGTAACGGTGAAAAGAATATTCCCTTCGAAATGCCTCCGTACAGAGATGACCTAAGTCTCCCATGAAGCTCAGGATACTAAATATATTTCTGTGAAAAGTTCACCGGCGCAAAGGGGTTAATACCCTAGTGGCTCTTTGAAATTATTCCAATAACATTGTTGTTATTATTAACTTTCCACAAGCCACCTACTAAAAAAGGCTACCATCCTTGAAGTGAAAATATGAGTATAAAAAAACTGCTGACTTAATAAAATTATCACTTCTTTCTACCACATGGTTCAGAAACTTAGTTATTCTGTATCTTAGTGGAAAAAGATTTTGTAAATATTCCTGAAATGTGAATGCGACCGGAAACAATTTTTTTTATGATACTAAATTTTCGGCCTCTATAATTTAAGAAAATTTCAAGCGCTGTACGGAAGAAAACATTAGTATAATTAATGGTCCTTGAAAAGGGAGCTATGTAAAGTAAAATACGTGAAGCAACATGAGGACAAATCCTCCTGTTCCACCTAAGCATGCACCAGGAAAAATGTGAAGTGCAAGATTCATATGTGCAAAATCTACTGCAGACCAGAGATAAAAATAAATTTTACAAATATCTGAGAAATAAAAAGGACAACTCAACAAAAATATCGGTACTCGAGGGGGAGAAAGGAGAGACGATTATAGAGGACAAGGAAATGGCAAGTGCATTTAATAACTATTTTGCCAGGGTGTTAGGAAAATCAAAAACGAGTTTGGAGATAGCTAATAATAACAGGAATAGTTCAGGGAATGGACATTTATTGGAATTGGAGATAAATTTATTTTGCAAAATGTTTTAAAACTGCGCTCATAAAAGTCAAAAGGACAAGATGATATTTCAGGTTATCTCTTGAAATTTGGATTAGAATCAATAGTTCCCTACCTCAGAATCCTATTTCAGGTTTCTCTAAGCAATAGCTCTGTGCCAAATGACTGGAATATGGCCACAATAGTCCCTGCATATAAGAAAGATAATAAAACTTATGTAAAATTTTACAGACCTGTAAACTTATTTTCCATATCATGTAAAGATATGGAAAGGTTAATAGCTGACTATAGTAGGAACTTCAAACAAAAATCGGTCAATTTTTATCGTAATCTTACCCTTGTGATAGGGGTGAGGTAGATTTCGAACTTCTTCCTGATTTTTCCACAACTTGAAATTATGTTGCGTAGCACCCGAGAGAGCTTTGAAACGCATCGTCGCTTCAATAGAACTAGCAACGTAGTGCATCGGTGCATGCGAAGAGAGAATCGGAATTCTGGCCTTTTTTCTCCCTTTTTAGGATACATTAACTAAAGTGTGAATTCTAATACTTCGGATCTAGATCCAATTTTTTTGGAATGAATTAGGATCCGATTTCAGTATCTGGTAAAACGTAATATCCGCGGATCTCTGGATCCGACATATTCAATTCGACCATTCCTAGTTGAAATGCTGAAAATGCTACGTAAAATCAAGATTATTTTGCTCTTAGGGACTGAAGTTATAATACGTAAAATAAAAAAACTGGGTAAAACCAAGAAACTACATAAAGTCAAGTTACGTAAAAACAAGAACGATGTAAAATCAGAGTGCACAAAATTGAAGTTTTACGGTATTTATCTATCAGGAATCGATGGAATCGGAATCGAATTTAGGCGATTGATTCTCGATACCTATTCTAAGCCCGAGAATCGACATTTGAAATCGACTCATCCTTAATATATACACTATTGACCATGCTGACATGTACACTTTTGGCATAATTTTTTGGTGAAATGCCACTTACTGCTCTAAGTACAGAAAAGAGCTTAAGGCAATTACTGGTGGATCCATAAGGTCACCTGGTAGACCACTGTTTAAGGAACTAAGAATTTTAACTTTCCCCTCTTTGTATGTATTAAACTGCTCAGTTTTTGTTAAAATTATTTCCCTAAAAACTTGAATGTACATAGTCATCAAGCAATAACTAGCCTAAGTCAAAATGAATAGCTAGCATTAATACAATGAATATTGAGTTGATAGCAAGTGGTTATATTATTAATTCATAACCCCTCTTTGATGAGAGTGATGCCTTAAGTATTTTCATTGGATTGTTATGAAATCAACTGGTGAACAGAATTCATTTAAAAAGTATCTGTCAAATACGTGATTTGAAGGTATTGCATTGATTTTCTACACAATTTGTCATGAATTTTAGAGAATTTTCCATTTCATTACCTAAGTTGGAATGTCTATCTCAGTAACTGAACATATGTCTTTATTTTACTATAGCTGTGGATGATGTAATTTATCGAGGGTATAGCAAGATATTCTATTGAGTGGTAGTTCTTTCGTGAACTCTCTTTAATCATAATAATGTTTAATTTTTTGTGAAATGATATTTGCATGCATAGAAATCCCTTCTTTAACTTTTCTGAAGAGTGTTTTCTATCTCATATTCCATTTAGCATCAACGAAATAAGCAACTTTAACTTGGAAAGGATAATAACAGTGAAAGGATCAATAGAAAATATGTCAAAAGCAGAGGCAATGATTAGTGCCAAGCTTAGACAAAGTTATGAAAATGACCTTCAGGCAATGGCTGTAAGTATTTTTATTATAATTGTTCAGATAATTTGTATTCAATTTTTTCAATCAAGTCAGTTTATTTTGGGCAAATTTGATATGAAACTTCATTTTGTGCAGATATTTTTAATCACAGAAGAATGTTAGAAAAGAGTTTCTAATCACAATAGTTGTGGATGTAGTTTCAGCACAGCTGGCAATGGACTATATGACTTCATGAGTTATATTTTTTGGTGCATTCAAAACTGACTATATGCAAAGTGCAAAAAATGGATTTCATGTTACCTACAAGAATATATGTATTAGTGGAAGCAGATTAGACCTCATCTATCCCAATGAGTTGAGGAAGAGGTCTCCGGTTTCTTACTGGGTAGTAGTGTTTTTCAGTACCATTGTTTTGAGGTCAGTCTGCCATTTTGTTAATGGTTAATTGGAAGACAGTGGCAGAGTTTGCCGTTGAAATGTCAGTGCTGGACAACACTGCTATTCTGTGGGGAAACTCTAGATCTCTTCCTCTTGTCTATTTGCTGATAAAACCTGTGATCCTTAATCACACTGCATGTTAAGACTTGGTGGTTTTGGGTAGTATTGACCCAAAGAATTGTATAATTTTTTACTATCACCATTGTAAATCTGTTGACAGATAGAGCTACATCATTTTTCTTTTTTGCAAGGGGTGTGTGGAATTAATTTATTCAGAAAAGTGTTAGTATGGGACTCTGGAAATGTTACTCAATATCTCAAAGGCATGTGCATTGTACCCTACTAGATGTCCTTCCAAGTTATTGATCAGGACACCTTCTTTTAACTTTGCAAATGCATGAATTTGTGGGTGGGAATGGAAAAACAACATGCATTTATATCGTTGACTGCAAGGATATTGGTTCTTATTGTAATTCAGAGTGATCTACTTTCCTTGAAAATGAAGAAGACTGCTTAAAATTGATACCTCCTCGAAAACTCTTTGTTTTTTTTATTTTACTATAATTGGATTGTATACTAATCTTTTGCAATCAAATAATACAAGTCATAAAAAAAATACTGAGGATAACCATTGTTTGCATTCAAATTGGCAAGTTGGCCAAAGAATGCTGTAGAAGGACATAAATGTCTCTAGTTTTGGGTGCACAATTTAGAAATTTCAATTAGTAGGGAGTGGGGAAATTAGAATGGATTTTTCAAAATTACTTTCATCATGGCAGCTTAATTTTAATGATGCTGCCATATTTTAGCTTTCCAAGAGAACATCATCATTAGGCTTAAAAATCATTTCATTGTGAAACTGACACGAATCTGTTGACTCTTGGGTGGAAACATAGCCCTTCAGCCATTATCTTGTATATCATTTTATTCGCCATGTATAACAAAATTTTCAAAGCATCTAGATTACATGTAAGAATTAATGAGCACCATTAGTCAAGAAATATGAGATATATTAAATTTTTATCAGTCCAATCACTTCTTAAAAAATAGGTTATGGTAATTTTTATAGTTTTAAGTTTTTTGCTCAGATCTCAATTTTCTGGCTTTATTATTCCCTTGATTTTTATTTACACTAGCAGAGAATGTATTTAACAGTCATAATCTCCAGTGTGCTGTTTTTTGCTGCTTTACAGATATAATGCATGATGAAATTGATGACTGTGTGGGAAACATTCACACTTATATCAAGTTTATGAAAAAATATTCTTTGTTATCCTGCAGCCATTTATGCTCCTTTAATTATTTTACAAATGGCAATTTGGCTCACTTAATGGTTGTAGATGTAAACTCCATTTCACTCTTTTGCCATTAGACATCTACTCGTGGGATTATTTTCCATTGTCTGCAGCAAAATTCAATGGAAAATTCAAATTTGGAGTCACATCTTGCCCTCAGCATAAGTTGCTCATGCATACTGGAACATATCTTTGTGAAATTCTCTCTATTCCATCCCCAATGTTTGATCCCATCCCCGAACCGAGTAAATCAGACTGCATTCATGCGCAACAAGTCTTTGCAGCCAGGTTTTTCTCTTTGAAATCGAAAGGCTTCAAGCACTGATCAATGTTGGTCCTGTCCTATGACGCAGCCCCAGAGCCTGATGTTCCCTGGTCTCCACCCAATGGCGATGATGTCGACGGCAGGTATGGGATTCCCATCTAGGGGTGGGGGTGGCGGCACGGGAAGCAGCAGTGCCGGAGGCGGTGGCGGCGCAGGATCGTTTCCACCCGGGCCGGGAGGGCTGTATGGGTCGGCACCCCCCCCACCTCACCACCCACACTACCCTTCCATGTACCCCTCACCCATGGGACCACCACCAGTTGGAGCGCAGGGGCCACCTGGATCTCAACATGGAGGTGACTTGCAGGTGAGTTGGCCAGAGGAGGGAAGTTTGAAAAATTTTGTGAAAATTGAAATATTGCTCACACATTTTTGTACAGTAGAAGCCCTATTTAGCGAGAGTTGTCGGGATCTGAAAAATCACTCGCTAGATGGAACTCGCATTAACACATTGGACCCTGAGGAAAATATTTTGGTATGCCACCTCAGACTGGCTATTTTGCATGATGTTCTCATTTTTAAAATTATTATTAAAATATTATTAAGTATTATGTACAATACATCAAACAAAAGAGCAGTGGCGGCTGGTGCAGAAGATCAGCAATGTGCTGTCCCCCCTCCCCTCGCCCCTCTACTGTCCCCCCCTCCCCTCCTCGCCCCCAAAATGAAATGTGTGGAAATATAAAATTTACTCAGTCAGTGACGAAAAAACAAGTCCATGCGCCGCTCCTTCCTACTACAGAATTTGTCAATCACCCTGGCATCGAACCCTTGTGTGGTGGAGACCATCTTATTCTCAATGGAGAGCATTGCCAGTGCACTTAGCCGTTCCTGTGACATGTTGTTCCGTAGGAAGGTCTTAATCGGTTTTAGCGATGAGAAACACCTCTCAGGCTCCAATGTTGTCATTGGTGTTGTTATTAATATTCTCAGAAGCTTCGTTATTTGGTAGAAGGTGCCTTGCAGATTGTCGTAAATAATGAACTACAGTAGTGGCACTGCTCCTGCTATATTCTTAAAATCTGGCCTACAATACAAAACCGATAGTTCTGTTTGAGTCTCTTTTTTCCAGAATGTTGTAGGTCCTGACTGTTATCTTATATATCTTATTCTTTATCTGGAAACTGTTTCGAATATAGTTCGAAATTTGTGGAATTAAAAAGTTTTGCAGCTTCTAAATGATCCAAGGAATGGAAGCGATCTCGTGCTTCTCGCGCAATTCTGTCACATTCTTTTTTGGCATCAGTACGTCGACATGATACCTTTCTACGTTTGCTTTCTGCTCCGCGTAATTTTTGAGGATTGACGCCAATATTTTCTGTCAAGTCCCTTATTCTGTTAACTTCATGAATGAAATTCAAAACAGCAGATTTAACATTCACAACGTCAGCTGTTCTTGATTGTAGCTGACTGTAGAGGATATCCACATGTGGCATTAATTTATGGAAAAATTCGAGCCAGAAGATGAATCCCTCGTCTTTTAAAATGCGCCGAAGTTCGTTTGCTTTCAGGCAAGTTTTATTTGACGTGGTTTTCTCTAAGTTTAGCAAGCAGTCAAATAATGAGTCCCTATATTTAAATACGGTGTTATCAGTGAGTGACTTGAAATTCCACCTGGTTGCTGATCCTCTTGGAATTCTCCGAGATGCTACAGAATCAAATGCAGACATTCTCTGCGGCAATCTTGAAAAAAGGCAGGGAACGCTGACAGATTTTCGAAAAAAATCCTTGCCGAGTGATTTTGTGAGTTCCATTATTAAATTAAGTTGGTGAGCGTAACAATGGATGTAATGAGCGTTGGGTAGCAGGCTTTTATCTTTGCTTGCACTCCTCCTGTACCACCACTCATTACTGAAGCACCATCATACGTCTGTGCAATGACAATATGCGGAGTGTCCTTAAGCATGCCGTCCATTTCATGATATATACATGATAGAAGATGCAGCTCACTCTGACCCTCTGGTTTAAAGAAACCCCAAAATCGCTCATAAGGAGCACCTTTCTTCTCATAATGAAACACCAACACCAATTGCGTCTGCTCATAAATATCGGATAGTCTCATCAGCCATGACACTCACGTAATCTCCTTGTCTTATTTCCTCTGCTATAACTTCTCTGCAGATTTCTAGCATGCAATCCAAAAGTTCATTTTGGGTGGTTTTGGACGTCCCCTTGAAAACATTATTGGACTCTATTTGCTCTTTCACTGCACTATCTATACTGGAAACTAAATCCATTAGGCCTAAGAACACACCAGGATTTTCGGAACTATCACTTTCGTCGTGGCCCCTCAAAGCTAACTCAAATGCTACGCAAAACTTTATGCAATCAATTATTCTTGAGAGCACATACCTGTATTTTCCACTTGTTGGTTGTGCCTTTCTTCGTGGTAAGCTCGACTTAGTAACGTTGCTTTGTTAACAGTACCTACCTAGATGGCTCAGGGTTTAAGCATTAATAATATGTCTTTCACTGTCGTTGTGTTTTTTTATTAAAGCATTACGGTGTCCAAGGTCTTGAACACCAACTGTTCCCCAAGAGTCACTTTTGCCATAGAGCAAACACGGAAAACAAAAAAGGGCGTTCCTAATTTCGCATCCACACACAAAATCATGCTCGTACACTTTCTTGTTTTATTTTCTAGTGTACTTGGTTTTTTTGAAGAAGTACTCTGAGTGATAACTAAGTCCGGGGTGGGTCTTCCTAAATCTTTAACTTTAATTTTTTCTTCTAAAGTTCTGGTGGAAAATGGAAAACACAACAGTTTTTCCACGGAATTATCCATGTTGAACTGTAACTAGATACACAGAACACGCAACGCTCACACCTTAAACTTAATCGATCATTCAAAAATACACGAGGCACTTGCTCCAGACCACTGTCGTGTATACTAGACAGTAGACACCAGACTGATCCACAGAACAAGTAGCTGACCGCGCAAAAATTTTCAGTGTTACCAAAATAGGTAAATACATAAACTAAAGATGTACCGCAAGATGAGATTAGTATTTTCCCCTAATCATGAATTTTTTAATTAGAAAATAGAAAAGTATCAAAATCTAAGCTCCATTATCAGCATAAATATTATAACTTGGATAAAAAGTAGCAACAGAATAAATAAGTTGGGAACCCTTCTAACGGGTAAACGTGTAGCTCCGTCTTTACCAAGCCGCGCTTTTTAATCTTACATTGTCTTTACAAAGTCAAGTGTGGCAAGCGTTGTCACCCTGTGGCCAAAAGAAGAAATTGTCCCCGCTTGGGCTACTGGAGGGGTAGCGCTGTCCGATGTACAGCACGCAATTTACGTAGCTCGCGCATGCGCAAAACCGCGTTTTCTACTCGATGAGGAGAATCTCTCCGAATTCTTGCTGGCGGCGAACTCGCCAGCACACGCCGCGTGCTTACCCCTCGTACGAAGGGGAGTCGGGGAGGTCGGGGAGTTATGAAGACTTCTCCGTGTTCAATCGATGAGTAAAGCAAGCGCGCTCAGATTGTTTCAGATAGGATCCTAGTAGGTGTCTTATTTTCAAATATTTAATGTGCTGCAGCTCTTCAGCACACAAGCACCAACCGCCACTGCAAAAGAGCACTTAATAGTTTTTAGAATAATGTAAAAAATTATCAGTCTGAGCAAATGACACATATACACTTTATGTGGACCGCGAGATACAAACATGGAAAGTTGTGCCCGTATGCCTTACGGGCGTAGGCCGCCGAGTCATTCAATGGCGCCCGTATATGTTACGGGCACCGGGTCCAATGTGTTAATACCAAAGATGATTAATAATCGCACCACAGCCAATTCCTACAACAGTAATGCTAATTTAGCCATTATTGTGGGAATTTTTTGTGAATGGCTAAAACATTCTATTGTGATTAGCAATTAAAAATCATTTTCGAACACTTCAATTATTTATGATCTTATTCACTTTTGATGACATAAAATTCCATGTTAGATGTCATACACTGGAATGTTAAACGAATTTTGACACTTCAGGACACGTGTACTGCACTGTGTATTGCTGTATTGTTATTGCCCCGATGTTTTGGGTGCACCAAATATGTCGCAACTGCAAGTAATAGCAATGTAATGGACTATAAACGGCAAACACTTTGGAAACGAGAAAAAATTTCATGCCTCCTACCTCTCTATAATGTGTATTAAAACGGATATATGGTTTGGAGAAAGTTCTATTAATTGAAATTTGCAAAAATACTAGATAACTTAACGACCAAGATGTAACCTACGGGGATTTTATTCCACGCAAGCACCGGGCTGCTATCTTCTCCAGTTAAATAGTGGAAATAAGGAGAGGACTTGAACGTCTGTAAGATCGCCTCAGAAAACAGCTGACTTTCTTTTCGGAATCATAGAGTCCAATATCACCACCATTTACGATTAGCCCTTAGCAGTATACTGTCGTTTGTGTTATTATTACAACAGTTATGCGTGGAATACTCTCTTAAATTTATGGAAACATAATTGTTACAAGGAAGTCCACATATGACAGTCGTAAGCATGGAGCTGGAACACAACTCTGACTTTCAAGGATCGATTGCGTCTAGATAAGATGTGAAACTTTTTACCACTAGCGAATATGGTATCGGCTCCCGCGAAACATATTTTTGATGGGATAGTGCATGTTGCGGCGCTAGGTGGCAGGGCACATCAATATTTTTATGGCTCACTATTTTTTAGGTATTCCATGAGACATACACGTGATTTGCTGTGAGTTTCGAGTGCGAGGAAGAAAATTCCGAAGGATGGAAGTTCCGAAATGAATTCCATCACGATACACATAATACCTTCTGCCGTAGTTACATCTAGCGGGAACTTGTTGATAATGAATACCATGAATACTGACTACACTTCCTGCTGCAAAATAGATGCATGATTTATAGTACATACCTTTCGTGCATATCGAAATTAATCATCCTTGACCTGTTTTCAATATTTATAATCTTTGAAACAATTACAAAAGGCAATACAATACGTAGACAACTTAAAATATAGGGAATCCGAATTCATAATAATTTACATATTCAACATCGGAACATTTAAATTTGTCACTACCGAGCCTCTCACTTAGATACTCCGCTTTTGCCTTCATCAATGGGCCATTTATTGGAATTCTAACTGCATTTGTTCTCCTGGCTGCAAATGTTTCTGGCTGCTTGGATGTCCTTCTTGAAGCACTGCGGCACGAAATTTTTCCTTATTCTTCAGAATTGTGAATAAGGTCAAGGAAGATATGACAAATCGCCTCCCTATCTCGCTTTTGGACCCATTGCCACTTTTGCATTCATTGATAATTCATATTTTAGTTTTCAGATGCAACAACTTTCGTTTCCCCGCGGTGATGTTGTATCAGTCGGACTGAACTTGATAAAAAAGCGGGAGGATGACAAAAGAACAATGAAATGCACGGACTTGCAAGGAATTTATTTTTGTGAATACAGGCATGCCATGAATGTCCGAAATGTGCATTTAAACATCAAATTGTGTGGAATAAATACTGCTAGACATAGAATTTCAATGACAGAAGACATGAGCACAAGTTGGGTGCAGGTTTGCCAAGATTGAAGCAGACGTTTGCCACTTATAGTAAACGACCCCAGGGGAGGCTGGTTGTTGTCCTCACTAATACTGATTTATTTTACATGCAAATCATAGGGTTTTAAATCGTTCTTTGGCCATCCCTCGCAAATTCTAGCTTCTCGTTTTATGCCCTACACGTTATATGGGGCTTCTACTGTATCTACATACTTGTTATTATCATGGTTGGAGGAGTGAGTATTTGAAGAAAGTTTGTATTATAAATTACTTATCAACTTCTCTGCTGTGCTGTACACAGCACAGCAGTTGAGAAGAATAAATATAAGATTAGGCTGAATACAGTGGGTATGGGACATCTGAGAAGTTTTTGCTGTAAAAGTGGAAAGGATAGAGTTAGGAATGGGTGGGTGGTGAAAGAAGGTGGAATAATTTCTCTGGCAATGGGCATGTATGAAAGTAGTGTGCTTTACTGCCTCGGCCTTGTCAAGAGAATGGATGAGAGTCAAATAAAGAAGCAGATTTGAGACCGGAGTGATTGGTGTGAGTGGAAGGGGCTGACGAAAAAGTCATGGGCGGTGGAAGATTCACTGAAGAGAAGAGACATTATGAGGGTGCGTGTGAACACCAGTGTAACTGAAGCAAAAGAGGTATGCAAGGATAGGGAAGTTTGTAGGAATTTAAGTAATGGAGAGTCACCTTTACTTACTTATCACGGAAAATTAAATTTTTTTGTCCTGTGTGGTGTAGGGCTGGGTGGTGAAGGGAATACTGAACTGGTTCACGGTTGAACAGTAAAAAGTGAGAATGTTTGCGAGAGCCAATGGTTTTAATGCGAGGCCTGGGCATACATATAATTTGGCTTTTTTGAGTGTGATGAGTGAAAAAACTCATTTTCATCAGAAGAAGTTCATACCGGCCTGCGTACAATTTTATCGATTTCAATTAATATCTTCATTCCACGCAACAGCCTTGAAGTTACGGCATTTTCGCGCAAATAATCGTGTGTGGCGGGTTGCATTCTTTCATTCCACAACATGTGTCCGGGAGATAATGCTGGCTGTTGAAGGCTATAGTATTGTTTAACTTCACATTTATTCGTTTATGCTATTTGAAATGGAATTTGTTGTGACTAAAAGGCTATAAAAATGATTGAAATAGCATAAGTTTTAGCTTAACCACTTGCCTGACAGGTTTTTTTGACAAAACTGGTTAAAAAAAGTCATATTTTTTTATTTCAGATTCAGAAGCATTAAAGGGAGGCAAATCCGAAAATGTTTTCCTTAATTTTTTATTCCAAATAACTATTGATTTATTCAATAATTTCTGAATGTTGCCCCTTAACTTAAGAGAATTAGGCCACCTGCATATCAGTATAACTTTCCTTCCCGTTAACCTTAGTTATCTTTTGAGGAATACATTTAGTTTATATTACAATAGTATATACTTTGCTGACAATGTTCATGTTAACTATTAATTTTAGTCCATCGTAAATCAAGAAACAATGTACAAACATTCATGGGAGTTATGCAACCCGCATGACGACGACTTTCACCCTGAAAATGTTATAGCAAAATTCATTTTATGGCGAAAATCAAGAAACTTTCTTTTACTTGTTTGAAGAGAGCTGGATTCCCTTTCCTCAGTGTTCCATACGAGTCAGTGGAGTGTGATGCGAACAAGTCAGCTAGATCTGGAGACGTATAAAAGCTATCCGTCGTCAGGAAATATCA
Source organism: Pyrrhosoma nymphula (assembly GCA_963573305.1). NCBI lineage: Eukaryota > Metazoa > Arthropoda > Insecta > Odonata > Coenagrionidae > Pyrrhosoma > Pyrrhosoma nymphula. The sequence continues at coordinate 31,276,620 of OY754335.1, read as the reverse complement.
TAGGCCAAATAATAGCTTCATTAGAGTCATCACCACTTTTGAGGCCATGAGTAAATAGGCAAAGTCTTTATCCAACACAGTCCCCTTTCCCGTGTAAATTGTCGCTGACCACACGCATCCAGTTCTCGATTCACAAAGAACAAATATTTGCCAAATGAAGCTCTTTTCATAGGCATGAACTGCCGCCACCCCAATCTTCCCTCGTACAAGAGCAGGCTCTCGTTAATGGTAATGTCCGTCTCTGGTGTATGGAGTGCCTTGAACTTTTCCTCCAGCTTCTGGTAAATCGGCCGTATTTTATTTATTTTGGCTTTGGGGTGTGTTTGGGGATCGAAATCGTTATTATGGGCAAAATGTAACTATTGCCTTATTTTTACGAATCATCAGTAAGACATTGTTTGTCCAAAAAAGAGAGAGGAGTATAGGTATCATCTACCAATAAAACTCAATATCTGGCTTCCGTACTCTGCTCTGTAGCATTATGAGATCAAAAAATACTAATTTCTGAGCTTGTCACAGCTCGCCACTGATTTATGGTAGTACTGCTCGGCCCCGCTTTTTCACACAAAGTGTTACTGGCACAGTGATTAGTTTCCCAAGTTATAAAGTCAACAATTTCATCGTTGAAAAAAATATTTTAGGGAACCACAGTCGGGAGCCAGGTCGAAGTTCATCGAAGAATTTCCTTCAAAAAGAAACCTAGGTGGTGTCGGAGAAAGATTCGTTGAAAGCATTTCCTCCCACTCCGCTTCCCATGAATGGTCCCTGCGCCTTCTGATTCGGAGCTTGTTTCTCCGGAGAGAATCGACTAGGAGCCTGGAACTTCAATGTCCATAACCTAGGAATCACTGCTGGTCAACACTGATTCCTCTCTGGAATCCATTGCTGATTGCCAAATGTTACCGAGCGGAAACAAAGAATTTACCATAGAATTCACTCCTACTACACTGCTCGTATTAGAACGAAAATGTTCTAACTAAAAATGGAATGTTTGCATCGGTAAAATTTTAGCGAAAAAGTGTATACGCTCTGAAAATCAAGGATGCGTATTCTCTGAAACTCAATGAAAGACTGTCACCATCGTCCTTCCGACAAAGTACTCGTGGAAACAATCACGATATGCAAAGGACCTCACCCCTAAGTGTGAAAAGCCCATCCCATGCTCATCATAAAATTTTTCTTTTCCGTTCCTACCATTTCTTGGGAAATAAACACACGTGTGCGTACCGCAACAGCATGGATTTTTCAACTAACGGTAAATTGATATCGGGAAAAGCCCATTAGTAAAGGGTTGGCTGGTGGGAAAGTTGCCCGGGAAGCAAAGGGTGGCATATTAGCATGACATGAAATCCGGGCGCCAGGTTGCTTAGCGGGCCATCGGCTCTCGAGCGGGTGTTTTCTGACCTCAGGAAAGTGTCAAACATGACAATAGAAGGTATTACACATGTTTGGGATTGATTTCCATCCCTCGTTTTTTCTCGTACTAATGTGAGCTAGGGTTGCACATACACAGGGCACTTTTGTTTGTTTCTATTGAGAACGTACGACCTTTAGACGTCTTCATCGTATAGCTGTTTCCGTAAATATGATTCACCACTTCCGCCAGTATTCGAAGTAGAAAAATGAAAGGGGCTGATGAAATAACATTCGCAACATATCTAAAAATTTACGCTTACGCCATTTTATCTAAAGGGAACGGTTCAATAGGCATTTCCAACATATATCAAAATTACCGGAAGAAAAATGTGCGGACGAATAATATAGAATCAGATAATATATATAGTAACAAATATATATATAGTAACAAATATATGTAGTAACAAATATATATTGTAACAAACATATAAGGTAACAAATATATATCTATAGTAACAAATAAGGCAAGGAAAGATTCATGTTCTGTTGCTAGAGAAATATTTTATTCCAATTACTGTGGAACTCATCGTAGCAGTGAAAATTAGCGCAAAATTGAAATTGCAATTTTTATATTGACCGCTAAAATGTTGAATAAAAATGTAATTGAATGCTCATGAAGAGTGAATGACGAAATATAAATGAAAATAACTAATTTAAAAATTATTTACTCATTTATAAAGTTTTTTGTCATGTAAAACGGAAGTTTTACATCATAAATTTGCAATAATTATCTATAAATGACAAAAATTGAAGTTGTAAATTTCGTAAAAAGTTCGCAAAAGAAACTCAATGCATGAAGTAAATAGACGGATAGTTACGAATGACAATGTAGGTGATAGCAACTTCGTAAGGGGATAACTTTTCAGTGCGTAAAAAATTATTACCCTTGAATTGCTAGAAATATTACCAAAAAATGACCATTGTTTTAACATTAGAAATCACTATTTGAAAAGAGCGCCACTTGCCGCATCGCTGGCTCTGGACCTTCAACAGTGCAGGAGGCGGCAGGAACGCAAACTATGTACTAGCATCTGCCGACTATATGCGGGCTTAAAGAAAAATATACGGACATCGCGGACTTGCCCGAATATATGCGGGCTTGTCAGATTTTGCACCACCTCTGTGCCCGAATATATGCGGGCTTGTCAGGGAAGTGGTTAAAAGACGATGCAGTCTGGCATATTGGGCTGTTGTGAATACGTGCAGCTCTTCGCTAGTTCCCTGCTGAAACTATCCAAAACTCACCGAGAGGAGGGGGCTGCACTGCGAGCTTTACCCATGCCCACCAAACCACCCAACCATTTAAGCACACTAATATTTACATTGGACTTGTTTTGCCTGTAGTGGCACTTAGTGTCAAATTTCGTTAGTAGTTTACGGTCCATAATCCTTGATCTTAATATTCCATCTCTTGCCTCAGGGCCACAAACTTGTAGGGATACTTCTGTCACCATTTTAATATGCCTCTATACTGCCTGAGTATGGCAAGGTATGCTGAACAGCTCTTGAAGTGTTGGTGGCATAATGCTTCCACCTGCCTATCCCCAGAGATTATCCTTAGATAATTGGAATGTAATAGGTGGTCCATTATTACTTCTTTATTCCAATTTATAAGATGAACGTAGTCCTCTACCAGGAGGTTCAGGGTTGGTAGTTTAAACCCCCACACTCTTGTTAACGGAGGAGATTTTCTGATATTTAGTATTCGTCGCACAGCTAGCTCCCTTATATGCACCCTTTCATCGACTAGCATTGCTACAAGGAGGTGCTCTGGATGAGCATAATATTCATTCCTTTGAATTGTAGCATCTAAGACTCTCTTCAGGTCCTAATAAAGATTCCAACTGATGAGGATATAGCACCGTAGGTGCTTTGATGCATTTTTTATTACAGGCTTGCTCTTAACAGAGAACCACATTGGAGCATAAACCAACATGAAGTTAACAATCCTGCGTAGTGTGGAATATGGATCTGATGTGCCCTCATCATAAATTTCTCAGTATATCTCTAAGAGATATTTATGGACGCTGGAGAGGCATTTTTTAGAAATGGGATTAAAGTATAAATACACTGGCTCAAATTATACGACTGGAAGTTTTACTTAGCTAAGCAATCGTTTGCCTGTAGACCCAGAGTATTTTCGAGGGTCTGCAGAAGGTCCATCAAGGTATACGATGACATGGAGCAGAGGAAGCTCGTTGAAATGCAACAGGCATATCACCCATTGTAATGGACAATCTCAAGTTCTAGGCGTGTTATTACTGCCCTTGTATGTCCTGTGTTAGTCACAGTGCCATCACAACCAATTGCATTAATTATGGATTGATCCAGATTTTTTATTAGGTATGAATAGTTCCAAAATAAGTGTTCAATATCTTCCGCCCGACTTGAAGTCCGGGAGTTGAATGCCCAAGAAAAGTTCCACCTGGCTCTATAAGTAAGGTAACATGCTCCTCCATTATAGTCAAGCGGTGTATATTGTAACTTTCCTCTCGCGGTCGGTCTACTAAAGGGGAGTGGGGTGACGTGGAGGGCAATTGGGGAGGGATGAGATTTTTCCAGTCGGGGGACGGGGCGATTTGGGCACCAGCCCACCAAGCCGTGCTGTCCACCAAGGTGGTCGACACGGCAAAGAATTGAATGGTGCCCACGTTCCTAGACTGGAGGGGAAGGGAAGATGGGGGTGGAAAGGTCTGCCGGCTCAGCTCTCGCGGTGAGATACACTGGGTTGGGGTTTTTAACGACTAGGAAAAAAGATCGTTCTACAATTCGGTGAATTTATTTCAGCCAAGACGGCACTGGCATTTCAAACAGATTGGCACATATGTCACGAAACAAAATCCTAATGATATCTGTCTAACTACACATGAAAAAACAAAATAACTAGGCAAGAGATTATTCACCACCCTTAGCAATGGCAAACAAATTCAAACATATAATCAAAAACAGCAAATAAAGCACATACAAATGTCATAGGGACTCTTTATCACTTGCTTGGAGCAAACAATCGAGTGCAGCTTCCTGAGTCTGTACTCCACCCGTCGTCATTTGCACATGCAGGGCACTTTTTATAAACAATTAATACTCAATGAATACCAAAAATAGACACACTCGCACAGGAAAAAGGGGTAATGGGAAAAACGGGATAAAGGCAAAATGATACGACCGCGGTAATTGTGAGGCTTCACCGGGTAGACTAATACAGTTGGGGCAAATCTTCTCAGGATTGGGGGTCCGGGCATCAGGCGGACAGGATGTAGGCAGTACTTATCTATTGATTCGTAGAAGACGATGACAAAGGGGGGGATCGATGGGAATGATGGCAGCAGGCTGACACAGTGGCTTCTCCGTCTCCTGATTGTGCAGTAGCGTCTTCTTCTCTTTGGCTGTTCCGAGGGTTGGAGAGAGGCGAAACCGGACATGGGTCTATGGGACCTCTTTCTGGGCGGAGACAATTTTCGCGTCAACTGTATCTCCCTTCACCGCTCCTAGACGATCTCCTCTCGGCTCTTTCTCGGCAGTCACTCCTTAACGACAACTCCTGCAAGGCTCGGCACTGCTATTTTTTTCTGCCAGTTCTTTTATGATATCATCTCCATCCAAAGATCACTTCAATGCAATTCCTCCATGCAATTCTTACAAAAAATTTCCTTTCGCCCGGTGAGGCTGCGTCTTATATGCGGTTCCCCTCCAATGTAGAAGGGGGGGGAAGGTAGGGGAGGAATGGGGGGGGGTTAACTGTTTGTCCACGTCCTTGCATCGGCGTCCATTTGACTTGGTGCAGACTGCACCCACACTTAGGTAGGAGAGGGGGTGGGGGGGAAAGGTGGGGTGGGCTCTCAAACTCCGTTGAGCTGGCCGCCTTTGGGGGGGGAAGGTGAGGGGACCGGTAGTGGATGGGGAAAACACTCACACTAACTCACCGACTCACATTCACGCCACAAAATTTCGATAATGAAAAAAAAAACAAGAACGATCCTTTTTCCGTTCGGCCCCAACGCCTTGTCACCGCATCCAAACGGGACCGGTTACAATATATGCGTTTTGTCTTTTCGTCCATCGAAATATATCCCGACGAGTTTGTAGTTCTCTTGCTTTTCGAGTTCTGCTCTATATTTCTGCTGCTCCCTTAGAATCTTGCTCCTATCAATTATGACTAAATCTCCTGCCCCTTGGCTACTACCCGCGTCCTCTAAAATAGCGGTAGCAAGAGCAAGCCTGTCGGAAATTCCTTGTTGATCACACACCCTAGAAAAATTCAGGAGTGCAACCTTTGTCTGGTTGCTGATATTTGATGGTCGGAGTTTACCTTCTTTCGTTTCTCCAAAAACTGTCTCGAAAGAGAGGCTTCTTTTGTAGCTCTCATAGCATAGCATGTGAAGTTAAACAATACTATAGCCTTCAATAGCCAGCACTATCTCCCGGACACATGTTGTGGAATGAAAGAATGCAACCCACCACACACGATTATTTGGGCGAAAATGCCGAAACTTCAAGGCTGTTACATGGAATGAAGATAAAAATTGAAATCGATAAAATTGTACGTAGGTAATATGTAGCCCAAAATACAACTTTTGCCACCGATATGAACTTCTTCCGATGAAAATGAGTTTTTTCACTCCACCCTAATGCGGATGATTGCACGATATTCAGGAAGATTGATGGCCCCTCCGATTCCAGTTCCCTACAATCCGCCCTCTACTCCATCCACACCTGGTGCTCCTTCTGGCAGCTTCATATTAACGCCTCGAAGTCAGCTTTACAGACCTTTTCACTGAAGCGCAAACCTCTTTAAGTATTTCTATACCCTCTCACAAAATCCTATCCCATGTGTCAATTCCCACTGTGACTTAGGGGTAGTCTTCGACTCTCAACTTACCTTTCGCGAGCACATAAATAAGACTACCAGGAAGGCGATGTCAGTCGTCGGCCTTCTGTGCCGCCACACGGACATTCAGGATCATTTTGCTCTTCGGACAGTATTTTTTGGATGTGTCCTTCCTATTTTAGAATACTGTGCTCCTCTTTGGTCGACCACTTGCCCCACAGCCTTGAATACGTTCAATCACCCTATTAACTTCTTTCTCGCCATTGCCCGCCATCGAATCCCTTCCTTCAGAAACTTATCAAAAGAATACATCCTTTCTTCCCTTTCAATCCCAAACCTCTCTCTCCGTCATGTACTATGCGAAATGAAGTTCCTCCATAGCATTTGGAGTGGCTCTCTCCGTACCAACTGCCTTCTTCCTCTCTTTCCTCTTCTTGTTCCTTCTCGTTCCCTTCGCAATAACTAACTCCCTTCTTGACATTCCCAAATTCAGACTCTCAATATCCCAACGCTCCCTATTCTACCATATCCCCAAAACTTTCAACTCCCTAGCCTTGCAATTACCCTCCCTTGACCTCTTCTCCACACCCTCCGTTTTCAAATCAGTCCTCAGAAAACATATTGCCGAGTTGACTCCCTCTATCCCATCTCCTTGTCCATAAATCCCAATACCAATCTTTCTTTCCAATGTATTTCTCTGTTATCTTTTACATTTTTAAGGGTATATTTTGTTAAAATTTCTATTTATTTGTTTGCTTGTCGACCAATGTAATAAGCCTTTGTGCCGTTTTTTTGGGACTTGTTAAATAAATAAATGTGTTTCAGCATTGACTGTAGAGGGAGTAAAATGGGAATTGGGAATTGTAAACTTTTCAATAGACATTAATATGTATTGAACATTGATCAGGTGTTACAGTTATGTTGGAGGAGGGTCAGTCAGAATAGGTTGTGAAGGCCAGGGTGTGATATGTTCCTCAATTGCTGTTGAAGAAATGATAGTAGAGAAACAATCTAAGGATTGAATTTTAGAATGGAATTAAACTGGCAGCTGATACATTCATTTGTGGATGCCAAGAGTAAGTTAGCTAGTCATCTGAGGGATTTTCAGTCATCGATGAGAGCATTAGACAGTCAGTGGAACATTTAGGATGGAGATTAATGTAGAGGTATAGCTAATGAGCTTCTCTAGAAGTTAGAAAATATGGAATAAATATAATAATAATGAGTTGGAAGGTGAAATAGGCCTATTGGGCATTTGAACATCATGAAAGAGTGTAGTAGGTGGCAATAGCCAAAAGAGAACAATGATATGTGACATATGAAAGTATTCCCTCAGGATAGAGAATTTTTCTATGAACTGACTATTGGGAGGAATTCAAGGGAAGTTTAGGGGAATTGCTTGGGACCTGCTTATTTTGAAATATACCTAGAAGAAAAGGATGTTGGCATTGGAGGAAGGTGTCTTGGCCAGTATTTTGCTATTTGAAATGATTTTTGTTTTAATATTGTAGGTGCATGAACCATGGATTATAATAAGTTAATTATTGAGATGTAAGACTGGCTTCATGAAAACACCAATTTCTATCTCCTTTACTTTGAATGTGCTGGAATGAACTTAGACTTGTACTCCTATCCTGCATCATTGTTACTGCAAAAAGCCTTAAGCTATGTTATAGTTATTATCGATCATGTTTTAAAAGTCATGATGGGTGATGTCTTCTCTAAAATTAATTAGATTCATTCAGTGGCTAAACAAATTGGATTTTCTGAAATCACAGTTATGTACTTAGAAAGTGTATTGATGGCTTATTCTTGTAGCTCAACTTTTTTCCATATTCCGTTGCTTCCAATTACTATTGAATTGAGTGGGCATTTCGAAGTTAATAACTGAGATAATTATATTTCTAAACTGTATGGGATAAATGCTGTGTGACATTGTTCTGACCTCGACACGAGCTGGCAGGGAGGGTTTGGAGAACAATAGATTTTTTCTCTGCAATTTATTGAATAAATGTGTGGAATGATTGGGAGTTGGTTCCATTTTCTATGTTATTATTGAATGGAATATTACATTAGAAATGCTCTGAGATAATTAGTGTGAAAGTAGCAATAACATACTTCTAAAGAAAGGCAGTTACAATTACAGGATTTTAACGAATAGATACATACTCTTTATAAATAATTTAGAAGTTAAAAAATTGATATTTATTTAAAAATTTGTTGTTGCTTTGAAGTTAGTTAAGTGAATTTGCTGAATTTTTTTCAATCTTCCACCGGTAATTTCATAGAAAGATGCCCACACACACTCGAATCCCAATGCCCAATCACACACACAAAGATTCACACAGTCGAATACTCAATCCAAAAGTTTCAAGTGTTTTAAGTTATTTTAGTGTAGTCAAAATTATTATCTGAATGGAAACAGTTTCTAAATATCTTTCGCTTGACTGAGTATACCATTCGCATATTTAAACATCCTTGAATTTTGACTAAAAATGGCCTGTTTATAATTGCCCATCATCAGATTGCCTTCATTCCATAATATGCATTTGATTGTTTAACAAGCTTTATTCTCCTTTTACAAATGTAACTTCCCAAGGTAAATCAGAGGCATGTATGTAATATACTATTATGTTTTTACACTAATGCCTATTAATATCAGGAAATTGTGTGAATTTCTTAAGTCACGCCATGAAAATTTATTATTCTATGTTGTGTAGCACAAGATCCATGAAAAATGCCAGTAAAATTATTATATGACATCAATATTGAGGTGCCAAGTAATCTAATTTGATTGTTGATACTTCTTTTCATACTTTGGTGATCCTATGTGAACTAATTTATATTGCTCTTGGTGGTTTTGTCTCTCAGCCTTTTCACATTTAAATATTTTATATAAAAAGGTCAATTGGTTTTGTGTGCTTATGAGTAACTATTGAGTGAATTGTTTTAATTGTAATATGTTTGTGTTATTCTATAAACAAGTCAACCATAATTCCCTGATTTAACCATTTATGGAAACCCCATTATTTATTCCTCTTAACCTTTCAAATGTAATTTTCCAAAGACATCCTATTAAACCCAGTTAATATAGTGCATGTAAGGGTGAGATGATATTATAAAAAATCATTGAAACTGCAAGTTTTCTCTATCCTTTTTTGGTAGTGCATTGTGCAAAGACATTGTGAATGAGTAAGTATTGACACAAAAAATGATTTTTCATATTTTGGTAAATAGTTATTGACAAAGGTTGGGCAGTTAATTAATGTGGAATTCTCCTTAGATTTTTTTAAGGTTATCAGCAAAATTTAAATGTCATATGCTGCCAGTGCACGTTTGTTTGTTCATCATATTCTTTGTTATACATTTCATTCTTGCCCCTAAATGTCATTTTTTATTTGTCCCCATCATGGGTATTGTTTTTATCTTTGTTAACTTTTCTTTATAGGTCTTTTTCTAAACAAGATGTTTCTTTATCTCTCCAGGAAACTACCTACCTCTATATCCCTAACAATGCTGTTGGTGCAATAATTGGCACAAAGGGGACGCACATTCGAAACATTATTCGCTTTTCTGGTGCATCGGTCAAGATAGCGCCCCTGGAGCAGGAGAAGGGGGCCTTGGGTGGACCAGGGGGCGAGCCAGGGCAGCCTCCGCAACCGGGCATGATGGGCCCCCAGGCAGAGAGGAGAGTCACCATCATTGGATCTCCGGAAGCTCAATGGAAGGTGTGTACTCAGTCTGCTGCTGTACATTGTAACAGAAGTCTGCCTATGCACCATTCCCAGTCTGACATCTAGTAGCACAAATTTCTAGGCCAACAGCCCGTGGTTATTTTAAAATTAAATGATGAAAGTTAAGATGAGGGAACTTTAAATAATGCAAAGGTCCTAATCTTAACTTGCTTGGAATATTTTATTTCCCCCCTCCATTTGGGGAAGGAAGATCGAGTATGAAAAACTAATAATTACTCTTTCCCAGCCCTTTTTGTGGAAAATAAATAAATGAGTTTAGCTAGAGGAAAGCCATTAAAACATGATTTCACTCAAAAATGAAAACAAAATTTCTCAAATTTTGGGCAGTAAATGGAAAGTAACCCAATAAATTCTAGCTCAATGGACTTAATCTATTTAATTCTCAGTGTTGGGCTCTCTTCCTTGCAATGTGTAAACGGGCTGACATTTGTTTACTATTTGCCTACAGACCATATCATCTCCTCTAGGCTCTCTTTGGGGGTGATGGCTTTCCAAGACAACAGTATCACTGGTACATTCTTGTCTGCATCTTTAGGTCAAAGATGGGAGACTGAAGACTCTTTGATCTAATTATGCCGGCAGGAATCCCAGGAAGATTCTATTCTTGGACTGCCGTTGCTCACAACTTCTCTGATTGCTGTGATGAAGAGTGGGATGATTCATTTTTTATGAATGGATTATGGATTTTGCCATAGCATGAAGTCAATCTCTCCAAGCATATAAATTATTCTTCTTAAACAATGTATAACTACTATGCCTTAAGAATTATCATTCCATTCACTAGTCTCCCTGGATGGTGAACCCATTCATTAATGTATCCCATGTATTAAATCCAAATCTCTTCATTTTTCCTAAAAAAAAGAATTGTCAAGAGTATTTCTGAAGAGGATTTATTCTTAATGTTCCTTTATTCTCTTCGTTGATATAGAGATACTGACCATGAGGCATTTATTTATTCACGAAGTCTTGTGAATGTTTGGTATCAGAAGTCATAATTAAGTTTAGCTTGGTAGCTTGGCTAAGTTTACTTCTTAAGGTATGTAGGACATATTATATTTTCTAATTACCCATTGATATAAGATAATGTATTTACCAATGAAATCTTGTAATTTCTGGCTTTTGTTTTCATCATTTCTTTCATACTGCCCTATCTTTACCTATTTATTTTGCTTCAGTTGTATTCATGCACTGTTTCATTCATGTCCTCCTTTTCATGAGACAATATTCCTTCTCTTAATCTTTCATCACATTCACACATTACTTTCTCGGTCCACCCCTTCCTCTCATACTCTATCATATATCTGTTTCAGTATTAGACTCTCATTCGTTTTCTTAACATGGCCAAACCAATGAAGCACACTTCTATCGTGTATATTCATTACTGGAGCATCTGAGCCCCATTCTTTCATGCTCCACTCATTCCTAACCCTGTCCATAGTACTTTTGCTGCAAACACTTCTCAGATCCCCATTCCCACTGCACTCAGCCTGTGTTTATGCTAATCCTGGCATACCCAATTTTCGCTTCCTTAGGCAAACATTCATTGCTTGATGTACTCCACGAACCACCTACGAAATTCTATCAGTGAAGTTTTTAGTAATGCAACTCCAGTAAACTAGTAAATGCAACTTGCTGGGAAAAAGAAATATTCATAACATTTTAATGGGGATTGAAATGCTCGATATGCCTCCACTACTTACACAGCCAAGTAGATATACTAGAGATGACCAACTAGTGCAACTGTGTACATTCAGGAGATTGTTGTGTATTTGAAAGATTAAACTACCCTTCGCTTCCTTGTAAAGTTCTGTGTTGAAGTAGTAATAAGAAATTTTCTAATATCCATCAACCATTTCCAGGCCCAGTACCTAATATTTGAGAAAATGAGAGAAGAGGGGTTCGTTGGGGGTGGAGGCGCTGAGGAGGTGAGGTTGACAGTGGAGATACTGGTGCCATCGAGTCAAGTGGGACGCATCATTGGGAAGGGGGGACAGAACGTGAGGGAGTTGCAGAGGATGACGGGTAGTGTGGTGAAGCTGCCCCCTGAGCAGCCTGTGTCATCAGCTGGGGCCTCGGGGCAGGGATCTCCGTCGTCGTCATTGGCACCTAGCCACACGCTAGGAGAAGAAACAACAGTGCACATCATCGGACCTTTTTACTCTGTACAGGTGAGCTCTCCTCTTTGTAGCTGTGAACCACTTCTAGTTTATTGTTACAGTAAAACCTCGTTAATTCTAAATTCAAGGGACCAAAAAAATTGGGACTTTGAATTATCCGAGTTCGAACTAAATGTCCTTTCTGAAAATTAACAAAAAAGATCGTGTATTTTCCAAGTTAATCACCGTACTGCTGTATTTTTTTATAAAAATGCAAAGAATATGCAATAAAATGAGGAGCTATTGGGCTAAATTCTTCACGTTTATCAGATTCAAGTTAAAGTTGGGGAAGTATGCACTTTATCTATTTTATTCTCTGGCTCACTCTTGCTTATGGCATGTAGAAAAATACCCCTTTTGTTCTCATGGGTCCCTCTTCCATAAGATACTTCTGGACCACAATTTTCATTTTTAACCTTTTTAAATTTAATTTTCCATATGATATTCTTTGATTCTACAATTTAAAATTTCCTATTCGAGAATATTTCAACTATTTGTATATCTGTATGCTTATGAATTTCTGCTTTATCGGAAGGTGCAGCCAAAACCTTTGGCAGCCAATTTCCCTTCAGTGTACCCTTAATAGCTGGGTTCAGTGCAATAAGCAAATGTGCTTACCATACCCATGCCATTAATTTACATTTTTTTACCCATTTACCACCCTTGTTGTAATATACCCCAGATTGGTTTCTCTGTGTTGGGCTCTGTGATATGAAGTCTGGTTAAGTATTTTCTTGTTTGGATGCTATATTTCTGTCAGTGGTTAGGTCAACTGGTTTTCAGCTCCACTTTTTAATTCCTAAAGACCGTTTTACACGGCGAATGATCATTCGAATGATCCATAATGCCTCGTGTAATACGGAAAATTAGGCGAATTCTTGGTCATGCACATGATCATGCGAGCAAAATTAGAACATGCTCTATTTTTGATCGCATGATCCGTGAATGATAGCATGATACGAGTGCAGTACGTCCATCTTGGTTGTTTTCTTATTGAATTAACCTCACTTCGCTAAAGCAAACTCATAATAACGTATAATGAAGGCAAGGAAAGCCATATCAATGTATTTGGAAAGAAATATCTCTGTAGGCAGGATGCATTGCACACACTTAGACAGACCTGGAATGGTCATTTGGTTAAAACTATCTTGGAGGTTTTGCAATATGATAACAGAAATCTCATAGGATTAACCTAAATAGATCTGACCAGACCTTGAATTGTTTATTCAGGGCTGCAGTACAATGAGTACCACATATCTGGCCCTATTTTGACTTCAGGATGGACGGAAGAAAAATGTTCGTAATGATATCAACACTACAGCTTTCATCAAAGTTTTAGGCTAAAGACTATGGGAGATACTGCCAAATGCAGAAACACAGGACAGATCTTAGTGCAATGATCTCTCTTTGGACCTGTTTATTGAAATAATCATACTTGTATTCACAGTATATCATTCATTCCTCACCGCCGACTGAATATATCAGGTATTATTTGTAAAAATGCTCAACCCTGAACAAGGTATCGATGGATAAGTGTGTAGCGTGTCCGACTCCCAATGGGAAGAGCGAGTAGCGACAGCCGGTTCGAATCAGCTGAGTGGGGAAAATTTTTGGATCGTTTTCCTATGTTCCTTTGCAAACATTTTTTAACATATCGTTATAAATTCATTATCCAAAGAACTGCGTTTTTTCAAAACGTTTAAAAACTTAAAACATTTCGTCCAGATCGTAATCAGACCTGCTGCAAGCACCACATGTCATTTTATGTAGCAATAATTTCAGTTTGATGTCACCGTGATTTTAATTTATTATAAAATATTGATGGAAACTTTAGCCATATTTAATTGAAAATGATTAAAAGAACACTGTAGGCAGTACGCAAGGCATATGTTTTGGCTGGTGTGAAATAGGCCTAAAACTATCGTGGATGTTTTGTGAGACAAAAATGTGGCTGCTGCAAGGCTGTTTTACACAGTACGTTTGTTTGTACAAACTGGTACAAACTCTTTCGTGAACTCTTGCATGAGGCAAAATGTATTGTGTAAAACAGCAAATTGTATGAACGCATGTGTGAATGTCTCAATCCCTGAATGGAAAATAGAACCTATTCTAATTTTGTTGAGACAAACATACAATCTCACGTACGTACATTTGTACAAAATCTTTCATCGTGTAAAACGGCCTCCATAAACACAGCAGCAGCAGTCGCTAAAATTGTCTCATCACGGTCCATGTTCTATAGCATAACGTCACTCACTAAACTTCTGCAGTTACTCAGTGTTTTAGTGAATAATGTAATTGAATATCCAAGTAGGTATCTATAATATTCATGATCTAAACAAAACTCCATCTGCTCCGTCTGTCAAAACAGCTATGTTGGTTGGAAATCTCCTGTAATCGATATATACAATCGATAGATCTACTGCGCATTCAGTCCACGCAGAAAATTCATTGAATTAATTCGCTGTGTAAAACTGGAACTTTTCAGGTAATCATTGAAATTAATTCGTGAATTAATGCTCGAATGATCATGCGCAAGATCATTCACAGTGTAAAACGGCCTTAACCCTATTAACCCAAAATTTCCAAAGGAATTTTTCTGATCAGGAGATCAATATAAGGTGTATTACGGGGTAAAGCTATGGTTTGAATCAACTGAAATAATGGATCCTCTCAATTCATTTGAGCATCGGCTGCATCAACCCAATGTTGGCTGCGGAGGGCCCCAAAAGGAGGCCCAACTTCTACCCTAATTAATGGAAGCCACCTGGGTTCAAAGTGAAGCCAGGCGAGGGTAGATAAATCAAGATAAGACGAAAGGGTGATCTTCTCGGGCTACACCCATCTCTTTCTCACAGGATGAGTCCCTTGTAGATGAATTTCTTCGTGTTCAGGAATAAGCGGTGAGAGCATTTAATCTTGAGCGAGAGGTCATTGGGCAGTTGTGCCCTGTCAATTGTTAAGACCCTATGGAGTGAGTATATACGTAAGGGCAAATCCTTTTCCGACTGTCGAAGAGACTAGAGATGCGGTTGGTGTTCGAGCATGTCCACAGACTGTGCGTCGGAGGCTGAAATATTCAGGACTTGAGGCGAGGCGTGCAGCTGTGAAGGAAATTCTTACAGATGCTCACAAAGTTGCACGTCTGGAGTTCGCGAGGCGCTATGTGTCTAATAGGACAGAAGCAGTGTGGGCGGTAACATGGTGTCACAAATTCGATGTCGGCGTAATTCGTCTGCTTATGTATCTCAAGCCGATAGATTTACATACCTGCTTTCGGAGCTTGGCTATCGTAATCTCACGATGCAGATAAACACATGCAAACTTGAAAGCTTGACATTTATACTTTCCCGATAGAAAAAGGCTATAAATTCCACTTAAAATAACTAGTTATACAAGAAATTTTTGTTCTAACAGTTTATTTTTCTTTCAAGTTCAAGCTTTTGTCAACTCTTCTGTTGGATTCATCATACAATAATATTTACGCAATGAATTATTCCCTGATGAAGCCGAAAGAAGAGTCAGCTAAATCTTTCATTTCGTAAACATTATGGCGTGATTCCAAAAAATAGCTTTCTTGCGTAATGCAATGATGAAAAACAACTTAAAATTATATGCATTTACTTTCTTTTTGGAATGGTGACTTTTAGCCCTGAAATAACTCAATGTTGTTGCACCCATGATTCTACTATCGTGTCAGAACAGAGATAAATATTTTCCACAAAGTCAATGAAAGCTCGTTAAGATTGCTCAACACCCCGCCAGAAAACGCCGTTTAAGTCTTTTTATTTTACGTGTCATGGCCATTTTAAAGTAGACACTTCCTCCATTTAAGAAAGTATAATGTCTAAAAAGGCTCAATGTATGTTTCTGTCGATTTATTTCCAATAGGAGGCCTACAAGCGAATAAATGCCTAGTTAGACTTGACGAATTTAAGACTTTTTAACGCCTAACGCAGTAACTCATGGACCTAACTGGAAAATTCCCTCGAGTATAACATTCACAAACCCTTCATGTATGAACGCGAAGAGAGTATTACCATGTGTTGATTTTCCGACGCTAGCCTACAGTTTGTAAAACCGTGTCGTCATGCACCTCGATCGTTTAACTATACCCAAAAATAAGTATTTTTCCCTAGTGTTTTCCCCGCGCATTCCACCCTTCATCCCTCATTCCACCTCTAGCTCTCGCCTCCGAGGATGAGAGGTGGGATTGGGACCTGGGGTTATCTGGAAGATATCAAGTTTCATAATCGCATCGCAAACTAGAAAAAAAGATAAAATTTCGTCACGAAACAGCACAAGAATTGAAATAACAACCTGATATGTGAACATAAGGTTTTCATTCAGCTTGTCAACCACCCAGTTGCAGAAGTGGACACGTTTCCCATGGTCTCCATTTCGAATCTCCTGCACCATATTGACTTTGTATGGCTTCAATTTCAGCATCTTGAATATTGGTTGCTACGTCGTCCTGGAAATGTTCAGTGACACGGTGCGGCGTCGGATGGAATGCAATAGACATGCCAATACCAAAGCCACAAGTGCGTGCCTCTGCTCCGGTGTGGTTGATACATCAAAGGGGCACCTAATGTGGTCCCTCTTCTTGAGGTGTTGAACGCTGAAACAATTTTTCTCCTAAAACCTCGTGCAAGAGCTGAACTTGCGTCCTGTGAAGGCGGACACCATGTAGCAAAAATATTTTTTGTATCGTCTTGGAGACTGACTTTCTATTTAAGACAAATACATTGATTATGTTGGCCCTGATATCAGTGGTAAGGTTCTCCATGGTGAATCTAACCCCCGCGACTAACTCTGAACAAGGACCAAAGAGAAATGGAGATGTATGATGTAGAAAATGTGTAAATTTGTTGATGAAGAGAGGTTGCTGATGCTGAAAATAGCACATTCCGTCCTCCTTCCATTGAAAAAAATTGAGAGGGCTTGAAGTGACGCAGAAAAGGTCACAGTGACATAATGACACAATGTTGGTAGAGGTTACACTTGATCAATCACACATACCCTTGTAGGTCAAGGAATGCGTGGAAGGATCTTGGGATCAAACAGTTGACTTGTGCACCTATTAAAACCTATGATTCAACCCATTTGTTACCACGACTTGCTTGCCTACACCTCGTGACCTTTGACCCTGGCGTAACCCATGGAGGTCAAGGGATGACAAGAGAGATCTGAGGACAAGACCATCATTTTGGCACCCTTTTAAACCTAGAATTCCAACGCATTTGTTGCCCCAATTTGGTTGCTGACACCTCGTGATCTTAGCCCCCGCGTAACCCTTAAAGGTCAATGAATGACAAGAGGGATCTGGAGGATATCACCATCTAATTTAGCACCAGTTTAAACCTATGATTCAACACGTTTGTTGCCATGATTTGTTTGCCAACACCCCGTGACCTTTGACCCCTGTAGGTCAGGGTCAACCGTTGTAGGTCAGACAATGCCAGAAGAGACCTTACTATCGACTTGGGCAACTTTTTAAACCTATGATTCGACACTTTTGTGTCCCAAATTCACTCTTTGTCACCCCTGAGACCATAACTGGGCCCTTCCTGAAGTCACGATTTGGATTTCCGAAGGCGAAAGTGGTTTCATCATATTCCCCATGCCCAAAAACCCTCTTAGTAAAAGTTTCGCAAAAAATCTGACTTCCTTGTCTCGAATATTTCAATATTGAAAGCCCATACAGCAAAATTTGGATTTTGGATTGGACCCCCATTCTGGGGTCAAAAGGTCAACTCCCTAAAACTTCACTTATAGTCTACAAAACGCAATTTTTTTCTACCCTGGTGCCAAATTTCTTCAATGTGGCACTAGCGGAAGTTTCTAAAGTTACAGGTCAAAAATGACACACGATGAATGGGACACTCTGGCACATCAATTGCTCAACAATCAGTATACATTTATTGTTCTGTGGCATTGCCCTTCATAGATAAAAAATAGATAAGATTTTTATTCTTGATTTAAAATTTTTATTTCAAGAAAGTTGAAAATTGTAATCGTATTACTTTCCTAGAGAAGAAAATCAATGCTGATATTATGTGTCGATGTCTGTTTTTTTTTTTTCAATTGTTTTGAGCTTTCTCCTCCGCCTTCAAACTAAGGTAATTTAAGTTAATAACAGTAGTTAATACTAAGTCATAATTTTCCACTAACGGCAGGTAACGTTACATAACTGAAACAATGTCAGTTTTCACTTCAGGAAAGCAATCGAAACTTGTCTCAGGAATAAAAAAAACATCCTCTTTCCCTTGCCCGTAAGCTTCCGCTCCTCAGCATCTATGAGGCTTGGTTTCGCCGGCACAACTAACCGCTGGGTTTCCCGACCTCCGCGAACGACAGTCCGATGAGACCACAATCAGCAGTGGATGGCCCATGAGTGTTCCTCGAAAAGTGGTTCAGTTATATAATCTCTTAGTAATTTGTAAAACTGGGGTTCCTTAAAGTCGGTGCCTACACCTGCAGGGTTGGCGAGCGAGATGGAGAGGCACGACGACGGTGGTCTGCATTAGGAAGGGCTGTGTCATCCCTAGGGTAGTGTGACAGGTGACGCTGCACTGTGCCCAGCACCTATGGGGCCCCACTCGGGCTTGAATCTTTCAGACGGCGCGGGGAAACCCACCTATTACCCGAAATTACCTACTACCCAGCGCACGTATAAACTTCTTGAAACTATTTGCCAGTTCGTCGGTTAATTTCCTTCGTTCCATGATATATGCTTGAAAGATGATACTATATCAATAATGGAATACAAATTTATGGGGGCCCTCGACTTTCGTTTGCTCAGGACCCCTCAATCTCCAGGGACGGCCCTGACGAAGGGCATTCGTAAGTTATTTCGGCAAAAGAAAACGCTTTACCCCGCCGCGCCAGTGAGCTTCGAGCCCCCTTTAACATGGGGCCTTGGCTTCTCCAGCTCGTTTCATTCGGGTGCTCCTGCTTAGGAGATTGTCTGTCCGACGCGATAGCATTAGGCAGTCAAGTGGGGCGACAGTGTTGTCACATCAAGGATTTAAATAGCCAATAAAAGTTGTAGTTTCAGGCTTAATTTTATGGAATAACATCATAAATGAAAATGACTGGCAATTTTCCACAAGAATATATTTAAAAAAACGACCGGTTTCAGTGTACAACACCATCATCAGGTGGTGATGATGGTGTTGTACACTGAAACCGGTGGTTTTTTAAATATATTCTTGTGGAAAATTGCCAGTCATTTTCATTTATTTAAATAGCCAGTTGTGTGGGTTGCGTCGGGAAGTGGTACGATTTTTTTACAAGTAGATGTACCTAATTTCTTGGAATAAGGAAGCTTGTTGCCACTGTTTTTTGGAGCCTTGTTATATGCCGTTAACCCTCAACATAGTGAATGGGAATATTATTATAATATTTCCATGAACAGGAAAATTATTTTATTTCCATAAAACTCCGAACTCAATTTTTTTTTTCCTCTTTGGGCGTATATATGAAGAATAGATTTTATGAAGGGGTGTGTGTGCCAAGCTGTGGCGGCTTGTACCACCGGTGGTACACGACAGCCTTGAAGCTGATTTCCCCTGCTCCACCGGTGGGTCACGACGCCTGTTAGGAGAGACTGCCATGACCCACCGGTGGTGCATGCCATCGCGAATGTGTTAAAGACGGGCGTTCGTCACACTTTCACGAGTTAACAGTGAAGATAGGAATTGTCACCGGCCTGCACTTCTGTTTACTGACAAAAGTGAAACGAAATGCGCAACAACGCTCCTCTGCTCATTGGACGGTATAATCAATTCACATATGCGTATATTATTACGTTTAAGTTGAAAATAGGCTGATTTGTTGCGTTCGTGTGATAATAATCATAATTTTAATGGATAAAAATGGGATATTTCACAAATAAAAACATGAAAAGATATTTTAATGCCATTTCCTACTAATTTTTTGTATTCATAACCTCATTTCGCATATTTCTTAATTTTGCAGATATTTTGCTTTTATCCCTAATTTTCACAAAAAAATTGCATTTATCGCATCATGCAATTTTTTCCGGTCTTTAATTATAGAAATTCACTGCTTTACACAATGCAATTTTTAATGCACATCCATACATACATCACATATTGCATTAAAATGCCTTGTGAAACACGGCATTAAGAAGTTGTGACATTGTGGAATATTTCCATAATTCCTTGAACATATCTTTGTCATTTATTTTATATTATACGGATTTATTTTTCAACAAGAATGAACAGCTGATTTTGGCTGCTAAGAAGTCATCGGATACAGTGTGTGATACCTGATGATGGCTTTAAAGCTGAAATAGTTTGTTCGGTCTTATTGAAAAATAAATTTGCAGAAAACTGCAGTTGTATTCATTGAATAAAAATCACATAATGGTTAACCTGACTTTATAAAACTGGACTGTTGGTTTTTTTTAGAATGATTCAATTGATAATATGTGGTAGTGTGAGAATTCAATGCTATGAAGTTAAATAAAAAATAAGAATAAAACTACTTGCATACCAGTGAATGCCAGTATATTTTTTCTTATTAAAAAAATTGCTGTATTTCCTGGCTCATAGACGCACCTACCTGTTAGATGCATTGTGGTTTTTTTCGTCAGATTTTACAAGATAAAAGTAATATCATTAGCTACTTATTGGAAGAAAATTGGATTTAACTTCCAGATATAGCAACTGTATTTAATCTATGTATGTATGTAACTGTATGCAATCCCTGGAATGCATGATTGAGAGTCCTTCTTTGGCTTGCTGCTGCAGTGCAGTCTTAGGTGAGAGTAGAGAAATGGGCACTTCCAATGAACAATTCAAATTGGTTGCATGATAACATAGGTTTACCTTCAGGCCAATTTCAGAATGCATTTTGGGGAAGTGTCTTATAGGCTGGGAAATGCAGTACATGAGAAACCCCACTTTCGATTCTTTTTTATATGACTTTGCAAGTGTTCTCATGTGTTTTGTTTTCCCTCAATTCCAGTCGGCCCAGAGGCGCATTCGAGCGATGGTGATGCAGGCGCAGCCGTCTGGGGGCCCGCGCCGAGGAGGTGGGGACCGCATGGGCCAGGAGAGGGGAGGCAGCGGGGGGAGCAGCAGTGGGGGTGGATCGACGGGAGGAGGCGGCGGTGGCGGCAGGAGAGGAGGTGGAGCGGGCGACCCATCGGCCAACATCTCGCCCCCTGGCCCGATGCAGCAGCAGTAGGGGATGGCCAGCAATGCAAAGAGCGGGAGAGAGAGATGATGTGCGAGCGAGAGAGAGGCGGTGCTTATGGGCGGGTAGCGTGGACGGAGAGTTGCGTCGTGTGTGGGTTATGCCGAATGGGACAATGGAGGAGGGCGGTGTGTTGACACGTGGAAGAGTGCACGCGCGCGGCTCCCGCTCAGGGCAGGAGATGCAACCTACATACCTCACCCCCACACCATACCAAAGAGAGGAAAATAACGTCTCTATCTTACCATGTGTAATGAACCAATGGCCAAGTATGTTGATAGTGGCTGGAGAAAAAAAGGAAATTATGCTCTGCCTCAGGCCTCTGTGATTAAAGGTGTGTCTCAAGAGGATTAACCCAGGGGTTCTGAAGGCAGGGCAACTGGTGGGGATAGTATAAATATATATATATATAAGAAATATATATGGAGCTCTTTTAAATGTGTGTGTGTGGGTATAGTTGTCTTATACGTACACATATACATTTATATTTACATATTTTCTTTTTCTGTTACATTTGAGTGGAGTGTATGGATTGTCGGTGTTTTGAAGTAGTAGAAAAAGGATTCCAAATGGACAAAGAAGAAAATATGTAAGCTGTATTGGAGGTGGGACTAAAGAGGGAAGAGTTTTGTTAGTCACGCTATGGCTTCTCTCTTTCTCTCTCCTCCACTACTCAATTCAGGGATTTACCATGAATTTTTATATGCATATAAAACAAAAAAGTGATCTTGTAGCTTTGTGTGTTGGTGAGACTAGTTTCTTTGTTTATCGGGAAGGGATAGTATGCGGGTAGGCCATTGAGTTTGCCTTGATTGTTTTTTTTTTTTTTAAGATAAAAAAAATGCAAGTGATTACCTGGAGCATGCATTATATGATGAGTGTCGAGTCTGTGCAAGGCTAAGTCATGTGAGTGCGTGGGAGAGAGAGCGTGTGTGATTTTGGCTGTTGGCTGTGCGTGTATGAGTGTGTATGTGTGTGAAAGTTGTGGAGTCGTGCTCGCACGGAGGCATGGTGCTGCTGCCGGGGGAGGAGGGGAGGGATGGCTTTGGGGAGGGGGGGGTAGTTGGGGGTGGAAAGGGGAGGGGTAGTAGAGAGAGAGAGAGAGAGTTTTCAAGTACCGAATGTAAAAAAGGAGCAGGAGTGCCAATAAAACGTGAAGATGGAGTGGAGAGAGAAGGTGCGGGGAGGACAGGATGATTCTGTGGGGGTTTGGAAGGTCTGCTGCTGTTTTTGGTGATGGGCAGTGCGGAATGTTTGATTGGAGGGTAGGGGAATGGTCTTTGGGAGGGGACGAAAGAGTACGAGGAGAGCCGATTTAAGAGACCGCAGAGCAGCTGAGGGGAGGGGGGAGAGTTTCGTCGGCTTGGGGGAAGGAGGTGGGCATCTTCCTAGGTGTCGGCTACTACTTCTGATGATGCTTTCCTCCTTGGTCCTGCCTCCTCCCCCCTCCTTGTTAATTTATGGGCGCTGTTGTTCGCTGCCTCTATCTCAAAATGCTTCGTTTTTTTGAGAGACTAATGTTGGTGGTTATTAATGGTTTTGTGATAAGACTGCTGATGCTGGTGTCCCTGCGAAAAAAATATCCCTCCGTCCCTTGCCGGCAAATGGCTGGCCCCCCTCCTATGTTCCCATGTTCGTCCACTTTGGGGGCCGAAGCTCGGAAGTTGGGCTCCTCTGGGTGCATGTGGATGGATATGCTCGAAGTGCCATTTGGTTTAAGGAAGGCTGGGATGGGTGGTGCCCATCCTAGTGTGTCACTGGCCATCTGGAAAGGAAATAGTGGAAGAATTATGTGTATGTATGTCTAGTGACGTCCACCGAGGAAGCAAAAATTATAAAAAAATAGAAACATGAAGGGGAAAAAGATTCTCTTTGAGAGAAAGTCAATGTGTATTTAAAACTTTATATTATATAAATTTTTTAAATGGAGGGACGTGCCGAGAATGTCGGACGGCGATAGATACCAAAAGTATTTTCGCAGCCTCTTAAATCTAAATGAATTTAACAAAAATGATCTAGTAAGATTGGGTGATAAACTAAAGACTTAAAAAATGGTTAGGGAGAATAGGGAAATCGCGAGGATATAGGAGAAAAATTTAAAAGGAAGGAATGAGAGCGATTATGATGAAATGATGTGATGGAGGAGGGAAGCGTATGGAATCAGGGCAAAAGCCATCCGACTCCGACGAGGTTTTGCTGGGGGGAGTTAAGTTTGGAGGTACAGTGCGCCGTTACCATCTTACTGTAACTCCCACCAGTTTGGAGGAGACCCTGGCATTTAGTTAGTACAAAAAAGTTAAATTACAATTTAAGGACCATTGTTGTTGCTAATATATCGTGGTCTTTTTTGTACACAAAGTTATAAAAGTTTATTTTTGATACATTGTTGGGAGAAACTCTTTTTTGTTAGACTTTTAAAAAAAAGTACATTTAAAACATGGCAGTATTTTGCTATGGTGAAAATGGAGAAAACTTGATAAAATATGAGGGGAGCTAGTAACGCAGCACATCCATACTCTGGCAAAATTATCCGTAGAGTCAAAAACTAACAGAGCTATTGTACACATGGGTAGTACAGAAACAGAAAAATGCAAAGAATGGATTTGACATCTAACTTCCCATCATGTGCATGCAGAAAACAGAGCCTCACATTTTCAATTTCTTCTTTTATTTTCATTTAATTCTTAAATGAAGGTTCTTTTTCATTTGATGATTTAAATTATTGAAATTCACAACGTGAAATTGAACTTCTAAAACTGTTCATTTCTAATTGAGATTCCCTTTCATCTCATAAGCAAACTACAAAGGTACTACATTAACTGGTAAATAAGAATAGATATTCTTGAGGATGCCTCCAATGAAAATTTTAGAGCAAAACACATTTGACATATTCAAAGCATTGATATATCTCTCTAAAGTAGATATCACTCAACTTGTGGTTGAACAAAGTACAAAGTACTTTGCTGATATTAGCAAAAAAAGCCAAGGTGGATGCTAACTATACTACAGTGAAACTAACGGGGGACACTTAGTGCATACTTGAATGGTCACTTCTATATGTATATAAACACCCACACCATACCAATATGACATACATTTTCCTTAAACATGAATTTTCCTTGATTGGAACACAGGGATTGCAGCTTAGTTGACCATTGAGGTTAGACCATAAGCTACCCAATGAAATCATATCTTTCAATCCATTTTGGGATGTGCAGTAACATAGCGATAGCAAGTGGTTTAAAGATATCACTTTTCAATTCCCAACTTCAGTGGAGTGGTGGTGCAGGGTCCTTGTAAAACAAGTAATAGTTTCACCCTTGCAGGAAAAAAATAACAAATTTTGTCACCAGATCCACGTTTGACCGTAACTAAAAAAAAATGGAGATGTTGCAATTCTGTCTCATATAGAAAGCTTTTTTTTTATACATGTTCCACTAAATAAAGTTGTGCATAATGCATCTACCGCAAATGCTGGATTAACGATTGCTCTTAATGGTAGCCGTTGATGGTTATCTACGGGTCACAGACTTGGGTACAACTTTTGTAAACTTCATGCGGTGTACTGGGCATTTTTATATGTGTAAAAAGAACCTGTTTTTAAGTGCAATGCCCTTAGGTTTGAATCTATTTTCTTTCCTTTGAAGTGTACTTCAGTGTACTCTTAATTAGCCGTACTGTATTAGTCATGTAGTGGATCTATGTGGTTTTCACATACTTCACACTCGCAACAGATCACACTCACTAATTACATGCTTGTAATTTGGAGATATGTCTGGGAAACCGCAAAACAAAAATGGGGGGATAAGGTGCATCTTATCCTCGATTTGTCCACAATTGATACCTAATATTGTATAAGCCTAAACACTTATATCTATAATATATACTATATGAGATGTTATATAAACAGTATTTTTGTTGATTTGACTCAGGATTAATTTTCAACGGACCTCAGGATATTTTTTACACTGCTTCATGTGCCATGCCTTTTCTTTTGGCATTTTTGAGCAATGACTTTGTATCAAATATTAATGCCTTACCTCCAGTTTGTTAATTGCATTTTCCCTCCGAAACTCCTCACTCAGCAAGCAATTAGTAAAAAAAATGGTAGTGATTACATTGATACGTACCAAAAAAAACATTAATTAGCATTGTCATTACAAATTTAATGTTTTGAAGAAAAATCTTTCATCACATATTCATGAGTCAGTTTGATAATTGGGAGAAAACTTTTTCAGTGCATGGAAAAAGCATTTTCCTCGGGTTTATAATGACTAATAGCTGCTCACTTTTCATCCAAAATCTCATTGACCAATCACCGTTGTAATACCTAGCTAAGTGGTTCTTTAATGGAGCCAAATTCTGAATCCAGAAGGGAGAAAAAAAAATATTTAGATCTCACACGTGAAAGAAAGCCTTAAATAGTAGAACTTTCTATACTCCTGTGTCTAAGAAGTTTAGTCCCTCAAGCCATTATCATATCTTCAGGGAATAGGTTCTATACTGGGTGACTTCATTTTTGGGGCAAAATATATGATTTAAGTGGTATAAATACATGACCGTTATTTGTGCATAAATATTAGAACAGCCATCGTGACACTGTTCCTCCCAGATCAATATATAAATATAAAATATATATATTATATGAACTCTTACATAGTGTACAGTTTTATGCAGTACCATGCATAACGCTCTGGGGTTGCACTGGTGGTGGTGGTAGGGGGCAGCGCAGGTACAGCTAAAAAAGGCAAGCTAAGAGAGAGAAGGGATTGGAGGGGATGGGAGTGAACTTGTACGGTGCTTGTCCCCTGCCCGCACCCCTTATGCGCCCTTATTGTTGTGGAGGGGATGCCTTTTCCCTCCCTCGCTCGACATACACCCTGTCCAATGATTTGGGTTGGCCACTAAGCCTCACGCGCTGCATTAGCTGTTGCTATGGCAGCACATGCAGGTAAACAATTGATTTGCCACCCACGCAAACCCACTACCTCATAAATACTTGTTGTTCTTCTTGTGTTGAGAGATAGATTACTAAAGTTTGACAGATGGGGAAGATGACTAGAGGTAAAAAAAATAGGTGAAAAATTGTAAAAAAAATCTTCATAAAACAAAAAATGGTGAATTGATACAAGAAATATATGTATGCCTAAATAGCCACATGAACTAAAGATAGCTTCTTTTTTTTAAAAAAAAAGGAATGATATGTATGTCACTTCAAAGGAAAAAAGTATTAACCATAGCATTCTTCTTTTTATTACCTGTGAAGAAAAACAGTTGCCTGGGAGGGTGTGACAATGTTAAAGTTTTAAAGGAGTTAAAAAAAGCACATACATTACACAGGTTCAGAGGCTATCTTCTTTATATAATTATAATAAAATAGTTGATTCAATGAGAAAATGCAGTATGGACACACTAAAACATTCACTAATTTGATTGCTGAGATGCACGAGTGTTTCATTGGATACTTTAAACCTTGAGGGTAAATGTTGTGGGTTGCGTATGTCACACTACAGATATATCTTCGCTCCCCATTTAATTATCATCTGAGAAACCAGTGCTGTCAAGTGCTATATTCTGTGTGCTACTGCTGTATCTTGTCAATTTTTAAGTTGTCCACATGTTTATGTTAAATACTTTTCAAATATGGGGTTTTTGTATTCCTTGCATTCAACTTGCCAGTTCAATTTTGTTCATTCTTCAATGTTAACTGGTGTCATTTATTAGTTGCAATATAATAATTGTTGGTTGATAAGATAATCAGTGCATGCAAACTGTTCTGATCTATTTCTAAGTATTGTATAGAAGATAATTTGTTTATTATAGGCCGATGAAAAATGTACAGATAAATGAAACACAACAACTTTAATATACACTCACTCCAAACTATGATAATATTAATTAATGAGTATGGTTGTTGGTGTCATAACAGGTACAAACTTGTACAAATTGTTCTCAGGTACATATTAATAAAATGAATCTTTTCCTCAGAATTAGTGAGATTTGCATAGTGGTCAAAGAGGAATGCCAAATTTTAAAACATAACCTTGTTATTTGGAGAAAATCTTATCATGGTGACCAAATAAGTGAAGAGGAGAGCTGGCCGGAAGGAAAAATGGCTTCATCCTTACTGAACTTTGAAAAACACTTTATTTTTTGCTGAGACATACAAGCCTAGTCTTTTTAATCTTTCTGTTTGTGAGTCATTTGAAATTTATTGTTGTCAGGTTTCTTTTTTACTGACCATCATTAGAAATTCTTTGACCAGGGTAGGTTCTTAAAAGAATATCAATTTTCTAAAGTATACTTTGATAACTGTTATGATGCTAACCCTTAAATTACCCTAAGATACTGAACAAAATGGCTGACAGTTGTATTGATGGTACTATAATAGGTAAATCATAATTGAAGGAAAGCTTTGTAAGAACAACTATTCTGCAATTGGAGAGTAGCTGTAAAAAGATTGTTTCTGTGTTGTAAAATGCCTCAATTATTTTGTAGATTGTAAAATCAGTCATCTGGATATTGCTGATGATTATAAATTTAAATTTTGTTTCCAAGTTAAATATGTTCCCTTTTTCATGTTAATGTACAAAGAGAAAAGTACACCAACCTGCCAAATACAGCTATGTAACCCTACTGCCGACTGGAGTGAAGGAATTATACTTAGCTTGGCATTTGGGTCCAATGGGTATCTGTGAATGAGGAGGGTGGAGTTGATTGGGTGTGGCATGTGCCGATTATGCCAAGTTGGGCACGCAATACAAGTGCCCTCCTTCCCTCAGGAATTCATACCCTCTTGCTTGAAAAGTGTCACTGTTGCCGTTCACCTGCTCTTACTTCCCCTCAAGTAAGAGGTACAATGTCTTGTACAGAATATGTGAGGCAGGTTTGGGTATTCCAACTAGCTATTATTTGTGTAATTTTCTAGCAGGGTGATCTTTGCTGCATTGATTGTTTTTTCAAATGTTATGTGCATGCAGTTGTGGTTATTGTTGGATGGGTAACACTCCTCGTGCATTGATTAATTGTTTTTTTATAGAGTTAAGGAGTTAATTTTTTGCCGACAAAGGAACTGAGTTGTTGGTCATGAGTTCCCATGAGGTGAAGTTCAGGTTCCCATGAAATAGTTTGTACATTTGAATTTTTCTCTAAAAGTGTTGCATGTTGATTTCTCTGGCAAGGAGAATGCTCTCCTGATTCCATTCAGTTTCTAAATCGTGTGTGGAGTTAATTTTTCCTGAGTGTTTTGAATGCTCCCTCATGAACTTATGGGCATTATATTATATTTATATCTCGGTTTCAAAGCAGCAGTTACTTGAAATGCATGCTGATGTTTTGTTATGCCATCCAACAATAGCTCATCTGTGTGGAGTCCTCAAAGATTCTGATTTATTGCCCTTGAAAAATTTTGCATGCAGTTATATAAAAAAATGAATTTTCAAATGGGTGGAGAATTTCTCTTGTTGCTTACTACAGATTTTTTTGTTCACGGTGAAATATTCTTTGAAGTGTGCGAGTGTATGCATCTTTAATTTGTTTTTCTCTCTTCTCTAATCTGTGACAAGAACATACACAAATCTGCACTTGCTACCTCAAATTTTTTGCTATTAAAAATCCTTTGAATTTTTGGGTCCTTTTTGATGTATTAAAAAACCTACTGCGTGTGGGTTGTGACCTGCCCTGCAGGTGCTTAATCCAAAACTACCTCTCCCTTTTCTAGCTGCCCCAGTAAGCCTGCTGCATGTCGCAGCCATCATAAATCAATGTCTTGAGGGCCTTTTATTTTGTCAATTGTGCTGTGTTTTCAAACCAGTGTTTGCTATGCATTTCATGGGGGAGCATATTACTTGATTTTTGTCCATTGTGCATATTTTTTCATTGGTGACAGATTTTAGTTGACCTCTTCAGTTACGTATAATAATTGTAAATGTTTGGTCATTAGTTTTTGTCTACTCTATACAGATGTAGCAGGCTTAAGTGGGGAGTATGCGGACAAGCTATTTAAAATCAATATAATTATAACATTAGCAGCTAATTTATTTTCAACCTTATCAAATTTTAGGATCTATGCAATTATCTAATCACTGTTGTTGACAATTTTGCCATTGCTGCTTTTTCCCTTTCGCTCAGAGTGCTTAGCCCAGGTCTATAGAGAAATTAAATTTGACCTTGACAGTATAAATAACTAGCACATAGCAACTTCCTCACTTTCTTTTGTAAAAAAAGTGCTTATAATGATTCTGGTCCAAAGCATGCATTCTCCTTTTTCTACCATGGAATTAAATTATTCTAGTTAAATATTCCTCGTACCTTTTATTGATGTACAATCCACTGTCCTTGAATTGATTGCACTAGTGATGAATTCAGAATTTTTGTGCATTGTTTTTAGCTGATTTATTTCATGCTGCAGATAAATTTCAGGGAAATTCATGTTGCACTGAGATCTTTAAGTGAGTCAAAATGGATGTCTGAGTGTAGATTTGAGTAAATCATAGCATAATGAAATATGTGTGTGGTTAAGATGATGGCTAAGGAAAGGACGCAAGACTTGTGTCCAGTTGGGCCCCTTGTTGGTTTCATGGCAATCAATTTTCCCTTATTTCTGTCCACAGCTGAGTCAACTTAGTGGGTGAAATGAATTAGGTTTATACCCTTCAACCCCCTCCCCCCCTCTTACCCCCAAAAAACACTGGTATTGACCATGGCTCCTGGATCTATAATGAAATATTCACCGAGGTTATTTGTGATTAAGTTAAAACATTGTTGCTATAATTTTCTCGTTAACTTTGGCTGAATGGTCAATGTTTCTAAAAGTTTCTCCATAAGTTGTATTTTACTTCTCGATCTCCTATTTAGGAAATCTCCACTGAATCTCTGTGGAGATAGTAAATGCAAATTCAGTTTTTACAGAGATTATTCCACAAACCATAAGTGATCCCTTTAGTGAAACTTATCTTGTAAAAAAGTTATTCCTGTTATTTGCCATCCAGATTTTAGATCTTTATTGGAAAGGACTTTTAAAGGCTAAAAAATTTTTATTGCAAAGTTTATTTGGCGGTCGTAAATGTTTTGCCCGTAGTATTTTAGTTAGCATATTGAATGCTCGGGCCTTGATTCAAATTTATATGTTTTAAGAAATTGCATGAGTCAGTGACAGTGAACCATGCCCTGAAACATTTTTACCTACACACTCAAGAAGTATACTTTATAGTGCTTGAAAATTGATGGCAGTGTGTATTAAGGATCATATCTTGTGTGTTAATATTGGAAGTCATTCTTGAGGATTTGTGCTCATAAATTGTATGTGAAATGTTTTTAGAAACCTATGATGGAATCAGAATCAAGAATCTGGAATTATTAAGATTAACTGATCTTAGGGAATCTACCTAATCTTGATTCCTGTGTGAACTCCTGCCTGATCATCATCATCTACTGGTGCCCCATGCATCACTCACCATAAATGTTCTTAGCTCTTACTTAAGTTCATAAAGTCGAAATTTGCAGAAACCAGTTCATTGATTTCATCCAAGAAATTGGCTGTATAATAGCCACTGAGGATGCAAAGAAATATTGGGTAGTTTTACCACAGAGTAAAGAGTTCTTACTCAATGGTTTTACCCTCCAGTTAATATTTTCCACATTATAGTAGTCACAAGTACAGTAGTAGGAAACATTGGTGTGTCACATTTTGAGTTGTGGGATGGTATTTAATGTAAATTTCTGTTTTGTGGAGGTAAACAGTTAACTGTGAGGCATGAGACTCCTTCGAATTCGAGGATTTGAAGTGTTAGTGCAATGAGATGTTAATTTCTCCAGCATTGAAAAATTTATGCTGTTAACAAAACAGTTCTGCAATCAACAGAAATAAGTAATGGAAATTGATTCATGGATTCTGCTTAATACCTGCCTCTGAAGATTTTTTTTGTACCAAGTATCTATGTAGGTAGGTGTTCGATTCTTTATTAGACACTTAACTAATTTCTTTTGCATAAGGGAAGGGCAATTGGCCTAATATCAGTACCAGAAACCAAGCATTAATTATATGGAAATACAAGGCAAGTTTGTATCATCCCATATGGCAGTGAGTTTGACGAAATAATTAAGCAGTTTTCAAGAAACTTCAATTAGATGACCAATACATATTTTAATATCGGTATGAACTAAATGTAATAATTGTTTAGAGTCAGTTCTGAAATGTTCATTACTTTTTGCTGGGTCCATTGCTTCTAGTATCTTAGATGACTGGCTGTTCGTAGGAATGACATTTTTTTACTTGAGGGAAAAATTATGATGTGAGGAGGTTTGTGTAGTGGCTCGGGAGTATTGACCTATAGTTCTGAGGGCCTGGGTTTGAATCCCAGCTGTAATTTTTATTTGGAATACCAATTGTAATTGGGTGCAATACAGGAGGACATGTTATTCAAATTGGATGGGAGATTAAACTGTGGGTCTCGTGGCACCTTTAGTCTCCCAGAGGTTAATGTTAATGTCAGTTTCCTCCTGACACTCCCCAAAGAATCCTCACTTGCAATTCAAGCAACTTGTCCTTAATGGTGCAAATGAACTTAGCTGTCTGTTCTCCGGAAATAATCAACTAGCCAGAAATGATAGGATGTATGTAAAATAATATTTAGCCTATTGCTTGCAAAAGAAGAGGTAATGCAGCCAGTTGTAGTTGGCAGAGGCGTACGGAAGGGGGAGGGGAGGTTTAGAGTTTAAACCCCCCCAAAAACATGTTTACCTATATTGGTTTTAGCTCGTTTACCAATTTAGCATTTAGAATTTTACTTATTGTGCTGAAAAATATAGTTGAATTATCTTCACGAAAAGAGAATGTTAATTTAATTATTGTTTTAATGAATAATATTCTATATATTATTTTATGACGATGCACAAATATTAATGGAAACCCCCCTTCCCCCCAGAAGTCAATCCTGCATACACAAGGTAACAAAGTTACATTGCTATTCTTTCAAAGAAGGTATGTGCATTTCTCTATTGCAGTTATCTCGTTATAATTTCAAGCACACTTGGTAATGTCGAATGGAAACTTCTGATGATAGTGGCCTAGTGAATTTTGAAATCCTTGTTTTGTAGAAGTTTTATTATTGTGGCTAAGGACTATGTTGGAGATGAACTAATGCATGTTTTACGTTATCTCGGTGAGGCCAATAGTGAAGTTTATTGTTGAAAGGATGGGAAAATGGTTGTACTTCTTGAGGTTCTCGCTGATTCATTTTGAAGCTATTCCATGTTAATGATATGGGATGAGTTCAGGGTATCATAATGACTCAAATTATGGGTCAGTTGACCCAAAGTTTTTAAATATTGGCTTGATTTAAGGAAGTCACTGTACAGGAGTGGATAGCACTCTCACGAAGTTTTATGGCAGTGTTACGTGCATGAGGGCTAAAATCTCATAATGTGAAACCACTCAAAATGCAAGAATAATGTAACTTTTCAGTGTCCTCGGTATTTATTATCAGTGTTGAAAATTTTTCGAAATATGGCATCTCAAATATCAAATTTTGTGTGGGATGCCAGCAGTAGCTGTGTTGGAATTGATTTCATATGCTATCTGTGATAGGAAAACTTGTTTAAATGCCTAACAAACGGTGGGATAGATAGTGGGATAACGGTAAGTAGCCATTTTTGTGAGAGGGTGATCATGTGATTGGTGCATTAATAATTGCAGAAAAAGGTTTCCTTGATCTGCCTACAGATTTTTTTTTGTGTTGTACCAAAAATTACTGAGGCAATATAGTTGTTTTAAATGTGTTAGGAGAAATTGGGTGCCAAATGGACTGGGGTAATTTTGTTGTTGTTTAAGGTATGGTACTGGCAGCTCCCATGATACATACCATGACCAGGATTCTTAAGCTACTGCTACACAGAAATTTGGCTTCCATACTTAAAAGCCAAGATAGTATGTACTTTTTTATTTTTTTTCAATGATCATAGATGAAATAGAGTAAATGATTGCGTATCTACACAGGTTTACATGCCAAAGAAACTTCATATTACAATTGCTTCTCTTGCCCTCAATTTACTTTCCAGTTTCTTTCATGTTGTTGAATTTTAGACTTGAAGTTATTATAATGCAGTGATGATTTTTCCGGAAGTAGGTACCCCGTAATTGAAAATGCTGATATTTTGCACAAAGGCTTAAATGGCATGTGGAACATTAAGGCTGTATTCTCAGGTTTCCACTGCATGGATTCTTGCTGACAGCCTCCGGCCTGATAACAGTTTTGCTAGCTGGCATGCTGAAAAAACTTCTCAACAATGAACTTCTCTTTAGCTTTTCCCTTGTTCAGGGGTCGATGTTCCTTATTTTCTTTTTCCACTCCTTTCTGTCCCTCATATCCTCTGCACTCAGTCTCTTCTCCCACGAGTCTTCAGCTGTTCAATCCTTTCACCTTCTCCTTGGTCTTCCTCTGGACTTCCAGGTCGAGCATCCTTTTTGCACCATGCCTCTCCTCCCTTCTCATCAAATGGCCATACCAGCGTAGCCAACTTTCCTGTGCAATCTTTGATGCCTCTGCCACTTAACAATGAACTACACTGTGGAAACCTGAGAATGTAGCCTCAATGCTGAGATCATATTTATTGGACCAGACGTCCACCTTTAAGGTAGGGGTGGATTATGGGACGCCCCCCTGTATTCCGGGGAAAATAAAAAAATTGTTATCATAAGGTATTTCAGCCCCTTGGAAAGTAACATTACAACCAACCCCCTCCCCCCAAAAAAAACGACCCCTGCTTCAAGGGAGTTCTATTTTTTCTAGGGTCGATACTTGTGGTTTGAAAACTAACGACTGGACCTTAGGTACGTAACCTTGGTTACGTATGCGTAAGTGCGATTGTCCTTGCTACCGGAAGTGCCTGCTGCTATAATTATTGGTATTTCTTTGTGCTTTGCATGCAGCCTCTGATTTTTCACGCGTTAACCCTTGTAAGTTCTTTTCCTGCAATATTTACAAAGAGAGTAAAATCTTGCACTTCAGTCCGTCTAAAAGATAACCGCTAGGAAAGCGATTGTTATTCGATTTCAAAACATTAGTGCGCTCCCCGGAGTGAGACAAAGGTCATTCAAGCGCACCTTTCTTCCGACTTCAGCGAGACATCCTGGGCCAGACTAATTGAATTGAGGCCTGGGCATTTGAATGTGGTAATTTGTACTCGGTTCGGCTTGCTTCACTCGTCAGCGACGGCGAAAATCGCCGATTGCGCTCTTCTCGGCGTCGTTTCAACTGGATTTGAACATGTCGCAGAGCAGGCGTTCGATGGGAACGTCCCCGACCGTCTTCCGGAAGAATAGTTCCTCCAGTGATCGCCGGCTGACGGAGCCCAGCGAGGGCAGAAGCAGCAGGAGACGCCCCAGCCTTGCCGAATGCGATGCGACCAGTGTGGTGGTGGGGTGGTAGAACTCTGGCACCTCAATCCGGAAAGCCCTTGCTCTGCTGGCCACCGCTGCCGTGTGTCGTTGGTTGGCGGCGGCTCCGTTGCAGTACTCGAGAAGCATTATGTGGGTTTGCTCCTGAAGTGATTCTACTTGCTTGGAGTTGCGAAGTCCTCGCGTATCTGTTTGGTGGAAATGAATAATTAATGCCATATAATATCACTACTTAAAGTTTCAGGCCCCACTTTAGGGGGTGCCCAATTTAGTTTTGAAACCCTGACATTTTTTTTAATGTACCCTAAAGGAATCATTGGTTATTAAATTTAAGTACATACAAAATGAAATATTCGCAGATTGGTCGCGAAAGAGAGAGTAAAAACTTGACAAGTGGGTTAAAAAGGAAATAGATATTGTTTTCTTTTGTCTCCCTCATGCTACGGCAGTTTTAATAGTAACGTGATGAACAAGATAGTTAAGTAAATTAGTTCATTCGAAAGTTACGTAAGGATTTTGACTGGGGAGACTGTCGACAATTGGCATTGCCTGAGCGAAAACATTTTCTAGGGTTGACAACGCCTAAATGATAGTCTCGCAGATGAAGTGCTATCTAAGATAATTACCACTTCCAATTTGTATACTTCAAGTTAAGTATCGTTCTCTGACGGGTCCTTCATGCCGTGTGAAACTTAACATATTGTTCGAGACATGATCAGGGAGCGATTGTAGAAGCGGTTACCT
The DNA here is from genome assembly GCA_963573305.1 of Pyrrhosoma nymphula. Lineage (NCBI taxonomy): Eukaryota > Metazoa > Arthropoda > Insecta > Odonata > Coenagrionidae > Pyrrhosoma > Pyrrhosoma nymphula. The sequence goes on along the minus strand of OY754335.1, from coordinate 31,241,097 downwards.
TGTTACAGCAAAAGCGCAGGACAACATGCTTTCGCAAGCAGGCCGGATTTTACCGCCCTTTTTTGTTCATTGGGTAAGTTTGTGGATTGTCGAAAATGGCAATGTATGAAAACTTAGATACAGCCCGCAGGTCACTCGAAAATATCAAGCGGTCCAGGTACGGCCATACAACCTGCCTGGAAGGATATAATTACAGTGATATGGCCTGTATCTGCACCATGGTATAGAGAATGAATTAAGGATTTAAGGGTCGGTTTCCGGATCTGGAGAATTTCGCTGACAGTGCATTTGCAATATTGTTGCAGATTTTACCGTTTGCAGGGGTGGGAGACACCCGTAGTTCAGGTATTGGAGGGGTTCTGATGGCTATCGGGATCCATACTGCGCTATAGTAATTGCTTTCATCAGAAGAACTAGCGGGAGCTGACAACTACATAATTAATTAGGTGGCCATTCAAGTATTACGTAATATATTCTGGGGATTAGGGCTCTCCACTAATGGTCGTAAATGGGGGAGAGGTTGGGAATCTGATATCATCATCCTGATTTCGCGTATTTGTGAGATCATGTGGTATCGATCTCCAAATAATCATCGGACAGAAATCTGAGCTCGGATTGTTGCAGTCATTGCGGTACTCGATTCAGTTTTGTGTAACATTTATTTCACCGATGCGCATGTTGAACAAAAACCATGTGTGCTGACTTTCCATCCCGAAGGATCCTGGGTATGTCGGAGATTTGCCATTGTAATTCCGATCCCTCCTTTGGTGCAAATTAAAGAGCTCTCGGTCCATCGGATAGGAGGTTCACTATGGCGCATTTCTTTAATAGTAACACTAAGCCTAACGCCACCGGGTTTCTTTCAGTAGGTAACGTAGCTAGGGGTGGGCCGAGGGGGCGGTATACCCCGGGCAACTTTATCGGGGCTGTATTTTTGGCTTCAATTTTTTAAATCTAAGAAGATTTAAATCATGGAATATACCTAGAGTTATAAATAACAATTATTTGATTGTCTTTGACCGATATCGTTACAGTGCGTATTAAGAGTTTTTTTTAACAATTGCGATCAGTCTCGCTAGTTGTCAAAGGATTATTTCAAATAAAAACTAATAATAAATTATCTTAGATCTAGAATGAGTCATTTACCGCTAATGAATCTCTCTATATAATCTAAGGAAATCAGTTAATAAACTAAATAGTTTTGAAAGCATCATAAATGGTTTTGTTAGTAAAAAAAGCAAGAAAGATACATTAGTTATTTTGTATTTTTAAGTTATAAATTAAGTTTTAAGTAATTTTTTTCTTGAGCACAATTTCCAAATTGTCTAAATAGGTCTGGTATATTATGAAATTTCCAAATTGAGCGAAGCAATCGACTGACCTACTTAAGTACGCCAGTGGTTCATTACCACTCTTCCTCCGCTTTCAAAATTAATTCTTCCCTTACCAATCAATCTTTCTTGGCGCAGATGATCTCTGTTGTCGGTTGTCACCTCAAATAACGTAGGCACCTACTAAGTTGAGCAGAAACCTCCGTCTTGTGGTCCATATTACCTATTGTCTTACATTGAAATCCGGCATTGCGTAATGCTCTAGCGTTTGTTGACTTTAGGTATATTTAGGGAAGTAGGTATATTTGTGCGCATGCTTTCAAAAGTTTTGAATCAAAATATTGAGGGTGGTTTCGTGAAATCCAAAGTTTTCTTGCATGAGGTGAGGTTTATGGGAGTAAAAATGCAATCGCCTTTCTTTATCCTTGAATGGCAATTAGCTAATACAATACGAATCGATTGATAGTAATTCACTTTTATCGTCGTGAGTTTAGACCGCTCACCTGGTTTGAAGAGCACTAAAGCCTTGAGGCATGCGTACTCTGTGTGGTCCACGTTTAGGCTGCGGAACCGCTCCACCGTGTCCCGGAGTCTTCGGGCCTCGCGAGCCAGTTCGGCGTCAGTGCTGCAGCTTCCTCCGCGGTGCTGAGAGGACGAAGCCGCCACCAGGCTCACTTCGTCGATCGCGTAAGGCGGGGGGAGAGAGGTGTCATTCATAAATATTCGGCTACATGGATTCCGGAAACAATTTTTATTGCTCTTAAGGTTAATTTCCTCGCTTCTGAGGAAATTATCAGAAACGAGGAAGTGCACTGAAGAATAGAAGACAAAACCATCCGGAGCTGTATCAGGGAGACCAGATCCACGTGGATATGTCACACTTAAGTCGCATTCACCGTCTCCAATTGGAGACAGCGAATTTGTTAGGAACACAATACATAGTATAAGGGAAATCCCCACGAGGAAAAACGAGGGACAAATACACAGGCAACTAAAACGGGTTATGAAACAAAATATCTACAAGGACATAAACAGGGTGGCGATCGTCAGGAAAACCTGGAAATTTTAGGGAATTTCGAATTCCTGGAAAAATCAGGGAATTCTCGTTATTTTTCTGCCATTAAATTTATTGGCGAGTCTTTCCCACCCTGTATTTAACCAAAACATTTCCCCAACTAAAAACTAATGTCCATCACTGACTTTCCCCATCAATTCGTGGTACATTCAGATGTGAATCTTAGTTATTTAGTTGTGAATCAGACGTACAGCTCCACCTCCTCTATTTATCTATGCTTTAAAATTACCTTTGTTATTTCTATATTAATTTAAATGGCGAGTGGATTGCTGTTAAAATCTGGGCAATATTATCAGACGTTAATATGATTGGGATCCTTCAATGAAAATACAGCGCTATTATTGTTGTAAGTGAATTTCTGGTTATGGTAAGTTTAGATGGAAAGGAGTAGGTAAAGAATGTCCTAGACCAGTGATTGGCAACCTATGGCCCGCGAAAGGCACGCCAAGAAAAGAATAAATTTAACTTCCGGTATTTTATGCCCTTATTATTTTATTTATTAATCTCTTTAAGAATGGTCGACGAGTGTAACACGCCCGGCTTTTAATTAAATTTTATATGAAATGTGGCACGCGTACAAATGCCGATTGCCCACCGCTGTCCACGTTGTTTGCAGGCGCATGTCCCCATCTCCAGTTATATTGTCAGAATGGGGATATATTTCGGCCCGGGCATTCAAGGGCTAACCCGACCAACCACATTCTTGTGCATCTCCCCTCCACTTTTGGCTTAAGAGCAGCGGCTCACCGGGCATTTGCCCGAATGCCCTCAGGACAGTCCGACCCTGTCCAGACACCATTTCATTATACAGATCGGTATGCATCCTTCAACGTTATGCAACGCGAAAATAGCGGTGCTAAATAATTGTTTTCAGCACAAGTAGTACCTACTTCTTCTTACTCATCTTATCCCTTCTTCACGTTTCGACGCCACCGCTATTTAAAGAGAGCTGTTAAACGGAATACATTTAGGAAGCGCGGTCTTATCGTTCTTATCTTGCCGTTCTTAACCTTCCTTCTTACCGTTTATTACTTAGAGCTTACCATTGAAACTTGGAAATAAAACATTCCAAGGGGAGAGACTCTTATTTTGATAGCTGTGCATGAGGTTAAACCAATTTCATATGTGAGGCATGATTGAAATCAGCGGCATAGAAGTATAAAAGGACTGATATAATTTAGAAACAGATGACGGACGAAAATAAATTTCCGAAGTAAGTCTCAAGGGCTGCTCAATGCCTACGATTCATTCATGTGATGATGATTAACTGTTGTCAATAACATCATCAAAGCATTTTCGTTGACAAGGGCTTCAATTCTTTGAAGAGCATTTATCCTGTCCGAGCGTTGTTATGGCAATGGGTGGCAGTTAGTTGACTGCTTCCTTTGGAACGCGTAGGTGCCAACAGGTGCATACGTACAACATGGACGTCTTCGTTAGCAAGTCTGAAATGCGTGAGAGGATTTCTGGTGAGTTGTCTCTTATTATTGTTGAGCTTCTCTACTCCGACTGAAATCAATTGCCGGTAGTGGTGGATATTGTGTTGAAGCAATCACTATTTCTATGAGTTTAGTGAAGGGGTTGTTTTCATTCTGTTAGCTAACGTTGTCGCATTGAACTCTGCATTATTAAAGAATATTTTTATGACAGTAGTGATGAGGTAGTTTTCATTGTCTCAGCTAAGCTCTGCATCTTTAAAGAATATCCATGAATTCAATTTCTTCGAAGGGCATGTGTACGGTCTGTCGTTTCACAACCTCTCCAGAGAAGCAGTGTGTTGCCGGCATCCTTTGGTATAAATTGGAGTGTGCATCGCGGACCGGCCAATTCGAAAGTCGATAAGGCTTGTGAGGGCTTCTAGGTAGGGGCAAATTAAGGTATGATATTATCCAGTGGCCAGTAGAAAATTATGTTCAATTACTTTTGGGGCATAACCCGCGACTAAATTGCATATAGACGATCATTCTCTTAATTAAATATCATTGCTAAAATTTGAACATTTTTTTGTCCTTTAATTAATAATAATTTTTGGATTGAATACTCATACAACGCATGAAAACGTTATTGAAGGTAATTCTGCACTGCGTGCGTGAGAAATGGATGTCAATATTCAGAATATCCCGGTGTCGAAGGTCGAGCTATTTTATTTTGATTCTGACTGGTTCTAACTGCCGTTCGGAATAACATATTGCGACCCTGCGAATATAATAGTGACTTCCGTAGGCTATTTCGGCATTCGGAGTAGCAACTGGTGGTTATGTTACTATAATCTTGAAAATAGCCACTTGAGTTAAAATACCGTCGAATAGCCGTTTAGTTTTTCTTCTTTCCCGTTTCTGCCGTTGACGTCGGGGCCTCAATACACTGCTTCCAGTGGCGTAGCGAGGGGGGGGGGGTCCTGACCCCCCCCCTCGCTACGCCATTATTAATAAAATAAATTAAGCATGGAGCAGGGGAAAGTCTACAAATAATAAATTATCATATCGTTGTTAAAAAAGGTTTGTCATTCTGTTTAAATAATTAACTATCAAACGATACGTTTGGGCTCGGCCGCTCGGGTAGTGTAATGGCGGTGTTTGTATAGCTGGCCGAGTTTCGACTGTGGACTGTCTACTGTCTAGTTCGCCCTATTTTTCAAAAATTTTCCCCTGGTTTTGGACCCCCCCCCCCCCCCCCCCCCCCCCCGAACGAAATTCTTGGCTACGCCACTGACTGCTTCCTCTTATTCCGATCATTTGCCATTTTCTCCATCTCCTTTTCAATCTTCCCTCTTTTCTTTCCATACTTCTCAATCCCTTGCATCCACGTATCTCTCGGTCGACCTCTCCTTAATCTCCCATCAGGTTTTCCTTCCAATACTTTCCTGGGTATTATACTCCGATCCATTCTATTGAAATGTCCATACCATCTCAGTTGATTTCCCTCTATAATTGTTATTAAGGGCTCCTGCTGGAGATTTTCTCGTACTTTTGGTTTCTTTCCAAGTCCCTTTGGTTTTATTTCCCATTATTCTCAAGAATTTAATTTCTGCTGCAGTTATTTTGCTTTCTATTTTGGTTTTAACCGGCCAGCTTTCAGAGCCATAAGTTAATATAGGCACATAAATAGCTTTATGCAATTCCAGTTTGTTTTTTTGGACCATCTCTTTTTTTCCTATAATTGTCTTATTTATCTGGTAGTATGCACTCCTGGCTTGTTTTATTCTGCGTTGTATTTCTTGACTTATTTTCCCTTTTTTGTGCAAAGATTGCTCCTAAGTATTTATGTTCCGTTGCTGTCTCTATTTTTTCGTTTTCTATTACTATTTCATTAATTGTTTTCCCTTTTCTCCCTATATGTAGGTAGTACTTCGCTTTTCTTTGGGTTTACTTTCATTCATCTTTTCTTAATGCTCTCATTCCATTGATTTACAATTTGCTGTAAGTTTGATTTCTTATCAGATATGATAGCTATATCGTCTGTGTAGTTTAGAGATTGTATAGAAACATGTTTAAGGTTCCAGTATCCTACTAAAGTTTTCATACTTCTGCACTTATTATTGCACACTTTTGTTATTATATATAGCTTCAGAGTGAAGAGTAAAGGGCTTAGGCTGTCCCCTTGTTTTAAACCTTTTTTCCATTTAAAATATTCGGTCCCTCTTCCATTTATTCTTACTCGTCCTTTTGCTTCCTTGTATGCACACTTTATTGCATCTATTGGTTTTTGTTTTTTGTGGTATTTTATTCCTTTTCAGAATTTCCCGTATTTCTTTGCTATTTACATTATCAAAGACCGCTGTCAAGTGTATAAATACCTACCCTTTGCACACTTGTAATCTTTACATGTATCATTATCTTCACGTTTATAGGTTTTATTTTTGTGTCCTTTAGTTGACGTGAGCATTAGCGATGGGAGAACCATGGGCGTACCCAACGAGGGGAAGGGGTGTCCAATTTTGAGGCTCAAAAATAAAACCTAGAAAAGTGAAGAGAATGAGACTTGTAAAGAATTGCGTCAAATCTTGTTTCGTGTTGGTCCAGGTATGGAGAGATGTCATGCAGAAGACAAAATCGTAGCCTAGCTTTAAGTACTTACAAGAGACACCAAGCAGAAGCATTTTGCCTCTGTCACTCCCTCCTTATCTAACCCCCCACCTAATATGAGCCGCCCCTCCAGTTCACATCCTGGTTACGCCCTTGAGGCCAAGAAAGTACTTAACCACGGATTATGAACAGAATTAAAACATTACGAGTGTAAATAGTGCTAACCCACGTAAGTTATTTGAGTAGCTACGTGAATCTTATGCTCCAAACACAAGGTCCAGCAGTGCTAATTAGCTTATGCATGAACTGAAATCTGAAGGTACTTGAGATCACGTCCCAACGTCCGATCTGACGAACGGATTGCTGCATTCGAAGTGCTCTTCACGTAGTATACAAGTAGAGATAATAATTTTACCGAAAATTTCCTCACTACCGGTATTGGAACTCGTTCCCTCGGAATCGGAAGCCAATTTTGCAGCCATCGCACCAATCAATCCGATTCCTTAACGGAGCCTGTCCAATTGAGCTCATCGATCCAATCAATTATAGTGTTCTAGTGCTATTTTAGTGCGCGAATCCAATCACCGAACAATTTTAGGGTGCAAAGAGAATACTCGTCCTCATAATAACTCATACGAAATATCATTGTGCTGTTTTTTATCAAAGTTCCCTATTATATTTATTTCCTATTTTCTGTATCTTAATAAAAATTAGTTGTAATCTTCTCTTAATTCTCAGAAAGTTTTGCCGTGTTTAAGTTATATAATCATCAATCATTGGTATTTTACCAATTGCATAGTAGGACCGTAGTTCATCCTGCTTATAATTGCTACATGTACTTATTACTCTTTTGGCCGGCGAAGGGACGCGTGGCAGGAGTGCTAGGACACCAGTCATGTAAAAGAGAGGGAATAGGAAAAGCGCAATCAGAAGAGGGAAAGGAGTTTAGTGAAATGTATGTGAACGGAGTGTTTTAGCGTCTCGCTGTATTGGTTGTAGTCACTGCTGGCACGTTGAATGGAGTAATTGTTTGTACCTACCGGTATGGTAGAGTATCTCTTTTTTTGTCACTTCTTTAAGTCATACAGATATTAGTTCGGGGTTAAAACAATAAACATCGTGTCATTCTGAAATACGCGTGATCTAAATTTTCCTAGTCGTCTTGCATGAATGTTATGCAAGCGAAAGAGGTGTGCAAGGATTGGGCATTATGGAGGAAATTATTGAAGGGCAGCCAGTTTCCTAGGCCTAACAGGAATGACTGATTTCTTTGAATTTTCGTACCCCGAAAGGAAATAGCGTGATGGCTATTTATTCATACATGTATCTAGCTCCACCCATGCCTAACAATTTTTTTGGCATAGTTGCCTAAATGCAAAAGAGACAACGGACAACCTTGCCTCACCCCTTGATGTTTGTCCTTCCTTAGCGTGTGTGTATGCCTGAGGGTGGGTTTACACTGGAAAATTACTACCTACCGTAAATTTCTTCTGCAAGAGCTTGCGGGGGATTTCACTCTGACGAAAACTTTTTCACAAGTTAGTGGTGAGCCAGATTGCTTGCTGTTTACACCGGCAACAATACGCTTCTGCAAGCGGACTTGCAGAGCCGTTGACTCCAGAAATTTACGTCTTGAGTCGCTTGTTGCAAGTAGCTTGCGCAATAAACGTGACAGTGTAAACCCACCTTCATTGTTAGCTTAGTCTCCCGAGTCCCTAGCGGCTCCCAAGCTAGTCTTTCCTCTCAGTCTTCCACTCTGTTCGGTCGTAGTATTTTACGAAGCGTGCGACTTTCCTTTGTATTATTTTTCTTTCACGAATTTAACCTTTCTGCGCCGCGTCCCCAATGCTCGCGGGTAATTCAAGATGTGGCCTGACTAGAGGGAAGTAATAACTCTCCTTCATTCTAGCATCTTCCTACTACCTGCTTAATAAATCTTAGCCTCTTTATTGCAGCGCCGCAAACATTTTGTAAGTATTTTCCCCGCGTTAGATCTGAAGTTACAGCGAGTCTCAGGTATTTGACTTACTCAGATACATTTATATGTAGGTACGCCCTCCACTTGATAGATGTAGCGTCGATGTGACTGCTTTCGTAATAAATGTATTAAAGTGAATTTACTAAAATTTTGTAAGATTGAGTTCGAGGTCCGACTCAAAGCACCACGAGTTAACGTTGTTAAGAATCGTAAATGAAAAGGAAAACTTTGTTATATTCCACCAATTCATACTCAGGTACAACTAGTTTCGACGCAGCGACGTCATCTTCAGGTCTGTACCTGAAGATGACGCCGCTGCGTCGAAACTAGTTGTACCTGAGAATAAATTGGTGGAATATAACAAAGTTTTCCTTTTCATTTACGATGAAATGAACTTCCACAAGGTTGAGCCTGAGACGATGGAGATGTTGTTAAGAATCTTTACCTACATGACGACAGAGCCTCTAACTCCGCTTATGAGACTATTCCCCATGAGGTGATGGCATCGTCATCAAACAGTCTTAATACGGCGCAATTTTCTCTGACCTTAGGAAGGGTCCTCTAACGTTTCCATCGCATAACTTTATTTGTTCCGATATAAAGGATGTTCCACCGCGAACGTGTTAGTCAAAACAATTACATACTATATTCCACATTTTCGTTTTTTTTACTGTTAAAAAAAATAATGCTTTCGTTGATGACAATCCTTAAGAAACCAGAAATAAAATAAAAATAAATAGAAAAATATGGAAATTATTCGACGAATATTTAATTATTGAAGTCTTAATCCCTCTTTCGGATTCGCCTACGGCGCCAATTTTATTGAACGATCGTATTTTGACTTAATTCCTTGTAGTTATTCGCAAGTAACCATAAAAATAAGATGGATTGGTGCTTTAATTTTTATCACCATTCAATTTTCTGGGGGAATACACTTCTAATGAACGGTTTTTCGCGAAAATGGCATTTTTATTAGACAGCAAAATAAGTATTATTCTTCCCTGATTTGCACCCGTTCTCGAATGTAACGCAATGTAACTTCAAGATCAAGTTGCGAAAAAAAATATCGCGGTAAGATATGATTTTGTTATTAGTATCAAAGAGAGGACAAGTGTTTCTATTATTAATCAGAATATGAATAAAATGACACGTAATGCATTTTACGAAAGAACCACTTATAAATTCTTCAAATATATTTCCTCCCTTCATATCGGACTAAATTCCTATTCTTCTCCTCCCTCTCCCGCATTTACCCGGCTTTCTTAACACTGCCACCATTGCAACATATTGTGTACTCTGCATTCGCCATTTAAAAAATCATTTCACCTGACCGGAATTCGAACCCGGTCACCCGATTATCGGCCAGGAGTGTTAGTCAGTTACTGGCTCGAGTGTTAGTTAGTTTGTTTACCAATGCGACTAATTTTAAGGCTGTCTGGCAGGTAAGCATCGCGGTAATACGGTTATCTTTCGAGTGCGAAACAATCTTCTATGTACATCCGGCTGCATCCGTCTTCTATTGTAAATCTACTTGGCTGTTTACGGAATGGAGGCACGTCCAGGATTTTAATCTCCATTAAAATACTATAAATATATTTTTTGCCCAGTAGGTTGTATGATTGAGTAACCATATGTATGCTTCCTCTATGGTTGTAAGGTTGTATTTATTCGTACCTTGCAGTTGCATTTCAGGTGACTTCCCGAGAGAATTTCGAAGGTAGTAGGTGTAGTATAACAAGGGATATGTTTGTCTAAAGAAGCATGATAGGTATGTTTGCCTAAGGCAGCAAAAATTGCAGTTCACAAAAGCGTACTCCTTCCCACTTGATTGTGTGGTATAGAAACTTGGGTATTCCAGGATTGCCGGGATAAGAATATTCGTAGGCTAAGTTCAGTAGTTATGGAGTGTCTGAGAAGTTTGCGGTAAAATTAGGAGGGATAGGGTTAGGAATGAGCAGGTGATAAAAGAATGCGTGAAATAGATGCTCTGGTAATGGACACGTATTGAAAGCAGCGTCCTTCGTTGGTTTTGCAATGTTGAGAGAATGGATGGGAGTCGATTACGAAGCAGATCTTTGATAAATGAGTGAATTATGTTAGAGGAAGGGGTAGACAGACGATGAGTAAGGTATACTCTTAAGAGGAGGTATATTAAAAGCATTAAGAACAGGCAATAAATGAGTGTAAATGAAGCAAAATAGGTATGGTAGGCAAATGTTAGGGCAGTATGTAGGAATTTTATTTAAGTAGAGTCAGATTTACAGGCCTATCACCGAGAATACATCTTTTTGACTGTGCCTACTTTGAAAGGGAACGGCGTGATGAGTATGTAGTGTCTCCGAAGCTTATTTTATATATATATATATATATATATATATATATATATATATATATATATATATATATATATATATATATATATATATATATATAAAATCATTCATTCATTCACTCAAACCGCTCACAGGCGTAAATAATAAATAATTTCGTTCAAACAGAGGGTGAAAGAAAGTGGATAGGAACACACAAAATTGTGAAGTCCAATGGTGGTGTGAAGATGGTATGATGGCCGATTCACAGTGAAAAAAATTCAATTCAATCAATTCCCGGTCTAGTTGATTTTTTTTCACTGTGAATCGGCCATCATACCATCTTCACACCACCATTGGACTTCACAATTTTATATATATAAGTATAGTAATACACTCAAGCGGGTGGTGTCTTGTCAAAGGAGTGTAATACTCTAATGCTTGCTTTATTTAGAAAACTTAAGTCGGGGGTATAAATGTATTTAATAACTTGTGCTATCTATGGTGTCAAATCCACGTTGCTTCTCTGGACTTACCTTCGTCAATGGGTAAAGACCATTGTGCAGCGCTCAGCACGAACAGGTCGCTCCAGGCCTCCTCGAGCAGAATGGCTTGGTCCCGGAACGGTAACTGCGGAAAAAGTCATGTCATTAATCAAATATTTTTGCATCTGGAAGTATTTTAATCACCAAGAGGCCGCAATTTAAAATTATAATCATGACATAAACTGGTAATTTTTGCATATATTTTATTTTCTTTTATAGATGTAGTACAGATCAAAATAAACGGACGCAGGTATGGATTGATTATCAAACTATTTAGTATATATTTTCGTCACTAAACTGCACTAAATGGCTTTAGCATCAGAGTTTTATTACATACTAGCTGTGCCCGGTATGCGTTGCAATGCCTCTTTTTCTTTCTAGGTAGGTACACATATACATGTACAAAATAAATGAAATAAAATTATTTTTTTGTGCATTAAAATAGAGTTGACAATATTATTAGAGTGCTTCCGGATATACAATAATTTTGATCTTACCGCCCTCTGCAAAATCAAGTAAATTTTTCGACTGTCCCACTCGTGAGCATGCAACGTATAAAATTGACCACATGAAAAGCATGGATTTTCCAGATTTAATCCACACACTTGAAGCGATTGACCTAGTGCCTTGTTGATTGTCATTAAGAATGCAAGGCGAAGGGGAACTATAATCGTTTGAAATAAAATGGCACGTTGTTGGGAATGATGGGAATACGTGGAATAAGCACATTTTCTTTTGACTTGCCATTCAGAATTGTCCCTTCGATGACGTTTGACATCAGTTGTTTGACAGTGAGCCTGGTTCTATTGCACAATCGTGGTGCATTAATGTTTCGCAAGCGAGTTATTGGTGCGCCAAGTTTGAGTGACAATTTGTGCTGTGGCACACCAGAAAGATCCAATGAATTTGAAAAACTCAATTGGATAATTAAAAATCTCGTCCGCATTCATGACGCTGTCAATCGATTTGTAGGTGACAGACTCGCCCGAAATTAGTTCTTGGATGGCGTAGTTGATTGTATTGACATCGGTTTTTTTGCTGCCAAATTAGCACGTTCACAAAGCCATTGGTGATTTTTGTAATTGGTGACAAATTGTGGGAAAACTTTCTAAATTAATTGTTCGATCGATGGAACAAAGGCACAAAAGTTCAATGGAATCGAAATATATTTTGTGTCGGCATCAACTGGTACTTTTCCATTACCAATGTCCAATAGCTGTTTTGAAAATATGGTTGTCATATTGCGCTGCAGATGTACGCGCATATTAGTAGTTAACGAGAGTTTCTGCACTTCTCCAAAGATGAGACTCTTTGAGGCAAGCGTTGAGTTCATCAGCTGGTGTTTCATTTGTTATTACTGGTCTGTCCGACTCATGAGCATGTAACATATAATTGACTTCGTGAAAATCATGGATTTTCCATATTAAATCCACACACTTGAAGCGATTGACTTTGTTCCTGGTTGATGGTCATTGAGAAGGCAAGGCGAACGGGGAACTGTATTCGTTTGACCACAACTTTCAAATTAGTCACTGAAACTGGCCTTTAAATGCTGTAGGGGCGAATAGCCATTCAGGAAATCGCTATAGCATCACGCCTGGTTGCCAAGGAAATTTTGTGTTTTTGAAAAGAAATAAAAATTGATGAATTTCGAGACAAAAACGTAATACTTGGACAAAAACGAAGCGTATAAGCAAATTGAATGATATAATTAAATACTGCATTTTTTATGCGTTCTATAATACAAATTTCCATCCAATATCTTGAGTGCAAGTAATTTTAAAAAGCAAATAAAGAAACACCTGCACTGAAGTCAATGCTTTTTTCTTATGGGAGTAAATGTTAACAATATTGGGGTAAAAACAACCCCAAAATTTGCCATTTTTATAATTCAGAAACCTTCATGGGCACGCGAACAACATCTTACCAATGTTTCATCGTAATCGGATGAATGGTTGTGGTGGGCATAAAGAATGAACAAAACAAACATTCTATTTTATATATAAGATAGCGAATTATGAACTCACACTCATAACCATTCCAGACCATTAAAAAAACCAGAGTTATGCGGTTATGCCCGAGTCTGGTATAGGTTGGGTAGGACATTATTTTCTCGCAATCGCTCTGTGTCCGTCCGTCCAGTGGCGCCGCTCAGGTAGGCGTAGGTCTGCGTTTTCGTAATTTTCGCTTTCATGAAAATCTGCCCAAATTGCACATACCCTCAAAATTCCCGACATGTGTTGCAATGCCTCTTTTTCTTTCTAAGTAGGCACACACATACATAGCAGTCCAATTTACATTTACAAAATAAATGAAAGATAATGAATTTGTGTGTATTAAATTAAAAGTTGAAAAAATGCATTCAAGTGCTTTGGGATTTGCAATATTTTTGGTCTTACCGTCTTTGGTCTCTGCAAAAACAAATGAATTTTTCGGCTGACCCACTCGTGAGCCTACAACATATAATTTACCATATTAAAAGCATAGATTTTCCAGATTTTATCCACACACCACTGAAGCTATTGATCTTGTGCCTTGATGATGGTCATTGAGAAGGAAAGGCGAACGGGGAACTGTAGTCGTTTGAGTACAACTATACCCCCGGGACCCGTCTTCGCACGGGAAGCTGTGAATTAATTGCATCGATAATGCATAAAAGAACTGGGCTAATGTTTAGCGTTTTACATTTTCTTGGCTTAAATCAAATTTATACATGACATGAAATTTGAGGTTTAATTTAGAGAATATTTTAAATAGCATATATTATAGATATTTCAGAAGAAGAGAAAAACAAATGGTACAAAAGTCACATATTTGGAAACATTATTACACAATCTTGGTCCAGAAATAGTTCTTAATAATGTTCATAAGGGCAAGATGATCATGCCCGTTGAATTTCAGTGGGATATGTCATTTACCTTTATCAATAAGAATCAATGCATGATGCGTATTATATTCAGTTACTATCTATCAGCCATTAACCGCATGTTGGAACTTCGGAGTTAGTTCTCATTGAAATTCGCATATGTATAATGATAATCTTATAAATAATGTACGGAGTATGCATGCTCGTGTAAAACTCAAAAACGAAATGTAGTACAATTTTCAAACTTTAAGGATTATAAAATGTCTTCTATGCACAGATAAATGACCAGTTTTCATGTAGCTCATGATCTCCAGTTCGATCCCTTATCGTTCGTTTTTCTTGGAAAAATAAATGTTCCTACGCATCATGATTTTAAGTTTAAATTCTCAGAATATATTTGATGGTATAAATATTCCTTATCAATTCCAGAAGCAGAAAAATACGAAGTATGCTACTTGGTATAGTGATTTCATACTGCGGCCATAGATAATGCTAATAAGGGCAAGATGAGGATGCCCGTTAATATTCAGCGCGAGAGAGAAAACATGAGGGCGTTGTATGTGACTATAAGAATTAATGTGACGTACTAAATGCTGATACTATGTAAAAGCCATTAAACGCAAATAGTGAGGTTAGGGTAAACAGAAAACACAATCAAATTATTCACTGAACCTGGCCTTTAAATGCTGCAGGCGTGAATGGCCATTCATGATATCGCTATTAAAATGGATATTCACGCCTGGTTGCGAAGGAAATTTCTATTGTTAAAAAGGAAGAAATATTGATGGATTTAGAGCTAAAAACGCAATACTTAGGCAAAATTGAAGCGTATAAGAAAATTGAATGAAAGAATTAAATACTGCATTCTTTTATGCGTTCTATAATATATATTTCCATTCAATATCTTGAGTGCAAGTAATTTTAAAAAGCAAATAAAGAAACACATACACCGAAGTCAACGCTTTTATTATGGGAGTAAAAGTTAACATTAATGGGGTAAAAACAACCCCAAAAATTGTTTAAGTATTAAAAAAATACTTTCTTAGTGCGCCTATACTCCATGGTACGGATGTATCCTCAAAACTTCGCATTTCTATCACCAGTAGTTTGGGCTGTGCGTTATGAAGATAGTGAATTATGAACTCACACTCATAACCATTCCTGTGTGCGCTGATGTTTTCGGAAATAATGTTTCAATGGATTGAGACTTTGGCCTACAACTAGTGAAACGGAGTATATTTCATATTCAAAGCTTCTCCTTTTATTAAAACACGTGACGCTTCTGGACGCTTCCCTTCGAAATGGTAGACCACTATGCAACAGTATGTTATCGCGGGAGAATCTTCTACCACTGAAGAGGTTGAGTACATTTTTGTGACTAATTTTCATTCTGCATGTGGCACAGAAACTATCTGCCCGCATGAAATTCATGCCAGGCTCAACATTTGAACGTCTACATCTAATTTCCCCCATCTTAAATGCTGGTGAGTTAAAATCGAATTTGGAAGCGTGGTGGAAGGACTCCATAATAGCAATGAAGAAAATTTGCGACTTTCACTGTTTATTTGAAAAAGAACGACCGGTTTCGGCTGTCAGGCCATCTTCAGGTAAATCGTACCTGACGTTGGCTTGATAGCCGAAACCGGTTGTTCTTTTTCAAATAAACAGTGGAAGTCACAAATTTTCTTCATTGCTATTATGGTGAGTTAGTGTTAATTAGCCATCCACCAATTTTATGGAAAGAAAACAAGTGGACTGTGAAAAGACGCGGATTTTGACCTGACCTTGCGCCATTTTGATCGTAACGGTATTAGTAATAACTTTATTAAAAACCCGACCTCAGCGGTGCCGTCCCCAGCCGGTCCGAAGCAATTATATAGGACGCGGATTCGGTGACAGGTGAACCAATGCAAGTAGAGAGGATGTATGTAGTAGGTGCATGTGGCACATCAAAGAATGAAGGCTTGCCTTCGCGGTCCGTCGAGGGTGGCAAGGTGAGGGAAACGAGGACTTATCCACAACCCGTGAGGTTGAATCGTATAACACACTGGTTTTCAACCTTGGCGTCTCGTGCGTAACAGCAAACTGTAAATATGTCAATTATGCAGGCATTCAATCGGTTATGCAGAGTTCTCTCAGAAAATGTTTATTCAAAGAAATAAATCTTATCTTTTTGCGCTTTTATGGAATAATGAATGAAATCTTGGCTTCAAATTCCTCTTGAGTTACAGGGTTATGGACGACGACCCTTTAACCTGGAAAATCAATGAAGTTCACTTTTTTGAAAAATGAATTGTCCAAAAATTATTCTCTTGTTTAACATAGGACCCTTCGGTGCATATTGCAATATGCACACACGTATTCTTTGATCCCGAAAGGAGATGAAAAGCATTATAATATTTATTCATCCAACTGGGTGACGGCCTCTCAACATTAATTTTAGACATAATCCATTAAAAAATATCAGAACATGGGAAAAAGAAGTCGGAGGAATCCAAATTGGCATAAAAAAAGAGAACAGACTCAAAGTGAAATGTCTTGCGGATGACCTCGCAATCCTCACGAACAACAGAGAACAGACAAAGGAAACGGTTGTAGGCTTGACCTTGTGGAATTGATTCATTACGGAATAATTATAAAAACTTTGTTAACTCCACTAATTTATTTAATAACACGACCCGGGTTTCAACACTTGAAGATGACACCAAGTGTTGAAACCCGGTTCGTGTTATTAAATAAATTAGTGGAGTTAACAAAGTTTTTATAATTATTCCGTAACAGAGAATAGGCCAAACACGCCATAGAAAAACTATACGAAATCGCACGAAATACTGGCCTGCAAATATCATATGAAAAAAACAATGTGTAGAGAAATTATCAAAGTACAAACTCCGTATAAAAACAATCTACGGGAAAATAGCACAAGTCCCTTATTTCAAATACCTAGGAGAATCCATCCAACCATCCGGGATTAACTTCGAGGCGAATCTGGAAATAATCCGTAAACTACAAAAAGCATACAAGGTAACATGAAATCATTACAACAAGCGATCCATATCCATCAACGCGAAATTAAAACACTACGATTCTACATTCGTACTTCCGGAAGTACAAAACGCAGTCGAAACAACACAAATTGGCGGACAAACATAAATTAAAGATATATATATATATATATATATAGAAATGGGTGCGGAAAATCCTTAGAAATATTTTCGGACCGATAAATAGAGAAGGGATCTGGATGAAGGGACAATCATCAAGAATCTACAGGTACACGGATAGGATCACAGATGCGTATAGGAAAAGAAGAATGAAATTTTACGGACACATACACCGGATGAGCAAGAACAGAATCTCGAGGCAGATTCCTGTAGTCATCTACTCAGGCAGAGGAAAAACGAAATGGACAGAAAAGCGAATGAAACAACGCAGTGAACACACGAAGAAAATTTGTAAAGGAAGCCAAGAAATCATCATAGATGAGTTCAAGTTCAAACGCTCTCTTTATTAGGGAATGATGGTAAATAATAATAATAATTTATCCATAACCAACGATTGGCATTTATTTATATTAGAAGATACATCGATAAAATTATCATCTTAAAATTAAGTCTATTTGTTAGGTACCACGCATACCTATGACAGCTGAAGCTTTGCAGCAACGGAAAAAAGGGCTGTTCAGATTCTCCGGGTCGAGAAGGTCTAACCCTAGCCGTAGGCATCGGCGTATTAGAGGCCATTCAAGTATTGCGTAAAGTGATTTTGGCAAATTTTTGAACTCCCTCCTCCCCCTTGTAAGACAGCGTAAGATTTCATGAACCCCTCCCCTCCCAATCTTACGTATATCTTGTCATACATTTTTGGAACTATCCACATAGATAATAATACATGGCCACGTCCAAGTGTGCAAAAAGTATCACCGGCGGTTTTAAAATTTTTTTTACAATAACGTAGGCCCTTTTGAGAAACGTAGGAATATGAATTTTTAGTCAGATACCGATGACGAGTTTCGATATTTCGCAATTCACAGTAGGCACAACTTGCAAAACACTAGATCTTCACAAATGCGATGTCTCCAAACTAATGAACGCAAGGAATAGGGTAGTTTCCTTCATCAAAGAAAACAGAATTCATTTATTGCGACAGGTGCCCCAGCATAAACGTATTCATTACACGCAAATTATTTGGATTAAAAAGTCTTAGTTTACAAGTAAATTGAATGTTAATTTTAAGTTCATTTGAAAAGGCTCGGAAATGGCGGAACAGCGGCAGCTCTTATGATGACGTAACAGGTAGATAGTCAACATTGCGAGGTATATGGAATTGTCATCGACTGTACTTACTATAGTATTTCAGAGTCCCTAAAATCTGGTGAACATGTATTAATATACCTCGATTAAAATGCTCAAATTTCGGAAAGTCTCCTCCGTTGAGCATGCCATTAAAAGAAGTTTTCTAGGCTCCTACGCTACCTGCTAGTACAGAGCTACCGCGAAGGAGTTCTTCGCGGCAAGCGTCGCATGCGCAGTGAAATGAATAACGAAACTGCGTACCTGTGACTTCGCGTTCTGTGGTGTTCCGGCCTAGATATTTACGTTTTGATCACTTTCGTTTTGACAAACATTTCCTTTATCTCATCTTCTATTCCTTTCATTTACCATTCCTATCATTCATACCTTGCATATTTCATTAGTTACCTTTCATCATCAGTTCCTTTTGCTGATATACAAAGCCACAATGTTTCATGTGAAGAAGTTCAATGGCTTTACAAACTGGTTTTGTACGGACAATCTACCGTAAGTGGATGTGGCCATGGTGGTGGAGTTCTTTAGAGAAGATGTTCGGTTTAGTGCAGGTGAAATCAGAGGAGTAAAGCAAGGTACTACTCTCTTCTGACAGCTTTTAACCACAAAATTCTCCTCTTCTCGATTAGTGGAACCGCGACGTAAGCTTTCTTGCTATCGCTAAATGTTGTTGTGTGACACTGCGGCACAAAACAATTTTTATAAAGCAATGTTCTCGGAGGCATGTTACTGGTACTCCTTGGAGAATATGATGCTGATCAGCTGATGCAGTGAATCACGAGTTCCCATCAATTGTCTGTGATCACGGTGAGGGGTGATCAACGCATTTTAGTTGTTTTAGTATTTGCTCATACATAGTTTGCTTCGAGATTTTGCCATCCATTATGCTATTGATGGTAAGCCTTTTTTGCTAATTTCATGTTCTGGCAATGACACCTCGACAAAGTGGATGAATTAAATTAATGTGTAATCGTATCATAGCTGCGGCGCAGCACCTGCTCTCCGTATAGTTATTAAGTGACGATTTCGTGCTTGCTTGTGGGAAATATTTCGAAATGAATACGAACAAAATGGTTTATTTCATGCTTTTCATACTAACTTTACCTAAAAAATAGGAGCTAGCGCCATTAATTTGAGAATATATTATACTATACGATTTTCATTCCCCATACCGTAACCATAAATGTTTCATTATTTTGATGAGGTTTCTCTATGCGACTAGAGCAGCTAAATTAATAAATAAAGCTCATTTCCATTTTACACTAAGTTTACTTTTGCAAATAGTTTTTTTCCCGTCAATAAATTTATTATTATCACTAAAGCTTTCTCGGCGGACGTCGTCTGCAGATAAGCAGCGGCGGCGAACCACCTAGCGGCAGATTGCGGTAGTTGCGTACATACCTGTGACGTCACACGTAGGATTAACCAGCATGCAATAGTTTGCCGTCGCGTTTTCGCGCCGTTGAATTTTTTCACTTTTTAATTAATAAGGAAAAATACTTAACGCCATTTAAAAATCGAACGGCTTCAAACACGTACTCCAGGGGTTATAAACTTCAGATCTAGGCAATAATAAAAAAACCACCCTATTGGTCATGATCAATTCCTTGCGTATACTTTTTTCTATGGTTTCGCATAAATTCAGGCGTACTAACGCAGCGGTAATCTAACAAAGTAAGATTTTTCGTCCGACGATAATTTAATAAGTTGATAAAAATACGATCTCGGAAGTAACTTAAATCTTATGTAAGATTGTCTCGGACCTCCTCACCCCCTATGTAAGACAACGTAAGAAAATCTGAACCCCCCTCCCTCTCCAAAACGTCTTATGTAATACTTGAATGACCCCTTAACAACGTTGCGGATATGGGGGGAGGGGGCAAGCGTTTTGGCGCCCCCATGGCCGCACGGCGTCCCCCCCCTTCCTCCTTCGAACAAAGTTTTTCAAGCATAAAAACAATCCTTCAAAATTCCTAAAATTTGTTATTTTCAAACTCGGAGTTGAGGTTTTGGGATTCAATTTTCATATTTCACTGGAACCGAAGCTCCGTCTCTTCTGGGTATCTTATTGAATGATTGCGCCTCTAGCACCCCATTCTTGGTATATTTTAGCGAATTGGCTTCTAGATACATTGTTGATGCAGCGAATTCTGTCTCCTTGATATATACTGGCTTCTTTATGCATAGTCGCTTTTTTATTCATTTTGGCTTCTTGATGCATTTTGGCGGCCCTATCGAGAGCGCCTTTGCCGCCCTACGCAACGTTTTAAGGGGAGGAAATCTACCCTTGTCCCCCCGTTGTAACGCCACTGGCTGTAGGTAACCGTTACCTGCAGGAAGGACGGGATGCTCCGGGCCCATTTAACCGCGAGGAAGAGCAGCTTGGCGGCGGATTCGTAGACGCCGTCCGCGGGCGGGAGCAGCAGTGAGGAAGCCTCGTCGTATCCTTGCGTGAGTCCGGCCAGCGGCTGGGCGGATGGACTGCCGGGGCAGGACGAAGGGGCGAGCCGGGCGAGGAACTTGGCCGCTCCCGGGGGTGCCGTCGAGTCGTCCGCGAAGGCGCCGGGCGCCGTCCCCGCTGCCACCTCCGAGGACGACTGCTCCTCCAGGTCCGCACCTTCGAGCCCCGTTTCCTCCGCGGCGCTCGGGCAATCTTGGGAAATAGAAATGATGAAAGAAAGATTAAGTGTTTTCCTGGCGATTGATCCGGGTATAAGTTTTCTCGGGCTTCCGTACGGGTCAGGAAGGTTGCTGCTGCCAACGTTTCGATGCCCATTTCCGTCATCGTCCTCAGGGGTCCAAGAACGTTCCCGTTTTTATACCCTAGAAGCCAGGCTCAGGTTTCCGTTTATATTCCCTAGAAGCGTTCCTGACTCGGCTGTAAACCGGAGAAAACTTCACCGAAATTACCACATAAGTGGTTTGGGTGGCTTAAGGATGAGGTAAAAATTCAGGACATCAATACGTCATAATTTCATAATAATTATATGCGATATAGTTGTGTGATATTTTTTAGATATTAATAATTTTTATATAAAAATGCAAAGTTAGGTAGACTAGCACATTTGCCATTCTGCGTAATTAACTATATTGAGTGAGAATATGTGCTGAAAACATACATTATTTACTTACACACTGTTTTTAACAAAAATTCAGGACTATCCTGATTTTTCCGGACGCATGGCAAACCTGCACATAGATGACAATAGGGATGCACACTAATATTTATTATTTTTGCGATCGAAAGTTCATGTGGAAGGAAAAATACCTACCGACGATAATCAGGGGCGATATTTAAAACGTCGAGTTAACTGTGAAACGCTGGAGAAGGACGTTTTTTTGACGCTTCCCTCAAAACCTAAAAACCTGGCCAGTGACAATCTAACTTTCTATCTTTATATATCTAATAAAGATAAGCACAGGCATACTTTCTAATGGCAGTTTATTATAGACTCAAGACAACAATTAAAAATACCGTAACCAAAACAAAATATGCATCACAACTGCTATTTGTGACCAACATAAACCAAACATATTTTAACACCGGCACGCCGCGGCGTTTTCTTCAGTTTAAATCGGTCAAATCTTCAGTTTAGAATCTTTAGAAATTAGTGAATACATGCATAGCCTGAAAAAGTTGAATTCGAGGAGTTAATGTCCACACAACTTGAACAATCCAACGGAGTCACTGTATTTCCAGGTCCCGCTGCGCGGAGCCGGGCCGCGACGCGCGATCGAAAAATCCGGCGTCTCAAACTTTTTTCAAATATTTTTACGGAATAATCTAGAAATATGTTTAGTTTATACTCTGATAAAGTATCCCAGAGACCATTTTCCGAATAAGGATTATATTGTCTAGTTTATGTACAATTTTGTCTAAAAAAAAGGGTCCGCCATTTTGTGACATAATAGCACTCAAATATGAGCAAATATGTCTGAAAGTTATGCATAGTATAGGTAAATCACCCTGTTTACAAATGGTAATGTGCTGTTTTTTATTTCATGTAAATCCTTCCATTACTCCTATATCTGCTCATCGTTTAAGATTTTCGAAGAAAAATGAGAGCGGGCGCTTTTTAAGAAATTTGGTCGTGTTTGAGCCTCTGTATCTAAGTAACGGGTAAGACCTATGAGAATTGGCTTACCATTCCATAATCACTATTCACTTGTGTGTATATGTGCCAAGTTTCAAGACGTTATCTCAAAAAAAGCAATTTTGGACTATTGTCCGGCGATTTTCAATTTGAGCCCACTGTGCACCGTCATTAAGGCGTTGATTTTGACGTCACTTGGCAGAAAAACAGCGTAATATATATATATATATTTCCACCATAATAGATTATGGTGGAAATATATCTTTCTTCACTTCAGCGATAATAACTCTCCACAAAGTTGAACCAGAAAACCATCTATTGCCTTACGTAAAACTTGCGTGACCCGTGAAAGGATCATTTCGCGCGCTCACCTTTGACATCCGCATCCGAGCTGCTCACTTGGTTCTCCTCGCTGCTGCTCGCCGTACTGCTGGCGGCAGCGCCGCCGCGGGGCGCCGGGTGGTGGGGCACCCCGGGGACGGAAGCCGTGGCCGTCGCCAGCGACGCCAGTCCGTGCCCGGAATGCTCCCGGGGCGGGGCGAAGAAGGCGGCGGCGGCGGCTGCAGCGGCGGCGGCGGCAGCGCCCGGGTTCGGCGGCGGTAGCGGAGGCAGGGGGAAGGGCGCGGTCAGGAGGAAGGGAGGGCCGTACGCGAAGGGGGGCGGCAGGTCCCCCGGGGGCCGGTGTTCGGCGTGGTGGTGCACGCTCTGCGGCGGTCCGGGGAGCACCGGTGGGTGGCGGACCTCGGAGACTCCACCTCCCGAGGACATCCGGGGTCCTCCGGCACGGTGCGCCGTCAGGTACTGCGAGAGGGCCGCCGGGGGGCAGAACGCGAAGGCAGTCGGAGGCAGGATGTCTATATGGGAGCCCCAGGGTGGCACGGGTGCCGGGTGGGGGCCGATGGGGTAGCCGGCGGGTGCAGCGACCATTCCTTGACACGGCGTCCTCTTTGAGTGCAGGGATCTCGGGGCTCTCTCGTGCTGCACGGCTGCTTTCGCGAGGGGAGACAGAAAGAAGAGTATCGAGGATAATAGGCAATGGGTCCTGCGTCCATTGGAAGAATTTTAATGGAATTACATAACGAATGAAACAGTCTAAGGGGGCTCTGTATTAGGCATTATAGAATGTCTCAGGAGTGATTAGTAGGAAATTTTTTCGGTCCAACATATTAAATAAGAGTAGACTATGTTATTTTCTTTCTTCTTAATTGGTTTCTGTTCTATGTATCATTTTCAAGTTGTTTTCAAGCTACTTAACACCCTTTCCGTCGTCTTTCAAGTTGCTGTGTGTAGGCCCGCTAACCCAAGATAAAAAACCTTGAAAGTGGTGCATAATGCCGAGATCATGGTCGGTTTTTTAGACATTGAAAGTGTGGGAGTAACCTGGTTATTTCTTGTTTGACCTTTTTGACTCTACCGAAGCTGAAATTGACAGTTATTGACCTATTATTGTCAATGAATAATGACTGTCGTTTGACCTGTTATATTTATAATTAAAGAGGTTACATGCAAAGAAGTCCTGCGAATAATTGGGTAGAAAAGTGTTGAATGAAAACCCTCCGAAGTAGGGGAGACAGGCTTATTGGTAGCATTCTGAAACGTAACAGCATCCTGCAAACAATACCTGAACGAGAAATAAATGGGAAGAATGAAAGAATATATGATAAGTAGTTTAGTACATCGACCTACGAATATTGTTGCCGCGAGACGAAACTTGGATTAGTCTCGTCTCAGTCTCGTTTCCCGACCTCGAGTCTCGTCTTGAAAATCTACTGAACCTCAGTCTTGAGTCTCGTACGAGACTGTCGTCTCGGTTTCGCCAGAAAAAATAAATAAATACATTGTATGTAAGAAAAGCTTGTTTTCATACTGGATATGGTGACTCGATAAAGAAAAAAAGGAATTCGCAATCTCTACATGACCAGAGCTTTTAAATAAAATAGAAGTGTTTAGAATGTTGGAAGTTATGCTAGGAAAATGAATAAGATATCCATTAATATTCAGTTAAAATATGAAAATAAAATAAATTGAACTTTTAACGTTAGTGCACTGAAACCATCAAAAGTAACGAAGTGAAATAAAACGCTATTATTGGGTGCTTCAAAAATTAAAAAAACTAAGATTTAGAATAAAGTTTTCATGGTTTATTATGTATTGTGAGGCTCTAAATGCATATTTAACTACATTCTTATTTTAGGGCTACATTGAATTAGCTTACGAGTTCAGTTAAGGCAAACTTCCTGTACAGTCATCATTTTATCATTATGAATGCTGACCGTGAAAGGTGTTGCTGTGCTTAACTGAACTCGCAAGCTAATTAAATGTAGCCCTAAAATAAGAATGTAGTTAAATATGCATTTAAAGCCTCACAATACATAATAAACCATGAAAACGCACAGGGATTGACATCGGCGCTGGGAAGGTAATAGGTATTCCATTATTTCCAAATCTGTATATTTTTCCTACCATCCTTTCCACACACCAATATCTTTAGTCACTAAAGATCAAAACCGTTAAAAATCAACGTCTCGTGCCTATCCTAGGCTATTTATATGATTGAGTAAATAAGCAGTGAAGTTTTGGCGGTTGAAATTGATAGTTAAAGTTATGGCAGTGCATTAGTAATACCATAGAGTAAGTATAATATTTTATTATATTTACTCTATGGTAATACCAAGGTTTAAGATCTCAAATTGAAAGAACCCGGTGTTATTATGGGAGCTTTCCATTCAATCCCACGATCTAATTTAGTCGCAATCTGCTTACCTAATCCAAAATATTATAACGATTTGAACAAATATGGAGCTTATGATTCAAGCGCTTTCCTACGCAGCTCTTGGAATCATATTCATGGAATTAGTATTGGTGTCATTGGGCGAGAACTATTAGAGTAAAACTATTAGTAAAATCTATCATAAACTTATTACTGCTGGATCCAAATTTATATGCCTAATGAAGCCCAATTTTAGTTTTCATGGAGAATCCTTTGCACTTCCGAGGATCGCTTTGTTCTTAGCTCATCACCACTTTCTCAAGAGACTTTCGAGAGTCACGTGGTGGTGGTATCGCCTCGCCAAAAAGCGAAATATTCTCAAGCCTCGTCTCGCATTACCGACCTCGGTCTCGTCTCAAGTCTTGTGACAACACTACTTACGAACCACTCAACATATGAACTTTTAGATGAACGAATATTTTGATATTACGATTTTTGGCCTATAGATACGAATTTATTCTCGAACTGCGAGCTTTGGTGCTTATCTATTGCAGAATTACAGTTGACTTTATGCGGGCAATGGCATATTAAAATTTGCTCAAAGGCGCGCACTTACACCAACAGAAATGCATTTTTATTTATTTTTTTAAAATATCTGAATCTTAAATTAACTTTTTTCTTGACCATATAAGTCGAATGCGGCCCATTTCTATTGAATTACCGCATTTTGACTTCAATTATCACATTAATTAATTTGATAAGAACCGAAATGAGAATAAGATGGCAAAGTGCTTCCATTTTATTTCTTACATATTCTATTTGAGTGTTTGCTTCTCATTCACAGTTTTTCGCAAAAATTGCATTTAGATTATGTAGAATTATATTACTTTTACCTATTTTGCATCCAATTTCACTTTTAAAACCATGTAATTACAGGTTCAGTTTTCGAGAGCAAAATGCGTGAAAAGTTAATAGGTATTTTGCTATTCGTATCAAAAAGAGGAGAATTTTCCATTTATAGAAAAGTATATCTTATAAGTATCCAGAAAATGAATAAAAATGACATTTAAGTCATTTCACGGTGGAACACCTTCAATGGCCGATTGCAGAAAAAATACATAACTATCCACTTAGAGTCACGAGATCTATAAGTCAAGGCATTCCTTTAACATGCGTTGCTGAAACACTAAATAAGTTGTCTGCTCACGTTACTAATTGGACCTGATAGATGGCGTTAACGTACGAGGTCCAAAGGTACTAACCTAGATGGCGGATTTGCAATGAACCATTTGAATGAACAATTACTTGATAGAAGATTTATTGTGCAAAGATTAACGAGTTTGTTTATTCATGCTGACTACTTATAAATTGCATTTGTGACATAATACGTGGATTTTAGCCAGCGTTGAGAGAGTGAGCGAAATGATCCATGGTACTAATACATTGTGTTAGTACCATGAAATGATCGAAGCTATAAATTTTCGGAGAAAATTGATACCAACGTCATGGAACTCATAACTATAGATTCCATGCCCATTATATCTCTATATACTAATGTTTGTGCAACCGGCCAAGAGCTATGTATAATTTTTCTACAATAGAATATTTTATACAACGTTATTCATCATTTCATGACCCAAATGTGCTTATTGCCAGCAGAAGTAGCGTTGGGGAAGGCGAAGAATAGGGTGTGGTTCAATCGAATGGGGTGAAGTGGGGGGAGACATTTCTATCCCTGCTAGGGGGTCTCCCGAGCGTCGAAGAGTAGATTTCTTTTATCTCTTCTCTTTCTCCCTAAGCGACGCAATCCAACGCCTCTCTTCCTTCCTCCCCTTCGAAGCGACTGACTCCCCGGCGCACAAAGCACTCAACCACTGACGCCGACGCCACTTACCGCCGACATCATCGAACAACATTCCTCCACCCAAAGACTCCGAGGGCTCGATATCCCGCACGGACAGACTTCTTCCACTTCCCATGTCCCTCCCCTTCCAATACGCTCGTTCCCATTCGATTTCCCAACCCGGAAGCGCCAAGCTAATAGAGACTTTCCACCCAACTCCTCATTCCCTTCTTGCATACATGCAGATGAACCATTATTCCAAACTCAGCAAATTTAATGGTAGGTTCATAGATTACTTAAGGTGACTCCTACGTAAAACGAATTTAACACCGCTCGATTTATATTCTGGTTGCCATTAAAATAACGTGACCATTTGATATGGACATCCAAACCCTACCTGAATTTAATGTGTTCCGCTAATTGTTGGAATCGGATAAGAAATGCACACATTAAATATAAAATTTAATTTTTTCCCTTTGGAGATATATCCAGTAATTAATTAATTACTTAATTGCTCTTTCTCTGGGGAACTCACCCTCTGAGCCCTGACGGAGCGTAAATATAGACGCGAAACGTTGGCGAAAGAGAAATGATGTAATTAATTAATAAATGGACGTATATCTCCAGAAAAAAATTTAATATATGAGTTCGTAAAAGTAAATCATTTGGACATAAAACTATTTGAAAATTCATCTTGAATATCATATATTGCATATTTTGTACGTACATTTTGTTTTCTCTTAGCTAATTGTGGCTTGTCGTCGGTGAAAAGAAATACTTTTTTTAAACAATACAAACGAAAGGGTGGAATTAAGTATTTGTTTCGACTGACACAGTCGTGGTGCAGCTTCCTTAATATTTGGAGGCCTTTATCATCGATCGGATTGCAATTTTCCATCAGGTGAATTCATGGAGAGATCACAAAATACGTTTCCCGGGTTTCGACAGTTTATGTCATCTTCAGGTCCTGAAGATGAGATAAATTGTCGTAACACGGGTCGTAAATAAAAAACTAAATACGTAAATTAGCAAAGTTTGCTATTTTTCCAATAATGGAGACATTTCACGAAGTTAAGCCTTGACATTGTTCGTTTTGTTAAAAAAATATTGTTTTTTCATTTTGGATTATACCGAATTCGGCACGTTGTGCATTGTTAAATGAGCTGAAATGACTCCAGAGCTAAGTGCCGATTACAGAACACGTGGAATTAAATGGTTAAGGTTGGTGTTGTGTAGATGACAGCAAAAATCTCCAAGACTTCTACAGGCGCCAGCTCCTTATCTCTCGACACGATTTGATTCTTCAGATCGGCATTCATCCCACCTAGCTTTATCCGATCCACATAACCAATGATTCATGAGGAAAAGAGCAGCTTTTCGGGTGATTCGAAGCGGAAGTGATTTACGAAGATATGAAGGACGTATAACGAAGTAGAATCAGAAAAAGCGTAATCTGAGGTGAAATTGCACCACCAAAAACGTTTTCTGCTAGAATAAGTCATGACAAAAACAATCTTGCCAAACCTGGATTAGATAGAAACCTACCTGCATAACCTGGACCTGCAAACCTACCTGCAAGCATACCTGCAAACCACCAAACTTGCATTAGATATGTTGTTAGTGACAATGGCATCCATAATCTTGAGTTTCTCAATATGACCTCCGTGTCACTAAAGCGGCGGTAGGTATGTCCGTAGTAGCTGGAGGTTAGGGCATTCCTCATGGGGTGCAACAGATTTTATCCTCTTAATAAATAAATAAATAAATAACTTACTCCGATCCCTCAGAGGTACGCTAACGAACTGAGAGTTACAAAAATTCCTTCCGTTCACGCTCCATTAATGTTGTGACAAAAAAGGCGTGAAACTTGCACAAGGCACATCGTTAGCATAGGTACAATTCACCTCTGTCCTCTCCCCCCTCCTTTTCCCTATCCCTCCCCCTTTTCATGGCTGGTGTCCTAAAAACCCCTGCCGCACACCTCTGCGGCGGATCAGAGGGTAGTATGTAGATGTCTACCCTGCGCTGCTAGAGTTCAGTCATGCTAACAGGAAAAAAATATTCCAAAATTAGGGACACGTAAAATACGATATGCATTAGAAAGCATCCCATGCTGGAATAAAAAAAATTGATACAATAAAAAAGGACAAAAACAACGCTTCTTATCGTCACCATTACCAAGTGGTATGGATCATAGCTATCGTGGTCCCTAATCGTACGCGGAAATAAAGGACATTTTAAACCTATCCATCTTGCAATCTTATCTCTTCGATTTAACGTAGGTGATCGAACCTATCACAGTAGTACAGAGATGTTAATATGTACTTAACGTCTTCGGAGAAGTAACTCGCCTCAAATTTACTCAGAAAGTCAAGCCTGTTCTTTAACCTACGCTGTGATAGCAATTCCCTGTTAAATATTCTTGCGATAGTAGATATTCGCGCCAGACTCCCGTTCCATGCACGGAGGCCGGTAGCCCTCTATGTAGTGTAACTTAACCTCCTTTGTTGGCAGCCCTATCCCCATCCAAAGTCCTCTTGGTTGCCATTTAAGGTGGCTAGTTCGTTAATCGTGAGTCATTGAGAACTAGTGCTCATAAAATTTCAATGGCATTAAAAAATTACTTGGACATGATTAAATTACACAATATTTTAACCGGATGCCTCAAATTCTCAAGTCATAGCGAAACATTGCCCTTTTGAATTTAAATATTGACAAGAAACATAACATAAACTTTACTTGACTCTGTTTCTAGGCAACCTGAAGGTTGTCACTGTTTGAAAGTCCTTTGACCTTGGAGATGTTGGTTTTTGCATTTGGATTGAAAAAGTTTATAACTTTGTGCTACGGGCATTCGTATATTTTGCAGTGACGAAATAATTTTGATCAAACGTTTAAACATCTTTATGAATGAACAATTGTTGAGGGAGTAGTTTTGAGAGTGCCATGTCGCCGTCCTATTACTCTCCCCCCTGGTGGTGGTCTGTGCACACTATGCCTCTCTTCCTCTCTCTCCGACTCACCCCTGCTCTCCCCCTGCACTCCCCGCGATCCACAGAATACCACTCTTCCCCTTTACCCCCCCCCCCTATCCTCTCCCTCGCCGCAGAAACCCTCTCGAAACGTATTGTGGGGATGCCGTCTACCACTCCCGCTTTTCACACATCATCTTCTTACTTTTTTTTCCTTCCCTTCTGAGTGTCTCCGAGACGACTTGTCTTCTGCATTCCGAGTTCCCGATTGTCGTCCGCACTTTCGCCGCGATTCTATCTTTCAACCCTCCCCGTCACTCTTTCTCTCTCGTCCCCTGCCGCCTCTTCATTGATGGTGGTCTTTCTTTCGTTCGCCCTTTTAGTGTCACACCCTCCATTTGCCACTGTTATAACTGTCTCGTTGACGGTGTGGTGAGGTTCTCTCTTGTTGTTCCGGAGGACGCGTGTTCGAGCCCCGACTGGGTGGAAATTTCCCAATGCACCCCACCCTGTGATTGCGTTTTCATGTAATATCAAATGAGTGAATTGTAAAGACCTCGTCCTGCGGTTAATTTTTTCGTAAATTTACTCATGAAATCCACATTCTTGAAACAAGTTTCATGAGCGTGGAAGAGTTTTCCACTGAGTTCACTAATCTAAGTACAATAATTTGAAGTAAATGGCTACAGCCTGAAGTATCAACTGAATGAATTGCATGAAAAAACATACTGGCATGCATGATAATACACATAGGAATGCCAGCGTAGCAGTTCCCTATTAATAATGCGTGATTTATTGATTAAATTACAGCAGGCGATTTTACAACATATGTTTGCGCAAAATAATTCTGCTTCTGCCATACAATGAAAATCTATCAGCCATTCGGTTAAATATACGTCGATATTGGGAAACTAAGTGATCGAGAAAAGCAGGTCTAGCTTTGAGGCTTCTCGTAAAGAAAAAGATGCAGAGAGCCTCTTAAAAAAAAGAGCCTCTTATTGCATAGGCTTCATCGTTGAATAGAAAGCATTTGCCTATGTGTATTGGAACAGAATACTCTTTGCATCGAAGAGAATTGAAGCGTCATTTACTGATATTGAGCGTTCCATATATATTTGACAGTATGGGTTAGTTAGTTAGTTAGCATGCAATAGTATAAAACTTGCTCATACCCTCGGTGCAAGTCTTCACTTACCATCTTTTTTCATATTTACTTGGATGCATTTCTTGAATCTACAAGCTTGACACTGGTTGCGCCTGGTAACGTCCACTATGCAGTTTCCATTCTCCTTGCACACGTAGTCCAAATTTCTGTAAAGAAAGTGATTTGTCAGCAAATTGAGTCTGTCCATTCCAGGTTAATGTCAGTAATTGGTCTCATAAGAGTTATGTATTTAGAACAGGATGATTAAGGGAGCTTTCCATCCACTCTAGTTCGCTACTTACTTCGCAACGCAACATCGCACTTGCTTCCCATTCGTTTCAGACCCAGGCGGCGCAGTTAAAAACTGATTGGAAGCAGAGTTGATGTGCGCAAGCTGACAAAAGAACATGGACAATCATCGCATCAGCGATTGTTGTTTTTGTGTTGATTTTCATCTAAGGCGTTAAACAGGGATAATGTAAAGTTTTTAACTATTCTGTCATAAAAAGCTTACGATTCTAAATACTTATTTCGAGAAAAATCGTATAAAAGCGTATCAGGCTTATTTGCAGGTAAATTGCAGGAAATTGCAGGTAAAATGCACCTTATCAGGTAAATTGCAGAAAACTGTGCTTTATGAATGTTGTAATGTATCGTTTTATAATCCTGTGACAATAGAAAGAATTTTATTCAACTCGAAAGACCGGTATGACCCCGTAGACAGAAGCGGTGTGTATAAATTAAAGTGTAATGACTCTGATCTTTGTTATATTGGCCAAACAGGCAGAAGATTTAAGGACAGTGAAGGAGCATAGGTCTAGTTTTATTAATTGTGACGATATATCCTGTCTCGCTAAACACTTGTGTGATTTTAACCATTTTAGTAATTTTGACATGGAAGTTTTACACCATTTTGACAAAGGGGGTAAGCTGGATTTCTTTGAGCAATATGAAATCACTCATAGCCTGGCAAAGTTATGTAATTATGTTGTTTTTAATGATCGATCGCCTCTGTTAAACCTTGTTCTCCCTCCCGTCCATAAATCTTATGACCATGCCTCCTGACCTTCACCACCAGCGGCTTCGGGGTATATATGGTGGAGTTTTTGAGAAAGTTGTACCTTGATAATGGCATTACGTGCCGAAACCTTGGTCGGTGGTGTATTTTAACTGTGTTTTTATAATATACTGTGTGGAAATTAACCAATATTGTTTTATTTGAAATGGACATGGAGAAAAATCGATGACTATACACAAACAATTCGGCCGTGGCTATTGAGAACCTACAGAATGCTATTTACCGCCAGGTTACCAAATGTTTCGCCTGCAATCATCGTTCCATTAAAAGTCGTTCGTGTGCGCTGAAGTTTTCCGATCTGCGCTAACTCCAACACGTTTAATCTAAAGCTCACTTTATTCTACGGACGCACCATCTAAGTATAATTTATCCATTGCAGAATAAAGACAGTTTCCTACGAGGCTCTT
Source organism: Pyrrhosoma nymphula (assembly GCA_963573305.1). Classification (NCBI taxonomy): domain Eukaryota; kingdom Metazoa; phylum Arthropoda; class Insecta; order Odonata; family Coenagrionidae; genus Pyrrhosoma; species Pyrrhosoma nymphula. The sequence goes on along the minus strand of OY754335.1, from coordinate 31,208,413 downwards.
CATTGCCTAGTTTTATGCATGGGAACTCCGAGAATGCGGTCACGCGAAATTAAGAGCACGGGGTTTTTTTTCCTATCCCATGTTCTCGCATTTGAGTAGCCAATTTAGCGATTCTCCGATATACACGTCGCAATTTTCACTGCACATTAGAGCTGTGTCGTTTATGAGTGATTCATTCATTTTGAACGATTCATTAGCGTGAACCAAATGAGTTGAATCACGTTTTCTGCTTAAATTGTTCATAAAGAACCAAATCAAGCTGTTCTCGATCGTTAGTGAATCGTGTGATTATTCGATAGAGTGGTATGAGTGAAATTAGATTGGGGTAAAGGTGGAAAAATGCATAAATATGCAGTCGGATCGGATGATATTATAAAATGTGTCATTCAGGCAAGCAGAATGAGCATTTTTACCATCCTGGGTATATTAAATTTAAGCATACGTAGTAATTATTTAGCCCCCAAGCATCGCAAGTACATCAATAGTTTCACAATTGATTGTCTCCAACGTCGAGGAAGTATAAGCGAAAAATTAATAATTTTTTGGAACAATACCATGCAACATTGCTAAAGATGTTTCAATAATAGGCATTTTCAGGTTCAACAAGAATCATCGCTTATTTCGAGGATAAAACTGAATTAATCTGAGAATCAGAATAACATATCTCGCAAAATCCGAGTAGGCAGCACCGACTTTCCAATGGTACGGATTGGTCGGATTTGGTTCATTTCCTTAGTATGGTTCATCGTAGTTATTTGATTCTTCACACATAAATCACTCGTCGTAGACAAATCGCTCGCCGTAGTCAAATCATTCATCGTAGTTGTTTGGTTCTTCGTGGTTCACTTCGTTCAAAATGAATGATTTGAAAGAACGAGTAATTTACATGAACCAAATCGCATGAATCGAATCTTCAAAATGAACTGAAATTCCCACCTTTGTTGCACATCCATCCATGCCACAGACTGTGAAATAAATTGCCTCGTGTAAAACGGCCTACAAACTATACCATCCGCGGTAACAAAAGATAATTTCTTTCGCATATGTTGCCGTATTTAGTTGGAATCAAGCAATTAAAATGAGTGATCGTTTTCAAATGACTGTTCAAGATAACTAGGTGTCCACATAACTTAGAATTCAGTTATACGAGAATTTTGTCTGTCAGAAAAAAAAGATACATATTAGGTATAAACTTAACGCTCGTTGGAAGGCTGGATGAATGAAAGTGCGATGTGGGAAGGAAATTCATAAGTCATATCTAGGAATGAGTATTTGTCTAGGGAAGCGAAAATTGCATTGTACAAGAGTGTACTTCTGCCGACTGCATTGTATGACTGAAAAACGTGGGTATGCTAGGATAAGAATAAGAGTAGGCTAATTGCAATGGGAATGGGGTACCTGGGAATTTTTTGTGACAAAAATAGAATTGATAGGGTTAGGAATGAGTGGATTATGAATGAATGTGGGTTGAATGCTCCAGTAATGGACATAATATATGAAAGGAGTGTGCTTTTTTGGCTTGGCCCTGTTGAGGGAATGGGAGAGAGTCGAATACAAAACAGATATATGATAGTAGAGTGAATGGTGTGAGAGGAAAGGGTAGACCGCGATAGTCATGGGTGAATTCTGTGGAAGAGACACTGAAGAGGCGAAATATTATGAGTCTAAAAAGGGGAGTAGATGAGAGAACATCCTATCCAAGCAAGATGAAGAAACACTAAGAAGATTTGAAAAGAAAATAACAAGGAGAATCTATGGCCCAGTTAAAAAAGGAGAAAATGTGGAGAATCGGAATGAACTGTGAAATAAATGAAATATTGGGAGAGAAGGATATAGTTAGGCTCTCCAAGTCATTGCGACTGTCATGGTTGGGCCATGTTGAAAGGATGGAAGAGTACAGAATGCCCAAATTGTTAATTAATAGCAAGATGGAAGGGAGTAGAAGGAGAGGAAAACCACGCAAAAGATGGCTGCAAGATGTTGAAGAGGACCCGAAGACAATAGGGATTGGAAGATGGAGAGAGAAGGCAAAAAGGAGAGCCGAATGGAGGCATGTGCAAGGAAATGAGGAAGGCAAGGCCCACACCGCAGTAGCGTAGCCGGGGGCGGGGGGGTAGGGGGGGGGGGCTGAATGTCCCGCCCCCCCGCCCCGTGTTCTGGCGCTCCTGTCTGTGAATTGTTCCACTCTTTAAGTCCCATATACGTAAAAATAATTGTGTGTAATACGTTGTCAATTGTCATATTTTGTACAAACCCATCCGCCTATTGCATTACCATAATTTGTTAAGTTTGGTAAACTGATTAATTTATGAGTCGGCGCCCCCTAAAATTTTTCTGCCCCCCCCCCCCACCCCCTAGACCCAAAACCTGGCTACGCCACTGCCACACAGCGCTGTAGAGCTGTGGAAGAAGAAGAAGAATATGAAAGGAATAGGAGAGCGTGTTTGAGGCAATGCAAGCGTGTAAGAGAAGCGAAAGTGGTTTTGTAAGGATAGGGCATTGTGGAGGAAATTATTAAAAAGATGCCAATTTTCTAGGGCTAGAGGTATGTATTTATTAAAGTTCGTTGGTTCGGGAAAATTTAAAAAAATATTCATAGAAAAAACTTGGCACCGGATGCCTAGTGAGTTCCAAGACGATTTAGGGGCATAGCCTAGTTCTTGCTTTTTAGTTTTATGGTATGAATGTTACTCCCTATGGATTTAAATTTATGAAAATAAACACCTTAACAACACTTTGAAGATGATGGCAGGGTCAGCGATTGAAACGACGGCAGCAGTCAGAAACCTGACCCATTGGTAATCCCGTGAAGAATGCACGTCCGTTACATGCCGAGAAAATACCAGATCATTCATAAACACCATTGCTTTGGTTTGGCATTTTAGCCTTGTAAAACGATTGTTTTATAAAAAAACAAGTTGGAAAAGTAGGTACTGTTAATTGGCTCTAGGAAATCTTTCAATGGGAGGTATCATCTGGGAGGGATTTCCCTGGTTAAGGAATTATTTGAAATCACAGCCATTTTGTTTCAATATGCAATTATGGAGTTCAAATCATGATTAGTACATATTTATAGTAATAGTAATAAACTAGAAAATTCAAAATACTTCTAATGCGTTTGGTAATAAAAACTTCTGAATAATGTGACCAAAATGGCGATCATGAGCTCCAGACGAGTCGCAGTATGTGTCAAAGTGTAAATGTCAAAAGACCGTCCTACCCTTTTAGCCAACTGCGCGGACCAACGCTTGCTCTGGAAGTTGCGCGCCACACTCCTTTGAGTTTGACAGTATTTGAGGTGTGGATGATCCTCTTCGCAGCAATTTTGCGATACGTGCGAGTGACAGGACGTTTTCGAGCGCTTTTGTGATTCCGGTGTCATCCACGGCTGCGCGCCCTCATCTTCTCGCCAACGCTCCTTCATCGGCTCGTCGACGCTGAACGCGCTCGCGCCAGAGCAAGCAAGCAAAGAGGGTTTTTGGCCACGTGCCGGGCGACGCGTCGCGCTGTTTACAAAAACGGGGGTACACCATGGTGACACTGTTGTGTTTCACCTCTTGAGGTTAAGCGTGCTGCGTCCCACAATGTATGTGCCTATATGGAGTGATCTTCACGCCACTGGCATAACCGGATGTGTAGAGTCCGTGCGCCGTTATAACTGACGAACTTACGGAAAGAATGAAAATCAAAGTGTCCGCATAGCTTGCTGTGAGTCATCTGCGATGCCGCGATGTAGTTTCCTCACTGTATCAAACGCCGGTTTTCTCATTGTAGCGTGTGGAATTGAAAGATAATTCGTCAAAAATAATCGCAGACAGTTTTTAAGGATGTGAATTGGAGGAACCAGGATAAGTAGGTTTTAAAAATTTGGAGGACAAATTGAGCTTAAGCTTCTCAAAGAAATCGAATTTCACTTTGTGCATTGCTGTTATTGGTTACACCCCGCAACTTATTCAAAGGCAAGAGTTGAGTTGTTTAATTAGTGCGAAATAATTATTCTCATGGGTAAATGCTTCGTGCGTGTAAAATTATCAAGTAGTAACTTCGTGTTCTCTTTTGTGATGCTTTTCCGTGAAATTTTCAATGGATTGTACTAAGCGATCCGTAGTTAATAGTAAAGTGGTTTTCTTTAATTTATCAATACATCTACTCGTATAATTATTAATAGTGTGTCGCTATTTTCCAATTTAAGAAAAAATTATGTAAAACTCGTTTTCCTTGAAAAGCTTCAAGTGGCTCCTCTCATTTTGTCCTAAAAACTTTGAAAACCACTTCACGTAATGGTTTTTTAAAATCGAGGCAAAAATGGAAAATGGTTGAAAAATTGCGGGACTTTGTGGCTTAAAAGTACCCCGCTTGATTTATTTAAGTACTCTAACGACCTCAACTGAACAATTTTGAATAGAATCAGGAAAAAATACCTGGTAGGAATGTGTCCATGGAAAATGTCATAGGGATAGTTTACGCTCAACAATTATATATATCGAGAGAGAATAAGCGCAGAAACAACATAAATGAAAGCGAGAAAGACATTACGGATTATATCCCCCCGTAATTTCTCATGCAAACGTTTCTGGAAAAATGGAAGGAGTAGCCGTGGCTTTTACATTAATATCTTCTCTCAAAAAAGGAGTTTCTGTCAAAATAAACAGAATTTGCTCATCTCTGTATTGCCAAAACTCTAAAGCAACACGGAAAGAAATATTTTTGTTATCCGTACAAAAATATTTGCTACTCATAATTTGCCATATGAACAAAAATATTCGCCTCTACGGCAAACTATTCATTGGCCTAACAAACGTTTGCTTGCGCCTGTAGCAAATGGCATAATTTGGCTGGTATTTGTAACGGGAAAAAATGCTGCTATGAAGCGAGCTACCGTTTTGCCGTCGGAACATAATAGTTTTGTTGTCGATCATTGTTGTGAGTGCAACAAATTGGTTGGAAAACTGTGGAAATGTATCACTTTTGAGCTTGCGTTGTTTGAGATAGGATTCCTCTGAGTGAGCTTAGAATACATCGGATTATAGCACATATTTCGGAATATCAGCTCTTAATTTGGCAGCGGTTTTGGTGGTATATGAGGGTTGGGTAAGGATAATAGATAAAGGCAGGTCTTTTCGTCGTTCAAAATCCATGGCAAATAGTGGTAAACAAAAACATCGGAGGCAGGCGAGCTAAAAGTTTCGTGTAATGAAAAAGTGATTCATGTGAAGGTGACACTGTCTTAGACGAATTGATATAATAAAAACCGGTATTTCATGAGTATGATGGCATGATTTTCAATTAGATTCCAGTTAAACACAAAATAGATGAAATTCGCCATGAAAAATCATTTGAATTGACCGATATGAAATATCATCATTTGAATATCAACTCCTTGTCAAGTCAAATAATTGTTTCTTGACAAATTTCATCTTTTTGAGGTGTAAATTTGCACCCGTGCGCGTGACTGTGTACGAAGTTATGTGTGCATGTTTCGCACTCATATTGTTTTAATTTACGTTGTTCATGCACTTAGAAACGTTAGAGTCATCTAATTACTCATTATTCATTGCATTGCGCGTTCAAATCACTAATATAGTTTTGGACTAATTGTCAAATTAAATCCTTAGTTTTAGCCTTTTGAGTTATTTTAACCTAATAATCTTATCTAGGAAGTAATGAAGTTTGCAGATGATTAAGTTTGTGATTAGAATATCCAATTCATTAAGATACTGAAGCTCAGTTTTATATTGTCTGGTAATCGTTAACCGCAAGATGGACGTGGCTTTTTCTTTGACGATATCATTTAAGATAAAATTCAATGCATTTGGCCCAAAGAAAAATATCTCATATTTCCCATAATAATAACAAAATATCAGCCACTTACCACCATATTTTTCGAGTTATTTGCCAACAAAAACAGCCATTTTCCATGGGAAATGGTGCGGATATGCGCTTCCGAGAGACTTTATTTTAAAAATGAGAAATTTATAACGCATAGATCTCGTCAGAAATTTAAAAATTGCGTTGTTTGTATGTTTTATAAACTATTTAAAAAAAAAATCAATTATCAATCGCAGTAATTTTGACAGAATCGCAAATAATATTCGGTTATGAAGGCGTTTTCATCGTAATGCGTGAAAACAATGAGTCAATTTAAAGACTAATTAAAACATATTTATTTAAAAACTGAGAATGTCAGCAATCTAAAAAAAAGTTTTTGTGCCATTAATATTAAAATATTTACTTCATGCTTCTTACAGCTGCTGAAATTAAAAAAATAAAATTCAAAATATATTGTCACTATTATGACTTGTGAAAAATATCGCTCACAGCACCTTAACTGAGAGTTAGGGAAATGTATATTACAACAGACGTTCTGTTAGTTGGAGTGAATATTGTCATTGGGAGAACGTATTAACTTCGTTTTTCTCACGGAAGAAATATTTAGCCAGATATTATAAAACCGGGTTTAGATGTATTTTTTATTTCATTTTAATTCTTCGCTACAAAAAAGTCAATTTTTAGTATGGTGACTATGGTGCTGTGACTTGGGTTTAGATGTAAAAATGCAATGGAAAAACTGGTGTGGCTGTAGCGGGACGGCTGACGGAAGTGGGACTCTGAGTATGGATATGACTAGCTGTGGGGAGTATACAGTATTGTATATAAATAAAAATAAATAATTAAATTAATATTTCTGAAAACATGAGTATGAAAATTATATTTATACATTAATGGTAATTATATGAAATACACATAGACTGAAAATATTCTTATGAAATTACTTATGTATGCGTTTATATTTTCGAGAATTGGTCATGTGTTTTTTAAAAAACTCAACTTCCTCTTTGCCAACGTTTCGCCTCTTAATTAAAGCATCATCAGGGATGAGATCAACTTTCCTGCTATCATAAACGCATACATTAATTAAAGTGGTCAATAACCAATTCGACAAAGTTATGAAATTACAGTATATCCATATAGTGATAATATTATGACTGAATTCGAAGCGCTTTTATATACGTATCTAACCATGCAGCATCTCAGCTGTCGGATAGCCGTCCGTGAGTCGGGTGACGCGTGACGCTAGGCTTTCGCGAGCTTATCCCCCATCCATAGGAAGTGTTCCAATCCAAATAATAAACTTAGGGCCTGTCCAAAAACCTATCAGACAACTGGAAATTTGCCGCACGAAAACTGTATAGTCAGATGCAAGATGGCCGAGAACTCGTACGTGGGAAAGCAAACTACATACCCAAGGTGATAGAATACTAACACCTTGCTACATGCCTACCCATCATCCAGAGAAAAGAGTGTATGTTAAAGTATCCTCGAACTGACCTTCGTATGCTCCTCTTGAAGAACCCCCGGCATCCGTCGCAGCTGGGCACGCCGTAGTGCTTTCCCGAGGCCTTGTCGCCGCAAACACGGCAGACCGCGGCCTCGAGTCGGCGGCCCCCCGTCGGAGGGGCCGCGGCGCACTGGGGGGACGCGGGACCCCTCCTCGACCCCTCGTCTGACGTCGCTGCCGCGTTACCATTGCCACCGCTGCCGCTGTTGCGGATCCCTGGAAGGGAGCTCAGCTCCATATCCGAGATGCGGGTGTTCTGCCGGCAGTAATCGAAGCAGGACTGCAGCAGTCTCCCGTCCTGAAAAGAATACAAGATAATTGTACAATACAAGAACAAATAAAATATTCTCTTTCTCAGGAGTTCTCAACCAGTGTGGAGTTAACCCCTGGGGGTAAATGGGGGGATTTCGGAGGGGTCTATGCAGGCACGGCATAAGGCCTGGGCGATATGGGCAACTGCTCGGGGCGCCGCAAAGGAAGGGGCGCCGTGATTGTGAAGTGAATATATTTTTGAAGTGTCTATAGGCGCACCACGCACAGAAAATTCTGCAGGCGGTAAATCGGATTCTGGGCGTCACGCTCTTTTTATCACGTCACGCTTAGCTTGCTGAATGTAAACTCAAGAGAACCCTCTTAATGTAATAGATTAAGATGGCGTAGTGGTTAGGGTCGTCGCCCTACGTACCGAAGGTCCCAGGATCGTTCCCATTGTTGTAGTTTTTAAAAATATATTATATTTATCAGAATATCGCCATAGACGTTTACTCTTCTCCCGTGTGGTCTTAAGCACACCAATTCTTTTTACTACTTTTTGAGGAAACCGGGATTAGCCACGGTAGTAACCTTTACGGAGTCACCCGCAAGTGCACATAAGTGCGATATTCCACAGGAGAAAAATCATTCGCCTTGACCAGGATTCGAACCCGGATCCCTCGATTTCGCGCCGAGTGCTTTAACCAGTTAAGCTACCGAGGCGTCCTTTTCCCCTGTGGATTATTGGTGGCTTTATAGGAGCATGGTGGTCAGGACTGCTAGACATATGATGTAATTAGCAGTACAAGTCGTGCGCTAAGCGCCACAGTCCGCGAGGATAAAGCCATACATAGAACACAAGAAGGTGTTCGCAAATATCTCTCTTTATTTATCGTTTCTGTCGGACCTTGAAATATAGTGGGGTTCTAATATGATGCTCTCCGTGTCGCTCTTAAAGATATCTATTCTCAATTGCTCAAGCAATCTAAGCCTAGCGCGCAGCCTCCGAGTCTCTAGCGGCTCCCAGCCTAATGCGTTTAACATCTGTGTAACGCTGTCTGTACGCCCGTAGCAGTTTTTGACGAATCGCGCAGCTTTCCTTTGTATTTTATTAAGTTCCCGGATTAAGTCTTTCTGCACCGGATCCCATATGCTCGATGCATATTCAAGGTGTGGCCGGACGAGTTCGAAATAGCACCTCTATTTTACTTTTTCATCCGAAAATCTTCCCACAATACGCTTGACGAATCATAGTTTCTTCAGAGCTCTGCCGCAAATATTTCTTATGTGTGTTCCCCACGATAGGTTCGAAGCTATCGTAACTCCTAGATACTTCACTTCATCTGTCGACTTTTTGTTAACACCATCCACAGCATATACATGGGGATAGTTGGACGACCTCCGCAAGAAATGTACCGCCGTGAATTGGCTCAGATTAAGTTCGAGTCCCCACTCTTGGCTCCACACATGAACGTTGTTTAAATCCGATGATAGAATTTCAAAGTCAGAGTGATCACTAATTTCGCGATAGATGACAGCGTCGTCAGCAAATAAACGTATTTTACTGCTAATTCGAGAGCTTAGGTCATTTATGTATATAATGAACAAAAGGGGGCCGATTACGCTTCCTTGTGGGACACCTGATGTCACTTTAACTACATCGGAGCTAATTCTGTCAAGAACTACTTTTTGCTTACGATCACTCAGAAAGTCGCGTATCCAGTTTACTACTGTTTCGTTTAGCCCGCAAGACTGTAATTTGTATAAAAGTTTATTGTGAGGTACCGTGCCGAAAATTTTCTTAAAATTTAGAAATAATGCGTCCACTTGTCTTTCCGATTCACCAGATTTGAGAACGTCATGAAGAAAGAGCCCGAGCTGTGTTTCACATGATCTACCTTTCCGGAAGCCGTGCTGACAGCCATGGAGGAAGTTGCGACTATCCTGGAGCGTCAATGATCGTGTGAAGTCTTCTAAGACGGTTCAAGTCATCTTGGATTCCATGCTCAATATCAAGGAGCGGCCGTATGTGCTGCATGAAGCGTAGTGTGAATCGGGATTAAGGTAGGCTTTGCTGGGTAATGTGCAGTACCGTCCATGTTACGAGACGTTCTCCCCTATTTCGTGAAGAACCTTTTTCCACACTTCGCCCCAATCGTCTCCCGACTCGTCCGCCCTTCTTCTCTTCAATTTTTAAATCATAAATCCATTAAAATTCGCTTCGGATCCGCTCCGGTTGGATTCGCCCCTCCACCCCTGTCGCTAACCCGATATATACGTTCGACATTCACCTCCCTGCTTCTTTTCCCACAGTTCACCCGCTCCCTCTGCGAACGCGAAAACTTAACGCGGTCGCCGGGAAGAAGAAGACAAGGGCGTCGATTGTGCGAAGATAGTTCCATCCCCTCTGCTCCTTCTTCGCCGATTCTTCAAAAAAAAGGCTGATGGGGGAGCCTCGCCACATGGCGATCGAAGCGAATTCTTCGGGGGAGAATTGATTGATTGCCTTCACAATATCGATACCTTTCTCAGGGTGGTACATTTTTATTTTTTTCTTCTTTGTTCGGGAGGAATTTGGAGGAGGGGAAAACAGCGAGAAAATGAGTGGAGTCGTTTGGGGGTAATTTTTTTTTAAATTTTGATGGGTATAGAAGGATGGATGAGGATTATTGGTCCCGACACGTTGAAACACGTTCCTAATCCAGAGAAAAAAATAGTCTCGGGGTTACGCGACAACTTTCGCGTGATTATCTCATCTCCATTCCATTATAAAGGTATTAACAACAAGAATAATGCGATAATAGCTGATGGTTCGTTGACTTCGCTGTCCGCTGACAGTCAAGGGACAAGGAAAATTTAATTTCCTTGCCTTTTTTCGTAGATTTTCGCAGTTCTTTTTACTTTGGTAAGTTTCTTTTGGATTTCTGCGATTAAACTAAACTTTTTTAGGAACAGTTTCGCCGTGCTATTCTGCCGGCTTCGTCAGGCATTCTAAATCAACAATGAAAAATAAATAAACAAACTTAAGCGGCTATTATGTACAGCATGATTAATTAATACTTCAGTTTTTCAAGTGTCTTTTCCACGTATAAGGAAGTTTGTAAATAGAAAAAAGACCTAACAACCTAAACAGAGAAGATGGCTACAAACTTCCTTATACGTGGAAAAGACTTTTGAAAAACTGAAGTATTAATAAATCAAGCTGTACATAATAAGCGCTTAAGTTTGTTTATTTATTTTTCATTGTTGATTTAGAATGCCTGACGAAGCCGGCAGAATAGCACGGCGAAACTGTTGCTAAAAAAGTTTAATTAAACACAATTTTTTTATCAGTCAATTGGTACGAAATATATTGAGATTTTCAATGAAAAGAAATGGAGGTGACTAATAAAATAAGGAGAGTACAAGCTGGAGCAAATAGAACGATTCAATTGCTTGGAAAGCACGTTGGGGGAAAATGGGTAGGTATTGTAAAAAATACATCAGAAAGTGAATTGAGTCAGCAAAGGAAGCGTATAGTAATAGGTGGGAACTAATCTTGTGTAAGAGTGTAAAGAAAAGGCTGGGGAAGAGTTTAATGTGGAGTGTGGCGTTGTATGGCACGGAAACCTGGAGTCTGAGAAAAGAGGATGATGATAGGATGCAGACGTGTGAGATGTGGGCGTGAAGGAGAATAATGGAAGTGCGATGGGCAGAATGGAAGACAAACGAGTAAGTGTTTTGTATGGTGGGAGAGGAGAAGAAACTTCTTGGGAAAATTAGAAGAAGGTAGAGTAGCTGGTTTGCACAGGTAATGAGGGACGGATGGCTGCTGAAGGCCGTAATAGAGGTTAGGATGTTGGGAAGAACAAGAATAGGATTTATGCACTACGTTTACCAATCGATCTCAGATCGATCTGACTGGCTCAGCTCGGTATGGTAAACGGAGCGCGCTGGCCAGATCGATCTGAGAAGCGAGCCGAGTCAGCCCGCTTTCCCTAACCGGTCTGAGATCTCAGATCGATCCGAAGAGGTCGGAGCGTGGCGCTGATCGTTCTTCCTTTGGTTGCCGATGGTAAACAACATATAATCGATATCATTTACGGCGTGACTTGTTGCAAGAAGGGAAAGGAGAGAAGTGTGCGGCTGAAATATGCAAGAAATCTCAAAATAATTCAAACTACTGAAATCGATAGTTCAATATCAATATTTTCAGACCGTGTTGGTAAACCAGGAGATCTGAGTAAGCGCCCTGCTGAACTTTCAGATCGGTCTGAACTCAGACCGATCTGACATCGATTGGTAAACGTAGTGATGGACGGAATAAAGAGGTAGGATGTATGCTGAGATTCAGAAAGACTTCGCGTAGGGGGATAGGGGCCTGCCTTGCGAAAATCATGAGGATATTTACTCTCTTCCATTTAAAACTGCCTTAACGTTAGATTACCATACTAATAAAATTGACTCGTAAACTGCCGCTGCCTTACTTCACAAATTATTTTGATTTTTGAGTCGTCGGCGCGTCAAAGATGTGGGTGTTGAGGTGTAAAGGGAGATAAAACCGTAGAAATTCTTTGTTAATTTTACATCTGTGTAACGCTCCGTCACTTCTTTGTTTTACATTCTCATTTGTAGACTGCAGTGTAATAGATTTTACTCGAGTTTAGGTGCAGAATTTATTTTTCCTCTTGAGTTTTTCTTCCCTTTCATTAATTTACCCATTTCATATGAGGGATTTGCATCGTAGATTTATTAAAATAGTTACTAGTAATAGTCACTATTTAGTGAAAAAAATTGCATCATACCGATTTGGTGTGTTGGCAACTCAATGCTATTTTAACACGAAACCTTATGGCACATTTAATATATTTCGTAATCATTATATTACATTTGTACGTATATTCTTCTAAACGTAAAATAATACATTTCTCATTATTATAACTGTTGCTAACAAATTACATGGTATGTACCACGCCGAGTCCAATATTCGAAATATTCACATTTAAATATAACTTCGTCTAAACTTCGAATGCTGCGCCGATAACTCATCATATTATGGTTTACTGAAGGAAAATAATAAAAATATAATTATTGTATCATTTCCATAATTGCCTGTATTGTGAGTTCCAACGCATAAACATGAACTGAAATGAAATGTGGTCCTATAATTTTTTTTCGACTCACTTAAAAAAATAAATTATTTAAACTAAATTATTATTAAAATGAAAAAGTAAAAAAGAAACTAAATTATTATTAAAACTAAATATGTAATTATTTAAAAAAATATTTAAAAAATTAAAATCATTATCCATAAAAAAATTAAAAAATTATTAAAATGTGCACTTAATGACCCACGCTTAGCGCTCCAGCCACTTTAAAATCGTCGTTCGTGTGCGCTGACGTGTTCCGATCTGCGATAACTTCAACACTTTGAATGGAAAGCTCCCGACGTTAACGCTTCAGTGGATCATTCCGTTTCCTCCGTTTCGTGGAGGCGGTCCTCCTCTTCGTAAAGGTCGGTCTACTCAAGTTTGCCATCGGATAGCCACCAATGGCCTCATCTCTTTTCCATCACTCATCTTATTCTCTCTGTATATCTCTCTCTCTCGGGGCCTCATGAAAGCGCCATCATGGCGTGGGGAGAAGGGATTTCGCTTCCGACTCGGCGAAGTGGTTCGATCGTCGTCCAATAAAGTCGCCGCCTCGAGTGAGTCACCATTCTGCTCAGAAATTCTAACGTCCGGTGTTGTTTTTTTTTGTTGGACATCTGCGCATTTGAAGCGGTTTCGGAGGGGGAAAACTTTTGTCTCTCTGACGGTCACCAATTTTGAAGTAATGTGATTTTGAAAGGTTTTGCACGCTGTGCATGGTGAAGTTATTTGCATATCACTGTCATCCGGACGAGCAGAAGAGCATGAAAAAAAACCTGGAGGTGCATTATTGTGTAGCTCCACATACACTTGGTAAAGAGAAAGTGGATGTGCTCCTATTGGCGCGATGTACTGCATTTTTTCATTAAACCTTAAGTGTAAAACTTGTCCTCAGTTATGAAGTTGGCAGTGTATGTAGAATAGATGGCGAAAAATTATGCACCTTGGTTTTGGTGTTTATTCTAATACTTTTCCAAATAAACGGAATGTTTCATAAAAGGTAACTCTCACCTCTGGAAGTACTATGGTACAGTAAAACCTTATATTTCAAATAACTTGGCCTGCGAGTACGTTGTTATTAATTTAAATTATAAAGGATTTAAGGTTTTCCCAGCGAATTATATAAGTGAAAGTTTCTCGGGTTTCACACCGATGGTTTTCGGGTTTATCCTGATGACGATTGCTGAGTCAACTATCGAAACGTTGATCCATTTAAATAATCTTACCTGGTTGTGAAACCCGAGAAACCTTCACTAATTTAAATTAACTTGAGAAACAAACGAGGCCTTGCTATACGACGAGTAGGTATGTTTCCCTTTTGCATGCCGAGCGTCTCGTGACCATATCTGAGCCAATGGGAGGAGGAAAAGACTTGAGGAATCCTTCGCTTCAAATGAGATTAGGGAGATGTGTAAAATGTGGAAAAGAGTGCAGGATTTAGTAGAAAATTACTACTCGAATAAGGTGGTAGCAGTGCGAGCGATGAACCTGTTTAGCGACAACGCTATCCCACATAAAAGCGAAATTCTCAGGAGGCAAAATCAATAGTCATTGGATAAGTTTATTTGATAAAAATGCTTAAAAACAAAAAGATTCCAGTGAGCCAAGAGATAAAAGTGATTCCGTTAGTTATTGCGAAAGTCGTCCTACACAACAATCCTCCTCCTCACATCTCTGTCGTCTCCCTCATACTAGTCACGATTCTCTTCGAAGGTAGAGTGGAGGTTAGTTCGTTTTATGCGTTTATTTACAAAATATGTTGTACTAATAATTTCGTTACGAATATTTTTTTGGTTGTGTAACGAATCATCCGAGTCTCCATTATTTCGTTTGGGGGAATTCGTTTTTACAGGATTGCAAGCTTGTTTCGGGAACGAATAATGCTCGGTTTGTAGACTGCTTCCAAAGGTTTGTTATTGAGGATGTTGGTCAGTAATTTGCACAAGTAGCCATAGCCAAAGTTTCGAATTATTTTTAAATTTTCAGGGCTATCATCAAGGAGAATAACCGATTTACCTTAAACAATGGATCTATAATGCTGACATCTATATTCCAGCAATTCGCAGCCTGATTTATATTACAACAGAAATAGAGTTGATAATTATAATGGTGTTTTTGAAAAAAAAATGTTGTTCCTGTTAGCTATTGTAAAATGGAAACTTGCAAATTTTTGTTGAAAATATTAAGAATAATTCCAAGGTACTTGATATCGTATTGTATTTATATGTGAGTCAGTTACGTGTGTACCAGTCTGTATTTTTGTTCTTGGACCAGTTGCTTATGATAAGTCGGTTATTCTCCTTGATGAGATAGCCTCGAAGAAGATTTAACAATATCTCGAAACGTTGGCTAAAGCTACTTGTGTAAATTTCTGACCAACGTCCTTTGCAACAAGCCTTTGGAAAGCCGAACAAGCCTTTGGAAATGGATTTCAATGTTGTTGAGAACAGCTTTGATTTCGTAGACTTTACTTTGGAATACTACTATACCCCATCGCTCCTTGCGTTGAGCTTGACAGGGATATTATTGTTTTCTTTGACCTAAAGGACCTAATGACTGGATACTTGTGTACAGATTTTTAAGAAATTTTGATGAATGGAGTTTAAAATGTATCACGGTGTTGTATGGCCACGAATCCTATACATTGGGGGTACGGATTAGAATAGACCAGAGGCGTAAAAACTCGTATCTCACCAAGCATGTGCTAACTGTCAAACACGCTGCGATACTGTTATAAGCTATTTTACTGTATGATGTGGTTTAATTTCAAAATAAGTAACGTACTCGACAGGGAATTCACATTCAATACGGCTTCTAACCATCATTCTACTCATATATAGTCGATGTCTTCAGGATTAACTCCGTGGAAATCCATTATCACTAAACTAAAAACAATGTATGCTTCCATCAATATTTATAATGGTAAATCTTTTTGTAACTTAATAAATATTGATGTAAATATACATAGTTTTTACTTCAGTGACCAATGTATTCATTCGCGATATACTCTGCCATCATAATTCGTTGGGACTATATTTTTAGTCCACTCATGCTGACATGCAGAAAATATTACAAAACTACAGACATTTAAAACATTAAATAAATTAGCTTCCCATGCTGAAGTTATAAAATTAAAAAATAAATAAATATAATAAAATAAAAAGGCCCCAAAAAGCAAGGCTACGTATCGTTACCACTTACAGGCGGCATGTCTCATAGCTAATGTGGTCCATATTCGTAGGCGGAAACAATTACATGTTAAACCTGTGCATTCTGCAACGTATTCATCTAGTTTCTACTAACGTCCATGGCTTTCATTGTCAAGGTAAGATAATGGGAACTCGAGATGTGGGTGTAAGGAAGAATGGAGGTAGTATGCACATAGGACAAAATGGAAGACGTACAGAGATGTGCTAGCCATGGTAGGGGAGGAATGGAAATTGTTGAGGAAATTAACAAGACTGAGCCGGTTATTGGAGCGAGTAATTCATGTTCGTGACAGGAAATGAAGCGAGGTAGAGGTCGGAATATGCCGGGAGGCTCTTGCAGAAGAAACTTGAGGAAGTAATTAGCCAGTGTAAACCCGCCCGTAGACGAGTGCAATGGTTTGCTTTTTATTAATAAGCCGTTGCTTCTAGGGGTCAATCTTAAGGTAGTTGGAGAGATGTCTATGTACAGATATGCGTTAAACTTTGCATACGTATTCTCATGAGTTATATCTATGGACAGAAGTTAAAACATAGCATTTTACCGATATGTTTTCGGGCAATTCAATGCTATTTTAACGCGTAGCCTTATGACATATTATATATATTTCGTAATAGTTCCGTAGCATATCCACACATTTTCTTATAAACGCAAAATAATATATTTCACATCATTAATATGTTTGACAACAAATATCAAGGTGTCTCTCAGGGTCAATAATCCAGAAATATATATAATAATTTTCGCGTAAAATTTCGAATACTGCGCCGAAAGTATGAATTGTAGTCCTAGTGTTTTTTTCGACTTACTCAAAAAATTATTAAAGTGGGCACACATGAACCACGATTATCGCTCCAGCCACCTTAACAAAGATTCGCAAAATATCGGTATCCAGTTGCGAAGAAAGAATAATTACGGGTTGCATTGTAACAGAAAACACTTTGTAAATATTTCCACACCAATTTTTATTCAACCGACCTAGGTTTCGGCAAACATTGCCATTATCAAGGTAATTCCTTGATAATGGCAATGTTTGCCGAAACCTAGGTCGGTTGAATAAAAACTGGTGTGGAAATATTTACAAAGTGTTTTCTGTTACAATGCAATCTGTGACAATTTTTCACAAACTTTCGCCTGATACTTTAAAATAATTACGGGGAAAAACAATGACCGTAAAAAAATATGAAATAATTAACCTCATCGCCGCGACATTTCGATGTCTAACTCCGTCATCAGCCTCAGGTTGTTGACACACTCATCCTTGATGTTCATACACCATGAATACGATGGCGTAGTTCGGAGCATATTTTTAGGAATTTTCACTGGGCGACCTTGAAACTGCTTGAACCTCGTCTACCATCCAAAACACCATTAAAATTACCATCATATTTCGCTTTTTTCTCAGTCTATTGGGTTTGGGATTACCTGTCACCCGTGTACTCGGCGTTGAACGCTTCCTCACTTCAGTTTAACACGCGTAGAACTTGAGTGTTTTCCTTTTTTTTTTGGCATCAAGTACTGTCACTGGGCGATAAAATCTAGGCACTAGGCGACATTTGTGTCGCCTACTCTGTATGTTATTTTATGCGCTGGTGTAGTTTGTTATCGAAACGTTGGTATCAGAACTCCTGACCCGGTGGAAAACCTGCGAAGAATTCACTCAAGTTAACGAATATGTCGGTGAACAGGTAAAAATAACTTTGTAAGGTCCACAAATATTTTTATTGATACAGCCAGGTTTCGCCAGTTACGGCATCTTCAATTATGCTGTTTTTATCTGTTCACTATGCAGTGGTTCCACCAAGTAAAGCCGGAAAGTATTGAGCTTAAACGAATATGTTGTTGTTTTAGTTCGATACTTTCTCACGGTCGGCCTGCGTCTCCTTCCTCATTTCTAATTGGTGGTTGCATAAAAGTCTTAACAAAAACTAGAGCCGACCATAAAAGCGGACTTGACGAAATTTCGTACGAGAAATCCTCTGAGTCCCACGTCAAGTGACACAATATTTAGCAATATTTATTTTATTTCGTTCAAGAGTAAAATCTCAGTGAAACTTGTGCGTCGAGATATGAGTGAAACGACGATATCGGAGAACGCGTAATGCATGTGCTTTATTTTTGTTTAAATTCGAAATTGAAGTCTCCAAAATTGTACAAGCACAGGAAGTAGAACGGTTCGGTGACACCGAAAAATTCTTCCGAAAAAATGGTCTCCAAGCGCACAGAAGACAACGCATTTCACACTAACGGCAGTCACCACGATAACTAGTCAAGGAGAGTTCCGATAGTTCTCTTCGACATTCGTCCCCACCAGCGTGCGGTCATAGAATTATAACCGCATCGTTTACCACACCCCCCCCCCCCCACCCCCCCGCAAGCACAGGCGCTCTGGAAATCGGAAGTCCACCGTTTTGCAGTCAATATTACGTTTCAGGATTAAGCGCGTCACGGAATAATGGAGAAGGTTTTCGAACAGGGTGCGCGTGTGTGTGTATGTGAGGAAAGGGAGGAGGAGGGGAACCCTAAGGGGTACTGCTTTAAGGGTTCGATGATGTGTAAAGTGACCGTGTTGGTGAGGGGAATGGGGATCCACTTCCCCCCTCTTCCCCAGAAGGGGTTATGTCATGGGGACGGTATGAGCCAGGGTGTCGGCAAGTGCGGGCGAGGAATCGCAGTGGGAGACAAGGTGATAACGTCACGAGAAAGGGGCTCCGGTTCGCGCAAGAAATGTCGGTCTGTCACAGGAGAAGAGGGGGGGGTCGTTTTCAACAATAAGGGGTAGAAAGAGGACAGTCAGAAGCAAGTGCGGATTTCCCACACACAAGCCTGGGCACAATGATGAAGGCGTACACAGAGCCCGTGTATGTGTGTGTATACGTGGAAGGAGGATTTCTATGTAGGGAGAGGATGGGTGGGGTGGGGGGGAGGTTGAGGGGGCGCGTCAGGAATGGAGAATCATGGGAACGGAGGCCGAGTGCGGACACCTGACACCACCGCACCCGGAATAAGGGGAGGATGAAGGGTGAAAGAAAGGGCTGGAGGGAAATCACCAACACCACCCCCCTTCTGGACTCATGATTATTTTAAAAGGGAAAATTAGTGATTGCGGGGGGCATGTCTTCCGTTACCGCTAGTGTGTCTTTTGAGCGTCAAAAGCGGAGTGTAGTGGCGGTCGGGATGGGCGCGTACGAGACTACGGCGAGATACTGGGACTCGTGCAAAGATACACACTCGTATAAGGGGCAGCAAAAGGGAAACGTAGGTCAACAACGGTTGAAATGGAGTGAAATGAGGGGACAAACCAGAGGTTTGGTTTAGTGGCGCGTTTCAAAGAGCCACAAATCTTAATATGAGTTGATTTTCTCACTTCAATTATTTAATGATTAATACAAAAACAGCCAAGGTGAAATTTATATTGGATATTAAAAAAATACATAAAAAAGCAACATAATAAACAGTGTGCGACCGAATTGAGCACAAACCAAGTTTAACATGATCACGTAAATAAATATTAATTAAATCTCACTAATTATTACACGGAGCGCATAACTACTTCGTGTGAGTCACGTGGGGGGGAATTCGGTTGATCAGTGACTTATACTCCTCAGGACATCCTAATTAATTTTAGGTAATGGCGGCATTTGAAATAATTGGGGAATGGGAATTGATACATCGAGAAAAAGTTTTTTAATACCCTGTACTGTCTTTCATATGGTCTTTTTCTGTTCATCGACTATGAAGGACGCATTCCGCTGTTATATTTCTAAGTTGTCGTGATTTTTCTTTAACGATGGATCATGAAAAGTTAAACTAGGAAGCAAGTAAGAACTTCATTAGAACACATTTTGGGAGCATTCTGAGTTAAGTCTGGACAGTAACTTCAGCAGAGCAAAGAAGATTAGAAGAATTTTAAATTAAAAGTATAACTTAGTTATTCCACATAGATTTATTAACACAATAAGACTTAGGTTTCGACGAAGCTCGTCATCATCAGGGATTAGAAGAATTACTACGTAGAACTGGAGAGAAAAGATGAAGAAAACTCTAAGAAGAAGTAGAGACAGATTTTATATATTCGATAGTTTCTGGCCGAAATTGGCGGAAATTCATTATGACTGAATTAAAAAGCACATTGTATATTTTCTCCTAAATTTGTTGAGGTACGACTAGTTTAAACGTAGTGGTGTTAACGTCAAGTACCTGAACACCTACCCGATCCGAGATGACGACGATGATGCTTTGAAACTATAAGCTTTTCTTACAATGCATTTCTCTTTCCATCATTGTTTTCAAGAAGCAGTTGTGTCGCAAAAAGTATTCTACGAGTTGGTCTCTTAACTGAAGTAAAAAAACACGTCTATTTCCACCAAACTATATATATAGATATAGCCGTATCTTTATAAAGTTTGGTGGAAATAGACGTGTTTTTTTACTTCAGTTAAGAGACCAACTCGTAGGATACATTTTGCGACACAACTGCTTCTTGAAAACAATAATGGAAAGAGAAATCCATTGTAAGAAAAACCGAGAAAGTCGAAAGAAAGAAATACGATAAGCAAGTGATGGAGGATCTCAAAGTGAAGAGGTAGTATAAGCGACATATCTCTTCTCATAAAATTCGTTGCATTTTGCCTCATTACAGAGAAAAATATCTCGTCTTTCCAATGTCAACACATCATCAGCCACTAACCGTTATTCTTTTCGAGATATTTGCAAAAAAATATACCAGCTATTTTCCATGGGAAATGGTACGGGTATGCACTCATAGAGAGTGACTTTATATTAAATGTGAGGAATAATAAATGAGGAATTTCTAACCCATAGATCACGTCAGAAATTTTACAGTGCGTATCTTGTATGTATTTTTCAGTCACTAAAAAAAATCAACTACTCCTTGCAGTAATTTTTACAGCAATTAAAATCTTCGATTAAATTTTCAGCGTATACGGACTGAAAGAAATGAACGAAATGAAATCCTTATACATATATGTAAGTACATAGATTTAATGACTGAGTGTTTTAGTAATTTTTAAACAAAGTTTTTGCGTCAATAAAGGTACGATATTTACTTCATGCTTCTTCTTAATTTTTCTTAAATTAAAAAAATAAAATTTGAATATAGTCTCTGTTATGACTATATGGGAAAAATCTCGTTCAAACTACCTTAATGTGAGAATGATACGGTTAGCTGAAAAATTTGTGTAGAGATCTTCATTAAACCAATCCTAGGATTTATGACTGCTGACGAAGATCATAAAATGTTAAAATTTAATAGAGCTGGGGAGAAACAATTATCCGTTTAAATGTTGGATGCATGCGCAAAAACATCCCTCTGGAACCTTTTCCGCCCCCTCAACTCATCGCGTCTCCGGCGTAGATTTATTATTGTTATTTCAATAATGACCGAGTAAAGGCCATCAATTGGGAAAGAATAGGGGGTAGGAGGTAGGTTGGAAGGGAAAGGAGGGGGTAACAAGCGCTAACGAGTGTTTTCTCTGACACGCGTTTCAAGTCGGGGTGGAGAGGGGGAGGGACAGAGGGAAGAGGGAGTTGAGTTGGGGCAGTAAAAGGGGAGGAAACGGCAGGATGGATGGGGGGAAAAGAATGGGGGTATTTGGGGTGGGGGGGGACCAATTGTGTTTACGCAACCGCGATCCAAAGAGTCACACCTGTTTGAGAGTGGCGTGTGAATTTCTCGAGGGTGACCCAAGGGTCGCAGTCAGTGAGGGAGGGATGGAAAAAAATATATGTATGCATGAGATAGGGTTGGCGCAAAGGGGGGAAATTATGTAAGGGTGTGGGGGATTGGAGCAGTGGCGCTGCTACGGGTGGGGGAGGGGACACTTTTTTCGGTCCGGAATTCTTGGTATGAAAAAAAGTTTAAAAACCTTTTACTTATTGGAAGAGTAAAACTATCAACTCTTCTGAAAGTTAACCATTATAATCAATCATTAAAAGCGATTAAATAATATTTTTGCATTAACTGTGGAACAAAAACGAACGAACGAAACAGATTTTGACGGCATCTTAAATAATTATTCTATAAAATAAGCAAGAAAAATGCACTTTTAGTTTTATATTTTGATTTGTAAACAAAATATATTACTAGTTATTTTCTCGTAAACTTAATTTTGAAATCGTTTCTAAATAGGTTTGATGTGTATTGCGTATTTCCCCAAGGAAGGGCGATAATTGACATACCGCCCCGGGCGGCTCAACAAGGGGACCATGTACATAGCAGTTCAAAGTGCTGGAGGACGGGGTGTCGTAAGAGATTGAGTTCGGTAATACAAGCCGAGGTATGCGGGGGGGTGGCTTAGCTGGAGTGCGTGCTGCTCAACATATGTCACCAACATATCTGTTTCATGTAAACCTATTTAAATATAAAATCAAAATGACGCACAGAGAAATATGTAGAACATCGATCAGCCATGGATGCATTACGCAGATTGTTACAATTATAGGTATTTGCTTCCAAAAAATATATTTCCTTTACTCACATCAGGGGGCCGGCCCTATACGTCCGACCGAACCAAAATATCTGGATCTGTTCGATCACTCGGGCGAACTGGAGAGAGTTGGTCGGGCATAGTGTACGCGAGTATGTGTACCTCTGCTCGACCTGAGATTGGTCAGGCGTTGGTCGGGTGCTGGTCGGCCGACCGCTTCTTGGTCGAGTATATACAGGGTGTTGCAAAGAATCACCGACAACGGAGGTGAGGTAGTACATTTAAATGTGTGGATCATTTTTTAATAAGGTACGAAAAAAAATGAAAAAAGCTTCTTCAAGTAGTGTCGGTAAAACTTCCACTACAAATGTGTGGTATTGAGCTCGATTTAAGTGAAGCGGCAACATGTTAGGTCCAATCAAATTGTCACCAATTATCCGGGCCCAGATGCCCTGGAATCTTTCCTGGTAGCAGCGTACAACTTTTTCCTTAGGATTTTCATCTTTTTTATTTTATTTTATTATTTTTTTTTCATTTTTTTTTATTTTCGTACCTTATTAAAAAATGATCAACACATATCAATGTACTACCTCACTTCCGTTGTCGGTGTTTTTTTGCAACACCCTGTATACGGATCCGGTGTAGTACGATCGGCCTAAGAGCGTAATAAACCGCAAATATACCCACCATTGGTGCACCGATGTAACTACTCGACTCTTCACGGAGTTAAAATGGAATAAATTGTTACAATGTGATTGTCGATAATAATTGTATGGGGCGGCACATTTTTTGCGCCGGCCGATAATGCCACCTGGGGGCGCCCTTTTTAGCTACGCCACTGGGTATGTGTTTACGCATGTGCTAACGACAGACGAGACCACTCGGCTCGGGCGGTACGAGGGGAGGGGGGCGGAGTCGGGTGAGTCCATGAGGCGATGAATTCACGAAAACTCCATGTGTCTCTCTTTCCGGAACGGATTTGATGTCCTTCGTTTGTCCCGCTCTAATTATATGCCATTATTCAGCTCCGGAAAGACTCGTAAAATCTGTGCAACTGTCATTTCTTCCCCCGATTCGTTCGCGTGCTGTTTGGACGAGCCATATCGAACCATTTTTCCCTCAGCCACAAGAAAATGACCACCATGGTACCACTAATACACGAAAGGTCGTTGCGCATCGTTTGGGTCGATCGCTGGGACGTAGTTTGGATTACATAAAGCGCTACCTAGGTATCGAGTGCATTGTGTATTTAATACTTGTGTAGTATTTGGATGCATAAGCAATGTGGGGAAACATATGAGGGAAGAGAGCTTTTATAGATGTCCCACTGATATATCTACATGGGCAAAGAGGGTCCAGGTTTTCTGGAGACAAGACAACTTTCATGTTGGAAATGGTAAGAGTGCAACTTTCATTTGTAAACAAATTGTTACTAGGGTTATATCCATATATAAACGAGACTGAATTATCAAAGTACACAGTTAATAATTAAAACCGATGAAATATATCGTACATCAATCAGTACGTATATCGTATATCAGGATGCAAATATCTACTTGACTCCATTCTGTCGTTGCTTAAAACTAAATTATCGGAGCTTTCATCCATGATTCCTATTTGCTACCCTGGTAAAAATCGAACGCTTGCCCTAGCGTAGAGGCAGCGTCAACGGGGAGTTCTATACTCTTGGAGGAGATTCCTTTACTCCCCGATTATTTACTCTCCCAGATTTTTGACTCCAAATACGTTTCCCGAACTCTTCCACAAGAGCGAACGGAGAGTGCCTCATGGTTTCTTTGACGCTTCGTTTTTCGTCTCCCCGTCAACACTTCTAAAACGCTTCCGGGGAAGGAAACGAAGAGTTGACTGATGGTTTTGTTTACTCTTCGATTTCACTGCTACTACTACGAAAAAGTTGTCATTTTTGCACTAAGAATAGGCTTGTGTAAATAATAGCTGGTTGTTCAAACGTCCCAATAATATGCAATATTTTGAGTTAGGTAATATCATAATATACCTTCGTTGACGGAGAACTTAAACTTAAATAACATACCTACGGTAATGATCGCTTCGTAATATTAGATATGAATTGAATATTAACATACGGTGTAACTAATTAATTGGTAGCTTTCCAGTTCGTACATTTCCCCTCGGAAATGCGTTATTATGTCTACATGGTATTTAAAAATATGTGCATGATGTATATACATATGTACCTACTGCGTAAACTTCATATAGGTATTCAAATAAAGTTTCACTAAGGTTGATGGCATAATTCTCGATTCGACTGCTGCTCGTGTCATCCGGATGACGTCGTGCGCAGGACGGACTCATTTCGGTCACGGGCACTTCTTACCTTGAACTTAAATTGATTCTGATCCCGGAAAAATTTTGAACAGTGACCAGAAACAAGAGCATGATATTCTTGTGGAA
This sequence comes from Pyrrhosoma nymphula, assembly GCA_963573305.1. Lineage (NCBI taxonomy): Eukaryota > Metazoa > Arthropoda > Insecta > Odonata > Coenagrionidae > Pyrrhosoma > Pyrrhosoma nymphula. Next base: position 31,183,604 of record OY754335.1, on the reverse strand, counting down.
CTGTGTGGAGAAACATGATTAGCGAGAGGACTTTAGGTAATTTGAGCGAGATATCATTTCACATAAAACTAAATGGATTTGGCCTCACCATGAATAAAAATATCTCAAATTTCCATATATACCAAAATATCTGCCACTTATCGCATTACTTTTCTAGATATTTGCCAAAAAATGTAAGCCGTTATCCAAAGGGAAATGCCACGGGTATGCACTCCAGAGAGACTTTATTTAAAAAATAAGGAATTTCTTACTCACAGATATCGTCGGATAATTACGTGCGTAGTTTTTATGCTTTTAATAATTTATAAATTTAATAAATAACTCATCGCAGAATTATTTTTCAGAATCGCAAAAAGAAAGTTCTGCTCTGAAGGCGTTCACACCTTACGGCGTGAAAAAAATGAGTCAAATCTTAGATATGCATATTAGTTAATTACTGAGGATTTCAGTGATAACAAAAATATTTTATGTTAATATTATGATATTTATTTCATGCTTCTTACTGCTGATAAAATTAAAAAATAAATTTGAAAATGGTCTCCAATATGACTAGAGAAAATTATCGCTCAAAGTTTCTTAATTTAAGCTGTGAAGACGGCTGGGGAAGGATCACGGTTTCTTCTTTTTATTTCGCCCACAGTTACTATCCTCTTCCTTCCTCTTCCACGCTTCCCCAGCGTTCTCCCCTCTATCACCCTCTTCAACATGCCCTCTCTTTTCAAAACGTCCTCCCTACATCCCTTCTGCCTTCTCCGGCCCTCCGCCACCAGCTTCCTCTCCTCTCCAACCATATCCAATGCCTCTTCGTTCATCTTCCTCGCCACCCAGCCCACCGAGTCCATCCTTCTCCAAACTCACATCTCAAACGCCTCAAGTCTACGTACATCATCCCTTCGCAATGACCAAGTTTCCGACCAATACAGCGCCACGTTCATATTAGAGTTTTCACCTGTATTCTCTTTACATGTCTTCTCAGGCCCCCTTCATCAATTCCCTTCTCATTGAAAATGCTTCTTTAGCCAGGAAAATTCTAAATCCGATTTCCCTACCACTTACTACATTTTCTTCCAAAATACTTCTGAGGTACGTAAACTGCTCAACATGCTCTATTTTTCTACCTCCGACCTCTGTATTAAGATGCTATTTCTTAATTCTCTCTCTCTCATCTCATCTCTTTCGTCTCCTTATGATTTATCTTTATCCCATACCTTTCGCACTACACCTCTAACGCATTCATCGTTGACTGCAACCCCTCTCTGACGGACAAAGCAATGGTTGATCATATTCTAATCTCACTGTCTTTATTAAATTTCCTCCTACCTCTATTCCAACCTCCATCTCCACCCATGCCTCCCTCACCATTTCTTCTGAATACTCGTTATTCTCGTTAAAAAGCAGTGGCGATAGTGGACACCCCTCCCTTACTCCCCGTCCAATCACGGCCCATCCCGGTTCTCTATCAGCTACTGTAATCTACGACGGTTCTGGTTCATTTACAGATTCCGAATGAGTCGTATGTCCTTCCGATCAATCCCTAATTTCTTCAGCACTTCCATTGATTTTGTCCAGTCCCTCCTATGAAACGCCTTCTCGAAATCTATGAAGCAAGGTGAGTCGGGGATGATGACTGAAATATGTGTTTGTGATAACTAGGTTATTTCTCCGGCAAAACAAAACAGCTTTCTCGCCGCAGTCAATTCTCCTTCCTAGCCTATAATCGCCCACCTCCCACCCATCTCTCCCTTCACCAACCACCGGGTTCCAATCCCCCATTACTACCAAGTGCTTACTCCCATGTATGCTACCAGTTATTTCCTCCAGCCTCACCTCTTCCTCTCTATAATTAGAGGTTACCACATACACCTGGATTATGACTAAATTTTTTGGATCTTCTTTCAGCTCAACTGATATTATCCTATCAATCTCCCATTCTGCAAAGACTTTTTCTACCAAGTTTCCTGTTCATTACGAATTCTACCCCGCGCTGGCTTTTATTCTCACCGCTTTATATCACTCTATAGCTATCGCTCCAGTAGTCCCCGCTATCTTTCCCTCTTACTTCGCCCAGGCCCATGGTATCTAAACCCACCTCCAGTTCTTGTTTTATATTATCTAACGAGCCCTCCCTTAGCATAATTCTAGCATTCCATGTGCCAATTCTGATTGTTATGTTCAGATTCTGTATCTTATTTTCCTCTGATCCATTTGCCTCTACTTCCGAGCAAGGATTTCGAATGATGACGACCGATGAGCAGGGGCCTTGCTCCCATCGCTGCCTGGCACAACACCTGGCCCAGGGGGCAGAGTCCTCTAGTTGCCTGGATTCATTTTCATGAACTGTCCATGGTTGTAGTGGTCCTTGGGCAGAGCATGAGTAATGTTGCGAAATAAAAATCACGTAATCGTTTGCTGCTTCAAAAATTATGAGGTAAATAAGTTTGAGAATAAAATTGACATGGTTTTATATTATATCTTTTGAGGCTTCAAAGACATACATTGACAACATTTTGTATTTTAGGGCTAAACTGCATTAGCTTACGAGCTCAGTCAAGGCAAACGCCCTGTATAGTCGTAATTAATCATATTGAACGTTGTCCATGAAAGGTGTTTCCTCAGGAACTGACATGGGAACTAGGAGGCCATTATTCCATTACTTGCAAATATGGAAATTTGTTCTTAAAAGCCTTTCAACTCACTCATGGGTGTCTTTAAACACTAAAGATCAAATCGGTTAAAATTCAGCGTCTTGTACCTATCATAGGCTATTAATGTTATTGAGTAAGTAAGCAGTGATGTTTCCTCGATTTGATCTGATTGTTGAAGTACTCAAATCGACAGCCACCGGAGTTTCCGTGGGAGCTTTCCATTCAATGTGTTGAATTTAGCGCGAATCGGAACACATCTGCGCACTTTAGCGTACTCGAACGACGATTAATCGAACGATGTGCGCAGGCGAAACGTTCAAAACAAAAACAATAATCGCGGATGCGATAATTGAAGCTCTTTTATTTTCTTGCGAACTTAAGGTATTTCGAGCGAGATATTTCTGTAGTCAAAATGGAGAATATGTTCGAATTTTATATTTTAATTTTTCAGCGTCTGTAAATATTGTAATATTAATGGTGCAAAAATATATAGCTATATATGACAAAAATTCTCAGTTGTTAAATAAATATATCTGTATAAATATCTAACTTGACTCATTTCTTCTCGCCGTACGGCTAAAAAACATTCCAAACAGAAGTTTTTTTTGCGATTCTGTAAAAAATACTGCGGCGAGTAATAGATTAATTTTTATAAATAGTTGAGAAAACATAAAAACTACACACCGTTAGTTTTTTGACAAAATATACTTGTAATAAAGTCCTAATTTTTTCTGGTGCGCGCAGCCGTAATCTATGCCATGTAAAACAGCTTATTTTCAGGCAAATTTCTGGAAAAGTAGTTCGGAGAGGTTAATATTTTGACATAATTGGAAAGAGGAGAGTTTTTTTTAATGAGGTCAAATTTATCAAATTCTAGGGGAAGTGATATTTCGCTCTAACTACCTTTAACTCTTGGCAAATTGATTGACATCGATGCGGCAAAAGTACTACACAAAGAAAGCAGTTACTTTCCGCGGCTCATAAGGGAGGCGATTGAAATAGAAAGTAGACCAAACAATATAAATTGAGAGGATAGTTATGAACCAAGGTTAGTTTGGTTATGAACACCCTTATACCTGGAAGAGACTTCTTCGAAATTACCAACTTCTGGAATTGTTTTATTTATTTTCTGAAAAAAAAGACTATTGTTGTTCGTAAAAGCCCGACGAAGCCGGCAGCATAGCACGGCGAAACTGTTGCATTATATTAAATAATAAATCGCAGAACCAAAAGCTTGAATAGCATACCTTAAACTCTGCTGCCGATCTGCTTTGTACTGCTCCAACTAGTGCGTTGGGTCTGAAATGAATATAAAGCAGGTGAACTGTTGAGTTGTGAGGTGAGCAACTGAGAAGAGATGTGTGTAATGTTAGAGTCGCTCCTGTAGGGTCATTTTACTGCACCGCTCGATCTTGATTCGTCAGCTTTCCTCCATCCAGCCGGAGTGGAAGGGAGTGGGTAACCTTTACATTACTCGTTGACAAGGATTTATAGCATTTGAACTTACAGTTACTGGTTCAATTCCGCTCAAAATAACTGCAAGGCTTGTGTACGCATTTTATTCTCTTGCTCATTAATTTAATTTTTTCAAATTTCGCTTTTATATACAAGGAGATATTCAACTTTCGCTTTTATTTACTTTTTATGCCTCACAATATTTCCAAGGCTCTCCACGTAGCCGCACCTTTTCAAGTGACCATATATTTGGAGTTCTCAGTGCAAAAAACCTTATGAGCAAATTGCTTATCGATTGATCCTTTTCATTAAAGGCCTATGAAGACCATATTGCTCGGAGATATAGGACTTTTTCTGAATGAGAGCCACTGAGATATTCCCAATGACTAGCCGTTAAGAGTGAACTTATAAACCAACATAAATGGCCACCCAAGATTATTTGCTGAGGTCAACGAAAGCGGAATGAAAACTAACCCTTACCTTAAACATGTCTGACTATGAAACCCATTCCAGCAGAAATGTAACTAGTCGAAAAAGGCTATCGTGAAAGAAGATGCTTAGACAAACCGATGTGTATTCATTATCGTATCTCCTAACGCCAGAGTTCCCCGTGTATTTCCTTCTCAGGTACCCCCTCAAAGCAAAATCCGAAAAATTTGTGACGGGAAACTGCTTATTTTGCAATAAGTCAGGACCTTATTGTTAAGGATGCCAATATTTCAGCTTCTTAAATTATTACTCACAAGATATGCCCCTAAACATTGGAAAAATGTTATCTAACGATTAATTTAGTCACTAACTACGTAGTCCAAAACATTTATAACAATGATGAACAAACAGAGCTTAAATCAAGCGTTTACTCGCGCAGCTCTTGAAGTCGCTCTCGTGATATCAGTATTGGTGTCATTGGGCGAGAATTTGAATTTTCGTTTGTAGAGTAAATAGTTTGGGACATTTATCACAGCCTTATTAATGCCAGAAAGTATTTTAAAATACTTTGTTAATTAAGCTCAATTTAAATACATCTAAGTCAAATTTAAGTTTTCTCAGAATTGTTTGCACTGCTAAGGATGATTTTATTCATAGTTATATACAAACACGAGATTTTCTAGAACCTCGTGGCAACACTAGCTGCTGTGTTGCGAAGTGAATAGAGCGCTAGAGCGAATGTGAATTCTCCCAGTATGTCGTTCCTGTTTACACTTAAAACGATGAACTTATTATCATTGGTATATTCTGTCTATAGTTTTGTGAAAGATTCTTCTGTGAATCTATACAAATAATGCGCTCATAGACTATTGCCACGTCTATCACAATAGTTAAGTGTATATTTGAGTACCTACAGCCTGTAGTTAATATTGGTAGATTAGAAGTTGCGTCGACTGTTAAAGAGAGTTCGCAGTGAAATGTGGGGAGTATTCCCTGTTTCAAAATGGTTATTCATGTCGCTTGCGGTCTACAACAGGTAGTATGTAATAATTTGATGGAAGGAGAATAATAACTGGATAAATGCTTTTTATAAACTCTATATTTTAAACATATATTATGAATAATTAAAAACCTTTCATAATATTAATACAAGTCTCAATATGAAAATGTTTAGGTTATTGGATAAAAATTAGCTCCTTGGCATATCGCGCAGAAATCCTTCGAAAACATCTTCATTTTAGTTTTTTAACCTCCACCTCTCTCTGCCTAATATGTCGAGTGAGTATCATCAGAGGTCACATGCAATTTCTTTTTGATTTCAACAATGTTTATGAGCTTTCGATCGGTCGTTTATTCGAACCTGTCTCGGCATCAACAAAGTACTGCGAATGGTTTACAATATTATATTTTTTCGGAACGCGACAGTCGTTTCTTTGGTTCAAATAATGTTGAAGAATTATTCCGCAATCATGTCAATCAGTTTAAGCATGGTCAATGATATTTTTGTTCGATTCTATAAACAGTGCAAGAATACAGACAAAAATGTCTATTAACCGCGCAGCTATATTGTCGCGCATTCTTGTCAACGTGAAAATACAATACGTTCCATTTAAGAGAAATGAATTCCCTGTAGTCTGCATACGATATCTTGATTTCGGCTTTAGACTGCATACGACATGAATACATGAGGAGATTCCCACACGACTGTGTGAGTCAAAATAAATGCTAAATCCCACGTTTCATTTGTATTTTTCAAATAGGGCTGCTTTCACTGGTGAAAAAAAAATAAAAATAAAAGTACAAAATATGTAGATTAGTCGACGCATGTATTTTTAATGCACATTTTTTCTGGTTACCACACTCGATTGCATCACCATTTGCATTGAACTAACGCATTTTGACTGCAATTATTGCATAAAACTCTTAATGACTCAAAAACATAAGACTGGATGGTGCGTAAATTGCATTACCATTCATTCCTGGTAGAATTTATTATCATCAACTGTTTCTTTTCACGAAAATGGCATTTAACTATATCAGATGTTTTAAATCCTATATTTCCCCATGTTTCACTCACTCCTTCAATCAATACCATGTGGTTTCAACTTCAATTTGCCAAAAACAGTGTGCAAAGGTAAAATTTTGTTGTTCATACCAAACGAAGGAGACGTTTTTCTATGAGTGGTCAGTTTATGAATTAAAAGACAGCTAAGTCATTTTAAGGTGGAACCATATTAAATATATATCATGCGAAGATGTATTTTGTTTTTGCTGTGAAGTGTATTGTGATTCACAGCAGATATTCATAAAATCAAATGACCACTGACCGCGAGATTATTAGCACCTTGGAGACTTAAATAACTCTATGATTAGCACGATCAGGGTAGTTGGGATTATGAAGGAGTTTATGTAGCGGATGTGGTGGATGGAGAGAACCCTCGGAATTGGCCTGGTCTTGACGCTGGGAACCGAAAGGGTTCACAATTAGGGTAATCTCCCAACCTACGGGCCGGGGGAACGGCAGCTTCCGTCCACGCGGCCCTGAATTAGGGATCTCCTTCCTGAGGTTCTTACTCGGACACCCGACTCGACGGGAGTCAGTACTGAGCCCTGCAACTCAGGCCCGAATCTGATATCCGATCGAGCCCTAAGCTGTCCGACGAGTGACAAGCCCGACTGGGACCGACCCGACGGAACGCATGTCCGGCGGAGCCCGACCCGACTAGGCATGTGCACGGAAGGGACCCGGCTTTGGCCCGATTCAACACCCATACCAGCCGTCGGGCCTGGGAATGCTGGGAATGTCCGACGGCCCGATCGGGCCTCATCTCAGGGAATCGTCGGCGGTTATCCCTTCGCGTACTAGCATAGCAACAGAGTAAACCATATGCATCCTCATGGTACACATCAGTACAGAGTAAGCTTGGAAACAGCGCAACAATGGAACTCTCGGATGTCTTAACAGGGAACATCTTGCGTGTGTCAACAATAGATACCTTACTAACCTTAGCAACTGGAACGCGTAACAACTAGAAACACTGTGAAATATAATAATTACTTAAATGGCAACGAGTTTAAGAGTTCAAATGAGTAATTCCATATCAACGGAACTTTTAGGAATACTCCTGAATGGAGTAATATGAACGGGGTCACATGAAAGAAAGAAAAACGGCAGATGACATTATATCGGTTCTTTAGAAAGATATTTTAAAATAAATTGTTTGTAATTTTTAAAAATATAAAAAAACTGTGGGTTTTGTATTCCTTCAGATGTTTGCAAAGCTAAAATATATAATTATCCACTGTTGCATCTGACAATTGTCAGTCACAGTTGCACTTTTAATTACCTAAACACGCGAATTGGCTCCTAGTTTTCAAAATTTTAAGCCCCACCCCCTCCTGGTTATACACAACAAGTGCAATGTAATCCTGGCTACGTCACTACTAAGTACGTGAATTCATTCTTGCGGAGTGTAACAATATTCGAATTATTAACGGTGACCACATGAAGAGCTGACTCAAGAAAAATCTGTGAGTTAAGGTCCTGGAGGCGAATGCTAATGATCAATAAGACACATCAAATGAGGTCAAATTTGAATATTCCTCAATAAAGTTTTGTGTTTCACTTGCCGACCAAGGTTTCAACTTATTAAGTAATTTTCAAAGCTTGAAATTTACTTTATAGTCTAAAGCCTTAATAGGTCAGACAAAACGTAAAACATTGGAAACTAAATACATGTTACTGGTATAAAAAGGATCAATTATTCTATTTTCAATGCCATGCGATTAAGAAAAGCGAGTCTGAGTTGAGCATACGGTGAGGTAGGCACAGAGGAAGCTAGGATCAATGTAGAAGGAAGTGCCAAAATGGAAAATCGGGAATAAATACTCCATCCAAATGAAGAGGGAGGGATGAGAGCATGAGAATAGATTAGAGGCACCTGAAGTATGTGTGTCTGAAAAAGTATGGAGGTAGCACGAGGGACAGAAAATAAATTAATGAAGAAATATCTGACATGGCGAGATATGATGAAGGGAAGTTGCTGGATGAGGTTCGAAGGAGACGGAGCAGGATGGGTGTAACACGTAATGAAAGGCAATGGCCTTTGGAGACCGGCATCGAAGTGAGGATGCTGGATGTGTGAGGAAGAGGGAAAAAGTGGTTTGGCACGGTAAAAAGGAATGGAGAGGGATAGAAAGTATGATGATCTAAAGAGAGAAAATGGGTAAAGAGTAAGACGTTAGGCATTATTGGAACAGCAGTTTCGATTAATTTAAAAATTTATATTGGCGAGTTTCAGTAGGACAGGGAGGATATTATTTTGACCCCGCGCTATACGTTTGTTTGCCGACGACGCTGTCATCTATCGTGAAATTAGTGATCACTCTGACTTTGAAATTCTATCATCGGATTTAAACAAAATTCATGTGTGGAGCCAAGAGTGGGGACTCGAACTTAATCTGAGCAAATGCATGGCGGTACATTTCCTGCGGAGGTCGTCCAACTATTCCCATGTATATGCTGTGGATAGTGTTAACATAAAGGCGACAGATGAAATGAAGTATCTAGGAGTTACGATAACTTCGGACCTATCGTGGGGAACACATATAAGAAATATTTGTGGCAGAGCTCTGAAGAATCTAAGATTCGTCAAGCGTATTGTGGGAAGATTTTCGGATGAAAAAGTAAAATAGAGGTGCTATTTCGCACTCGTCCGGCCACACCTTGAATGTACAGCGAGCATATGGGATCCGGTGCAGAAAGACTTAATCCGGGAACTTAATAAAATACAAAGGAAAGCCGCGCGATTCGTCAAAAACTGCTACGGGCGTACAGACAGCGGTACACAGATGTTAAACGAATTGGGCTGGGAGCCACTGGAGACTCGGAGGCTGCGCGCTAGGCTTAGATTGCTTGAGCAATTGAGAATAGATATCTTTAAGAGCGACACGGATAACATCATATTAGAACCCCACTATATTTCCAGGTCCGACAGAAACGATAAATTAAGAGAGATATTTTGCCGAACGGATAGGTATGGGAATTCGTTTTTCCCCCGAACAATAAGGGAATAAGGGAAACTGTATCTTTTATTCAATTGTAATAGTTTCAGAAAAGAGAGTACTTCAAGGACGGCACTCCGTCCGTCGACTGAGACGTTAAACCGTGGTCCCCTTGGCGCCGTTTGCTAAGAGTAGGCTAGTGCCGTCGTCGGGATTTTCTCCACCATTCTCTGAATATACCTTTCCTTGCCAACTTACCCACCGAATCTTAATTGCGCTCATGACCTCAGTTGTCGGTCGCCTCCACATAATCAAAATATGTATGAGATAATTTTGAGAATTTGCTTAGAAATGCCTAAGAAACTGTGATTCTGTGGAAAGTAAGAGGATTTATGAGACAAAGTGAATGAGATGTACATATTTCATATTTTCCATCCTGAGATTTCAGGGAGATAAGTGTGAGACAATCCTGTTTCTGAGATTTTAAGAGGTAATAGTGAGAGAAGGGTCCTATTTCTCACATTTTTTCTCACAAAACATAATTTTCTCTGATAGATCTAAACATTTTGACGACGGCTTCAAATAAGTAGATAATATAAGGAAATAAAATTACTAAGTCGTAAGAGGAATTAAATTACTAATAATTAAATTACTAATAATAAAATTGCTAGTAGGCTAGGCCGTATCACTAGATGAGGAAGAATTTTAGTCTGCTGGGTTCTTATGGTTGAAACGCTGATGGTGAATTTATTCGAACGAGTTATGCAATGGGAGAAGGAAGAAAACAGATATACTTAGAGAAAATACAGTAATTCTTCTCACCTGACGTCTCGATCACGTGAAGGCTTCTCCGGTCTCAGTAGCGGGTCACGCCAATCTGCGCCTCCGTCAGTGTCCAGGCGAGGGGGGGGGTGACAGGAACCGGGACGGAGTCTCTTGTCGGGTTATCCGTCCGGAGCATCCGACGATAGGGTCACCAGCCGCGGAGCAAGTGAAGGCGGACGACATGGGACAAATCCTTCACCCTCACCACCACCACCATCGCCACCAGGGGTCCCGTACTCCCCCCTCCCCTCCCTCCACACTCCTCCCCCACCCTATTTACTTCGCACCACCCCCATCAACCCCCCAAGCCCCTTCACCCTGTCCGGGCGCCAAACATCACCACGCAGTCTCGCCGCCTAGCGTTGACAGTCACTCTCTTGGCTCTCCCTCCTCCCCTTCCCAATCACTCCGCCCACTTCAAACCCCTTCCCCCCCTATCCTTGCTACCATATGGAATGGGGGGGGGGGGTGACGACGCTACCCCCCTCCCCTGTACTTCTTACCACACCCTCCGCTACGCAAACCAAAAACCCTACCCCTTATTCTCCCCCCACGTAATATATTTTTTTTCACCCCATACTCGTTCTCCTGTGTAGACACATTACGATCTTCATCATACCCGTCCCTTCCTCACTCTTCTCTATGCCTCGCACTATTCTAAATAATGTCCCTAAAGTCTGGATACACTGAATATCTCACTAACTCTATTTTATCTACTCCGCATAATTTATTATTTGTTGATATTATTTATAGTAATTAAATTACGTCATAATTTTTTAATAATTGTTATTCTATATAATTTATGATTGTTATAGATTAAATTTTTTAGTTACATAAATAGGCAATAATTATATATTAAGCTTATGTGTCCAGATCGTAGTGAAAGCCTTACACATCTGCGTCAACCATTTACCCTTAAACACCGCCGCCGGGGCGTGTGAGAGGACACTAGGGCAGTGGGCATTAGAACACACCAGCCATGAAAAGGCTCTTAATAAATATTGTAGAAGGTAAATAGATTACGAAGGCTGGGGCATTAAAAAGATTGAAAGATAATATAATCCTCAGGAGGTGGGAAAAAAGAGAGAGGGAGAGAAAGTGGGAAGCGACCTTGGGGAAGAGCACGTAAGCGATGGATTGATGAGGTGAAAAGAGAATTACTGATGAATGACATAATCGTGGGATTAAGTGTGTAAAGAGGGAATGTGGAATGGCAGAAAAATATGGAGAGTGTATGGATAGATGATAGGAATGAGAAAGGACGGAAGCGAATTGTATGTTAGCGCATTATCTTAGTTGTGTCTTGCTCTATTTTTTTGTATTCGCTAATGGTAATTCAGGCAGAGAGCAATGGACGAATAAATTAAAATAAAAAAATCAGTCCACATTTTCGATTAAAGCGAAGGAATTCTTAGTCCTTTACATGCATTTCGGTCATCCACGTGACCATTAACAGGAAGAGTGAAAATCTCTGAAACACGTGCACGTGTTTGCAAAATTTTAACTCTCCCTGTCGATAGTCACCTGGATGACCGAAATGCATGTATAGGACTACTACTACTATGTAACTTTTTTTAGTAATCATTCCTTCGCTTTAATCGAAAATTTGGATTAATTTTTAGTTTAAAAGCCAATAATAGTGCTTGGAAAGATGGAATTTTGAGTATTACCTTTCAGTTTGGTGTTGTATCTCTCATACTTCGTCGCTTCTATCAGCTCTAGAAAAATATATAACAGGTTGTATCTGCCTTTTGCCCTGCATACCCCTCAGAATTTATTTTCACATCTTCAGACATAAATATTCAGGATAAATCCGTTCATAGATTAAGCATATATAGCTCCAGCAAAAGTTCCTGGCGCAGAACTGTGCGGCAAGGAGGGGAGGTGGAAGTGGAGGGGGTCAAGGGAATAGACGGAGGGTCACAGATGGAGGCAACGAGATAGAGTGAGGCAGTGGAACCATACTACTTTGCTAAGAAGCCACGAGGCACACATAAGCAAGGTTAATAGGCAAGTGGTTAAGATTATCCATCCACATGACTTTACTAGGGTCTTTAGGTCTCATTGTGGGACGAGTCGAAATGAGACGGTAGGTGGAAATGAGTCATCTCACGTCTCGAAGTGCTTTTATTGGCAGCAGTTAGAGAGGTTTTCTGGCCCTCCACACGTAAGAAATCTTCCTTCCCCGTTTCGAAAGATTTTGAAAGTTACGAAGCCCATGTCCCAAAATCGTCCACTACACAGCACTATGACGAATATGTGGCTTATCATTCGCTACATATGCTGGTTAATGGAGGTGGGTTAAATTAAAACTCTCTTGGTTGTTTCAATCGTTTTCTGAAAAGTTAACTGCGTGTATTATACTTCTTTTTATTTCGGCAATTATATAAACTAAACCAAAGCCAAGCCAAGTACTAACACCATTTTCAAAAATTGAGTACAACAGTTTAGTGAATACAATCTTCAATGTATTCGTATTGTTAATTACTCAGTACATATATCTGTGAAGTGAATCTAATATAACATGCCACAAGATGCTGTCAAGTACTGAATCAGTATACATAGTCGGCAATTCATTGGTATTTTGGGGTTGAAAGACTCAAATCAGGAAAATAACCTCGCAGGAGTTTTTCCTCAATACTATCACTAAAAGCCTGCGAAGATTTAGCTCTTATGCGTCTAACACAATTTGACACTCAGCCATATGTAAACTGAGATCCGTAGTAATATCTGCCTTACTTTAGATGGGGTTTGCCTGCGCAAGTGACGGGCATTATAACCATGATTCCTGGAAATTGATTTATTTCCTCTTGACATTACGCGATTTATTTTATGGGGAGCACAAAACCTTTTGGCTAGTAAAAATAATAATGAGCTTAAATTTTCCTACATTGCTAATCAATCAAATTAAATGCGTATATTCTCGTAAAATAAATACCTAACATTCCCCTTCTTGCTCAGAGTTATTGCTTCAAGGTCATATTTTCCCGGGAATATGGTGGAAGAGACTTCTGAGAAGAGGAATATTATGAGTCTTAAGAACAAGAGAGCGCGCATGAAGAAATTAATCAATGTGACAGAAGCGAAGTCAGTTTGCAAGGATTTATTTATTCAAGTATTCTACCAGCTGATTGGTAGGTTCTTGCACAGCCCCATTCTGCATCCCAACCTGATAGACATTCTTTCATAAACTCCATAGACATAAATTTGTCTCTCTTTCCCTCCTAAGGATGGCCCGTTATTAGATCCCTCTTCAATTCTTCATATCTTCTACCTCCTCTTATTTCGTCCAGAATTCCTATCCTCCTCCTTCCTCTTCCACGCTTCCCCAGTGTTCTCCCCTCTATCACTCTCTTCAACTTGCCCTCTCCTCTCAAAACCTCCTCCATCCATCTCTTCTGCCTTCTCCGAACCTCTGCCACAAGCTTCCTCTCCTCTCCGAACATATCCAATACCTCCTCGTTCGTCTTTCTCGCCACCCAGCTCACCCTCTTCATCCTTCTCCAAACCCACATCCCAAACGCCTCAAGTCGAAGCACATCCTCCCTTCGCAATGACTAAGTTTCCGACTCATAGCGCCACGCTCCATATTAAAGTTTTCACCAGCCTCTTCTTTACTTCTCTTCTCAGACCTTCTCAGACCCCCCCTCATCAATTCCCTTCTCTTCGAAAATGCTTCGTTAGCTAGCGCAATTCTGCATCTGATGTCCTTACCACTAAACCCATTCTCTTCCAAAATACTACCCAGATACGTAAACTACTCGACCTGCTCTATCTTCTGCCCTCCCACCCTTATATTCAGCCCCGCCTTCTTACTTCTAGAAAATCTCATTAATTTCGTTTTCTTGTGATTGATCTTCATCCCATACTTTTCGTACTGCACCTCTAATGCCTTCACCATTGACTGTAACCCCTTGGCAGACTGACTAACCAATGCTTGATCATCAGCAAATCTCACTGATCTTATCAGCTCCCCTCCTATTTTTATTCCTACCGCCTCATCCCCCATGCCTCCCTTACCTTTTCTTCTGAATACACGTTAAAAAGCAACGGGCACCCCTGCCGCACTCCCCGTCCTATCCTGGCCCATCCCGATTCTCCATTGGCTACCCTAACCTGCGCCGTCTGGTTCATATACAAATTCCGAATCAGACGCCTGTCCCTCCAATCGACCCCTAATTTCTTCAACACTCCCATTAATTTCGTCCAGCCCACCCGATCAAACGCCTTCTCGAAATCTACGAAGCATGCAAAAAAGTCCTGCCCATATTCTTAATTTCTTTCTACTAGCGTCCTCATCGCCGCTATAGCGTCTCGCGTTCCCGTCCCTCTCCTAAACCCGAACTGGTCGTCACCCAGGTATTCATTTGCCTTCTTCTCTAGCCTTCTGTTTACAATTCTCAGAACTACTTTGGCCTGGTGGTATATTAATCTTATTGTCCTATAGTCTTCGCACGTTTTTGCCTTACTCTTCTTTGGTATAGGAATTAGTACAGCCTTCGCGAAGTCTTCCGGCCATACTCCATCCTCATAAACCCTACGAATAAGCGTAAAAAGTTTTCCTCTTCCGTTCTTCCCCTTGCTCTTTAAATACTCTGCAGGTATGTAATCTATTCCCACCGCCTTATTCCTTTTCATGTCTCGTCGAGCTCTTACGATTTCGCTATCTAGGATACTTAGCCCGATGCCATCTCTGTCGATATCGTCTTCTCTTTCTATATCTAACCTATTGGGCTTTATTTCTTTACCATACAGCTCTTCAACATACTCCTTCCACCTCTCATGGATGTCTTTCGGTTCTACGATCACTTTTCCCGTCATGTCTGTTATCGTTGTAATTCCCCTTCCCTTTTTACCACCCGTCAGTTCCTTCACTTTCCGATATAATGCATCTGCTCTTCCCTCTTTTTGGTATTTCTCTAACGCGTCGATCTGTTCTCTCCACCACGCCTCTCTTGCTTTCTTTGTTTCTCTTCTAAGCCTGTTATTAAATTCTCGGTATTTTCTCATACCTAGCTCTGAGTTTACGCTCTTCCATTTCCTTCTCTCTTCCATCTCCCTTACCATCTCCTTCGTGATCCACGGTTCTCTAATTTTAGTTGCACTGACTACGTCTACCGTTGCTTTCGCAGCTTTTACAATTCCATTTTTCAAACTTCCCCATTCATCTTCTACTGATCTAACTCCATGTTCCCCACCCATTATCTCATCCACCTTCTCTCGATACTTCTTCATTGCCCCAGTTAGTGCCTCCGTATTCCACTTTCGTACCCTCCTTCCCATTCTTATCTTTTTCAGTTTAACCCGAAAATTTCATGACTAATAAGTTGTGGTCTGTGTCAGCTCCTGGATAAGTATGCGAGTTTGAACACTATTCCTGTATCTATGACGAACCATTATATAATCTATCTGGAACCTATCTGTGTCTCCCGGTTTCTTCCAAGTGTACCTACGTCGAGGATGATGTCTGAACCATGTATTTGTAATTACTAGGTTATTTCTACGGCAAAACTCCACAGCTTTCTCGCCCCGGTCGTTTCTCCTTCCTAGCCCGTAGTCGCCCACCTCCCTCCCATCTCTTCCTTCGCCCACCACCGCGTTCCAATCCCCCATTACTACCAAGTGCTTACTCCCAGGTATCCTACCAATTATTTCCTCTAGCTGATCGTATACCCCATCTATCTCCTCCTCTTTATGATTAGAGGTAGACATATAAACCTGGATTATAACTAAATTCGTTGGATCTGCCTTTAGTTCCACGACTATAATCCTATCACTCACCTGTTCAGCATACACTACTTTTCTACCTAGTTTCCTATTCATTGCGAATGCAACCCCGCGCTGACTTTCATTCCCTCCACTATAAATTACTCTATAGTCGTCGCTCTAGGGGTCCCCGTCATCCTTCCATCTTACTTCATCCAGACTCATGATGTCTACACCCACCCTCTCCATTTCTTGCTTTGTATTCTCTAGCTTCCCCGCCCTCAGCATAGTGTCTTCGTCCAATTTAAATTATGTTTCTTATCCCTTTCTTTTACCTTCTGTTCAAATTATTATATTTATTCGCCTAAAGGCGGTGTGTGAGTGAGTGAACGAATTATAAGAGAGAACTATACTAATGAGAGCACGTATGCAAAGTTTCACGAAAATCTATGCATAAACAAAAATCGCTCCAAATACCTTAATCCGAACTGTTTTTCGACCTCGCTCAATTTGAGGCACCAACCCTCGCGGGGAGGAGGGGGAGAATATCCGCGCGAAAACGACCGCGTGTTGACCGCTTGCAATATAATTTGTACTTTATGAACCATCAGAATTCGCATGGCGCAATCTTATCCGTTGCTAGACTTTCTGCATCGGATATGACACCGCTAAAAACTACAATCTACGAGAAGGAAATTCGATGATATTCATAGCGTTCAAATGAGGCATAGTACGCGATAATCATGCTCTTTTATTGAAATATCTGGTTAAGAAATTTGACCCATGGCCACCCTGGTCTTAATAAGTGTGTTCCCAACTGCTTCGATCAATGCTTAACAACGGCATGGTAATCAACGCCGAGAAATTCCCGCTCTCGTGCGCCGCATCCAGTAATACCTACCCACTCCTTTGAAGCCGCGCGTGTAAAAGAGCCGCCCTCGGCCTATGGTAGCCAAGGTATGGAGGCGTCGCGGCGTCCCCATTGGTCGCGGCGGAGGAGCTCACCGGCTGGTGGGCGTGCCCTCGGGTGGGAGCCGCCTCCCCATTGGTCTCTCAATCGGCCAACGGGGAATGGCGGGGAAACAAAATAAAGAGAAAGAGCGTGTGCAAGCTCTCCGCTTGAGAGGAAGAGGAGGGATTGAATCTCGTGTGCGATTGATTTTTGCTTATTTCTGTCGCTCGATCCGAAGGGCGGTGGCGGCGGTAGGACATGCTCTGCTGCGGAGCGTAGAGGTTCGATTTCCGAGGCGAGTGACGGGTTTTGCGATCCTTATGGTGACCTGATAGAAATTTCGTCGACGATCGCCGTATTGGAGAAAGGGTTGCGTGCAGGAACTTCTCCGCGGGTTTGGTGGCACTGTTCATGGAGTAGACTTAATTTTAGGCGGCTTTTGCGGTAATCGTGGGTCATTGAGCGCACGTTTTAATTATTTTCTAAGTGAGACGAAAGGAATTCTTAGACCACACTTCATTTAGGTGCATCTGTTTGCGCGTTCTAACGCACCTTATAGGCAATAATGGAAAATTTACAGAATTATATTTTTTATTCTTTTAATTTATTAAAGCTCGTTGTGACTATAATTTTCGGTGCTTTATTCGAAATTTAGATTTTATTGATATATTTTTGTTTTGAATATTGGACTCGGCATGACACCTGGATATTTGTCAGCAACAATTACAATGATATGAAATGTATTATTTCGCGTTTAGAAGAAAACCTGTTCTTGGAATTTTTTGAAATATATGTCATGTGCCATTTGGCTACGTGTTAAAATAACATTGATTTGCCAAGAAAAGCAAATCGGTAAAATGCATTTTTTTTCATTTTACCTAGAGATCACATGTGCAAAGTATCACGCAAATCTGTACATTCGCAAAAATCGTTCCAGTCACCTTAACTCCCATTCACGGTCCTTAGATACGGTCCTTAGGTCCGGTCCGTATATAGGGACCGTGCTCCCATCACTGAATGCTGCCGAGGATGAATGATTGGTGTCACTAACCTGCTGTAAACAACTAGGGTGGGGATCGATATCAGAACGTCGGTTAAAAGACTGAAATGAGGATCGAAATGACGCTGCAGGCCGTGATAGAGGGGAGAACGTTATGGGTAAACGGGGAAGGGGAAGAAAGAGAAAAGGTTTTATGGAGGGGAGGACGTATGCTGAGATGGAGAAAGAAATCGAGTTAGGAGATCGGGGCCCATGCCCGTCAAAATCCAGAGGGTTATTACTCTCTTCCATTTAAGCCTTCCTTAACCGGTAGTGTACTAATAACTGTAATCTCTTAATTAAGTTTTTAGCCGATAACTGTAGCCGTCGCGTTGACCTTAGCCGACAACTGTACTCGTACTGTAATACGTCGAAACCGGACGTACCACAGTAAATTAGAAAATGACCATAAAATTAGGGAAATAGATTTGAGAACGGCCAGATTTAAAATGTCATTTTTTCGTGAACGATAAGAGACCATATTAGCTGCTATTGAGACTTAAGGTAGTTGGAGCGAAAAATCACTTCATCTAGAATTTGATGAATTAGGCCTCATTTTAAAGAAAAAATACTCATATTTCCAATGATATCAAAATATCAACCCCTTGCCGAACTACTTTTCGAGTAATTTGCCTAAAAATATAAGCTGTTTTACATGGGATATATTATGGCTGTGTGCTCCAGAGAGAGAATATTAAACAAATTAGGAACTTCTAGCACCTAGATTTCGTCAAAAAACTAACGGTGTGTACATTGCATGTTTCTCAACTCTTTATAAAAAATAATCTATTACTCACCACAGTAATTTTGACAGAATCGCAAATAAACCTGCTTTTTTGTAGAGTTTTCAGCCATACGGCGGGAAAAAATGAGTCAAGTTAGAGACTCCTGTAGCTTTATTTATTTAATTAATGTGAATTTTTGTCATATATAACTATATCTTTGCGCCATTAATATTAAAATATTTATTTCATGCATACGCTGAAATAAAAAAATAAAATTTGAATATGGTCTCCATTCTGATTAGGGAACTATCTCGCGCAAACCACCCTAATAACTATGCTTTTCGAAAGTTAGTGTACCTAATGTTTTTATTTGCTCTTTAACGTTTTTTTTATATTTGTTAAGTAGCACCAGCAGCACGTCTCGCATGCCTCCGGTATAGCTCTTGCTATGTGCACTTATGTAGTTGAATATACATTAATTCTCATACTTCTATAGCATAGATGGCGTCTATCGTAGTGCATGTTGTTGAAAACTCATCCTCTGCTACGCCCCCTTGTGGTGGCTTTTAGGGTACTGTGTAGGTGTAGATGAAGTTAAAAATTATTTATCTATAGTCAGAAGAATTGATTGATCGAAGTGGCGGAATATTCAGCTGGAAACGGCCTGCTATGACAGAAACAATAGTTCCCGCTCGATCACCGAAGTTAAGCATCGTTAAGGTCATAGGTAGGTTTTTGGGTTGTCCGTGCCTAACCCTCACCTTATCATGGTAATCTTTAAACTTATGCAGTCATAATTTTCTGGTTTTTTTTCAGCCCACAGTGCAATTTTAATCACTTTTGTGAGTGTGCACAGTGCAGTTCAGCCCACAGTGCAATTTTAATCACACAATCAATTTTGGGTGTTATCTTTTGGATATTGTGGTACCCAACTCGTGACTTCCTCTTCCTTCTAGTAGCGTCACTGGGTGTTATGCCAGCACTCGATTGACCAAATCTTTAGTTTTACTTACTTGAATAAGCTCTGGTCCATTTTATTTTAAAGAAGTTTTCAGGGAAAGGATTGTTTAAAAAAATCCGTCTGACTGAAAATTTCCCTCTTGCATATTACCTTTTATGCATCGTATCATCTTTCATCTTTTTGACCATCCTAAGCACTTTGGAATATCCAAAGCTATGGTGATCGAACGCCTCGATTGATAAATGACTGAAGAAAGCTTAAAATAAGATTAGAGTAGCATTTAATCTAGAAGAGTATAAACATTGTCCTACAATACAAAGCGCGTTATGCTTTATTTTAATGTGTAAACTTTGTCCGTCGAAATTGTGGATTAGGTGCTTAAATCAAGTGCTAGGAAGCGTCAAGAGGTTCGCAACAGAGAATCTACACCTGCATCTATATATTGCCTTGCGAGCCGCCCCACAGGCGTGTGGCATGGGGTGTTTGGACTCTTTCCAATAAAGGGGTGGAGGATAGGGAAAAGGAGGAGGGAGAGGACGGAAAGAATTGTATGATAACGATGCGTCTTAAGATAGTGTCACGCTCTTTTTGTTATTATCGCTAATGGTGCGAAGAAAGAAGGAATTTTTGTACCAGTCAGTTCGGCAGTGTTTCTGTCTTATTTTGGGATATACGGTAGTACGGTAGTAGGAATTAACCGCGTCCCATGCGAATGTGGCAAGGATTACATCGACGAGACAGGGATACCCATTGGAACCTGATTAAAAGAGCATCGACGCCACTTCCGACTCGGCCAGCCAGAGAAATCCGCTGTGGTGGATCATACCATACCAGAAAACCAATCCATACATTGGGAGGAAACTACCATACTCGGAAGAACTAAAGGTTATAGGGAGAGAATCATCCAAGAGGCCATCGAGATCCGGCTACAACTCAACATCAGCAAGGATCAGGGATTCCATCTCAGCAATACCTGGAACCCTATCTTGAAAAAGGCGGGAAATTCCAAATTTGGTGGGAAACGGACAGCCAATCACCTAAGACATCTACATCTACATATTACCCCGCAAGCCGCCTCAATAGGCGTGTGGCGGGGGGTGTTAGGACACCAGCCGTTTACATATAAAATGGACACGCTCTAATGAAATTACGCCTAGCATTTATTATAGTCCCTTATTGCTCGGGGGAAAAACGAATTCCCATACCTATCCGTTCGGCAAAATATTTCTCTTAATTTATCGTTTCTGTCGGACCTGGAAATATAGTGGGGTTCTAATAGGATGTTCTCCGTGTCGCTCTGAAAGATATCTATTCTCAATTGTTCAAACAATCTAAGCATAGCGCGCAGCCTCCGAGTCTCTAGCGGCTCCCAGCCTAATTCGTTTAACATCTGTGTAACGCTGTCTGTACGCCCGTAGCTGTTTTTGACGAATCGCGCAGCTTTCCTTTGTATTTTATTAAGTTCCCGGACTAAGTCTTTCTGCACCGGATCCCATACGCTAAGACAAAGGTGAAGGATAGGCAATATATAAACTGGACAACAGAGAGCATACGCATCCACAGCCCTGAAGATGGCAGAAAATTCTGCTGTCGAAACGTCGGCCAATATGCAGACTCTAACCCGATGGGAAGCCCGAGAACATTTCATCAGTCCCATACGCCGGGAAAGCCTGAAATCTTTCGAAAATAATATCCTCGGTGTCGTACTGAAACTCGCCTGATCGGAGCTTTTCGTCTCTAAAGGCTCCCAACCTAATCCTTCCGTCAGCTGTGTGATACTTTCTGTACGCTCATTGCTGTTTTTATAGCAAAGCGTGAGACTTTCCTTTGCAGTTTATAATTACTTTGAGAATTAAATCTTTCCGTTCACAGTTCCAAATGCTCGCGGCGTATTCGAGATGTGGCCTAACCAGAGTAAAGTAGCATCGCTCATTCATTTTTTCTTCAGATAACCTTTCTATTATTCACTTGATAAGTCCAAGTTTATTTAATGCAACCCCGAAAATGTTTTGCATGTGTTTCCCCCACGTTAGGTCTGAAGTTAATGTGATTCCCAGGTATTTGACTTAATCTTACTCCTTTTTATTAATCCCTCCCAATTTATAGATGTAGCGTTGGTGTGATTTATTTCGTAAGAAGTAAGGATGGAGAGGTCATCGAAATAATACAAGTGAATTCAGGCTTAAATAACTCTTATGGTATATTTTATTCTTCGTAATAAATGGGAAGAATTGTCTATCGTATTATTTCTTGTTTAGTTTATTATAATCGACCGAAATTTCGATCGGTAACCGTCATTTTCAAGGTTAAATAAAAATTAAGTGTGGATGAATACGATTGACAATATCTTTTATATGGAAAATAGAGGGGAAAAACTCTCCTATTCCGCGTAAAATATTTTATTTCATGACCCAGGTTTCGCTGCTGTGCAGCATCTTCAGGTGATGCCTGAAGATGCTGCGTAGCAGCGAAACCTGGGTCGTGTATTAAAATATTTTATGTGGAATACGAGAGGTTTTTTCCCTCTCTTTTCAATATGGAAATATTCCACCAAGTCAAGCCTGAGACAGTCTCCTCAGTCATCTTTTATTTAATTAATATTGAAAGGCCAAGTGGCTTTCTGAAAAGGGGGGTCGGCCAGCTGCTTTATTAGCTGGGGTCGTAATTTAAAGGAACCCTCACGAATGTGTCTTCCAGAAGGGCTTTTCACAAATCGACCCAACTTTCATTGGCTCTCCTAAGGGCATCTAACCGAAAATGTATTTGCGAACTTAATGCATTATATATCGCATTGCTATGATATCGCATTAGATATAAATCAGTAGAACCCAAAGAACCATTGCCCTCATTCCCATCCAATAAACATTCCGCGCGAATGTTTTTAACCTAATTTGGATCGTAAAATTGATTGCCTCATCTGCCATTAATCATTTGTAATTCTCAATCGATGCCGAAGGGACGCGAATCTTCGATAACGGTGGAAAAAATTGACGCCCGAATTGACCTATAGCTCTGATGATTAATTTTTTTGTGTAAGCCTGAAACCTTTTTGATCGCTTTAGATTTCATTCATTCATTCTTATAGTACTTACTCGATTACCGAGCTAGGTTTGGATGAACATGTAAAACTAAGTAAGCAAAATTTTGTCTTGCGTTCTGTTTCACCAGCATGCAGCCATTTTCGTTACCATTTCATTCTTGTGTTCCTTATATTTTCTATCTCTCCTTATCCTTTCCAAAATTACTATCCTATACTCCTCTCTCCCCTATCATCTTCACTTCCATCACCGTATCATCAGCCAGCTGTCATCAGAATAGTGATAGCGAAGCATGGTGGCAGTTGCGCTGAATGCTCTGTTAGGGGAAAAGTCCATTCCACTACGAACTGGCTCCATACTCCCGTTTGACTACTATGGTTCCCAAGTTCAAAAAACCTCATTTACAACATCCAAAATGCTTAATCTGTTATCCACATGAACTTTCTAGCCATCTATGGTTCCAACTGTTTATATGGACTTCGACAATATCAGCGTATTTGATTCAACTTTGATTAGATCGTAAACTTTGCTGTGAAACTCGTTGCTAACACTTTCCCGCCCTCTCAAGTTAAATGCTGTTATGTTGGCAGCGTTGCATGTACCACGTGCTCTCCTCTCCCTTCCCTCCTTAGCAGACCCCTTCCGGACGAGCCTTCCCCTATTTGGAGGAACTCTTCACGCAAGCGACTGCCACCATGTTTGACACCACCATATAACCTGCTCCATCCACCTTCTCTTGCATCCTCGTATTCCGTTGACGTACGGCGGTACCATTTGGTACCAGTCGGCAATATATTGCTTAATTAAATTCTCTTTATATATTTCGTCATTGTTTCCGGATTTTTATGTCTTGTCGTAAATTTGCACATTTCCACATCACTAAGGGCACCATTTTCGGATTACTTTTCTTGAAGATAGGGTTTAAATAAAGATTATAATTCATGTAAAAGAGGAAACTTTTGGGTCATCATTGATAATACAGAGAGCAGCAGAATGATCTGATGCTTTTCCGGCGCTTGATGTTGGTGAAATCTATTCGGGTTCTCCACCGGGTCACACTCTTCGTCAGAAATGCAGAATATGACCCAGTGGAGACCCCGAATAGACTTCACCGATACAGGAAGCATGTTTCCACTTCTCCCATCGACGCCTCTGATCTAAACTGTTTTCTTTTTAACACCACCTCCTTTCAGAAACTGTTCGAGTATAAAAACAGGTATAGTAAGAACGGCAGAGAAAACAATAGGAACAGTGGAGTGGAGGAGAGTGGGTTGAAGCAGTGTTAAGGCTGTTTGACGCGGTACATTTGTTTGTACAAAACTCTTCCGTGAACTCTTGCAAGAGGCAACATGTATCGTGCAAAGCGGCAAATTGTATGAACGCTTGTGCGAATGTCTCAATGCCTGCACGGGAAATAGAACCTGTTCTAATTTCGATGAGACAAACGTACAATCTCACGTACATTCGTTTGTACAAAATCTTTCATCGTGTAAAATGGCCTTTACAGACGAAATTATTTGGAAAATGTGGGAGAGGAGGATGCGGACAGACGCCAACACCGACCTAAGATAAGAGGAAGTACAAAGAAATAAACAATAAACTTCGGCGAGTAACCAATCGGGCGAAGGAAAAATGGTGGAAGGGACGATGCGAGGAAATGGAAAAGCTGCAGTAAGAGGGGGAAGTGGGTGGGCTATACGCTAAAGTGAAAATACTATTCAGAGGCAAGAGAGAGAAAACGATACCAAAGGTAAAGGACAAAAGAGGGACGAAATTAATCGAACGGGGAGATATCCAGGATATGAGGAGATAATTCGTTGAGGAGCGGTATGACAGCGATAACAGACCTGTGAACCTAGATTAGAGGATGGTAGAACAATAGATAAGGATAATCTCGGACCGGAGATTTGTGTTGCCGCGAGACGAGACGAGACGAGACTTGAGTCAGTCTCGTCTCAGTTTCGTTTTCTGAACTCGGGTATCGTCTCGAGTCTCGTCTCGTGAACCCCAGTCTCGTCTCGGTCTCGAGTCTCGGACGAGACTCTCGTCTCGTCTCGTTTCCCCCAAAATAAATTTAGCACCATAAAAAGCCGTTTTCTTTGCGTACTTAATCGCTGAATCGGTACACTCGAAAAAGGAAAGCCATTAATATAAATTTTGAATATATATTGATCTGGACACCAATTACATCAAACTGCTAGTAAAATCATTGATTTTATTGATACTCAATGAATAAACTAGTAACATAAAACAAAAAATTTATAAAAAGGGAATGTAGACACAAATTTACTGCAGAGAAATCTACAGAAGGTTTAAGAAAATAATCGCAAAAATAATGTGAGTGGTATAAAGAATAATTTTCGCTTTAATAAAGTAGTTTAAATAGTTTTCAGATTTAAAAAAGTTTAGTTAACATAAGTTTTTTATTTGACTGGCCAAATTGTACGTCACCCACGAGTTCACACAGAGTAAACTTCTTGCTGATTCGTAACCCAAGCGGTTTCTATGCTTCCTTATTGTCAAGGCTGCTCTTGAGAACAACCTTTCCGCTGGAACAGATGTAGTGGGAATACTGAGGAAGTCTCTCGCCATTTTTAATTGCACTGGAAAAGTTGGCTCATTCGCCTTCCACCATGTCAATATGTTTACATCACTAGGGGATCTCGGCAGTTGAAGATAGTTTTTTAAAGTTCTTTCCTCCATTTTTCATGATGGGATGATAGACCAGGAGCAAATATATGAAAACCATTAGATCTTAAAAGAAAAAGGGTTAAATTTCTATTTAAAAATAAAAAAATAAATAAAAATTCTGAGACTAATTGAACTTCTCTCTTAGGTCAAAATTGTTAAGGTAAGTGAAATTAGTCGAAAAGGAGAAAATACCTGCCAGTACTGGATCTTGACTGCTTATAGAGAGAATATACATCTAGAAAGTTTTCCTCGTCACTTTCTACCAAAACAGACCTCTCAAGATTCTCTATATCCATTGACTGAGCGGACTGTATTTGAGTGGGATACCTTTCGTAATAGACTTTGAACATTTCCTAAAATTTCAATAGGGACTTTTCCTGCATCTATTTTCCCCATGGCATCATGGAGAACGTTTCACATTTATGACGTGGATCTAATATGAACACCGCGCAATAAATCCAGTTTGTCAGGCGGTAGTGCTTTAGCATCTTGTCCCGAGCAGCTTGATAGGCAAGCAACAGTTTTTCATCACCTTCATTCGTTCCAGGCTTATTGTCCAGTATTTCCATCATTTTTTCTAGCTTATGCAACAGCAAGTTAAATGGAACGGTAACGAGTGGAAGGGTGACGTAATTATCTCCTAATTTATTCGTCAGAACTTCAATGTTTTTTAAAACTTTGTGAACATTTTCAAGCAGTGTCCATTCTGATCCAGTGATTTTGAGGCGCTTCAGGTCACTTATACTATCGCATACGATTGAAATACCTCTCTTCACATTAAGTGCTGTTCCAATGATATCGTCTGTTGAATTCCACCTAGTTGGGACGTCTATTACAAGCTTCAGTGATGGGTTCCCTGCAGTTTCGCAAGCGCTACGGAATTTATTTCGTAACTGCTCACTTTTTTTTAAATTTTTTTAATAAGAGATCTTATTTTGGCAATTGAAGTTTTATTTTCTTCTTCAAATCAAAATCCTCGTCGTCACTGTCAATTAATAAAGCTGGTCTTCTGAAACCCCGTCCTCCAGAGAAAACGTTCTTAATAGATCCTGTACTGCAAGGTTTAGTACATCGACTATGCATCTAAAATGCTGATCAGTGCTATCAAAACTTAGTGCTTTAGCCATTTAAGCTAAAGAACTCGGCCGCAAATCGAGGGATCCGGGTTCGAATCCCGGTCAGGGTCAATGATGTTTCCTCTCAGGAATTTCGCACAAGTCTCCAAATAGATTTTTTCGAGGGTTTCTGGCCCCTTTTAGAATAGACTGCATGCTGCTGAAATAAGATTACTTGCCGCTAACAGGTGTTTCTGGAGAAAATATGATGAATGGAGTTAGAATGAGTGGCTGATGAATAAATTCCGGTCAGATGATCCTGTAATGGACTTTTTGATTACATGGATTTTTGGTTAGCAAAATAAAGGCAAATGAAAGAAATTTAAGTCCAAGGAAAGCCAATTGTAGCTATCCTTTTTTATTGTAACATCCTTTACACAATTTAGCGACATTATGCTAAATATCCTCACTAACCTCGGAAGATATATCATTCTGGAAGAGGTACATAGTTATTTGGCGCCATCATTTTCTCCTAGCATGCAAACTATAAGCAGGATTGCAAGTGCCGCTGGGCGATACTTTACACATATGCGAGAATAATCCAAGATATTTTTGTCGTAGAAGTAAGCACTGAAAATTACCACTTTAGAAAATAGTCCAATTTTTGCTAGATAAATTTTCCAAGGTTATTATCGCAGGAAACAAGGAAAAGTATTCAGCCATTAACACTCCCTTACTTGGCTCCAGAAGTCACGCTCATGCATTCAAAAATTGATTTTTCGGCAAAATTTCTTTTTTATAGTTAAATAATTTATCGAAAAGTTATTATTGAATTATATTTCAAATTTAATACCTACTGAAGAAAAACGTAAAATTTACTTCATCTTAACCGAAGGGCATAGTTTTAGGGATAAAGCTATACCAAATACCAATTCAGGACATATATCTGTATTTCGAGACTATCGAGAGTCTCGTGGAAGTGGTATCGTCTCGTCTCGTCAAAAAGTGGTCTCGTCTCGAGTCTCGTCTCGAATTCTACCCAACGGTCTCGTCTCGAGTCTCGTCTCGAAAACGAGACGAGACTCGAGACGAGACGAGAAAGTCTTAAGTCTCGAGGCAACACTACCGGAGATACTTGACAACGAAAGAGAAAGAAAGAGCATTACGAGAGATGAGGACAAGAAAAGGCAAGGGAGTAGGTAGCACACTTTCGGAGTTACTGAAGAATTTAGGTAATAAGGCAAGACGATCCTATTTCTAACTTATTCGTAGGATGTACGCGGAAGGAGTCTGGCCAGAGGATTTTGTGAAAACGGTGTTAAACCTATCCCTATACAATATAATGATGGAATTTCACGTTGAAATGCACTGTCTTAATGGCAGAAAGATGACCTCCCTTCAAATAACATTTTTTATCTCAAATTTGGTCCAACCAATATCGTTAAAAAACTAGTATAACGTGCTTGAGGTATAAAGGCATGCAAAAAACGTTTTTGGCATAGGTCATCGGCAATATAGCGCCAATATTAAAGTTAAAAAGCATACTTCCGTTTTCCTCCGAGCAAGGAGCCGACATGCTGCGACGAATATGGCTACGTTGGCAACTATTGGTTGGTAAAATAGGAAATATGGCGTGGTAATCAAGCTGACTGCATGTATTTTAATCCTCATGGTAATTTTAGAAATTTAATTCCGAATTTCAAAGCATGTTGCTTGGTAACTCTGCATGAAATACACATTTTTCATTGTCAATATCAACGAGACCTTACATTTATGGCGGTTCTCAGTAATTATCATCGCCTACGGCTTTGGTCAGAAGAGTTAAGGAAAGGGGAGAAAAGGATGTTTAACGCCGTGATGGAGGGGAGGACGTTGGTTAAGTGGAGGAGGGAAAGAAAGAGAATAGGCGTTTTGAACAGGATGAACAGGTAGGACGTACGGTGAGATGAAGAAAGAAATCGTATGAGGAGATAGGACCCTGCGACTTTTCATACTTAGATAATTACTTTCTTCCATTTAAACCTATATTAACCTGAGTATTACTCTATTAATATAAGCCGAATATCTCTTAAGCCCGATTTTATAACCTTTGGTTAAATATTTTCTCGATATGAA
This sequence comes from Pyrrhosoma nymphula, assembly GCA_963573305.1. Taxonomy (NCBI): domain Eukaryota; kingdom Metazoa; phylum Arthropoda; class Insecta; order Odonata; family Coenagrionidae; genus Pyrrhosoma; species Pyrrhosoma nymphula. The sequence continues at coordinate 31,154,964 of OY754335.1, read as the reverse complement.
AACCGAAGTTAATACAAACTCCTATCTATATTGCTCATGTCAACTAACCGACAGTCTAATGCAATTTACAAAACCTTGACCCTCAGTTAACGTGAAGTAACGAAAAGGCTGCGTCATCTTGCCGTTAACGTTCACCAATCATTATAAAACCGTGCCTACATCTTTTTAAGCATGCTTTGTAGAGCCTTGACGAGTAACCCCCCCCCCCCCCCCTGCTCTATACCATTTATTTGTCTTTTAGGGCAGTATATGCATTCATTGGATAGTGCTCCATTCTACGGATTCTTTCCACTGCTAAATGATAACTTATAAAGCTTTCTTAGATTTTGTATCTAAATATTTTAAACTCAGCTTATAAAAATAATAATGAACGATACGGAGGTTATATTTTCTAGAAATTTCGAAGTAACGAGAATTAATGTCATTCCATCATAATCTATCACCTGCGAAGGTCAGGCACTCGGAAAATCGATTACACCTTGGACAATTTACTCATCTAATGATCAGAGAGGACTTTTTGCAAAATCAGCTCACTTTACATCAATAAAATGAATTGTGTGAACTTTTCGTCGCTCTTTCAATGCGTTGGAGTTTTACATAAAGTACCTATTCATTATATTCGCGGACAACCAGGCGTTGGTAAGTCGATCATCGAAGGTAGTGCAAGCTCTCGGAGATGCATTAAGAACTCATTGCGGGAAATACGGAATGAATTGTAATCATAAGAAAACAAAAGTAATGAGATTTTCTAGCACAGAGAAAGCGAATCGAAATTAGAAGCTTTGATGTGGTGGAAGGACTCCATAATAGAAATGAAGAGACTTAGTGACCTCCACAGTTATGACGTTGCTACAGTTAGTTAGGTACGATGTACCTGAAGATGGATTGACAGCCGAAACTGGTTGTTCTTTTCAGATAAACTGTGGAAGTCACAAAGCCTCTTCATTGCTATTATTACAGAGAAAGCGAGGCTGATCATAAACGTAGGAGAGCACAAACTGGAGCAAGTGAAGCAATTTAATATCTTGGCTATTACGTCGGAGAAAAATGGGCACAGAAGCAGAGATATTAGGAGTAGAATCGTGCAAGCCGCAACAATACAATCTATCAGTAATGGGAGGGAACTGATGACGGGGAACTCATGTAAGGATGGAAAGAAAAGGTTAACGGAGAGTAAAAATGGAGTGAAATGTTGTACGGTACAGAAACGTGGACTCTGAGGGAAGAGGATGAGAAAAAGCTGCAGGTGTTTGAGATGTGAGTGTGGAGGAGAATGGGAAAAGTGCGGTGGACGTAAATGAAGACAGACGAGGAAGCTCATGCTTTAGTGGTTGAGGAGAGAAAACTTCTGGGGGAGGTTAGGAGGAGGCAGAGTAGGTGCTTGGAAGAGGTAATGAGGAGCGGAGGGATGCCCAAGTCCGTGATAGAGGGGATGATGCCGAGCTAGCGGGGAATAGGAAGACAGAGAATATGTTTTGCGTATCATTTGAGTCCTTCCCGGCGAATGATAAGTAGGAAGAGTCCTCGGGTTTTCAGCCAGGTAATGATGTTGTATTGAACAGAAGCACAGTGGTCCTAAATAGGAAAAAGCAGGACAAAAGTCCAAAATGGCTTCTTTTGAGATAGAGACTTGAAACTTAGCGTAAATACTCATAAATGATTACCGACTATAGATTTATATGCCATTTCACATAAATACGACCCGTTGCTGAGATACAGTAGCCCAAACATGACCGATTTTTCAAAAACGCGCGATCTCGTTTTTCTTCGAAAATCTTTGAATTTAAGCAGGTGGTATATTCCTTTGGCCTGGTCCTTTGTCTATATTTTCCATGACTTTTTAAGATTTTGGCTCTCATCTGTCTGGTTTTGCAACGCAAAATGGCGTACCCGTTTTCACGTGAAATTTGTCATAAAGTAGACATTTACTGTGCGACGTTTCAACGGCGTAGTTTGCCATCGGAACGTAGCACAGTAATCGGAGATCGGAAAAAGCTGGCCAAAATTCCAAAATGGTCTTTTTTTTTAGATACAAACTTGAAACGTAGCATGAAAACTCAGAAACGATTCATGTATCTAGAATAGCAGTTTATCTGACATAGTTTTTACCCATTTTTGAGATACAGAGGCTCAAACATGAGCAAATTTCCAGAAAAAATCCTGTCTTCAGTTTTCTCGGAAAATCTTCCGACATAAGTTGATGGTGAAGTTAAAGGAGGATTTTTATGGAATAAAAAACGATATTACCTGTTAGCATGGTATTTTTGCTTTACAATTCCGTAGTTTTAAAGAATAGCTTTGATACAATCTTGCTGTGCCGTTACAAAATGGCGGACACTGTTTTTAGACCAAATTTTACATTATGTAGGAGATTCAAATGGTTCTTTTTTGCAAAGTCACGCAAAGTGACTTACATCAGAGCATTATTTGAAGACTGCTTAAGGTTTATATGCAGTTAACTTTGAAAAAAGTTTGCGACGCCGGTAATAAATTTGATTTTTCGATCGCGCGTCGGAGTTCGTCTCCGCGCGCCGGGAGATGGATTTGCCGCGACGCGGTAAGGTTATTGAAGTTGTATGGATTTTAACGCTCAGCATTCACCGTTTTTTAAGCTGTGCTTGTGGGAACCAATCCCAAAGGAGTCTATAATGAAGACACGGGAAGATTTTCAGTCGAGATAAGTGCACGCGTAATCGAAGTTAGTTTTCTTTGGATACGTTCGGGAACCATGCCTTATATTCAAAGCGTTCGAACCTTGAAATGTGAGTAGTGTTCCTGAGACCCATACAGAAAGACCTTCCAGAAAGACACCAGCTGGGATACTTATACCTTCCCTCCTCCCCCATCCTGAACCCCTGAAGGATTCTAGTGCGAAAATGGTCGTTTTATGACATGACGGAGCCTTTAACGGTCTTAAGGTGGTTCCACCGTAAAATGACTTAAATGTAATTTTATTCATATTCTGTCTACTTGTAGAAATAATTGTCCTCTATCTGATATGAACAACAAAATAACACCTTTCCACGCTATTTTATTCCATAATTGAACTTGAAATTACATGGTGTTCAATGGAGGAATGAGAGACACACGGTGAAAAATAGTATTTTTCCATAAAAGATAAATGCCATTTTTGCGGAAAACTACTTATGAGAAGGAAATAATCCAGAGAAGTTGAATAAAAATAAAATATAGGCATCTTACCATCTTATTTTTTTAGTTATTCAAGTCAAAATGCGGTAATTCGTAGGAAATGGCGCTGCAGTCGGCTCCTATGGCTGGAAAAAAGTGCTCATTTGAAATACATTCGTGGAATAATCTGTATATGTTGTTCCTTACTTTTGGGTTTCTATAGGTAATGCTTTTCATCAGCGAAAGCAGTATTTTTTTGACAAAATATAAAAAATGTGGAATTAAGTATTTGTTTTGACTCACACAGTCGCGGCGGAACCTCCTTAACCGGGAATTTCCAGGGAAAATTCCACTAATTTTTTAAGATCTTAAGATAAACTCTGTTAAAGTTGAGTTCTCGTGAGAGCTCAGAATTTGTGAAGAACTATTCGATTCAAAGAGTAGTAGTGATGAACATTGGTCGGCTCCGTGATGTCATAACACGGCCATTTTCGCACTAGAATCTTGGGGGTTCTACACCATTACACGGCTGGAAATCCGAGAACTCTTCGTACTAATAGGTTTTGTGGGCGGGATGAATAGAGGTAGGAAATACGCTACAGATGAAGAAAGAAAAGTTGATTGGGATAAGGTGATGTTTTGTTTATAAGTAAACCGTTAATTTTCTGCCTTGTCTACATTGAATCTGAGGCTAATATGAAGATAATGGGGTTTTCCAATCAAGGTGTTGAATTTAGAGCAGATCGGAACTCTGTAGGAGATCAGGGCACTGTGGCGCACGCAAACGTCGATGAATGGAACGGTTAGCTCAGCCGAAAAGTTTGACAAACATGCCGATAGGTAGCATTCTTTAGGTTCACAATAATCACAACCAGGGATTTTTTTCTGGCGGTACGCGGCACCTTTTATGGTCGAAGTAAATTATCTAAACTCGTATGAATCAATCAAAGGTCATTTGGATTTTTTCGTAACTCCTATGGACACATGAGTTCCACCACTTTTTTTCCCAGAAATAAAACCCTGATCACGACCGAATTGTATGGCTACCAAATTCGTTCAAAATGCATATTAAAAAAGTAAGATTTGTTTACCGAATAATGAATTTATAAAACTTTAAACTGTGCATTTTTGACGCTTAGCTGAAAATCAACACGAAAACAACAATCGAGGATGCGATTGTCGAAGTTCTTTTATTGTTTAGCGCGCTTCAACTCTGCTCCCCATCTGTATTGTAGTACGCTGCCTTGTGCGTAGGGTCTGAAACGAAAGTAAAGCAAGTGCACGGTTGTGTTGCGGAGTGAGCAGCGCACTTAGCGCGAGTGGAAAGCGCACAATCCTTGCTTATTCTCCTCGCGAGGGAAATGTATTCGGACGTGGTGGCGTCATTTTGGCGATTTTCCCTGGGCTCAAATATGCGTCGCAAAAAAATAGACGACGCTCAAAAAAAATGAACGAAAAAAAGGAAACCAAAGAAACGCCGTCACTTTCGCAAACTCCCCCGCAGGTCGCAAAAATCTCCGTCGCCTCAGAATATTTCACAGGGAGGGAAAGGAAGCGATACCAAACCCAACCCCTCTCTCATGCGTACGTGCGGCAGCACCGTCGTTCGCCCGCGGAAATCCCTTCGCCAAGGCGTATATGTATAGTGGTTTCTGCGGAGGAGAAGAAAGGAGGGGAAGACGAAGCTTTCCGATAGAAATTGGAGAGCGGGGGGAGGAACTACAACAAGACGGGGTGTGGGGGAACGAGGTAGTATATGGCGAGAATGGGGGAGGGGAAAAAGGTCGATTTGGGATGGGGGGGAGAGGGTGACGGAACAAAGGAAGGTCTTCTTTCTGGGAGGGCAGGAGTTGGTTTCCCTCCTCCCCGCGAACCGTGGGAAGGAGCAGGTGTCGACATCGTCGCCCGGCGTGTCCTGGATAATGGCCCGTGATGGGGACTTCGTGTACTGACCTGGAAATTTGTTTATTCAGGGGACGGTGGCGGCGGTGTTGGGTGCGGCATAAGGGGGAGAGGAAGGAATGGGTATGAGGTTTTTTTGGGCCTATGTGACATCCCGCCAGCTCCCTCTATGGAGAACTTCGCAGTAATACGCCTTTCCGGAGTACTGTGCCTTCCCTCGCATTTCCACGCGTCTGCGTCAAAGAAAGAATGTCCTCCGTAAAACTGAAGAGAACCGGAAGAGTGCTTTGCCATTTCATCGGTTTTCGCATCTCTTTCGCTTTGCTTAGCGCGGTTGAAGGTATTCACTACATCTAAATGCTACCCTGCTAACCTATTTGGAAATAAATGAACTTTGTAGTTTTCCACACGTTTTTATTTCCCCCCAACCGGTTTCAACGAATACTCGTAATTTTCAATAGGTGTATAAATTTATAATTTATATAAATTATGTATATTTATGTATAATATAAATTTATTAACCTCTTCAAAATGACGAGTGTTCGTTGAAACCGGTTGGGGGAAAATAAAAGCGTGTGGAAAACTACAAAGTTTATTAATTTCCAAATATGGAAAAGTACCACAAAGTAAGCCCGTCGACGATTAATTTTATTTTACCCTGCTAACCACCGCAGAGGCATGTGGCGGGGGGGTGTTAGGACACCGCAGCGATGAACATATAGGGGAGGGAACGGAGGTGATTTGTATGTTAACGGCGTGTCTTTATGTTTTTGTCGTGCAGTTTTTGTTATAATCAATAATGGAGCGTGGAAAAGAGGAATTTCCTAACACGTCAGTTCGGCGGGGTATCTCTCTCATTTTGGCGCTTTTATCAGATCTAGAAAATTAGAATGGGATCCAAAAATACACTCCATGTCTTACTGAATACTAATGTATTGTCGGCTGAGAGACAGTTACCTGGCTAACGGTTAACTGAGGACGTTCGCCTTGAAAAAAAGCTCATTTAACTTGACCGATATTTGAACCCGAATCTCCCAATTTTCCGTTCGGTTGGAGTCAGCTGGATATACCAGCAGGACGCGGAAATTCGTTCGGATTTAAGAGGTAATTATGTAATAGTATGAAGGTGTAGTTGCCTAGAATAATTTATGGCCGATTGGAAATCTGGGTTGGAATTCCGGTGAAGTCAATGGATTTTTTTTCGGTACTGAGCATTAATGGAAGTAGGAGGGCATAAGCTGGATCGAGGGGAGCAATTTAATTACTTGGGTATTACTATTGACTGCTGATGAACACAGCGTATTAATGGATGGCAATCCCAGTACAGGTTTTCTTCAGGGGTGCCTAATTTCACTAAAATAATTGTTTAATGGAAATTGTACTCTTTGTTGTGAGAAATAAAATATTATTATTAGTACGTCGGAAAAGAATAAACGTGGTAGCAAATACATTAGGTGGGGAATCGCGCTAGCGCTAGGAATAGGGGAAGCGTCCCACAATAGGAGGGTTCACTGACGAAAGTGACCTTATCTTGGGACATTATGAAATTAAATAAGCTTTGTAACTTCCACTCATATTTATTGGTAACAACCCCGACCGGTGTCAACACTTTCATGACTTTATAACGAAGGTGGTATCCTCTTGATAATGATGCGAATGTGTGAAAACCGATCAGGGTTGTTACAATAAATCTGTGTGGAAGCTAGAAAGTTTATTTGATTTCATAATGAATTCAAACTTTTACGAAGTTAACCCTGCGAACCGTTAAAGATATACTTATCTAAGGATGTAAAGATAAGGTTGGCGAAGATTTTAATATTGAGTGTAGCTTTTTGCGGTGCGGAAATGTGGACTATGATAAAGGAAGACGAGAGCATGCTGAAGGAATTTGAGGTGCGAGTGTGGATGAGAATGAGTAAAGTGCGGTGGAGGGAAAGGAAGACAAACGAAGGAGTGCTTGGTTTGCTAGGTGAGGGAAGGGGACTTCTGAAGGAGATTAAAAAGAGGCATAATAGGTGATTGGAGCAGTTAATGAGAGGCGAAGGGATGCAGAAGGCTGAGATAGAGGAGAGGATGTTGGGTTAGCGGGGAAGAGGAAGAAAGAGAATAGGCTTTAAGAACGGGATGAAGAAGGGTAGGACATACGCTGAAATGAAGGAAGAAATTGTTAAATATATTGAGCACTGCGCAGCTAAAAATGTAGAGGAGTTCTACTCACTTCCATTTGGACCTACCTTAACCAGTAGATTAGTAGTTATTAATAATGATCCTCATTTTGGCAATATATTTTGCAGCCGTGCGTGTGACTAGCCATTTTAGTAACAGAGGCAACACTGAAAATTTGCGCCTTGCCCTAAGAAATGAACAGAGCACTTATCTACAATACATTTCAGGTAACCTTGTGATAGCTATAAGAATGGCAAAAAATAATTCATATTCGATCTAGGTGCACTTGGAAAAGTCAAGAGAGACAGATACGTTCCAGATAGATTATATCATGGTTAGACACAGATTCAGGAATAGTGTTAAAACTCGCATACCTATCCAGGGGCTGATGCACAATCAGATCATCACTTATTAGTCTTGAAATGCCTCGTAAAACTCAAACGATAAGAAAGGGTAGGAGGGGTTTAAAAGGGGAATGCAGAAGGATTAACTGAGGCAATGAATAAGTATCAAGAGCAGGCTGATAAAATCCTGGGTGCAGATCATGGAGTGAGATCAGTAGAAGATGAATGGGGGAAAATAATTGTGGAAGCGGTGAAACCAACGGTGGGTGTAGCAAGTGCAACAAAAATTAGTAATAATAGCTTAGAAGATGCAATTTGTGGAAAATTGCATCTTCTAAGCTCTTATTATGTTCCTATTCCTCAACATCTCGCCTGATACCTCCCTTTTTGTGAAAAATTAGTAATTGGTGGATCACGAAGGAGATGATAATGGAGATGCAGGAGATAAGAAAATGAAAGAGCGCAGTTTCTGAACCAGGCAAAAGAATTTATCGGGAACTTAACAACAGGCTAAGAAGAGAAACAAAAAAGCAAGGGAGGCATTGTGGAGAGAACATATCGACTCCCAAAAGAAATTTAAAAAAGAGGGAAGAGCAGATGCTTTATATAGGAAAGTAAAGAAGCTGACTGGTGGTGGTAAGGGAAGGAGAATTGCAACGATAACAGACCAGACAGGAACGCTGATCGTAGAACCAAAAGAGATCCATGAGAGGTGGTAGGGATATGTTGAAGAGATTTATGGCGAGTAAATGAGGCCAAGTACGTTAGATATATAAAGGGAAGACGGCATGGACAGGCATGGCATCGGAGCAGGTATTCCTGATAGTGAAATTAAAAGAGCACTACGAGACATGACAAGGAATAAGGCGGTATTAATAGTTAACATATGTGCAGAGTTTCAAAGACTATGGGGAATAACGGAAGAGGGAAACTTGCTTTGTTGATTTCGAGAAGGCGTTTGATCGGGTGGACTGGTCGAAATTAATGGAAGCTCTGAAGAAATTAGGGATCGATTGGAGAGTCAGACGTCTCTTTCGGAATCTCTATATGAACCAGAAGGCGCAGGTAATGGTAGCCGAAGGAGAATCGGGATGGGCCGTGATAGGACGGGGAGTAAGGTAGGAGTGCCTGCTATCGCCTTTGCTTTAAAACTATATTCAGAAGGAGTAATTAGGGAGGCATGGGGGAGAGATGGAAGTAGGAATAGATGTAGGAAGAGATCTGATTAAGTCAGTGAGATTTGTAGATGATCTAGAGTTGGTTTGTCAGTCAGCCACGAGGATGTAGTCCATGATGAATGCGTTAGAGAAGTAGTGCGAAAGGTATGGGATAATGATAAATCATAAGAAGACGAAAGTGATGAGATTTTCTAGACGTAAGAAGACATATCTAGGTATTGGGGTGGGAAGTCACAAAATAAAGATCAATTGAACATTTAACGTATCTGGGTAGTATTTTGGAGGAGAATGGATTTAGTGGTAGGCACATCAGAGGTAGAATTGTCCTTGCTAAAGAAACATTTTCAAAGAGGGAGACATTCATGAGGAAGGTCTGAGAAGGGACGTAAAGTGATGAGGAAATACGGAGCGTGGTGATGTATGGGTCGGAAATTTGGTCATTTTGAAAGGAGAATGTACATATGAATGAATATACGTATACTTGAGGCATTTGAGATGTGGGTTTTGAGAAGGATGGAGAGGATGAAATGGGTGGCGAGGAGAACTAACGAGTAGGTGTTGGATATGATTGGAGTGGAGAGGAAGCTTGTTGTGGAGGTTCAGAGAAGGCAGAGGGAATGGATGGAGGACGTTTTGAAAGAATAGGGCATGTTGGAGAGGGTAAATAGAGTGGAGAACACTGGGGACGCGTGGAAGAGGAACGAAGAGGTTAGGAATTATGGAAAAAATAAGAAGAGGTAGACGATATGAGGACTTTAAGAGGGATCTGATAGCGAGCCATCTATAGGAGGGAAAGTGAGATGATGTCCCAGAGTTTGGGATGTAAGGATAAGGGCTGTCCAAATACCCACCAATCAGCCAAGGTAGAATACCCAAATGAATTAATAGTAATTTATATTCTCATAGATAGGAATTTATTACGGATTACAGAGGCTAAAAAAAAGTTTCATTACGTAAGCAGAAAATTAAAGCTTGAAATGACATATTATCATTACTAAGATACAATCAATACAATCATTTATATTACATTGTCAATTGAGATATGGTGGTACATGACAGTGCAATATCATCTTTAGTTTTAAATTTTGATTACGTTTAAAATTGGGTTGCTATATGGGTGAGGTTAAAATTCAGGACATCCGTAAGTCGCTGTTTCATAATAAGGACCTACATTTATTTTTTAGATGCTATTGATTAGCATATGTAAATAAAAAATGTAATAAACTTAGCATGCTTGTTATTCTGCATTGTAAAATCATTTGAGTGGAATTGTATTATGAAAAATATTCATTATTTGAAGATCAAATGGACGGAGAGAATCACTAACGGAGAAGTTCTATGAAGAGCTGGAGAGAAAAGAAGCCTAATGAATACTGTGAAGATGGAGATACAACCTTATTGGACACATTTTGCGACACAAGAATAAAATAAAAACAATATTGGAAGGAGAAATAAATGGGAAGAATTTCAGAGGAAGGTCAAGAATTGAATACAACGAGCAATCCATGAAGGATGTCAAAGTAAATAATAATGTAGGAATGAAGCGGATGACAAGAGAGTCACTCCACATTCCACATTCTCTGAAATTCCACAAGAGTGGAGTGGAGAGCTGCTGCAAACCAATCTTCTGATTTATGACTACTGATGATGATGATGGTAATGTATTATTTAATCGCAAACGCTTTTTAAAAAGCCAAACTTGTGGATGATTCCGCTTTTTTCTGGTCGCATGACAAACCTAGTTTAGAACCTCAGATAGGTTGAGGCCTCCGAATTCGGGCTCCGAGTACAAGTTCGAGCGGCTCCTAAAACATAAATCACCTTTGCAGTTCAATATTCCCTAAGCCCATCAACGCGAAGGACTGGTTTTAGGCCGGTTTCGAATTATAAGAGAACTGCAGCGAACCAATCTTCGAATTTGAATGTAGTCTTTTCGGGTTTCCAACCGGTTGAGAGAATCCTTATTTGGTGACCTTTTGAAGTGCGATACGTTCTCCTCACATTCCCCCCTCCCCCCACGAATCTTTCACTCGGTTGTAAACCCGAAAGAAGACTTCATCCAGACAATACGCGGGGAAAGCACCAGATCCAATCTTCGAAGAGATAAGCGCTAATTGTCGCCATTTTAAATTCGACCTTCTAATTAGAAGACCGCATGGAAAATCTTCACATCAACTACCCTATACGGGGTAATTCTGGTACGTTCCCGGGTCATGATTATCTGCTACACTGCCTTAAATTCCAATGTTATTTTTTTAATTTCAGCATCTATAAAAATCATGAAGTAAATGTAATATTAAGGGCCAGTTTCACCAACACGGATAATAATGACGACAATGACGTTGGTGAAACACGTTCAACTGATTACTGGGATAATTATTTTATCCGAGTTTTCGTAAACTCCGGTAACAGTGAATATTATCCGAGTTGGTGAAACTGGCCCTAAGTGTTCAAAAACATAGTTTCAAATGATTTAAATTCTCAGTAATTAACTAAATATGCATTCATAAGTCTTAAACACGAATCATTTCTTTGTCGCTGTACAGTGAAAACGCCTAAATATTGGTTTATTTTGTAAAATGTTTTTAAAAAATGTACTACTTAGTGCTGTAATTGATTAATTTTTTAAAAAATAGTCGAGAATTTTTCCAAACTACACACTGTTAAATTTCTGACGAGATCTATGCGTTAGAAAATTCTAATTTTTAAAATAGTCTCTCTGGAATGCATATCCGTACCATTTTTAATGGAAAATGGCTGGTATTTTTTGGCAGATAACTCAAAAGTGTATGGTGGGAAGTGAATAATATTTTGTAATCATTGGTATGATGATATCTTTTTCATCATAAGGAGGCCAATTTCATCGTACTTTATGTGAAATGATATCTCGCTCAAGCTACCTTAAGGAACTAACCTTAGTATAGTACCTTGATAATTGCACATAGCTGCTGAAACCTGGGTCAGTTAGTTTAAATAGAAAACTGTGGATTAAAAAAAATGTAATTTTTAATAATGGGTACCTTAAGGTAGTTAGAGCGGGATATTTCCCTAATCATAATGGAGACCATGTTCGAATTTTATTTTTTAATTTAAAATATTGTAATATTAATGGCGCGAATATATACCTAGTTATGCATGGCAAACATTCTCAGTAATTAAATATATGTATCCACGTAATTCTCTAACTTGACTCATTTTTTCACGCCGTACGGCTAAAAAGCCTTCACAAAAGATGTTCTTTTTTGTGATTCTGTAATAATTACTGAGGTAGGTAATTGATAATATAAAATAGTTGATAAAACATACAAACTACTCACCATTAGTTTTTTGACGAAATATGGGTGTTATAAAAACCAAATCAATCGCTTCGTTGGCGGCGTGATAGAGTCCTCGACTGCTAATCCGAAGGTCGCTGTTTCGTATTAGTTGGCTATATTTGTAGTACCCTGATTAAAATCACCCATCGCTATGACTTTACCAGAGACCCTATCTTGAGGTCTCATCGTGAACCGAGTCGAAATGGAGCGGAAGGTAGTAGTGGTGAGTCTTCCCACTTCCCGTTGGTAGCAATTAGAAAGGTTTTTTGGCTGACCCTCAACACCTAAACAACCTTCCTCTCCCATTTCGCAGGATTCTGAAAGTTCCGTAGCCCATGACCCGGTATCGTCCCATGTGCAGTGTCAGGAACCTTTGCAATAGCTATAACCCTGATTAAAATCACCCATCGCTATGACTTTACCAGAGACCCTATCTTGAGGTCTCATCGTGAGCCGAGTCGAAATGGAACGGAAAGTAGTGGTGGTGAGTCTTCCCACTTCCCGTTGGTGGCAATTAGAAAGGTTTTTTTGGCTGACCCTCAACACCTAAACAACCTTCCTCTCCCATTTCGCAGGATTCTGAAAGTTCCGTAGCCCATGACCCAGTATCGTCCCATGTGCAGTGTCAGGAAACTTTGCAATAGCTATAACCCATATTCATATGACAAAAACTGGAACCAGCGGAGCAATTAAATTACTTGGGTAGTCAGGACTTCCACTGACTCACTTTTCTCACATTTACTCACTTATTCGAAAACCGGGTCACTTTTCTCACTATTTAAAAAAATTCTCACTTTTCTCATTATTTAAAAAAATACTCATTTTTCTGGCAAATACGAGCTTATCCTACTACAAAATCCGTACGGTTCCACGGAAATCAGTCGCCTTAGCGCAATTTGCGAACTAATTTGGGCAATGTAGTGTGTCCAGTCCAGCTTCTCACCTGCATCCTGTGATGGCATCGTTGACACCTTCACAATATTCGGGGAAGGTCACGTATCGAAGGGGATGTCTGTAGTAAGGACAAAGTTGTCTTATTTGTGGACTGAAGCCCTAGGCCCTTACTTCCGGGATCTAATGCTAGAAGACGCACAAAATGCTGTTGGTTTTACTACGAGGGTAGACTTAAAAGTAAGGTCTCCAATTTTTTTTGTCATAGAAAATGACATTTATTTACATTGTTGGATACATCGTTGGAAAGGTCATGGCTTCAGCTATTTTTCGATGTAGTCACCCTGGCGCTCGATGATTTTCCTCATCCGCATGATGAACTTTTGAATACCGTCGTCATACCAGCTTCCGTCCGCGTTGCGAAGGCGTTGACCTCCTCTTGCACCTTGTCGTCCGTCGCGATCTTCATCCCTCCTAGGTGTTTCTTCAGGGTGAGGAACATGTGGAAATCACTTGGTGCGACGTCGAGGCTGTACGGAGGATGCCCAATCACTTTCCACCCAAACTTCGAGATCAGTTCCTGCGTCTGACTAGCCGTATGCGGTCGCGCGTTGTCGTGATTAAATGAGACCCCCTTCGTCAGCATTCCTGAACGTTTGTTCTTGATGGCGCGCGGAAGCTTTTGTAATGTGTGGCAGTATCTTTCCTTATTGATAGTGGTTCCCCGGGGCATGAAATCCACCAGCAATAATCCTCACCCTGAAGAAACACCTAGGAGGGATGAAGATCGCGACGGACGACGAGGTGCAAGATGAGGTCAACGCCTTCGCAACGCTGACGGAAGCTGGTATGACGACGGTATTCAAAAGTTCATCATGCGGATGAGGAAAATCATTGAGCGCCAGGGTGACTACATAGAAAAATAGCTGAAGCCATGACCTTTCCAACGATGTATCCAACAATGTAAATAAATGTCATTTTCTATGACAAAAAAAATTGGAGACCTTACTTTTAAGTCTGCCCTCGTATTTGTTATGACGAGACAACTTATGAGAAATGCTTTAAGGAACTGCAGGTTGGCATCAGTTTCTATGCTGAAAAGAAGAAAAGGCAGTTTTCTTCACTTACGGACTTCATTCATTGGCAGGGCCACTGCTGAAATATTGTTTCAGTTAATTTGTTTCTGCTGCTGAAAATTGTTCACTGTAATTTGGGAAAGTGCTCATGGTCTCTTTCGACGGTCCCAATGTAAACGAAGCCGCTGTTAGGATTTTTCTCAGAAACTCAAATCTGATGTTGACAGAGGACTTCTTGACTTTGGTTTCTGCAACCTGCACATCCTCCATACATCATTTCAGAAAGGGCTTGAAATTTTTGGAATGAAGGTATCTGACGTCATTACTCTTGTATATGACTTTCTATACTATCCAATTCGTTTTGAGGTGTTTGAAAAATCTCAAACAGAGAAGAAAGTGCCTATGCATGAGTTTCTTAAGCATGTTGTTTCCCTGTCCCCAGCAGCAGAGAGACTTTAAGAACAAGTGCCGGCTCTCATACACTATTTTCTTAAAGTCTTACCCTGTCAGAAAGGCAAAGATGTTGAAAAGCTCCTTGCATCCAAGTGCTATCAGGCTATTGCTTACTCCCTTAAGATGGTTTGAGCGAAATTGTTCCCTAGTCATAAGGGAGACCATATACAAATTTTATTTTTTTATTTAAGCGTCTTTAAGAAGTATGAAATAAATATTTTAGTATTAATGGCGCAAAGACATAGTTATATATGACTAAAATACTCAGTAATTAAATAAATAGAGCTACATAAGTTTCTAACTTGACTCATTGTTTCCCGCCGTACGGCTGAAAATCCTTCAAACCGGCAGGTTTTTTTTGCGATTCTGTAAAAATTACTGTGGTGAATAATAGATTATTTTTTATAAATAGTTCAGAAAGCATGCAATATACACACCGTTAGTTTTTTGACGAAATCTAGGTGCTAGAAGTTCCTATTTTTTTTAATTATTCTCCCTCTGGAGCGCATAGCCGTAATCTATTCCATGTAAAACAGCTAACCTTTCAGGCAAATAAAGGGTTATAGTCATTGCCAGAAGTCTAATATGGGGTAAAAATCGACAATTTTCTCGTTATTTTCTCACTTTTTCCACATTTTCCCCTCACTTTTTTGGGCAAAAATCGCTCACTTTTCTGTATCAAAAAGTGAGTGGAAGCCCTGTGGGCAGTGAGTTGGATGAAAATGGATGTAAGATCAGCCCCAGTAGCAGAGTTGGTCGCCGCAACGTTGCAGCGACGTAACAAAGGTCGTCCTAAGGTTGCGGTCACAATGGTCCGTCGCAGGAACGTTGCAGGCACGTCACATTTTGACTGTTAACTTGTTTCCGACCTGCAACCAATTATCAACTTTGGTCGGTGCGATATTTAATTTATTTGAAAAAATCTTGTTTATTCTTGGTAATATTGCATTTATATTCGTACTATGGGGCCATATACGTTTCAAATAATGAATGCCTGAAAACTGTTATCGTGTTGTGATGGTATTTCCTCGAACTATCACGGAATTTCCATTTATTAATTAGTTCTCGAAGTTCTCACTTTATCGCACGGAAGTGGCCAGATATATACGGCTTTTTAGACGCGTATACTTCAATTTCGGGTGCGAGATAATGCGCGTAGAACCGTAGGGTAGCTGTCAATTCGAGATAGATTCGTCGTTAGGTAGGTATTAGGTAGGATAATTAAAAACATTGAAACATGGCATTGCGTAATAGTACATTCATAGTATATAAATGAAAATTATATTTTTTATTTTGAGAGAGCAGGGAGGAATACTGGTCTGGAGCACTGTTTTAATTTATTCCAAGTTCCAGACCACCTACCGATCTCTAGCTCCAGCCCGGATCCAGACCTGTTCCAGATTAGTTTCAGACAAAATATTTTTACCTGGGATGTTTTTGGGCATTTGGAGAGTCACCAAGGGCCAATGTTCACAATTTTCCTATTAGAGGGGGTTTATGCAAGCGTTTGAACAGAAGAAAGAACCATATAAGGCGGCCTAAACGTTTGATTAGCTTATCGTAACGGAATCTGGTACCCAAGCAACATTTTTTCAGAAGGTCGCAATGCGACGGTCCCGCGACGTTGATTCTCGGAAACTTCGCACGTTGCTGGAACGTCGCAGCTGGTCACAGCGACGTAACCGCCACTCCTGTGACGTTGCGGGACCGTCACATTGGTCGTAATGCGACATGCCTGCAACTTTGGGGGAACGTCAACTGCTACTGGGGAGAGATATTAATGGAGAGACATGGACACTAATTAGTAGGAACATTGTATTGGCGAAGGGAAGAAAGAGAAAAGGCTTATGGACGGGATGAAAATAGGTGGGATGGAAAATTTAATGTTTTTCTTTGCTCGTAAAAGAGTGCACCAACGCAATACGATCTAAAAGGTGTATTTTACATCTGAGTACAGAATATGTTTAATAAAGAGTTTGACGAACCCAGTATAATTTTAACACGAGGAATGATAAATGTTCATTTTTTGTACATGCATTTCAATTTATTATTTCATAAGAATTTGAGCGTTACGGATCAATAAATCTTTTAACTTAGTTTTCTTGTTCCACAATGAAATTGGACACTAATTGAAATATTAGTGTGATTGGGCTGATTGTGGCTTTCCACGGTCGCAGGTAGGCAGGCTAGACCCGTTTCCTCCACAGCACAGTTTGCCGCTTTGTGCAGCAACCTCCGAGTATCCTATGAATATTTTCTTCTTTAAATTTATACCTATCTAAATCTCCACGAATATACGCACGCTCGCCTAATGCCTGTAATCTCTAAACATTTAGCGTGATATAAGTCTGCGCGCATGCTATCGAAAATCATACACGAAATGGCCAGCACAAATGTGATAGATATTTTGGGAACCGGTTGTTTATAGCGTTTAGGTACCAAACAGCTGAATTCGATTGCCGACTCCATAATATCTCCAGGACCTTCACAGAATAGTTTTGACCCTCTGTGAATGAGTAAAGTGGACCGTTGCCAAAGAGGAATCACGTCACACTATTTGATTATGCTTCCACCATTGCAGTTTCAAATATTTGAGAGCAATTTCTACGAAAAATCTTGATTTAAATGAAACAGGAAACGAATTAAAATTTAAGGAAGGCTTTTCATGAAAGCCATAATTTTCCGATGTTTTGCAAAGGATTCGTAAAAAAGTAGGTAATGTTTTAATACCTAATCCATCAGTTCAGGGTTGTGGAAAAATCGAAGGGAAGATTTTTAAGGAAAATTTTCATTGGGTAGCTGTGAATGGTGTGCCATAAAGTTGCTGACGGTCCCGGAATTATACTTCAGGTTTGACGCAATGAGATTAAACGAGTGTGTTGTATTGGGACACTCGTACATATACGGACAAAAATGAATTCAGGCGATAACTCAGGCAGCTATTTCAAATGTACCGCCTTAATGTTGTACAACAATGCCTGCGATCCAATTCTGTCAAGTAAGGATTGCCTGACGGCTGAGGATATAGGTAATAAAACATCCAGTGTGGTCTATATTTGCATGCATATATCCTCGTATTAACCTTGATTTTGAAACTTACTACCGTATTTTAAACTTGGCCGCGGCCCACAGGTGTTAGTGCCATACGGGGCCGTGACAGGAGTATTTTCCCCATAACTTCATATTTTCCACCACATTCCTAGAATGACTACGCAGTTTCATGTAAATAAAATTTGAGTGCAGAAGAGTACTCAATAGAGAACATAGATTTTTCCTTAGTGATTTGGTGCATTTCACGTATCACCGAACAAGACGGTGAGCCTAGCTGTTTTGTGAGCCGGCCGGTATAATGTGATTGTACTGATTGGTAATTACGATGAAGGAGCTATGCACTGATGAAAGATATTTTTATGCAAATAAATTGTGATACGTTTAAACAAGCATTGTGTTACTCTTACATGATTATATATTTCTGAGTTTCAGTCATTACTACCATCAATTACAAAGATACGATGAATGCAAGTGAACACGATGCAAATGAACGCTTAATGCAATAATAAATCGTCCTATATTTGTTGTTTTCTTATTACCTGCTTGTTGAAATTGAGGTAATTAATTTCGAAACTCATTTCCACGATATTAGTTGCCAACTTAGGGCTCATAAGTTCAAGTATATGTTTACCAAGAAGCTACTTGACCTTAGAAATGATTCATACTAGCGCGTCCAAACGATTGAGCTGCGATAACCGGAGTCAACCTTTATAAAATATGGACATATTGTTTATAACTGTATGAATTTAGTGAGTAATATACGTAAAACGGTACGTTGGGAAGTTTCCCAATGAATTAGGAAATTGACGTGAGGAACTGTATCTTTCATGGAGCAATTTTGAAAGCACGTTCCGGTCGTCACATTTCAAGTGATTATTCACTCAGGGGGATCGAGAAAATGTATACATAAAATTATATAAACCTCAGAAATCAACGATAGGGCTCTTTTACAAGTATAAATTAAAATCTCAGAAATGACGAAATGTCTTAAGTACCATTACATGAGCCATGATGACACATGTGACGAGGTGGCCGAGTGGTTAAGGCGTTGGACTGCTAATCCAATGTGCTCTGCACGCGTGGGTTCGAATCCCATCCTCGTCGAATCTTTTTTGTCTCTAGTTTTTCTTTTAACTATTCTCGTTAATGCTAATCGCCTTTGCCGAGGAGGTTGTAATTTTTTATTTTTTTTTATTCCTGTTTTTTTTTAATTTTGACGATGGTTCTTATTTCATGTTAAATTTAATTTATATTCGATTGATTCCAAACTTTGATTGCTTTAAATATATTTATTGTTCAATCTTCATATTTTCTGTTTTTCAAATTTCATTTTTCATATTGTGCATTCATTGAAATGCGTTTTATGGGTGTCTGCATTAAACAAATTATTCTGATTATATCTGTAACAATTCTCACTCAAGGAAATTGAGTGTAAAATAATGGGGGGAAGATAGCAAAAGGAATACATACCCTTAGTGTGTTGCAGTGGTACAAATACTTAAGTGTTTAGACTGCAACTGATCATAAATAGGGATCCTTGCCAGCCTTCAAGACCCAGGAGGTTGGAACTTACTTGGTTGCTGTGCTTGTGCATGCTGGTTTCCTATTTGTAATCTGAAGATTCACACGAAATTGAGTGGGCTTTAAACATGATGAAATACCATGTAATTTTCCACAATATAAATTTACTTTCGACCCGGGTATCACCTAAAGATGATGAATCAACATCATCAACAGATGATGATGTATCTACATTGAAACGCAGGCCAAAAGAAAATTTTGTGGAAAATTGCACGGTTTGAATTTCATCATGGCTGTCTATTGCTCTTAGATAGCTATCCTTTACTGATTTGCTGTTATGATTCGATCAATTTTCTTAATTCGTCTTAATTTTTGTAAATTTAGGACTATTCACCGACCTTTCTTACAATTGACCCATTGCAATTGACATGAATATCCAACAAAGTGGAATCGATCCATCAAAGAGGGAATATAAGTACCAACTATGTAGATTCAACTACCTACATATTTTGTTTATTATTACCTAGGTATCAACATTTAGTGTCACCTGAGGATGACACAAGGTGTTGAGACATTGGTAGTTATAAATAAAAAATGAAGTGGAATATACATTGTTGGAGAATCAGGCTTTTCTGGGTACCTGGACACAAAAGCATACCCAGAAATGAAAAGGCAGACGAACTCACTGAAGCCGGCGCAAGTCACAACCCAGTAAAGTCTGTTCTGTTTCTTCACATAAGTTATCTAGAATCCTCTGTAATCCCTGAGGGCTTCCAGACAGCCGCACAGCATCATCAGTACACAGTAGAATTTGCTCATTTACATCTCCAATCATTAAACTGACATTATCGCTACATGTATTTCTCAAACATTTATCTAAGTAAACATTTAATAGCAATGGTGACAGAACAAACTCTTGGTTATCATCCTGTTTTATTTCATTCAATGAGAATCTCTGTACACAGTGATGATCATGTTAAACCTCCTGTGACTGTGCTTTGAAAACTTACGCGCATGGCTGTGTTGGGTACCTCAGGTACCCCATTTAATTTTTCGGGAATCTTACCTTTTATTTTTGTTTCTTTTACTATTCAGCACTATATCAGTATTTTACATTATAAAATTGCATTTTTTATCAAAATGTTTGATTATTAAAATATTGGTTTCATCCATGTTTTGACAATGGGATATTATAGAAAGCAGGATACATCTATTTTGATATTGTTATTTTTATATTCGTGTATAATGTTTAATATGACTAAATCTCCTACACATAAGTGTCAAAATTACAAAAATCAGCAATGAACAAGACAGAATATTATATTATTTGAAGTACATTTTATTTTTATCCTAACTATCATAACAACTGATTTGTTTTATTTCTTCCTTGTGTGAGCTGCATACGGTTTTACCACATCTCGTAAAAAACATCATCGAATTTTTATTCTGTTTTCTCGGACAAAAATAGCAAAGCTTTTTAGCAAAAGCAAAGTAACATTGTTTTTTTTACTTACTGTCGGAGTTTTTTATTTCAAGGTTGTGTAGATTGCCATTTTGACAGTCAAATGATAGTTTTGAGTCAATTGTTTTCTTTTTAGGATATTACCTTGACCGAGTTGGGGGATTATCATTCGAATGCTTTTTCGATATTACCGTTGAAATCAAATTTTTGAAGGTTTTATTTAGTTTTAGCGAGTTGCTTGGAAACATTAAGGCTTAATAACCAAATAACTAAATGTAGAAAGTTGTATTTTTTTCTCTTTCCAAAACACAACCTCTGACGTCATTTCATCCATGGATCAGGCCCGTGGTTCGATTCCCAGTGAAGACAAATATTTTTTCAAAGTATTTTCGAATTCTCTATACTGTTGTATTTCCAGCAGAAGTGGGTATCTTCACAAAAGCCTTTTTAAGGCATCTTTTAGAATGTATAGGGAAGAAGAGGGAAGAAGCGTTGGAGCGATGGATGAAATGACGTCACGGCCATTATGGGAAGGTTGGCCATCCATTCAACTTTAGACTCCTATATCTTTAGCAATTTTTGGAATTTTTAAGAGATTATTTGCAAATGATCATTTGTCATGGTCCCCTGCACAATAAAATAAAAAGCAAAAATCGTGATAAACCCCCATTCTCTAAGAAATTGCCTCCTTTGGTCATTGGCTTTCCAATCGGGATGTTTTTTCCTTCAAATTATGTAAGAGTTTAT
Organism: Pyrrhosoma nymphula; assembly: GCA_963573305.1. Classification (NCBI taxonomy): domain Eukaryota; kingdom Metazoa; phylum Arthropoda; class Insecta; order Odonata; family Coenagrionidae; genus Pyrrhosoma; species Pyrrhosoma nymphula. Next base: position 31,133,727 of record OY754335.1, on the reverse strand, counting down.
GGCAGCCATATCTATAATTTCCATGAATATTCTAAATGGTCATCTTCTATTCCCGTGTCATTTTTCCCCTATTAGCACCCTAAGATATGGCTATTGTGCTTTATTATTTCATGTTTTAAGTTATTTTCTGGTTCTGGAGCCTTATTCAGCAGGAAGGACTTGACATGGTCAAACCTTGTAGAATCCATCAGACTTATCTGTTAGTTGACGTGAGAATTATAGATGGGAGAATGTGTTACCATCTGTTTTCATGCCAAGAAAATATTTAACCTGAGATTATGAAGCCAGGCCTAAATAGAGAATGGAAAGTATCTGGGATATAATTGTATTCGCAGGAGACAAGGCCCCAGAATATTTGCAGTCACTCCACTGAAATGGTTTAAATGCATCCAGTCAAACAATAAAACTACAGTAAAATAAATAATTGAATATATGTATCTAATAAGTTTTATATTACCTTCATTGAACATACTTATATTTAGGACATCGGGATGGTCTTTATTTTTCAAAATTTTAATGTCTTTTGGAAAACTACTGAAATTTGTTCATAATGGGTGAATACACTGTGTGGAACAATTTATCCACCAGATATCAATATTATAGTTAATGTATTTTGCCATTTGGTGTCATCCTTACATTTGTCTCACACATGTAGCGTATATCTTCCACACAGTAGGTACAATTTTTGTAGATAATGTATACATATGTAAATATATTTATGCCCTTTATATTGTAAAAGTGGATATAAAATTACTTTACATGGTTGAATTTAAAGAGAAGTTCAGTGGATGAAGAGACTACCGAGTCTTAATCTCTCTCCAGTAAAGCTATCTATAAATCTATCTATCCTTGGTGAAAATAGAGTAATTCCATTTTGTTAAGCCATTTATTGTTCCTAAACCATTTCCAAAACTTCAATAGACATAGGAACATGAATTTGAGTGCTTATCAACAGCTCAGTGCTCAATGCAGTCAGGGGAAGCATGGATGCTCAGGGGCCTGGGCCGCTGCACGTCCAGAGGGGCCCGGTTTTTGTGACCCCCATCCCCCCTTCTGAAAAAATTTGTGATTTAAAAGTGCATTTCAGGTCATTAAGGGCAAAAGGTTTGCAAATAATATATAAACAACATAAAAGCTTTTGATGGGATAAACATATAATTTTATTTATGTTTAAATCGGGGCCCGGGCGGGAATCCCTGCATTCCCACCCTGGCCACACCACCCCTGAATGTAGTGTAATAATAATAATAATACTACACGCCCAAATATACCAGTACTAAAAAGTATAATCAAAGCCCTCCCATCTATAACCAAAGTTAATAGCATACTGGAGCAACATTTAGCCAACGTCCAAGATTTAGATGAAGTGCATTTATCTATTTACTGCGCTGCAGTTACAGTTATTGAGTTAAATGGTCAGAGAACCTATGCACCAAAACAGACGAAAAAAATAACACTGCAATGGGTCCTCATAAACCCGCTTGGAGAACACGACTGGAAAACAGCATCGACTACTTCAGGTCAAAGGCGGATGCAATCAATGAATACCTGAAAGGTAATCAATCAAGAAAGTTAAAAAACAAGGTGCGTAGCCTATGCATTAAAGAAAATATTACACTTGATGACCAAAATAACTCTCAAAAACTTACTGAATTAATGGACACATTTAGGCAGAAGGCTAAACTAAAAGGGGCAAGACTAAGAAGGTATAATGAGCTAACTAAGAGGAAAACGCAAAACTCTATGTTCTGGAACCAAAGGAAGAGATTCTTTCGCCAACTGGAACAATCACCAGAGAGCCAAATGAATCCAACAGGAAGCAGTCTAGACTTAAATGCATTCCAAAACTACTGGCAATCTTTATGGTCAGTATCACAATGTTTCAACAATAGTGCAAAGTGGATAGAAGAAATACAGAAACAACAGGAGGGAGTACAGCTAATGTCTGTGGAGGGCTTCACTACTGAAGAAGTTATGGTAACCATCAAGAAGGCAAGCAACTGGAAGTCTCCGGGACCAGACAAGCTGCACAACTTCTGGATAAAATACTTTACTGCAACTCATGGACCCCTAGCTAAATGTTTTACTAAAATTCTGCAAGATCCAAAACTACTTCTTCTTTATTTAACTGAAGGAAATACATATTTACTATATAAAAAGGGGGACCCATCTCAACCACATAACTACAGACCCATTACATGCTTGTCAGTCATTTACAAACTCTTAACTGCAATAATCACTGAAAACATCTATCAACACTGTGATACAAACAATTTGATAGAAGAAGAACAGAAAGGATGCATAAAAGATTCCCTTGGCTGTAAGCATCAACTAACAATAGATGCTGTCATTTTGAAACAAGTTCAACGACACCGTCGGAACCTTTATGTTGGATATATTGACTATGCAAAAGCTTTCGACTCAACTCCTCATGACTGGCTGCTAAAAACTCTGGAAATATATAAAATAGACCCTAAAATACGGGAACTTTTAACTGAAATGATGAAAACCTGGAGAACAAATCTTCACCTCAAAAACCAGAAGGTTTCTTCTATTAATATCCGTAGAGGAATATTTCAGGGCGATTCACTATCACCACTATGGTTTTGTTTAGCAATAAACCCACTGTCAACGCTGCTTAAAAAATATAAAATTGGGTATAAATTAAATCGTAGAAATGATACAAGAATCAATCATTTAATGTTCATGGACGATCTGAAACTCTATGCAGAGTCCAAGGAAAAACTCCAAGAACTCACCAAAACCACTAAAATGTTCAGTGAGGACATTGGTATGAAATTTGGGCTGGATAAATGTGCTGTAATGCACTTACGTAAGGGAGAACCCCAAATATCCGAGGAACGTATAGAGGACATAGAGAACCTTCCTGTGGACGGTACATACAAGTACCTAGGCTTTCATCAAAACCATCGGTTGGACCACACTTCATTAAAGAAAACTCTAACAGATGCATATAAAAGACGAGTGACGAAGATCCTGAATACAAAACTATCCGGGAGGAACCTAATAACGGCCATAAATACCTGGGCAGTGCCGGCCCTGACCTACTCTTTTGGAATTTTAAAATGGTCAGACACGGATCTAAATGAACTGGACAGACTAACTAGGCGACTACTAAACAAGTTCCGATGTTTACACAGTAAGGCCTCTGTCATTAGGCTGTATATTCCGAGAAAGGAAGGAGGCCGAGGCCTAATAAATATATTGCGACTGTGCAGATCTCAGGAAGAGTCTATTAAATAGACTTTAAAAGCATCAAATGATGTTATAATGAAACAGATCGTTGAAGCTGACATGGGGTACACACCTCTGAACCTGAGAGATGAGGATTATCAGAAGGACTTGCCAGACATTGCCCAACAGAAACAAGAATGGAGATCCAAAGCACTGCACGGAAAATTTCCAACAGTTATCCAGGAGGATTGGGTAGACAAAACTTCATCTTTAAAATGGCTCCAGGATGGCTATCTTTACCCTGAGACCGAAGGTTTTATTATGGCTATTCAAGACAGAGTTATACGCACCCATAACTATGAAAAACATATACTTAAACTAGAAATACCCGATAGATGTAGAAAATGTGGATGCATTGGTGAGTCAATTGAGCACATAATGGCAGGATGCTCGGCTCTTGTAGGGAATGTCTACCTGAATAGACATAACCAACTGGCAAAAATAATCCACCAACACCTGGGACTAACTTACGGGCTCTTAAAGAAAAATATTCCACCATATTACAAGTATCAGCCACCTGCTGTAATTGAAACAAAAACCCATGTTTTGTACTGGGACAGACCAATTCTCACCGACAAAACCATAGATTACAATAGACCGGATATCCTATTAATCAATAAATTAGAAAAAAAGGCTAATATAATCGATATAGCAGTACCACTAAGTCACAACGTAAGGTCAACCGAGAGAGAGAAAATCTCAAAATACAGAAATTTAGCCGACGAAATAAAAAATATCTGGAAATTAAATGATGTCACTATTCACCCGATAGTAATCTCTGCGGAGGGAGTGATGTCCCATATGTTTAAAAAACAAACTGAGAAGCTGGGAATAAAAAAAATAATAACTAACCTCGGGCAAAAAGCTGTGCTACTCCAAACTTGCCAAATCGTGAGGAGATTCCTAAGCCAAGAAAATTCGGACACAGTAGGATAGGGTGAATTCTCTTCCTGAACTTCCGAGCCTAATCCTAATCCACCTTTAGGATAGGTGAAAATTTTCCAGTTGGTGTAATACTAGCTGAGAAAGTGTGACAAGTCGAAAATAATAATAATAATATTATATTTTATTTGTCCGGCGATTTGTTTTTACAAATATAGGACACGTCAAGATAATACACTACATAATGCACATAATACAATACAATTGCAAAAATTTAAAAAAGAAGGAATTCATCAATAGAGTAAAATAAATTACTCAATAGGAATTCTCGGAGCTTACATTTGAAGAGGACCATAGTGTTTGCACTTTTGATTTCGCGAGGAAGCTTATTATAAAGCAAAAGGCCCATATGCCAGGGGGCGTAACCAGAGTTTTTAGTCCTTACATGTGTTTGATGGAGGTCTGTAGAGCTCCTTGTATAATGACAATGATAGTTATTATTAGTGGAATAATTTGAAAGATTTTTTTTGGCACAAACAATTGCAGCAAACATGTACACACAGGGAAGGGGTAAAATACAGAATTTTTGAAAGAGAGGGCGACAAGGGGCATAAAGAGATGCTTTATCTATCAATCGCATAATCCTCTTTTGAATTTTGAATATTATTTTAGAATTGGGTGTAGGGCCCCAGAAGAGGATACTGTACATGACCTGGGAATAGAACTCGCCATAGTAAATTGACTTTAGTACATCATTATTTACAGTTCCTCTAATAGACCGAATCAAAAAACAGACAGAACTCAGTTTACTGCGGAGTTTCTGAATATGGCCCTCCCAAGAAACTTGACTGTCTAAAGTGACACCCAAGAATGAAGAACTATTATTTTGTGGAATAGGTTTACCATCAATATTGACTGAGATGAGCGATTGATGTTTATTCTTATTAGAAAAATAAATTAAATTTGATTTCTCCACATTAAGAAGGAGAGAGTTTCGGTTACACCACTGTTGTAGGAGAAGCGCAGCATTGTTAGATCTAATAGCCAGACTTTCAATTGACGAGACTGATACTAGAATATTGGTATCATCAGCATATAGTACTGGAAGTACACCAGGTACAGATTTAAACATATCTGGGAGGTCATTCATATATAAGAGGAACAGTGCTGGGCCCAGAACAGAACCCTGAGGAACACCCGAGACAACTTTTTTTTCGGGGGACATAAAATTGGCCCCATTCGTTGTAAGGACAACACTGTGTACCACTGATCAACATACCTACAGCTGAAATTGAATGTGTTTTACTGGTTGTGGTGTGCCCAGGGACGAAAGCTCATCTATTCAATTCACTCCCTGCTATTTTGTTCAGTATGTATCAGCCATTAACTTCCCCCAACTTTTTTAAGCAAAAGTATGTAAAACTATAAAAAGCATCAGTTTTTTTTGTTTAACTGCCACATTAAGAATTTTTATACTTTGCTTTAACTAAAACTGGAACCCTCTTATAAGTATGCAAAGCATATTGCAGTTTCTTTTTTGTCCATTTAATAGAAAATTTTATAAATATTAATTTTTGGGAGCATGAACATTTAGATGGAATACTTTTACATTCTTGTGATTAATTCTTATCTGGTATCTCTTACACTGAGTTCGTATTACATCTAACTGCTGCTTTCACAAAACTGATGGGTAAAATAGTGTTTATAGTTATAAAGTAACAAAATAGTATTGGCAAGAGGTCTTTGACACATGTAGTGCCTGGGTAGTTAAACAAATTACCTATGTCAATGCATATGATATTAAATGTATATCTGATCTTTAAAAATCAATAAAAGAGTGGCTGATAGATTAAAATTTTCCAAAATTGTCCAATAGCTACACAGAAAAAAAATGTTAACAAAAGGCACCTGCTGACAAGCCGCTTTGACTTAGCAGGACCTCAATTGTACTATTATTTCTTTTCTCTAAAGTTTCTTCCTTATTGATGAAAGACTATTACCAGTACTATTACTGTTGCCAGTACTATTTTGTATATATTGATGTACCTTGTTTAAATTTTTTGTGTCATAGATTATAAAATATAATGGTAACAATTCTATTTTGTGTATGATGATGTATTTTGTTTAATTTCTTTTGTATCATAGATTATTTAAAAAATGATTAGATCATATATGCTACGATGTTAAGTTTGTAATTTGTAATTTTTTGTAAAATAAACTTTTTCCTCTTAACCCTTTCACTGCTCGTATAATATATTGATAATTAGGATAGCAGACTGCTCCTGTTTGTCTATAGGCAATTTGAACTATGACACTTTTACCAGTCTCTTTTAAGTTTTTAAAGACAGATACGTATGGTTTTTATGTTAAAAAATATTTGGCTTCCCATATGCAGTTTAGTTCACCTCTGCAGGCATGGAAAAATCTCAGAGAGGTCAGATTATAAAGCCGAAAGTGGTAATTTTTTTATCCCAGGATAGGGTCAAATATCTGAAATGATTGTTTAGTTGAAAGGTCAACAAATGTGACTTATAATATGCTCTTGAAAACCTAATGAATGTGCTCTTCTTGCACATCTTGTATCATTTCCTTGGCATACATGTAAGGGATCACTGGTGATGATTAACAGCCCGTGTGTAATTCACTGTCCTCAGCTGTTTTCTCCTCCCACTAATCTTATGGTGTCTGTACTGGGGCTGCCACTGTCTTCTGCTGGAAATTATAGGGTAAAAAAAGAATGTGGACTTTTGGGCATGTCTTTCCCTGATAGAGAAAGTTCCCTTAGGAAGACCAAGGGACAAATACATTGGCCAATAAAAAAGGGATAAGTAGCAGAAGAGCTGCAAGGACAAAACGGAATAAGCAGGGGACAAGGTAGAATGGAGGGCTGCAGTCAACCATTCATAGGATTGATTGATTGATGATGATGATCCATGGGTGCCTCTACAGCATTTTCCAGGGGGTCCAAGACATAGGTTTAAGATGGGGGGATCTGAGGAGCCCTCTCCTGGAAAGTTGAGTAAATTTGAGGTCTCAGGAGTACATTTTTGGAACATCTTAGGTGAATGACAATTTTCTAAATTTGAAACTAAAATATTAATTTAATCCTGCAAAAACAATATATAAAGTAAATTTTCCCTTCCATTTTTTATTTTTTCTGGGAGGCAAGGGGTGTACCCCCACCCCTCTACCCCTGTGTATGGGCACCCATGTGATGATCCCTGATATGCTACTAATCACCCTTATTATGCATTTACAGCTTGATATTCAAAATTCCAAATACCTATCATCTATATTCGAGTATAAGACGACAAATGTCTTCCTTTTTTTGGTCAGTGGAAACCTACCTTCAACTTACCGTATTTGACAGCGTATAAGATGCACCTTTTTTCCAAATTTAGGGCTAAAAAAGTCGCCCCCAAGTCTTATATGTGAAGGTACAGCCTTCCACTGGCTAGTGGTCACTTTTCTTGAGTGAGCCCTACTGATATTGGAGTGCGTCTTATATGCCGTCAAATGCAATGTATTCGTGTCGCTAAATAAAGTGACTTTTTTGGGGTCAATATTTCGGTGTATTGACTGCGTAAAACCATATGTATATCTATTACTGATAAGGCACAGAATATTTGCAGATAAATGCACTAGATTTATGTTCTAAATTTTGTATTAGGACTTACCACTGACAAATACACTTGGGACTTCCATTTGCAATATTAATGCACACTACAAGGCCAATTAATATGGCATAACCAAGGGGAAATGAGGAGATTCAGCAATTTTTCTCCTTGACTTATCCTGGAGTCACATAATTTAGTAGATATTTTCGACCCAAACAGAAATCTTTGACTTCTACTAGAATCAACTTATACTTTAAGATATATAGCAGTTGAAGATCTTTATTTTTAGGTTTCCCTGATGACTAAGACTAACATAGCAACGTCTAACCAAAAACTTCAATCCCAAGAAAATTTCAACAGCCATATCTGAAGCAATATCCAAAGTTGTGCCCCTATGGGTTGCCTGGAATGTGTGTTTCCATTGTGATTACCATGCCTGTCATGGTCAATTCCTTTCCCACTGAAATCCAATTTAAGGGAGGATAAGTCAGTTTCAAATTTTGAAAGGAATAATTCTGAACATTTATGTAAATAGCTCCTCTTGGAGAGTTCGTGTTGAATGAGGACATGTTTGGTAAAATGAGGAAAGCTGACAGCCCTAACCTGTACCTTTGGAAATTTGAATTCCTTTAATATACTCCAGTCCAGAAATATCTTCATAAACTTTTCCCTCTCCATATCATTGAATGCCTTCTGATCTTTATCTTAAATTACTCAACAAAAACTATAATGATGACAGCCCTCTGCATGTGAGCATAACAAAGACATTTGTAAGCTCCACAAAAATTTTATTGGTACAACCGGTTTCACCAGTTACGGCATCTTCAGGTGTAGTAGTCAACTTAAAGATAAAAAACATTCTGACTATGCTCAATGTTCCATTCCTTGTTCTCTTTGTTGCTTTAACATCACTGGTTTCTTTTACTTGTGTAAACTAAAGCTGATCCTTGTTTAGTAAGTTGCTGCTATGCAAAGACCAATCGTTGTCAGAAGATGGTGCTAATATTAGAAACTTTTATCCTGGTTTTCAAATATCTTTGTCATGGAAGGAATGGCCAAGGTGATTTAGTAATGAATTTAGAGGAGTTTTCTGAATACCTGATCCCGAAGGTACTAACTGAGGTACAGTAATTGGTCTACCCAGTATAGTAGTTGGGGTTGCATGCACATCAAAAAATGAAAAAAAAATTTTGTTTCTCTGATGCAATTTGCTAAGCCTTCCTCATTTTGTGCCAAAATAAAAACATAGATTACTATATAATGCGATTTTATTAGGTCTTATTTTTCAGCAATATTTGTTGCTCTATTTACAGCTGCGTTCTCTAGTCTATTTGAAAATACATCCAAAATGTTTTGTTTATGGGGAATGTCATTTTTAACAGTAGTTATCTACTACAACCAGCACTGATTGGTTTGATACTGCTCTCCACTACATGTTCTCTTTTAAGCTAACGACTTAAATTCCTGCCTGAGTCTTTATTTAAATATCCCTGATAATTTTCCTCATGTATCTCATTCTTGATCTTCATCAGTAATCCATCCTACTAATATCTGACATAATTTCTTTTTTCAAGAGGCTGTTATGTTTCATAATATTTGTCTCTTCAAAAAAAAGGGTATGTCTCTTCCTTGTTCATGGAGTTTTTATTGAGTGTCTTTTCTATTGCCCAAGCTTCACTGCCTTTTAAGAGCAATTTTGAGGATACCAGGACTATCCACGGTAGTTACCTTTATGGAGTCACCCGCAAGTGCACATAAGTGCGATGTTCCACAGAGAAAAAGGTGAATGATTTTTCCTCTGTGGAACATCGCCGTATAAGAGCTTGCTCTACGCTAATACATATTTTAATGAAGTGCTTTACGTCCCATCTCGTGTTGCTAGCTTTCAGAATCTTCCTTTGATGGAATGCCTTCTTTACTTGGGCTATTCTGCTCCCTACATCTTACATACATGTACCTATGTAGGTATGCATAAGGAATTAGAGGTATGAAAAAAATTGTAATAGCTAAAACTTGAATTTTATGAAAATAATCCAGTGTAAGTACGTATAGGGAATACCTATAAGGGCACTGATGGGGCAGATCACCTTCTCTTTGTTTCCCTCTTTTAATCCTCCTCTTGGAGACAGTGTCACTGTCATTACTGTCATTAGAATGCCAGCATAGAGATATTCCAGTAATACCACATCTTTGCTCAATGCATAATTAATTAGCTTTAGATTCCCATCGAGAGTTAATAGAGATTTGGCTTATTCGTTTTTTATGAGCAAAAGTAATTATTATTGACTATTTTTAAATCAGGGGGGCAGGTCTGCTACATTTATCACCTGTCAGCGATGTCAACTGTCTTCCCTGCTGCCTAAATTTACATTTGCAGGTCTATACACCTCATTTTTGTTGACGGTTGACAATTTCAATGACATGGACAACTGAGTTCTTAATCTGGGAAAGCAATTGTACGTCAAATAAGTATCCTTAGTCCTTCAATTAATAGACAGCGTCATCAAAAATGTTGGAAGTCGAGAAAAATAAGCTAATAGACTCACCAACTATGATAAATCCTACAGGAGAGACAATTTAATCCTGTCAATGGGCAGCAAAAATTACAGACTTGCCGCCTATTAGCCACACCAATCCAGTGTCAATCCAAACCAATTCATGTATATCCACTTATTTAGATTGACCCTGAAAACAGTACGCGACGGTCAGGTAATTGACAGGCAACAACAGATGGACTCACACAACTATCCCCTAGGTGGGGAAAAATCCACCCATGTCAGATTTGAACCAGGGTAACCAGGCAATCATTGGGTTGGTAGGTGAGGACTTAACCCTGCAGCCACCAAGGCTATTGATGGAGATTCGGAAGTTTAGAAAAAAAAAGGAAATGGATTGTTTAGTTAATGGGCTCAATAGTTTGATAACTCTAAATTTTAAAGTTGTTCCTGTGTGCCTCTCAGTGTATAAATAATAATTTTTCTCGTCCACACAGAATGAATCATCTTGATCTTACCAAATGCCTACTCCAGCCTTGCAGTAATGCCATCCACTACTTTCTGTAAGTAGCCTTATAACTGTGTTATTTTACTCTTAAGTTGGTACTCTTTCAAGCATTATCTTTTGTTTTTGAATAAATGCAACCATGAATATACAATTGGATCTAAATCTTAGGCCCCACTGTATGGCCAGCTGTGTTGCCTAGCTTTCTGCAAAAGATAGGTCGTGCTGCAATCGGCATAGTTCTGCTTCTGTGTGTCAAAAATGGTCGTTTTTATTGGGAGGCCAATTCCGGTACCTACCTTTATTTCCAGTATCTCCATTTGAATCACGGCCTTTCCTTATTAGAACCACCTTTTCTAGAGTTGTGGCGCTACAATCTGCTTGGTCCTGATTTTTCAGTGCATGTGGAATGTTTGGCTACACCCACTGGGGGCAAGTGTAGGATCCATATGTATATTCATGAATGCAACCATGCCAAAGTGAAATGTAAAAGCATGTATTGAAAACTGTCATCAAAAGATGACAGACAATATGTATTCAAGTTTTCTCAAATTGCCAGTTTCTCAATTGAAGGCAGCAGTCTAAGGAGGTACTTATCTATCAGAAGAAAAACAATAATTATTCATATGAAACATTCTACGCAATATGCATTTAGCTGTTACTAGCATGATTATTTAAAAAAAACGTCCCATGCCTTGGTTGTTATTAGGAGTAGAGGAGGACATATCAAAGAGATCAGATTCAGTACGTCACCTTCAGGCAGTAAGAGTCCTTCGTTCTTGGGCAAAGAACAGCCTACAAATGATACTAGGTAGCATAGACATATCTAGAAGCATCTGAAGGGGGGGCCTATGGAGGTTATGGAATACCCCCATGTAAGATGGAGGGTCCGGGAATTTTGAAAAATATACATCTTAAAATGATGTTTTGAAGGTGTTCTATTATGTTATAGAAGGTGTCTATAGGTGTACTATTAGCATGTGTTGAACACATCATTTTTATGTTTTTTTTATCAATTGGGGGGGGGGGGTGGTTTACAACCCCTTAAACGCCAACTTTTCAACCCCAACCCGTGGATACGCCTATGCTAGGTAGTACTTACAAACAGATGCTTCATTGTGCTCTTCATTGTTGCAGCATTGAGAAATGCAGAAATGCAGGAGAAATGACTATTTAGCGATGAAGGAGCTACAATGTGACTGTCCTCAAGTGAGAACACAGGGCACTACATAATAGGTGCAAGTGAATTAAGCGTAGCAGTTGTGAAAGTGACTGATGGAAAATTGCGTAGTGTTTCAGCTTCAGTCAGTTGTGAATAACACTGCAGTTGTTTTTATGCTTGCTTCGTGGAGATTGGCTTGATTTGGAACAAATAGATTGGAGAAAAATTTTGGAATGGTTGAGATATATCAGAAGCCAGGCTATAGGTACTTAATCATGAATTATTTTAGCGTGAATATTGCTAAAATTATTAAGATGAAAAACCTCATGAGGTTCAAGAGTTGATTAAAGAACACCCTGACGTGCTTTTCAGAACACAAGCTTCTATAGATTTTTAAGTCAAGCTTGAGGGATTCCCCTCCAGGTTAAAATTCAAGCTCTGGAATCCTTGAAGGAAAGTAATGCATGCATTGGTAGCTTATCTAATTGGTTAATGCCCTTGGCACAGAATCGCTAGGTCTGGGTTTGAATCCCAGTCTGAGTAAATGACTTTTTACTGAGTAAATTTTTCACATTCATATATCTCTGTAACGGGTGATGCTCGTCAAAGTTATTATAAATATTGTTTCTGGGTGAACTTTGTCAAAATGCATGGCCACTAAATAAATCAACTATGTAGGTTTTCATAGATAAATTTGATGTTTCACTGATTTCATCACGAAGGATTGAGGAATCCATACTTTACCTTAGCTTGGTAAATTGAAAGGAGAAATCCTTCTCAATTTTTCGTCTTAATTTGTAGCATAGCACTATGATTTAGGGCCACTTTTAGTTTTTAAGTTGAATTTTAGATTGTGTGAAGGAATGTAGGCATAGAAAATACTGACCCATAAATGTGATAATAGTGTAAGACAATGGGCTTTCATAAATTATCCCTATTTCCCATTAACTTTTTGAAGTCCTTGGGTTCAGTAAGTGTTAGGGCATGGACCCACAAAATATTTTGGGTACCTACCAAATGTCACATCTAATCATAAAAAAATTGTCTGAGGTGCGGAGTCATTTAAAAAAAGAGACATATGGTAAGATAGATGTGGATGGCCAGTGGTTCACAACCTATTTCCACTTGGTCACCCCTTGGTTCCCCATTACCTCTTGGCATACCCCATCAGTTCCCCAATCATCTGGACACCTTTCAGTAAGGGAATGTAATTGCCACTTCTCCACATTTACACAGTCTTTCTCTCGAAACTCTAAACCACTATGCACATATCCCTTAAGGGTGCATGTACCACAGGTTGGGAAACAGTGGGCCAGTCGGAGAAAAATAGCTGGCCATCATGTGTAGGTTTAAACATTAGAGCCCAATGATTAAATGAAATGAAAACGTTGTTCTGTCTACTGCCATTTTAAACCCTCGAACAGGGTAATACATGCATGGTGGTTGATGGGAATCGTCGTAGGTAGGGAGAGTGACTTCAAAATGCTGTTTTGACTGTGAGATTTTGTCCCTTTTTTGTTCTGCCAATAATCTCCCACTGAGCCATTTATTTATTTGAAAAATTGCCAAACATGAAAAAAATACCAGTGGTGTTACATAAAAAAGAATTTTTCCACAGAATATAAAGCAATAGAGGCTAGCCAAGAGTGAATAACAGATTTGAATTTCGCCTAGCTAGTTGTTCTGGCTGACAGAGGTAAATGGTTAAATAGTCTGATACCTTGATTATGCAGAAAATGTTGGGTTTTTGTTAACCTGCATTGGTTAAGAGCGAGAAGTTTATTTTTCCTTGTTCTGTAATTGTGTGATTCACATCTATTAGGGAATGGATGGAGGTTTTCGTGTACATAAATCAATATTTTGTGTACCTATATATACTCTGTACATGGATTGTAAACCATTTTATGTTATTGCTTAATCATAGTGAGTATAAGTTCTAAATATCATTTTGTGCATACAAATTTTAATAACTTTTGCTTCTCACTCATTGTTTCAACCTGAAAGTTGGTTTTGATGGGTGAGATACACAAAGTCAGGGTATTTTCAATTCAATTCAATGTTTTATTTTTCCAACGATTTGCAAAAAAAATATTGAACATATCAAAATTAAATAATTGTAGCAAGTTATGCCAAATTACATAAAATATAACAAATAAAAATGGAGAAGTATACAAATATAAACAATAGGAAAAAAGTAAAACACTTTATCACTCAGCAGTAAATTCATCAACACTATAGAATGCATTTAACAACAAATAGACCTACAGATGGCATTTAAACACATGATATGGTTTTATTAATTGAGAGCAACAGATAAATTATTGTATAGTCAGATATGTTCCAATGGCTAAGGGACTGTTTAGGGTTAGAGATGTGAGATGATGATTCTGATGAACATGATAAAGAGCGCGAGTAAAATGATTATGAAAATGAGAATTAGACTCTACCAGGTATAGGTCCTGTTTTATTAAGAGTAATAAATAAGGTAGGGGGGGGGGGCAGTTTCTTTCCCTGGGTCACCTGCGATTTTCCACAAAGATCTGACTGTCAAATAGTCGCACCATCAGAATTTTTGGGGGGGGCGGGTGTCCAGAGAGGCTTCACCCATATTTGACCGCGGAAAGCCCAGCGCTCAACCCACTAGGCCACTACGACCCCCTAACTTCTGCTGAATAAATGATATTTCTATTGTCGGTTATGTATCATGCAGCCTTGAATAAATAAGAAGATAAAGTCTTGAGGAGCAGTTCTAAAACAGGGAAAGTATATGAGTTTCAATGGAGTAAGGCTTTCACTGTAGTTGTGGATTTCAGTGTTTGGGGGCCATGAACAAAAATTTGAAACAAAAATTTGCCCCTCATAGGAGTAATTTGATAAATTAAATATTTTCAAAAATTTATGAATACCATTTATAGGATCCATAACAATGCACTCATATAATGATGGCATTTTAAAGTTTTTTATATTAAACAGGGCATTTAGTAAAATACAACAGTAATAACAAGCATAACAGCAGTTTTTTTATTTTGATTATTCATTTGATCACATACAAATATTTTCATGTATACAAATAAAAATCACGTAGTAAAATCTCATGTATAAAATCCTTTGGAATTACATTGACAACATTGCGATTCTTCTTGCAAAATGTGCACATGTGACTCGATAAAAATTATTATTTTTTCATTTAAAAATTGTCATGCAAATTATATTTTAATATCTTTGCTTGGTATTCTGTGGGCCCCTCTGGAATCATTGTCCTTGGGCAGATGCCCCATTCGCCCTCCATTAAATCGGCTGTGAGTTGTAATTGAGTGTGAAGCAAATATAAATGCAGAAGTAAACCAGGTAAACAAGTTTTGAATGTGATTTACATGAGTTGTATAAGAGAAATATATCTTGAGGCAGTAAATGAAGGCTGGTTCAAATCAGTTTTCCTTTTTTTAATAATATTTTGGGATGCCGAGACAGCCAACCGACCAACATTACTATCCCAACCCAACTATGGTGCAAATGGTCTCTTTAGGTAAAGTTTAATCCATTGAGAGCTCAAGATCTGCTCAGGCTTCAGATGTTGAAAGTAATCAAGCAGCCTGAGGTATACTTGGGCATGGGCAAGGGTTAAATTGGATGGAGTATGGCTTGTCTACTTTCTCATCCAAAATTAATATTTTTTGTGAAGAGCAGATGTTTGTGTTACAATGGGGGCTCTTGAAGACCGCTGAGTTGAAAAGTTATCACTGAAGTTAAGTTTGCTGCAGTTAATATTCCAGTGTGAATTGAATCCACAGCTTTATAGTGCTCAGTCAGCTGTTATTTAGCTCCTTAATTTGAGAGAATATATTTTTTGGTGATTTCCATTTGCCATTGTGGCCATATTTCACCTAAGATTCAGCAATATGTTTAAGTTCTTACATACATACCATAGGTAAAGGTCTTAAAATATTGAATTCTGTGTCCATTAATAAATCAGATCTCATGTTTAGAAAATGTGAATCTAAGTTTAGCGGAATCTCCCATTCCTACTTAATTTCTGCTCTCACCCCTGGAGAAAAATTCTAGTTGAATCTGTCCCTTCTAAACTACATTTAACCAGTTTAAGTTTACATGCATGCACACAGTCATGACACAAGACAGAAAAAATACTTCAATGTGATTGCTCATAACTAGGGTTACCAAATCACCGGGTTAAGCAAGGTACCTCCTGGTTTTTAATGTCCTTTTACAGCCCCCGATTAAATGTCCAGAAAACAGGGAAACCCCCTGCTTTTTATGATTGCTGCCCAGCCCCGGTAGTAGAATGGTAGAAGCTTAATTTTCTTTCATTGTGTAATATTAAAAAAAATAAGATGATGCCCCTTATCTTTGTACACCAGAATATGATAAAATAAAAGATTGATTGAGGTTAAACTCGAAACTTCAGGTAATTTAATCTGACATTTTTGTAAATTTTAGCCTGCATTCACTTTATATTAAACCACCCTTCATACAATCAGAAATATTACATCAATATTAATGCTGTTCGCCAAACTGTATCTCACGCCCAGAACATCTGCCTTATTTAATCACTTCTAAATAATATCTTTTTATCACTCCGCTTATCGCCGTTGCTTTTTAATGTGTCTTCAGAAGAAATTGTAAAGGGGGCATGGGGGGATGAGGAAGTAGGAATTAAGGTAGGAGGGGAGCCGATAAAATCAGTGATATTTACATATGATCAAGCATTGGTTTATAATTCTACCAAGGGGTTACAGTCAATGACGATAGCATTAGAGGAGCAGTGTGAAAGGTATGGGATGGAGATAAATCTCAAGAAAACGAAAGTAGGGTGGGAGGGCAGAAGATAGAGCAGGTCAAGCAGTTTACATATCTGGGTAGTATTTTGGAGAAGAATGGGTTTAGTGGCAAGGACATCAGATGCAGAATCGTGCTTGCTAAAGAAGCATTTTCAAAGAGAAAGGAGTTGATGAGGGGGGCTCTGAGAAGAGACATATAGAAAAGGCTGGTGAAAACTTTAATATGGAGTGTGGCGCTGTATGGGTCGGAAAATTGGTCATTTCGAAGGGAAGATGTGCTTAGACTTGAGGCGTTTGAGATGTGGGTATGGAGAAGGTTAGCTGGGTGGCAAGGAAGATGAACGAGGAGGCATTGGATATGGTTGGAGAGGAGAGGAAGCTTGTGGTGGAGGTTTGGAGAAGGCAGAAGAGATGGGTGGAGGAGGTTTTGAGAGGAGAGGGCATGTTGAAGAGAGTGATAGAGGGGAGAACACTGGGGAAGCATGGAAGAGGAAGGAAGAGGATAGGAATTCTGGATGAAATAAGAGGAGGTAGAAGATATGAGGATTTTAAGAGGGATCTAATGGCGGGGCATTCTTAGGATGGAAAGCGAGATGATGTTCAGAAATTGGGGTGCAGGATGAGGACTGTCCAAGACCCTACCCATCAGCTGGTAGAATACTTAAATGAAATGAAAAATCTAAAAGCAATTCTCAATAACTCACTTAAAACATGCGGACTAGTTGTCATGCAGCCTTTATAGTTTGGGATACTTTTAGTGATAATCCCCCGGTTACTCATTGTAAAATATGGTAACCCCCCCGAATTTTTCATTTTAAAATATGCCAACCCTACTCATATCCAGAATTTTTATTCAAGATGCCCAGAGTGGGCTGTGTGACTTCTTTAATTCACTTCCTGTAAAATTGAAAATAATCCAATCTTTTCCAAAGTCTCAACTTTGGAACTTCGTAATTGATTAATCATACTATTCTCTCTTTGAATTACTTAGTGATAAACGAAAACACGATGATATTGAAGATAAAATTTGATGGTTGAAATGAAACACTTTTCATATAAATAAACTTCAATAATGACCCAAGTTTCATCGCTGAGCGACATCGTCAGGTCATGATGCCAATATGGACCTGATGATGTCGCTCAGTGACGGAACCGGGTCGTTATTAAAGTTTGTTTATGTGGAATTTACAAAGTCTTTCATTTCAATCATGCAGCTATTCCATTAAGTTACGCCATTAACTTCGTAAAATTTAATGCTGTTTTTTATAGGTATGTAAGATTGTATAGCACTGTATTTTAAAAGTGTTACCTAATGATATTTTTCCGTATAATATCTCGGATATCCCTGGTTATTTGTCGCTCTTTGATCTTCCATATGCTTGTATATTAACTTTTCCTGGGACTAATAAACATTATTGTTAATATCACCAACTCTTAGAAAGGGGAAGGAATTATTACCCCTGTGATGTATGCCAAAAGCATAACAAACGGTAACTGGTGTGAACTGGAATTAACTCACGTTAGTTAGGCTTTGAATACTCGCCAATCAAAGGCAGTAAAAATGACATTGAGTAAGTTGATTCTTTTTGGAAACTAGTTCACGCAAATTGTAGTAGATACTGTCCAAGTAGAGATCAACCAGACTTGTCTCCAGGGATCGCATGTAGGTCTATTTGGAACCAAGTACTGGATAGCGCCTTGAGATCCTTATCAGTATGTTCCTGGGGGAAATATGTGCTCCGTCAATTGATATTTTTTTAAAAATCGTCAGGGTCCACGGGTGGTTGTTGTCAGGGTTGCCTACGTCTGAAACTGCCGAATGTGAACTTACAATTAGTGAATTATTACATGCTATAAGAAGAGATTTCATTTTACAGGGTATATGATGACGAGAAACTGTTTATGTACCATTTATGACCATCTTAATAGAAACGTTTTAAGCTGCGGATGGAACTATTTTCGTTCATATAAATGCTCGTAGGTCAGTTTCCCTCAGCGCCGCTCCCAACACATCCCTTCCAGAAAATCGATGACGGGCCCGCGACCGCAACGCAGGTTGCCGGCTTCAAGAAGTTCCGGGAAACAGTTGAGCAGCGTTATGCAGGGACGGCATACATGTATTCCTATAATCCCAGTTTGCGATAAAACCGGAAGTGGTCTTTAAAGATTGCCTTTTGAATTGTTATCGGAATCTCCATTGCTGGGACGACGCGAAGGAGTTACACACATCAATATTCGACCTTGCCATGCAACTCAACTCCACACCAATAAGGTAGGCCATGAAATGGGTGTATTTTCTCAGATATTAACGTTCCGTTTTGCTCGGGCGAGTCAGCTGTGATTTTTCCGCGCATCTTCCACTGCTCCGTTCGTGACGGCACGCATGCCGAGAGCGTCGGGATCATTTCACGTGGGAAAATTAGGTGCACCCGCGTCTTGATTTTATTTTCAACGTACGGTTTTAATATGTTGCGAGGGAGATGCGTCTCTTTTTTTGCATGGACGTGAGCATCGCATTCTGCGGTTTTTTGTGCCCGAAAAAAATATTTGTGGAAATTAATCGGTGGTAATCACGAAATTATTTTGGAGCGATTAATTTTAGCATGACCGGAAAAATAATAATCCGTCGAGGTGTATTACGTCATGCGGCGCAATGGAATATTTAAAGACTGCTTGTCTTTGGAAACTGGTGATATGGTAGATTGTGCGATTTGATTTTTTTTTCGTCGTTCGAAGTGCTGTTGTTTTCATAATCGTTTCGTCCCCTCTCGATGCTGGAAAGTGAAACTTGTATTTTTGAGGACATGCACCGTGTTACGTGCTTAGAATAATTCGAAGTTCCTCCTTCAAGTTGTTATTTCTGTGTTCATTTAGCTTTCGTTACGATTGTTTTGGCGAGACGTTCCATTATTTTAATTTCACTTGATTGGGGACGGACCTTAAGGATTATCTGCCTGTCGTCCCCAACCAAGGGACGGTACAAATTTTGAGCTCCCTGCCCGGTGCTCATCCATATCCGCACCGGTAAGTGCTGCTCGGGCCGTTGTACCTTTTCCCTCCTAAATTGACAGGGTCGAGAGTGGTTAAAAATTTTTTCACCCTTTAACGAAGGGGAGGATTTTCAAGTAAAATTTTTCCTTAATTGAGGCCGGATTCATCCGATACAAGAAGACTATTAGAGACTGCAGAGATGAAATATTTCTATGGATTGCAGGCAGAGCATTGCTAGTCTGAGAAAGGAGTGGAAATGTAAGGAAATCGTGTAAAACAGAAAATATTAATGATTAGGTGTTTAAACGAAAATAAGGTTGGAGCAAACATATAAACAAAATGGTAGATAATTTCCTACGTATCGAAAAAGAGATAAACTGCTGACAGGTATAAGAAACGTCGGCCCCACAAGAAAAGAGTAGGTGCGAACAACCTAAACTAGAGAAGGCTGTAATTGAAGAAGAAAGAGGCCTAAGGAGCCTACGATAAAGGAGGAAGAAGAAGAAAAATTAAAAAAATAAAATTCGTCGTGCACAACAGGCTGCGAGGTGAACCTCAAAGATTGTTGCCATGGGTAACATGTACATACAACTCTCTCTCTACCCGGCCTTCTCAAAATTGGCTCGGGTTCAACATTCGTTCGCCGGACCCTCCTCATCCCCCTAAGGCGATTCACTCCCCAGCTGATTTAGGGGTTTGGAATGGCGTGGTGGCTAGAGTGCTGGCTTTCCATCCCAATGGTCCTAGTTCGAATCCCTGCGGCGGTGGATAATTCTCTGTTGAATCCCTATCCCTACTTGGATTCACGCGGGGATAGCTTTTCTGAGACATAAACCGAGGGACAGTTATATTCTAGACGTTCAATATAGCCATAATATCGACCTAAAATTAATATAATAAAATTATTTCTAGCAGTTATATTGTTAGAGGACAATTGCATCAAATACACTCAACCTACTCCTCAACCTTTTCATCAGGAATATTAGAAGCCTTAACAATTGAAGAGCGTCTATGGAGTAATACGTAAATTTAATCGAAGCGAAAGAGGTATGAAGTTTTGGTCATTTTGGAGGGAATTACCCTAGCAGCCGGAGGAGCGTGCGAGATTCGATTTTGAACTGGGAAAAGGGTATGCATGCCTAGTGTGGAATCATCCCGTGCCACACACCTTGAAGGTGGCTTGCAGGGTGTTTCGTAGATGTAGATTAAAAGAGACCTAGTTCCCTGGGCCTAACAGAAGTTACTATGTTCATTGACTTTGCCAGCCCCGGAAGGGAATGGTGTGATGGGTATGTATGAATGTAAACCTACTCTTCTAACATCATGAAATGCGTGTTAAATGCAGAAGGTTAGGTAGGGTGAAAGGTAAACTTGGGTAGGTAAAATAAATAAGTGGACTCGGTGGAAATGTAGTTGTTTTTTTTTCAAATGGCCCGAGGTAGGGCAGATGAAACTTTGGTGGCGACTCTGTTGTCGATATTTGTTGGCCCAGTGTTGGGATGTGTCTGGTTGGCAAATTGTTAGGTAGGGTGCCAATCCATATGATTTCACCACGGTTGACGAAAACAAGTTTCTAACGTTGGGCCCATCATATTTGGACTTAGAAGGAAAGTAATGGAAAGTAAACAATATTGGCATGACTATGTGACGTAAACAAAGGAAACTATAAGTATCACAATGGAATGTGCCTAATTACAAGCGCTCCGTCCGTCGGATGGGACGTTTAACTATTGACGTCTTTCGATAAGGGCAGGCTAATGGTTTCTTTCCACGCTTCCTCGTATTCATCCCAAATTATCATTCCTCAACCAATTTTTCGCCGACACAGAGTAACCTTCCACCCCTCATCCTATCCGTCCCAAATTATCATTCTCAACCTACTGTTCACTCACACATCCTCAAATAGTGCAAATTGACCTCGTCTACACCTGCATGATACCCTGCGAGCCGCAGTAGGGGCGTGTGGCAGGGGTTGTTTGGGATACTAGCCATGCGAAGGAGAGGGAATAGGGAAAATGAGTTGCTTGAGGGGTCAATTGGTGCAATACCTTGATGATGACGCCAATGTTTGGAAACTTAGTTCGGTAAAACCTTGGACGCATTAGGGTCATTAAAAATGTATTGATCCCTCAATGATGACGCTAACGTGTTGAAATCATGGCCGGTAAATAAAATAAGTGTGAAACTTGTTCACAATCAATAATTGTTTATCATGAATGGGGAAGAGGAATAGCAAGGGGGAGAGGTCGAATGTAAATTGCATGTTAACGGAGTATCGTTTTGTCACTCTCAGTTGTTATTGTGAGACGAACGAAGGAATTTTTGTACCTATCAGTTCGGCAGAATATCTCTCTTATGCTGTCGCTTTCGTCAGTTTTAGAGAAATAATATCATCCCCTCTTAACCCTTTCAAGGCTGATATTTCTGTTTGCATGTTTGAAAGAACAGAAGTGTATATTCTGTGAATTTTCGTTCCTACTGCGTGCATAAATCGTTTCCTACCTAAACATTCACTGGGGCAAATTTGTCTCGTTTTTATTGGAAGGGTCAATCACAGTATGCCTTAAATATAAAAGACTGGAATCTCAGAGAGTCTAAGGCCCAGTTTTTAAATGTCTGGTTAACATTAACCACAGGATGACGTAGGCGTTTCGTCTACTTGATGTTAAATGAGAGTTTAGATTTGGCATATATACTGCATCAGACTGACGGTAAGTTGACGTTAGCGTTATTGACGGGAGAACGCATTAACTTCGGTCTTCATACGGAGGAAATATTAAACCATAGATTTTAAATTTCAATTAGTTACATCTGTTTTTAAAACATAAAATGTTGATTGTTCAATTAATGTGAAGATACTTGACTTTCTGGTCTTTTTCCGCATCTATCCATCTTCCTGGACTATGGACTCCTTCTTGTACTCCCAGGAAGATGTTAAACGCAGATGAAGACCGAAAGTCAAGCCTCTTTAACTTCAAGACTCCGTGGAAGCCCTCACGGGAACTGTTCAATTGTTAAGCTTGTAATTCTTAAAAAAAACCGGTTGTATTGCATTCTTTCAGAAATTTTCACATCAAAATTTAAAAAAAATCGGCTGTTACACTGCAGTCGCACTTGCTTTCTTAATTGTCTGAACACACAATTTTTTCCTGATTAAAAAAAATGTTCATCCCCCACCTCCCTGCTTATGCCCAACCTTCCCCCGATACTAAATCCTGGCTACGTGACTGCTATGACATGTTCCCAATAGTTAGCAGTCACCTCCCTCATCAACCAGCCAGCCGACCCAGCTGATTTTTCTCCCCCTCGCCGATTCGATTCGCTTCCAAACCCCTTCCTCCCCACTACCCCTCTCTCCGTAGTGGAGGGGGTAGGGGAGGGTTCTCTGGAGGGAGGGTGGCGGAGGGGACAGGATCGTTCCCTTGAATACCGACCGCCAAGTGCAAGTGCAGTGCACTCAGTCCTCCCTTGCAGCCAGCCAGCCGGTCTCTCTCTTCATGTCGGGGTAGACAGGTAGAGAGAGAGGATTGCCCTCCCCTCCTTGCAGTTGGGACCGCGCCGGCGCCCTGAAAGGGGATGCGGGGAAGGGATCCATTCAGGCTGCGATGGCGTTCACTTTCTCTCGACCCAGGGAAGCTCGCTTTCATTAATTTTTTTACTTTTTTTCTGCCAGTCTGGTTTGTGGAATGTCCAATTTCGCTCATCATTGATTGGTGTTAGCGAAAGTCTCATTCGTAACCTTGTGGAATACTTTAGCTTCAAACATTGTTCAATAAGGAGCTGAATGGCCTCCGGTGATCCACCGCTTTGTCGTCCGTCGTTTGTCTGGTGATGACAACAGTAGTCCTCGTTCCAGGCCGAGTAAATAGGTATGTTGGGCGGGTCAAGTGTGGTGTGATTGGCCGTCGAGGCCAGTGCGTTCTGATTGGTCCTCTGGTCTGTGTCTCCAAGGTTCATTTCAGTACCATTGCCTTGGCTACGGGTGTGCTGGAATAATTTCTTCCACTTCCTGGAGAAGGTATAACTGTCTTCCCAGTTAAAGTTGTCCGGGTTAGCTTCCCGTGTTAGTCTAGGGAAGTACCGGTTTTCCCTTGCGATGATCTTCGTGTCGTGAAAATGGATGTCATGGCCGGGTTCAGTCCACGCATGTTCAGCCACTACCGAAGGCGGAATTGCTTCTTCGTTAGGATCCTTTCATGCACCTTCAGCCTGCATTTAAGAGATCTTCCAGTTTGGCCAATGTAACATTTCCCGCAAGTGCTTTGGATCCGGTGGACTCCTTCGTCAGAATTATTAAATAAGACAATTCGCTCTATTCCACACTTTTAGATTTAATAAAAAACGACCATGGTTTCGGCAATATGTATCTACCATTTTCAAGGTCCACCTTGAAAATGGTAGGTAATGTCGAATCTATGGTCGGTATAACTCCGTGTAGTGTCTACGAATTTTTTTAATGTAGCTAATGGAATCGTTTGACATAGTCAGTGTTTCCCGGTGAATGGGAGAAACCAAATACGTCTTTAATTCGTAGAATACTGACAATGGATTTTACAGCGAGACGGAGTGAGGTATTCGCCTGTGCAATGATACCTATGGACCGAGCAACAGGGAGGAGCAAGTGTTTGCATCCCCGCATGCCACAGATGCTAGAGCGAAAGTCGAGGAGCAATTGATTTCCTATAAGGACTCAGCGGCTCCTTTAACAGCGGTCTCTCCCTTGGCAATTCTCATCTTGGACCTACTTCGTCCTTAGCTCTGCTCTAATTATTCTTATACTACTCTTTGGAAATCAAAGTTCCCAAAGGAAGAGAATGGCTCATGAAACTTTGACATGAAACCAAAATGAATCATCACTGTGTATTTCTCTTTGATAATAAATTACAGCCTCTTGATGTCATGTGCTGACATATACAGTTGCTCATAAATATTCCTATATTTTACGTATCTTTTGATCGAAAGAGGGAAAGATGTACTTCTGAATTTACATTTATAATAAATTTCAGAGAAAATTTGTGTTTAGGTGAACAAACTCCTGTCAACTGACAGGAGTAAGTTAGGCAAAAAATATACACGGAACGAAATTCTATAATAGCAATTTTCTCGCGAATCCGAGTCTATGGGAGAGAAGGCCGTGACACTTTTTCTAAACTCTCTCTCTAGTTTATGAAAAAGCATTCAGTCGTTAGCGTCCTCAACATAGGTCTCACGATGCCTCCTTGTCGGTACAATACCAATTTTTAAATACAATACAGTACAACACAGTTTAAAAAATCATTTATAGGTAGATGTTACTAACATGGAAAAAATAGTAAATAGTCACATACATACATACAATACGGATTAAAATAAACTCTTTGATTTACAATCAACATGAAATAAATTACTAATTATTTGGTGTTATATTTGAAGTTCCAGCTGCTTTAATTTGCCTTAATTAAAATTTGCTTGTTTCATTGAATTCTCCTTTTTTGCATGGAATGTATCGATGGCATTTTTATTTAAGAAAATATTGCCAAACCTCTGCATTCGAATGCCTGGACATCTATGACAGAAATAGATCTATTCATAGGGGCAGTATGCATGAAATATTTTGTACAAGTTTCCACACAAAAATGTTTCAGTAGGTCTCGTATTATGTCCAGGGACACGGAAGTTGATGTCGGATAGCAATAAATTATATTGTTAACAATTTTAAATAGCAAGAGTAGATCGGAAATTATTCGCCTATGTTGCAATGTGCTTAAATTTAAGGTTAAGAGTATCTCTCTGCATGACATAAATGTTAGATTCTAAAAACAGTTAGTGAGTAATTAAGTTTATGTGCAGGTATATCTGGAGTGCGTATAAAATCTTCTCCCTCGTCTCGTTTTCGACATCTTTTCCGATATACACTCCCGTCAGATTCAAGAATGATCTATGAGATCTCGTATTCATAAAAAGTTTTTTTTTACAAAAAGGAGACTTACGTGTCGGATCAAATGGTCGTCTTTACAAACCTTTATACTCACCCCGTTTCACATTTCCGAAAAATAAAGGGGTTTCGTTCGCTGGAAGAGAATTGACTGAGACGCGGGGAGACTTTCTCACCTCCAGTTTAATAATGACGCGGATCGATCAATCACCCAATCTATCCATCAGCGCTGCTTCCTCTTCCAACCCCGTGGCCTCTTGTCTGTAGGTTTTAATGGAAGAAGATGGGTGGGGGGTGATGTGATGACTCCCCCCCCACTATGGGTCTCAGTTTCCTTCTCCGTGAAGTCCATTAGCTTCGTGGCCCACTCTTTTCCGTTCCTCAGCCACCTTCTCCTCCCACCCTCCTCCTTCCTCCATCATATTTTTCACTCTCATGTTCTTTATTCCGTTCTTCTATCGGTACCCGACCGTTTTCCCGAATCATTTTTCCCGATGACCTTTTTCCCGAATTTCTTCTTTCCCGAATCATGACGTGTCATTTTTCCCGAATTACTGTTTCCCGAAGACCTTTTCCCCGAATCACTCACTTCCGAACCAATTTTTATTTATATTTCCATGCAACATAATATCATTCATTCATTAATTACAGTAATCTACCGGTTAGAGGTAGGCTGTGATGAAAGTCAGAGAATATCCAACGAACTCTTACACGTTCCGTGCCCTTTCTACCTCAAGTATTTCTTTCTTCATCTCAGCATAAGTCCTACCTTTCTTCATCTCGTCCATAAAACCGATTCTCTTCCTTCCCCTTCCCCGCTTACCCAACATCCTACCCTCTATCACGGCCTTCAGCAAACCACCGTCCCTCATTACCCCTTCCAGCCACCTACCCTGTCTTCCCCTAATCTCATCTATAAGTTTCCTCTCCTCGCCCACCATGTCAAGCACTTCCTCATTTGTCTTCCTTTCCGTCCAACGCACCTTCTCCATCCTCCTCCACACCCACATCTCAAAAGCCTTCAGCCTATTTTCGTCTTCCTTTCTCAAGGTCCAAGTTTCTGCCCCATACAACGCCAACATAATATACATTAAAAAAAAAATAAAAAATTATTTTTTAAAAACAATATTGTGCGCGAGAGTACGGAGAAACTCAAGTACGTTTCTCTCGCTTTTATATTCTACGCATTCGGTGATAATATTTCTGATCCTATTCTGGTGTTCACCATACTTCCTTTTGGGCTCCGCCTTGACTGGTTTTCCCACAAACAGTTCTATCAGCGCGACATCTGTATCTGCTTGTTCCCTTTGCACTCCTTTTACCTTCGATCTTTGATATACAAATCCATCGAATATCATCTTTGTTTCGCCAATAATTCTGTGGAAAAGAGACAAAACCTGATATGTCCAAAATATGTATTTTGTAGGTGCTGATTGATATATATGTTTAATGTTATATTTTTTAATGGTCAAAATATAAAATGCTACCATACATAATACCACTCATTTTGTCTTTCTAATTCACTTTGAAGAAACATGACATTTCATAATACGTTACTTCAGCCAAAACTTAAAAGTTTCACCTGTAAAATTGTGATTTTGGACATATCAGCTTTTGGCTCTTTGCCAAAGAATTATTGGAGCCTCGGTCATTTTAATCATACTAAACAAAGTATAGTCTCATGGCAACGCATTCGGAACGAACAAAAACCAATCCGGAAAAAAGCCGATCGGTAAAGAATTAGTTCGGGAAACAGGTAATTCCGGAAAAGGGAATTCGGGAAAAAGGTCGTCGGGAAAAACGATTCGGGAAAAAGGTAGGGAATCCTTCCATCGCCTTTTGCTCGGTTCAGACAACCATCATACTCATACCAACGTAGGGTCCCTTCCATTCGCTCTAGTGCGCTAATCACTTCTCAACAAAACAGCGCACTTGCCTTCCATTCGTTACAGACCCTGCGCACTATGTAGCGCACTTCAAAACAGATCGGGAGCAAATTCAATGTACTCTAAACAGCAGAGGAATGTCGATAGTGGCATCCGTGATTGTTGCCAAGTTTTTTTAATTTTCAGTAAAGGTGGCAAAGTTGCTCATTGCTATGTTTTTAATTACTCTGCGACAAAAAGCTAACGTTTTAAAATACTTATTTTGAACAAGTAAAACAAGTTCTTGAATAAATTTGTGGTATTCCATTTTAAGAGAATTTAATGATAACTTGTACAAAACCACTCAAATTATAAAATCACGACCCGGGTTTCGTTGCGTAAGCATCATCATCACTTATTTTGAACGAATTCAACAAATTTACGCAAAACAGTCGGCCGTGACTGCTGTTCAACCACAGAATGCTGCTTACCGGCAGGTTACAAAACATTTCGCCAGCGCACATCGTTCCATTCAACGTCGTTCGTGTGCGCTGATGCGTTCCGGTGTGCGCTAACTTCAACACCTTGAATGGAAAGCCCCCGTGGCCTACCTACACCAAGGAGGTTAGAAAAGAAATGGAGGCGACACACCACTTGATTCTTGAAGCCAATTCCGCCATTGCAGTCTGGACAGTTTAGACCTTCCTCTGGCTTACGTGTCCGGCGGTCGCGTTCGATTTTCGTCAAATCTAAGTTAAAAACCACATACCAGGCGATGTTTTGTGACTGGTTTGGCAACACCTACTCGGCACAAAACCCTTCCCAAGCACCCCTATTCTTGCTTCACTTTCGCCCATGAGCGTTCACGGTCATGCCTCCTCCATTTCATTCTAACCTCCTTGTACCTACACGCATTTACGTATGCATACTGTCGTAAATCTGTGCTGCCATCGCCTGGAATCGCAACGAAGAGCATGCAGCTAATTAGGACGAAATTAGGATTCCCGCATCCCTTTGACTTTTTTCAAACTTTCGAAATGGTTTAAAAGCAAATGACACTTCTATTTGCTCATTCGTCAAATCAACACAATTACTCTTTCTCCATTTAAATCTCCTTATTTGATTATTGTGCTTCATTTTTTCCGGCTTCATCCCGCGACACCAGTACCTAACGGGGGTCGGATGGTAGCGCTAGTAACTTCTTGTCCGTCGGTAACCAAAGCGCGATCACACAAGGCAAGGCATTTAGCGCCTATGACGATACGAACCTTGCTACTACTAATATATGAACGGCGGTCGGTACGTTTGTTGTGGGAACAGGACATAAGCAGGTTCGACCCCTAGATAAGATATAGATCAGATTGGTTCACACGTAAAATTAGCAAATATAAGGGTCTTCATTCTGATCTAGTGTTCCACCGCGACTATGAGAGTGGAAACCTAAATTCCATCCTTTCTTTTGTATTGTTTAAAAAAATAATGGTAAGGTATTGTTTTTTATATCACACAAAGGACATGCCTTATAATAAGTCGCAATAATATGAAATAAACGAAATTTAAGTCATTTTAAAGGTAATTGGAGCTGCCTTTCACTCTGGTCATAATAGAGACCATATTCGAATGTTATTTGAAATTTACACTGTCCTAACAAACTCCATATTAGTGATATAAATGACGCAAAAAACTTGTTTTTTATGACAAAACTTCTAATTAATCACGTGACAAAACTCAATGGGAATTCGTCGTCGCGATTGAATTAACTGAGGCTGCTATACGGAGTCGAAACAAAATATAATAACAGCCTGAAAATGGGATTGACTTCCAACAAGAACATTTGCATTTCAAAATTATAATACAACTGAAGTAAATCCGTAGGCTAGGTACCGTGAACTCTGGGTATAGTCAGCACGCCTTCAGTAGAATCTCCGCGATGTGGTCTTCTGTCCGGTCGGAAGGAAAGAGAGATCTTCCGCTGACGGTAGGTACTTTTCGCCAGCCTTTGAGGGGAAACAGCTGTTTAGTAGAGGAGTGGGGAGAGTAGGGGAGGTGTTGGCCTAGCTATGGATTGGTGGGAACGTTCACAACTCGACTTGAAAGAGTGTAAAAGGTGGCAGCACTAGGATGAACCGTAAAAAAGTCAAGTAGGCGCATCACCCGCGAAGTAATGAGCGATCGCGCAGACATGAGCCAGATCGCGCACTTGTCTTAATGGCTCCCCGGCACTTAGCGAGACCGCGACTGTCTCCTGCGGTTTTTGAGTCTCCGAGGATTTCGAGTCTGCGAGGTGTAGAGTATGGCAAATTTGGCAAAATCAACTAAATGTGAACTAAACTAAATTGGAGGCTTTAACTTGACGTAAGTTGTTTTCCTCGCAAGCTGAAGACTAATTCAGAACCGAAGGTTTTCTTATAATTTTATAAAAAAAGCATTATGGTGAAGTTTGAGCAAAGGCTTCTGCAGTGGCTGGAAAATATGCTGGAGCTAGTTTTTCCGGAACAGCTGCGATGGTCAATTTTCATGACAACAGTTTCTTCTCCATTATAGGAGGCCTCCTGTCTCCTGCTTCCTGTAATGGAGGAGAAACTGTTGTCATGAAAATTGACCAACGCAGCTGTTCCGGAAAAACTAGCTCCAGCAACAATATGGTGAGTTGTACATTTATTTTTGAAAATAATTAATGCATTATCTGTCAAAATAATTGACATAATACGCGAACTACACACCGTTACATTTCTGACTTGATTTGTGCGTCAGAATTTATTCATTTTAAATATAATTTCTCTCGAGATCCCCCAGCCTTCACCTTATCCCATGGAAAATGACTCGTTATATTTTTCCCGAAAATTAGTGTGGTGAGAGGATGATGTTTTGGTATTATTAGATGTACCTACTATATCTTTGTATTTATTAGGATACAAAATTCATAGAGTTATATACCTAGTGATATCTCACTAAAACTCCATTAAAGCTCCCCATTGTAATGTTACGAGTAGTTTTCTCTGGGCATCATTCTTTCGACTACCTAATACGTACTAAAACTTAAGGTAAGCTGGTGTGGTAATCGTGGGTCATTGAGTGCACATTTTAATAATGTTTCAAGGAAGTCGAAAAATATTAGGACCGCATTTCACTATTGTGCGTAACAACTGTCCCCCCCTGCCACTGTAACACCCTGTAACAACTGTAACCCCCTGCCACACACCCCTGAGGTGGCTTGCAGGGTATTTTGTAGATGTTAATGCGGTGAAACTCACCATACATGCAGTAATGGAAATGATACAAGAATAATATTTTACATTTTAGCATTTGACTTGACTGACTTGAGCTGTTGATAGTTTTCGGCGTGGTATTCGAAGTTTAGGTGAAAGTTGTATTGAATTATGAGTTTTTCGATTAATGGACTAGGGGTGAGGCCTTTATATATGTTAGGAACCATGGCAATAATATAAAACGTATTATTTCGTATCAAGAAGAAAATCTGTTCATATGTAATCTCATTATTACGAAAGATATCTCACGTACCAAAAGGTTACTAGTTAAAATGGCATTGAGTTTCCAGAAAACCCAATCGGCGAAATGCAATTTTTTTCACTTTTATCTACAGATATTCGTTATTGAACATGCATTGAACTATTAAGAACATGTATGCAAAGTTTCAAGCAAATCTATACATAAGCAAAAATCGCTCCATCCTCCATAATTCAAGTTCTGCATCTTGGAATCGATGATCTCATTGAATGCCGTGCTCGGAGGAAGCAAGCAGCCACGAACCAATCAACCCGTGGCCGATACTCCTAACACGACGGCGGCGGAAGGGATGATTACAGGGTGGATATTGGCCCTATATCTCTCCGGGATCTACATCACGTACGCTCTAAGGCAAGCCCCGTTTATCGGGGAGAAATAGACCTAGCTTAGCGTGGAAAACTTCTCCCCATGGAAAGACGCCAATTGAAAATTGGGGGCTACTCGCAGGCGACTACTGAGTCAACAGGTGCCACCTCAATCTCCCGGGTGTTGTGATAATGCCCAGTTGATGATGGCGCCAAGAAGAGGAAGAAACAGGGCTCGCGTCATGTGCGATGGCCGGAGACGTGCGGGACTCGCAGTACTCCTCCGAAACAGAGTATATCCAGAGAGCCCCGTAGATTAAGGTGGTTTGAGCGAGATAGTTCCCTAGTCATAATGGAGACCATATTCTAATTTTATTGTTTAATTTTAGCGTCCGTAAGAAGTATGAAATAAATATTGTAGTATTAATGGCGCATATATTATAGTTATATATGACCAAAATTCTCAGTAATTAAATAAATAAAGCTACATAAGTCACTAACTTGACTCATTTTTTTCCGTCGTACAGCTGGAAACCCTTCAAAATAGCAGGTTTTTTTGCAATTCTGTAAAAGTTACTGTGTTGAGTAATAAATTATTTTTTATAAATAGTTGAGAAAACATGCAATTCACGCACGTTAGTTTTTTGACGAAATCTAGGTGCTAGAAGTTCCTAATTTTTAATTATTCTCCCTCTGGAGCGCATAGCCGTAATCTATCCCACGTAAAACAGCTTACTTTTTCAGGCAAATTGCTCGAAAAATAGTTCGGCAAGAGGTTGATATTTTGATATCATTGGAAAGATGAGAGTTTTTTCTTTAAAATGAGGCGGAATTCATCAAATTCTAGGTGAAGTGATTTTTCGCTCAAACTACCTTATGGAATAGAGTTGATGGAACTATTCGGCGGAAGAGCACAGGGGAACAGCTGAGCATAGCAATAGTTTGTTACACAATGAAATACAACTCGGTTGTTATAAATGTCATGTTGTTAGAAACAATTGTACAAAGGGTCAAAATGCAATCTTACGCGCATTCTTATTTTACTAGTGAAGGTGCCCGTTGAATATCAACTTGGAGAAAAAAAATCATCACTGCGCGTGACTGCGTACTACGTCAAATATTTCGATGAAATTTACTAAATATTTTACCATTGAATAGCAAAAATAAAATTTCGATTTATCATTTAAAATATTATCATTTACATATCTTATTTAGAGGAAAGAATCATCGAGTCAGGACTGGACAGTGCATTAGGATATTTAGTGTGTGGGAATGTTTTCTTTGACATGCTATTCGAGGAAGGAATATTATTCTGAGCACTTTCAGTCCCTTTTGAAGTCGATAAAATAAACTGCTTGAGATGTCTATTTTGCCTCACCAGTGGTTAAAATAAATGAGAAATGCTAGATACTAGGAAAAAAGAATTGTATCAGTGTTTAGTTTTAGGGAAATACTACCGATATGCCCTCTCAACTATACATTTAATCCACCCTGAAAGAGACAAAAGTGTTTATTTGTTAAGTGATCCATCGACTCGAAAGGGAATAGAATTAAATATCTCGACGAAATTACTTTCTCCCGACGGATATAGAAACGGCTTTCAATGCAAAAGAAAGTGTGGGATATTTATTTTGCAGGTTTTTTCGACTGCGAACACTATAAAATGTCTTATAAAAATGCCAATCCGATAGGTGCAAACAGAGCCGGATTACCAATAAGGCAAAGTAGGCAGTTGCCTATGTGCCTCAAGGCTTTAGGGGCCCCGGAGGGGCCTCGAGAATTTTTTTCCCCTTTCTACTCTTGAGACTTGTTTATTAACGTGGGCCCCGTTGTTTGTGGTGCCTACAGACACCACAAACAACGTTAAAGTGTGTTAATCCGGCACCAGGTTCAAATCGTCAAATGATCACACGAATTAACCGAAATCACAAGAAAAATGCAATAGGAACCTCGTTTGTTCTTCTGTATCGTCAAGAGTACCTATATATTTTTAGCTGAAGAGGAAGAGGATTAACAAATGGAAGGAGTGTAAAAACTCTTAGCGACCAACGATAATTGAAAGGGTTTCTTTCTTCCAAGATCGGAAAATGCTTCTTATGAAACTGTTCCGAGGTAGCCTAATCAAAAACGTACTTACTATTTCTTTAATTCTTTCCATTACGTCTTACGTCTTCATTTGTTTCCCTGCCGGAGAGAAGAGATTACCTGTCAGCAAGTCACGCTAACGAGATAAGCTTTCTATCATGACTGAAACGCACGACACGCCCAACTTCATTATCTGGAACTTCCATCAAGCGCGACGAAGACGCATTGGATTATATGCGTGAGTACACTAGTCTCTCGATTATCCGTGTCCCGATTGTACCGAGGTTCCGTATTATCCGAGGTTAATATTCAGTTAGATGACCACATTATTAAGTCTGTTATTTATGCACCGTATTTTTTTGCTGCTTTACCAGAATTTCTAATGCCTATTTCGATTGGTGATATAAGGGTTAGTTGGAGTATACAATTCCTGCAGATATTTTGCAGCTGAAACGTCTACAGAGATAATTGGAGAAAAGAAGCAAGAACTGCTTCTAGACAATTGAAATTCATATTTTATGAAGCAATGGATATATGTATGTTATTTAAAAAAGTTATTTCTTCCTTGTGATTTAAAAAAAATGTTAATAAGCATCCCACCACGGAAAGGCGTGGAAATAGCATGTTTATTTCATAAATTACGTTCGCGTTCCGTGACATCCGAATTTTCGATTAACCGTGGTGTCCCCAGTCCACATGAACTCGGATATTCGAGAGACTGCTGTTTTTCCGTTTCCTCGGCCTTCCTTAATGTGCTCTGACAACGCTTTCATTATTCATGCCCATTGCGGCTGGATATTTTGGGACGAAAGGAAGAGGCTTAAGCCGACATCACTGGGGACGTTTTTTTTCCAACGATCTTTGCTTTTTAACATTCATGGTCAGGAAATGTCGAGAGAGGTATGGAAAGAGCTTGATGTGGGAATAAACGTAGGAGGACAGCTGATGAAAGTAAGTGTGAATCTTAAGACCCCTAGTACTCCTTCTCTTTAGAGTCTCTTCTACTACATTCACCTGTGACTTTCGCGGTCTATTTCTCCTCTCTCACCATTCACTCTTCGTTCATAAATCCGTTTTATATTTTTAACTCGCATCCATTCTCCCGACGTGGCCATACCAACAGATCACTCTACTTTAATACATGTCCATTACTGGGGCATCCGACCCACATTCATTCAACTCACATTCATTTTGTCTGCCAATTTATGACTTCATTTTCGACAAAATATCAGAAAAAAACACTCGGAGAAGGAAGATGAGGTCTTTTGAACGCCTCGAAGGTGTGCAGTTGTTTATATTAATGTGAAATAATTATGAGAGGTTTAAGGCCGGCCTAATAATAAGGTGGTCATTGTTTGGAGCGTTCAAACATATCTAGATATTGTGCAGTTGACGTGGAGGCTGTCCCTGTATTATACCGATCAATTGGTAGAAAGGAGAATGATTATCAATAAGAGGCAAAAAGATATGTTGGGATGGAGCTATTCTATTGCATTTGTTGACTGATTCCCTTTATCCTCTTCTTTTCCAATCCCTCTCTGCCGCTACTCTTAAGCTCCGTCCCACTATTGCAGTGCGGCTAAATGCAGTGAGGATGGGGTACCTGAGAAGTGCTCGCGGCAAAAGTAAAATGGATAGGGTTAGGATTGAGTGGGTCATGAAATATTAACGGTTGGATGCTTCAGTAATGGACATATTAGTGTCTTCCGGGCGTTCCTCCGTGAGTTGTCTTCTTAAGACGACTGTTTCTATCATATGTAGGCGCAGTGAATGGTGTGAGCGGAAGGGGTAGATCGCAAATGTCATGGGTGAATGTGGTGGAAGAGACTGTAAAGAGGAGGAATATTAGGAGTCTTAAGAATAACGTGTTTGAAGCAATGCATGAGAGTCAGAGAAGCGAAAGAGGTATGCAAGGATTGGACGTTATGGAGGGAATCGTTAATATAGTCAGTTTTATATGCCTAACAGCAATAACCAAATTCTTTGACTTGAAGAGTTTAAGGTTTTCGGTTCTTCTTCCGCGTCTATCCATATTCTCTGGACACTATATTTCGTCGGCGTTTCAGCTGGCTTCTTCAGGTTCATTACAGCTGGGTTCTTCAGAGCCACTGAAATGGACCTGAAGAAGCCAGCTGGAACGCCGGCGAAATTTTGTCAAGAGAATATGGATAGATGCGGAAGAATGCCCGAAAATCAAGTCTCTTCAAGTCAAAGACCTTCACTGAAGCCTTCATTGGAAACCTTCACGAATTCTTTGACTTTACCTACCCTGAAAGGAAATGTCGTGATAGTTATGCACGTAATGAAACAATTCCTAAAAGTTTGAGCCGGAAACGGTGTCTTACAGAAAGGGAAATGATTATCAATGGAAAGCGAAGGTATTTTACAGGAAGGATTTGATGAACGATTTCCTTTACCGTTTCCTGTCTTAACCCCTCCATGCCCCTACACTTTTGCACCACCTTTACTTACTTTCAAGTCTTCTTCTTTCTCGCGTGTGTGAGAGTGTATAGGACTTCCCTCGCGTGACAAGCGTGCGTCAACCACCGCTGAGACCCATTTCGTGCTTTTTAACTCGCGATGCCTCGCCGGCCTGGGCTCGTGGGCGGATCATTCTTCCCAGAATGCCGCCCCCTGTGCGCGTATATCGACTCTCGCCTTGGGCGGGTCAACGACTTTCGTGCAAAGGCCGAAAGCAACTCCGGAGCGAATGTGGCCGAGTGGCGGTACGCACATACGCATTCATGCGGGCGGGGCAAAATTTGGAAGGAGAAGAAGGAAAGCGACTTCGAGTGGATGGCATGAATCGGAGGTTCTCATTTGTGAATGGAATGCTGTACTGGAGGAACCCTCAAATCCTTTCCACATGAATTTACGAAGTTTTCAGAATATGCGTAAGGATATTCTGAAAAAAGTTCTTAGAAAAGAAAGTAAGGATATTCTGGTTTAAAAGGATATTTAGACCTTCATGTATGTACGTTTTATAGATATTTGTTTTTATACTTGATTTTTTCCTCATACGGGCGCAGTAGAAAAAGGGAAGATGTTAGAAAGAAAATTTAGCAGGTGAAAGAAAGAGTTCAGTAATAGGAGGGAGCTGATAACGGGGACCTTGGTTAATGTTTTCAAGAAGAGGCTGGTGAAGAGTTAAATATGGAGTGTAGCGTTGTATGATGCAAGAAACGTGGACTCGGAGCAAAGATGACGAGAATAGGATGCAGGTGTTTGAGACGTGGGTGTGACGTAGAATGGAGAAGGCTCGGTGAACGTAAAGGAAGACAAACAAGTAAACTGCTTGGTATGGTAAGGAGAGGACTTCTGAGGAATTTATGGATGAGATAAGGAAGAGGCTAAGTAGGTGGTTGCAACTTGTAATGAGTGGCGAATTAAAGGTGGTGATAGAGGGGAGGATGTTGGGTAAGCGGGGAAGGGGAAGAAAGAGAATAGTTTTATGGGCGGGATTGAGAGAGGTTAGACGTATGCTGAGATAAAATAAGAAACTGTTTGGGAAGATACTGATGTTCGCCTGTAAAAATGTTTTTTAACTCTCTTCCATTTAAACCTACCTTAACCGGTCGATTACCCAAATAATAAATCCTTATACTCTCAGTATTGCTCTTGCCACCTGGCCAATGACCTACTAGCAATGTATTCTAAATAAATAAAATGAAAGAGTGAGAGAAGAACCGTGCCCTGATTCAACGCAAACGTACTCTAGTAAATTTGCTCTCGTTCACCTCTCCTTCAAGTTTGCGTTGCCATGGCGTGTGTTAGTGTATGATGCAACCCATAGCTTGAAATAAAGTTGAATAATTTTCTAAAGCTAAAATTCTTGTTTCAACATGGTGTGGACCTTAATTGAGGTTACTGCCGGAGTATGGGGCAGGCCCCCTGGAAGAGTACTATATTTTACACTTGTTTGCAAAATAATTAATTTCCTGATTTTAACTGGAAAAAAATATAACAAACTATGAGTGGTTGCCTGAATTTTGGTCGTGCTTTAATTAATGAATGAAGTGTTTATTTTACATCATTTTACACCAATTTAATGGTGTTCAAAAACATAAATAAATGACTATTTGTGCATTGACTCATATGTATCATTTTTCCATTTTAATCGTACTGAAAAAAGAACCTTTCACAAAGTTTTCTTCTGCTACTGACATGATATTTTGATATATTTGGGAGAGAAATTATGGTGACTGTATTCATAATTAACACGCGATTAACCATGGTTTAAGATTCATTCATTCATTAGAGTAATCTACCGGTTAGAGGTAGGTTATGATGAAAGTCAGAGAATATCCAACGAACTCTTACACGTGCCGTACTCTTTCTACCTCTAGTATTTCTTTCTTCATCTCAGCATAAGTCCTACCTTTCTTCATCGCGTCCATAAAACCTATTCTCTTCTTTCCCCTTCCCCGCTTACCCAACATCCTACCCTCTATCACAGCCTTCAGCAATCATTACCGCTTCTAGCCACCTACCCTGACTTCTCCTAATCTCATATATAAGTTTCCTCTCCTCGCCCACCATGTCAAGCACTTCCTCATTTGTCTTCCTTTCCGTCCAACGCACCTTCTCCATCCTCCTCCACACCCACATCTCGAAAGCCTTCAGCCTATTTTCGTCTTCCTTTCTCAAGGTCCACGTTTCTGCCCCATACAACGCCACACTCCATATCAAGCTCTTCACCTGCCTCTTTTTTACATTCTTACTTAAGGTCCCCGTCATCAGCTCCCTTCTATTATTGAACGAAGATACTTAACTATAAATAATTTCTCCCTGTAAGTTTTTGCTACAAAATTAATTGATGGAGGAACCCAGCTTTAGGAAACTGTTGACTCTAATTCCACGATGGTGGTCATATAGCGGTACTGCCTGAAGGTGGTCATTTTATGATAATATTTACCTTAAGGTGGATTTGGATGGGCGTCATAGAAGCTGTGAATCAAACAGCTATATCCTATATAATGTTCATTTGCTTTACTTTTCTGTAAGTACTCCAAATCGCGATGAAATTATCACCTCTCTCCGTAGTATCCATTGTGAAAATCCTTTTC
Organism: Pyrrhosoma nymphula; assembly: GCA_963573305.1. Taxonomy (NCBI): domain Eukaryota; kingdom Metazoa; phylum Arthropoda; class Insecta; order Odonata; family Coenagrionidae; genus Pyrrhosoma; species Pyrrhosoma nymphula. The sequence continues at coordinate 31,095,261 of OY754335.1, read as the reverse complement.
TCGACATTTCGCTATCATTTTTCCTGTTGTTACGGACTTCAATATTCCACAGCCCCTTTATATTCTACATTTATCTCTTCTGCCTCCTCAGAATCCCATTCAAAAGTCTTCATTCTCATCATGCCTGTCAAGTCTTCATTCGTCTTTCTTACTTTTCTCTCGACCTTATTCAAGCATGATGAATTATAACTGTAAGACTAGAATATATTACATAGCTTTAATTTCTGAAAGTCGATTATTTTTTCGGCATAATGTACCGTTTTCGTGCTGTTTTTCACTTGGATTATCAGGTCAATATAACCATATAGTAAGATTGTGGGGGGAAGAAGTAGGGGGAGGGGTTGTTAAACAACGTGGTTGTGGAAGTTAAGTTTTCCATGGGAAACGTAACGGGTATGCACTCCAGAGAGACATTATTTAAAAAATGGGGAATTTATCATGCATATATCTCATCGGAAATTCAACAGTATGAATTTTGAATTAATTCTCAATAATTTTAAGAAATAAATCAATTACTGACCGCAGTAATGTTTACATAATCCCAAAAAATATTTCGGTTGTGAAGGCGCTTTCATCGTACGGCGTGAAAAAAAATGAGCCAAGTAAAAGATGTGTGCATATTTAGTTTAAAAAATAGTTTTTCTTTCTGTTTTGCATATTTAGTTCATTATGAGAATTTCAGTCATTTTAAACAATTTTTTGGGTTTGGCAGCTTTGAGGAGAGGTGAGTGGCTATTTATAGGACAAATAGTTATTGCATGAGTAAAATTGAGCGGCGGAATCAGACATTTAAAATTGTTCTAGGAAGTTTAATTACCTTCTCTTGTTCGTAAAATGTAAAAATGTAGGATTAAAATACAACATTTTCCTAGCCCATTTATATAAAGCCTTTAATAATACAAAGCTTGACGTAAATTTTCAATTACTTCCTCTTCATAATTGGACTAAATTACATTTTTACTCCTATGCAATTTTTTTTTCTTTTTGTTCCACGAGTTTCTCCGACAAAAAAAGTTAGGCACAAAATTATAATTCTAATTTAATGGCAATCTTTAAAATTAAATTTATGGATACAAAATACTTCTACGAAGGGAAGCCGGAGCAGTAATTATGCAACTTAATGAACGGTAGTTGTCGTGTGATATTCAATCTGCTGTTGCCACATTTATACCACTATCAATACAAGATTCTCCAGCCGAAGGCAATGAATTTTGAAACATGGCAACAATGGACCACAAATAACTCTATACTTATGGTGCTTTCGATTTGCGGCGATCGCCAGCGATAGACAGCCGTCTATCGCCGGCTATCGGTGGCTCTTCTCTCCGAGGTGAGCCGAACAATTGAAGAGCATCAATCGTATTTCTTCACAGCTATTCGCTAACTTCGCTACTGCTTGTGTGTACGCGAGACGGACTGCGCATGCGTGAATAGCCGCTTTGAGCTGCTTAACTTCATTTTTGTCGCTTGGCGATCGCCAATCGCTTCGTCAATAGCCGGAATCCGATAGCTATCGCCATGCTAAATCGAAAGCACCATAAGCGATCGAAAATGTCTGTAACAGACACTCTGATATATTAGATATTACTTCGTCTTTAATTAGGTCTTTTTCCTCTGTTCTCCGTCAGTACTTCCTTGGCCAATGTAGCTCTCCTTATGCTTATATCTTATATGCTGAGTATAGTACTCAGGGTATAAGGAAGGATTATTAGGAAGTGATCAGCGGCAGTTTAAGGAAAGCTGGGGGAATGTGATGTGTGCCACGCGAAAAAGGGTCCGAGAAAGGACAGGGGCGGAACAAAGAGGCGAAGGACACGCAACGCCGTGTCAATTGCAATGCTGCCTTTACCAGGATGGAGGCATTATTTCCCCTTTATCGTCGGCTTTAAAGAAAGATCATTTGAGATAAAATAATTTCCTTTGGCCAAAGTAAAGATGTCTTGATAAAAAATGTGCAGAGTGCTACAGAGCGTTCCACATTTAATTGAAGGCTATCATGGAGAATCTTTTTCTGTGTGTTCATGAGGCCGGAGGCGTGATATTGCCAATAGCAGCAGAGAAATCAACATATTGCTATGCATTTCACTAGCTGCATATTCTGGAGTCTTCCAGTTCGCAAACATTATTCTCTCAAGTAACTTACTTAAATTTAGGAATGTTGGAAATGGTTGCTTACGTGGCTTAGAGGTGAGCACGCGGGGCGTATGTCTAGCGTCAATGCGGAGCGTAAGTTTGGCAACAGCGTTCTCCTTATGGCCCATTTACTGTCAACTAAATGTGGAACGCTGGTCAGTGCTTCCCTTCTTTTATGACATGATCTTAGATTGTGCGAGGAAAATTACTAACTTTTATATCTCTGTTCTTGTCAAACCTTTAGATGCCTTTTTTCTATGCCGTAATGTATGTCACAAGATATTTATCTTAGCAATATGGTTGATCTTTCTAAGATTCTCCATTTCTACAGAAGGCTTCCATTCCGGCTTTTTCAACAGTCGCGTGACACATTTTCGGATAATTTTTTCACTGTAGTTGTTTTAAAGGAATCAAGCACCTCTCTATCCATAATTTAGCTCTTGATTCACAGTGTTCTGAGATAGCTTTATGAGTCTTTGAAGTGGGATGGAAGTAATGAGGAATATCCTGTTCTTACTCACTTTGTTGTGGACTAATTTTTACGCAACGTGTTTCACAAATACTGACATCTTGAATGAAGAAACTCGTGTTTGTATGTTTTCTCCCCTAGCTTTATCCAGTTAGATACAAGGGTACAACCCAAGAAATTTACCTTTCCATTCCCTCATTTAAGGTCTTTGCGTCTCTTTTAACTGTTTCCAATTAATACAAGGGGTCATATTTGTTCGTCGATTCATTTGGAAATCGAAAATATTTAGTGTTATTTGTGGACATAAAATTCTACCATTTATTGGTGCAACATAGTTTAAGCGATATTATTTCAAAAAAGTTTATTTATATTTTGTACGTGTCGATGGGAGAAGGCTCTACGTGTTTGATGCTTTTGGCTGATGGTTGTAAATGGTGCTTCTAAATGGGTCTTTTAATATCACCACAGCTATTACTGAGATTCAAATGGTATTTATTCTCGACATCTTTTTCTATATGGTGCAAATGTCATGAGTTTAGGTCAAATAATATTTTTTTAAACTTTTGCCGACGTTTCGGATTTTTATCTATCCATCATTACTGAGATTCTTTGTCCTTATCTGTGTGAACACTTCACGTACAAACTGATCGGGATACAGTTAATGCTACCGGATTTAAACATTTCAATTATGCAAAAAATTTGATTCAAGAACTTCCAATTTTAATCAAGAAAATGGTTACCATCTGGTAATGGTTCTCCTTTTGTTTTGTTAAAGATAATCTTAGTTCCGACGTGAGTAATCGGATAGAAGATAACTGACGGTTTTGTTTGAGAATATAGAGTCACTGTATCAAAAGCCCTAATAAATTTGTATCTCTGTACGGAACTCTTAAGCATCGCGCAGAACCTAAACCTGTATTGTATTGTATTTCCTGAAACCCTGAAACGGGAAATTGAGCTTGCGAAGTAAATTACGAACTCCTACTTTACGGATGGCGATGAGAGAATAAATGAGTCCCTTCAACCGTCTTTCCCTGCTCAAGTTCCCGCGCCATGGCAATCTATATTTCTTTCTTTATTTTTCGTTCCTTTGTCTCTCCCTATCTTCTCAAATTTCTCTCATTTCCGCTTGTGCTCAACGGTACGGGAACATTGTTTTTGTGAATCTGTCGAAAATCTGAGCTGTCGCCGTTGTTATTTCTCCTTAATGAGGAGCGAAATAACACTTCTTCTGCCTCGTACAAATGTTTACACCGGCCGTTGATAACGGTTTACCCCAACGGGCGATATCGTTCTCACTATACGAGGTGATAGGAGGACAAAATGATTTTATTTTCTCACTCTACGACAAGTCCCGAGACGAAGGATTGCGTGGTTAATACTTGATGGAGGGCGGTATCCACGTGGTGTGGTGATTATTTTCTGCAGCATTGCCTGTAAAGCTTCGTATTGGCAAGATTAATTAGCTCTGGTGTAACTATTGGAAGGCAAAGGCATGCTTGATATGACGGATAGTTGGATATGTTGTTACTGTCTTTGAAATTCTGAATTCACTGGTCAGGAAGTCAGATTTTCGCGCGGCTGGTCATGACTAGCTTTTATTGGATTCTGAGGCCGTGTTACAATCCAGGTATACCTCCTTAGTGTATTCCATGTGCTACATTAAGTACGAGCCTGGGCCAATCTTATGAAGTGGCACGAGCAGCAAGCGCTTGTGCGTAAATGCGGTCGAAAAATAGTAAAACAATTAATTGACGGCAGCCGTCACCTTAAAATATCTCAAGAAAACGATAAAAAATTAATTTTACCGACCAGAGAAAAGTTTATTAGGTCACGCAGGAACATACATTTCTTAAACTTAATAATGACGGAATAATTAACATGTGCATTCAAATTTTCCCACTCGATCTATCATCTTTATCACAATTTTTTATGCCTACTATTTATTTTCGGCTACATCTGGTAATTTTATTGTTTTTTTCATATCCCGTCATAGTAATGTCAGTCAATCTCTTTCATTTCTCTCTGGAATATTGGAAATTTAAAAAAAGTGCCTTGATTGAAATTGGAACTCACAGCCTATTTCAGCTGAAGACAAGGAGTCTCTTACCATTGTGCATCGCATTTATTTTATGGAAAATTGTTCCAAGCTTTACTTTGTCAGCCATAACCTTTGATAGCACCAAGATACGTCACGTTTTATGACTTTGAGTTAATAATAACCCTTAGCCCTAGTTTTTCTTTAGCCATTTAATGTCTGCCGCATTCCCCTGCTCAGCTAAAATGCGAATTCGAGTAAAAATAACCAATTGCCCAATACATTTTTTTGATCCTTAATTTTCTCCGAGTGATTCCTGGCCACAACTATGGGGAAATGTATCACAGACGCAATTTTGAGGGTGAAGAAGAATATTCTAAATGCATTTAATCTTTCCACAAATTGTTGCGATTTTTTCCGAAAGACTTTTTGCTATAGGGTTTGATGATAATCATAAGAGGGAACGCAGTTTCCACGGTCTCATCCCAAATTTAACTATCGACAGTGTGTATCCTTCTTGGTCAGTTGTGAAATTAAATTATCGGGGATCCTCGCGACTAATTGTTAACCACCGGATGTTTATTTACCTCATATTTTTTTCTAATCTGCTCTGTAGCTGAAATTGCTGCACCGTATTCTTGGAATTAAGTAATTCGATTTGGAAAACATAGCGTGTCTACAATAAAAATAATAAGTTCTCTCTTTTCACCTTCAAACAGATATTCACTCACTACAAGGTTGATGAACACGTACGCAGCGTTTTTTGGCTGCGATAAAAGTTTTTATTTATGATGAATAGCATACAGATATTAATAAGCAGCATATTCTCCCCCCTTACCTATGACCTTCTTTCAACGCTGAGGTAGTTTTTCGATTCCACGTCTGACAAAATTTTCTGCTGGTTTGGGGTTGAAGTCGTCAAGCCAAGTTTGTAGAGCGAAAAAAAACGCAACTAACCTTAGCATCAACCCAATAAAAATGTCACATCGCCGCTTACAATGACTCCTAGGGTTACGTGATAGAGTTCTTTAAATTAAGGTTTTTTAAGCCCTTCCTCGACGCACGATACTGTCAATATCTACTTCATGACAGACGTTTGAATACGCGTCGATGCCGAGATATGTATTTTTAATTACTTCTCCTGTTGCTATAGTATTTGTTTTCTCTTATGAATTGCGTAACATCCATCATTTAGGTAAAATTCATCGTCTTGACCACCTGTGGGACATGATTTTAGTTTGCGTGTTTGAAATAAGAAGTTTATCAGGGTTATCGAGGTTGGAAAATGCTCGGCTTGCGTTTCTCTCCAGGATTTCCCCGCCTGGATTTTTACGTGGGTGGACACCCTTTATGAATTATGTAAATAGAACCGAATCTCTCACGAGAAAGAAACGGAGTTCAAATAATTACCTAAGATCGTATCTTAAAAAGGGATGTAATTTGAAGCTGAGATTTTTGCCAGTGAAGGATATATTTCATTAATTTACTTTGATGTGGCACTTCCTCGCATCTGAAGATATTTTTTGATATTATGCTCATTACAGAAACGAATCCAGAGCTGACGCTCCTCATTATTCTTGGTGTCATTGGACGTTTCATCGTAATAATTAGCTGCAAACTTCCAAAAACCTCTGCACTTCATATATTTGATCTTATTTTCTTCTTAGTGGGTCTTGAATAGTGTATCATTGAGTTTTCTTTGAGCTAGAAGTTCTATCAATACCATATAAATATCATTTCAATAAAAAGGGCTCCCGTTCAGAAACCGCTATGTATACGCATGGTAGAGAGTTTTGTTTAACGCTGGTGATGTTTGAAGGGGATGAGATCATCGATTTTATCAATTTTGCTGCCCCATGATAATTGATAAAACTCAGTAAGCCAGTTCGTAAAAGAAAAATCGAGGTCACCGTATATTGCCTTTTTATTCTTGAGATGTTTTATGACATATTAAAGTGCGTCGAATTTATAGGTGGCTTCATTTGCGGACGACCATTCAGAAGGGTGATTCGTGTATCGAAAGGTCATCTGATTTTTTTTACCCTTTGGCAATACTTTAATTGTAGCTAAGGGCAAACGACTTTGAAGTCAAGGTCTGTCCGAGTCGTTATCAGCGACCGATTGTGCGGGACGGCATCATTACTTCTTAGAGCAAGCAATTCACAAATTCAAAATAAGTGTGACTACTCGAAAAAGGTAACTGAATTCGATTCGATAAAAAAGTGGTGATTTGTAAGTTGACGGTAAATGAAACGGGAAATCCATCGGAAACTGAGAATATAGCCAAAGTCACAAAACTTGAAATTTTCGTCGCGATTGTGTTCAAAGCTTCCATTTTCCTTAGACTAGAGCCGTGAGCTCCCGTCACTCTGGCATCGGAGTGTCATTTTCGACAAATACATCAGTACGGTGATGGTGTTGACTCACTGCTTCAGGTATAATACCCTAAAAAATTCCTGGCGCAGACCTGCACGTGGTTTTACGTGGTGACGAGAGGATGTATACGTGGAGGATGGAGGCGGAGGGGAAGAGAGGGGGCAATGAGAGAGAGATTGAGGCAGGGGAACCAAAATGCTTCGCGAATAAAGCACGAGGCACTCGGACTCGCAAGAAAAGTGGTTAAAATCACTCATCATTATGACTTTACCTGGTACCCCATGTTGAGGTCTCATTGTGCGACGAATCGAAACGGGACGGCTATTATTGGCGAGTAATCCCACTTCTCGAAGTGTTAGCAGCAATTAGAAAGGGTATCTGACTGACTGTTCACGCTAAACAACCTTCCTCCCTCGTTTCGTAGGATTCTGAAAGTTCCGTAGCCCATGTTCCAAAATCTTCCACTACGTAGTCCCAGGAACTTTTTCGAGAGATGCATAGAACTCCATCCCTGATGGTAAAGATAGGTGCAATTCCCCTCGTCTCACATCCGAAAACAACATTTATTTCTTACTCCTTAGTTTCGAACCGAAAAGTTACGAAAGAGTGCGTTCATTCAGCTTCGAATGAAAGTAAAGTCGATATATGGTTGGTGTAATGACAATAGGATCATGGAAGGCTAAAAAGTTCAAATTTTCAAAAATTCCAAATAAAATCAAATTCACAAGGAAATGAAAAATGAAATATCATGTGATCCGTCTTTTATGCAAAACACCAAAACGAGCGTACCCATTTTCACTGCTCAAATAACAAGTCTTTAGGCCGGGCCGAGCGTCAAATCGGCGTTGTCAACAAAGGCGCACGGTCGTGCGTGGCGCTGCTAACGGGCGTGAGAAGCGCTTCTAACTAACGTGTGAAATTCGAACGCTCGTTAGCGGCGCTTCTGCAGGGCCACGAACGCGCTGCTCGAACAGTGGCGTGGCAGCCGCTCCGTGAGAACACCGCCATTTAGCTACGGCTACGGGCTAAACTCACTAGACGCGCCACTTTTCTACGCCGGCGTCTGCGGCGGAGAGAACCACTGAAACAGTCTGTGGCGCTTCCATCCGGTGGCTGTGGCCCTGTGTGAACACTTCCATTCCACCCCATTATTTGCCAACGGCAGCGCTGCTAAGTGGCTCCGTGTGAACTGGCCCTTAGAATCGTACTTGGAATTTTATGTGGTTTAGACAACACCGTGGCTGTCGACGTACCTTAAAACATTAAAAAAATCTACCAACCCTTGAGAAGATTGAAGCTATCACAATATAATAAAACTATTCAAGAAGCAAATGAAAAGCGATAAGTAAATCAAATAAACTTTCTCCGTATCCACAGTTATTACTGGTAAGATATTAAACCCAAACGGCAACCACCCCAACTACACTTGAAAAGACCTAATACTCTGTACGTGTTAGTAAAAACTACACTAACAAGAGGAAAGAGAAGAGAGCCACCAAAATTATGGTCGAACATTAATTACGGCTGCCGGAATGTTATCATGTCGATCTATTTGCCTTCGGCTTGCTATGAAATTCACGGCACTACATCCAAGAAACTAGGATTAGTGAAGTTAGTAGTAGGAAGGTCTTCGGATGAAAAAGTGAGAGTTTTTCACTCTAGTTTGGCCACATCTCGAATACGCCGCGAGCATTTGAGACCTTGCACAGAAAGACATGATGAGCGTAATAAATAAAATACAAAGGAAAGCCTCTCACTTAAAAAAAAAACATCTACGAAGGAGCGTAAAGTGAAACATAGCTGATGGTATGATTATCTTAGAAGCCGCTGGAGACTCGAAGGCTACACGGTAGGCTATAAGAGTGGTTGATGAATTCAGATCAAGCGAGTTGCAGGGTGACACTGAGGATATTATTTTGACCCCGAGCTGTATCGTTATTCAACTGTCAAGTGCATTGTGTGTTGATTGAGTGGTGCACCTTACTTTGCAAAACATTTTAGAAATTTTGTGAATCTGTAACTTCTGGTCAGTGATCTGTTTTCGGAAGATAATAATCTTGCCTGGGTATTATTAGCAGATGCCTCCTTTCTCTGAGAGACTTGTTTTTCCTCTTTTTTATGGACCTTCTCCTCTGTTTACATTTTGATCTGAAACATAAGAGCATCGATAATCTTTTTACTCCTTAATTTTCTAATTTCAATCAATTTCTCTTTTAATCTGGCATTTCGGCTATAGTGAAATGTGCGAGATGCAACGACTCTATCGGACGGAGACTTCGCGGTTTGTAATTCCTGATTTGGAAATATTTACTACAAATGCTCGGGGATCAAGGAGTCAACATATAAGTGCGTGTCCAGGAAGGCAAAGGATTCGTTAAGATATGTGACTTGTCGTCAAAAGAAGACTTCTGAAACAGGTGAAGAGAAATCATATATTAATTTTAACCTATTGGAGATAACGAAAACTCTGTCGGCTCTTGGTGACAAATCTCTAGAACTGATAAAAGAAACGAATCAAGAGAGTTACTCTGCCGGACTGATAAGAACTAAAATTTCTTCTCCCCACACATTGTTGCCGACTGTTACAAAGAGCGATGCACTTACATAATGCCTGATTCACAAGATCATTTTTTCCGTCCCTTTTCAGGGGTACCTCCAATGATAGCTCAAGTGATAGCTCAAATGATGGCTCAAAATGAAGGTTTTTAAAAATCACATTCAGGGATAGCTGTAGTGATAGGGATCCCTGTCACTTTTTTCATAATTTGAGCGGTCCATTTTTCCGTCCCTCGAGCCGTCCCTGACTCCGTCATTTAGCCAATCAGAGTGCTTCGTTTATTAGATTTGCACTGGAAATCCTGGGTGCGAAAATGATGTTCTCAGGGAGGACGCAAGTGATCGCGTGAATCAGAAAATGATGTAAGTGCCAAAACATAAAAAAATTACTTTTTCGGCGAAAGGCGAAGTACAAGCCAGGCGTAATAAGATAGACAAGGTAGTAAGTGTCAGAAAAGTTTTCCCTAGTTTGTAGAGCAGTCGGAAGATGTCAGCACCGTGCAAGAGCCGTGCGGGTTGAAGCGGAGAAGGATGTAAGTTCACCCGCCATGATGTATGTTCCTTGTCTATTGCGCAGTTGCTGTTGCTGTTGACTAATGTTAAAACTCATTTACAGATTTATCATTGAGAAAGGAGCAGGAGGTTCAGAAAGTCAAGACTATGCCTAAAAGTCATCAAAATATCTTTTGTACCTAATTATTATAATGTATCCTTGTAACACATTATAACATTGAATTTATGGTATACATTAAAGAGCTTCTAAACAATACTGGACTTGCATCCTTTTGTTAAAACTAACCCTTCACTTACATAATTTTTAAAAATAAACCAAGGCACTTACATCCTTTTCCACAAAAAAACAGATGGCACTTATATCTTTATCCATCTTTTTTTGGTTTCCACTTAGGTATGTATTTCAAAAAAAATTGTACTGTATGTTATTCCTATTGCTTTTCTATTTTTGTAAATATATCACACATTTTAAAGTAAATGTTTAACGTTTTAGACTTATTTTATTGAATACTGAAAATTTTAGTTTTTGGCACTTACAACCTTTTCCATTTTTACTACACAATTGATCTCTGTCGAGGGACGGAAAAAATGATCGTATGAATGAGGCTTAAGACACACCGTTCAACATGCTATTCATTTTCCTCCTCTCCCCATCCCTATTTCTTTTCCCTAGTCTCTTCCCTTTACGTGGCCGTTGTCCTTACATCCCCCTGCCACACACCCCTGCGGCGCGGCGGCCCGCAGAGTTGCAATTACGTCGATATTTCGGCTGTTTAAGGTGGTTGGAGCGATTTTTGTTTACGTACAGATTTGTGTGAAACTTAGCATGCATGTTCTCATAAGGGTGATAGATAAGAGTGAAAAAAATTGCATCATACGGATTTGGTTTTTTGGCAATTAAATTTTATTTTTACACGTAGCTTTATAGGATGTGACGAACATTCCCTGATAAATCGATTACATATATACATATTTTCTTCTAAACGCGAAATAATACATTTATTATCATTATAATTGTTGCTAACAAACATAAAGGTGTCCAATGTTCGAAAAACGCATATTTCAATTGAATTTCGTCTAAATTTAGAGTACTACACCGAAACCTCTTGTAACAACATGCTTTAGTTAAGGAAAATTCAAAAAAATATAATTCTTGTATCGTTTCCATTACTGTATGTATGGTGAGTTCCATCAAATGAAGCAGATGAACTCAAGTGAAATGTTTTTTTTTTCGACTCACATAAAAAAACATGAAAATGCGCTCTCAATGACTCACGATTACCGCTCCATCCACCTTGAAGCTTCTAAACTATTCCCCAGATTGGCGCCTCTCTTGTTTGAAGTGTCGTGGTTAGTCAGGTTACGGCTGAAGTGTTTGAATACGTTATCGGGTTCGGGTGCGTTCATCAGGTCTCCCCTTCAGAGGATCAGCTGCAAAGGGCTGCGGGTGGAAGTCGGGGAAGCGACACCCAAAGTGTCCACAAGGGAGGAGCGGCAATATGGTGTGTTGGGGGGGAGGGATTTTTAGGCGCGCTATCTACAAGACGGGTGCGCGCTTTTAAGGTTTGATGTGGAGGGACGATGGGCTGACGCAGGGTTATTGCTCTCGCGGTTGAGCAAGCGAGGTCTTGGCCAACCCTTAATATTCCCCGCTGAAAGGGAGGCGGATGCTCAAGAGGCGGTGGGCGGTGCCTACCACAGCCGGTAATGTCGCTAAGATGGATGCGCTGTTCACTCATGAGCGAGAGAATATTGCGTGCCGGTGTTGTTTACATGTGAAGGAGGATAACAATTAGTCAAAGATGAGCTTTTACTCACATCATACGCCGGAAAAACTTTATATTTCATATTTGATATAATTTAATATTTGATATAAATTAATTCATATTCAGGCTCGTTGTGGGAAAACCTGTTCTTACTTGGATAAAAACAACAAAATATTCCCACACTTTTCCAAAATCACACATTCCACACAAATCCAATATGTCTAATATCGTAAAGTGAACTTGAAATTACATGTTGTTAAATGGGAGAATGAGTTAAACATGTGGGAAAATACCATTTTTCTAAATGATTTAAATGCCACTGTGACAAAAAAATTTAATAAAAAGCGAGTTCTCCCAGGAAATTGAAAGGAACTTTTCCATCATATTAAGTATTTTACGTTTCAGCCCAATACTGAAGTCGGAAATGCGTTGATTCAGTAGAAATGGCACAGCAGTCGTCTTATATTTGTGAAAAATAGTGTTCGTTAAAAATATAAATATTCGTCGACTAATCTGCTTTTTTCGCGTAAATTTTGTTATTTTTGTAGTTGAAGCATTTATTAAACGAAGTCAGTATTTTTTATGCTATACGATTGAAAATGTGGAATTTAGTATCGTTTTGACTTGCACAGTCGTGGTGGTACTACTTTAAATTTTTTTTTGTTGAGCAAAAGTTGCTTCCGTTAATGGATTTTTTTGAGATTTTTTACATCAGCGGAGTTTTTTGAGTGCTTCTTTTAACTATCGTACTCACTCATGATCAGTATCATCAGCAATCATCCATCCGAAGACATCGTTTCTTGCAGCTCTCCTCTTTCTTTGTCCTTCCAGCCAACCGCTTCGCTCCATACTTCTTTGCCGTGTCATTCCTGAAAATTTGCTACGCGTTAATCCTTCTTGGTTTTGTTGGGTTATTTTCTCATCGTTAACCCATCCATTGTCATTATTTTTTTAAGATCAAACGGACGGGGAGAACCACCGATGAAGAAGTTCTACAAAACTTTTGAGTGGAAGTAGTTTGATGGAAACTCTGCGAAGAAGGATAAATTAAATTATTGGGCATATTTTGCGACACGACAGCCCAATGAAAACAAAAATGGAAGGTGAAATGAAATGGCAGAATTGCAGAGGGGGACCAAGAATAGAATACATCCAGAAAATTTTGAAGGACGTCAAAGTAAATAATTATGAAGGAATGAAGTGATTGGCAGATAGGAGAGTGGACCGGCGAGCTGCTGCTAACCAATCTTCGGATTGATGACTACTGATGGCGATTATTTTTTCATGAGTCTGCTATGTCTAAGAATGAGTCCAACAAGTTTGTCTCCCCTACTGTGCTGAGGTGCCATGAAAAATGTCTCTCCAACTCTTCGTAGGACTTCTTCACGGGTGATTCTCTCCGTCCATTTGATCTTCATCATTCTCTGACCTTTCCAATGCTTTCAGTGTTCCTTGTTCTTCTGCTGTCATTGTTCCAGCTTCACTGTTATATGAAAGCATGCTTCATACATTTGTTTTGATGAGTTGCTTCCTCACTTCCACGTTTGTATTTCTGGCAGCTAGGATTATCCAAAACGGCACTCATCACCACCAGAGAGAAAATTACTCAAAAATTTCATGCTCAATGAGTGAGGTTTGGATTCTGGACTTGTTTCGTAACGTAAATATTTGTTAAATGAGATAATGCATCATATCCGATAGCTGCAGAAATTCATAAATCGTTGCAATGTGATTTTATCACAATATAAGTACACGAATTTTAAGGAGGCCTATTGAAAGTGAACAGATACTTATTTGCCATTTATTGGATTTTATGTCCCTAAAACAAATAGTCCTTTGCGTACCATGAGAACAGAAGTTGGTTATGTATCGAAGGGGAGCGTTAAAAGACTATTTGAAGTATATGACGTCTTCCTCCGTTTGCATCGCATGACACTCAGAATCAAATGTAAGTCATCAGTATACGTTTGTGCTTTTATTATCTGCATAACATTTAATCAAATTGTCTTCTTAATCTACCCAATTTGGTTTCAGGTCGTGTTTGTCGATCAAGAATGCGAGGGAAATATATTTACCGCAATCGCAGTAGAATTAAAATTCGTGTCGACAATTTTTCTTTCTAATTTCTAATGATAAATGTTCTAAAAAGCCGTGCTAAAAGAAGGCGAATGCTATTCCCAGTGCATAAATATTTTTTGTGAAAGTGAAGTGGCCCTTCAAATGCGGTATATGACAAGAAATAATTCAATGGTTTCAGGCTTCACTTTGTGAAAATCCATTCTAAAGAATTCAAAAAAGATATGGTACTTTTTTCACAGATTTTTATTTAAAGTCGACCGGTTTCGTCGCATAGGCGACATCATCAGGTGGGCCTGATGATGTCGCCTATGCGACGAAACCGGTCGACTTTAAATAAAAATCTGTGAAAAAAGTACCATATCTTTTTTGAATTCTTTACAAGAAATAATTGCCTAACTTTGTTGAACCTTGCCATAAGAAGTATACAGGAAGCGCATTTCCCGCGCTTTTCGTAGGCCTAGTAAATAAAAGTGGTGGGGGTAGTGTTACGGCCTGTATACATATCTCGGAGGCTACGAATGAGGGAGAGTGATACGTAAATGAGCATGCAAACATGCAGTACAATGCTAAAGACACATCTAGTGGTTAATATTACTAATACTGTTAATTCATGAGTGCTACGAGATGCTACTTCATGCAGAGAACAAAATAAAATAATGCCGGACAAATAAACCGGTGTGAAGTGTTGGTAATGATATTGTGTTATTTAGCACAAGTGAAAATTCTACTCTACCTATTGAGGGTGGGAGTTTCGTATAATTGATCTATCGCAACTATTATGATCCCTTATTGTACGAGGTAAAAGTGACATTTTAAATCTATCGGTTCTGCAGTCAATTTCCTTTATTTTATTCCTGTGATCACTTCCACCGTATTACGTTGGCTCTAGCAGTATATGTTGAACCTCCGGCAAAAAAGTGCCGGCTCTGAACTTGCGCAAAAGATTTAACTTGTATTTCTCCCTTCGATCAGTTAGAGATTCCCACCCCAATTCCTTCAACAATTTGGTAACACTGCTAAGTTTATCGTAACAACTTTTCACAAATCTTGCTGCTCTCCGCTGTATTCGATCTATTTCAGAAATTAGTCCAACTTCGTAAGGGTCCCAGATGCTAGCGGCATACTCCCAAGTGAGGCTACGAATGGATTGTCGTGGTGAAAAGCTATCGATGCGAAACTGGGCGTGAGCGGTCTGCGCGGATGGCCCAACTCCGTAGGCACTCACAGTCCTGTCCGGAACAGGGTGAGAACGTCAGAGGGAGGTTACGAGATCGTCCTTTATTCGTCTCCGGCCGAGCACACTCCTCGGTGCGCGTCTCAAAATATCCATCTCCCCCCCGTCATCCCCCTCGTGCTCTCGGCGCGCCCCGAGGGAAGTCTATCCCTTCCTCGAGACCGCTTGGCTTCACCCCCCTTCCCACTCCCACTTCCTCTCTCTCTGTCTCTCTCACGCGGGCCTAGTTCTCGGCCAGACCCTCTTCTATTCACAACCTCTCTTTTTCATTCGGACGATCCACGCCCGTGGCACAGTGAGCTGAAAAAAAAATAAGCTGGCCTAAGTTAACAAAAATCCTTTTGTTTTCAGTCCGGGAGTTGAAACTATGCATGGTCACTCCTCATTGATTGTTGAATTTGATGTAGCATTTAATTTTTCATAGTTGTCACTTATTTACAGTTGGCAGTGGCTCAAAGGTCTGCGATTTTCGTTAAAAACATCCGTCTTCGATTTTCTCTGAAAAATTCCGAATTAAAACTATTGCAGAACCCATAGAAATTAATATATGGAACAAAAAATTGTTTTATCCTATTGAACGATTCATTTTTTTCAAGTAAGAGTAACTTTTCTGAAATTTGCGTTTAGTTTGAATTTGCTATCAAACAAAAAGGCGGTCAATAAGACACTGTCTCTGGCGTTACTCGGTGGAACTGCTTCATAATGAATGAAAAAATGAATCAAGTAAAGCGTGGAATCATAACCAAGTTGTTTGTTTTTTCATTCATTAAAAAGGCGGTCACTGTTTTTAATGTTTTTTTAAACTTAAGCAGTAAAATAGTTTAGTTATACACCGACATACGCCGAGTTATCCAAACACTATATATTTAAAATATTTCAGTCTGTGAATCTTAAGAGGATTTTTGCGTTCGATTGCGTCCCTGAAAACGAAATCGAATTTTCCATGGCTCGGAAAAGTCGGCTCTTCCCGCCGCGGCAGGGCACCACACGGACGCGGCTAGTGAGATGATACGCTTCTGACATATAATACATCTACAAAATACCCTGCAAGCCACCTCAGGGGTGAGTGACAGGGGGTGAGTATTCACCGACATGCATTACACTATACCCTAAAATTAGTGTAACTACGACTAATTATGTATTAGCATAAATCGCTAATGCTTTTCACGAGACGAAGCCTCACTAGCATGCACTACACTACAGATAGTATCACAATGGAGAGGGACCGTTAATATATATGTATTTTGCAACTACACAAATGGTCAGAGACTCAAGACTTATGTAGAAAACATGCACGGCAGGCTGCTAGTACTAGGTAACAGATAAGGATTCAAGTATTAGGGATTACTACTACTAAGAGCTACACTACCTATCGACAAACCTAGATATAAGTCTCATTGGCCGCTGTTATGGTCCCTTATGTCCGTTGTCCAATAGGTGCTTGGCGAAGTTTGAATTCACCAAGGTTCTTCCGAGAAACCACAGTAGAACAGCATTTTACAACAAATAAAATCTCAAACATTTTTTCTCGAAAACAAAAGACATCCCAAAATTGGAAAGGAGTTGAGTGTACAGACTCAATAATAGTTGCAATGGTGACTAGGAACTATATCCATAAAAAGGAACCTCCACAGATATTGCAACCAAAGCATCACGGAGAAACCCATGCCTATTTACGCAAGCCTTAGTGGCATCAATACAGTTTTTCTCGCTCGTCATGCAAACACTAACTTATCAAGCAGCATATAAAGCGCGCCAGTTCCATCTGGGATCTAAATGTGGGGGTTTTGGGTTCGGTAGTGGTGGCTGAAGCTTTTCCGTCTTGCTATTCCGAGAGTACAGCTTCGATTCCCGACTGGAGCGGAGAGTTTTGAATAGTATCCCGATCCATAATTGGCAGGCACTGTAGGAGTCCAAGCAATTACTATATTCGTATACCTTTTCGTTTGTATGGACTGGTAAAGCATGACGTAGCGAACAATTGGTTACTAAGGTATTCATTTTCCAAATAAATGCGAAGTCAATGCTAAATATACAGGAAAATATTTTTTTGGAAGTAAGTGGACGTCATGACATTTCCAGTCCATGATTGTTTAAAGTATACTGCTTTCACGGATTAAAATGCTTTAATTAGTTAACGAAAACAAAACCAAGGAACAATGCATACATATGATTCGAAGAAAACAATTTGTATTGTAATGTAGAATTTTTCCAGCGATGGGAGCTGATTGTAGCGTCATTTCCATTTGAGGTAATTTGAGCGAGATAGTTCCTTAATCATAATGGAGACGAAATTCGAATTTTATTATTTTATTTCTGCGTCTGTAAGAGGTAGGAAGTAAATATTGTTATATTAATGGCGCCATAATATATTTCACTCACTCAGTGATTCAATCCGAAGGTTGGTTTGGATAGTTGAGGGTAGAGCTCAACCCGTACTAAACCACAGCCGTGTAAATTCCACACATTCAGGGTAGGGGGTCCAGTTCCTTTCCCTGGGCCACCTCGCACTCGGAGGAATATTTTTTGTTAGGGGCGTCCAAAGGATTCACCTGGATTTGAACCCGGGACCCTTCGATCAGTAATATACATTTTTTCCGGCAATAATATATTTATATATGACAAATATTCTCAGTAATTAAATAAACATATTTTTATAAGTCTCTAATTTGACTCATTTTTTCACGCCGTACGGCTAAAAAGCCTTCAAAACTGCAGTTTTTTGTTGCAATACTGTAAAAATTACTGCGGTGAGTAATAGTTTATTTTTATAATTAGTTGAAAAAACATACAAACTATACAAATTTTTTGTCAAAATCTTGGTGTTTTAAATTCCTATTTTTTAAATATTCTCCCTCTGTAGCGCACAGCCGTATTCTATCCCATGTGAAGCAGCTTGTATTTGCAGACAAATTGCTCGAAAAGTAGTTCGGCAAGGGGTTCATATTTTGATATCTTTGGAAAGATGGGAGTTTTTTTCTTTATAATGAGGTCAAATTCTAGGTGAAGTGATTTTTCGCTCAAACTACCTTAAGGAGATTCCACCGCGACTCTGTGATTCAAGAGAGATAATAAATGCCACCTATTTTGTTTATTTGGTTTAATAACTCTGCTTTCGCTGATGACATACGTTACCTGTTGAAAGACAAAATGACCGTACAAAATATGCAGGCTAATCAGCGAATATATTTTAAATGAGCACTTTTTTACAGCCAAAGGAACCGACTGCAACGCCATTTCTGTGGAATTACCGCATTTAACGTCAAATATCGTAGTAATTATCGTAGTAATAACTCACAAAATTAGGTGGTTAGATACCTATATTTTATTATAATTCAATTTCTTGGGATTTTTTCTTCTTATAAAATGTTCTCCAGGTGCGTGGTGGCGTAGTGGTTAGAGCGCTTGGCTACTGATCGAAGGGTCCCGGGTTCAAATCCGGGTGAAGCCTTTGGACGCCCCCAAACAAAAAATCTTCGGAGTGCGACATGGCCCAGGGAAAGGAACTGCCCCCCCCTACCCTGAATGTGTGAAATTCACACGCCTGTGGCTTAGTGCGGGGTGAGCCCTACCCTCAACTATCCAAACCAACCTTCGGGTTGAATCACTGAGTGTGAGAGTGAAACAGTTTTCCGCGAAAATGGTATTTATATTATTGGAAAAATACTATTTTTCCCCGTGTTTCTCCCATTGTACACCATGTATTTCAAAATTAATTAGATAATAAAATAGCGTGGGAAGACAACATTTTGTCGTTCACATCAGATAGAGGACAAGTTTTTCTACATTATGACAGAATATGAATAAAATGACATCAAAGTCATTCTACGGTGAAACCATCTTAATTATGGCATTTTGGTTTAAATTACTTTGGTAATTTGCTAATAAAACAAAACATAAGATTGTAAGGTGCCAAAATTTAATTACGTTCGATTAACTGGGAATATTCCTATTCCCTATCGCCAAAATGGCAGTGATATTATATAGAAAATTACACTTTTACTTTAAGTTTTGCGCACTCTTCCATTGAACACCGTGTTATTACAAGTTCAATTTGCGAACTGAATAGCGTGGAAATATATTAAGTGGTTGAATATACCAATCATAGGACACGTTATATTATAATTAACCAGATTGTGAATATAATGAAATTTCATTAATTTTACGGTGGAACCGCCTAAACTGTGGAGTAATCCCTGGTGGGATCGGAATTCCGATGAAATAACTCCGCATCTTCCGGAATAGGAAACCTTGCCCTCGGATTTTTTCTTCTAGATTATAAAGTGAAAATAAGTAAGAAGCAGACCAATATCCTAGTATGGGGCAGAGAGAACCGAAGGCAGAAGTCACATTAAGAGGAGAGAAATTGGAGGAAAGGGATTCCTTCACCTACTGCCTCGGAAGTACCATCACGTGGTACGGAAGAAGTACAATGGACATCAAGCGAAGAATAGCTCTTTTTGCGATTAGAGATCCCTGCTCCTCCGCGATGCACAGATGAGTTCTTTATATGATACCTAAGAGGTTTAATATTGGCTCCCTGCCTACTCGTGTAGAGGTCGCCCTTGGAGGCCTGAACTGAATGGCTTTGCCAAGAGCCAAGGTCAACTCTTCGTAGACTTTTTGTCGATTGTCTCGCGAAACGAAAAAGAAGTTGTCACGAGTTCTTGCTTTGAAAACTCATGCATGAATCCCAATTTATACCTTATTTGTTTGGCAAGTTTTTTCCCCCCCGTCTTCAATCTTGGTGTTTTAGCCTTGGGGTTTTGCAAACTGTTTCTACGTCCTGCTTTTTAAAGTCATCTTAAAAAATGATTATTCTAGCGTTAATTGATGTGCTTCCGTGGTTTTCCTGTTGATTCAGTAACTACTTGAACTGTTCACATGTGGTTGCCGGCTCATAAGTGCTAATCCGTTTAATACATATAAAGTAATTTATCTCTGTCTTCCCCGGATCTGTTCAAATACATTTGTCGGCGACATTTTGGGTTCTTTTCATGATCCCGAATAAATCCACCCACCTAAATGTTTTTAACCGCATATTATGAGCAACGCCTATAATAGCGGGGTCCAGTGGATGAACGCTGATAGTTTTTGTTAATAAATGCCGGTATCTAGGATTAATAATGTGACCAGAATTGTAATCCGCTAAACCGGGACTACTTTTCGTCTCTCCTGGAGCATAGGCATTTTCCCATGCATGTTACCGTGATCCAGTGAAATGTTGGAAAACTCATGGCTCGGAAAAGTGAGTACTTAACGACTCACTTTTTCTAAACCTTATTTGGTGCCACTTCCTTTAGAACTTTGGATATTATAAATACAGGAAGGGATATATATGAAGTTATTTAGTCAATAGAAGAATATAAGAAATGAAATATTATTAGTTTTTGCGAGATATCATCTCACATTGAATTCGGGATTTCAGGCTTTCCCGGCGAAGATGAATGTCAGCGATCTCTCGGGATTTAATCCGGGTATTTTGGTTCATGGTGGTCGACGTTTCGACTCGAGCGTCGAAACGTCGGCCGCCATGGACCAAAATACCCGGTGTAAATCCCGTGAGATCGCTGACTCACATTGAATTCAATTGATTTGGTTTGACTTGGGCTCAAACTACCTGAAGCGGCATTACTTCATTTTAATATAAAGATAAAAATTTTTAATTCCAATGTAAGAGGAGATTTTCATTCAATGGAAATGGAAAATTTAAAGATCGGTACAAATTATTATTTTTGCTTAGTCTTTCGGGATACCAGGGTAAACACTCCAAAAACTGGTACTGTCCCGGATAAACCGGCACGTTCCGGTCATTTTAACAATTAATCAAGTCTATCAGGTGAAAATTTATGTTCATATTTGGAAGCAAATATGTAGCAGATACTTGAAACGCGAATGCGTTCACATTTTATGGAAATGTTATGGAGGGTATTTGAGTTTTCAAATTGTGCTCAAATATTTGAAAACCTACTTTCAATTTATTCATTATTTCATGCTAATTGGCTTCTTCTCTACCTTAAATATTGGCATTTTCGTGTTGCAGGTAAATGTATAATGCTTTTAGTTTTTTATGCCTTGAACTGCAATGAGATCGCTACTTTAAAAATAGACTGATATTTTAGTAGTAATTTCTCTTGGGAAAATTAATTACGGTTCAGTACGCGTAGAAATGTTTATCTAGTATTTTCAGCTGTACACTCCGTGGAAAGATTAATGGGCTCGCTTCGGAACCCCCTTGCCAGTGTCTCGCGACAGTCTCTCGCCTGAGACACCTAATTACCCCCATTTGCGAGAAAATATCGGTAATGAGATGCCGTTGTCTCCACCGCTGTGGAATAAGTATCCTAAAACGTTTTCCCTTTAGCTTTTTCGAGCCTTTGAAAGAGAATATAATTGTATGGTAATAATATAAGAGAAGCAATTGCACTTTTCCAAAAATTGCTTTAATACGTACAACTCATAAAAGCAATTAAATTAAGCAACATTAAAGCAATTTGTGGAAAATTTCAATGGTTTCTCTTATATTATGAAGAACTTCCACGATATCTCGCCTGAATCTGTTGAATTTATTAATTGTATAGTCTTCCTTTTTTGTGTAAATCGTTTGAGGCTGTCTTCTTTTGAACCCGGCAAGTTTAGAATATTTTAGTTAAGCAGCATTTAAATGTTCTCATAAATGTAAATGTTGAACTACAAAAGGTTTTGTTTTTGTTTGTGCTCTTAATGTTTTATAATACAATTTTAGAATGGAATAAGGACTAACGGAGTAATTTAACCATCCAAAGCAGAAAAAATTTCATGTGACCTGCTTTTTCTTTTGTTTTTCCTCATATTCTCATTGTTTTCAAGGCGCTGTTTTGTCTCCGAATATATCCAATAAGTTTGCCTCTTCTGCATAATTTTCCTATAACAATTACTCTTCCCTGATCTTCTCAGGACTTCTAAAATTGTTAAAAGCTTCATACTTCGTGTTCTCCACAATTTAATTCAGTGCACTCGACCGATTTCGACGATATTTTATTGTCATTTGCAAGAGAACTAGGTACGTCGAAAATTCCGGCAATGTATTATTTACTCTTGATTTCATTTGAGTTTGGGAGTAGAGGGTTATTTTTGGGACGAAGGGGTTTGAGTTATAACTCACTCTTGGGGATAAGTAAGTGCTTAAGAGAGCAAGATGATTTCTACTCCATATGAAAGCTAGAGTACTTAAGATATTGCCGGAAATTTATTTGTTGTACTCTTATAAATGAAGCGTGAATAGCGACGAACCCTTGTCGAGGTTTCTCAAAATATGGAATAATTCGAATAATAATTCTTTTATATATATCTCAATTCCACAAAGCAAATTCACACAATGGTGATTATATTCATCTATTATATCTTTATCATTCTTCCAAAACGCTAAATTTTCATTGCCTCCTCATATCTCTGTTCTACTGTTGTTATTGTCCTAACTTTATTGCCATTTATTCTCCAAACATTTGTTTTTATACCATCGTAAAAACATCGCTTGTTTCAAACTATAGAGCAGTATTCATTTGGCTTTTCCAAGATGTTAGTTCCCTAGGTCTGTTTGTGGGAAAGGTCGGCAATCCGTCGTTAGACGACCGACGGATTGCAGGTCGGAAATCGTTCTCCGGTCGGCTATCGTAGATCGAGCAACCGGTGGCTCGCGGAGTAATATTCGGAAGCTCACGATCGACGCTGAATGAATCCAATGAATGTATCAAAGAACTTTCATTGTATCTTAGGTAGCTTGCCACACACAGTGAAATCTCCATTATTCGAGGTGATGTGGTCCGAGGCCACCTCGGATAGTTAAAAACTTGGGCAATATGGAAATTTCTTACAGGTACATAATATCCTGCAAGCCACCTCAAGGGTGTGTGACAGGGGGTGAGTTTTCCCCCACATGCACTACACTGTATTTTACTTAAGTTAATGAAAAAATAAATGTAATGAAATGACAGTTGTGCATTAGGGAAAACATGCAAATAACTGTCAGGCGATAGGTATGTTACCATATTGCACGCTTACGTGTGAGAATGAATTGCGACAATACTGAGATATTACTATACTTTGCCGTACTTCATTTTTTGTCATGGTTGAGGTAAAATATATTGGTGAATCGCATGTTATTTGCAGATAGAACTAATTGCCGATCTCTTAAGGTTCGTGTTTCGTGAGCTAAATTGGCTTGATACAGCCTCAGCATAAGGACCTGAGCCGCGGATAATACGAAACATCAGTTAGTAATAATAATAATACTGTCTCGCTTCGAGTGGTAATGGGATTATCTAGTCTTCTCTTCCATATAACTCTTTAAACGATCACACAAAGCCCTGCCCTAGGAGTTTAAAATCCTACCCAGGAAGAATTCAAACCCGCAACCCTTGACTTAACAGGCAAGAATACCCCACCGCCACCGGCCTAGGGTAATTGGGTCTCTCATAATAGAGACTACTGTTTTTTCATATCTGCAGAGTAGCTCTTTAGGTCGGAGAGTTTTATGACCCCTGCTCTATAGTTTAGTGAACTTGTAGTAGTAGTATGTGGATTTATGAAGGACTTAACCCCGCCGCCACCGGGCCCGGCATGAACCTAGGGTAATTGGAGCTCTCATAATAGAGACTACTGTATTTTCATATCTGGAGAGTAGCTCTTTAGGTCGGAGAGTTTTATGACCCCTGCTCTATAGTTTAGTGAACTTGTAGTAGTAGTATGTGGATTTATGAAGGACTTAACCCCGCCGCCACCGGGGCCGGCATGAACCTAGGGTAATTGGAGCTCTCATAATAGAGACTACTGTATTTTCGTATCTGGAGAGTAGCTCTTTAGGTCGGAGAGTTTTCTGACCCCTGCTCTATAGTTCAGTGAACTAGTAGTAGTAGGTTGATTTATGAAGGTGTATAGACAGCTGTTGGTCATTTTCTACTTTTAATCCCCTATGAGTAAAACGTTATCCTATTAAACTGTTTAGAACAGTTAAAAAATGAGATAAAATTTAATATGCATTATATTCTAAGAAGAAAATTGGCTTCCCTTACATACCTTAACACACTATTTTAAGAGCGCTGTCTCCTTGAATGCCTTTCAGATCCCCTTGGATGTCTGGTTGTATTGGCAAGCCAGAGTATTTTTCACATTCGATAAGGAGATGTCTGATGGAGAGAGAGGGCAATCGCAGTCAATGCATAGTGGTTGATCTGGTAGATAAGAAGGAGTGCGTCAATGCACTGTGTCCAATTTGCAAACGGGTTCAGCCCATTCCCGCCTGTTATTCTGCCCCTGTTTTTTTCTTGTCTATTTTCCCCTCTCATCCCATCCGCTCCTTCGTCCCCCATTCAGTCTCTCTCTTTGTCTCGATTACGGATGTTATTTTCTTCATATTAGGGGTGATCTACCGATTAAGGTTGCTGGAGCGATAACCGTCGGTCATTGAGTGCACATTTTAATAACTTTTCAATTAAGTCGAAAAAATTATGGGAACGCATTTCATTTAAGTATGTACATCTGTTTATGAGGTTGATTTCATCATTTATGCGGGAACGGAAATGATACAAGAATTATGTCGTGCATTTCGGCCTTAATTAAAGCACATTATGACTCGTGTGTTCGGCGCGGTATTTGAAATTTAGGTGAAAGTTATATTTAAAAAGGTTTTCTTTTTCGAATATTTGACTCGGCGTAACAACTTGATATTTGCTAGCCACGATTATAATAACTCCCAGAAAACCACATTGGTAAAATGCCATTTTTTCACTTTAACCTACAGATATCAGCAGGGCTAAATTGCAAATTCCGCGTGGAAATTAATTGAAGGTACCCTAAATAACCCTCTTGACGTACCTTCAATTAATTAACATTGATTCGAAGGCTATATTTAAATAAACATTCGGTAAATATATCATGAGAAAAAATTTGTGCGTAAAGAAAAAATTCTTTTACTAATCTAAGAAGGCCATTAAAATTTCTTACTTATTTTACGCTATTTGTCCGTTCATGAAATAATTTTGGTCCCATATATAAAAAGGATCTTCTGTACAGAGTTAAATTAATTATTGATGGGAAAGTAATAAGTGGTTGTGTGGCATGCGATTATCTAACGAAATCTTGCTCGTTTTGCGTGCGATAATTATCGCTGAATTCAGAGTACTGACCCCCTCCTACCCCCCCAGGGGACGGTTTTTGAATGGTGAATTGGCAATTCGGTTGAAAACAGGCGGCCTACGTCACCCTGCCATTCTATTCTCTCCTCCCTGTTGCTGTGTGCCTTTTCATCCTTGCAACACATGCCTCATTTTTTTCTGACGCGTGGAAATAACGCTCTGCCCGAAGCATCTAATTTAAGTGACTCAGCCCAGCGCAGCACTCGTGCCCGGAGGAGGGGATGAAAAAAATATACACCGACTCACACATTCGTCCGTCGAGAGATGAGAGAGATAGAGAGACAGAATCGTAGTCGAAGGGAGGAGAGAGAAAGAGTCGCAAGAAGAACGAGGCGCGAGTTAGTGTCATATCCCGCGCCCAATTGACTACTCGCTCGCGCTCCAATCAATAAAAAAAACGTTTGCGGTACGGCCGGTCGTCGGATTGCAACAATTTTACCGCACTCTCTCTTCTGTGGTATTCTGTAAGAGTGTAATTTGCTAAAACTATGTACCTTATAGATTAACAAATTACACTGCTTTATATGCAACGCTATCCACTCCGCATAATCCTGATAATCGGTTGCAATCACGGACTTAGAACCCCTCAACCTAGTTGAGGGGTTGCAACAAATATATCCCCTGTTACAGATATCTTTTTGATAGTAATTTTAAAAATTCCGTATTAATTAACCGTATTTTATGGTGACGACTTTTTGGTTAGTTAAAGCTAACGCAGAAGATAAAACAAAGGGTTCACCTCAGTATGTGGTGGGTTTGAACGCAAAAGTAAGCGAAGCAGTTTCTTGGATCAAGCGTCTGCTAGATGTTAGATCTGCTTACTGATCAGGCTCATATCGACAGGTCAAAGTTGATGTTCTTTTTATCATAGTTTCTCCTGTATGTTTTGGTAGTTAAAGGAGCCTCACAACTTCCTTTTTCCGTAAATCAATTAACACTCACGAAGATCAACTTTTGTCCCGAATAGTGTGAGTTTTTGTACAGTCATAGAGTAAGTATATCTAGTATAAGTACCATAGAGTAAGTAATATACTTACTCTATGGTACAGTGGTATAGAAACATGGTGGCAGTCGCGCAGACATCCCTTTTCAATGGAAGTCTTCACTGCCTACGAATTGCGGGTGTATTCTCCAAACGTCGCTGTAAATAACGCATGCTAAAATGCAGTAGTTTCTTCTTATTAGGGCCACTTGTTCTTTGGGGCAGTCGTTCATTCGGAACTGATCAGAAAGAACAAAACCCTATCGAATAATATCCCTGAGTTTTCTCCTCTTAGTTGGTACAGTATGCCCCTTAATTGGGCAAAGGATATACTCGAAAACGCTCCAAGGGAAATGCGGGGTCTCCATACTGACAAGGTGTACTGTTGCAGAAATACTTGACTTTGTCATGTTTTATTTCCTTTACTCATCCCGGAGTTGCAGTATCAGGGAGGAGTATTGTTTCCAGTCGTTGCTCATATAATGGATTCAAGAAGGAGGGAAGGGGAAACGACTGACGATAACGAAAAGTAAGCTAGTTTATAAATGGCATGGAAGCTAATGGGAACCGATTTTCTTCATTCTTCCTCTTCTTACTATACATACTTCCAATCTTTCGTGTGGGCACCTGTTCTTCTCTTCTGAAAATCACAAGTCATCGAGTATAAGATTCAGGTTTCATCGCGGCGGCAAACAATCTCAAACAAGTGTCCACTGTGTATGTACGTGTGGATATCTACTTGACTCCATTCCATCGCTGCTAAAAACTAAATTATCGTAGCTTTAATCGATTATTCTATGTCCTATGCTAATTCTCGAGTCGTCTGCTTCTCGTGTCATACAGATGACGTCATGCGTATAGGGGGCTCATTTTGATCACGGGAATGTCCTATCTTGTATTAGGAGTACCATGGCTGCCGCAATACATGAGTGGGTCGCGTAGTGGGGTGCAGAGGTCACGCTGTCATAAACGATGGTGTTTCTCGGTGTCGGGAGGGTTGGGGCCGTCGACAATGTATACAGAGTTTATGGCGTTTTTGTTTTCAGACCGTTAAGGCTTTCATTGCCTCGGTGCGCATGCTATTGAATAAAAAAATCCCGTTTCACCATTCTGCGCTTAAAAAATGTAGCAACACAGGGAAACGTTTGTTTGGTAAATTTCGTAATACATAATCGTATCGGAAAGTAAAAATCGAAAACTTCATTAGAATGGAGACATTTTCGCCGGAGTAAATACGCGGAAACGATGAGTGATACGGAAACCAACAGACGCATGCGTTGTGCAATGACCCTCCACTTCTGAATTCAGTTATTTCTCGAGAATGTCGGTCTTACAGATTTTTAAAAATTTTTTAATCGTGGTAACCGATAAATATATTATGCGTCTTCCATGACGGGTTTCCCGCCAGGAAGTGGCATTTTCCCTTCCGGGCCCTCAAATCTCAACTCATTGCCTCCCCATATACTCCCACCCTCTTCGTAGTAGGTGCATTTGAGAAATTCATTTGCATTTTGGCGGATTTATATTTGCATTCTAATTTAGTATCAACTCCTCTTAATGACGATTCAAAAGAATCAAAAAAGTACTGTCGAATTAACCTCTTACCTACTGCCTAGTAAACTGATTGTTACGTGTAAACTGCTTTAAAAATATAAATAAAGTGACAGTATTTCGTAGGAAAAATTATGGTAACAGTAATTTTGGGTCGTCCTTTTTTTGCGGAACAAGGAGTTCTTTTGTTGATTGTCTTCATAGTTATTTTAAGAAGGAGTTTCATCCTGAATTTTGAGAGTAGAATGCAGAAAATCCTTTGAAAGTACGTAGCCGTCTCTCTTATTCCCAGAATCACTTAAAGATTCCATCATCCAGGAAGGATACCGAGTTAGTATTTTCGTGAACATCTTCTCGTGCTTGCCTAAAAACTTTCGTGTTCCTTTTATCGAATTCGCCTCGTTTTGGGTATCCTCAACTTAACGAAATAATTCAAACGCATTTTCTCATTGTTTGTTTACCTTTAGTTTTTTTTAAGGTTTTCGGCATGGCGTCTTCCTTTCTCTCTCTTTAGACCTTGACTGTATTATAATTCCTGGCTACGTGCCTGCTCACAATCTTACCACGTTTTGTTTACCTCGTGGTATCGCCATCACTATGCTCTTTGTTCAGAATTTCATCTCAGGTCCAAAGAGTTGGTTATATATCTCCATTGTCGAAACATCGTTTTCAGCGAGCAGGAATCTCAAGTTATCTCTCGGAAGATGTTCCTAGAGTTGTTGGAACGTAATTCTGTTTGCCATACATCGCCTACTAAATAATAGTACAAATTATCTTAGACCATTTCATGTCCAATATGCTTCACCCTACTAATTTTTTTAGGTGAAATCACTTGAATATTACGACGACTATTCCGCCTGCTCATCTTCCGACGATAACGTGAGTAGTTCATACGTCGTCTCATCCTCAATAATCTCCTCCTTCGGAACGTGGCGTACTTCCTCGTGCCAAAACGTCGTCGTCGCCTGAATGAAGAGTAGCCGGTTACGAAGCGCCTCATCCTCAACTGTATCAAAATTTGATACAAATATAATTAAGCAAGTAAACTTGATCAAACGTCCTGGTTCACATTTTACTGGTGCTGTGAACTCCTTACCCTCTAACAAACGTTTTAACATACTAGTCACATGAAATTTGCAATCAAACTCTTCGAACAATATCGGAAAATTTGGATACAGTCCCTGAAATGCGAACTTACCCCCATCGGGGTAATAAACATAAGGCATTATGCTCTTCCCAATAAGTGACTCTATATAAGTATGTAGACTTCCCAACATTACTACTACCCCAAAGGTATTACTGCTTCTTCTTATGAGAAGAATCATTTATACTTTTGTTAAACCATAAACTACACTCCATAGCCCATCCAAAATATGTTCGATCTACTCTTCTAAAACTAACACTAGGTATTTGCTTAGACTTAAATTCGTCGTAATAACTTTTAAGATACTTATAAGTATTCTTATGTTCAACAACAAACGGATGCATGAAACTAAACTCGTCAATACTATTAACCCACTTATAAATGCGATATTTAAAATTTAACTTACTTGCAGAGATATAGGTCAATAAATGAACGTCTTCCTTGGAGATGTATTTTAAACAACTCTTTTCAGATCGACAAGTTTGTGAGTCGATATTAACAAGTGGAAATAAGGATTCACAATATTCACGCAAATCACACAGAAGCCAAGAACTCTTGAATTTCAAAAAACTGTGAAAATGCTTCTCTACACTCTCTGATGTAACACTACACTCGAGAGCTATCTACATCTACATACTACCCCGCAAGCCGCCTAAATAGGCGTGTGGAGGGGAGTGTTAGGACACCAGCCGTTTACATATAAAAAGGAACCGCTCTAATGAAATTACGCCTTGCATTTATTAATGTCCCTTATTGTTCGGAGGAAAAACGAATTCCCTATGCTATGCAGGAACTGATCAAGTCAAACAAGAAAGCTTCTTTTATATTCATAGTATATCTTTTTTTTTAATCCTACTGGAAATGACAAAATGTTTTTGGAAGAACGCTGAGCCATTATAAGACTGCCATCATTATCGATGGATCCGTGAGAGACTCGAGTGACATTCTTTCCAATTCTATGAGATTTTATGTCAGTTTTTGCGACTGTGAAAGAAGTTCCGACCTTCAGAGCTTAAACTCGTTTGGGGAGTCGTGCCTAATTAAAGAAATTAAATCAACAATGGCTATCCCGGAATGGTACACGCACTGTTTCCTCCAAAAGAGAATATACATGCTGATTCACGAATTATCCGAAATACTCCAGTGAGTGACAGGGAAGGCGATTCGAAGCATTTTTATTTCCATGAACATGCGGTTGGAAGTTCTTGGTTTTAGAACTATGGAAGGACAAATGTTTTGTCGCAATAATTTTGCATTTGCCTTGTAAATACAAAAGCGATGGCATGCACCAAATATTTATGAAGCAAAACTTGTCTTAAGTTGTACTTAATATTTTTATTTCATTTTCTTGCCGAAATATATGCTTATTGCTTCCAATTTTCAAGATGGTTACCGAAATTATAAATGATTTTCTTTAAAATATTAACTTTTTAATAGCTTTTATTCAGAGGAAGGGAAAAATTAAAGGGATTAAAAAATGTAGAAAATTACATTTTCTTTTTACTCCTGGCAAATTATTTTTTTATCTCATTTTTTGGTGGAGATATTGCGTATTAAGTAATACTATTGCATAAGCTCATTGATCGACCCGCCCTGACCCATGCACAGAACTGGAATTTATTTACCGGATAAGGCATTTTAACTCACTTGTTGAAGCTTACGTATCTCCTTTTGAATATTTCGAAAGATATACCACTAAACCACTAAAATCGGGACGTACTAGTAGGTCTTTTTGCGAGCTAAAGAAAGTAAACTATTCACCGGAAGCAAAGTCCTCAAGCGACGATTATCGCTAATGCATTGACTGTCGATCACATGTATTGACATTCATTATATGAAAAGCCTATTCAAATTATTTTTCCATCTAATTTTAATCAACCAATTGCATTAAGAACTCGACAGTGTGCTATCGACGTGATGAGAGTGCAAATGGGTAGAAGATTGATCATTTGCATAAGCATTTCGGTAGGCTCGGGAGAAACTTTCGCAAAGCCTCAAGAGTAAGTAAGTCCGAATATGAAGAGACGATTTACCTGCATGGTTTTTACGATGGCAATACTTCTGCTGCTGACTCTTGAGTACTTGTGAGGATCTCTTCAAAACCGTACCGCCAACCACTGCAACGGCTGGTTGTTGCATCATATTTGTAACAGTCCTGGGGCGCGACCACTGATCTTCATAAAGCCAGCACTCGCGTTATCGTTGTTTTTAAATTACGCAAATGAGAGCGAAAATGTTATTGTAATTCTTCACATTTTTCAGAGGCCTAAAATCAATAGTTTACTTTTATGGGGAGCATTCTTAGGACAGTAGATATGAGTATTGCCCTTTTAGAGCGGTTGAAGTTCTGGATAACGATTACGACAGCGCGAAAGAAGGAACTGTGATTCCTGCATTGGAAATTTTGATTCATAATATGGTTTTAGTCGTTGGAAAGTGGTATATGGTATTATTGAAGACTTAACTTTGAAGTCTAGTCACGTTGAGACAAGTTGAGTTTTTTGCGAGGAAACCTTAAATATTGTCAAATTTCTAAGTCGGCGATTCAGATATAGGTGAGTGACGATGGCAATTTTGTGGGAGAAGTAAGCGACCCTTGACATTGAAGAGCGAAAAAATCTGCTGTCACCGACCCTTGAAAAAAAAAGGTTTTCCTATTTTCTATGTCGTAGATGAATGAGGAGAGTAGATGGCGTCCTGACGTACGAAAGTGAAGTCTGTTTATTTTTGCGCGACAAATGATCTACCTAACCTTGGCCATCGCCCGCAGTTTGTCCTTGCGTTTCAAGAATAAGGCAATGGCATTTGGAAATTTCTATTTTTTTTTCCTTTTTGCATGTTTCTAATTCGAATTGAAATACAAATTCTAATATGCGAAAATTCAAACAAATTTTAAAACCGATGTCCCACGGTAAATGTTTTCGTAAATTAATTCATGAAAAGTCTCAGAATCGTACTGCACTTGCCAGTGACGTATCCAGGATTTTGGTTGGGTGGAGGCTTAATCTTAAGCCTGGGGGGGTCCTCTCTTGGTACGATTTCATTCGTTATTGCAGTGTATTTATGGCTACTTTTTTTTATAGAAAACAGCTTTGTTCTTACCTTTTCCCCTCTCAAACACTTGTATTTTTCATCCAAAATAATACATGACAAAACTAAACTAACAATATAATTTGAAATTTCAGAGGGGGCTGAAGCCCCTCAAGCCCCCCCCCCCCCCTGGCTACGTGCGTGGCACTTGCACGCTTTGTTAATTGTCTTTGAATTTCTGTAAATTAGGTAACTCTGTAAATTCTTGACGAAACACGACCAATGGTAGGTTTATCTGCGCACATGTGCTTCGAAAATTCCCTTTCTACAGACTACATCCACTACTTGAGAAGAAAACGCCATAGAAGTACGCAATCTTTACCAATAGTTGAAATAAGGTAAAATAGTTAGTATAATACAGATTGTATATTCTAGCGAATTTTTGATATTATTTCTTTGTATGGCAAAAGCAGAATCATATCGTGAAAAAATCTATTGGTAAATCACCTGTTGTAATTTGATTAACAAATCAAGCATTATTATTTAGAAACCTGCTGCGTTCCCATTTATATGTGCATTATCGTTAGCCATAATATCTTAGTTCATGCAGTTCATTTAGTTGATATTGAAGGCTTTAATAATTTACTTGTAATTTCTATACTTTTTGTTAGATTTTTTATTATGAATACTCGAGTTAAGGCTTTTATTACAATCGAACTTATAGGTATATTGCAAAACGAATCACACCAATATTTTTCTCGTTTAATTCTACGTTACAACATATGTAAGACTTTTTTTTAAGTTCAATAATATATTTTGTAAGATTATAGTTAAAAAATGTTCAAAGCAGGCTCAGTTAGCAATCAATACATAAAATAACAATGCTGCGAAGGCTCGCTAATCGTACGGTCCAGCGCGCACTAAACACTGTAATAATATTACCCTATATTAAATCGGTATCACACTGCACGTTTGCTGTGGATATTGTTTCTGACAGCCATGATTGACAGCTCTAAGACAACTTACAAGTTTTCTGTTGCACGCTTTTCCTGGGCTGAGAAAAAGTTACTTTAGAAAAACGATTAGAACTTTTATTTGAGTGATTAAAAAACTTTAGAACTTGAGAATTACATCAAACATGTTTTATTATAAGGTACAAAAATGTAATAACCATCACACCAACACTATTTTTAGCTATACGCTATTTAAGAGAAAATATCATTGAGAAGAAGCCAAAAACCAGGACATTTTTTATCATAACCTTACAAAAAATATTATTTAACTTAAAATAATCGTTTTATGTAGCGTAACAAAGAATTAAACGGAAAAAATACTGGTGTAACTCGTTTTAAAATAGACCTATTGGTTCGTTTGTAATAAACCTAACTTGAGTATCAATAATAAAAAAATCGACTGTAGGCTTTTTTCAAAAAAATAAATAAACAATAAATAAACCTGAAGATGGTCACGCTGCCTGGGTGGCGGAGTTGAACTACGAGAAGTGACGTAATTTTCCACATTTTATGACGTATTCTCACTTAAGTAAGATTAAAAATAACCCCCCTGAGCGTCAAAGTCATGAATTTTTCCTGCTCGTGTGACATCGAGGCATGGACGTTCATGAAACTTGTTCCATGATTATGGATTTCAAGAATAAATAATGAAATTCTCCCTCTCTTTCGTTTGCATGTTCCTCCTCGTCCCTTACGCAGTAACTGTCTGCTTCACATTCCCCGATTCCGTCTTTCCATCTCCCAACGCTATCTTTTCCACCGAATCCCATCCTTGTTTAACTCCTTGGCCTCGAAATACCCTTCCTTGGACCTCATCTCCTCTGCCACCGCTTTCAAATCCTCCCTGAAACGCCACTTGAAACATTCACCCCTCTCCAATCCCCAAGTCCCTTTCTTATACTAGCATCATTACTGTTTTATTTTATGTTTACTATTGTTAGAAACTTTTATTTATTTGTTGATTATGTCAGCCAATTGCTTTGTGCCGTTTTTGGTGGTGAAATAAATAAATTTACGAAAACAATTACCGTGGTACAAGGGCATGTCTTCTACATTCCCCTGGGCTATGGTACCGTATGGTTCCATCTTTTCCCATTTTCAATCTGTGTGTTGGAGAAAACGAGAGCTTTTGAGGACGCCGCTTGCTCGAGGACCTGTGAATGGCCGACACATCCCCCGCCGCCGCCGCTGGCGTTGGGACCTTCCCGGCCCCTTCACTCCTCCCCCATCTCAACCCCATAACTCCCCCCCTCCCCTCCCCGGAGGTGCAGACCGTCGAAGGACCACTTGACCCATTCACGGAGCCGGCAACATCAATTAATTAGTGCAGATGCGAGAGGCGTTTTGTTTTGCGTGTGACTGAATCCTTCCCTCACTCTCTGCCTCATAACCACCGCAGCGCGCCTCCTTTTCAAGAGACAGAGTCTATTTCTGGTGCTCCGGAAATCCCTCTTTTCCCTCCCACTTTCCTCCCTCTCCCTCAACCCTGTACACTCCCCTCCCCTTCCCACTTTCTTCTCACCCTCCCCTTGACAGTATTTTTGGGGCGCCAATGTTTTCATTGCGATAAATATCGCATGATCTTGACATCGGCCGTTTGTCTTTTTCACAGTCCTCTCGAGTCCCTTCAGGAACACGTTACACCCTCTCTGTTGTCGTTTAGCAAGAAGGGGTCCTTCCGTAAATATGTGATTTACGTCATTATATCCATATTTGCGTTATTTTTGTTAAACTTTCTACATTTAGATGACAACACGGGTCTTATGGAGAACAGTGGTGTCACACTTATCCGCCTTGTACTCACCTCTAGGCCACATCATTAACTATTTACAACACTGCGCTAAAGTTAAGCATGTTACTTCAGGGAATAGTATAGTGAAAGAATAGGGAATTAAGTAAGGAATAATATTACTAAAGAATTCAACAGTGTAGAACCTGAGACGGTGTCTTACATTATAGTGGTGGCATACCAAGCGATACTTCAACTAAACTCTGCGATAATCTGTTATTTTCGCACGCTATAACGACCATGACGTTTCGAGAACTAACCCACTGCTCTGTAACTCACCTCTACCCTTCTCCCTCGTGTTAAACATTTCATTCCCATAAATCTATCCTTCGTCCCGCGCCATCCATACATTCTCCAACTTGTCGTTCTCAACTTGCAACTCTGGTCGTCATCATCTGCCATTTTTCAATTCTCCCCTCCAAAGATCCATCATCGCCTCATGTCTCGTCTTAAACAATCAACGCTTCTCTGAGGCATTTTCCGCCAGGCGTCACTCCATCATCTTCTGCCATGGGGGTCAATGTCACTGGTTTGAAGCTCAAATTTTCCGTGGATTCCGATGCAGGATGCCTAGCATATTCCGTCACTCTTCCCCTTTTATTATTCTTGGCCAAATAAATAATGATAAAGAAATTAAAAGAATAAAATGACCAGAAAAGATTAGACGCATTCAAAACCCGGTGTTGGAGGAGGGTGCTGAGGATCTAATGGACGGATAAAATAAGAAATGAAGAACTTTTTTTGAAGATTTTCGCAGCTAATGTTTATGGTATTCAGGTTTTTGGTTCTGCGATTAATTATTTAATATTTTAAGGTCACGCCATTGACATCGAGACGGCAAGAGTACTACACAAAGAAAGCAGTTACTTTCCACGGCTCATAAGGGAGGCGATTGAAATAGAAAAAAGACCAAATAACATCAATAGAGAGGATAGTTATAAACTCCCTTATACCTGGAAGAGATTTATTCGAAATTAAGTTTTTTACTTCTCAAAATCATCAACTGCTGGAATTGTTTATTTACTTTTTGAAAAAGACCATTGCTGTTCTAAAAATCCCGACGAAGCCTGCAGCATAGCACGGCGAAACTGTCGTATAATATTAAATAATTAATCGCAGAACCAAAAACCTGAATACCAAGAAATGAAGAAGTTTACAGCAGACAGACAGACAGGAAAGGACCATATGGAACACTATATAGAAAGGAATAAACGAATGGATTGAGTACACTCTGAGACACAATGGGTTTGTGAAGAATATAATTGAGGGAAAAATAGAGGAAAAAGTCCCAAGAGGAAGGCCAAGAGATGAATAAATTGACCAAATAAAGAATAAGGTACATAAGAAGAATGACAGTAAGTAATGGAACTAGCATTAGATAGGGAAGGATGGAGGGCTGGCAGTCAACCAATCTTAAGAACGACCAATGATGATGGTGATGAGGCCAAAGAAATGCACGAGCGAACGGAAAACCACGAAATTTGACATTTTGTCTACGTATTCTCTGCAAGGCATCTCAAGGGTGTCTGGATTCCACCCCAGGCATGGACCAACCGTCAAACACTGTCACATCTCGAATACGCAGCGAGCATTTGCGATTCTGCACAGAAAGACTTAATCCACTAAGTGAATACAATACATACGAAAGTCGCACACTTCGTTAAAAACTGCTATAAGCTGCTACAGAAAGTGTCACATAACTGATGGAGGGATTAGGTTGAGAGCCATTAAAGACAGAAGCTAAACGAGGCTTAGATTACTTGAAAAGTTCCGATCGGGCGAGTTTGCGTTCGACACGGGGGATATTATTTTGACTCCGTGCTATATCTCTAGAACTGATAGAAGCGACAAAATAATGGAGATAGGTACACTGCCAACGTGAGAGGTACAAAAATTCATTATTTCCTCGCACCATTAGTGATTATAACAAAAATAGCGTGGCACTTATTTAAGACATCGTTAACACACAAATCACCTCAGTTCTCTTCCCCCTCTTTTTCCCTATCTCTTTCCATGGCTGGTGTCCTAACACCCCCTGCCACACTCCTCTCCTGCGGCTCACGGGACAGTACGGAGTTTTTAATATGTACATTCTTTACGTCTTCGGAGAAGTGACTCACCTCAAATTTTTCTCAGGAAGTCAAGGCTATTCTTTTATGTACGATTTGATGGCTTTATTCTTTTTATAGCTTCAACACATTGATAGTCTTATCGACATACTTTTCCGCAAGGTTTTCCCTATACTACGTGTGACCTTCCCCCAAATTTTAGGCATTTGATGGAACATTTTTATCACCTACTGCGATATTTTTCTTATATCTCATTTCTATAGCCGGCTGGCTGGTAATTTTCCACGTTCTTTTGTTGTTTACATTTCAGATTGCTAAAAATAAAAACAAGTAACGTAGCATTGGATGGAGCGTGTTAATCTAAGACGAATCCTTCTTGGAAATTTTCTTGGGGGTGCGATAGTTTTTCTGAAAATACGCGTTGAAAATGGGAAAAAGCGAATTATACAGAGAGCGGATGGAGAGTTAATGTGGCAGCCGTGACGGAGGTGCCAACGTTTAAGTGTTTGCTCGGAAGGGAGTTAGCGGGACGGCCTGCGATCTTGTGCCAGCTTCGTTATTGCTAAGTTGGCAATGGCTTTGCAGTTGCCACGTTAGCTCTCCAGCCGCTCGCTGTTTGATTCCTTTTTCCAATTTTCATAGCTTATTTGCAGAACTGTCTAAGGGAAATAATGTTAGATTGTCACGCTTTGTTCAACGATTTAGATGTATTACTTGCTTATTTTTTAACACTCCCTGGAAATTAGCAATAGGTTAAATACGAGTAATACATTTCATCGATCGTTATTTATGCTGCTCTTAGTCTAGCTCTCTCTTGAACTTGCCTCGTATGTGATTTGATCAAAATGGAGGACGGTTATACCTCGTGTATAACCAGATAATGAGTCTAATATTCTCGTTATTTCTTTATCTCTCCTGCGCTGAGCCGTTGCTCAGTTAGTCCACTCCACTTAACTTTAAAAAAAGGTAGACGCCGAGAGAACACTAGGCTCTGTACAATTTTCTTTCAAATACGTCGCACCGAATCATTAAAATCGTGGGCATCCTAACATGCAAGGATTTCTGCGCTTGTCGTTCGTCTCGTTAATGAAAGGAGCGCACAAAGCTCCGACGTCGTATAAGGAAAAAAATCGTAATTTTGAGAAATGTGCTTTTTGGGTATAACTCGAAAGCATTGGGAAAAAATTAGGGAGTATATTTTAAAAACTTTTTCAAGGTTCAGTTTTT
Source organism: Pyrrhosoma nymphula (assembly GCA_963573305.1). Lineage (NCBI taxonomy): Eukaryota > Metazoa > Arthropoda > Insecta > Odonata > Coenagrionidae > Pyrrhosoma > Pyrrhosoma nymphula. The sequence goes on along the minus strand of OY754335.1, from coordinate 31,057,120 downwards.
TTATTTGTCATGGAACAGGATATCCGTAGCAATGCGTACCGTAACTATTTCATTAATAATGCTAGTTATACTCGATCATGTAATCTCACCTCATTGTTTCACAAATTTATTATGGCCTTGGATATTTATTACCATGGATGGATATTAGATTTATACTTGATAGTTAAACTCGTATGCTATTGCTTTGTGTGCAACATCCTCCAGGACATGAACAAATTTTCGACAACTGCCAACAGTTCGTGCGTTTCCCTCGTCGAGTGAGGATGTCTACACGCTCGCTGGGAGCTCAAGGATATGCATTGTTAACGTTACGCCAGTGTGTTATTGTATTGAAAGCTGAGGATTCTGTCTTATACTTATGTTTAAAAAGTTTAAAATTCATGCTATTTTCTTCATCGATCCAAGTAAGATTATGACATGGTCGTAACTTCAATGTACATTAATACACCTGCGTGAAGATGAGTATATAGTCTGAGTGTCGCAAGTCTACCCGCAATACTATTTTTATTAGTTGCAACGGTTGAAAAAAAACGTTCCACGGAAGTGGCCTCAGTACTCATCTTAACAAAGAAGATATTCAAGAATTTGAGGACAGTAAGCAAGTGTGGAGATGTGCGGACTGTCAAAGCTTACGACGTATGAGTGAAATACGACGGTGAATACTCACCCCCTTCCACACACCCCAGAGGTGGCCTGCAGGGTATTTTTTAGATGTAGAGGAGCTTTCATACTCCAACGAGTTTTGAAACTGAGAAAAGTGCAAGTGAATCTATATCGCCAAGCGATCTGTATTCTAGAAATGATAAAAATTATGCGAATTTCACAAATGTTGGTTTATTCACGACCCGGGTTTCAACACATTATGTCATCTTCAGGTGTTGATGTGTCATAATGTGTTGAAACCCGGGTCGTGAATAAACCAACTTTTGTGAAATTCGAATAATTTTTATCATTCCTGACATGGAAAAATTTCACGTGATACACCCTGAAACCGCAAATTTTATTGATCTGTATTCTGTTGTTCAAGAGTTTAAAAGTAGTCTCAAAACTACAGGAAGGAACTTAGTTGATTCCATAGATACATTATATGAGAGGTAGGATGACATCATGAAGACAATTCAGGAGCTGGGAAAAAGGCTGGAGGAGTGCATGGGGCAAATATCTAGAATGGAGTTTGAAATTGTAACTCTAAAAAAATTTCCGAAATTAGTAATCATAGTGATGACTTAGAGCATTTTTAGTAAGAATTTCACTGTCTAATGATGTGAAAATTCTTGGTATTCCATACATCGACAATGGGAATTTGTCTATGATTATTAGCAAAATTGGTAGTGAATTAGGAGTGTATATTACAAAGGAATATGTCGATTATGTTTACCGATCCAAGCCCAAGTTACATGGATCTCCGGGGTGCATGCATGTGAGATTCCTCAGTCAGTGCAGTAAGGAGAACTTACTGAGGAGTAGGAGATTCAAGACGAACTTCTCGACACGACATCTGACCCTGGACTCCGTTCCGCCCTCAGACGAGCCATCCTGCATCAACGAGGCGCTCTGTCTTGGCAGGAGGAAGTTTCAATGCAGGGAGGGAGGCGAAGAAGACTAAGAAATATGGTTAACTGTGGGTTCGTAGTGGAAAAATTCTCATGAGAAAGGCAGAGAAAGAGCAGGTTATTGCCCTTACTTCACTGGATTAACTAAATTACCTTTAAATCTTAAATTTTATGCAGAGTTTATCTAAAAATACGTTCATCCAAATGAGGGAATTATTATTGTTCAACAAAACATACGTAAATTACGTTGTAATTTTTCATTTATTCTACCACAAGTGAGTAGGTAGCATTAATCCAAAACCTCCTTTTATAATATTAACTGAAAATAGGATAAATGAAAATTAAATAAAATTCTATAGCATTCCAGGATATAATTGCTGTGCTAGCTGGAACGATATCGGTCGTGGAAAAGGTGTTATTGCTTTTATAAAAGAAAATCTGTAGTATGAATAGCCATAACCCAATTAATACTCTCTCGTGATTCTTTTAATGTTGAGAGTAAAAACTAATATTGTTAATTGCACCGTTTTAAGTGTTTATAGGCACCAAAATGCTCATATTGATAAGTTTTTCAATGATATTGAGCCTAAATTTCGAAAAGTATCTGGTAATCATGTTGTTGTGGGTAATATGAATGGCAATATTTTGATTTCAAGCAATGAATCTGATCACTACATTACTACTATATTACACTAGTACATTATCATCTTATGGTTCTTATCATCAAAGCTTACACCAGAGTGACTAAGAACTCATCATCATGACTATTTAGTATTTTTCTAAGAGTTTGTGATTCATATAAATTGGATTTTAATGTTGATGTTCTGCCCTTCGACATGACTGATCATTCAGTGACTTGATTAGTAACAACGGATAGCGAATCTATTCCATGGAGGTTAAAGGAAGATCAGTGCTTACCAGATTTAAAAATGAACTATGATTGTTTTGAGGAATTAGTTTAAAAAATTGATTAGACCAGCGCCTAAAATGAAGTAGATGTGAAAAAGGTCGTACACTTAATGGTCAATTTATTAAGAAATCATAGTGCAGCACCATAAGCAATAGTAAGAAAATCAAATAGAAGCCGTAGATAACTGTTACGTTAGTACATGAAATTGAAGGAAAGAAAAAATTGTTGAAGAAGGTTCACCGGCTCCCAAAAAATGACAGTTCAAGAAACGTTTATGTAAAATATAGAAATAGCCTGAAATCTCAATTAAAGCATGTCTCAAAATCCTTTTTCATGAAAGGGATTGACAAATTAAATGGTAATTCGAAAAGGCAATGGACTCTGCTACAGAGCTTACTGGGGAAAGAAACATAGGCATGGTCAGGCATGTCATTGAGTTAAATATTGAGGGGAAGATAATTAAGGGTCCAAATTCCTTATGTAGTAACTTAAATAGATACCTGCTTCATGAGCGTTTTTGAACCGGCAAAAGCAAATCGTGTAAAACATAGCCAAATGTTAGAAAATCCCTGTGTAAAGAGAACTGTGCTAGAGAGTATGTACTTATATGCGTCGCAACCGGTGTTGCCGAAAGAAATAATTAGTTTAGTTAATTCACTACCAACTGAAAGGATTATTAGAAGTATGTATAAACAATTGAACGTTCTACGGCCGTTAAATTAATGAAAGAAAATGAATTCCCCAAGGCCGTACTCTTTAATGGGCGAATAACGGGGAGGGAGAGGAGGGATGAATAGGAAGTTGATAGGTTAGTTAACCAGACCGGACAAAAAAGCAAAGATAACAAAAATTAAGACAAGCACTCACTCACGCACTCTACTCACGGGTTTGCTGTAAAAGCAAATTACCGCAAGGGCTCAATCACTCACACAATCAGGTTTGCGAAGAATTAACTTACGCCAGTGACCCACTCACACAAATAAATCTCACACTCACACAGTAATCCCTCCTCTCCCTCCCCGTTATTCGCCCATTAAAGAGTACGGCCTTGGGGAATTCATTTTCTTTCATTAGAAGTATGGCTTAAAAAATATATATCTGACCCTTTATTCGTACCCTTTATTTGTAAATCTGAGATTGCTTCCGTTACAGTACTTGTACTTGTTAAAGGTAATGATATTATTTTATATTCTGAGTGGTAATATACCAACTATCTGGCAGCACATTTAAGCTTAATTTGAGAAGGCGAAATGTTCCATTAATTAGGTCCAATCTAGCCATTTTTAAGCGATCCTTTGTTTACATTGGCCCAAAGGTTTATAACATGTTGCCCGAAAAAATAAAAACTATGAAACGTAAAAATTCCTACAGTTGGCCAAGTCTTGGATGTTGGCTGAGGGAGATATTATTAGAATTTTTGAAAATATGATAAATTATCATCATATATATTATTACAGGAAGGTCTTTTTCTGTCATTCCGTATATGCTCCGTTAATACTGCACCTACAGTGATAAATGAGGTATCATTTTAAACGTTGAATCACCGGCTTCTGACGAAAAATACAATCTCAATCTCAAATTTCACTATTTACCCAGAAATTTTACTTGAAAGTTTCGATTTTTCCATGTCGATTCCATCGTGACCAAATTTTCGATAAGACATTTGTATGTAGCATTTTCTAGAGTTCGCACTCTCCGTGATATTTATGTTTGTGTTAAAGAAACTCGTAACCAAAAAGTTACAGATGACAACATTGTTACTTCTAATATTGTCTCTAAAGAAGTTTTGTAAATTGCGTGCCATTATTCAGTAACAGACGTCATGATTGTTCCTACTGGTACCAAACTCTCTCGCCTGTATTGCATTCATATGTTTTGTATATTTTTGCAAGAAAACAAGTATAAAGAAAGTACTTTATGATACACCTTCTTCTCTATTTAAAACCCAATTTCACCGTTTCCTTAACATACTTATTCTCTGATAGCGTGAAAGTGCGATTCGCACGGGTTACCGAGTTTTTTATTTATTGAGATTTTAAAAAGGTAATAGCATTATCATAAATGTATTATTAATTTGTTTTTTTCTGTTATTATGACGCGATCTTCGCGTCTAAAATGTAAGAATGGGAATTTCGTATGCATACGCAATTATTTATAAGTACACGTCATTACTCACCGCATTCATTCTTCTATAATCGCAATAAAAGACCTTCACTTAAAGAGGCATTTTCAGCGTATGGCGTGAAGAAGCTAGTCAAGGTAAAGACTCAAACATGTGTATTGAGCTAATTAATGAGAAGTTTAGTCATTATGAAACAAAAGGTTTTTCGTATTTAATATTACCATATTTACTTCTTGCTTGTTACGAAAGCGTAAACTTTAAAATTAAATTCTTACATGGTCTCTATTATGACAAGGGAAACATCTCGCTCAAACTACCTCGAGTCTTTTCTTTGACTTGTAATTTATCACTTGTAATTTATCTTGTGTGTTCCAATATCAGTCTTCCCCGGTAATACTTACTTCCCGTTGAATACTCCTTTAATTAGAGGTTGGGGTTGGGGTAATTGGGGGTTGAGGGTTGAGGTTGGGGTAATTGAGGTTAGATGGAAGATGGGACTTTCTAGTCCCAATCTCGCCCAATAAAGACGTTTTATTATTATTATTAATTACAGCAAGTATTTGTTTTCATGAAGTGGTTGTGTCACAAAATGCGTCCAGTAAGTTTGTTGCGTCTACTTCTCATAGTTTTCATTAAGCATCTTTTCTCCCTTACTCTTCATAAGAATTTCTCATTGCTCATTCTCTCCATTCCCTTGATTTTCATTGTTCTACCATAATACCACATGTCCTATTCCTCCAGTCTCCATCTTTCCCTCCTGTTGTTGTCTAGGTTTCACAGCCGTATAAGAGAATGCTCTAAATGCATGTTTCAATGAAGTTCTCTCATGCTTCCAAGCTGGTGCATCTATCTTTTAGCAGACGCATATTCGGATATAATGCCTTCTTTGGTTGGGATCGTCTGCTCTCAATATTATTTTGGATTATTGCAATTTTCAAATGTTTTTCTTTAAATTGACACCATATGTACCGATCGAATCGATTTGAACCTTACAACGGTCGGCTGTTATAACAAGATTAGCCGCAATGAACCTGAGAGGACGGTCTACTCTGATTTCTTTGATTCTCCTAACTCAGAAATTAATGAGAAAAGGTTCACTCAACCATTAATTTTGCAAGCTTTTTCCGTCACTTTTGCTCCATAATTCACAGATTTTTTGCCATCCAAGTTTGACGGTTACTCATGTCTTTTCCATTATTTCCGCAAACCATATGCATAATTTACGTAAATTATTCCACTATTCTATTGTTTCGACCCCCATTTGCATTCCTTTAAATCTATCCACTTTTCTTTCTCGTATTCGTCGCATGTTATTGCTTAATCTCTCTCTTCCTTGGCTGTCATAATCTTTTTCCTCGTCTCTCTACGTGATTCTATATCGCGTCTTGGCAACCGTATTGTTTATGGTGTCTGCAGCTGTTGCCCTGTATCACTTGTATCTTCCTCCTCAACTGATTATTTTTATTTCAGCCCGAAGAATTTTCTTATCTTATTTTACCCTTAGACGCTCAAGATATCTATATATCGCCTTCCTCAGTTTGCCGTTAAATACCCATGGGGCCGATATATCGTCTCATGATACAACTTGTTTTGTTGAATCATTGATTTATCAAAATTTTAATACAGTTTTTTCTTGAAGCTAGTCGCTTTGATTAACAGTATTTTCTTATGAGAACCTAATTAAAAAATGCAGCATAGGTACTAGGTTGAGCAATGGGATAAAACAAATATTAAAATTAAAATTTGAAATTTTCGAAAATTAGATGAGAGCTTAATGATTGTGAAAAAGGTTATTGCGATGCAAGGGCACGGTAAAAAAAATGGTGGTAAAAACAATGCCCCTCGTAATATATGGAAAACGGATATTATGCGGTGAATCTTGCGCTTATATAAATTCTAATTGACTCCGTTGAATACGTGCTCAGTTTGAAACGTTATGGTGGCAAGGAATAAATGTGTCCGTACAGAAATTTAGATCGGTATCGGATGCCTACTTAAAAATTAAGCGTACTAAATCTCTAAGAGGTCGGAATTGATATTCCAGTCTGAGGGTGGAAACATTTCAGCGACCTTTGTTTTGGCTCTATTTTAGGTGTGTCAAATTCAAAATGGACTAAAAAGAATGCATAAACTGTGCTTAACTGAGTACTCGCCTAGTTATTTTTGTCACTGGTTCTTAATTTATTCCGACCCGTCCATACTCACTGAGTCAATCACGAGGATGGCAGTTCACCGTGGACTACTGAGCAGGCACTAACGCTGCATTATGATGATTTTTTTCTCGTTTACCTCTTATGGTCCTATTGAGAAGAATTACGTTTGCCAAAGGAGCTTAAATAAATTTGGAAAAGCTGAGTAGTATTTGGAGGAAAGTGAACTTAGTAGGGGATTTGTTTGGAGAATCCCATTAGCGGAAAGGTAATCACGGGTAAAGACCCTGTTAGAGATACTGAGAAAAGGCAGTTGAATATTCTAATATGGAGAAGTTAGTTCAATGGTGCGGAAACCTGGTCGCTGAGGAAAGAGAATGAAAGTAGACTGGAAATGTTTGAGATTTGAATATGGAGGAGAATTGAGAAAATACCTACGGTGGGCGAAAAAGATGACAAACGAAGAAGTGCTCGAAATAGTGGATAAGGAGTGGAGGCTGATGGAGGAAATTAGGAGAAAGATGAGTAGATGGTATGGTTATAGAAGTCCTTTCTCATAAACATGCTGGAGCTTGTTTTTCCGGAACAGCTGCGTTCGTCAATTTCCATGACTTGCTCATAGTTTCCTGTCATTTCATACTTTCATGTCCTTTCTCATACTTTGCTCAATACTTTTCGTTAGTACCGGTTTAGGTGATCTTAATCCATATATGTAAACTTCAGACGCATAAGCATTAGTGTTGGGTGTTCTACGATTGTTGGTAGGTCCCAGAACGATTTCAGGCTAGTTCTCCTCCTAGAATCTCCTCCTCCTAATCTAGAGTCCATTCTGCCAATACTGCCCGAGTCCCAAAACATGCTCAATTTAATTAATTTCCTTAAAATCTCTTCTTATCTACTATTCTCTTTCTCTAAGGGATCCGTTATGGCCCAGTGGTAGCGTGTTCGACTCTCAATCCTAAGGATCCTAGCTTCGAGACCAAATGGCGATGGAAATATATTAACAATAGAAGAAATCTTATTTTCCAAGAACGAGGCAACGAGAGTATCTCGAATGCTACCCAAACTACCCGGACCCACTGCTGAGAGATAGCAGTCTCAGCGGGGTTATATTCTGACGACGTCAATAACATTTTAAGAAGCCTGATATACTACCTATCATACGTAGATTAGATCATAAAATTAGGGAAACAGACTGCAGAACGGACAGGTTTAAAATGCAATTTTTCCCGCAAAGAGACCATATTAGTTGCTAATGAGACTTTTTAACTAGGTTTTTTGATAAGTAGGGTAGCTAATATGTTGATTTTCTCCCCAATGCCTGTTTCTTAATCTTCTACGCATTACTAACAGAACTTATTGTATTTTCCCCGTATAATTCTTGTGTTTCTGTGCATTTATGTAGTTGCGAAATACATTTTTTTTAAATTTTCTTACATTGGTAGCGTACCCATAGTGAAGTGCATGTTGGTGAAATTTAACCAACTGACTAGTATTTTCAGGTTATTGCTAATGCCGCAATAATCGCAGCTTCGTTAACTTTATCAGGGCACACTTCAGTACATGTTGGTGACAACTCACCCCCTGCCACACACCCTTGAGGAGACTTGCAGGGTATTATGTATATCAAGATCACTCTTTCGGTTCTAGAAGTCTCGATTCTTCTTCCCTTCCCCCACTCTTATATTCCGATACATCCCTACCCTACCCCTTTTAAAACTCACCCCCCCCCCCCCTTTACACCGAAACCCCGTCTTCCCCTTTTCACTCTCTCTCTCTCTTTTCCCCCCTTCACCCCCTCCCCCCGATTCCTTTTCACCCCTACACTCACCCCCTTCAAACCAACACCGTACAACACTCCCCTCTTATTTCAAAGCTCCCTTCCCCCCCCCCCCTTCTAGATGTATGCCACTTCGGTTGGTTCCAGTCCACGCGAGACCGTCCTGGGAGGCGGTTTGCGCTCCTCAAAATCATATCCTTCATCTCATCAAGCTTCGTCCCCGTCTTCCCTAACTCCTAAGTCTCCCTCTCTCTCTCACCTTTAAATTCATTCTCTCCTCCTTCCCGTGCCAAAGAGTATTCCCCTTTTACTATCATCATCCCTCTCCTTCATTCTCTACTCGGTCGTTCCGTCGGGTGTTTTCAAAATCGCTCGTGTGCGGTGATCGTGTTGTGTGTGAGATACGTAAACGTGTTTTTGGCGCGCGAAGACGAGAGAAAGGGAGACGCGGGACTTATTTTGGTTCCGTGTACCTCCTCTCTCTCTCGTTTCTTCCTTCCGGGATGAGAACTTGAGGACAGGAGTACCTAAAGACGGAGGAGGATTACATGTATATACTAAGAAAAAAGGGGGAAGTGGCAGTCATTTCGGTAATGTCGCGTTGGATTTACTCGCCTCTTGCTGGTCGTGTGACTGTGCTTGCTTACTCTTCATCTTCATCCTGCTTGTCTCTCTTCTTGTGTGCTCTGTGTCCTGTCCACGCAACATGGTCTTCTTCCCGACCGTCCTTCCCCGTGTGTTATATTATTATTGGGCCTTCGCTCGCTTCTCTGCGAAAATGCGTGTTCTTCTTTGTGTGCGCATGCGCGTGCTGTTGCCTGGACGACTGCCCATCCCACTGTCCGTCTAATGCGTTCCCTGCCTGCCTGCTTGCTTCTGCGGACGACGCGGTCGAAATATAACGCCCGCGTGCTGCTCCTGTATCTTACGTGCCGATTTCGAGTGCTGCTTTTAAAAACCACTCATCTGGGCGTGTTTTGTTGGGTTATCTAGCTAGAGACCGACGCTAGTTTTTTTTTAAATTTGAAAGGTAAAAGTACTCGTACATCACCACATTTCTATTCAAATTAGGGTTTTTAATTTGGGAAACTCTCTTAGATATAGAAAAGCGGATTAGTATTTATGGTACTATGGAAACGATAGGTATATTGATTGATATTTCTTCTGATGTTGCCACATTTATGCGTAATCAAAACATGGTTATGTAGCCGAAGTTGATGAAGTCTGGAATGTGACAATTTGGGTAATGGACTTGACATAACCCGATATTCGATTAAATTGCTCGAGGTATCATATAGGCATCGAGCAATGTTTCTCCCGCTTTTGTCACATGTTTGCCGCAATCATAACAGGGTCATCGCTCGATACTAGATCTTCGTGCTCGATGCTATAAAAGATGAAAAATTCGCATGAATGACACCCAGAATGAGATGACACTAAGTTGCTACTTGGAAATGCCCGCATCTAGAAGGTTTCAAATTCGACGTGACGTATATATGCGGCATGTCCATCACCGGGTATCATCTCACGACGTGTATGTAAGCCATATTTACCCAGATGAGAGGTTAAAGAAATTTTTGGGGAAGCACGGGCGTGCGTGCATGTTGTGGGTGTGTTGCCTGGGAGACGGGAATTGTTGAAGTGTCCACAGTGAGTATTGTCGGGAATTTTTAAATGAATTTTTCAGGGGGAGGTTGTGCTTTTGCATGGCTATGCGCTGTCGGATATCTTTCTCCGGAGAATGCGTGCTTTGGCGTGTGTTTGTTTCTGTGTGTTTGTGTATGAGCCTGACCTCGCGTGCTCGTTGGCGGGTTCTCCCTCCCGGGACTACGCCCATGATATTTTTTCATCTAATTCCTCTATATTTTTTCATTCTTCGTTCCGTTTGTGGTTGTGAGTCGTAGGTGGGTGTTTTTTTTAGTTGGTAACCGTGGGGTGATTCTGAGGTGGCGCAGACGGGGCCCAACATGGAAACAAACTGGTCAAATACCCCTTACTTTTCGAGTTTTTTCATCTTGGGAGAGGTAAATGCTCAAAAACTGCGACATGTGAACGGAGAAGGTGACACAGCTGATGTAAGGATTAGGGTGGAGACTATACGCTAGGCTTAGACTACGTGAAAAATTTAATACCGGGCGAGTCTAAGGATGGCGCGGGGGATGTTATTTCAACCCAACGCGAATACCTCTAGAACTCATTAAAGCGATAAGAGATATACTTCCGAACTGATACGGGGTACCCACTCGTAGGTACAAAAATTCATTCTTCCCACGTTCCATCAGAGACTACGCAAAAAAATAGAACCTGACACTCGGACACTCCGTCAACACGAAATTCACTTTATTCTCTCCCCTTCCTATTCCTCTTCCTCAAGGCGCTCCGAGGCCTTCCGGCTTGCTACGCCGCGGAGCCCGGGGAAATTTATCTTGTCTTCCGATCATGTTATCTTCACTATGGGACTATAGGGAGGAAAGAATTTTTGATCTTTGTAAATATAAACTAAATAGTTTTTATCGTTGTAAATACCGATCAATAATAATCGGCCACGTAGGTCAATAATTTACAGAAATATGTTTAAAAAAAATAAAAACACGTTTAATGGAATATTTCCGGTTCTAATGAAATTTTTTGGACAGTTTAATATTTTATCGTCATACATTTTTAAGCGCTATGTAATGTTTTTATTTTCATTTTTATCGGTCTGTTAATTGCCAAGTTGCAATATTCAATTTTTTTAAAACTTAATAAACAAATTAAATATCTTCGGTTTGCGTTTTAAAATTTAGCAATTTTATCAAAACTTCAAACTTTTACCTTAATTTTAAATCCTCCTTGGGCAACTTAGCTGTCATATGGACAACGATACAAGTCTTTAAACAAAACACCTTTTTCCCTTCAACCATAACTATTTAACTTTGGAGTTTGTAAATTCGGGAGCGCATCACTATACTAGAGTCGTATAATTTCTAATAATTTGAAGTCACTGTGGCCTAAACTTTCAGAGATATTGTACATAAAAAAATTGCAATTTATTTGTTTAAATTGATGTACAATACAAACTAATGAATAAATTTTCACCAAAAACACGTCATTTTGTAGGTTTTTACATCCTACAACTTTTGTTTAATTTCTCTAAACCGCGTAGCTTTCGTTATACAGGTGAAAAACCACACTCCCAACTTTAAATGGCCGCCATTGACAGCTCCGCAATCAGCTGCGTGTTCCAAAATATCTAAATACTCCATCCATCCAATAAAATTACTGCATCCATCAACTCACCAAAAATCTCAGCGTTAGCAATCTTCCATTCTACATTTATAATTCGACTGGACTAGGTATACGTGCATTTTGCGCCGACAGAAGTGAAATTTCAAGCGTCACGGCCTTAGGGTTCAGTTTGAGTGGAGCTCTTGTGTGCCTCATCTATCAGTCTGGTTGAACATCGTGGTGGAGTATTTTTGAATGTTTTTCACGTCGAAAGGGCGTGAAAAACATTCAAAAGCCCTCAAAAAGAAGGTTCGCGACAGGGTCGTGACCACGGCAATGGGGAAACATTCCTTGTTTTTTATTTTGAGACGAACCTCGTTAGTGTAGTTTCAGCAATATTTTTCTCCAATCATAAGAGAGCCCGAATTAGAATTTCGTTTTGTAATTAAAGCAATAGTAAGAAGCGTGAAGTACGTATGGTAATATTAATGACGCAAAACTTTTTAATGGCTGAACGCCCCAATAATTCACTACATGTGCGTATTTAAGGTTTAACTTGTCTTATTTGTTTCACGCCATGCAGTGGAAGTGTATGACTTAAAGAGTTTTCGGCGCGGTATTCGAAATTCAGACGAAATTGTATTTAAATATATTCTCGAATAATGGTCTCGGAATGACACCTTGATATTTATTTGCACCTATTATAAAAATAAAAAATGTATTTTTTCGCGTTTAGCAGAAGAAAACCTGCATATATTTGATCAAAATATATGCCATTAAGCTACGTGTTAAAATAGCGTTGAATTGCCAACAAAAAAAATCGGTATCATGCAAATTCTTTACTATTATCTTTAAATAGGTATCACTGATGAGAACACCTATGCATAGCTTCACGCAACTGTGTACATAAACAAAAATCGCTCCAACCACATGGAGCGCGGAAGCTATTACTCTTTCGTCCTTCCCGAAGACACTGCAATATTCTTTCCGCCGTTCCCCCATCACCGACGAGAAGAGAGGCAGTTCCCCTCGCCCAGATCAAATGTCCAATTTTCACCCAAGAGGTAAATACAGACGGTTGATTTGGCGCCCACTAAAATTAAATTTAGTCAAACATTGGAGTGTAATCCCTCCACAATTAATTTTTTGCAAACTCATAATACCCAGGATTCGTCATCGCGTAAATTCTTGGCTCCGCACCGAAATTACTTCTTTGATAAATATGTGAATTTGCTATCAACCATGTGAAAATTCATCTTGTGTGACATTATACTCCCAACTTACGTGAAAGCGAGGCATTTGCTTTGAGACAGGTAGTCCCAAACAAAAATTCTATTTAAGTTACGCATTGGAGCATATTTTTAATGAGTATGTTCGAAAGAGGTAATTGTTCTGCTTTTCCTAGTATGGAATAAATAACCCCTAAAAATCCAGTCTTATGCGAACCGATGTTTTCTCTTGAAACAGCAAATAAATCGTTATCAACGATGATATTTCCGTAGTACTGACTTAAATTGAATGCTGAGCTTGAAGTACTTTTAGGAGAGCGAAGGGCGTCTGATCTTTTATTACAGTTTTTGTATCAATTTTTATTTTTTATTTGGGAAGTACGCTGTGTTACATTGTACAAGAGTTGTTTTTTAAATGCCTTTGTTGCTGATATAAATCAAAGTTTTAATTCCTTGTTAACGTAGTTCCAATCATTTTTAATATTATTCAGCCACACTTGCTTATTACTCATTCCATCTATTTTTCCCTAATTATTCCGAATTATTTTACTCCTCGAACTGGTTTTTATGTGGTGTAACTCTTATAAGTGAGGTTTGTCGAATAAATGAAACGATGTGACATATCTCACCGCAACACCGTAGGTACTCTTCGCAACACAGCGCTCGTGTACTGTTTTAGACATTGTCATTTTCCCATGTTGAGTGAAGTAGATACATTTTATGTAATATGTAAATCTAGTCTGTACCATAATTGGGACATTCAAGCTGTCATTTGTTTTTCTATTTTTTAAAAATTTAATCCAGAAAGTGGAATTTAACACGATATCTACGATTCCTTCACTCTCTAGGCGGCAACACTTATTTTTTTATTTTAACAATTGGCTATCAATCTGGTATATCCTCAGTCCTTTCTCCTCCAAATGTCATAACAGCAAGCTAAAGTATTAATTAAGATATCCCAGTATCCAGCCACCAGCATGTCACACTTTTCTGCTTAATTTTGATGTGTCCAACCCTTTTCCAGCTGTCATAACCATACTGCAGGTTGGTGCTTGCGCGCGATCACGTGACTTGGGTCATGATTTTTAATGTGTGGTTGACGTTAACCTCAAGATGGAGCAGCTTTCCCTTAACTTGATCTAAGCTAACTTGAAATATGAGTTGGGATTTGTGTATTGCACCAAACTCCCATGCTGGTTAATTGGCGAGCAATGTCGGTTCATGTTATTTTTATAAGTGCGGGTAAAAATTAATTTTGCCGCCTCAAAACAAAGCATTTATTTGTCGATTATGATTTCTTGAAACCACGCGTTAGTTTTAGGGATACTCTTGTATTCCAGAACGATCACCTTAACATTGTAGTTTCCTATCCCGCCAGGAACTCAATTTTTAACCTATAAACTGTCTCCAAGCTTCTAGTTTTACGAGGAAAAGTGTTTAAAGGGATATTTTCTAACAAAAGTACCTAATTATAGAGTGGGTGAGTGCAATATCTACCGTGATTTTACTGTCATTTTAGTCACAGTTCTTTAAAATGGCTTGATGGCAAGAATGCTGTTGAAGGAAATTGTTAGTTAGTATAGGTTTCATTGTGTTCTTTGTTGAAGTTAGTTAGGGATATCGGTTATTTTTACGATTTATTAAAGATAGATTGTCATTTTAGGTGGAAATGCATGCAGTAAGTTGGCAACATTTTCCGATTTTCATACTCTCTGTCCCCTTTTCACATTCATTAATAAAGTTAACTGGCCGTCTCACGACCGGCCGCCTTTGGATTTCGCCAACGTTGCCCATGCCTTGGGCCGACACTTTATTTGGAGAACATTATCAGTACAAGAATGTATTAACTTCCGTTTATATACCTAGGAAATATTTAACGAGGGATTTAAAACCAGGCTTTGAAGTACCGACCCCTTAAATTCCTCCTTCACTTTATATTTCTTTCCTAGTCTTCTTTCTCTTTGTTTTCATTACAATATGCCTTCTCTTTTGTAAATGATGTTATTAGTTTTTATGCGAAGTCGTGATTTGTGCTAAATTTAATTTCCTCGTCAGCGGAAGTAAGCAGTCATGAAATTATTGTTAGTTTCAAGTTCAATTTGGTGAAATCTGATGATGTAAGTGTAAGAATCTTCGTGGAGTTCGCCGATTTTTTATTTAATAAACGAATTTTTTCTCACATTTTAACTTTTTTAAATTTTTTAACTTTTTATTAGCAATAAAAACTCGTCGCTGCTTAAGTAAAAAGGATATGTTATGTTTGAAGTATGCTCTTAATGAAATCCGGAGGTAGGTTTAGAACCAGTGGTGTACATAAGGTTTCCCGCCCCCCCCTGGAAAAACGGAAGGGGTGGCACCCCCCTTTTATCAAATTCTCTATTTTATTCTCTTTGTTCTTACTTTATATCCTTACTTTAAATCTGGAGATAGGTTTAGCACCAGAGGTGTACATAGGGTTTCTGGCGCCACTGGAAAAACGGAAGGGGTGGCACCCACCTCTTTTATCTAATTCTTTATTTTCTTCTCTTTGTTATTATTTTACATTTTCTACATTTTTCTGCTTGGATATGCGAATGAGATGGTTTACTTCAACATTATCCTATTGTTGGGGGGAAATTTCGCATTCATCTCCGCCCCCTCCGTGATGGCGCTCCTAGCGAAGCCCAGCCCCGCCATCCATTAAGTACACCACTGTGGAGCGCTGCTGTTCATCTCCTCTAATCTCAGCTAGAATCCTAATTTCTTAAGAAATGCGTAATTTTTTAATACAAGTTCTCTCATTTCGATGGTAAATTTAGTATTCGTTCACGACCATAAATTATATTTTCCCCATTTTGCTGCGTAACACTGCCGTTCTCTGACATAGATCTTCAGAACTGCTGTGCCAGCGAATCCAAGGATTTTTATGTAGTAGTTCTTCCCTTGTAAAGATTTCTGGTTTGATATCTCACAATAGGCGGTGGGTGCTGGATTGGAAAAGGCCGAGGAGTTCTCCAATGGAATGCATGCATTGAGTTTGTCTGTATCGTTATGATCATGATTCTTCTTTTACCTCTAATTTGAGCACTTAATCTTTTTGATGTGTCTCAAATGCTTACGGCGTATTCAGGATTCAGTATAACTAAGGAGAAATACTGTTAATAGACTTGACATAACTTTACTGCTCTAACATTTTTCCGCACCGTGCTGACTGAAACATATGCTTTTCTCCTCGAGGTCCGATTTTATAGTCGGCCATCAATATTCCACTTAGAAAAGCTTATCATCTGCTCCGTGAGATATGTGGATGAAAGATATGTGTTAATGTGATTTTATCTTCATTCTTCTTGGGTGCTTCGCATGAGTTAGCTTATTATTGGCTATAATCATGTCTTATTGTTTCTACATTTTCAAAGTGACTCCACGAACAAATTTAAGGTATTCGTTGGGGGAAGCAATATATTCATCGACTTTTATAGTGTGTTTTATTTTGATTTTGTTGTGCTCTGACCTCTAAGTTTAAGCCGCACTTAGTAACCTGAGTTTATCTTATCCTGAAGTTAACTCAAAAGCTGTGCTCGAGTTGGGTCTAGAACCTGCAAACTTTCAGGTGGCAACGTTGGTACGATATCAACCTGGTTACAGCGGTCAGCTCTACGGCCTTTGTCATTACTATTAATATTAGAGGTAGTCTACCTGTCGGGGTAGGTTTCGCTTATTACTAGATTATGTACGCTAATTTTTCAAATGAGCGCAGGACCTCTTCTTTTTACACTAAAGGGTCTCTATAAGTATTACGAATAACTTAAATGGAGCATGAAAATAGCATATACGTAATGAAGGAATACCAATTTTCCACTGGTAAAAGATAGTTTTGTTTTACCAGTGGTAAATTGCAATTTCTGTCTTCATTATGCAAACATTCCACCACATCAAGCCTGATACTTCTCCTTTTGAGCATAGAACTTGGCACTAATTCACAACAATTTTTTTAATGAGTAACTCATCAAGTTTTAGTTTTATACCAGTAGGTTGTGTGGTATTTTTGTTGTGTGGTATTATTGTTGTGCGAACTGATCAGTTTATTTGGAGCTTTTTGATTGATATTGATATTCCACCACTTTTACATACAAAAATACAGGTTTAAAATTGATTAGTGGAACAAGAGATACCCCTGAGGTAAATGAAAACCTGTTTTGGGGTTGTCACCGTTGTCACCATTTAAATTTACCAAAAATAACTGGCTGGTGCAAGGCCACAACATAAAAATATTACGATTCATTTTGCAGTGGAGTCAGCATGTTACATATGAAATTGCATTTTTTAAATGTTTTCACAATCATACACCAGGTACAAAGGGAAATAAACATGTATACTATGTTGTTGGAACAATATTAATTGATAAAATACATTCCATGGTCACAGAAATTATTCTTAAAGTTAAAAATAATCTTCAATATTTGTGACAGAAAACTGCCATGTTTTTAATTCTTTTAGAAATATTTTAACCGACTTATTGTTAGATGAGGCAGTGTGAAATGGTAGGCGGTTAAATATGTTGGGGAGCAAAATAACAAAAGGATCTCCTAAAGGCTTCAGAATATTTTGCTTTTTATTGAAGAGTTTGAAGTATGCGTTAGGCTGGAACACAGCAACGCTTTGTAAAAATTTCCACAGCAATTTTTATTCTACCGACCTAAGTTTCGGCAAACATTGCCATTATCAAGGTGAAGTAACAAATAAGCGAGCGATATATATAGGTATGGGATGGAGGAGGGGGTGGGAGAGGAGAGGCGACTGAAGTGGGGAAGGAGGGGAAAGTGGTGACTCAACGGGAGTAACTGGGGGGAGATTGACGGTTAGGATTTTAGTGGTAGTGACGCAATCGTCAGGAAGGTGACGGATTCAAATTTTGTTCAAGGAGAATGGAGAGTAATGGGGAGGAGTGGGATGGGTACAATTGGTCATTTACAACAGAGACATTATTGTTTTTACATGACAAGCATATTTGAAATTGTTCCAAAAAATCAAGTTTTTCCCCCTTTACATTGGGTATGAAGAACCAGAGTTTTAAAAACACTATAATGGTTGTGGTCAAGTAAATGTTTAGAAAAATTCGACTTGGGATCATGATTGTGCCAGCATTTTACATGCTCTCTTACCCGAGTGTTTATTGCACGTCCACTTTGCCCAATATATACGGCATTACAATTAGGCGTGTCACAACATAATTGATATACACCGCTTTGGTCCCTATTATCGAATTTATGTTAAGAGTTAAATAATAGTTTTCCAATAGTTGCACTATTGTAAAAAGAGATTTTTACCCTCTCTTTCGGGAACGTATTGGCTACACGATAGGATAGGGGGCCAAGAAATGGTATCTTGCGCCAGGATTTAGCTGTCCTATAAGCATTAGAGAACATAGTTGTAATTGATTTTAAAGTACATTTTTTCCACTTCCTATCAAGAATGTTATCAATAGCAACAGTTTTATACCCATTGCGAACTGCAATGGATTTAATTATTGATAACTCTTTGTCAAAATCACTTTTGGACGTAGGAATAGAGACCAGGCGGTGTATTAAAGAGTGGAATGTCGACATTTTATGCGTGTGGTGGTGACTAGAATCCTTTGGGATTATAGCGTCGGTAAAGGACTTTTTCCTATAAATTGCGAAATCATGCGTCCCAGAAGAAATATCGACTGTCAAATCAAGAAAATTCAAAATTTTACCTCCAATTTCCACGGTGTTAATTAATTGATTCGTGTAGAGTATTCAAAAAATCTATGAAATTGTCTAGCTGTCGGTAGCTACCCGTCCACAGGCATAAAATGTCATCAACATAGTGATACCAGTAAAAAACATTTTTGAGCAGACTGTTATTGGAATTAAAATGTTTTCCTTCAAGAGAATTCATAAAAATGTCTGCTGACAAAGGTGAATTGGGTGAGCCCATAGCTAAACCATGCGTTTGTTTATAAAATTTGTTTTCAAAGATAAAATAATTTTGTGAAGTACACAGATTTAAAAGTATATTCAATTCTACAGCTATTCTTGATTCACATAAGGAACCTTGGACCAAAGTCATTGCAGTACGTATGGCTTCAGTTGCTGGCACAGATGTGAATAAATTGGTCACGTCAAAAGATACAAGTTTTCCATTTGACGGAACAACTAAACTAGTTAATTTCTGAGTTAGTTCAACCGAATTCTTTACACTCCATCTCAACTTAAATCCAGAGAAATCTCTGAGGAGAGTATTTAGTCGTATGGCAAGCTTATGAGAGGGGGCAGTGAAATGGGAAACAATTGGTCGTATGGGTACTAATTCTGTGCGGGTCTTTGGTAAGCCATATAATCTGGGAGCTAATGGGTCCATATTAATTAATCTCCACCTCTCTGATGAACCAACAAGGCTACAGCACTGTGACAGTATACCTCTAACTTTCCGTTGAAACTTGATTGTCGGGTCACTATGTATAAGCTCAAAATTATTGTTTGTCAAAAATGAGTCAACTTTATGAAAATAGTCAGTTTTGGATAAAATAACAATGCTATTACCTTTGTCAGCTTTAGTTAAAATAAGATTAGCATCATTGAGAGCCTATTTTAATTGACGAACTGTCTTCAAGTGCTGAGGAGTCCCTGGTCGGTATTCCAATGGTCTGCTGATGAATGAAGAGATACAATCAGCCACGCGATGTTTACTCCTGTTGTTTTCTTTCTGTAGAGCGACGTTACAGTCCGGATACTTTAAAATCTGTTAGGTAACTTGCCTGTAGTTAGCATTCTCTAGGTACGCAATTGTCAATACGGAATTTTTGAGAGTATTTAACCGATTCATTCATACCACATGCTGAAGAAGAAAGCTTTTTACCTCGAGGGATTGACGTAGCTTGAGCAAGATATCACTTAAAATAAAAGTTGATGAATTTGGCCTCGTAAGGAAAACAATCTCATCCTTCTAATGAGAACAAAATATCAGTCACTTATCATTATACTTTTCGAGATATTTTCCAGAAGTACCAGCCATTTCGCTTGGGAAGTTTTATGGGTATGCAATCCAGGGAGACTTAATTTTCAAAATGAGGAATTTTTAACTCATAAATCTCGTCAGAAATTTATCATTGTTTAGTGTGAATTATGTCTCAGCTATTTAAATAAATTAATCAACAACTCACCGCAGCAATTTTTACAGAATCGCAGAAAATTCTTCGGTTGTGAAGGCGTATTCAGCGCAAGTCATGAAAAAATAGTCAAGTCCTTCAACCTTATTATTATTAATATTATTGTTAATACTATTTACTATTGATACTACACGAAACTCAGGCTATCGATATGCCCTATAAATCGATTGTAAGATCGATTTTGGCAGTGCTGCGGTGTGATTGGTTAGAAATTTCGCGCGCTGGTTTGCTTTCTTAGCGAGAACAAGCCAAGTTTCGCCGAATTTAGCTGTTGTGTACGAGCCTTTATGGAAATTTGGTCGGGAAACGAATATCCATGTGAGCCCACACTCAACTAAATGTTGAACGCCTTGCACCTCTCTTGTTCATGGAAGAATAATTGCTCATTTCCGAAACCTATTTTTTTTGCTCACCTCCAGTCCCATTAGGCGTTGCCCTTTACCCCTTCTCCCCCCCCTTTCCCCGAATGCAGGTCAACGGAATCCATTTCGCAGAGTGCTAACACGTGCTCCGAGGCGTGCTCATGTTTCTCCTTCACCCCTCTCTTCTCTATCAACATTTCTCGCGGAACTAGCTATCATGCCCATCCACTCCGAATCTTCGGTCGGAAGAGGAACTACAAGGGGAGTTGACGGGTGGTGGACATAAAACAACGCCACACCCACGGTGAAGCCCTTCCGATGGCTCGACCATCGTACAGTGGTAGGGAAACATGGTGGCAGTTGCACGGAAGGCTCTTGAAGTGGAAGAGTGCATTTCCTGCGAACTGGCTCCACAGGGGAGGGGGGTAAGGAAGTATCCGCGTCTTACTACCAGGGTTTCTAAGGTCCCAAATCTACATTTCCAAAGCTTTACGCTTTAATCGGTACTTCAGGATCGGAAACCTCTTCATTTAACCATGAAATTGTTCTTACCATTTTTATTCGAATCTATGTATGACACGCGTTGTCTACTCGTTATTGTTTTCCGGGAACAACAAAGCAAATTACTTGCTTATCCTAGGCAACCCCTTTCCTTCGGTTTTTCCAAATTTCAGTTGCCATGAAATCAGAGGAATTAATAAATGCTATCATATTCATTATCAAATTTGCCTAAGTTTTGGATAATTGATTCTTTTATTTTCGACTCGTTCAAATGTGTGCTATTCATCAACTTAATTAATCAAAGTATACTTGATAAAATGATTACCCAAAAATTTTCCAAACGTGGCAATGTTTGCCGAAAAAAAAAAGTAATAATGCTTACGAATTTTTCTTTTACTGATCCTTTGAAATCTGAAAAATACATTGATAATTGTGATGACCAAATTGCGAACATGAAATGTGTTTCCTTTGCTGCATTTTGTTTGAGTTCTTCGTTGTTTTTTTTATCAAGATACATTTTCGCGTTCTTGTTAAGCTTTTAACTTCTCATCATGTCGTAGGTAGCTTTAAAAATGGATAAACATTCACTTGAACTTTTTTTTTAAGATTCTCCTTACTTCATATGTGTATAAAGTAAGACATATGAAGTAGGGTGAGGCTCGCGTGGAATTACCCTCATTTCGTTGTTTCTGGAGCAAATGACGCTTAAGATTGTGATCGATTCTATTACTTCATTCCAAATGATTCTCATCCTGCCTCTTCCCCAGTTTCGATCGGCAACCTGGATATCTGTTACGGACTTTTTCTGTAAAGGTCATGATGGGGCAACTGTTGTTTAGTTAGTGGCTTATCGTATAATCACTGAAATGCTATTAAGGCCGTGGTGAAAGATTTTGTACAAACGAATGTACGTGAGATTGTACGTTTGTCTCAACGAAATTAGAACAGGTTCTATTTCCCGTGCAGGCATTGAGACATGCGCACAAGCGCTCATACAATTTGCCGCTTTACACGATACATTTTGCCTTATGCAAGAGTTCACGGAAGAGTTTGTACAAACAAATGTACCGTGTAAAACGGCCTTTAGAGTTGCCATTCATTTTCGTTCGACGTCTTAACGTTCAATCTTGGCTGAGATATCGTACGTTACCGCGACTGTCGTGGGTTATGCTATTAGGTTTCTTCATGTCAGCCGCTTATTCATTTTCGTAATCCTTCGTCTCAGTCTTGCCGTAGCTGTTGCGTCACCGGAGTTTTTTGTTTGTCTTAACTTGACGTCACAGGTACTCGATGAGCGCTTTCCAGTCGCTCCATTGCGCTGCTCACACTTCGTAACACAGGGGCACACTTGCTTTCCATTCGTTATGCCTCGTCTACATTACAAGTGTACTTAAGTTGAGTGTAATTAAGTGCAGCATTTAAATACAGGGGAGCGTCTACACACAGATGTCATGTCTACCTCAGCGCTACCTAGTGATGATGGCAAGAAATTTGCATCGCGCAAAAATTATGTGCCCGAGAAGTAACATAAGATATTTTCTAGACTCGTATAACCCTATATACACAAATGTAAAAGAAGGATAACGCTTTGAAATTTATTTAACTCCTCATATAAATGGTATAAACAGCCCTCAGAAAATAAACAAGATGATGAGGTTCTATGCAGACTAGCATCAGCTCAACGATGCTTTTGGAGTCTATCAAAGCTCTTTGGAAGTAGACTACTGACCAGGAGGACGAAACTTCAGATGCATAAAGTTATCATACAACCAGTACTCTTATATGGAGCGGAAGTCTGGACACTTACCAAAAAAAATGAGAGGAGACTTATAGTTTTTGAAAATAAGATATTACGTAAAGTGCTTGGACCAGTTGAAGAAAACGGAGTGTGGAGAATAAGGAAGAATCGGGAACTTAGAGCACTATATAAGGACCCTGACATAGTAGCACTGGTAAAAAGCAGAAGATTTAGATGGCTGGGACATGTGCAAAGAAGAGGGGAGGACCAGCTACTGAAAAAAGTGTGGACGGGACAACCAGTAGGGAAGAGACCACTAGGTAGACCAAGGCTCACATGGAGTGACCAGGTGAAGGGGGATATAAGGAGACTAGGAGGGGATCTGGAGATGGCAGAAGACAGACACCAGTGGAGGCAACTTGTTGGCGAGGCCAAAAATCACTTGGGATTTGCATGGCCACAGGAGTAAGTAAGTTTAAATGGTATAAACACATGCATGATGTGTATGATTAGAGAAACTCCTCGACCTATCGTGTGCAGGACTTCGACCAACTCGACGGTACACTATCGATATCATCCAAGTCCACTTAAAAGAGGGTCCCAGGGTCCACTTAATTGGACCCGTTAATTAAGTGGTGAGAGGGCGTCTACACGGTGTACTTAAGTGAAAAATACACTTAAGTGTATACTTAAGTGGTCAGTGTAGACGCGGCATTACTGATCCTGCTCATTTGGCAGCGCACTTCAAAATCGATATGGAATATGGCTGATGTACAATGGGGTGTGTTAGAAATGAAAAGATCTTAATTAAGATTGTTGTTTTTTTCGATTTTCAAAGAAGTCGTCATAAATGGGGAAAATTTAGAATTTTTGTTAAGAAGTTTAAAATACAAAAATTCGACCCTGATCATTGTGCACGTGCGAAATGCTATCTACTGGGAGATTACTGAACGTTACGCATGCATACTTCGTTCCAGCGTAGCCTCTGAGATCTACAGACGGTAACCTTACCTTTTATTTAGCAGTCCTACGAAATGCACTGGCTGTGATCTTACTGTGAGGTTCCAAAAAGTTATGCAGTTATATATAACCATATGCCGCATTTTAAGGGCCAATTTACTTTTACATATATCTATTTGGGAAAGCATTAAAACTATTTTAACGAGGCGTCTAGGGAATGAAAAGGAAAACTTTAGATACATTTGTAACTTTATTCCCATCACTTTTTTGATGGTTAATCACGTCCTGTCTCCAGATTGGGTGTAATGAAAAGGCAATTGGCACAAAATAATAAAAGCAATGATGAAAACTTACATTGGCTCCTCATTGTCATGTGCTTCAAGAGTTTAAGAGGAAGTAGAATTATTTTGTATGAAACATTACGAGTCAATTGATACCTATTGGTCATTAAGTTATACACTGGTTTAAGCGATTCACTCCGCAAATCAACCGACTGCCGCTTTCATTATACGAAAATATATTTTCACCAGGAATAGGCGTCCTCAGATTTCACCTCCTAATACATCTACATCTACAAAGTACCTTGTAAGCCACCACTAGGGTGTGTGGCACGGGGTGATTCCACACCACATGCAGCACTCGACCCATTGCAAATCAAGACCTCGCACGTTCCCCCGGCCTCAAGACGCGGGCCAAAAAGAAGTCAGGAGAACAGTGAGCAGTCAAACCAGAAACTAGGAGAGTGATACGTAAATGAACATGAAAAGTACTATAAATAGGAGTAAATGTATAAAAAGTATAGGTTATAGGAAATCCCAGATACTGAGTCACAAAAATTTGAATGAAATGAGATGATAACTCGAGGGCTATTGAGAAAGAACGTCGACCACTTCCTTGAAACGTATACCGGAGAAGAGTATGTGAAATTTTAACCGCAAATGATTTAACTTGTTAAAAAACCATAAACGCAGCTTAACCACTGCTAAATACGTGATGTAAACGTAATGACAGGAAACAAAGCACTATTGTTCGAAAAAAATGAACATGGGAGGAATAATATTTAGGAAGATAGAAGAAACTTTTTTCGGAAATCATTTTCGTAAATATGCATCACCTATTGCATCATCACCTGAATGAGTCCTATTAAGGAACGATTACATTCTACTCAGTAGGATTATAGTGAGCAGGCATTGCGAGTTGGAATTTACGATTTCGGAACTGTGTCAATACGAAGTGAAACCTTTGAGAACACGAGTGTCAATTCTTAAGTGCGTGAAACAGGAAAAAAATGTTGTCATACAGAAAAAAAATTATGCATGCTGCTAGGACAGTGCACTCCAGTGGTTTTAGAATTTCTGCATCAATCATTGACGCTTTATTATCATATTTAAAGAACATTTACGGTACTAACTACGTTTATAAAAGTTGCTTTTGGGATTTCCCGCGTCTGAATCGGAGGTTCGGTGGTTTCACTCAACTTAAGAGAATTCGACGAAACTTGCTGGAAGCATTACTTATGTTGTCTTAAATCTACCTGATGTTTTTCAGAATTATTTACCGCAGATTACTTGAGATACTTGATCGAGAAGTGGACAAAAAATTACAAGGGTTCTTATGGGAACACAAGGTACGAGTAGCTTAATGCATCAAAAAGAACCTTTTTCTAGATAAGAATAAGAAAAACAAAAATAATAAAAATAAAGTATATCAAATAATTTTCATATATTATTCTATTAATGATTTAAATTATTTTTGCATTTCTTATTCTTAACTTGAAAACGTTCTTTTCGATGTCCATTTTAAATAAAACAAAGTTGGTAAATTTCCCCACAGTATATCATCAACCACAAAATACAACACCGACCAAGGTTTCGGCACGTAATGCCATTCTCAAGGTGCTCATGTCATTCGGCATTACGTGCCGAAACCTTGGTCGGTGTTGTATTTTGTGGTTGATGATATACTGTGGGGAAATTTACCAACTTTGTTTTATTTAAAATGGACATAAAGTATTTCCACAATGTTAAGCCTGATACGCTTTCATATGTTATTATCGATGATTAAAGCTAGTCGTGCCTCGCGTTCCCATATGAACCCATGTAATTTGATGCCCACTTCCACAACAAATATCATAAGAAATCTGCAGTAAATAATTTTGAAAAAATTCTGGTAGCTTTAGGAAAGCATAATTAATGTTACCAGCAAGTTTCGTCGAATTCCCTTAAGTTGAGTGAAACCACCGAACGTCCCTAAAATGGCCAACGTACTAACCAAGTTTTAAATGCCATGGCAACCTTTTCTGCGAATTTTTTATCCCATAGCTCCGTAATGGAATTGAAAATTTTCGGCCTGCTATTTACAAACAGATGACGATCGAAATTCGGGTACTCGGGCCTGTACGTCACCGAGGCTATGGTTCCATTAATTGTCGCTCGTGTGGGCATAAGTGCGCTGATGCGCTCTCATCTGCCCCAACTTCAAAATGTTTAATGGAAAGCTCCGGATGTATTCCGCTATCGCACGATTTCATAACGAGATCCATGAATAGCATCCATGAATATACATATGGATCCTAAACTTGCCCCCAGTGGGTGTTGCCAAACATTCCGCAAGAACCGAAAAATCAGGACCAAGCAGATTGTAGCGCCGCCACTCTAGAGAAGGTGGTTCTAATAAGGAAAGGCCGTGATTCAAACGGAGATACTGGTAATAAAGGTACCGGAATTGGCCTCCCTATTAACACCGGCCATTTTTGACACACACAAGCGAACCATGCCCAAGGAAAGGCTGTGATTTAAATGGAGATACTGCAATTAAAGGTACCGGAATTGGCCTCCCAATGAAACCGGTCATTTTTGACACATTATCTGAACCATGCCGACTGCAGCGCGACCTATCTTTTGCGGAAAGCTAGGCAACACTGCTGCCCGTACAGTGGTGCCGAAGATTTAGACCCATATGTATATTCATGATAGCATCGTTGACAACAGCTTCCATTTTGTACGTTTGGGCGGTATCGTGTGATATCTCCAGGGTGTCCGCCGACCTGGAACAACTTGAAAACTGGGAAAAAGTGTTGGAAAATTCAGGTAATTTCGTGAAATCACCTGGAAATATTTTTTTTTCGAAATTAACTTGAAATACTTCAGCGTACGTACTCAAGAGAGCGTTCGTGAAAGAGAATTGTGGGCGGAAACAGAATGAGTCGAGTAACGAAGACAAAATCGACCTTAATGCGTGTTTCTTAATTTACTGTGGATGCACGGAGGGTTCACAATATGTTTGGTGAATTTACCGTAGTTAGACCCTTAAGGAACTCATGATTCACGATGGAGAACTTCCATTGCAACGGCGCGCGTCATATGCAATTTGATGCTACATTGTTTGCTCTCCAATCATCATTGAAACTGTAATCCACGCCTGAAAAAACGTATACTTCATTGGCATCAGTACCATTCACCTGTACGAATTCCGATTAAATTTATTATTAATACCTATTACCATAGAGTGATCATATTCTGTGCTACTACATAGGTTTGTTTATTTTTTATGCAAATGTCATTGCTACCATCAACCCTTAGTGGTCCGGCGGGATATATCAGGAAGTGCGGTGCTTTCTTCTATAAAATATATACATACGTTGCTCGGAATAGATTTATGTTGAGTTCCACGCGTTTGAGATACTGGGGGTCAAGAGGGAAACTGGATGACACGACTCAGCGCTCGTGATTGAATTCGAATAGTATAAATTTTACCGGGAAATGTTTTTATTTGACCCGGAAAACCTGGAAAAGTCATGGGATTACAAAAGGTTAAATCCTGTAGACCACCTGATCTCATATGAACGAAAGTTCCGAAATAGACGCCGAGAATGGTGCGCTTTGAACGTATCTATGACGTTTCACTATGATGACGGAAATCTAGGCGTTATAACTCCGGAAAAAATGAGGTCATTTGCCCTCCCGCTGCGGAGGTTGCGGGTTTTGTACTGTGGCTTATCCCTGGCCTAATTAATGACTGCGGCCGGCAGGGTTTCGTGCAAATACGGATGCGGAATTGAACACCGTCGCGTGACAGAGGTCAACGTCCTCAATTCCGAGACGGAGTAAGTTTGAAGGAGTCGTGGCGAACCATACCATCCTCCTTAGGAATTCGAGTTCGGAGAATCGGAGACGTCGTTTCGGCGGCCTTGAGCCACCATGTTCCAGAGTTCTCTCTTTTCCTTAACCCGCGTTATGGGTCACAATCATGCGATCGCTAAAAATTCCGAGCGCCGGTTATTTTTTTGAGAAAACAGTACCACGTAAAGGAACAACTCGATGATTTTATCTTACCGGTAACAAAACTTTATAGTGGCAGCGAAACTTGGTGGCGGTCTCCGGCGTGATGCGTGACATTTTACGAGGGGAAGACTCGTGGGAAAGGGAACGGTTAAGAAGCGGAGGGGAGAGGACGGGTAGGAAACGCTGCCAACAACTGCATTAACTTGAAAGGGCGGGAAAGTGTATGCAGTACGTTTCACGACAGTGGTTAAGATGAAAAGGGTAGCGGCATCAAAATACGCTGATATTATTCGCAACCAATTGGAGAAGCCCATGTAAAAACTTGGATTAAGAACCAAAAATAGGTTGAAAGTTGATGTGAAGAACAGACAGCATTTTTGATGTTGGCAAGGAAGTTTTTCGATCCTGGAAACCCTGGTAGACAAACGTGGAGACTAGCTTACTCCCCCGTGCGGAACTAGTTCATATGGAATGGACTCTTCCTCTGAAAAGGGCCTTTCTACGCAACTGTCACCATGTTTTCCCAACACTATATGTACCAATTTTTTAATGTCGCGCCGGTACTTCAAGGAGTGATGTTTCCGTTTTTTTTTAGACATTTTGGTTTCCACGATTAAGTTCACCTGAATATTTTCTTTCGGCTATCGTTGCTGAATTGACTGGCAATACTTCTCTTATAATTTTGAATTCACCATGAATTTGGGAGAATTATTTGGGGAGGTGATTCTACGGACAAATTGCCTCAATTAAAAATTTGCGTCCACCGGGAATCGAACCACTGGATTTTTAGTTTGTCAGGTCAATGCGTAGACTACTACGCTTCAGAGTCTTCTATTTTTCTCGTGGTAATTTTTGAGTATTAAAAGGATCTAGATTTTTTGCACCTTCGGTCCACCAAGGATAGCAACGTCAAGAGAAAAGACAAATTCTAAGAAGCCACAATCAGTGAGATTGAATCCCATTAAAGCACTAATACTGCCAGCTTTTCTATATCTGCCCGCGTACTTACATGTTAATTTTCAATTGAGGTGATTTTTTCTTCCACTTCCTACAAAGTGTATTGTCGACTTTTAAACTTCGACAATATATTTACAAAATTTTACTCTGAGGAAAACTTCTTCTCAAGTTAGTGCAGATAAAGAGTGATTGCTGTTTATATTGGCTAGAATACGTTTCTGCTAGCGAATTTTCACAACTTTTAAACGTTCTGCAAGCGGACTTGCAGTGCCATTTACACGTGGAATTTACGTCAAAAGTCGCTTGATGCAATTAACTTGCGCAATAGGCTTGCCAGTGTAAACCCACCTTTAGAAAAGGCCGCAGAAACCACACGTGTAACAGGTTAACTTCATTCATCGCAATTTCACCTCTTATGGTATACATCCATAAAAAGATTAACTACTACCGGAGATTAAAAATAGTATGATGTACAGTAAGGGCCTCTGAGGAGTCAAAAACTCTGATTTTTTTATTATCTCCCGTGGTCACAGCAAAATCCGGGAGAATAGTATTTTTCTCAGGGAGTGTGAAAACTTTTATGACCGCCGGAAACTATGGCCATTAAAATTCATTTCGTATCGCGTTACTACTTTCTTTTATTAGCAAAGTGGACATTTGTTAATATCTGTGCGTAGTTTAAGGAACTTTTCATTCGCTCTAGCGCGCTGCTTGCTTCACGACACAACATCGCATTTGCTTCCCATTCGTTTCAGATCCTGGGCACTAGGCAGCGCACTTCAAAACAGATCGAGGGCATACTTGATATATGCGCCAGAAAATAAAAGAACTTCGATAATCGCATTCGCGTTTGCTGTTTTTGCGTTGGTTTTCAGTAAAGGCGTCAAGCAATTGGTAATGTAAATTCGTAAGTGCTCTGTGGTGAAAGAGCTTACATTTTCCAATCATTGCGATTGAAAAAATGATGTGTTACGCAGTCACGCGCACGGGCGAAAAAATGAGTTGGTGTGCTTAAGACCACAAGGGAGAAGTGTAAACTTCTATGGCGATATTATGATAAATATACGAGGGCAAACTTAAAAATAAGGTCTCCAATTATTTTTTTCATAGAAAATGACGTTTATTTACATTGTCGGATACATCGTCGGAAAGGACATGGCTTCAGCTATTTTTCGATGTAGTCACCCTGGCGCTCGATGACTTTCCTCATCCGCATGGTGAACTTTTGAATCCCGTCGTCATACCAGCTTCCGTCGGCGTTTCGAAGATAGGCGTTGACCTCCTCTTGCACCTCGTCGTCCGTCGCGATCTTCATCCCTCCTAGGTGTTTCTTCAGGGCGAGGAACATGTGGCATTCACTGGGTGCGACGTCGGGGCTGTACGGAGGCTGCCCGATCACTTTCCACCCAAACTTCGAGATCAGTTCCTGCGTCTGATTAGCTGTATGCGGGCGTGCGTTGTCGTGATGAAATGAGACCCCCTTCGTCAGCATTCCTGGACGATTTTTTCTTGATGGCGCGCCGAAGCTTTCGTAGTGTGTGGCAGTATCTTTCCTTATTGATAGTGGTTCCCCGGGGCATGAAATCCACCAACAATTTTCTCTTTCGGTCCCAAAACACTGTTGCCATGACCTTCCGGCTGACAGAGTTTGTTTGACCTTTTTCGGTTTTGGAGACGTCGAGTGGCGCCATTGTTTAGACTGTTGCATCGTCTCGGAGGTATAGTGTTGAACCCTTGTTTCATTACCCGTTACAATAGAGTCCAAAAAAACATCTCCTTCCTCTTCAAAACGGCGCACAAGTTCTTCCGCACATTCCACGCGCTGCCTCTGGTGGTCCAGGAATGCTGACGAAGGGGGTCTCATTTCATCACGACAACGCGCGCCCGCATACGGCTAGTCAGACGCAGGAACTGATCTCGAAGTTTGGGTGGAAAGTGATCGGGCACCCTTCGTACAGTCCAGACGTCGCACCCAGTGATTTCCACATGTTCCTCGCCCTGAAGAAACACCTAGGAGGGATGAAGTTCACGAGGGACGACGAGGTGCAAGAGGAGGTTAACGCCTATCTTCGCAACGTGGACGGAAGCTGGTATGACGACGGGATTCAGAAGTTCATCGTGCGGATGAGGAAAGTCATCGAGCGCCAGGGTGACTACACCGAAAAATAGCTGAAGCCATGACATTTCCAACGATGTATCCATCAATGTAAATAAATGCAATTTTCTATGAAAAAATAATTGGAGACCTTATTTTTAAGTTTGCCCTCGTAATATATAAAAAAACTCCACCATCCTGGAACTTTCGGTACGTGGGACGATGACTCTAACCACTACGCCATCTTTCTCTTTCTAAGAGAGAGCGTTCTCTTGAGTTTACATTTGGCATGCTAAGCGTGACGTGAGAAAAAGAGCGTGACGCCCAGAATCCGATTTACCGCCTGCAGAATTTTCTGTGCGTGGTTCGCATACAGAAGTTTACACTTCATAAGATTAAGAGCAAAGACGGTGAAATTCGCCATGAAAAAATCATTTGACTCGACCGGTATTCGATCCCGGATCTCCCAATTGCCGGTCAGGTGTGGTAGCCAGTTGAGGAGGCCCTAGACGGTCAATCATTTTGATCAAAAGCTGGATATTTCTGTTTTACGTGCTTCGACGGCTAAGGTCATTTCGCACTTACTGTCTGACAGGGGCAACAGCACTCGGACGAATCGTAGGATCACCCCTCCAAACTCGAGCCGAGCTCAACAATGCTTTACTTCGGTAACTGATCGGGAACCGGTGTTTCCATCGTGGTGGGCCGTGGCCCTTCATAAGCTGGAGTCAATCGATTGAATCAAGCATGGTTGACCGTCTAGGAACCCGTTTGACGCTTGAGCCAAGCGTTGGCGTTGATTGATAGAAAGTTTGAATGGCTCAAGCGGTTGACGAGTGTGCTGGACCGTCTAGGCCAATTTTGATCAACCATTGCAGGATCAAGCAAAATCAAAACACTCTTGGTCCATTCTAATGAGGTGCCTGTAGTCTTCTGGTTCCGTATCGCGCAGAACGTTGAGTAAATGTTCATGAGTGAAGCAGTTTCTCATTTTATGCCACTCCTTGGACCAACGACGTTTCCTCTTAACTTGTTTTTTTTCCGCTTGAGGACAACCAATGTCAAGGCAAGAAAGGCCAAATCTGTATTCGAAACCATTTTCAGAGATACTTCACGACAGACACTTCGCTCTCCGAGTCGGAAAACTCAACTTAGAATGAGTTTTGATCGAAAGATTGAAGGGTTGATTGAAGGTTGCGCGTCAATCGATTGACTGAACCGTTTGATCAAGCAGCTTGCTCATATAGGGCCTACTTTACATTTAAGAGGTTGAGTTTTTAAATGTCTTTTGTTCAGATTCGATCACTATATTTACAATGAAAACATTCGGCCCTGACTATACTAATTGGTGGCACTCACCAGCGAAGGATTAGAGGACACTGACCGTAAACCAAGCGTTGATGAGCGGGCAAAGTTATCGAAGGAGTCCCACAGGGTCCTCTGGAAAAAAGGCTCGGCCGCTTCAACCCACATTTCATGTATGCTTTCCTCTCCTTTGCGTCATGATCTTCACAAGCGAGTGCCACCACGTTTCGCTACACCTATACCTAGGAGAACCCTACCAGCCGTTTAGAACGTAATAGGTTATCAAACGTTTCTCCAGCGCACATCATTCCATTCATCGTCGTTCGTGTGCAGTTCCGTAGGCCCGATCGTCAGGAGGTCGATATCGAAATTCGATTTTCGACATACGGGAAAATGTAGCCCGTCCTACCAGATGAACAATGGAAGAAAAATTTTTTCTTTCGGACAATATCTAGGGGTGCCGCCGCGCCGGGGCAGTTTATACTGAGAGTAGGCAACCCGCAACACCCGCTCTGAGTTGTCCCCTTTTAAGCCATTTCAGAGCCTCTGGTGCGGTTTCTTCGGGTCGTTATGACTGATATGGCTCGGCTACATTCTGAGGTAGGCCCAACAGGTCAGCGGGTCACGTGGTACGCCATCAGTGCTGTAGAAAAGGTAAGAAATTAGTCAATTTCTTCAAAAATGCGTTGTAAGTGACGTAAAATCGTAATTATTTGGGTATGAGGGACAGTTACTTCGTCCAATTAGTTCCCCCCTCCTCCCTCACCTTCCC
Source organism: Pyrrhosoma nymphula (assembly GCA_963573305.1). NCBI lineage: Eukaryota > Metazoa > Arthropoda > Insecta > Odonata > Coenagrionidae > Pyrrhosoma > Pyrrhosoma nymphula. The sequence goes on along the minus strand of OY754335.1, from coordinate 31,024,025 downwards.
CCTTCCCCCCTTCATGCTCGTTGAAGAAAACTTTGTTTTCGGCAGCAGCTGGGCTGGATGCTAGAATTGTTTGTTATCTCAAAATGGTTTGCGGCTCTTAGCTCACTCTTTAAGTGTTGTTGCACCTAGAGAGATCCGCAGGGCTCACCACATGGAGGGAGCATAATCCTTTTTAGATTGAAATTCCTGCATCTCTTTCCTGGAGTCACTGTGCAATAAAGTGCTCTTATGTGTTCCGATCTGTGTTAACTTCAACACCTTGAATTGAAAGATACCGATATCCTTCTTTCCGTCTTAGCTGCGGGGTGAAGTTATGAAATTTATCGATTTAACTGGCGCGAAAACGTATCTCTCGTGAACTTTTTATGCTCTGGGAAATATGGGTCAGACCTAGCCAAGGTCATTTGAATCTAGGGAAAACACGCGCGGAGGTGAATTTTATTTTCATCTGCTCGCGTGGGAGTTTCGTTCTTCGTTTTCGAAAAACCTTCCACGTGTTCTTTCATCGCCGAAAAATGTCAACCGAAAGTGTTATCCCCATTTATAACGTTTCTCTTCCTGTACTGTGGAATATATATTTGCGGTAAATGCGAAAAGTTTTTGCCCCCAATTATAAAAACCCTGAGGAAAACTCTTCTATTAAAAAAAATAAAAATATGAACGGTTGAAGCAGTTCTGTCTTATCCATTGAGGTCGTTTTAGCAAAATGTCACCACAATTTAAACTCAGCGAATGTCGCCTCATTATAAAAAAAAGATCTCATCATTCTAATGATACCGAAATATTAGCCTCTTACCAAACCATTATTTGAGATTAGTAAATTCTTCTTGGGTTTGCCACCGGGTAAGGCTTAAGGTTAAAGGCCAACGTAAAGAAGAATTCGAGAAGAATTTAGTAATATTATTCGCCGGGAAAGCCTAAGATCTTTTATCATTATTTGAGATATTTGACAAAAAAATGGAAGCCGTTTTTCCATGGGATATGCGGTGGTACTCTCCAGAATTTCTAAAAAAATACAAAGTTCTAGCGCAAAGACCACTTCAGAAATATAGCGGTATTTTATGGCTGTTTTCCCAATTTGTTTTAAATATACTACTCTAAATATACTCTACTCTTATACTTTTATAAAATAGCCAAAAACGTCTGTTTTGAAGGCGTTTACGGCGTGAAAAAATCAGTCCAGTTAAGGTCTTAAGAATGTACCCATATTTAATTAATCACAGGAAATTTTGGCCATACAAATGCACTCTTTTCGTCATTATTTGCTAATATGTTTACTTCGTGCAACTCAATACTGCTTAAATGTTAAAATAAAATGCGAAATGATCTCTATTATGATTTGGTAAATCTCGCCGAAACTACCTAAAGCCACAGGTCTACGAAAAATTATGAGCACACGAAAAAAAATGAGAAAATAGATGTTATGGGAATCGAAATTAAACATTGAATTTTTGCTGAGCCAGTTTATTTTGTAGGTTTAACTAATTTGCTTGCAAAATCCGCAATTTGCACAACTGGCAACCGTTTTAATCTTTCACTTCAGTACTTTCAAGTTTGTTATAATTCTTCTTCTTGCACCAAATGTATCACTGGCTCTGGAAAAACTGTTCTTAATCAATTAATTTACTTAGTTTGAAACTTAATTTGGTCTTATTTCTTTAATCTTCTTATCCTAAATGTTTCGGCGTAATAGTACCACTTTTTGAGCATGATTTGGATTCGATTAAATCATAGCCAGTGGCCAATGTTTATATTTACTGTTCTTTCCTCGATGGCCGTCAGCAGTATTTTAGTCTGCCAGGGTGTCGTCTAATTTTATAAACATAATAACCATTAGCTGACTGCTATAAATCTCATGTGGTAAAACTGTAATGAATACTATTTGGCGTCTCTTCTAAAGGAGCGCCATGTTGTGTATGGAGCATTCGTATCTAGTCATGCCAACAGATTTCCATCTTCCATAATTCCGGATGGAATTCAATACCCACCCAACTTCAGGTGTAATTCTAGGCAGTGGTGTTTGGGTTTCTGGCGCCCCTGGCGAAACGGAAGAGGTGGCGCCTCCCCACCTTTACCTTACTCTCTTTGTTCTTAATTTACATGCTCTACATTTATGTAATTGGATATTCGGATGAGATTGCTTACTTCAACGTTATCCTACCTAGGGGGAGAATTCGCATGTGTGATGGCGCCCCTGGTTGGGGCCATCGCCGTCACCCGTTAGGTACACCACTGGAAGCTATCTGGGGAAAATTATCGCGTGCTACAAACGAACTATATTGAGAGTAGCGAATTAATTTGCGGAATTTATGTTTTGATCTAAAATCTTTCTGTAGTACACCGGTGAAGCAATGGTAAGACGTTTTCGGTGGCTTTCTATATAGCATTCCTCGTAAAGTTGACGGTACGGGCCTTATTGTGAACGCTGTTGCCAAACTTACGTTCCATATGCTCGCCACGTAGACAGTCATTTCCCAACATCGCGCCTGTTTTAGATAAGTTACTTTATGGAATAATAAATGAAAATTAAAAGACTTGAACATGTACATTTATGTCTATTGCATTTTTACTATGTTCATTTTTCTACTGCCATTGGCAACATTGCACCTCCGTCCTTATGGGGATTTACAGAGGGAACGAATCCCCTTAAGAGCTCATACTGTCCTCTAAAAGTGGAACACCCAGGTATTTTCCATTGAAGGCATAATTTATGAGAAATGTCTTGCCGATTATTGGCATTGCAATGAGGTTGCATACTATTTGTTTTTTATACTTTGCCATCAACAAATCATGTCGAAAAAGGAACACTGGTGGTAATCATTGGTGTTAAACTGTTATGTTAGCTCTTAAATACATCTTTTGACGCTACGCCAGAAATAGCACGCGTCCAAGTTTACTTCGATTTTGACGTCACATGAGAGTGAATATCGTTGATCCGTCATTTAAAATGTAAACTAACACATAGACGCGATAATGCCTGTTGATATTGAACCCTTTTTTTTGGCATGATGTTTTGGGTAGATCTGCTGTTTTGTTTGTGTCGTACGAAATGTTTAATGTATTTTTAATAAATAGGCTTAGTTGATTAATTCAAAACTAAATTTCTATGTACGGTCTTGATTTCAAGGAAATTAATGATCGGTTGTATAATGAAATTAATGATCGGACCCTGTTGCGCGGAAAATGACTTGAGGTGGTTCCGCGAAAAATGACATATATATGTCATTTTATTTATATTCTGGATACTTAAGTGTCTTCTATTTGATACAAACAACCAAAATCTGGCGAAGGAATCACTGGTGAAGTGTGAAATATGGCAACATTGCACTTCATATCTCGGCTGAAGAGTAAAATATGACAACAGTGTACTTCATATCACTAGTGCCGGGTGAAATGTGGCAACAGTCTCCTTGAGATCACGTGTTATATGTGAAATGTGGCCAGAATGCTCTTCTTATCATTCGAAGAAAAGGTTCTGTTATAGACACCCAATGGCAGCAGTGGCAGACCTTTCACCGGGTTATACAGTCTACCTTATCTCGCCCCTTTGACGTCAGTTAATTATTTAAAACACCTTTCTCTCCCTTTTTCGGATATAATTATATCCAACCAAAGGATACGAGGGAAAGGAAGAAGGCATCTTAGATCTTTTGGTGATCATACATTTCTGGGGCTTCTATTGAGCCTTTTCTTCTCCTGTAAAAGGCCTCCAGCTTGGATGTGTATTGGAAAGTATCGAACGGTGGTGTGTGTAGGTGTATATATATATATAATAAATATTTCGTTCAAACAGGTGGTGAAAGAAAGAGGATAGTAAACACATAAAATGTGATGACACAATGGTGATGTGAAGATGGAATGATGGCCGATTCCAAGTGAAAAAAATTCGTCTAGACCGGGAATTGAACCACGGACCTTCCGATTTCGCGCCGGATGCTCTGACCACTAAGCTATCTAGACTACTAAAGAAACACTGGAATCGGCGGGGGGTTTATATGAATCAAACACCCCCAAGATTAGTCCGTAAAAGTCGCCGAGAGATGGCGCTGGACATTTTCACTGTGAGTGAGTGAGTGAGCATCCGGCGCGAAATCGGAAGGTCCGTGGTTCAATTCCCGGTCTAGACGAATTTTTTTCACTTGGAATCGGCCATCATTCCATCTTCACATCACCATTGTGTCATCACATTTTATGTGTTTACTATCCTCTTTCTTTCACCACCTGTTTGAACAAAATATTTATTATTTACGCCTGTGAGCAGTTTGAGAGAATGAATGAATGGTTATATATATATATATATATATATATATATATATATATATATATATATATATATATATATATATATATATATATATAATGTCTTCTGAGAAAACGCACTCGGCGAATAAAAACACAAATATAAATATACTTTTAAAACACAGGCACACGAAAATTAAAAGGACACTCACAGAATAATTTGCGGACGTTTCGACGGTCAAGCCGTCATCGTCAACGAAGAGATTCAGAAAGAAGAGAGTCTCTTGTCGTTGACGATGACGGCTTGCCCGTCGAAACGTCCGCAAATTATTTTGTGAGTGTCCTTTTAATTTTCGTGTGCCTGTGTTTTAAAAGTATATTTATATTTGTGTTTTTATTCGCCGAGTGCGTTTTCTCAGAAGACATTTTATATATATATATATATATATATATATATATATATATATATATATATATATATATATATATATATATATATATGTATATATATAAGGGCCTACATGCCCGAAACGTCCCTGTAAGTCTTCTTCTTTTTACTTTTCTTTCCCCACCCCCTGTCAAGTGTTTATATATATATAGGCTTTTAGTTCCCCGTGTTAATTACAGCTGGCGACACCTGAGGCCCTGTGGAGGTCTTTCCGCTTCGCCCTTTCATCTTGTCTAGGACACCGTGATGACGGCATTTCAACTGTGTGAATGAATCTCCAATGATTGCTTTCATAATTATAGTCATTTTTAGCTCATGAGTCAAGTTTCTCCTTCATATTACGTATGCCGTCCTTTGATAAGAATGAGAAAATAATTAAAAATGTTGTATCGTCAAATTTGATGGTAAAACTCTGTGTCACCGCCTTGCCTGTGGATTAAAGAAGAGAATAGATGGAAACATGTGGTACGATAGCACTCGTGATTATTATAAATCATTAAGTTAGTTTGAGCGAGATATCACCTCACATAAAATGCAATGAATTTGGCTTCATGATAAAGAAAAATAATTCATATTTCCAGTGATAACGAAATACCGGCCTTTTTCCATTATACTTTTCGAGATATTTGCCAAAACAACATCAGGCATTTTACATGGGAAATAGTGCACAGTTGACAGATGTGGGACAGTATGTATGTGGGCCAAACATCCTAATATCTGAAAAATAAAATCTCCCGGCATAAAACATCAATAAAATCAAAAATTCAATTATGTGCATTAGCAGATCATGCAATAAAAATTACCACACTTTTAATTTCGAACTCACAAAAATTATGGATATAGAACCTAACCTATCTAAGAGATTACACCAGTGAGTATGATATCAGATGACTGAAAACTATTGAGTGATAATAGCTAACTTTAATATGCTCATTGCAGAACTGTTCATAGTTTTCTTCTAACACCTACAGTTTTTTCAGAATGGACCCAATTTTACTACTAACATTTATTGATAAGTGGGTGACTTATCAATATCCCGAAACTCATATGTGACAGTGGGTAATTATTGTGCGAGGGATATTTTTCAATACAAGATAAAGAGCCTTTGGTTGGTACAACTGCTGCTATTGTTGTGTGACCTTGGAAGTGTTATTCATCTTTCGTTCATTTTTGTTACAAAAAATGTTAATATAAATGTGCTGCAGTATTTAAAATCTTGAAACTATAATTCTTATTTTGTGTAAAAACCTGACGTGATAGAAAAAAATGGAAGTAATTTTTAGAATCAGCATACAAAATTGATTGAAGAACACCTATTTTTAATAAATCATCTGACAAAAAGTTTCAAAGTGCAGACAGGTATTATTTAAAAAATTGGTGTAAATAACAAAAAACAAAACATCCTGCAATAAAAAAACAGACATCGCCAAATTAAGTAAACTTTATTATAATTAAATATATTATAACAACACTTAATTGATTTTTGAAATGGGCTAAATTTACAACAATAGAGTATTTGCACACTTTTGGGAAGTGACATCTAAAAAATCTATCGACACTTCAGACACTAAATTTTCATTCTGACGCTCGAGAGGCTTTTCGTTAATTTTTAATTAGCTAATAAAATCTATTAGTCATGAAATGTCGGGTAAAACTGAAAAAGATAAGAATGGGAAGGAGGGTACGAAAGTGGAATACGGAGGCATTAACTGGGGAAATGAAGGAGAAGTATCGGGAGAAGGTGGATGAGAGAATGGGTGAGGACCATGGAGTTAGATCAGTGGAAGATGAATGGGGAAGTTTGAGAAACGGAATTATAGAAGCGGCGAAAGCAACGGTAGGCGTAGTGAGTGCAACTAAAATTAGAAAACCGTGGATCACGAAGGAGATGATCAGGGAGATGGAGGAGAGAAGGAAATGGAAGAGCGTAAACTCAGAGCTAGGTAAGAGAAAATATCGAGAATTTAATAACAGGCTTAGAAGAGAAACAAAGAAAGCAAGAGAGGCGTGGTGGAGAGAACAGATCGACGCGTTAGAGAAATACCAAAAAAAGGGAAGAGCAGATGCATTATATCGGAAAGTAAAGGAACTGACGGGTGGTAACAAGGGAAGGGGAATTGCAACGATAACAGACAAGATGGGAAAGATGATCGTAGAACCGAGAGAGATCCAGGAGAGGTGGAAGGAGTATGTTGAAGAGCTCTATAGTAAAGAAACAAGGCCCAATAGGTTAGATATAGAAAGGGAAGACGACATCGACAGCGATGGCATCGGACCAAGTATCCTAGATAGCGAAATCGAAAGAGCTCTAAGAGACATGAAAAGGAATAAGGCGGTAGGAATAGATGACATACCTGCAGAGTTTTTAAAGAGCATGGGGAAGAACGGAAGAGGAAAACCTTTTGCGCTTATTCGTAGGATTTATGAGGACGGAGTGTGGCCGGAAGACTTCGCGAAGACTGTACTTATTCCTATACCGAAAAAGAGTAAGGCAAAAACTTGCGAAGACTATAGGACAATAAGCTTAATATCCCACGCGGCCAAAGTAGTTCTGAGGATTCTAAACAGAAGGCTAGAGAAGAAGGCAAATGAATACCTGGGTGACGACCAGTTCGGGTTTAGGAGAGGGACGGGAACGCGAGACGCTATAGCGGTGATGAGGACGCTAGTAGAAAGAAACCTAGAGTATGGGCAGGATGTTTTTGCATGCTTCGTAGATTTCGAGAAGGCGTTTGATCGGGTGGAATGGACGAAATTAATGGGAGTGTTGAAGAAATTAGGAGTCGATTGGAGGGACAGGCGTCTGATTCGGAATTTGTATATGAACCAGACGGCGCAGGTTAGGGTAGCCAATGGAGAATCGGGATGGGCCACGATAGGACGGGGAGTGCGGCAAGGGTGCCCACTATCGCCGTTGCTTTTTAACGTGTATTCAGAGGAAATGGTAAGGGAGGCATGGGGGGAGGAGGAAGTAGGAATAAAGGTAGGAGGGAAGCTGATAAAATCAGTGAGATTTGCAGATGATCAAGCATTAGTTAGTCAGTCGGCCAAGGGGTTACAGTCAATGGTGAATGCATTAGAGGTGCAGTGCGAAAAGTATGGGATGAGATCAATCACAAGAAAACGAAAGTAATGAGATTTTCTAGAAGTAAGAAGGCGGGGCTGAATATAAGGGTGGGAGGCCAGAAGATAGAGCAGGTCGAGCAGTTTACGTATCTCGGTAGTATTTTGGAGGCGAATGGGTTTAGTGGTAAGGACATCAGATGCAGAATTGCGCTCGCTAAAGAAGCATTTTCGAAGAGAAGGGAATTGATGAGGTGGGGTCTGAGAAGAGACCTAAAGAAGAGGCTGGTGAAAACTTTAATATGGAGCGTGGCGCTATATGGGTCGGAAACGTGGTCATTGCGAAGGGAGGATGTGCGTAGACTTGAGGCGTTTGAGATGTGGGTTTGGAGAAGGATGGAGAAGGTTAGCTGGATGGCGAGAAAGACGAACGAGGAGGTATTGGATATGGTCGGAGAGGAGAGGAAGCTTGTGGCAGAGGTTCGGAGAAGGCAGAAGAGATGGATGGAGGAGGATTTGAGAGGAGAGGGCATGCTGAAGAGAGTGATAGAGGGGAGAACACTGGGGAAGCGTGGGAGAGGAAGGAAAAGGATAGGAATTCTGGTCGAAATAAGAGGAGGTAGAAGATATGAAGAATTGAAGAGGGATCTAATAACTTAGGAGGGAAAGCGAGACAATTTCTATTAGGTTGGGATACAAAATGGGGACTGTCCAAGAACCTACCAATCAGCTGGTAGAATACTTGAATGAATAAAATCTAATAAATTATTATTGCGCCGAAACACTGGTCCGCCATGTTTTGTAGGCTCTGACGTCATCTCCCATAGTCGACCATTTGTTGATTTGGAGATTGTGTGACTGTGTAGTCTTAGCGTGCGGACGAAACTTTAGCTATTAATTAGCAAATAACGAAATAACTTCAAAAAGGCAAATACTATTTCACTCTCAACGCACAGCTAGGCTATTTCGCTTCTGCTAATATGGGAGATGACGTCACACTACGAAGAACCAATGGTTGGGCGTTTAGACCTAGGCAATTTCGATGGTAAAACAATGCATACTAAAAGCTATTTATTAAATTAATTAGTGGGAATTATACCTTGGTATTTTGTACGTGGCATTTCGAAACCAAACACTACTCGCTATAATAAATTTCAACAAAATACCTCACTTACGCAAATACTCTATTGTCAAACAAATGATAAATAGCCACGAATGTATCACCAAACAATTTAGAAGGAACTCTCACTGAGGTTACTTGAAAATTTAATTGTATCCAGATTTATTAAATAATTATGTACCAAAATTGTAAAACAAATTCAATTTATGTACAATACACCTAACATTTTTCATTCAAGCCCTGAAGAAGCATGCATACACATGCGAACCGTCGACAATCTTTATATATATAAAAGTCAATGTATGTATGTATGTATGTATGTATGTATGTATGTTCCACATCTCCTCCTAAACCACAGGGCCGATTTTGATGAAATTTGGAACACATGTTTGTTACTGGTAGACAACAAACACTGTAGGGTTCAATTAACCGAAACCCTATTTTTTCAGGGTTAAGGGTGTGATCCTTACTAATATGTATAAAAATGTAATGGTCTCTTTCTGTCTGTTGCTCCATCACGCAAAAACTACTGGACCGATTGAGCTGAAATTTGGCATGTAGATAGAATAAATATCTGGTTGTATCATATGTTATATTAAAAAGATCTAAGGGCCCCCGAAGGTCCCCCCTGGTGGTCCATGCTAAGCATTGTGTTCGGTGCAGTGGTTTCATTTTTTGCTTTTTAAAAGTACATTCACTCAAGATATAGGGCTGGAATTTTTTTAATCGGATGGCTGAATCAATATAATTTTTAATTTTGTCAATCGATTTTCTTCTACACTCCGTATTTGTCTGAAATTCATGTTTTCAGTTGAAAAATCTCACATTTTCCCTGAAATCAACAATAATATATTTCCTTGACAACCAGAGATTTGATTTTCATAGAATATTCACGCCTCTAGCATTTTAATATCACGCTTTCCTGCAGGCCCATGATAGTACGTAGAAACAAAATCCGTATAAGAAGATCCTGGAGTCCCAAGTCCCCCATGATAGATTGCTTCGGGGGGTAATCGTTAAATTCAATGCATATTTAACAAGTATACTCTTCAACGTCTACTCTCAAAGTAGCTCTCAAAGGGGCATATGTATGGGAGAACACTTACGTAGTAAACGTTACACATAAAGGAATTAATAGACTACAAACTTAAAAGAATATATACGTGCAGAGAATATCAATGGTAATAATGCCTCTGTTGCTACAACAAACACGGCGTTGTTTATTATCGTTTAGTACTCAGGTGTATTACACATAGTGAAACCGTCTGCCTCTCAGTACATTCGCGAACTGTTTTTAGACCAATTCCCACATCAGTAACGTCACGAATTATTTATACGTTTAAAAGTGTTAATGTGCAGTTTACTTAGGTACATTCACTCAATCATCGAGTTGCCTATTCTAAACTCTCGCTTGCCGCTATGTTTCCGTTCCTTGGACTTAAAAATATATCCATCAACATGCCTAATAGAAAAAAGAGTAACCTTTCGAAAAAATCTTTTTAGACAAAATGAATGTCTTATTTGCGAGAAAATGAACCCTTGAAATAAAAACGACAAAGGTTAGACTTGGATGGTCAAAGACATGCCCACCAGCGATCTCATGAGATTCTCCCCGTGGTGTTTCTCGGGTTACGCTAAGATCCGCACAAATTTCATCCTTACCCAACATACGGACGGGTAACCAGCTCTAAATCTGGTTCAAATACAGACCCATCTGTTTCAAACCTTCAATCTGCTTTAAGATGGCGGAAATTATAATGACGTCAATACATGCTTCTTATCCGAAATAAGAACGGAAATTCTGCGCAATTAACGACATCTGTGCATGAAAATCGACAAGTGCACTAAGAATCACCATAAATGTTTTATTTAGCAACCGAAACCAATGATTATTGCTATGCCGAAGGCGCAGTCCCATTGATGGAGGATTCATAGGTCAAATAAACATGGCTTCTGCTGCCATTACTCCTCTTGACGTGTCAACCGCTGGATTGTACTCTACTGTCCAATCCTGATTAAGATAATCAACGCACATATCAACGTTGAATAGTTGAATTAAGTCATGGAATGCAAATATATGTATGTACACAAGGGAAGCGATCAAGCTGTTAATCACTCAGAAGACGGCTCAAGAAGACCGGAGGGACGAGGTGACCATCTATCAACCTTTGCTACTTAAGTAGTAATGAGTCTGTATGGCCAATTTTTGGAACTCCCGTGCATGAAAGTGGACCAATAGTCACTCATCTCTCCGTGCACCTGGAAAACGGTCAGCGTGTCTACTTCAAAGAACACAACATACAAGAGAGGTTACATACTCCTCGAATGACCACGCCTACTGTTTTTCTTCGGGCTTTGTGGTTTTATTATAAAAAAATAAGTTTAATGTTTTTCACACCCGTTGAATCTCAACGGGTATCTTCCGCTCGTGAGAAAATATATCTTTAAAATTTGTTGACCTATATCTCCCGAAGGAAAAAATATATGTACCTATATCCCGTTTTCACTCCATTTAGAGAGTATTCTGGTCTGAATAATGCCTTAGATATGTATACCATCGTAATCATGTGGAGCGTGGCACTGTATGGGTCGGAAACGAGGTCATTTCGGAGAGGAAAGGAAGTTAGTGGTGGATATTCGGAGAAGGCAGAAAATATGGATGGAGGACGTCTTGAATGCTAAGGGCATGTTGAAATGGATGATTGAGGGGAGAACGATGGGGAAGCTAGGTAGAGGAAGGATGAGGATAGGGATTTAGGATGGCATATGGAGAGACATGGTGTAAGAACGGGGAACTTGAGCTGATGGCGAACAAGTAATACGAGAGAAAGTGAAGAGATATCGTATTACCGGTTGGTGGGATAGATATATCCATAAAGTTAAGGAACTCAACGCCAAATTTCGGTTGTTGGAACATATCAACCAATGTCGTTACTAGTCTACCAATAGTCACTGCTTCGAAAGTTCGGTCTCCTCTTCTACTGGATAAAATCTATGAATGTTTATCTTACCTATGAAATTATTAACGCACATTATAAGTAGTCAGCATCATTACACAAACTCGTCTTTCATCACATATTTACGCTATTTTTAAGTCATCAAGCCTCCAAGCGGTTAATTGTGCGTCCGCCATGTTGGTTATTTAAGAAACTCTTAAGTATTGAACTGCGACTCCATAGTTGATTTCATAACTCATTTGGATGCGTATCTATATGTCGTTTCAGCAACTGGCCATTTCAAAAGGGGGAAGTTTAGGGTAAGAACTGTCCAAACAACTGCCTATCAGCTGGTAGAATACCCAATGGCTTGGCTTTGTAAAGGTTGATAACAACTCGCTAATTTCCTCTGGGATAAACAGTTGTCGCCTTTTAGGAAGCCTATTGCCATTTGTGTGGTAGCACGTGGCGAATCAATGCGTAAGTGCGACTCTGCCGTTCCGGTCACTTCAGTCCCGCTGAAAACGTTCCCTTTGACGAATGCCACGTGTGTGGCCATTTCTTTCCCTCCCTATCCACGCCACCTCATGCCTCCCCTCCCCCATCCCTCCTTCTCTCCCCCTGGCAACGCTACGCCGCGTCACAACGTTGACTCTTTCCTGCTCCTCTCCCCCACACACAAGTACGCAAAAAGACCGCGACGAATCTGGCGCAGATGGCGCCACCACCGCCGGGGTTTTTACGGGGCCCCGCGACGGGAGAGTGGGGCGAGGAGTTCGTTGGATGATGCTGGATCGAGTTCGCTGCTATGAGAAGATTTTGGAAAAAGGGAGAGGAAGGATGTCCAGGGGCCATGTTCGGACCTCGACAATGCCGTAGTCGTGACGACACAGTCTCGAGAAACCAAAACTTTAAAGGTTGTTTGAGCGGAAAGCCATTTCACCTAGAATATGATAAATTTGCCCTAATTTTAAAGAAAAAAATCTCATATTTCCAATGATATCAAAATATTTACCACTCACCGAAGAACTTTTCGAGTAATTTTCCTGAAAATACAATCTGTTTTACACGGGATAGATTACGGCTTTGCTCTCAAGAGGGAGAACATTTAAAAAATTAAGGAATTTATAACTTGTAGATTTCGTCAAAAAACTAACGGTGTGTAGTTTGTATGTTTTCTCATCCATTTATAAAAATTAATCCGTTACTCACCGCAGTAATTTTTACTGAATAATAAAATACCCTGCTGTTTTGAAGGCTTTTTAGCCGTACAGCGTGGAAAAATGAGTCAAGTTTGAGACTAATGTAGATATTTTTATTTAATTACTGAGAATATTTATCATATAGATCTATATTTTTGCGCCATTAATGTTACAATATTTACTTCATACTTCTTACAGACGCTGAAATTAAAAAATGAAATTCGAATATGGTCTCCATTATATGAAATATCTCGCTCAAACTACCTTAAATGGCATTACAGTGGTCCCTCGACTTGCCTTTCATTCATGAAATCCATTCATGCCTGTCCCCAGTTCGTGTCTCAAACCTGTTCGCGGCTCGAAAATTCGTATATCGTAAATCCGCATCCCGAAAAGTTCGTATCTCGAAGCCCTGTTATCCGGTCAACTCATTGAATATCAATCCCTTTTCAGATTAATAAATTTTGGAAAATATTTATAATATTTTAGTTTGCTGGAAGCACGTGTCTATGAGCTAATTTTACTAAATATTTACTCGCGTTAAGTAGTCTGTGAAACGCTGCTTCATCGGAAAAAACATCACAGTTCGTATCTCGAGAATAAGTTCGTAACTAGAGGGAAAAGCGCTGTTCATGAAAAAGTTTATATCTCGAACAGTTTACATGTTGAGCGGTTCCTAAATTGAAGTACCAGTGTGTTCACAATTTTTAAGGTTTTGACGTTAAAATACAGTGAGTGTCGAGGCTCGCGTATTCCGTGGCCTTCCAGAATAGGTCGCCAGGAAGTAGAGGAAGTACCTATTCCGATCGTGCGGTATGAGTCAAATGTCTTTCTACGGACCCGCACCGTAATCACCGAAATTGTTAAAATTCGTCCCTGATGTTAAATTCCTTTGATATGAAACTGTGAGAAAAGATTTCCTTCAAGGTGGCTGCGACTCGCAACTAAAACGGAAGAGAAATTCCTCAATTTCGTTTGTGCGGGATGAAAAATAAGGAACAGATTGTATAATACAATACAGGTATATATAGGAATGAAATGCGTAGAAAAACCGGTTTCAGGATTCGAAAAAAATGAGAAAAATAATAAGTAGCAAATAATAGGTATATTATATAAAATAGCTATCAGAAACAATGATGACATTATTCCATCTTTATTTGAGTTATTGGCAAGTAACTATGGAAAACGAAGTCAAAATGCGTCACCTCAATGGAAATGGCGTTGAAATCGGTACAAAATTATGTTAACTAGATATATAATTCTCAAATAATGTGCATATTCTGTACCTTAATTTTGACTTCTAATACGTAAGGCATGTCATCAGTGAAAGCGGTATTTTTTTTTAACTATGCCTATGACAGGCCAGAATCCAGTATTTGTTTTGAGTTACAGAGTCGCGGTGAAACCTTTTTGTAATAATCCGTTAGTATCATGTACCGTTACGCGCCTTATCGATATCTTTACTAAAATTACACCCGTGGAAAAATTACAGGTTTATGGCAGTGTGACTGGGTCGGAGTTGTCACAATTGGAACTGTGACGAAAAATTCCTATCACATCGCAACCGTACTCAGTGCCGTCCCTATTGTAGGGTAGTGCGATAGGTGCCGCTTGGTGCCGCTGCCCTGGGCCCCGCGTCTATGAGGGCTTGCCTTTTTCAGACGCTGCGGTGAATCCTGCCCATTTCCCAAAATCGCCTTCTACTTAGCGCATATGTAAATTTCTTAAAATCATTAGCCATTTTGTAGGTTAATTTCCTTTTTCCTTGAAATATACCTAAAAGATGCTGCAATATAAAAGGGAGTGCAAAGTTAGGGGGTCCGAATTTAGTTTGCTCAGGGCCCCTCAATCACGGCTAGGATTCGTCAAGCGTGTTGTGGGAAGATTTTCGGATGAAAAAGTAAAAGAGAGGTGCTATTTCGCACTCGTCCGGCCACACCTTGAATATGCAGCGAGCATATGGGATCAGGTGCAGAAAGACTTAATCCGGGAACTTAATAAAATACAAAGGAAAGCTGCGCGATTCGTCAAAAACTGCTACGGGCGTACAGACAGCGTTACACAGATGTTAAACGAATTAGGTTGGGAGCCGCTAGAGACTCGGAGGCTGCGCGCTAGGCTTAGATTGCTTGAACAATTGAGAATAGATATCTTTCAGAGCGACCCGGAGAACGTCATATTAGAACCCCACTATATTTCCAGGTCCGACAGAAACGATAAATTAAGAGAGATATTTTGCCGAACGGATAGGTATGGGAATTCGTTTTTCCCTCGAACAATAAGGGACTCCAATAAATGTTAGGCGTAATTTCATTAGAGCGTTTCCTTTTTATATGCAAACGGCTGGTGTCCTAACACGCCAATTGAGGCAGCTTGCGGGGTAGTATGTAGATGTAGATCTCTTGGGACGGCGCTGACCGTAATCAGGCATAGTCAAAGCTCGACAATGTAGTGGATGTGGTGTCACATTCTGGACAAATCTCTGGATGGTATTATTGGAAATTTACTGCTATATCGTGATAAAAAAAATTCTGGCATTGTCAGGGCTTACAAATCCCTTGGGTTTTCCGAATAGGGCACTCTATCCTCCTCAGGTCACGCAGACAACGTTTCCACTGGCAAGTAGGCGAGGTGGAGGTCTCCCAGGCTGGACCAATCCCGCACCTGTCCCCGATTCATTTAAACCGCTCTCGTGGTCTTGAATCATTTCCAGATTTCCGCGCGGAATTACCGGAAAACGGCCTGCTAGATAGCCGCGACTGCTCGTTGTTTTCCCACTTTCGTGTTTCTCTTTCCTTCAACCTCCTGCAGAGGGATCCAGGGCGGTCTTATTCTTTTGGCGCGTCGCCTCCGCTGACATTTCGAGTCGTCGAAGAAGAATGTTGTCGCGACTTGATTCGCGTCATCCGCTTGCTGTCATCTTTGTTTCGAAATAATATCGGTAGGGCTGCCGTCCTCTGTTCGTTGACCTTTGTTACTGACTGTGATTCGTCGTTAATTTAACCTTGGTCCGATTCCAACATTGTCATATAATCGATGCTTTCTAGAGTTGACCGCACACCAAGCGCAGTGCCTACGGCCTTCAGAAAATTAAGGGCCATGAGAAAATTTTGAATTGAGAACATAGAAATCATGGGAATGAAAACAAAACATTGAAATTTTTGCTCAGCCTGTTTATTTTTCTCTACTTTCAGTGAGCAAAATCATAAAGAATTTCCTGAATTGCAAAATTGTTTAATATTTGTTTGTGTTCGTCCATTGTTACATGTTAATACACCCGATGTAAAAGGCCGTTCGTGCTGTTTTCGGGGATGTGGATATAAATAAATAAATTTCACTTTCTACGTACCTTTTCCTATGTAACTTTTTTCAAAGTGCCAGTAAATATCACAGTTTTATTTGATTAAACTTTCACCTTTAATTATTTTTAATGCGATGTAATGTTGAAAAAGATCGTCTTCTCTCGTAATGTAATCCATCAATTACATATGCAAGAGAAATATTCGTCATAGATATTAGTAATGTTCTAAGGAAATTCTCGTGATATAAATTCTTAATTAATTATAAATTACATACTTAGTGAACTACAAAATACTATGCAATAAAATTGGTTCAATTTAAATGCGTTACATTTTTTAGAAGGTACTAGAGAGTCTCGATTACCCGTGACCTGATTTACCTAAGTCTCGTATTGTCTGAGGGACAAATCTTTATTTTGGGGCTGTACCAAGACTGTTGAGCTCATTCTTACGAATTTGAGAATTTGAATATTTGCTAAAATTTTCCAAAGCGATTCACAGGAATATTTTATCCCCACCATGTCAAGAAATTAACTGTGGGAAATCACAGAAATATCTTTTTTGTCGTATTTTACTCTCTAACAGAAGCCTTTCGTATAATCCGAGGTGATCTCAGTCCATATAACCTCAGATAATCGAGACGTTAGTGCACTTATAAATGTTAACTTTAAGATTATGTTGAAAAAAATAAAGTGTCTTAGGACAACGGAAAGGTAAATGCGGCTCTGGTTGACCAGACATGTAATTTAAGCTCAAGATATTTTTTTCGGTCGACTATAATTTCAAGGTAGAGTTGATTGTTCATTGGACCGAAGAGTATGGTTATTTTGGATGTTAGAAGGGGATGCAGAGGTTGCGAGGAACTTAAGAGACACCTGATGTCTATGTAAATAATGTACAGGAAAGTAAAAAGATGGCCCAGAAATGAGAAGGGCACTAAAGATCGAGATAAGACGGGAGGATATGTTGGGTAAGGGGAAGAGAGCCCTTATGGATATGGGATGACAAGAGGTAGGACGTATGCTGTGATGAAGAAAGGCGTTGTGTAAGGGGATAAGTGCTTGCGACTGTATAAGTTTAGAGGATTTTTATTATCTTCCATTTAACGTATCGTATCCTGCATATCACATCTAATAATTAAAACAATAATCATACTACAGTGGTTCTCAACATTTTTGGTTCAAGTCCCTTTCACCATAGTCCAGAATATAATTTCCCCTTCGCATGATAGTCCAACTCAAAAGATGCTTTTCAAATCATACGCATGCTGCACTGAACATATTTGATTTTTCCTGTAATAATACATGTACATTTAATTTGATATTTTTACTGTAGAGTATTACAACTTAAATAGTGACAGAAATGTGGATAGATTTTTAAACTTGGATAAATATACGCTGTTTTTATTCCGAACTTATTATTTTTACGGACTAAAAATCCTGAAGCATACTTCATTGAATAAAAAGTTCAATAATATGCTGGAGAAATGCAATTAATTTTATTCGATGAAGATTTTAATCAATAAGACACCCATGATTATCTTTCTTTACCAGTTCTTGGTCACGCGGAGAAGAACTTGAAAGGGCACAACGCAGGTCATCTTCAGTGACCCCAATGCCCCCCTAAACCTCCTAAATTCCAACCAGGAGTGGGGAATCCTCCGCTGGTTGACATCCCCTGTCATACTAGCAAGCGTCCTCGGACTTGTCGTGGGTCAACTATCGTGCGGCGACGAATCAGCAAACTTAATGAAACACACTTCCTCGGGAAAGATTACCATTGAAAAAGTTACAATTCCTTAAAATAAATGTCTATCTAATTCATTGCTTTATGAGCTAGCCAATTATGTATGAGCCTGGACGTGAAATGAATTTCTTCGTGCTTGAATCGACGAGTTGAATGGGGAAACCGAAAGGGAAATCCCGAAGTTACTTTTTGTTATTTCTTGAGACTCGGGAAGGTAGCAAGAGGGAGAAACAAGTGGACATGACGCGAGGAACACCTGGGACGGCCGCCTCATTAACGCAAAGCTTGTCCGAAAATAGCTCAAGGCCTCCTCCCCGCCGCGTCGGTGGACTACCGATGTTGGACTCAAAAGAGAGTGTGTCTTCCGAGAAAGAGATGCATGCGAATCAGATGATGTGTTTTGGGGCGGCGAGGTGGTTGCATTGGAAGTGCGGGGAATATCCAGTTAGGTCCTTTGCGTTCCCATTTTTGCCCAGACGCTTTCTGCGTACTTAAATCTTCGATGCGTTCTGATCCGTTATGAGGATATACCTATATACTATCCTGCGATCCGCCTCAGAGGCGTGTGTGGCAGGGTTTGTTAGGACACTAGCCATTACGTTGGATGGAACAGGGAAAAGGGTGGGGGAGAGGACAGAGGTGAATTGTGTGTTAGCGATGTAAGTAAGTTTTGTTATAATCAATAATGGTAGTAGTAGTATTTTTGTTTAACGTGCTTCGATGGCTAAGGTCAGTTCGCACTTACTGTCTGCCGCTTGTAGATAGGTGCAACTCGGACGAATCGGATTATCACCCCTCCAAACTCGAGCCGAGCCCAACAATGCTTAACGTCGGTGACTGATCGGGAACCGGTGTTTCCATCGTGACGGGCCGTTGCCCATCACGAATGGTTCGTGGACAGAAGGAAGTTTTGTGCATATCAGTGGTGTATCCCCTTATTTTTTCGCTTTTATCAGTTCTATAGCGCGGGGTGAAAAAATATCCTCCGCGTCGCACTGAAACTCGCCTGATTGGAATTTTTATAGTACATAATCCAAGCCTAACGTGTAGGATATCCAGACTCCATCGAATCCGTACCTATTTAGTCCTTCCCATCAGCTGTGTAACACTTTTTCTTCGCTCGTAGTAACTTTCCTTTGTATTTTATTTAATTCGCGAATTAAATCTTTCAGTGCAGTGTCCAAAATGCTCCTGGCGTATTTGTTATGTGGCCTAACCAGAGCAAAGTTGTACCTCTCTTTCAATTTTTCAGCTGAGATCCTTCCTACTATTTTATCTGTAAATCCTAGTTTCTTTTAATCAGCGCCGTAAATGTTTCGTAATTATTTCACCATTCTAGGATCTACGTCTACATGCTTCGCTATGAGCAACCGCTGAAGCGTGTGGCAGGCGGTGTTAGGACACTAGTAATGAAAGGGGAGAGATTAGGGAAAAGGAGGGGAGAGTGATACATCTTCAGTGTGTAATCCTATATTTATTCACTTAAATATTCGTAATTTACGCTGAAAAAAGTAAAAATATTTTTCCTTCTATTGGATCAACAAATGATTAACATACATTCCTTCTTACATGAATAGGGAAGCTCGACCCCAACCTCCAAGGTACACAAAACTCAACACCCGAATTTAGATCGTCGTCTCTTTGTAAATAGAAGGCCGAAATTTTTTCAATGTCCAAACAAAGCAAAAGGAAAATGAAGTCAAATAGAAGGTTATTATGGCTGGTTTTTGACGTAATTTGTCTTATAATAAGATGATGATTGCTAAAGAAATTGTTAAACGGCTGGAATGAGCTGTTATCACAGCACAAGTTAATGAAATCTGAGGACGCCTATTCTGGCTGAAAACATTTCCTTTGAGGATTTATCTGGATCAAATGCATCTCAAATAAATGGAACCTGTGTATCATGAAAGTGGCAGTCGTTTGTGTTGCAGATGGGATTACTGAAACAGGTAGATATGCATATAAGTAATGGGCAAATAGGTAGCAATTGACTCGTACATTTTTCAACAAATAACTCCTCTTCTTCTCCTTCCTCTCTTCTTAAACAAATAACTCCTCTTCCTCTCCTATTTAACTCCATTATCACATGATAATGAAAAACCAAAGTCAGTGTTTATCATCTATGTTATTACGTTGTTTCAAATCGTCTTTTTATTCCATCCAATTTGGTGTCCGGTCGTATTTATAGATCATGAATGTGATGGACTACAGTTACTAATTTATCAGTAGTTTCTCTTAACAATTACCTAAAATGCCTTACTTTTCCCGAGTGCATGTATATTTTTAATAAAGGTAAAGTGGCCTTAAAATGCGGCATACGGCTAGAAATAATTGCTTAGCGTTTTTGGAACCTCGTCATAAGAATATCACTGTAAGGGCATTTCTCACACTTTTCGTAGGACAACAGAATAAAAGTGTGGGCGGTATTGTAGCGGCCTACGAGTACATTTCGGAGGCTATGGTTGGACCATCTGAGATCAAAAGAAGTTGAGCCGCTATTTTTCCAACGCTTCACTTGATCAGATTACAATTCCTGAAACAGTTCATATGCTTCAGGAGAACAAACAGTCCTGGTTCAGTGGATCAGAAATCTGGTCAACTTAGCTCTAGCCGAAGTCATTCAATTTTGAAACATGGTAACAATGGAATAAGTATCACACGGTACGTATAGCGATGGAAAATGTACGTAATGGACACTTATACAGTAGAGATTACTTCGTCTTCACCTTATACGTCTCGTTCACCTTAGTTCTCTGTTCTTCGTCCTCCGTCTTTACTTACTTGGCCATCGTAGCTCACCTCTTAATAAACTTTTATGCTGAGTATAGTGCTCAGGGTATAAGGAAGGATTATTAGGAAGAGATCACCGGTAGTTTAAGGAAAGCTGGGGGAATGTGATGGTTGTCACGCGAAAAAGGGTCCGAGAAAGGACAAGGGTGGTACAAAGAGGCAAAGGACACGCAACGCCGTGGCAATTGCAATGCCGTCTTTGCCACCCTGAAGGAATTCCTTCCCCTTTAATCTTCGACCTTAAAAAAAAGACCTTGGAGATAAAATAATGTCCTTTGGCCAAAGTAAATAGGTTTCGATAAAAATATGTGCCGATTGCTACAGAGCGTTCCACGTTCAGTTTAGTGTGTAATGTTCCCAGTGGTGACATATGAAATAATCAAATCATTCAACAAGAGTCATTTGTCCCAATACGAGTTTGGATTTGAAAATTTTTCATTTTAGTAATTTTCGCTAATTTTACTAAAAATATGTACATTTCTGGGAAAGGAATAAAATATTTTAGCTGAAAGATCGTTTCAATCAATTATTATTCTACTTAGGAGTAAAAACGTTTTCACATTTGTAATTTAGTGACCGGTACCACTGGTGATAATTTTTCCCCTAAAAAAGTTTGTTTTCCCACTTCTTTTATAAGTTCTCCCCGTCCCCTTTATACCTTAACTATTCTCTACAATGTGTATCCTACACATCCTGCTTCTTTTTCTCCTTATGTGTAAAGTCTTCCATTCTATTATCTTACGAATCTTAGTTGTACTGTTTGTCCTCGTATATCTCCATAATACCCCATTGGAAAAACATAAAACACAACAAATTCTTCTCTGCTGTGTGTGATGCACATTGCGCTGGACTGACAGGTTGTACAGGTCAAGATTATTTGGTATCATAAGAAGGCTAAGGGATATCTCAAATGTTAATGTTGACGAGTTCACGGGCTTCTCATCAACACGCCTCACAGCTCAGCCAATGGCAGTCATTAAGCTATACCAATAATGCTGTGGCCCGCCTAATTGCAATGCCTTGTACATTGGCCAAACCAGGCGTGCGAATAAACATTCGTGTGAGTGAATACGTAAAGTTTTAGCACAAAGGTGACTCAACGTCGAAATTTACTAAACATCTAATTGAATGTAACTATTGCAGTGATTTTAATACTGTTGTTCTTCATACTTAATTAAACGGAAGAAAATTAGATTTATTAGCGCAATATAAAATGTCTATGGCATGTAAAATTATATTGTATTCGTTTTAAATGAATATTTGTACCCGTGCTTCTCCTCCCCATTACTTTGCATGTTCTTCTACCACTATTGACTCATCCTTGGCTTGAATCCGTCATAACCTCCTGACCCTGAGCTATCGCGTGACCACATCCCTAATCCTCACCGTTAACCTCCATCCAAACAATTCAAACAACTCTCCTCCCTCTCTCTCACTCCCGTTAATTCATTTCTACCCCCCACCCCACTCTCCTGCCCCAAACATATACATATAAAGCTGGTAAGAAGAACATTTCATTACCTTGATAATGGCAGTACTTGCCGAAATCTAAGTAGGTTAAAATGAACCTAGTGTGGAAATTTTAAAAGTATTTTTTTCTTATGATAATGTGACAGCCATGAAGCTTTTACTCGCGTTGGAGCTGTGTGACTAAAACATACCGTGGTCAGGGTTATTACAGGCCTGAAAAATCTG
The DNA here is from genome assembly GCA_963573305.1 of Pyrrhosoma nymphula. NCBI lineage: Eukaryota > Metazoa > Arthropoda > Insecta > Odonata > Coenagrionidae > Pyrrhosoma > Pyrrhosoma nymphula. The sequence continues at coordinate 31,001,484 of OY754335.1, read as the reverse complement.
GAATACCTGGAAAAGTCATCGGAAATTGTCCTGGAAATTTTCTTTTCCAAGTCAAAATCTGATTGTTTTCAATAAGTGAGGATTACCTTTTTCGGTACTGTCAGGTGTGGGTGTGTGTACTTAGGGTTTATAATACCCTGCTTAATGAGGCAGTGGAACTCTAATTTGGTGTTTAGCAATTAGTTATCCCCCTAAAAACGGAGAAAACAAAAGAGGTGAATAGAGCGTCTCAAGTGCGTACCAGGTTATCTAATGCGTCTTCGTTTGGTGGCCAGTGCGAATAAAGGTCGGGGCGTGCAAGTAGCGGGAAATTCGACTTGGGCGACGAGTCTAACACCAGAAAGGAAGCATATTTTCCCCCAGAGCCATATGATGGTGGCGTTTCATTTGTTGGGAGAACAAATGCCCCCATATTACATGCGTTAATTTGTTGTGCTGCTATTGCTGTGCCTCCTTCGAAATACGAAGTTATAAATAATAACGGATATTTTCTCGTGGTAAAAATTACGTCCTTTAAAACCTGGAGAAGTTTTGGAATGTCATAATCTCCTGTCTGTAGTATCCGTGCGTGATTCTAAGAGTACTTTGGTTGGAATCATAAGGAGGTTATACTGCGACTTCGTGAATTAAAACAAATATTGAATACCACCTTTTCGTTTTTAATGCTTAAAAAATACTGCTGTCGCTGATGATATTACTTTGCAATTGGAAACAGGAATAGGATCTAAAATATGAAGAGTAATTGACGTATATATTTTTAATGGAGACTTTTGAGACACTGAAACCGACTTCAGCGCCAGTTCTATTGAATCCACGCATTTTAATTTCAATAATAGTAGTCATTTCTTCTTCTTCTCTCGACTTTGGTCGTCTAAGGACATCATAAAATAATGAACGCATTTATTTCCGTATTTTATTTACAGCTTCTTTTCTTGCTCTCCAATATTTTTTTTTCTTTTTCCTCTTCTCTTCCGTCCAGATTTTATTTCCTTTATTCCTTCTTTTCATTCTTCCAGAAACCCATGAAGAACCGTATCAATTTTCTTAATTTAGTTTTATCCTGTATTATGTCTTCCGTTATCCCCATATCTTTCATGTCTTTCTTTATCCCTTGGACCCATTGTTTGCCATTCCTACTCTTATAAACATGAGTGAAAATTCGTCTAGTAAGTCTACTGTTGCACATCATCATTACATGGCCGAAGACGCCAACTCTCTTTTTCCTAATGTCATCTGACATTTTTATGCATTCTTCATTCTTGTAGAGGTCTTTATTCTTCCTGATCCTTAACTAGCCTTTCTCTATTTTTAGTGGTCCTAGGATTTTTCTGAGAATCTTTATCTCCTTATCTATATCTCTTCCATTTCTCCTGATCTTGTTGGGAACATGCATTCAGTATCTAGTAATTTCGTTTTTACTTAAAAAGAGAAAATGGCAAGTTGCCTTGATTTGAGTATCCTATGATTCCCCAAGAGAATTCGCTTCCTAGTTTTCTCTGCTATTAACGAGAGTATCATTTATGTTACATAGTTAGAAAAATACTTTTCACCCATTTTTTTTACGAGTTCTCGCATTTAACACCATGAATTTTCAGGTTCAATTTACGAAAAAAATAGTGTGGAATCAAATTATGATTTTTTTAATTCATGTCTATTAGAAGACATTTAATTATTTGCTAGAATATGAGTAAAACGACGTTAAATTTATTTTAACGGTTTAACTACATTAAATTAATGTGGAAGCTGAACCATCTTTGCTGTGTCTACTTAAAGGCGAACTCCTAAGATGTGAGAGCCATGCCCTCTCATACTGCTACCTTCAGTACTTTAGGGTGCTTTCATTTTCTATCATCTTTAATGCAAACTTGAATTTTTCTTTCCCCCACTCTCCGCATGATTCAAACTCCATTCCACCCAATCGCTTCCCTCAAGGGATCATTTTAGTTTCTTTTCCCTCGAACTCTAATATTTCTCTCTCGACCCATTCACCAGTTTTCATAGCCTAGCATGTTATTCTTTTTTTTCTCATCGCTCGTATTTGTTTTCCTTCCCGTCAAAATTTGTCTACATCCTTCTGAGAACACGCGTCTAGGAAACGTCGAATTCGTGTATACAACACAGATTAAGGAAGTTGGAGCGAGATTTTTCCCTATTCGTTATAGAGACCATATTCAAACTTCAATTCAATTTTTCAATTTCAGCGATTGAAAGAAGGGTGAAGTAAATATTGCAACATTAATGACGCAAATACTGAATTAAAGCTAATTTAATTCATTAAATTAATTTTAAAAGACTGAAATTCTCCGTACTTTATTAAAAATACATGTATAAGGTGTTTACTTGACTCATTTTTCATGCCTTACACTTAAAACGACTTCACAACCGAAGATTTGTTTTCGATTTTGTAAATTTTACTGCGGTGAGTAATTGATTTATTTTTTAATAATTGAGAATCAATATGAAATATACACTTGAATTTTTGGTGACTTCTGAACGTTAGATCTACCTCATTAAAAAAAAATAATATCTCTCTGGAGTGCATACCCGTATTTTCCCATTTCCCATGGAAAATGGCTGGTAGTACATCTTTGCAAGTATCTTGAAAAGTATAATGGTTAGTGAGTGACACTTTGTTGTTATTGGAAATATGAGATTTTCTAATGAGGCCAAATCCATCGAATGTCTCGTGAAGTGATATTTCGTTCAAGCTACCTTAAATAAGAAAGTATGTGGCGTTTTATCGCACGATAGTGAAGCCTGTTTTTTTTCGAAACGTGGTCATAGAAACATATTTATCGCACGAAAGTTTTCAATAAATTTAGTGAATAATGTAGTACCTTCTGGGATATTATTGCCATTACTCATTTTTATGAAATAATCATGACGGTACCTCGACTATTCCGCTATTAATTACTATGATTTTGGCTTTATCAACTGCGGAACTGATCCATTCATTATGGCCGATTCCGCATTTTAATTGCTTCAGTATTACCATGCGCTATTCTACCGTATGGTTCCATCTATGCTCATCTTTAATCTATGGTTCCATCAATTCTCTTCTTTAGCCCATGGTTTCATCTACTGCGCAAAATTAATTCCCCATATTTTATTGGTGTACGTAATAGCTCTTCTGCTTCGTACTTCTCTTGAATAATCTTTTCTCCCCAGCTCTTCTTCTTCTTTGGCAATTATCTCCGTCCATTTTATCTTCACCATTCTTTGATAAGAATTCATTCCATTCGAATTTGATTTGTTCTGTTTTTGTTGCCACCCTCGCTTCACTGTCATAGGAGAACGTGCCTAGCATATAATATTGTGACGCATAATTCCAGGTCTAGGGTTTTTTCCCAGGAAAGGTTTATCTAATTTTAAACAAACTCTCCGGGGTAGTCATTGGCTACTACTGAGAGATTGAGAAATCTTGCTATGATCCGGAGTGTCTTTGCTGTAGTTATGATGTTTAACCCGGTATTACGGAGTATATGTGTGAGGTCAAAAGTGGCAATAGATGTAACAAGTATTTGGGAAATCCGCCATATTCTTAGTAAGTTCTATTCTGGTCAGTCCATAGCTAAGTAGTAGCAAACAGCGAAGAGAAAAAGGGCTTTTTTAAACAAAATATTACTCGGAAATTATGTACAACATGAACATCATGTCTCATTTCCATGTTTTTGAGTCTTTATCGAAAAAATCATGGTCTCCATCAGAAGTTCAACGATGGAATAAGCTCAACAGATTCAGGCGAGATATCGTGGAAGTTCTTCATAATATAAGAGAAACAATTGCACTTTTCCACAAATTGCTTTAATCCATGCAACGCGTTTCGGCTCACGGAGACATCATCAGGTACAAGACCTTGTCTTGCCAAGGTCTTGTACTTGATGATGGCTCTGTGAGCCGAAACGCGTTGTACGCATGAAAGCAATGTGTGGAAAAGTGCAATTGTTTCTCTTATATTAGAAGGAATAAGCGTTACACGAGATGTCTGAACAAGTTCGTGGAATGGACTGATGGGATTGTTGATTGTGATATTCCCTGTATATATCCCTCACGAGAGCAAGACGTGAACAATTAAAGTATGCGCCACCTTTAAAAACTGTCTGGTTTGCTGATTTTTCGAGCATTTCATTTGAATCGGAATTGCCTCCTTTACTTGCCCAAAGTTCATTGATTTTAGTCCGGTCTGGATGAAATATCTACACCATTTTCCTTATTTCCCACTTCCAAACACAATTCTTCTAAAATCACATGAGTGCACGGCACTGATTTAAGGTGGTTGAAGCGATCTTTATGTACAGATTTGCGTGACACTTTGTACACGCGTTCTCATTAGTAGTATATCTATAGATGAAAGTGAAAACATTGTATTATACTCATTTGGGTTTTTGGCAATTAAATGCTATTTTAATACGTAGTCTTATGGTACGTGAGATATATGTACTGTATAATAATTTGAGTACATACGCACAGATTTTCTTCTAAACGCGAATTATGCAATTATGCAATACGAGAATTATGCTCGTAATACATTTCTAATTATTATGATTGTTGTTAGCAAATATCAAGGCGTCATGCTGAGTCCAGTATTCGAAAAAAATATTTCCATAAAATTTCGTCGACATTCGAATACCGCGCCGAAAACTCATATTTTAATAAAGAAAAAAAATTAAATTATAATTCTCTTATCATTTCCGTTACTATTTTGCCATTAGCCTATATGGTGAGTTGTAACGCAGAAGTAGATGGACTTACGTGAAATGTGGTCCTAGTATTTTTTTTCTATTTACTTGAGAAAATTTCAATAGTATGTAGTCAATGACCCACGATTACCGCTCTAGCCACCTCAAAACTTGACCCAAAGGAGCTGGCTAAGAACATGGCGGACGCGCGCAAAAATCATGACAAGATAGTATACGGAACAACCATTTTTCTTTACATCTCTCTCTTTATACTCATAGCCGGTAGTTTGGTTTCGGTTAACTTGGTTTACTCCTACGGCACGTTATTATTACTGTAGATATATTGGCTTTGCTTTCAGTGCGACAAACGTCGTCTAAAAAACGCGCTCTATATCTACCTTTAGATGAACGTATTCTTCGCGTCGAGGCTTGGGTCCTATGCCGTTAGCAAATGTTTATTTTGGCGGAGTGCCCTCTTTGCTTTTCGATTCAGCTCGCTGGATCAATTTAGATTCTTGTATCGTTGTTGACGTGGTTATACGCCGCGACCGATAAAATAACAATCATACACGCCCTGCTCTCAGTAGCTCACCAACTGAGGCTAACACGTTTCAAGATATTGCTTTTTATCATCGTGCTTTTTAATCACAAAGAAATTTATAGAGTAAGCAATGTCGGTTATTTCATTCCCCCCCTGGATTTTAACTCATGCATTAATGTATTTCGTTTATTTAAATTTAATATCGAAGTTTAAATGTGCGCTGCTTAGAGCGTAGCATTTGATCTGCTATAGTGAAAATATCACTTTGCTTCTTTCATTTATGAGATCCAACCAGTCTCGTAACATCTTCATGTATGGGTCACATTTATTGTTAAGAAACATAGTTTTACCCCTACATTCACCTGAAGCTGTAACTCTGTTACAAAACCGGTCGTAGAAAATAAATCAGCGTGGAATTGCAAAGTGATATTTTAATTGATGCGTAGTTAATAAAACAATTCCATCAACTTGAGCTTGAGACGGTGTCATACACATTAGATCTTTTTACCCCATATATTAAAAAAGATAATAGAAGGATCCATACGGTACGATATCACAGGGGAATGTTGAAACTATTAAAATGCGCAATTAGCCAAATTGAATGGATCATATGTTCATTGCTAATGGGCAAAATCGGGCCACGGGCTGAAAATGGGGAAGGTTTATTGAAAAACTGAAAAATCAATATAACTCCCTTAATATGAAATATAGTACATTCGTTTAGATTTATTATACTTCCTAAGAGTACTACCAAAAACATTTGTTTGAATGATTTATTGATAACACCGACCATTAGCCTAAGGTGTGGAAACAATAGGGTTTTTCGGACAAAAAAATCATAACTTCATTTTTTATTCAAGTATTCTACCAGCTGATTGGTAGGTTCTTGGACAGTCCCCATTCTGCATCCTAATTTCATAGACATTGTCTCGCTTTCCCTCCTAAGGGTGTCCCGCCATTAGATCCCTCTTCAATTCTTCATATCTTCTACTTCTTCTTATTTCGTCCAGAATTCCTATCCTCTTCCTTCTTCTCGCGCGCTTCCCCAGTGTTCTCCACTTTATCACTCTCTTCAACATGCCCTCTCAAGATCTCCTTCATCCATCTCTTCTGCCTTCTCCGAACATTAGTTGACACAATATAAGATCCGTTCAATGCTATTGTAGATCTTCTAAATGTTACCTACAACTTTTTTCTCCAGCAATATTTGATACGACTAACCCTTACTGCAAGGGGTGAGCAAAGTGAGCTGAGTCTATAATATGATTTTTTTAAATTTTCGAAATCTACCTGCGCCTCTAGGCCGGACCTAAACGGACTTTTTTATTTACATCTAGCTCGTATTTTATGCTTCAGTGTTTGCTTTTAATCACGATAACTGTTTTTTCTCGTCCAATTTTATCAGAGGCTTTCAAAATAATCACAGCTTTCCGCACGATTGAGCTAGCTTTCAATTGAGACAACCGCGCTTCAATACTTGATCCATTCGCTCTCCTTGAAACGAAACAGAAGGGAGCACCTCTGGATTACACTTCCGTCTTGCCCAGTCCACTTACCATTGAGTGATTTCTGCTCCCACTTCTAAAAACGATGGAGATCCTCAACGCTACGTCCTCCATCAATCAAAGTGATGGATGCAAGGGATTTCCGATGATTCGTTCATCCCATTAGCCTCACATTAACCAACAATACTTACTATAGGTGTATGCATGTGTTAATGTATGACCCTTACGTTTTTGATAGGAAGTAAACATTTACTTTGTAAAATTCCACAACGGTTTATTAACACTGTAAAATGCTGATGCTGATTCCCTTCCGGGTGCAACCGGTTGTAGTGTGTGAATAAACCGTTATGGAATTTAACAAAGTTAATTTTTACTTTCTTTCAATATGAGAGAGTTACCACCAAATTACGCCGAAGAACATTAATTTTATTTCCTTACGTCTATCTCACTCACACGCGTGCTATTTGACATACGAGGGTAGACTTAAAAGTAAGGTCTCCAATTTTTTTTGTCATAGAAAATGACATTTATTTACATTGTTGGATACATCGTTGGAAAGGTCATGGCTTCAGCTATTTTTCAATGTAGTCACCCTGGCGCTCGATGATTTTCCTCATCCGCATGATGAACTTTTGAATACCGTCGTCATACCAGCTTCCGTCCGCGTTGCGAAGGCGTTACCTCCTCTTGCACCTTGTCGTCCGTCGCGATCTTCACCCCTCCTAGGTGTTTCTTCAGGGTGAGGAACATGTGGAAATCACTTGGTGCGACGTCGAGGCTGTACGGAGGATGCCCGATCACTTTCCACCCAAACTTCGAGATCAGTTCCTGCGTCTGACTAGCCGTATGCGGTCGCGCGTTGTCGTGATGAAATGAGACCCCCTTCGTCAGCATTCCTGAACGTTTGTTCTTGATGGCGTGCCGAAGCTTTTGTAATGTGTGGCAGTATCTTTCCTTATTGATAGTGGTTCCCCGGGGCATGAAATCCACCAGCAATAATCCTCACCCTGAAGAAACACCTAGGAGGGATGAAGATCGCGACGGACGACGAGGTGCAAGAGGAGGTCAACGCCTTCGCAACGCGGACGGAAGCTGGTATGACGACGGTATTCAAAGGTTCATCATGCGGATGAGGAAAATCATCGAGCGCCAGGGTGACTACATCGAAAAATAGCTGAAGCCATGACCTTTCCAACGATGTATCCAACAATGTAAATAAATGTCATTTTCTGTGACAAAAAAAATTGGAGACCTTACTTTTAAGTCTACCCTCGTATTTGACATATTTGATGCATGGAAGTCGCACTATGGCAAATACTACAATAGGTAGTCTTTCTTCGAAATCTTCCTGGTCTTTCTTCGAAATCTACCTAAAAATCTTCCTCGCTTGTGGTTGTCTTTTACGCAGAGCCGGTTAATCGTTGAGGTTTATGCGTTTTACGCGTTTATTTTTTCGACTTCGTTTTTTAATTAAGTTCAAATTCATTATGCATTATATATGTAACCAACGAGTTTACTACTGGTAAACGGTTACTTCTTTTTAGAGAAACATTTGAGAGACCTCGTGGTAGGGAGTTATAGGAAGAACCTACAAGGGCTATCAAAGCACCTTACATTTAATCAAAGGAGGGTACTTATGATGATGATGGTGGATATATATGATACTTTCATTTTGAGAGCGATTTCAATTTTCATTTTAATGCTATTATTATCACGGTAATCTACCGGGTAAGGTAGACTTAAATTGAAAAGAATAAGAACCATGTGGATTTTTACAGGCACAAGCCGATATCCCCTTACACGATTTCTTTCATCATCGCATACTTCCTGCATCTCTTCATCCCGTCCACAAAGCCTATTCTCCTTCTCCCTTTCCCCGCTTACCCAACATACTCCCCTTCATCACGGTCTCCAGCATCTCATTGTCCCTCATCACCTGCTTCAACCACCTACTCCGGCCGGTAGTGGCGGGGTAAAGTCCTCGCCTGCTATCCTTGAGGTCACGGGTTCAAGTCCCGCTAGGTGTATGTGTAACACGGCAAGAGTTAATCAAAGAAAAGACTAGAAAGCCCTAATGGTGGTGGAAGGACGGGGGACAGACGCGATTAAGTATTAATAAAGTGGTCCTCACGAATAGACATAATAGGCACGAGAAGTTGTTTTTAACATAACATTATCATTCTGTATCCGTCTCGCTTTAAAATCTCAGACCTCACTTGCAGGAAGTTTGATAGCTTAGTATTAAGCTTACGTACTTTCTTTGACAGCTTCGATGTCTATACAATTTCAGCTCGGCATGAATATGGCTTATTCTGTAACTAGTCTAAACGATTCAACGGACAAAAGTCAATGTTATATGTTTAATAAAACATAAGCCGAATTGCAGTATGAGTTATGGAGTAGCACGAGGACAACATGGGAATTCAATTTTCTTAATAATGTCGTATACACCGGGTGTTTCAAGAGGAAACAGCGTAACTTCAGGAGGTTAGAGAGGATGTAATTTTAAGGATTTTTTCTTAAACGGACAAACAAGGTGAATTATGCTGATTGATGATACCTCGTATTCATCTTTCTTCAGCGTGCTCGTACTTATAGTAGATTATTTTCAACATTACACTCGAATATTTGTAGAAATGCGGCGTTTTCATAGCATCTGGAAAATGGGAAGATTACGGAGGTTCGGTGGTTTCACTCAATTTAAGAGAATTCAATGAAACTTCCTGAAATCATTAATAATAACGTTCTTAAGCTACCTGAAAATTTTCAGAATTATTTGCCGCATGTTTCTTAAGATATTTGATCGAGAATTGGGTATGAGATTACAGGGGTTCTTATGTCTTTTCTTCTGCATCCTGCAGGTTATTAATCCACGCTCAAGTACCTTACTCGTGGTGCCAATTTAATATCGTCCGCAACGCGCGCGAGGGATTTCTTCAAGCGCTCGGAGTAAAAATCTTATGTACATTAAAAAAAAATATAAATTACTAGATACATTGAATAATTAGAAAAGATTCTTTCTGACGAAGCCTTGCGTTCCCATAAGAACCCGTGTAATCTCATGCCCAGTTCTCGGTCAAATATCTTAAGGTGGTTCGGTGGTTTCATTCAACTTACGAGAATTCGATGAAACTTGCTGGAAGCATTACTTATGTTGTCTTAAATCTACCTGATATTTTTCAGAATTATGTACCGCAGATTACTTAAGATATTTGATCGAGGAGTGGACAAAAAATTACATGGGTTCTCATGGGAACACAAGGTACGAGTAGCTTAATTCATCAAAAAGAACCTTTTTCTAGTTAAGAATAAGAAAAACAAAAATAATAAAAATAAAGTATATCAAATTATTTTCATACATTATTCTATTAATGATTTAAATTATTTTGGTTTTTCTTATTCTTAACTAGAAAACGTTCTTTTCGAAGAATAAAGCTAGTCGCACCTCGTGTTCCCGTAAGAACCCATGCAATTTCATGCCCACTTCCACATCAAATATCCTAATAAACCTGCGGTAAATAATTTGGAAAAAATGCAGGTAGCTTTAGGAAAACATAATCAATGCTTCCAGCAAGTTTCGTCGAATTCCATTTAGTTGAGTGAAACCACCGAACGTCCTTAAGAAATCTGCGGCAAATAATTCTGAAAAAAATTGGGTAGCTTTAAGACAATAAAAGTAATGTTACCAACAAGTTTTATCGAGTTCTCTGAAGTTGAGCGAAACCACCGAAAGTCCTTAAAATGTTAGCGCATCCATGTATCCGTTAGGGCGAGATTACGATCGACGTTTTCTAACGTGACGGAAACTGACGGTGGCGTTCAGTTTTCCTCTCGTCTTCCCGTCAAGGAGGAGTGTATTACGATTGACGGAAGATTTAGCGGCAAGAGGGTAATTAGCTCAGCCTGTTATCGGTAATGTATGCATTGCTTGATACGTCTGAGATCTTCCATCTGTGAATCGCTCTTTTCTTTGCGAATACTGTCAAAGACTACGGTGGGTAATCGACAAATATCGTGAAATCACATATAAGTCCTTGGGTAGCTGGAGATAGAATCGTGTGTCGTTCAGTGCACATTTTAATAATCTGTCAAGGAAGTCGAATAAAAATACTAAGACTACATCAATTAAGTGCATCATTTTATGCGTTGAAACTCACCATACAGGCAGTTATGAAAATGACACAAGAATTCTTGATGTGTTTTTAAATTAAAGCATTTTATGACTAGAGTTTAATGCTCGGTTTTGAAATTTAGACGAAATTATTTTGAAATAGGTTTTTTTCGCATATTAGACTCGGCGTGACACCTTCATATTCGTTAGCAACAATCCGTTTTTAACTTTTGTTCTTTTTTAGCTATGCATATCGTTGGATTCGTCTCCGTGAGATCTATCAGATGGCAAAATGTGATATGTTTAGGATATGTAGGGCTTGAGAAAATCTTGTGGCAATATGCGATATGTCCATTTTGCAAATATCTTTAATTGACCAAGAGTCAGATGTCATGTAAATTGCTCTCCTGTTAAATTTGAAAAAAACATGACATCATATTCAGCCATATTACCACTGAATTATAATATTAATAAATGTATTATACCGCGTTTATAAGAAAATATATTAATGTAAAATCGAATTATTAACAAATATATGTCATGTGACATAAGGATTAGTGTTAAAATAATATTGAGTTGCCGAAAAACAAATCGGTGTGATGCAATATTTTTCACTTTCATCAATAGGTACCACAAATTGGAACACGTAGGTATTCAAAGTTTCACGCAAATCTGTACATAAGCAAAAATCGCTCCGGCCACCTGAACGTAGTTATCCAGTGCTTAAACCAGTACGCCTTTCATATTTGTAAATCCATTCGCCCCCACGGCCCAAGTAAAGGGCCGATGCTCATGGGGGATTTACTCTCAGGTGGCCCGTACTATATATTGCGATGCCGCGACTCCAAGTGAGTTATCCTCACGTGGTCTGCCATCGGAATGGGATCTGGACTGCCGCCAGTAAGAAGCCCCCTTATACGCGGCCGGAAAATACCTTTCCCTGGGAATGACTGCCTCGGTGGGAGAAACATAGCAGCGTTATCATTTGCGATAGCCTTCGAGGACAGTGATGCCTCTCACAGTGATGTTTATGGTATCGAACTTACATTTAGACGTATCAGAGTTGAGAGATGGCAGAACCACGCCAAGACGGCAGAACCACGCTAGATTTTTACATCTTAAGGTAATTTGAGCGAGATAGTTCCCTAGTCATAATGGAGACCATATTCGGCTTTTATTTTTTTATTTCAGCATCTGTAAGAAGTATGAAATAAATATTGTAGTATTAATAGCGAAAAAATGTAGTTATATACGACAAATATCCTCGGTAATTAAATACATAGAGCTACATAAGTCTCTAACTTGACTCATTTTTTCACGCCGTCCGGTGAAATTGTCTTAAAAACAGCAGGTTTCTTTTGTGATTCTGTAAAAATTACTGCAGTGAGTAGTAGATTAATTTTTAGAAATAGTTGAGAAAACATACAAACTAAACAACGTTAGTTTTTTACGAAATCTAAGTGTTGTAAATTCTTATTTTTTTATATTCTCCCTCTGGAGCGCACAGCCGTAATCTATCCCATGCAAAACTGCTTACCATTTTAGACAAATTGTTCGAAAAGTAGTTCGGCTATGGGTTAATATTTTGATATCATTGGAAAGATGAGAGGTTTTCCTTTAAAATGAGGACAAATTTATCAAATTCTAGGCGAAGTGATTTTTCGCTCAAACTACCTTCGTCTACGAAATACCGTGCAAGTCACCTCCAGGGTGTGTGGCACGGGGTGATTCCACACCAGGCACGCAACACGCGTCCCAGTTTCTAGGTCGAACGTCGCGCACTCCCCCTGGCCAATAGACACTGACCAGAAAGCAGTCAGGAGAACAATTCGGAGCCAAACCAGCAAGTAGGAGAGTGGTACGTTGGCAGGCATGCTAACATGCAGTACCAGAGCCAAGATACTACTACTGATTAACTCTACCGATACCGCTGATTGACGAATGCTATGCGATACTATCTCAAGCTGAAATCGAAGTCATGCAAGTCTTTCCAGCCGGAGAGAGATGCTAGTTTTAATCAAAGTAAATAAACACAAGTACCAAGTCTAATCTACCGAGGGAAATTATCTCCTCGGCAGTCTGCATTCTGACATGCAAAGAATATTTCTAAATTACAGATACATAAGCATAAAATTATTTAGCCTCCCTTGCAGATATGGAAAACTGGAAATGTTTATAAAGAAAGCATAAAAACAAGACTACATATAGTTGATTCGAAAGACTGTATCGTTAACGTTAATACCATTAATATATAATGGTCCCTAATACCTACTGCGAGGAAAAATGACATTTTAAACCTGCCCGTCATACACTCTATCTCCTTAATTTTATGACTATCTCATGCATGGAGAAAGAAATCCCTTCAGGGATTTTGTGAGAGAGAAAATTGGTAGCATGTACGTAATAAAGCCATGTTTAACTTTCCTTTATTATCAATTCAAATCACTTGGCGCTTCGTGCTTTGTGATTAAACCGAAGTAGTACTTTGGCTTGTACTTTTCTTCAAATTTGTCTTTTATTTAGTACGTGTTTTGCCGACATACGGCATCATCAGGTCCATAAATGAATCATTGAATCGTAATTCGGCGTAAATGGTATGTCGGCGGAAGGAAGGTCGTAGGAAGGTATGTCGGCGAAACGCTCTAAACCAATAAGAAACTTTGGTGGAAAAGTACAAGTCTTTTGATTTCTATTGCGAATACTAATGTTTTCTGCGAAGTTAAGCCTGAGGCATTTAAGTTCATAAATCTTGTAAACTTGCAGGAAGTAGATGTTTATCTGAATTTCAGAGGTTGTAAATATTTGCTAGGGAGAGGAAAGTAAATGAGCAATGCGTGGAAACCGTTGAATAAATATAACATCAAAATACTAAAGCAGTTAACGAATGAAATATGAAAAGATGTGTTGATGACGGAAGAAATAATTCATTTTCATCATAAAACTCTTTTTGACCTTCCCTCCGCACCAATGGGAAATAACATTCTTGCTTACGTTATCGAAGCCCTGGACAGTGAATTATAATGGCTACTTTTTCAATGAAGAGTGAATATGACTTTGTCATTTATTTGCTTTATGTTTATACAATTTCAATACAATTAAAGGTCTACATGAGGAATGTAGGTACCCCTTAGAAGACAAAGTTCACTGAATTGGGGTTACTCTTTCATCTTCAAAAAAATAGCCATTAAGTTAATTTAGCACTTAAACTAGGAATAAATATGCAAAGAAAAAAACATGCAAATGCCTTGTTCGGCCTGTTCTGTTCTTTTCAGGTCACTGCTGAACGTTTAATCCAACAAGTAGAACTATTAAATGATTGTTCAGGGTAGTGCATGAAACAATAGAAAAACAATTATAAAGTACAATTGCCGTAGCAATAATTCATCGTCTGATTTAAGCCCTCTTTTCATATCAGTTACTTCTCTTCGTATGTCAAGTGTTGAGCCGTGTCGTACTATTAACTTCTGTTTTTTTCTTCTATGAGCATCTGCGTGCGGATATGACCCGGCCAATTATTGGCTTTCACCAGAATCTATTAATGCGGGGAAAGCCTTTCCCTTTTGTAGGCCAGGCAGAATGATTAACAACTAGGGATAAACGCCTTGTTTACGAGGTCACATGACGAGACTCACAGGCACGCGGCCAAGACCATATCCTGGCCCTGTGCCTGGTCCGGATACTGGTGTTTGCAGATCCCCCTGTATTCCCCCGGGATTTCCACCGATTTTTTTATTTAAGTCACCTGACGTTTTCATTGAGTGGACTCCCTAACCCTTCAACCCTACCCTAAGGCGTTCTATGTACATCCTTATAAGGGAAACCTGGCAGATTGCGAGACGCAGAGGTTCGCTGCTTAACAAAGTTTTCCCGAAGACCCTATTCGTATCATGCAACACACTTATAATATAACGGCCTTTCTGTGGAAAACGGAAAATGCCATTGTCTGTTTACTGTCCGAAAGGGCTAGTTGTCATGCATATTTTGCATTTATGGTATAACGAAAAGGCGACTTTACTTATGGGAGTTGCCTCTGTCACAGTAGCCTTGTAGGCCGCTTGAAAGTGGCACGTTGGTGTGTGAGCACGGACTTCTATCGCAGAAGGGGTCGATATCGAGAGTAATCGAACGCGGTTTGCACTCGCACAGAAAAAAAACTGGATTCTATTTTTCCTGCAAGTAGCATTTCGATTCTGCGATAAACAGTGCTTTTCATTTGAGTACGGCGATAGCCGATCATCGAACGCAGGTGCCGTCGATCGCTGACTCACCTCGGAGCGGAGATCCAGCGGCAGCCGGCGATAGACGGCGATTCAGCTAAATCGAATGCACTGAGACGTGGCGATCGCAGTCTATCGCTGTCTATAGCCGCAAATCGAAAGCACCCAAAATCGCATTTCTTCCTTGAAATCCTGATCACATTACTGCTAGAGGTGATTATAAAATGTAAACACCACATTAATTTTCCAAAGGAGTATTAATTGTTGCGTATGTTATTGTTTATTTTTAATATTTACTTATGTTTTTTGTTGTTAGAGGTTATATTAAGGTAAGACTTGTCACTTTCCTTGTATTGAATAATAAGAAATAAAATAATTTAATATGCTTGGATGAGCATAATATGCGTCTAATGTAGTTTATCGAAATTTATGAATTTCACGGATTCATGTGAGACTCGAAGAGTAAGATGTACAAGCGCATCAATTGCCGAATTCAGGGGATTTTCCAAATTGTCAAATTCATACATTACTTCCGTCATTCAATTTTTTAAGGAAAAACTGAAGTAATGTGTAAGCAGAAAGATGCTCTGCGATTAGCGATTCACATCGAGTGATCGCCACACTCTCCTTTTCCGTAGAAATCAAATTCTATGTGTAAATGCGGCTTAACTTAAATTTGATAATCGATACGAGTTCGATACATTCGATTCGATATTTTCAGGCTAAGTTTTTTGTGGGACCTCAAGATAGATACCAATGGTATCAGGCGAAACATGATTGAACTCCTTCATGATTGCGTGAAAAGGAAATGCACTGGCAAGTTTCCACATGAGCTACATCCCCCCAAGAATCTACGTACATATATAATACCTGAAAACTCTTGTATACAGTGCCTGATGTTGACATCTTGTATCGAAGCCGGTCGCAAAAATAATATCTGTGGAAGCTTGCCAGAGCATTTCCTTTTTGAAGAACCTCATGATGTTCGAAAAATAAACTATTCCTTTCACAAATGTTTCCACCGAAATTACCATTTCCGTCGAACAGTCTACATCATCAGTTGGTGATGTCGACTATTCAACCAAAGCGGTTGATTCTATGATAAAAATACTCATTGAAATTATAAAGGTTAGTTCACCCACATTATAATCACACACCGCTTGCCGCGAGAAAATTCAAGAGGAGTAAAGCCGGTGTCACTCGTTCAATTTTTTTGTCAAGTGTAGGTATTGCAAAAAACAGTTTATTTGTTGTAAACTTGTTTATCAATGTCCGAAGATAATTGAGTATGATACACGTATTTGTGGGACGTGTTGCCGGAAACCTTTTTAATATGCACCCAATGGTTAGCGAGAAAATTGTGGAAATGTTTGGAGTAATTAATGGAGGTCGTCAAACCGCTTGAGTAAGGGATAGTAGTCTCATGGATGTAAAGTGGATTCGAATCGTGGGTCCCCGTTTAACCCTGCGGACTCTTCAGTCTGTGGCAAAGAAACTATTCCACTGATTAGAAATACCCTGAAAACCGCAGATGGAGCGGGGAAAAGAACTGGCTACGTTTAACCAGTGATGCACAAAATTCACTTGCTTCTGGGATGTTCCTTGTAACCTTGCGTGATGAAATTCACTCGCCAAATCAAATCAACGTATCTAAAATCGAAGCAATCTTTTTACCGAACCCCAAAGGGTAATCCTAGCTTGAATATCTGAACCCTGAAAAATATCATTTGATATAGTTAGTGGTGCAAAATAAACATGCGACCATTGAGCTTGTTAAACAAGTATAATACGGGTTGTTTTCAAGTTTCATCCAACAGAATTTACTCGTACCAAGGTAAAAATATATTTTTCTGTAAAAAGGCTGTCATGATTATCAAAGCCTAAATTGTAATTGCCTTCAGTAATTCAATGTCTCCTTCTTTAATCGCTTTTCATTATCCTTACAATTCAACTGTGATTTATAATTAAGTATCTGTGCGTATTATCTGCTATTATTGACTTATTTTGGTCCTCCTGATGAATATGGATTTTGGAGCATCGTGCCAATTTTTGTTCATTCACAAATCATGCTCCTCCAGTGGAAATAACTTGGGCTCGCCACGAACCATAACAGCTGCCAATTGGGCAAAGTGACAAGTTTGTTTTCTCTTTATAATATTGCCGTTTTAGCGAATTATAATTTGGATATTTTTTTTGGAAATGCGACCATTATTTGATCTATTAATGGTTTCACTTGAAGATTTGGGTTTTTGCTTTTAATTGACAGAGTGACTTTAAGCATTCCTTCTTTTCTGAAGAAACGGGAGCAGATAATCCCGAGAGGAAGAGTTACAAGCAATCATATGATAGTCAAGGTTTTTTTTACCGAAATAGAAGAAATTTAAAACCTTGCCATTTTTTACATCTATCTTCTTAGGGAATCAACTATTCAGTTAGAAGTAGTCCTTATTTTTCATTCTATTATCATCCAAGTTAACACTTTCAATACTTTATATTGAAATAAGTAAATCGGTATGATTCCACACTTTATTGGTCTAACCGGCCCAGATATCAGCAAATTATGCCATTTTTAAGGTAATAGATAGATAAATCAATCATAATAGGTAAAAAAAGCATACGTTAACCAAGATAAAGTGTGGAATGATGCCGAGTTACTTATTTCATTATGATGAATATCAATGATTTCCACAGGATATCGCCGGAGACTGTCTTATAACTATTCATTACTAACGGGGCTCATTTGTACCAGCGAATGTCTCCGCAGTAAATGCGTGATGCACATAGTAGGAACGAAAATTACAGATAACATCTTCTTCTTCTGGAGTTCATGCCTTAGGCCGCATAGATTGTTCCTGGAACCATCTTAAGCCGTGGTCGGCCTACATGGCGATAAACACTACAGTAACATTCTAAGGCAATTCTTGGGAGACGGTAGTGCTGCTTTCATCGTAAATGGTTGTACCATATGGCTTTGTATTCTGCTCTTTTTCCCTATAAATTTAAAAAGTTTAAATTAATACATGTACCACAGCAAGATGTCTACAATAAACACAAAGATATACTTGGGTTTCGTCAGTCTCGTGAAGAAAAAATCTGTCTCGAAATAGTTATAATAAATTTCATCCCATAAAAGTACTAGCATTTTTTATATATGTTAATAAAAGAATTTGAAATTCCACATGCTTCCATGTTTTTTATGCTGACATATCGGAGTAAATTGTTTTCGAGAAAGTATTTTTCTTTGTTTAGACTGAATCACTATAGAAACTTTGAAATTTTCGCTATAGATCTTTTAGTTGTCGACCTGTTTCATCTGTAAACGATGCAGTGGTTATTAATTTTCACTAAGTCCAGACCAAGGAATATTTAGGTCTTCATTACTTTGGTTAAATTAATGATGAGTTATTGCACATCGAAAAACTTTTGAATAATTCGAAACTGACCATCGACATTGCTTTTGTTTGCTTGCTAGCTTCTTCGCATACATAAATGGCTAAATTAATGTGTAAATTTTTGTTTACCCATTTTTAAAACGCTTTTTATCAGTATACGTTTTTATTGTAAGGGGAAACCTCCTTATTAGTTCAACCGCAGTTTTTTAACTTGCAATTTTCTGGAAAGCAATAGGGATAAAGGCTAACTCAGCTTTATTTACGTTTGGGCTCGTCATCCTCACTTGGTATTCTACCTATTCTTGTATATATTTTTGGATTTCCCTATCATAACTTAACAGTTTCTGGCTATAAATAAAAGATCTTAGATGAACAAAGAAATTGAGGAAAGCATCTTGGTAAAGTGACCCGAAATGTCGGTACATCGTCCAACTCCACGCGGAGTTTTTCCGGAAATATTCTTATTACCGCATTTGCCACTAGCGTCACGCATTATTAGCGTCACGCGACTCCCAGACGGATGGACTGTTGAGCCGTTGCGTGGTTACGTACATACAAGCGCTTCGAATTCAATCACAATACTATCACAGAATAGAGACCTACGGAATCAGAATGGACACTCCGCCGATTTCGCGTGACTATTTTTTTCTGCGCATGCGTGAAGTCGACATTGTTATTGGAGAGTAAAAATGTGTGGATGGTGTTGTTTTGGTTTTTAATTTGAATGATATTTGAAGAAGCATCGCAGTGTGATATATTTTTTGAACAAAAAATCATTAATAACATACTAATCTTGGACTTAAAATGTTAATAGTGGTCTAGAATGCAGTGCAACGTTATATTGGAAGATAGTTTCGATCGCACGTATTGTTACGTTTACGTCTAAGAGAATGGGTAATATTTTTTGTCTAATTATGCAACGTATGTTGTTTCATTATGCTTCATTCACTAAATTTCAGCAATCTTTTCATTTACTCGACTTGATGTCATTAGAAAATATTGTTCCTTTATTTGAGGTCCGCTGTGTGTGCCTGGAGAAATAGTGGAAATGATTAAAAGCTGCCTTATATATCTCACGGTAGGTAATCGTATATTATAGATAATTGTATCAATTATATCAGGTTTGCAGCAAGTTTACCGTACTATCTGGGTACGCACGGAACCCAGTGTAGTAAATAACTTTCCAATGTCATCTTCGAATTACGCATCGCTTGCCAGTAAGGAGAATGTTTGCCTCAACTCATCGTTAATAAAATAATGTTTTGAGCATAATAAAGGACTAAGATGCCTTGCGTATAGTGAATTCATGACCAAAGATATTTAAACTTTACGGTGTAATTAGCTATAAGTCGTCTGCTATACTCTCTAGGAATATGGCGGCCGTAGTTCCACTTTTACTCGCCCGGTAGAATCTTGGCAACAGTAACTTACATGTTATTTCCCGTAAGTGACCATTCTGATTCCGTAGGTCTCGATTCTGTGATACCATCACCAGAAGGATATATTGTGATTTCATATGAATATATTAAGTCTATATGTATTTCATGTATTTATCATTAATGTATAAATATAATTTTCATATTCATATTTTCAGAAATATTAATTTCATCATTAATTTTTATTTTTACATAAAACTTTGTACTCCCCTCTGCCGGTCATATCCGTTCTCTGTTTACCAATTCTGTCCCTCATCCCACGACGGCCACACCTTCCTCTTTCGTAGAAACCCATGGCAAACCGCCGTATTTCTTATATGGTTAATGTCAAGGTCAGATTTTGTCTAAATATCTCCTCCTGAAATCTTCGCAATACGAATCTTACAATGAGACATGAGTCGCGACTATGAACTTTGCAATTCATTGCACAACTCCACGTAGGGTTGCCATATTTAAAATGAAAAAACGGGGGGATTACCATATTTATAACGAAAAACCGGGGAATTATCACTAAATGTTTTGGTCCATTTTATTTAATTGGCATTATGGCGTAGAGCACGTGTTTTGGTGTTTATTATTAACATATCGACTTTAAGTTGCATTCTTGTGGGAGCACGTGGTGTATATCCCAAATAATAAAGGCCGCCTGACAACTTGTCTGCAATTTTGAAGCGAGTTTGAGCATTGTTTTTGGAAGCGGAATGCTAAAAAAATATTATTTAGTAGTGATTGAATGAATCATACGTTCAGGGCATGAGAGATAGTTTGGCGAACAGCATTAATATTGATGTAATATTTATGACTGTAAGAAGGGTGGTTTAATGTAAACTGAATGCGGGCTAAAATTTACAAACACGTCAGATTAAACAACCTGAAGTTTCGAGTTCAATCTCAATCAATATTTTATTTTATCATATTTTGGTGTACAAAGATAAGGGGCATCATCTCATTTTTTTAAATATTACACGATGGAAGAAAAGTTTCTACCGTTCTACTACCGGGGCTGGGCAGCGATCGTTTCCCTGTTTACTGGACATTTAATCGGGGGCTGAAAAAATACATTAAAAACCCGGTGGTACCCGGCTATATCGGGTGATTTGGTAATCCTAACTCCACGCCTCTCATTCTCCAAACTGTCTTTAGACTCCCATCTACATATAATGCTACGCTAAAAAGAGTCCCTGAATTCGATTCAATCCCGTATCTGTCATGCTCTTTCCTCCTCCCAATTATGTTCTCGTCTATCGCTCTTCGTTTACTTGGGATATATCTTGTTAATTGTTCATTCCTACTTTTGTTATTTATTGTTCGTTATTTATTTGTTCACTGTTGTTATTTGCTATTCAGTTCGTTGTTACGTTGCTTTTGTTCCCTGTTGTAATTGTTGTAGGGCAATTGACTCTGACCTGTAAATTCGAAAAGTTCGTGACTAAATAAATAGCAGTAAAAAATAAGCAAGTTGATGCTTTCCGGATGACGCCATCTTGCTATATTTATTTCGCTATACGGTGAAAGATCGCATTCTTTTTCTCCGTTGATCATAATGAAGGGTTATAAAAAGGTTTTGTGTTATTTTTTTCGAATTCTATGGCCAAAAGTAGGGTACTTACAGCAAGACCGTACGCCATATAAGTCGGAAATTTAGTGAACACCGGAGTTTAAAAAAATATTTGGGTCACCTAATACTATTCTCTCAAGCCGTTACAATCCCGTGATCTTCAAAACCCGTAGTCTATATATGCTCCCGAGGATAGGAGTTTTACACACCAATATTCTATTTACCAAACCAGATCTTTTAATTTCTTGATCATCGAAGGTCGAAGTCTCATTTCGGTCTTTGCTCTTCTTCTCCCTTTGAATCCTGAGACGGCGTTTTATGGCGTCCAATCCCTGGAAGAAATCCTATTACGAAAGAGAAGTTCCGGCTTACTTACTTAAAGGGACACGTCTTCTCGACTTCCACTTGTGGAATGCTCTCCCGTCTTGTCTGTGCTTCTCATTTTATCCCGGAAAAAATCACTGAGATCCATTTCTTTCAGACTATCATATCTCTTCTTTCTCTTCCTCTCTTGACGATATAGTTTGGCATGTGCTTGATGGAACGAAGGTGGCGGAATATGTAATTTTGAGCGTGAGGGTTTGAACGCAGTTATGGGAATTCTCACTTTCACCTCAAGGGGGTAGTGGAGGGGATTGTTATATCCTCTTTCAATATGGATATCTCCGGTTCCGTTGAGCGGTCGGTTATAGCCTTGCCATAGTTCTCCCAAGTGACTCCTTCTCAACTTCCCATGATAATCTATCGTTCGGATTTCGGCTCATCCTGGTGAAGGTTCTGCTTACCGTTTCAGTTCGACTGAATGTTGAAAATTTTGTCTCAGGACTGATGGATGATGTGGAACAGGACGAAATTATATGACTATTTGCAGTAGTTGCATCGAAAAAAGAACGTTTTAGACAGAGTTATTAATTCCTAGGGCCCAAATTGCATTGGTCACTACCCAGAAATATTGCTGATGCTAAGAATAATTGTAAATTTTGTGATAGTTTCAAAGTGGTTATTCGCTGATGAGGGTATATCGCATTTATTTTTGAAAGATGATTATATTGTATTTTTGATAGTTCTATCTTTATATTTAGTGAACAATTTTAGTGAATATTACTTTAATACTGGCTTTGGTATCAGTTGCTCATAGTTAAATTTGACATGTTTAAATCTATAAGTACCAGCTTCAAAGAAAAAATTATGTAATTTAAAGTGGCGACGCAAACTCATGTTCAGTGGATTGATTTTGTAACTGCTGTACTTTTACTCTATGGTAATATTTAAGCTAGAACTTTCTTACTTTGTTCAAATGAGGCCAAAACGCACACATATTAATTTTTCCAAACGTATTGCCTCTATCGATTGGTAAACTGAAAATTTTGAACCTAACGCGAATTATTTATGCAGATTTAAAGATTTTCTCACTTTCGTTGCTAAGGAATGTTTACATTGTTACCTTGCCATATGCTATGCAGGAACACATAAAAGCTATATTAAAGGGAATTTAACTTTCGCGAAGCGTACTTTAATGACTCTTAACAATTGTAATGATTGTATGGATATGCTTTTCATATTCATATTGTTAGAAATATTAATTTAATTATCCATGTTTATGTACAAAATCCTAATATTTTGTGCTCCCCATTGCCAGTCATATCCATACTCTTTTCCACTTCTGTCTGTATTTTTGATAGTTCTATCTTTGTATTTAGTGAACAATTTTCGTGAATATTACTTTAATAGTGGCTTTGGTAACAGTTGCACATAGTTAAATTTGACATTTTTAAATCTATAGGTACCAGCATCAAAGAAAAAATTATGTTATTTAAAGTGACGACGCAAACTCATGTTCAATGGATTGATTTTGTAACTGTTGTACCTTTACTCTATGGTAATATTTAAGCTAGAACTTTCTTACTTTGTTCAAATGAGGCCAAATCGTACAAAAATTAATTTTTCCAAACGTATTGTCTCTATCGATTGATAAACTGAAAATTTTGAACTTAACGGAAATTATTTATGCAAATTTAAAGATTTTATCTCTTTCGTTGCTAAGGAATGTTTACATTGTTACCTTGCCATATGCTTAGAGAAAATTACCGTAATTTTCATCTGAGGTAAATTACCGTGGTAAATTACGGTAATTTTCGAAAATTACCGTAATTTTCCAATATTTTTCAGTTTTAAGCATTAAACAGAAAATGTATGGTTAAATAAGAATGCCAATAGCAAAAGTAAGGGGCGATATGATGTTTAAACCATGCCTAATGTAACAATAATCTGTTATATATTTTTAAAATTGTAAAAAGAAATATGGCAGCAACACACAATCTGGCTTTCTTTAGTCAAAGTATGAGAAATTTCCTAGAAGAATATTCTAATAATAATTACTCAATAATGTTATAATTTAAGTAAAATATACCAAAATGAGTTGAACATTCCTCAATTTATAATTAACCACGTCAGAAATGTGAAATTGGGTTAAAAGAACATGTTCGGAATTTATCTGTATGAAAAATTATCTCAAACATAGGTGAATCATCTAGAATATTACCGAAAATTATGGTAATTTTCAATGGGCGCGGTAAATTACTAAAATTACCATGGTAATTTACGAAAATTACCGCGGTAATTTTCATAGTGGCCCATCTCTACATATGCTATGCAGGATATAAAAGCTATATTAAAGGGGATTTAACTTTCGCGAAGCGTACTTTAATGGCTCTTAACAATTGTAATGATTATATGGATATGCTTTTCATATTCATATTGTTAGAAATATTAATTTAATTATCCATGTTTATGTACATAATCCTAATATTTTGTGCTCCCCATTGCCAGTCATGTCCATACTCTTTTCCACTTCTGTCGGCCATCCCGAGACGTACACATCTTTTTTTTGTCGACTGATAAATGTTTAATGCGACCGGTGTCGATGTTTTTACATCATTTTGAAAACGACTGCTGAGGTGGGGGAGGTAGGGAAAATCTCTCTCAAACCACATTAAATATTCTCAGGGGAAAACTCAGCAGTTGTTCTTTTGTTCTGCCTTAAAACATATAAAAATAATTGATATTTTACGTTTATCGTATTGGGTTTTCACATACGCCATAATTAAGTAGCCATTTTCACGTAATTTTTCATTTTTCCGATGCTTTCAACTTAGTTGTCATTACATGTATAATATTTAGGTCTGTTTTTAAGTGATTAAAATAATATAATTTATTCCTCATTTTACGTATACCTACATAAAAATTCAATACAATTTAAGGTATATAAGAATGATTTGCGTACCCCATAGGAGAAATAGATTCCTGAATCGGTTTTTCCGGCTACTTCATCGTAAAAAAAACGTCAATTTATCAAGCAAACTACAGAATACGTGCGAAGAAAATATAAAAGCATGCCAATGCCATGTTTTGCTTGAACATTTATTTTGATACCATTGCTGAATATTAAACATATCATGTAGAACAACGAAATGAGTGTTGAATGAATGCAACTGAAGAATAAACTCGATGGTTTCAGGCTTATTCATTCATTACAGTAATCTACCGGTTAGAGGTAGGTTGTGATGAAAGTCAGTGACTATCCAACGAACTCTTACACGTGCTGTGCCCTTTCTACCTCTTGTATTTCTTTCTTCATCTCAGCATAAGTCCTACCTTTCTTCATCCCGTCCATAAAACCGATTCTCTTCCTTCCCCTTCCCCGCTTACCCAACATCCTTCCCTCTATCACGACCTTCAGCAAACCATCGTCCCTCATTACCCCTTCCAGCCACCTACCCTGCCTTCCCCTAATCTCATCTATAAGTTTCCTCTCCTCGCCCACCATGTCAAGCACTTCCTCATTTGTCTTCCTTTCCGTCCAACGCACCTTCTCCATCCTCCTCCACACCCACATCTCAAAAGCCTTCAGCCTATTTTCGTCTTCCTTTCTCAAGGTCCACGTTTCCGCCCCATACAACGCCACACTCCATATCAAGCTCTTTACTAGCCTCTTTTTTACATCCTTACTTAAGGTCCCCGTCATCAGCTCCCTTCTATTATTGAACGCTTCCTTCGCTAGCGCTATTCTCCTCCTAATGTCTTTGCTACTATGTCCTCTTTCTTCTAGCGTACTACCCAAGTAATTAAATTGTTCTACTTGCTCCAGTTTGTGACTTCCTACTCTTAACACCAGCTTTGCTTTCTTTGTCCTAGAGAATCTCATTACTTTTGTTTTCCTATTATTTATCTTCATTCCGTATTTCTCACACTGCTTTTCCAGTGCATCTACTAAAGTTTGCAGTCCTTTCGATGACCGACTCACCAACGCCTGGTCGTCTGCGAATCTAACCGACTTTATCCACTGGCCTCCTACTTTCATTCCCACGTCTAGCTCATCCCATGCCTCTCTTACCATTTCCTCAGCATAGATGTTAAAAAGTAAAGGCGACAACGGGCACCCTTGCCGCACCCCGCGACCTATAACTGCCCACCCTGATTCACCGTCCGCTACCCTTACCTGAGCCCTCTGCCCCATATATAAGTTTCGGATGAGTCTCCTATCGCGCCAGTCTATTCCTATTTTCCCCAGTATCTGCATTAGTTTCTCCCAGTTTACTCTGTCAAACGCCTTTTCGAAATCTACAAAACAAGCGAAAACATCCTGATTTTGCTCTATGTTTCTATCTATAAGTGTCCTCATTACCGCAATCGCATCTCTGGTTCCCCTCCCCTTCCTAAACCCAAATTGGTCATCGCCTAAATAGCACTTTGCTCTGCTCTCCAACCTTCTATTTAGTATTCTAAGCAACACTTTTGCTGCGTGCGAAATTAAACTGATTGTTCTATACTCCTCGCATTCTGACGCTTTCTTCTTCTTCGGGATAGGTATTAATACTGTTTTCACGAAATCCTCTGGCCATACTCCTTCCTCGTAGATCCTGCGAATAAGTTCGAAAAACGATTTCCTCCCCCTACTACCTAGATTCTTCAGTAGCTCCGAAGGTAGGTTATCGGTTCCCACGGCTTTTCTACCCTTCATCTCTCTAAGTGCCCTCTCTATTTCACTCTCAAGTAACTCTGGTCCGAGGTTATCTTTATCTATTGTTCCTTCGTCCTCTAGATCTAGGCTAAGGGGTCTATTCTCGCTGTCATATAGCTCCTCTACGTATTCTCTCCACCTTTCTTGGATATCTTCCTGTTCGATTAATATCTTTCCTGTTTTGTCCTTAACCTTTGGTATCGCTTGACCTCTCTTACCACCCGATAACATTTTCACCTTGGCGTACAAAGCGCCCACTTCCCCCTCCTCCTGCATCTTTTCCATTTGCTCACATTGTCCCTTCCACCAGTTTTCTTTTGCCCGATTGGTCACACGCCTGAGTTTATTATTCAATTCCTTGTACTTCCTCTTCCCTACGTCGGTGTTCACGTTTTTCCATATCCTTCTCTCCTCCATTTTCTTTATCATTTCTTCTGTAACCCACTGCTTCTTCACCCTCTTCTTTTCCACCGTTCCTATTGTTTTCTCTGCCGCTCTTGCGATGCCTGTTTTTATAACCTCCCATCTCTTCTCTATGGTTCCCATCCGCTTCTCTTCACCTATGTTCTTTTCTACTAGCTCTTGGTATTCCCTCCTTTTCAACCCTTTCAATGCTTCAAGGTTCCACCTCTTTATCTTTCTACCTTTACAAAGCCTTTTGAATCTGACTTCACACTTCATCATCACCAAGTTATGATCCGAGTCCGCATCCGCCCCTGGAGAGCTACGAGAGTTTTTTACACTGTTCCTAAATCTCTGCCTCACCATTATATAATCAATTTGGTATCTCCCAGTGTCACCCGGCATTTTCCATGTATACCTACGCCTGGGGTGATGTTTAAACCAAGTGTTTGTCACTACTAATTTATTTCTTCTACAAAATTCAACTGCCTTTTCCCCGCGATCATTTCTTCTTCCTAGCCCAAACCCTCCTACTTCTAATCCGTCCCTCCCTTCTCCCACTACTGCATTCCAGTCACCCATCACTATCAGGTTTTTCTTCCCCGGCACTTCTCTAATTATTTCTTCTACTTGCTCGTACACCTCTTCCACCTCTTCCTCCCTATGGTTGCTCGTAGGCATGTATACCTGGACCAGTACGAAATTCGTCGGGCGTGCTTTTATTTCTACAACTAGTATCCTGTCGTTCACCTGTTCAATGTTTACCACCCTCAGTCCCAACTTTGTGTTCAGTACCATGCCTACCCCCCGTTGACTCTCATCTCCCCCACTATAGATCACCCTGTAGTTATCACTCCAATAGTCCCCGCTATCCTTCCATCTAACCTCGCACAATCCCAAAGCATCTATTTTTCCTTTTTCCATTTCCTGCTTAATATTTTCAAGCTTCCCGGCCCTCATCATGGTCCTTACGTTCCAAGTTCCTATTTTTACCACTGTTTTCCTCCTCCTCTTCCTCTTTTTCTTCTTCTTCTCCCTCCTTTCCCTTGTATCTTCTGATGATGATTCTGTGCAAGGATTTCGTGTGATGACGACCGCGGAGGCCTTGCCTCCCCCGCTGCCGGGCACGACACCCGCCCTAGTGGGCGGCGTCCCGTAGTTGCCAGGAATCAGATCTCTTTGGATGACTTTCATGTTCTGGGAAGTGATAGTTGAGAGGTATCCCACGCGACTCAACGGTATTTTTAACGTGACACCATCACGGAACTACCTTTCGTCTGGCTCCTACCCTTCGACCTATCTGGCATGGGTGGCCCTACCAGGAGCAATGTACTTGCTCCTGCCAGTCCAGCTCTAGGGGTCATTGGAACGCACAAGCCCTTCCACCACGTCAAGGTCGTAGTTCAAGGAAGAGTTTCAGGCTTAACTTTGTGAAAATCCATTCTAAAGAATTCAAAAAGATATGGTACTTTTTTTTTCACAGATTTTTATTTCAAGTCGACCGGTTTCGTCGCATAGGCGACATCATCAGGTTTGCCTGATGATGTCGCCTATGCGACGAAACCGGTCGACTTGAAATAAAAATCTGTGAAAAAAAAGTACCATATCTTTTTGAATTCTTTACAACTGAAGAATGCACAGAACCATGAAAAAGAATCATGAAAAATTGCAAACTAAACAAAATGACTATGAAATTAATGAGAGTTCCTTTATAACACCATAAAATATGATAGGTAAAAAATAGTTCAACCAATTTGAGCCTTATACAATTCTTTCATTAATCTTTTCCTCTTTTTGGTTCAATAACCCAGCTCGTACACTTTTTCAGATTTTGTTTCATTTTATGATATTGCAATATCATTAGAAAGAGAACTTGATCCAGCTATATTTGGATCGTACAAATTGTTGCAAAACGCTCTGTTGACTCTTTCCCGCCCTTTCAAGTTAAATACAGTTATGTTGGCAGCGTTGCCTACCATGTGCTGTTCTATCCCCTCTGATCCTCAGCCGATCCCTTCCACACTAGCGGAGCGTTTTTTGTTTACACACAGATTTACGTGAAGCTTTGCATACCACCTCTTATAAATGGTCCTATGGATAAAAATGAAAAAAGTTGCATCATACCGATTTTTTTGCAATCCAATGTTATTTTCACACGTAGCCTTCAATATATTTCGAAATAACTCGATTACATATGAACAGATTTTCTTATGGACGCGTAATAATGCTTTTCATATTATTATAATGGTTGCCAACAAATAACAAGACGTCGCCCGGATTCCATTATTCGAAAAAAAAACATATTTCAATATATAATTTTCGTATAAGTTTTTGATACCGCGCCGAAAACTCAAGTTATAACATGCTCTAATTAAGAAGAAAAATGTAAAATATAATTCTTGTATCATATCCATTACTGCCTGTATGGTGAGTTCCAACGCTTGAACAGATGTATTTAAATGAAATGTGGTCCAAGAATTTCTTTTGAACTTAAAAATATGTTAAAATGTGCACTCAATGACCCACGATTACCGCTCCACCCACCTTCACGGGGGTGGCTGCCACCAATTTTCGCTACCACTGTAGCAGCTCTGTGAAAGTGTGTGTTAGTGTTCGTGGTGTAGGATTGGGCTTCCGATTTAGACAATGCTGCCTATCCCATTCCGTTGCCAATTTCGTCCTGTCTAAAAATGAAACCCCAGATTCCATGGGTCAAGACGACGTGCCATTTCATAGACAACCCGGTCCAAAATGGCCGGCGGAGAATCAAACTCTTATAATCGGAACGAGGCGAGGAATTTCTCAATTGGTCGACGTTTTCTGTAGCATAATAAATTAATAAACTTCGAGACGGCTCCACCATGCGGGCGCATTCAGTTAGTGGGCTCGTTGTTTTCTGATGAGCCACGCGTCCTCGCCATTCAATTCTGACCCAATCAACCCTCCCCGTGACGTTGATTAACCTCCGTCTAATCTCCGGTCCAGACCACCGTCCAATTTCACCAGTGGCGAGCGCACCGAAATCATCCGTGGGAAAGGGCATATCATCTCTTCCTTGCTACGAAGACTTTCCAACATTAAGATCCTCTCCGAGTAATCCTAAATTGCTGAGCTGAAAAGAATAAATGCCCCGAGAAGTACAAACAATGTTTTCAAGAGTTATTTTACCGATGAAAAGATAATTCTTAAAATCAACCACCAAGAAGCACAGAAAACAGCCACGAAAGGATGCCCTCAAGGTTCTGTTTTAGGACCCCTGGTGTGGAAACTAGTAATGAACCGCTTATTAAGAAGTATAAGTATATAAAAATCCTATGCAAAACCGTATCCAATGTTAAATTCTACAAATTTGATGTATGCATAATGAAAACTTTCAAAATGATTAATGAAGAGGGGTAAGCAAAATTCAAAATGGTACAAAAATCCTTATTACTGCAGTTTGGTGGCACCTACTACTGGTTTTGGTGGCACCACCACATCTCTACGTTAACGGCTGATGTAATCGTAAATGGTTCACCGTTCCGGAAAAAGTGATTTAGGACTGGTTTTATGATGCCTGGTTAACGATAACTGTGAGGTGACGTAGACTTTCCGTTTACTTCATGTTAACTGAGAGTTCGGGTTTTCTTTTTTTACATCATTCTACCGATTAATTGACGTTAGCGTTATTGATGGAAGAGCGTATTGACTTCGGTTTTCATAACGTGAAAATATTTACCACATGTTATGAAAATGGAGTATTAGTTATATAATCGGCTCCTCGAGAAAAGATCCTGTCATTCCTGCTCCTCGGGAAAAGATCATGTTATTCATCTTAAAAATCCCTCCGCCTTCAAGCAAGTAAAAATGTGACTGATAATTATTTTATTATTAATGTAATCTACCGGTTAAGGTAGGTTTAAACGGAAGATATCAATAATCCTCTGTGTTTTTACACGTTCAGGCCCCTATTCCCCTTACACGATTTCTATGTTCATCTGAGCATTCCTCCTACCTCTCTTCATCCCATCCATAAAACCTATTTTCTTCCTTCCTCCTCCCCGCCTACCCAACATTCTCCCCTCCATCTCGGCCTTCAGCATCTCTTCGCCTCTCAATACCCATTCTAAACATCTACCTACTCTGCCTTCTCCTAATCTCCTTAAGTACATCTACATACTACCCCGCAAGCCGCCTCAATAGGCGTGTGGCGGGGGGTGTAAGGACACCCGCCATTTACATATAAAAATGAAACGCTCTAATGAAATTATGCCTAGCATTTATTAAAGTCCCTTATTGTTCGGGGGAAAAACGAATTCCCATACCTATCCGTTCGGCAAAATATCTCTCTTAATTTATCGTTTCTGTCGGACCTGGAAATATAGTGGGGTTCTAATATGATGTTCTCCGTGTCGCTCATAAAGATATCTATTCTTAATTGCTCAAGTAATCTAAGCCTAGCGCGCAGCCTCCGAGTCTCTAGCGGCTCCCAGCCTAATTCGTTTAACATCTGCGTAACGCTGTCTGTACGCCCGTAGCAGTTTTTGACGAATCGCGCAGCTTTCCTTTGTATTTTATTAAGTTCCCGGATTAAGTCTTTCTGCTCCGGATCCCATATGCTCGCTGCATATTCAAGGTGTGGCCGGACGAGTGCGAAATAGCACCTCTCTTTTACTTTTTCATCTGAAAATCTTCCCACAATACGCTTGACGAATCCTAGCTTCTTCAGAGCTCTGCCACAAATTATCCTCTAAAGTAGTATCCTCTCCTCACCCATAATAACAACCACTTTCTCGTTCATCCGTGAATGGTGTAGAAGTAGGCTTTATTAGAGCATTGAGTCCTTTTAGCATTCTTACCTCTCGTACAATTGTAATTTTTGAAAAATAAATTATATTCCGGAGGGAGCACTTTTCGGCACATAATGGCCAAGTTCATAATTAACAATATTTCGCTAAATGTTACAGTGAATACAAATGAATAGAGTAAAAAAGATAAAGACTACCTACTATTCTTAAATTCTTGTCGAAAAAATCCACTCTGGGAAAACACCCACACAAGACCTAGCAAAAACCTAATGACAGCTGATATTCGCTCTATTTGCTTCATATTTGCTTGGTTTTGAGCAATAGAGTATTTGCGTAAGTGAGGTATTTTGTTGCAATTTATTATAGCGAGTAGTGTTTGGTTTCGAAATGCCACGAACGAAATACCAAGGTATAATTCCAACTAATTAATTTAATAAATAGCTTTTAATATGCATTGTTTTAGCATCGAAATTGCCTAGGTCTAAACGCCCAACCATTGGTTATTCGTAGTGTGACGTCATCTCCCATATTAGCAGAAGCGAAATAACCTAGCTGTGCGTTGAGAGTGAAATAGTATTTGCCTTTTCGAAGTTATTTCGATAATTGCTAATTAATAGCTAAAGTTTCGTCCGCACGCTAAGACTACACAGTCACACAATCTCCTAATCAACAAATGGTCGACTATGGGAGATGACGTCAGAGCCTACAAAACATGGCGGACCAGTGTTTCGGCGCAATAATAATTTATTAGATTTTATTAGCTAATAAAAAATTAACGAAAAGCCTCTCGAGCGTCAGAATGAAAATTTAGTGTCTGAAGTTTCGATATATTTTTTAGATGTCACTTCCCAAAAGTGTGCAAATACTCTATTCGGGAATGTTTTAAATTATATAGTTCGATTATATAGTTCCGAATTATATAGTAAAGGAAATAGAATAGGCTGTTAATAAAACCTGGTTAATCTAAAAAATAGAGCTAAGATGACTGAAAGCTGAATAAATAACTTTCTTAATTAATCCAATTAACTTTGACATTTCCAGTTGCCGGATAAATGAGCTTTCATTTCGACGCCTCACATTTATACCCGTTTCCTTAGTCATAATTGGCTTCATGGGAAAATTTTCATTACAATGGATAAGCGAAAGGTCTCAGATTTAACTATGTGGAATTTCTCCGTCAGGGATGCAATAAAAAAAGAACTATGTAAAATTCCGCTTTAGAAAATATAATTTATTTCGATTTACGTTTCGACATAGTTGATGGCATAACATGCCGAAGCCTAGGTCGAAATAAACTATATTTTCTAAAATGGGATTTGTTAAGTAGTTTCTTTTTCATTACCTACTTCCTTGATACATAATAGTGTTAAATTGGCTTCTCCTTTCAAGATTTTCAGCTCGGTTATCGTTTAACTCAATTTTGATTATTTTTATTGATTTCTGTGGTAATGTCGTGCTGACAGGGTTGAGTAAAAATGAATTACTATGGTACGTTCGGGTTGCTTGGCGTTGTTCAATGGCGGTAACTTAACCGCTGTGACGCGATGGCGAATTTTATTTCACTCAATCGAAGGTCAGACCTTCAAGTGACACGTCCATTCATTGAATCCATGTGCAATTTCGAGAGTTGCTTTTATTAAGTGTCATTTTGATTGAATCGTCATTTAGATGAATATTTTATTGCTCCAATATTGATACTTCAACAAGTGTTTCGTAAGTATAATCCATCACACAACTTTGCCACAAATGAATCAAAAGTGATATCTGATAGGACTAAGTAAGATACTTTGAGCGATATTTTTCCCTAGTCATAATAGAGACCACATTCAAATTTAATTTTTAAATTTAAGCAACTGTAGGAAGCATGATGTAAAAATTGTAACATTAGTGACGCCAAAACTTTAAATTTCTGAAAATTTCAGTTATTATCTAAAAATACATATATAATATAAGGTTTTAAATTGAAATCGCTTTTTTTCACGCCGCGCCGCGCTGTACGCTGAAAACGCCTTCAAAACCGAAATTTTTGCGATTCTGCAAAACTTACTGCGGTGAGTAATTGATTTTTTTTAATAGTTGAGAAAACATACAAACTAAGCACTATTAAATTTCTGACACGTGAGTAAATTTGAAAGAAATCTCTCTTTTAAAAAAATCTCTCTCGAGTGCGTACCCGTAACATTTCCAGTGGAAAATGGCTGGTATTTTTTGGGAAATATCTCGACAAGTATAATGGTTTTTAGTATTTTGTTATCATTGGAAAGATTAGATCTTTTTCTTTATAACGAGGCCTAATTCTTCGAATTTTATATTAAGTGATACCTCGCTTAAATTACCTACAAAGGACGCCTGGTCGATAAACAATGCTCACATCTGAGAGAATACTTGCTCAGCTGGCGAAAATAGAAAGAAAATAAGGGTGGGAATTACTACAATTTCCCGGACTACTTTAACAAATAATAATCGGAAGCCGGTTTGGTATCGTATCATTTAATAGAACAATGAAAGACACACTTAAATAAAACTACAGTAATTGCACTGTCCACTTAAATTTTAATGTGAATATTACACAACACGTGTTTCGACGTCCCTTAGGGCGTCATCATCAGACCTGACAGTACAGGTCTGATGATGACGCCCTAAGGGACGTCGAAACACGTGTTGTGTAATATTCACATTAAAATTTAAGTGGACAGTACAATTACTGTAGTTTTATTTAAGTACTGAAATGCTGTTCCACCATATATCGCCCGACACTCGAATTTAAATGAAAGACATCTTGCAGAACAAAGAGATAAAATAAACTTTCCAAGCTTTCATTATTAAATAACCATTTTTCTAGGCATCTCCAGAGTGACGTTGTCTCTGATGTATTGAATGTTTCCCGATATCAGGTAGAATATTTTAGTTCCCATTCTTGCTTAGCACTATTGGGGTTGACCTTGGAGCACAGGTTGTGCTGGCGTGATTTGTCAGTCATGGTAGTATTTTCTCACCTTCTATGTAATGGCTTAAGTATTTTATAAATTATGGTTTCCCTAAAGGTCGTATTTTTTAAATTCCTTTACTCATTTCTGAGACAACTCACGGAAAAACGTCTTGAAAACTTCAGACCTAGAGCGGGGTTATACGTATGAAACGTGCCGTATTAAAGAAATAAGGATTCATCAAGGGAATAGAAGGAAGGTTCTCCGATGAAAAAGCGAACGATAGATGCTACTTTGCTCTGGTACGGCCACTATTTGAATACGCCTTGAGCATTTTGGACTCTGCACCGAAATATGCAATTCGCGAAGTAAATAAAACACAAAGGAAAGACGCACTATTCGTTAAAAACTGCTACGTGCGAACAGAAAGTGTCACACAGCTGATGGAAGGATTAGGTTGGGAATCATGAGAGACTCGGAGGCTTCACGCCAGGCTTAGATTACTTGAAACACTCCTATCAGGTGAGGTTTAGAACGAAGCGGAGGATATTATTTTGACCACGCACTATATCTCTAGAACTGATAGAAGGGACAAAATAAGAATGATACGCTGCCGAAGTGATTGGTACAAAAATTCCTTCTTTCCCCGCACAATTAGTAAATACAAGAAAAACTGCGTGACACTGACATAAAACATCGTTCACGCACAATTCACCTGTTCTCTCCCGCCACCCTTTTCCTATTCCCTCCATTTCATGGTTGCTGTACTCACGGACATGACCCCCGGGCACACGCCTCTGCGACGGCTAGCAGGGTATAGGTATCTGTAGGTATAGATGATATATAAGCTGAGGACATTGCCTAAAATGCCTATTTTTTCTTTTACTCAGGAAAGCAATTTTATGAAGTTATAATTTCATCTAGGATCATTTATGGCGAAATTAAGGCAATTTGTTACTGCCCAAAAATGCCTGTTTTACCTGTTTGCGCCTTTTTCTGCTGATATCGCCTATTTAAGGTCCTAAAAAAGCAATATTCATCTCAACGTTACCAAACGCACTTCTTAGGATGCTTCCTATTTAAAATCCTCAAGTTTAGAAAACCTGACTACTTAACAGAGTTCTTTTTATTCACAACGGACGTCCGACAAAGAACTCTGCGCACCCTCCCGGACATACTTTACATTCCCGTTCTTTTAAGTTCACCAATGCAATCTCTGCATTCTCAAGGATAGCTATTGCCTCAGCAAC
This sequence comes from Pyrrhosoma nymphula, assembly GCA_963573305.1. Lineage (NCBI taxonomy): Eukaryota > Metazoa > Arthropoda > Insecta > Odonata > Coenagrionidae > Pyrrhosoma > Pyrrhosoma nymphula. The sequence goes on along the minus strand of OY754335.1, from coordinate 30,965,659 downwards.
AGAATCGATTCTGCTTTTGGATACATAGGAAAATATGGTGGCACACTGGAAATATTGCTACATTGAAAGAACATGCACGGGCACTCAAGAACAAGCAGGAAGAAAAATCAGCCATTGCTCAACATGTCTTAGCGGAGCCAGGTCACAGTATCAACTTTGAAAAACCAAACATCCTGGCCAAAGAAAAGAGTTATTTCCCAAGAATCATCAGAGAAGCTGTGGAAATAATCAAGAGGCCACACAACATGAATAGGGAATATGGATACACCCTTTCCAACACTTAGAAACGTGTATTCAATGGCCGCAAAAAGGACCCTTCCCACTTCCCGCGTTTTGCGGATGTGAGCCAGGGACCAATCAAATGAAGAACTGGCGGGTGTCATGCACACGAACGACATAAATACCGGCCCTTTCGAATCAGATAATCTGATTCCATCACCATCGGCACCTTCTTAATTACAGGCTTGGCAAGGGCTGAGTTCCGATATGCATAATGCAGTCAGCGAACGGAAACAAGGTCAAGATGAATGCCATATGTATAACTACTTTTAAAATCCCATATCTTTTTCGCTAACAGCCATACCACGATGAAAACACCGGTTCTCGTCCGATCACCGAAGTTAAGCATCATCGGGCCCGGATAGTACTTGGATGGGTGACCGCCTGGGAACACCGGGTGCCGTTGGCATTTTTTCCTACCTTTCCTCCTTTTTTCTCCCTCCTTTTTTACTTCCCTCCTTTTTTATCCTCTTTTCACATATTTTCTTCATCTACTTCAGCAGCCTTCATTTTAATTGTTGTTTTTATTTTTGCCGATGCCGAGAAGCTAGACGAACTGCTTCTTAAATCTCTTATTTCATGGCGTAATCGTTCGCAAACTTCCAAATTCACATGGCCCATCCATTGAAATTTGGGTGTTTTACATCAACAATGTACTTGAGGGTTTCTTTTAATCCTTCCAATAAATCCTTTGCACGTGCAGAAAACTAACATGCAGAACAATACCATACGACTAGTGGATAATATTACTAATACTGTTAATTTATGAATGCTACGAGATGCTTCTTCCTGCAGAGAACAAAATAATGCCGGACATATCAAGCGGTGTGAAGTGATAGTAATGATGTTGTATTAATAAACACAAGCGAAATATTTTAACACTACCTATTGAGGGTGGGAGTTTCATATGATTGATCTATCGCAACTATTATGATCCCTTATTGTGCGAGGGAAAAATGACATTTTAAATCTATCGGTTCTGCAGTCAATTTCTTCTATCTTATTCCTGTGATCGCTTCTACCGTAGTACGTTGGCTCTAGCAATACATGTTGAACGTCCGGCAAAAAACTGTCTGCTCCGAACTTGAGCGAAAGTTATAACTAAGCTGAGGACATTGCCTAAAATGCCTATTTTTTCTTTTACTCAGGAAAGCAATTTTATGAAGTTATAAGTTCATCTAGGATCATTTATGGCGAAATTAAGGCAATTTTTTACTGCCTAAAAATGCCTATTTTACCTGTTTGCGCCTTTTTCTACTGATATCGCCTATTTAAGGTCCTAAAAAAGCAAAAGTTTTCCAACGTCACCAAAATTCTCTTTAGTGCGGAGCTAGTCTGTTATTTCAGTTTCTTTTTTAATCTGTCAAGGTTGAAATAATTTCATTAAACATGCATAAAGAAAAATCATCCAGAGTGTAAATATACAAAGAGTAGAAAAACATCTATGGTAATTTTACGTGATGCGTACATGCGATGGTTTCAATTGCCAAAAACTGGCTTTTGAAGGTACCAATCAGTATTGCTGAGTTTAAAGAGATAACGCCCGAAGTTGCTCTGCCTTCAATGCCAGTGTTGATATTATGGGGAACATGGCTAAATACTGCATTATAACTGCAGATAAAGTTATTGAAATACGTGAGGTCTGTGACAGGAATGATGTGCGCCTCCGATATATCAGTTGGAACGTCTTTTTCACCCACTTTAAGGTAAACTATTGTAGCTGATTTCGCTCATCTTTTATACTATGTGTCAATTCTGTCTATAAGAAAATTAAGCCATCATGGTGCATGAGTAGGTTTTCTGTAGGCAACAGAATATCTGGATGAAGAAGAAGCAAACTGCACTCTCGAATCCAAAGCAGCAGAGTTGAATCTTGATGTCAACGCAGATCCTACGTTTATCAGATGTAATTTTGGTTAACTACCATCAATCATGTCATCGCTTGAGGCAAGAGAACTACTCCTTGCAACGGCTACAGAGAAAATCTGAACTGTGGAGGGTGACCTTTTTGATATACCAAGTGATGTGGGAAAATCCATTGCTCAAGAATTTAAGACGTTATACGGAGAAACCCTGGACGGGAATACATTAATAAGGTGGAAAACATCTTATGAAGAAATTATATGGCTCTAATACTAAAGAAGAGTCCATAAGAACTGTCATTGTTGCTGAGATATATTACCAAAAGTTTAATTTTTCATATTAGGGATACATTTTAATGAAGCTAGAAATCCATTCAGGGGTATTTATAACGAAAAAATTCAAGTTGTTACTGCATTTAAATGCCAATTTAATCGCTTTCTGTCTTTTTATGCTTATATTGCTGATGTGAATTTCTTAAATTGTAAAAATCGCTTATCGTCCCGAATTTTTATTTCCTCGTCTACATAAGTTATTTTAATTTGTTAATTCGTCGCATTGTTGCCCGTTTTTCTTTCTGACCGGTGCAAAAGAGCTCTCAAATGTAATTGTTTTTACTTCTAAATGAACAGTTTAATGAAGCTGAGGTGTAAGCGCCGGGCTCTTCAATTTCACCATGGGCCTCATCCCATTCTTGTACCTACCCCGCATTCGCATTACCCGGTACAACACGAATTTCAGTCGCTAGTGCCTCGTTTCCAAATAATGGTAAGCTACAACAATATCCACCTCCGCGATTATGGCTGAGAGATGGAAAAACGTCACCGTCTTATATTTTACCACTTGACGTATCGCGCGTCGTATCACTACAATGTGCATTCGAATGTCGCAGGGGCAAATATTGTGCCGCGCAACCTCCATCAAGTAGTTACAGTGTCGGGTGTTGTATCCCTCTGGTGTGCACACCGCCTAGTTGCCACTGAGAGTTCTGCCAGAAAGACAAAGACATGCTAATTGCCACATTTATAACATGCTAATTTGGTAAATTACTATCCACAATTCAATCGCTGGAGGAAAGAGAACTACTCCTAGCGGCAGCTGTGGAAAAAATTCGAAAGGTGGAATGTGAACTTATTAATATACCAACATGTGGGAGAAGTCTTGATTTGAAAATTCAAGAAAGTTATGTAAAGGAACTCTGGATGGGAAGGTATCCATAAAAATGCAGGCATTTTATCAGGGACTTCGGTTGCTCCAGGACCAAAGATGACAGCAGAAGAGCTTGCATCATTTAAGTATTGCCCTGTCACCTCGCGTGCGGTTGAGAGGTCATTTTCATGCTATAGAAATATCGTGACTAACTCTCGGCATCAGTTTACAGGAGAACATTTAGGGAAATATGTTTTTGTAAATAGTAATGTAACTTGAAATAAGCAAACCTTTTGAATTTTATGTTTCTTCAATTTATAAGCTAATTTTATTTGGGGTTTTATCCTCTTTCCTCTCTATCACCGAAAAGTAATCGTGTATTTCAGCCCAAGCTTTAAATTTCAGATGCTTCTTTGTGGCAATACGCCGCATTATGTTTATAGTAGGCCACGGTGGTGGCGGGGTAAAGTCTTCGCCTGATAATCTTGGGATTACGGGTTTAAGTCCCGACTGGGTGGACATTTCACCACCCAAGGCGTAGATGTATGTCAAGTTTTGTTTGTATGGTCCCTGTAAAACCTGATTACAGGCTTAGCCTTTTGGGATTCCAGGACGGACAGAATCATCCGAAATGCCAAAAATATTTTAAGCGCCTATTTCAAGTGCCTATTTTGAAATTTTTAGTGCCTATTTAGGCTGCCTATTTTTTCATTTTTAGTGCCTAAATGTCCTCAGCTTAATGATATATAACGGCCTGAAAAATTATTTTTTACTACACTACATTTTCTCTGTTCTTTTATGAAATTCGATGCCCATTTCCTTGTCTTATAATCGGAGATATTATTTCAGCACAGAGAGGTATTCCTGACTCATTATTATCCTTTCCTGCAGTAGTTCTTCTCATTCAATAAATTCCTTCCCTGTCGTTTCCTGTTTCCTTTCCTTCCAACAGTGTGTCAACTCCCTTTTCTTACCGTACCGTCGAATGTTCGTCCATCACCCTTCCCCCTCGCATCAACCACTAATAAAACGGAGAAAGAAAGGAAATTCTCCCGACTCGGACCTTGTGCCACCTTTTAGGGAGACATAAATTCTCCCCGCTGTCGTCGTTTCCGCCGAATTGATGGCTTCTATCGAGGTAATGGGATCACGGTGATTCCGTCCGGGGCATTGATTAACCTGGATGAAAAAACTTGGCATTAATTAGCAGAAGTTTCTAATACTTGGCCCTTCGCCGCCAGGCCAGTTGAGAATTGGTTCGAAGCCTGGAAAAATCCATAGTTTTGAGGTTGACAAGTCAGAAAGAAACCTGAAAATTGGATATTTTTATCCTATGTCCAATCCCATCGTAACTATGTTTCGGAGAGGCTTCAGTGTAATTTTTGCCGTACATCAAACAGCCGCGATATCAGAATGTTCACTTCCTGACGAAGACAGTCGTGACGCACTCTCTCATCTCTTTTCCGAGAAGAGGGTCCAGCTTCAATGTGATGATGCATGCGACTCATCCTTGACTGCGAGACATATTCTGACGGAGTATGATGTATATCAGAATGCATAAGAGAGGTTTGACACCATGGGAGACGTAGGGCAAGTCCTCGCTGACAGTCCTGATGATATAAGCCGAGTTTCAATTTTTTACGCGTAACTGGTCATTTTACCGAGATTATGAGGTCATTGCATTTTTTAAATCATTAATTCAACATGTGATTCTCTGTTTTAATTTTTACAGCAATATTTGAGTAAGTAATAGATCTGTGTGCGGTGCAAATGGCCTTAAATTCAGTCACCGACGCGCCCTTAGTCATTATTCCTACGTTTTTATTCATTTCATTATATAGGTATGTTATTTTCATTTTCTTATGCAAAAACTACCAATTAATTTTAGAACCTAATTAATTGTATTAGCTTTGATAATATTATTATAGCGCCGGAAAATTGTAATATAAACTTAATTGAAGCGAATAAGGAGAAGAAGAGGACCATTTTAAGTAATCACGGAAGAAGAAAACGCGATGACAGCCTGTGGCAATCTAACTGCGTCAGAATGCTTGAAAGAAGTACGCATATGTTTTTTCACGTGTGAAAATTTCATTTTTACATGCAAATAGCATCAATTTATTTTAGAACTCAAATAATTGTATCAACTTTGAAAATACTAACATTAAAAATGCCGATAAATTATAATGTAACCTTAATTGAAAGAGAGAAATAAGAGAGAATACTAAAGAGGTGGTAAACGGAAGCAGTTGCACACCCTCACAAAATAAAGGTCCCGACCAGTCCAGACTTGGATGGCCTGGAAAGCGGGTGAGAATTGGTACCAGACTGGAATGTACACTTGACATATACATACTACCGTCCCAATTCTCTCCCTTAAAAAAGACTCCTACGACATACAGTATTGACACTGCCTTACCCTACTTATTTCTCCATAATTCCCGACTTACCTCCACTCACTCTGAAGAGCGAGCTCGGTGAGCGTAATTAACTTCGTTTTTGGAGCAATACTTTTGCATTTTAGCAGGAAAGTTGATAAAAATCTTTAGCTTTCGCGCTAATATGTCTTTCTAGTTTAATTGTAGTCCATCAAATCCGCAAGAGTGGTTTATTTATCATTGTTGGTAATTCACGCTCTTGAGATTAAGATTTTGGGTGGCACAGAAATCTTCAAATTATTTTTCTGGTTAATTTTTATCGTCGATTTATCTGGGTCCATAAAGGATACCTGAACTTTGCTGAACTGTTATTAAATCCATTCAGAGCTTGCGTTAGCCATTATTGTCACATCATATTATAATTTAAAAATAAAATTATCTAGAAATTCCGTCCGTGTTTCATAACGCTATCAACTCGTTCAAGATAATCTGAGATGAAATTTACTTAACTGAAGGAACCCTGTTGGATCGCTTTTTAAATCGAATAAAATTCAGTTTTGACTATCGTTTACTCCTTTATTTTTGTTTATTTATACGTTTTCTCTTGATCTTAAGTGTCTTCTTTTATATGACCATTGTCACTATCCCCGTTTCTGATTCCATGTGGCAAATAACAGACTTAAAATACAAGATATATCTGTATCAACAGATGCTATAACTTTTGCAAAAGGGGCTAATTATTACTCTCATCTGTTACATTTGATTTTAAAGATAGGTTATAGCCAAATTAATTCAACATAACAACGTTATGCTTTCATTACTTCCAATCAAAGACATTCTTACGATTGTCGAACAAGCAAGGCAATTAAGATTTAGCCAACAGTATTTTTATTCTTTTAAATTGAAAATATTCTCTGCGAGCGGGACTAATGAGTTGTTGACTTGCATCCATGGAGGAAAATATATGCGGGTTCTAACGTTTTTTACCTTTTAAAAGAAACGTCGACTAGAAGACATTTAATGAATACATTATTTTTTCACGATCAAGAATTTTTTTCCTTCGAAGCGTGACTGAAATTTCAGTGACATTCTCCTTTTGTTTGATTTTCCAAATTATATCTTGATGGCATCTTATTTTCGTGGAAATATCTGTTTTCCTCGTGCGAATTTCTTACGCCTCAGTTGAGTATCCGGCGTTTTCCCTTCTTCCCTTTTGACCTACGTATCCTGGGAGACGGAAAGGGTGTATTCCGTGATACACACATACCCTTTCTCTCTTTCCCAGGGCAATCATTTCGAACGCCCAAAGGGTTCATTCCAGGTCAACCTCTCTGGAACAATATGAAGTCCCTGAGTAAAGGCGTATGTTTTCGAATCCTTACAAATGTTTTTTCCTTCCGCCGCTTTAAAAATCTTTAAAAACTTAAACACCATACACTTTTTGTAATAAAAAGTGGAAGCCTTTACTTGGTGGAAGGTCGCCATGGAAATAAATCAAACTCTGTAAATTCCACAATTAATTAAGAACGCACAACCTATTCCATTCAGAAAACGGCAAATATATAGGATCCTGAGGGAATTGCCATACGCGTTTGCTAAAAGGCAGTCGATTGCATTCAGTTATGTCGTCAGTTTATCTCTGGGATTAATTAAGAAAATGTCGTATTTAGCGTAGTTGTTTACATGGACATACGCTGCTATCATTAGGGCTTACCAATTTATTTTTAACGATCTGCTTACTGTGAGACGAACAACCAAGAATGAAAATTGACCTATGGTGCTGTTAGAATTTCGAGGAGTAACTTTCACTCAATATGAGCTTGTGTAAATTCTCATTAATGGATAAACTTAGTTGTTTATGTAATACTCAAGGAAGAAATTGTAAAAACCTTCCCGGACAATATCTCGATGCTATAACTTGTTCTTGGGATAACTCCGCATCAATTTCAAATGAAAACTGAAGAATCCCCTCCCTTGCCTTCTTCAGAGTTGGCTTAGGTTAAACATTATTTTACGTATTGGTGCGGAATTATTGCAAAAAAACTATTTTTATATAATCTATAAAGAGGAACGCTTCTCTTGGAATGTACGGGACCCGACTTCTCTTGACTCGGTGAAAGGGATTGCGCGTTCCAGTGACCCCTAGCTGGGCTGGCAGGTGTAATTACGATTGTTCCTTGTAGGGCCAACCATATAGGTCGAAGGGTAGGACGAAAGGTAGTTCAACTGATGGTGTCACTTTAAAATACTGTTGGGCATGGTAAAAGGAAGCCAACCCAACTATATCTTTCGCTGAAAATGGAAGTCATTCAAAAATATTTCAATCCTGACAACTACGGGACGCCGCCCACTATGGCGGGTGTCGTGCCCGGCAGCGTGGGAGGGAAGACCTCCGCGTTTCTCATCACACGAAATCCTTGCGCAACAACGTCCTCAGATAACACTAGGGCAACGAGAGATAAGGAGAAAAATAAGAAGAGGAGGAGGAAAGTACCAGTAAAAATAGGAACTTGGAACGTTAGAACAATCATGAGGGCTGGGAAACTAGAAAATATTACACAGGAAATGGAGAAAGAGAACATAGATGCTTTGAGACTGTGCGAGGTGAGATGGAGAGATAGCGGGGACTATTGGAGTGACAGTTATAGGGTAATATATTGTAGTGAATATGAGAGTCAACGTGAGGTACCTACGATGCTGAATGCAAACTTGGGGAAGAGAGTAGTAACCATTGAACAGCTGAGCGACAGAATATTTGTGGTAGAAATAAAAGCACGCCCGACGAATTTCGTATTGGTCCAGGTGTACATGCCTACATGTAACCATAGGAAGGAAGGGGTGAACGGGGTATACGAGCGACTAGAAGAGATAATTAGAGAAGTACCGGGCAAGAAAAACGTGATAGTGATGGGCGACTGGAATGCAGTGGTGGGGAAAGGGAGGGATGGGTTTAAAGTGGGAGGGTATGGGTTAGAAACTACAAAAGTCCACTGTAAGAAATCCATTGAATCTTATTGAAGAAATAAAGTAATAATAACGAAAACTTGGTTTAAGCATCCAAGGCGTAGATAAACATTGAAAATACCGGAAGATACAGGGAGATATCAAATTGAATATATCTTATTAGGGCAGAAATTTAGGGGGAAAACTCGCGCAGATATCCGGGGGCGGATGGGGACTCAGATCATAATTTAGTCATGATGAAATGTGATGCTTGATTCAAAAGGCTTTGTTAAAGTAGGATGATAAAGAGGTGGAACGTTGAAGCATTGAAAGGGAAGAAAATGAGGGAATTCTAGTGGAAAAGAACATGGGTGAATCAAAGGAAATGTGAACAATCAAGGAAAAATGGGAGAGTATAAGAACAGGCATAGTATGGAGCGGAGTATGAGCGGTGGAGAAATCTATAGGATCCACGGAAACAAGACGGATAAAGAAGCAATGGATCTCTGGAGAAATGCATAGGATAATAGAGGGGAAAAGGAAGTGGAAATATATCAACACTGAACTTGACTGGAGCAATTATCAGGAACTAAATAATAAACAGGCGAGTAACCAATCGGGCGAAGGAAAGCTGGTGGAAAGGACAATGTGAAGAATTGGAAATGCTACAGACAGAGAGAGAAGTGGGTGCGCTTTACGCTAAAGTGAAAATGTTATCGGGTGGTAAGAGAGGGCAAACCATATCAAAGGCGAAGTACAAAACAGGTAGGATGTTAGTCGAACAAGATGATATTCAAGATAGGTGGAGAGGATACGTAGAAGAGCTATATGACAGCGGTAAAAGCCCTGCAAACCTGGATATAGAGGGTGAGAAAACTATTAATAAGGATAAACTCAGACCAGAGATACTCGACAGTGAAATAGATAAGGTATTACGAGAGATGAAGGCAAGAAAAGCTGTGGGAGAAGATAATTTAGGCAATAGGGGGAGAAAATCCTTTTTCTAGCTCATTTGTAGGATCTAAGAGGAAGGAATACATCTAGAAGACTTCGTGAAAGTACTCCTGATTCCTGTCGCGAAGAAGAAGAAAGCTTCTGAATGCGAGGATTATAGAACAATTAGTTTCATTTCGCATGCGACAAAAAAGTTTTACCCAGAATAACTAATAAAAGGCTGGAAAATAGAGAAAATAATTAGCTCGTAGGCTTCCGCGGATATAGTGTTGACTGTTTAATCTTTCGGGATTCATTCCGCGATGTTTAAAATTGCAAAAAAACAATATTTCGCTGGTCCTCCTGCCAGCTTCAGGTTAACTGAATTTTCAGTTAACCTGATGCAAATAATTACTTGGGCGATGACCAGTTTGAGTTCAGGAAGGGGAGGGCCACTCGGGATGGGATTTTGGTAATGAGAACACTAATAAAAAAATCTTATAAACGAGTATAATCAGTATATTTTTGCTTGATTTTTTATTTTTAAAAGGCGTTTGACAGAGTTTAATGGGAAAAAAACCAATGCAGATACTGTGGAAAATAGGAGTAGACTGGCGATCAAGGAGACTCATCTGAAACTTATATATGGTCCAGAGGACACGGGTGAGAGTGGCTGACTAAGAATCAGGGTGGGCAGTTCTTGGTCGTGGGTGGGGCAGGGCTGCCCGTTGTCGCCTTTGCTTTTTAACAGTTGTGCCTTGTTACACACCAATTATAACTCAGATGAAAACACATTTCTTGCATATATTTATTATTTATATTGTCACTGTATTGTATTTTTAAATGACTGATAAGTTTATAATATTTCCAGAGATGGGAGAAAAGTTGAATGTAAATTTAGGAAGTTGCAGTAATATATTCCTTCCCCTTCTGTACCACTCTTACTGAATTTTGGTTGGAGTTTATCGATTAGTTTTCAAAATTTGAGATGCTTTCATGTGGCTAGTGATATTATTTGGTACATGCTCTTCTCCTTTACTGAATAGTTTTCTTTTTATCCGTTGATACGCTGTCGCCTGTCAAGTTTACGATCTGGAAGTTCATGGGTTAATAACTCAAATCCTATTAATTTTTTTATTGATTAACATATGTTGTAATTTTTATTTATTAACAAATTTGGTCGCATTTATTTATTTATTTGCTTAAATAATTTGTCAGTCAATCGTCATAGATTTTTTGGTTCCCTAGACATGTATTTATAAAGAAAAAAAGCATAGTTACTTGATGAGGCATATTGGAGTAGGATGGTTGTGAGCCAATTGTCCTAGGCTGGAGAGAAAAATAAATAAATTAAGACTAATTGTCGCTATAGAAATATTTGTTGGGATACTTAGAATTCATTGCTGGACAAAGTCAACGTATTCGATCCCACGACGTATTTGGGGCAGTGGCGGTTACAGAAAAAACTCAAGGGGGGTGGAGGGGGGGCGCAAGTTATCGCGGCGATTGTAGCTTTCAAACTGACCGCCTGGCAGCGACTCTGCTTCCCTTGTATATGTAGCTCGGTTGTTTCGAGAACATTCGGTGCCAGAATGTTCGCTTCCAGACTTTTAAGGAGTGTGAACAAATACAAACAGTAGAATATTCGCGACTTTTCTCGAACAAATGCCAAACAGAATAACGTATCGAGATCACTAGAATGGCCGCGACTTTTCTCGTAGGTTAGCTATCTAGTATGTGCCAGACAGAAACGTATAAAATACGATGAAGGCGGACGCACGCGCGTGCTACAAAAGAAAGTACAACTACTCGATAACTCGACTCAGAGTCGACTGACGAAAGACACGAACGAATAGCATGCGGGCTGACTGGCGGGGGTGGCGCGGGCGGCCCCGCAGGGGGGGGGGGGGGGGGCGCGCCCCCATATGTATCCGCCACTGATTTGGGGAAATGCTTGAAATATAAATGTGGCGTCAGTTCCAATGCAATATAATTATTTTGGAAAATCTTCCTGCGGTATAATTTCGTGATGGCCGACTGCATTTGCTAATTGCTAGTCGTCTTGTCCCTGAAATCCATGCTAATCCATCGCGTGCCTCGATTGCTTACCCTGTCCCCATCCCTGGTCCCCCCCTCTCCCATCACCAAAGTATCTCATCATGTGAATTGCCTTCCGTTTTTCGATGCTGGTAATGTATCGTTACTCGGAGCTATCCATTCGCTCTAATGTGGTGCTCACTCCGCAACGCACAGGACGCTTACTTTCCTTTTTTCAGACCCTGCGCACTTCAAACTGGATCGGGAGCTGATTTAGGGCGGATTACGATCGACGTTGTTTGACGTGATGGAGACGACGGTGGCGTTTTCGATGCTTGGTGATTGTTAATGCTATGGGATGTATTTAGAGATGGGCCACTCTGAAAATTACCTCGGTAATTTTCATAAATTACCGTTGTATTTGACGTAATTTACCGTGTCCCTTGCAAATTACCATAATTTTCCAGATAATTCACCTATCTTTGAGATAATTTTTCATACAGATAAATTCCCAACATGTTCTTTTAAGCCAAGTTCACATTTCCTATGTGTTTAATTATAATTTGAGGCATGTACAACTCATTTTTGGAATATTTTACTTAAATTATAACATTATATGATTAAAGCTTAAGAATATTCTTCTTGAAAATTCTCATACCTTGACAATAGAAAGCCAGATTGCGTGTTGCTGCCGTAGTTCTTTTTACAATTTTAAAATTTTCTAATATATTAATGTTGTATAGGTATGGTTTAAACATGGTTATTCCCTTCCTATTGCTATTGGCTTTCAAATTTTACCATGCATTTGCTGTTTAATACTTAAAACTAAAAATTACCAGAAAATTATGGTCATTTTCAAGAAAGTACTGTAATTTACCGTGGTAATTTACATCAAATGAAAAATACTGTAATTTTCCCATCTCTAGATGTATTACGATGGCCGGACATTGATGGTGTCGTCAAAGTTTAATAGCCGGACCTTGTTAGGGTGGGATTACGATCGACGTTGTTTGACGTGACGGAGACGGGCGGTGGTTATTGCGGAGCATGAATTTTTTTTATGTAATGGAATCTAATACGATGGCCGGACATTGGCGATGTGGTCCGTTGACGGCGCCGTCAACGTCTGGCCGTCTTAATGGGCTCCATTGCGTAACAATTGACAAACTTCGCGAACGGTACCGGCCGTTTCCGTCACGTCACAAATAGTTGATCGTAATCCCGCCCTAATACAATCCGCCTTGACGGGAACACAACGAAAAACTGAACATTAATAAGTCCGTTAACGTCACGTCAGAAAACCTCGATCTTATTTCTGCTCTAAAATGTGCTCTAAACAATAAAAGAACTTCGATCATCGCATCCGCGAAATTGTTGCCGAATTGTTGATTTTCATATTAGGTGGCAAGCATGAATTATCAACATTTTTCTGTTCCTATGTGTTTAAAAGCTTACCTTTATGTGTATGTACCTACTTTGAACGAATTCATGAACTGTTTACAAAATATTCGGTCGTTACTGTAGTGACTACCGACAGAATGGTTCGTTGATTCCCCTATCGGGGAATTAACGAACGTTTCCCCTGCGCGCATCGTTCAATTCAGCGTGTATCGTGTTCGCTGAAGTTCACTGTTATGTTCCAATCTGCGATAACCTGAACACCTTGAATGGAAACTCCCACTGCGTACGCCTCCAGAGGAAATATCGATTAACAACCTGTACATTGAATTACCGACCGAGGTTTCAGCAACTGGTTTTTGAGTAGTCATTTTCAAGGTAAACTAATGGCTTAGGCCATTGATGATAATAAAACATAAGTGTGGATAAGTTAAAAGGCATTCCTTTTACTATCATGAACTGGTTCATCACTAAGTTCACATTAATCTTACAGAAAATTTCAAGTAAATTTCGCTTGGTCTAGCGTGACGATGTGAACGCACGGGCAAACCCTCATTACATCCGTGTATCGGCGACGAGATGCATCGATCATGTTTACGACTATGGTATCCTCCATCAGGAAAAATTTGAGCAAACAATAACACGAACATTATTTTTTCTCTTGCATTGCGGAAGAGTGTAGCTCGCGTTTCATTTTCTTTGGTGTGGATATTGTCAATGTCCTTTCAAAAAACCCGAAGGAGAAAACAGATTTTATTCATCAGGCGCATTTTAAGTTTCTATGATAGAATCCGAAGGCGGTTTTGAATGGAAGAGTGGAAAGGAAGAAAAAAATAAAGACACGAAAGAGACATTAGAAGGAAATATTTGTATTGATGACCATTGGCGTCACGCGTCAATCCAAATACTAATTGAAGGCGTAATTATCTTCGCCTCCGTAGCTTATCGAGCACAACTCACTCGATTCTTTGCTTAGATCTTACGGACTACGGAATATTTACCATTAATATAGCGCGGAATTAAGTGATTTCCCCAGAGAAAATAACAATGAGTTATTTTAAAACACCCTTCCGAAAACTGGGAAAATGTTTACTCAAAAAAACCTGAAAGTTGTTCTGACCTCTCCCATTTTAACTACAGGTTTGTAAAGTCTGCAGTCTTCTGGACGATTCTTGATATCTTGGCCGAATGTTTGCAAAAGATGGAAGAGTCGATGAAAAAATGAAAAGGCTTGCGAGTGCCGGAAGGAAGATCGTTGGTAGTATGTGGAGCATATCTAAGAATTAGCTCGTAGGCTTCCGCGGATGTATTGTTGACTGATTCTTTTTTTGGGATTCGTTCCGCGATGTTAAAATTGCAAAAAAAAGATATTCCGCTGGTCCTCCTGCCAGTCTCGTAGAGTCCTCACCCATATATATAAAGACGAGCGAGACCAAGGAATCAGTTCAGTTAACCTGATGAAACTGGCAGGAGGACCAGCGAAATATTGTTTTTTTTTTCAATTTTAACATCGCGGAATGAATCCCGAAAAAAAGAAACAGTCATATCCAAGAATGACTGTTTGTCTAGGGAAGCAAATCTCGTAGTGTACAAAAGTGTTATCTTCCTGATGTTATCTTATGGCAGCAAAACTTGGGTCTGTCAGGATAAGTATATATGAGTAGGCTAAATGCAGTGGGGTACCTAAGAAGTGTTTGTAGTAAAAATAGGATGGATAGGTTTAGGAATGAGTGGGTGATAACAGAATGTGGGTTGGATGCTCCAGTAATGGACATAATATATGAAAGGAGTGTGCTTAGTTGGTTTGGCCGTTTACAGAATGGAGGAGATAGAATAACGAAACATATATAGTACGATAGTGGAATGAATGTTGTGAGAGGAAGGGGTAGACGGCGAAAGTAATGGGTGAATCCATTAGGAGAGACTCTATAGAGGTGGAATATTGTGAGTATTAAGAATAAGAGAGCAAGTATGAAGCAATGCATGACTGTAAGAGAATCGAAAGAGAACGTATGGCTTGGAAAGAGGAGTCACTAAGGAGGAAATTGTTAAATGGGAGCCAGTTTTCTTGGCCTAACACCAAATACTAATTTCTTTGACTTTGCCTACCCCAGAAGGGAATGGCGTATGCATGTAGGTACCTATGCTGTATCAAAAAAATCAAATTTTAGGCAAAAACAAAGTGTATACGAAAACAGGATGCAAGAATTACAAATTTTATTCCTTCAATCATCCAATACTTAAAATTCCAATTCTACATCGTGAGTTTTTGTTAGGTATTTAAAATTTCAAAAGAAGAAGCCTCAGTACCTAATCCAATGCTTTTTCTTATGGGGGTAATCTTCAACCACCCAATGTCCATTTTCATGCCCCTGTGGTCTTTCTAATGTAGACTTTTAGTCCTTCTTGGTCCAAAGAAACATTCGCGCCAAATTTTGTCCGAATCCGTACAGAAGTCTAATGTGTTCAAACAAAAGTTCTATACATGTAGATAGATTATATAGTCTGTTATCCATTATTCTTCCATATGCCCACACATTCATTCATTCCATTTATCTACTTCCTCTGTTTCTCTGTTCCTCAGCGCTCGGTTCCAAGGATGAGAGAGGACAGCGGTGGCGGCATGTCCCCCGTGAGCCCTGGCCCAGAAGCGGACGGCGCGGAGGTGGCGCCGCCGGAGCACGAGGTGGCGCCACTCGCCACCGTGGCCGTCCGCGCAATCGTTTGCAAATACTACAAGTTCCAGCCGATTCCGGAGGAAGAAGTGGCAGCGACGGCCGTTGGGGGCGACATCGGCGCGGCCAAGTCGATAGCGGGCGCGAAAGAGGATGGAACTCAGGTAAGAGAGAAAAAAAAGAGAACGTCGGATAGCGTCGTGTTTTCATGAAGAAGATCACGCGTTGCGTTGTGTGTGTGTGTTTCAAGGGAAGGTGATTAAAACCTTTCGCCTTTCTCTTTCGAGTTCGGCGTCAATCAACCTTTTTCCGCCCGAAATAACGCGAGACAAGCCATTCTCTTGCCGAAAAATGTCTCGCCCTTCCTTACAGCGAGAGAGCTTCGTAATTTTGTTTTTAAATTACGGTCTGCTATTGCACCTTTTTTGCCGTAGGGTATACCCTCTCATTTTTTTCGTAGCAGGACTTCTTCTTATTTTCCCGACCTTTCCTTTCTTGGATGTATGTACACAATGTATTTCCCGGCCCATAAGACTCTTTCTATCACTCGAAAATGCTTTTCCAAAATCGGTTTGCGTCTTATTAGCTGAGGGTAAAGCCATGTTTTCATACAATCAATTTTGTATTGTTTTCGGGTGCCCATCTCTCTACTTTAACCGCAGGTACGTTGCGGCATCGACCTAGAAATGTGCTCTCCACTATTCACTTGTTTATGGGATTCTACCACAATTAACTTTTATACAGTTGCTATTTTTTGTAAGTTAGCAATTGCATTCTCTTCCTATAAATTGTTTACAATAGCCGATGTTGATTATTACTTTTTTTCTTCTAAAATATATCCCGCAAAATCGCAGTGCATCATTTGTGCGTCTTATTGGCCGGGAATTGCTGTTTTTAATTTACTCAATGATGGGACCATTGTGGTAAGGCAGGGACGCACTGCCGTTTGCCGACCGTCCAGGATATTTCTCTTCATGTAATAAATTTTTAAATTTCAAAATGACTCGTTTACTTATCATAATATTCACTCTAGCACCCTGTTTCATCGGTTTGTTTTTTGTGTGAAGTTTTACATGAACTTCGTTGTATTTTCTGTAATAACGTCTAATATGAATTTGTAAATCCAAATCGGCTTTCACATGTTCCCGGCTGTATTTTTAGTTGAAAGAAATTAATTATATCTGCTTCTATTATACTACTATCAACTATTTGATATTTTTATCGAATTTCTATAACCACACAAAAACACCCGCTCTCAGCAATGTATGTGTGTTCGTAGGCTTTCACATGCCACCTTTATGGTTTTACCTCGATAATTAAAGTTTGGTGCTGTTTTTGCTTATGTTTGGCGGGTACGTCTGCTCCTGAACACAGGATAGTATAGATATTACACTATTTTTATTTCTGAAAAGATCCTGTTGGACATGTGAAGAAATATTTGGTACTGGGATATTCCATGGTGACCAACGTAACATTTTAGCAAATTGTATGCCTTATTTTAATTACATTCATACAAAATCCTGTGCATTCATGCAGTTTTTCTTACCACAATGCATTTGACACTTGCTATAGTAAATAAGGAATGTGAAGATTAGCAATATTTAGGGCCAAATTAAAAAAAAAATCATTTATTAAACGCTGTGACCAACGTAACAAAATTTATACCTTAACATTAGTTACTAGAGTTTAACTGCATATTACTCTGAAAGTTAATCACTTTAACACAAACATTTTTAATATATTTGGAGTACCTATATGGTTTTCTAAGCAAATATGCATAGTCACACAAAACAATTTCTTGCCATTATAATTCAAATAATTTCAACAAAAAAATTTGGGTTGTGACCAACGTAACCGTGACCAACGTAACTTATAACTTTCCATTGAGAAAGTAACAGGTTTGCGTCAATTACTAATGCTGCATTTTGAATTTCTTGTATGCTGAGGTGATAAATTTTCTATCCTTCTTTGTGATAGTGAAGGGATGATTACTCAGAAGCCTCACTGGACCCCAAAGAATGAATCTTCGCAGGACCTGTTTTTCTCTGTCTTCATCTTTGGGCCACTTAAATTTATTTAAAGTTTCCTCTAGAAACTTCATTTCATAAGTATTGGGCAACATGCCATTTCCCAGCACACGCCCAATGTACCACTTCTCTTCGTAAAATAAACTATAATATTTCTCTGTCTGGATGCAGAAATCGGTCCCTGAAGTCATAGATACGCCACTGGTGCTTGGTTGAGGTTCTTCATTCTCATCACCACTATCTACGGTAGAACTCAGCTGTTGGTTCCTGGCAATTGCCACATCATCACCCGTGTTTGCGAACAGATCGACTCGAAGATATCCCGACTTCACCACAGAGTGGGCTGATTGTATTCCTTTCAGTGGTTTTAGCCGGGCAAAGAACCTGTCAATATCTGCAGATTCCTTTGCTATGTCAGTGGCCGACACAAACAAACACACAGGCTTCAGTTGTGATGACTGAAGTACAGCAAAGAAGCCCGTTGGATTCTTTACAACCACTTTCCCTTGCAGCACTTTCTTCCACGCATGGCGTTTCAATGTCGCACCCACGCTATCATGTGGTCCCTTGCCATGGTAAGACTCCAAAAAATTCCACGCTGCATAAAGAGAGGAAGAAGACATTGTGGCCATTGAGAAGCGATTCTTGAAATGTGCTGCAGCACCATCCGACCAGATCACAACCGAGTTCACTTGAAGGTTGAATCTTGCTCTGAAGTCATTGATAATGGATATGTTGAAGATTTTAACTTCAGTTGAGGAATGCTTTGTGGTGTCGGAGATAATCTCATATGTCTGGACTTGCAACTCCTCTCCTATGGCTTTTCGATAATACAATACTGCCGCATATATTGTAACAGAAGATTCATTTGTTTTCCAGTGCGCTGCCATTACTTCATTCTGATATTTGATGAATTAATTTTCAGCAAAGTCTGTCTGGAGTATCATACTGCTATTGATATTAGTTCAGTTCGTCATCATTAGTGAAGAAGAAAACGTTTTCACCACTAATTTCTTGAAATTACGGAAACAAATTATTTTTATCCTCACCAGTGGAATGTGTTCGTTCCCTTGAAAAAATTAAATTCCTTTTCAAAGTAGTAGCAATGGCGGTAACGCAGGAATTTAAACTTAATTTGTGAAATCAGTTGTTCTAATCTTGTGGTTCTCTCCCATACCAACTCTAACTGATAAGATCCAGAAAATGGTACAATGACTTCACTCTGGAAGTGAGTCAATATATATGATGTCAAACGTTTTTGAAACGGTGATAGTATTTAGAAGAAACTGAGAGCCTTTTGGCGAGTCTTCATTTGAGTGTCGTGGTTTATTTTTATCATTAGTCGATTCAGTCTTATGATAACTACTGGCGAACTTTGAAAACCGCTCCCTGAGTCACGGGAAATGCTTCCGGTAGGTACCGGAAGTTTTAGTTGTGTATATCCGTTGACTGAAGTGTTTGACTTTCTACGGATTCTGCTCTGAGTCTTTCTACATTAGCACTGTATGCTGAGTTCTAAAACTCTGTTCGCGTTTTCTTACGATTATTTTCCCCATGCAACTTTCCTTCAATCGGGGATCGGTTGTCGCGGTTATCAGCGCTAAAAATTACCGACACGTTAAAATTCCTGATCACTTCAGGAATGATATTGAACCCTCATTACAGGGTACATATTCGTCTCTGTTGAAAATTGGCGAGGTTTTAAGTTGGCTAACACTTTGTTCGAATGACCGTTACAAGATGTTCATTCTTTTTTATATCAGCAGCCTAACAATTCATGTTTTTTTAGCCATAGTGAAGGGAAATAGTTAGGCTTAGATTACTTGAGCAATTGAGAATAGATATCTTTAAGAGCGACACGGAGAACATCATATTAGAACCCCACTATATTTCCAGGTCCGACAGAAACGATAAATTAAGAGAGATATTTTGCCGAACGGATAGGTATGGGAATTCGTTTTTCCTCCGAACAATAAGGGACTTTAATAAATGCAAGGCGTAATTTCATAGAGCGTTTCCTTTTTATATGTAAACGGCTGGTGTCCTAACACCCCCCGCCACACGCCTATTGAGGCGGCTTGCGGGGTAGTATGTAGATGTAGATGTATTACGAACTTGATAATCTCAGGATTCACTCGGTGAAAATTCATGATGACTAAATCACTATAATAGCTTTTTGATTTTCAGAATACATTTGTTAGTTGTCCTTCGCATCATAGATTTACTAATTCCCTCCGTAACTAATATCACTATGGTGACCATGACAAAGCTACTAAAGTAATTTTGTTGGTGTTATTGTTATATTTTTAATACCTACTTCGATTAAAAATGTTAATTACATGCGCCAATTCTTAGTTTTAATGAGACTGCGAGATAACTGCGGGGATATAACGGTGAGGCCACGTCCTTCTCCATTACGAAGGAAATGACGAAATTGCGCCGCAGTTCTTCCTCCGTTATTGTCGCAGTTGCTAAAACAAGCGGGTTTTTTTTTACTAGCTCGCGATGCGAATATTTGCGCTGAGCAAATGAAAAAACAGAGACGGAATATTGCTCGACAAAATGCCCATTAGGTGCAGTGATTGAAATTATTTGGCACATAATGCGCTAAATGATGTAAGCGATGGTTGAGACTTACAATTAGACTTTATAGAATTCGATGATGAAAGTAGAAAAACTTCAAACAAAATCTTTGTTCTTTCACAGAATTTATTTATTTATTGTTTCATGTTGTTATTTTCGCTACACTGTATCATATTCCGTGGTGATGGGTGTTACATGTTACTTTGGAGAATAGTTCAATAAACTATGTTTCACTTATTTTAAATGTTTACTTTTTCTTCGGTCGCCTACAATCTAGGGTAAAACACATGTCGTGAATTATTTTATTAGAAACGGGTATGATTAAACCTGGTATTGTTCGCCAATTTTAAGAAAGTATGGAATCTTTAAAATTGCGGAATTTATTTTATTTTCCCTTTAAAGTCACTTAATCCCCGTCCAAGGGTGTCGGGTATGACAATGACAAGGGTATC
Organism: Pyrrhosoma nymphula; assembly: GCA_963573305.1. Lineage (NCBI taxonomy): Eukaryota > Metazoa > Arthropoda > Insecta > Odonata > Coenagrionidae > Pyrrhosoma > Pyrrhosoma nymphula. Next base: position 30,944,945 of record OY754335.1, on the reverse strand, counting down.
GCGATGTATTTTAAATTACTGAACCTCTAAAAGAAAATGGTATTTTTGGCCTTTCCTCTAGCCAACCTCTATGCGAACTAGAATCACCATGTCATGCAGTAATTAGAAATTTTAAATGTCTGCGTAAATGTTTCATGTTGATATGAAATAGTTGACCATTTTAATTACCATAGTTAGGAAAGTTACAAAAAAATATTAACTTTAAAAGTTCAAGTTAATCTCTGTAAAAAGTAACTAGTTAAATTTAAAAGTCACTTTTCTGATAAAGTAACTGATTAAAGTTAAAGTTTAAAAAAGTAATTTTAGCGTTAAAAGTTACTTTTTCAGTTACTTTTAGGAAATTTTTAAAAAGTAGCTTTTAAAAGCTATTTTTCGCAATTGGGATAAAATAAATAAAAACTTTAAATTCAAGAAAATCTTATTTAACTTTTACTTAAAAAGTCATTTAACTTTAATAATGTTCTCATTTCAAAATTTGTATCGGACATCCATCCTCTCCTGTATGAAAAAAGAAGAAACGATTACTCCAACAGGTCGACATTCCCCAAACATGAATGAAACAAATTATCAGATGTTAGTTTTGTAGAAAACCTGCGTAGAAAACCAAAATTAAGTTAGCAAAGAATTGCATATTATTCCGCGAATATGTTTTAAATGAGCACTTTTACCCAGCAAAAGGAGTAAATTGCAGCGCCATTTCTATGGGATTACAGCATTTTGACTTCAAATATCGCTGTAATTGGCTAATAACTCACAAAATGAGGTGGTATGATACCTACACTTTATATTTATTCAATTCCTCGGGATTATGTCCTTCTTATGAACAGTGTTCTGCGAAAATGTCATTTATCTTGTATGGAAAAATACTATTTTCCCAGTGTTTCTACCACTCTCCCATTGAACGCCATGTAATTTCAAGTTCTATAAATTTGCGAGACAAATAGCATGGAAAGGTAATATTTTGTTGTCCGTATCAGATAGAGGACTAGTTTTTCTAAAGGTAGACATAGTATTAATGAAATTACATCCCAGTCATTTTACGGTGAAACCACCTTAAACCTGCCTTAACCGTAAGTTAACCCTAATAATGAATAATAACTAAGAAATGAGTCCGCGTAAAAGAACAAAGAATCAAAACTTCCGACCATGCAAGATATCTTTCGAGGACAATAATTCCATCGCTCGCCGAGTCTCTGTCATATACATAGCATAGCATCGGGGAATAGGCGGGATAATTGACTATCATCTTCAAGAGGATGTGCATTAAACATGATGAATCGACGGAGAACTAAGTGAAGAATAATGTTCAGTCAAGATTATAGCCTCAAAAGAACATCTCGATGTCAAAGATGAAACCTTAATAATTTTAATGATGAATTGACTAAATAAATAAATACCTCCATAGCTTTGCGTTATTCAATAAACTCTGCGAGGATAATCTGCCGATTTGAATGCTTAGAGAAATACATCGACGCGGAGTTCTAGTAGGTACAAACGTATAGTTTGGGGGTAAGGGTCACGCACACGGGTGCTAAGCTATACACCAAGGGGAAGAAATTCGTGATGAAAAAACATTAGGGTTGACCGGGATCCCGTCGTCGTCAAGTCATCAAGTTAGTCGTTCTAAAGCGAATATCTTGGGTTTATCTTCATCGATAGTGGCTTAATAAGAACGACCACGTCTCCTGTGCCACCGTGTGGACTTGAGACCAGAACACATAGTTCGCAAAAACACCCGTCGGAATTCGCCATGAGTTAAGTTGGCTTGAAATGGCTTGATGGAAATGGCTTACACACCTGACCTGCAATTGGGAGACAGTTAATGCAGGTTTAAATGGAGGTGAGTTAAACTCCTGTGGATTTTTACATACGCAGAGCTCTATCTACCACTGATATTTCTTTGTCTCAGCGTGGTCTCTACCCTTCTTCAACCCGTATATCATTCCTATTCTCTTTCTTTCCTTTCCCCCATTTCCCAATATCCTCCCTTATATCACGGCCTTCAGCAACCCTTCGCCCCTCATTACCTCTTCCGACAACCAAATTTGCCTCCACCTAATCTCATCAAGAAGTTTCCTTTCCTCGCCCTCCGTACCAAGAACTTCCTCGTCTGTGTTGCTTTCCATCCACCGCACCTTCTCCATTGCCACCCACTCCTCGGACTCCTGCAGCCTATTCTCGTCTTCTTTTCTCAGAGTCCACGTTTTTGCCCGATACAACATTATGCTCTATACTAAACTCATCACCGGCAACTTGACAAAAACATAGATGTTAACGCATTCATCCCCGGTGACGCATAAAACATTGATTATGGCTTCTTTTTTAAATTTCATCCCGAATGAAACTCCATACCAGTGACATTCCTCCATTATTTATTAACAGTCTGTGGTGTTTACAGATAAACAGTTGGACTTGTGGTACCGTTGTGGTGCACAACGATTTGTTATATCTTGTAAAAATTGTAAAATAAAGAATATAACTTCATTTTTGGTTCCACGCCGTGCATTTCGGCCTTTTAATATTAATCCCTAGATACCCTGTGTAAATCTAATGATGATACTCGTAAATGTCGGAATGTAATAATGTAACTTATCTTATCTAGGTTCTTCGTTCCTCCGAAAAATTAAAACTTTTTATCTGGTCTAGTGCGTTTTTTTAATGGTGGAGCGATCAAAAGAGCTGTCATCTTGTCAGACTAATTATATTTGTCCTTTTGGTCTAAGTCAACATCAGATCCCAGCTTAACTCTCCGAAGTCATGCATATTAACTTACTGTTTCCCAGAGTTTCTAATAATAGCCATTCCGCATCTTGAGATTGGAGACTAAAACGTTTCGAAATCACGTAGGAATATGTTAATCATCATTATTTTTATTGTACACGCTCTTGAGACGTGCCTTCTCTTGGTGTTAAGTTGGCGATGATTTGATTTTATTTCAGCCAATTACGTGTTATAGTTGGAAGGAACATTAAAGCTTGTGTTACCGGTTTTCGTATGATTGGAGGTTGAAATTGCGCTGAAGTTCCATTTGGTCGCAAGTCACTGGGTAAAAATTTTGAAACATTCCTCATAGTCCTTTGAGAGGTGTTATCTATTGATATTTTAAAAGTAATCACGAGAAATTTCTTACTGGCCGTTTTGTATTTTGAAAATTCAAGATGCATATCTCCAATCAGACGCAAAAGAGATGAAACTCGCCGTGAGAAATAATCATTTGTCTTCACCGGGATTCAAGCGCTAATCTCCCAATTGCCGGGAAAGTGTGCTTGCCAATTTCACATTGTAACTGAATACTGATCCGGCAATCTGATCGGTGAACGAAGCTCACGCTCAAATTTTAATGATGTTAGTCTTTACATAACTGTTTCATAAGCTTCGCCTTACTCGACGTTCAGCTTGCTGTTTCCCAATACCTCGTATTACGCCTGCGTCCCTTCTCTTTCCTCAGCGCGTTCAATGACCTATTCTGGTTTCTTTGGAATATTATCCGTTAATGTTTAACGATCTCTCGTCACTTACGCAATACGTGCAGAAACCGACCTCGGTTTGTAGCCCTTTCTATCTGTGACTAACGACTCTCCGACGAAAATTTCTTTTCAGTTCCCGTGCAATTTTTAATTTTAAGTTACCTTTAAGTTAAGACTTTTTGCCTTACTGTAGAGTGTAAAAATTATCATGAAATCGATAGAATTTAATGCATATTCATTAAGATCTTTGGTGTTGTCGCCCTACTACTAGTAGATGGTGATCTAGTATGACAGCGCTGCCTTCCTAATTTCCCAACGGTACTTCATGTGTTAAATAATTAATGAGACGAAATAATATTGCCTATTTCCCGGTTTCATGGAACTGAAGGTGGTTGGAGCGCTAATCGTGGGTTATTGAGTACATTTCAAATATATTTCGAGTAAATCGAAAACAAATCTAGGACCGCATTTCATTGAAGTATATCTGTTTACGCGGTGGAACTCGCCATGTACCCGGTAATGGGAATGATGCAAGAACTATATTAATTACATTATTGCCTTAATTAAATCTTGAAATTACTTTAGCTATTAAATAGTTTTCTGAGCGGTATTTGAAATTTAGGTTACAATTATATTCAAATATCTTTTTTCGAATCTTTGCCTAAATTAAAGCATGATATGACTTGAGCTGTCAATAATTTTCGGCGCGGTATTCGAAATTTAGGCGAAAATTATGTTCAAATACGTTTATTTTTTCGAATCTTTTATTCCGCGTGACACTTTGACATTTTTCAGCAACCATAATTGTAATATGACATGTATTATTTCGCGTTTAGAAGAAGATATGTACGTATGTAATCGAATTAGTGCGAAACATATCTCATGAGTCTTAAGGCTAGGTGTTAAAATGGCACTGAATTGCCAAAAACCCAAATCGATAAATTGCTATTTTATTCACTTATACCTATAGATATCAATAATAAGAACACTACGTACAGTGGACCTCCGCTTTACGATGGTAATCCGTTCCATAAGACCGATCGTAATGCGAATTTCATCGTAAAGTGAATCAGTATGTTACCGGACGACGGATCGGTTTAACTACATCATCGCCAATGATTTCAGTGATACACAATGCAGTATAGGTACTAAATATGCTGGAATTCAATGATTTAAAGCGTTATTTAACCAAAATTTAAACTTTAATTGAATCGTCGAAATAGGAAATTTTAGAGGGCGCGCGCACAATCAGTGCGCTTCGAAATTCCTAGCATGCAGATCGTAAAGTGAATCCATCGTAAAGTGAACACATCGTAAAGCGGGGGTCTACTGTATTTGCAAAGTTACATATTGTTCTGTGCCCAGAAAAATCGCTCCAACCACCTTTTATTTTATTAAAGCTCCAGTCGATTTGCTTGATTGTCCGATGAGTAGCCCTTGCGCCTTGTCATATCTGCTGTTGCTGGGAGATACATTAGATTTTTGGCAGCGGTGTAGAGTATGCCAATGACTTCTCATCTACTTTTTAATTTCTTTCGAGCCTACATCCATCTTCTCTTGGGAATTATCTCCTCAGGAAGTTTGGCTTTACTACACCTATTGTCCTGTCAATTTTTTTTTGTTCTTACAACATCGATGACTTGCCATTCGCTCGTCTTCTATTTTCACGTTTCTCATGGCCACAAACCACTCTTTTTAGGCACATCATGTGCAGTAATGCCTCTTGGGCATATTGATTTATTATGCTCGTATTTCTGCTACATTGATTGGACTTTATATTAGCTGAATTATTTATCCAGTAGTTCTAATTTGCGTGCTCGTAACCCGTAGTCCATTTAATTAACAATTGGAAAATGACATTCTTCTTCATCCATGATGAGAAAACCACCTTTGTTAATTCCACAAACTGTCTTACGCTGGCACGACACACGTTTCACCACACTGTGGCATACTCATGTGCGTATGCCACAGTGTGGTGAAAGGCGCGTCGTGCCAGCGTAAGAAAGTTTGTGGAAGTAACAAAGGTGGTTTTCTCATCATGGATATCCATAATTTTCACGAGGTCAGGCCTGAGATCATCAGTTTTATTCTTCTTCATGTTCTTCTGCATGCTATTTTTTTCCGCGTTGATTGTTATCATGAATAATTATTCATTTGGGTGTTCCACCAGCTGATTGGTAGGTTTTTGGGCAGTGCTTATCCTAACGTCACGAAACCTAGGACATCATATCGCTTTCCCTCCTATAGATGTCTCACCCTCTTGAATTACACATATCGTCCTTTATCTACCTCTTCTTATTTCGCCCAGAATTCCGATCCTCTTCCTTCCTCTTCAACGCTTCCCAAGTGTTCTTCCCTCTATTACCCTCTTCAACATGCCCTCTCCTCCCAAAAGGACCCCAAAGCTTTAAATCTCGTAAACATGCACTTGCTAACGAGACTTAAAGCTTTTTCCTGTTCACTATTAATTCAAGAAGAGAGCAATTGACATATAAAATTGCATTAAAGATCAATCCACGGTTAACCATCGACAAGGAGAGTATCGTAAACACGCACTTGTTTTCGAGATTTTAACACTCCCTGAAAATGGTCAACTGGATGACCGAAATGCATGCATAAATGTCAAAATGTCCTCGATTTTATTTACATTTTGGATAAATCTTTAATTTAAATTGTAAATTATTAATTGTGACCAGTTTTGATACAGAGTCTCATCGCTAATATGCTAGAACTGGCATATTTCAACTCCATCTTCTGTGACCTCAGAAATCTTAGGACGCATCGGAAACCAGCGAAACGTGACGTATCGGTGGGGAATCAATTTCATCCTTTTTATGATGTATAAACATTTTTGCGTACAGATAGATGTTGGTAACATTTTCTACCGAATATCCTACTGTTTGCTAGATTTAGTTACCTTCTCATGTTTTGATGAATCGACATTACTCGTTGCATAATTCATGACAAGGAAGAGAGGATGAAAGTGGATTAAAGGCGTCTAAGATATGTGTTATTTGTGCTTTAATGTCTTGCTGATGTCTCTTTTAACGACCATTACCGCGTGCTAAATGAAAATTTTCGCCTTAACTATAGTTCCTACGTTTTTCTTGCTTGATTTATTTTCTGGAAAGTGATAAAAACTTGACTCGGCGAAATCTTTTGGCTCCATTCTTTTCTCAGAAATACCGTGGATGTAAACAAATCTATTTTTCCCGGAAACCCTTGAGTAACTCTTTGGAGACCTTATCCATTTCATAGCCCTCTTTTGTCTTCATTTGGCGTGGTCTCTTTCTATCCCGGTAAATGTGATTCCACCATAATGAAGAAGCCTCATCCACGTCTCGTCCCCTTACTATGCACATGAATTACGACTGAATTTATTTGCCATTACGAACCTCCACGTTCTCTTTCCCCCTTCCCGGAATCTCTTGTAAGGCCCATTTAAAATCTTCTTTTTTTTAAGAGCTATCGACCTCAATGCTCCATTAGACTTTAAGGTTTGGATTTCCGGAAGGGAGATAAAAAGGTTGGCGAAGTGCAGGAAATGGCGAAAAGTAAAGAGATGTTTAAAAAAAAATATGTCGTCACTTGGTCGAAGAAGCCTTGAAGAGGCTAGCTAGAAGAAGAGGCTAACACAGATGACGGTTTTGAATAATTCTATTACCTTAAATGAGGTTCCGCCGCGACTGTGTTAGTCAAAAGAAGTACTGTATTCCACCTTCTTACTTGTACTGCTTAAAAAATAATGCTTTCACTGATGAATGTCCTTTGCAATTCAGAAATTATATTAATGGACAAAATACGCAGATTTTTGAATTCCGTTCCTGTAGTTATTTCTTGTAGTTATTATTAATAACTACAAGATTGGTAATAGTTACTCATAACTCCAAAAACTAAGATAGGTTTGTGACTATATATCATTGCAATTCAATTACCTGGGAGTATTGCATCTTACAACCATGCTAGTGTTGCATATTTGCGTGGTGGTGGTTCATTAAAATTTGTTTAATTTTGACATGACGAAGAATAAACCAAATAGTAACGTTACTCGCCATTTTTAACGCACCATCCGGTTTCCATGGTATTTTAACCTGATGATGACGTGTTAAAATAGAACCTGTAACACTGATGATGATGCTTGATTTAAACTGGTTAGTGCATTTACAATAGCGTGGAATATGAGCAAGTGGTTAATTTCTTAACTTCTTAGGAACAGTTTTTTCTATATATATGATTTTTATGATGGATAGATAAATGTTGTTTTTCTCCACGTTTCACACATTCTCGCATTTATCACCATTTTATTTGAAGTTCAGTTCGCGAAAAAATCACGTAATGAGGATTACTTGTCTTCCATATCAGACAGAGGACATGCATTTCTTTAAGTAGCCAGAATCTGAATAAAATGACACTTGATTCACTTTTTCGGGTAGAACCACCTAGCAGTAGCAGTTTCAACGCAGGGAATTTTTTTTTCCAAATGAATGTATGGCATGGTACATCTATTTCAAGGTTGCGCGTCGTTGCGCATAGTAAGCGATTAGATTGGTATACCCCTGGGTCGACCGCTGTGACGTACATAGTTTGGATTATTTCAAGCACTACCTTGCAGGGGCGGCTCCAGACCAGAGGTTCGGGGCTGGTGCCAGCGGGGCACCAGCGGGGCTGCAGCGGGGCTGCAGCGGCTCTTGGGGTATGGAATATCCCCCTGGAAAAGGGGGTTTCGTGGGTCTCGTCCCGGAAATTCGTAACAAACGATGTGCAAAATGGTTTTTGGGAGGTAATTGCCCCTACTGCCCCGCCCCCTTAGGGCCGCCAATGCTACCTAGGTTACGGAATCCATTGTGTATTTGATACTTGCGTGTTATTTGGATACAGTAGCAATGCGAGGAAGCACACGAGGAAGAGAATTCTTTAGATAATGATACATCTACAAGGGCGAAGCGAGTCCAGGTTTACCGGAGACAAGAACACTTTAATGAAGGAAATGTTAAGAGTTTAAACTACCGTCTGTAACTGAATTGTTGCTGGGGTTATTTCCGCTGTAAGCAAGATCGAATTCTCAAACTACACATTTACTAAATATACCTAACCGATCAAATATGTTGTACATCAGTTACTTAAGGATGCAAAAACCTACTTGACTCCATTTTGTCGATGCTAAAAACTAAATTATCGGAGCTTTCATCCATTATTCCCATGCAAATTCTAGAGTTGTCTGCTGCTCGTGTCACCCGGATGACGTCATGCGCAGAAAGTACTTATTTTGGTCACAGGAACGTCCTATCTTGTATTAGTAGTTCCATGGACGGAAGTAAACGATGAATGCAGCAATCAAGAAAGTTGCCTAATTCGGGTAATCAATGCATTTGTGCATGACACTCTTCGAGTTACTCAGGCATTTGTTTATTTTTATAAATTTGTATAAAATTAAATTTTATAAAAAATATATAAGTGTGTGTGCACAAAATATGGATGTGGAAAAAATGTGAAAAAATATATACGTGCATCTATAAAGCGTATGAGAATCATTATTTCTAATGACTCAATATGAAAACAGTCATACCTCTTATGTTTAAGTAAATCTAAGCACAAAATTCAATTCCTGGCATAAATAAATATTTATATAGTTTAAAAGAAGCCCTCCTCTGTAAAATTTACGTTTTCGTTTTTTATGCCCGCTCGCAGGGGATCAGGGATATGATAAGGATGTCACCGGATGCGGTGTGATTTTATTGCATAGTCGCAATGTTACTTGTAGGAAAAATATAATCCAATCTATTTTCTGGGAACGTTTGGACAGTGAACGATAGACTACTAATTACTGCCCATATCGACCATGACTGCCACAGATGTTCGTGATCACACATCGAAGTTCTACTGGCAAGCCACTTATAAGGGTACTACAATGTAAGTAACATTCATGGGTAACGCCGCCATGTGGTACTACAATACATTGGGCAGATTCAGTGACATGCCTTTTGAATCAAATGCGGAACTGGCGGAAGTGGTTCTTTTCAGTGGATGAGTTCCTTCCACATCTACGTAATAAGCCGGGAGGAAGACGTTTTATCCCCCTTGGCATGGCTTCAATATTTTTTGGGAGATTCTTTTTCTTCCCCTTCCGGGCCCATCTGTTATCTCTCCTTCCCTTTATACTATTTCCTCGGAACAATGGTATGGATATGAACATGGATATATCTCCTTTCTCTTTTTTTGTTCCGAATGAGCACACATTTCTATATAGTCTCGTCCTTCATTTGGCGAGAGAGATATATTCAACGGCTGCTTTCCTTTAAAAAAAAACGTGGAAATTCCCCCATTCATCGAGTGATGCGGGTGTTGAAACGAAGGAACTCACTCGCTAGCTGTGAAGCAAGGAAATGAAAGGCGTGCTAATTCGAGCGCTAAAACCAAACGCGATTGAAACATCTTCTCTTTACTGACCATCTGGCAAAGACGAATCGATCATAGTAGGTATGAGAATTAATTCTTCGGAACATTCTTTAGTTTCTTGGTGGATCTTGCGTGATGGTTTGTATCCATATTATACCGGACAGAGTAGGCTTTGATGGACGTTTCTACTCTACTTTTCAAACGCCCCTTGCTTAATAGTATTTTATTAGGAAATTACTCAAATAAGGTGCAAAATTTCCAAGGTAGGCAAATGTGAAAAATGGAAGAAATGGAAAAAAACTCTGTGTACTCTTCTAATGATTTTTATTAAAACTTGTTAATTCATTGCAGTTTTAATTAAAATAACTGTTGGAGTTTACAAAGTTTTTGCATTTCTTACGTGATGGATAACTTACATAAAATAATGCCTGAAATCGTTTCTTCCATTAAATGTGAAAAATTAAGAGATAAACTCGAGTATATACGTGCAAGGTTTTTTTTATTCACACCACCGACGAAGACGGTTTGACCATCGAAACTGGTGATTTGTTATGTGAGAGTCCTCTTGTTATTTTTGTGTTTCTATATTCAAAACTCCATGGTCCGATTTTATGTCTGATTAGCTTTAACCAGTATTTGATGCAGCCTTTAGTTTTATGTGCTATAAAAAGTGAATTTTTGTTCTGTAGATTTAAGCAGACTATTTTTTTGTTGGCCTAAATGTTGCCAATGATGAAGCGTATCAGTTTTTATGCCGAACAATTTTTTTACCAGAGATTATGAAACTGGGTCTTATATCCTTTCTTTGTTCGTATTCATAATCAATTCAAATACTTAGTACTTTTCTGAAATCTTATAATAGCACGACGCGCTTTGCCGATTTGAAGCATCGTCAGGTAGAGAATGTTTGTTTGTTTTCGGTTTATTGCTTTTGTAATTACGGGGGGAAAATACATAGCTTCGGTGAAAGTTGAAAAAGATAGGTCTGGCAGAAACTTCGATCAAGAGCTGGTGAGGCGGGAAAGGTTATTACCTGTGAAGGTAATTTTTTCGGAAAGGAAAAATAAAGCTTTTCCCGCATCACCAGCCCTTGATCGACGTTTCTACCGACCCCTGCCTTTCTCATTATCTCCCGAACCGTTAAACTTTATTTATAATTTGTCCTTGATTATAAGGAAGGCATTTCTTCGATTTCGTACAGTGTTACTTATGATTGCCGCATGCATACATACCAATTTGTATTTAATGCGAATGCGCAAGTGACATAGTCACGCGCACTGGTGCAAAAATATACACCAAAGGGGATGAAATTAGCCACGAAAAAAAATCATTTGACTTGACCAGGATTCGAACCTCTCTCTTCCAATCGCCGATCAAGTGTGTTACAACACCAAGCTATCTTAAATCACGGCTAATTTCAGCGGGGTTGCATTTTGGAGATCCGTGTCCGACTCCTGGTCCATTAAAGTGATTTTTTAATGACGAATCTCATCCCTTTGGTGAATACGTTCATAAATATACATCGTGCCATTCACTTTCAGGGTAAGCAGAGCGAAAGATATTAGTGATTGCTGTTAGGGCTAGAAAACTGAATCTCTTTTTATGATTTCTTCCATAATGCTCCATACTTGCATACCTATTTCGCTTCTCTTACACTCATGCATTGCTTCATACACGCCCTTCTATTCTCAGGACTCCTAATATCACTACTCTTTAGAGTCTTTTCCACCGACTTCACCCATGACTTTCTTCGTCTACTCCTTTCTCTCATATCATGGACTGCTTCTTTATTCGACTCTCATCCATTCTCTCAGCATGGCCAAGACAACGTACGATTCCATTGATATTAAAATATTTGTTACATCAAACTAAATTTTTTAAATATGTTCATCAATGTTAATTATTATGTTTTTGCGGAATATTCTCATTTATTTTATTTAACTAAATAGTTGATGTAGAGGGAGGTGATCACTTAAAAACTCTGACGTTACGAGTAAAGGTTATAGTTTTCGGTTAGTCATTTGTGTTCCCTTCAGTCCTGAGAACCTACTCTACGCCCTAAAATACCCATGTTTCAAACGACTCAAATATTTTCTCATCCTCTTTACCCGAGGTCCAGTTTTCACTTCCATGTGACGCAGCGGTTCTTTTTTCCGCGCCAAAATCTTGTACACTCGAGTTAAAACCTTAATAACTCTAAGACGGTTCATTGGATTTTCACGTTACGTACACCATAATTTAGGTAATTTTATTCTCAATTTCATCCATTTGTAGAATAATCATTGTCAACAAATTTTGACCGTATTTGTTGCCGTTAGAATAAAATTTAAATAAGCAAATATTTGATTAAACTTAAATTTAATTTAATTTTAATAATTAAACATTTAATTATTAAAAATAAACAGCAAAGCAGAGTCTTAACAAAGAGAAAATTTTAATGCAATATGACTTTTACCTTTAAAATTTCTTTCGTAGTAGTAGTTAGTCTTCTAAATGAGTTTTTGATGGTTGCGTATCCGATTTAAAATTACCCTGCTTATTTACGTGGAAGCTGTGTAGAATATGTCCGTTAAAATCCTAACAACAACGCCTAGTTATTTCGACGTGTCGCGTGAATTTCCTTCAGCGTTGGAGAGGACGGGGATCCGTGTCCCAGAATAGACCTTCCTCAAAATGTATTCAGGGCGTCGAACCTTCCGTCCTCTTTTTTTTTCGCCGTGGTTCGTGCAACGCCAATAAAAATTTTTCGTTGGGCTCTGTTCTCCTGTCGCTTAAAATTCAGGAAACTCGGCCTCTCTCTCTCTCTTGCAGGCCTTTAGATACATCCTTTTCCCTAATTTACCCAACATTTTACCGCGCATATGAGACAGTGTGGCTTTTGAATCCGAAAACTCTGCGGCCCAGTCTTAGTTTGATGTGATAAGCTCTTTGGGGAAATGATAAATGTATACTCACCTTCTTCTCCTACCTACTTGTTTCTTAATGAGAAGTTTATTACAGTAAAAATAAGAGTTTCCGTTTTCTCTCGATATTGACGCTTATTATTTTTTCGTGTATTCTTCAAATTTTCGCACATGGAGCATTTTCTATGCAAATGTGCACTTATCACTGCTTGAAAAGACAATTTATTGTTAATTTTTGTTGTATTACGTCGTATTTTACAGCCATATTTTTGTCGATAAAACCATATAAGTATGTATTATAAAGGATTTAAGGTTTTCCCGGCGAATTATATAAATGAAGGTTTCTCGGGTTTCACACCGGGTAAGATTATTTAAATGGATCAACGTTTCGATGGTTAACTCAGCCATCGTCATCAGGATAATGGGTCGAGCAAGGATGCTGATCTCGGCGGTTATACATAGCCGCAGATGCCCCATTGTTGTGGGATCCGTTACGCGTTCTTTGAATTTCGTCAATCACTGGGCGCCATGTCCTACTTAAGTTGAAGCCGTTGTCTCTGTTGATGTTATTTTGCTCCATCTGTATCAATATGGCTTCTTTGGTTATTCTTTCCCAATATTTGGACGCCTGGGAAAGTAGTGTGGAATTTGGGAAATCGACACGATGTCCATGGTCAAGGCTATGCTCTGCTAAATAGGACTTTTCCGGTTGGAAAAGCCTAACACTTCTTTCATGCTCATTGATTCTTTTCTCGATGGTCCATCCTGTCTCGCCAATCTACGCCCTACCACACTCGTATGGTATTCGGTATACCCCTGTTGTTTTTAGGCCGAGGTTTTCCTTACAGGTGAACCAGGAAATTTTTGAGTTTAGCAGGCGGTTTATAGATCGTTTCCACTCTGTGTCGTTTTAATATCCTCGATATCTTGTTAGATATAGATGATATATAAGGAAGGCAAGCCTTAGCGATGGGTTTTTCTTTCTCTTCGAACATCTCCGCTCCATTGGCGGTGAACGTTCTTTTTAAGGCTTTTTAAGAACTTCAGTAGGACTTGGTGCCCAGTGATTGACGAAATTCTAACAACTCGTAACGGCTCCCACAACAATGGGGCATCTGCAGCTATATATAACCACCAGCATCCTCGCTCGACTCATTATTTCATACCTGGGTTCTCCGAACTCTATATTTCTATCACACTGTGAAATACAAGGCTCTAATCTTGTGACGAACACAATATCAGTGCCTGATTTGTGATTCGAACTCGCGACCTTAACCTATATGGCCGGATGTTACCGACCTGGTTAATTTAGCGACGACGTAACTCAGGAAAATTCTCATCCTTTTGTTCAAATTTAGCTTTTAGTCTTTATATGAGAGGTATTTTTGGCAGCATTTATGGTTTCAAGTTGAGACACTGATGCGTTTAATCTCAATGCCTGATCTATTTGCATCAAAGAAGTGGTGTAAGATTGTATTCCTTTCCTTGGGTAAGAAAATTTTGGTCGCATTGTGTACATTATTTTGTTAAGTCTTAAGTTAATTTCTGCATCGCCAAATTCGGGGCCCAAAAATTCACCGTTAATTCTTCAAAAGTTACTCAGATGAAAGCGTCCAGAATAGCCACGATATCGGGTATTTTTACTTGTAAATACTACAAACCCCTCTGCTGACATCCAGGTTCTGTGTGCGATTATAATTTTCCAGCCGAAGAGAGGCTTAGAAAGTTGTTTTAACGTCGTTAAAAAGCCTACCTTTTCTTTTGGGGTGTTCTTATATGTAAATATGGCTTGGTCATGAATATGAACGTCTGTCGTAAAAGTGATCTTAAAAAGAAATTTCTGAGTTTCGATCCTTTCCCTCTTCGAGAAATTTCATGGCCTTGGAAACTTATCTATTTCGCGATCGCTGCAAATGATTTTTCTTGCAATAAAATCTTGAGGATTGATGGGATAATGAATCAGCCGTCGAGAAAAATGCCAAGTTATTTCCGAGAAACGTGAGGCTGTATAATATAGACGTAGTTGATATTATTTCACTTTACTCGTAATTTATGCGAGCCCGACCTGGAGGACATTTGTTCCTCTAACACCAACTTTCGTATGTATCTTAAATTGCTTCCCTCTGTTATCTCTTCTGCGTATAATTCAGATTTTCAAGAAGGCAAAGGGTATTGCCAGCATGCATGTTAAATGCGCCCTTATTATCCCATTGGTGGAGTTATCTTGGCTCTTTTCATACGCTGTAAGGCTCAATTAAGCATCATGCTTTGAGTACTGATGTGCTCATAAATAGACTCCAAGTCGTTTTCCATTGGGGCATTCGCACTAAAATTAAAAGCCATGAAATGATGTTTAATTATATACTTCTAAACTGCATTCCCTGCCTTTCACTTCAGCCTCGTTTATGGATTGCCTCATGCGTAGGGATTGGAAATTTTTATCCAGAATCGATTTTCGATTAATCGACTTTCGATTTTGGTTTTAAAAATCGATTTTTGAAAATTCGATTTTTTGCCCAAAATAATCGAAAAATCGAAATCGACATTTAAATAGTAAAATAATTGTCTGCTGAAATACGGATGTGCTCTTGTAACAAAATGCAAAATATGGGTTACTGGAAGACCTAGGGATAAGAACCGAATACAGTTAAATTTATTAATACAATATATTATTTTAAAGATATTAATAAGATATACAGGAAAGTAATAATCCATTACAGATACTTATAAACATATAGGTAATACAACAAAAAAATTACATATAGTTTAGTAGCAATAAGAATTGTATATTGAAAAGTGGGCATACCACGAAATGAAAAACAGAATTTTATTTATTTTTTGTTTTCAAAGCCGTGGAACCAGTGTTCCTCAGGGATGAACCTTAAGAAAACTAACATGTTTAAATGTTCTCCGGATAATCGATTTTGCACCTGAGTTGCAATTAACCCGGCGTGCACGGTAGAGGCAACTATATAGATAACATCCTGCTGGCTGGTTTGTATACGTGGGGATATTCTCCCTTAATCTCCTTCCAAGCTTGTAGTGGATTAGAGTTGGACTTGCGGTCGACTGGAGGGCGGTTTACGCACTGGTGCAGCTCGATTGGCAAAATTCAAACGCTGTAGCGAGCTAAAATCGAAAATCGATCGGCTAGAATCGATTTTGATCGGTTTTTCATAACAAAAAGTCGACTTCTATTAAATCGAAAATCGGAGTGTGATAATCGATTTAATCGAAATCGATTTTCCAATCCCTAGTCATGCGTGTTCCTCGTCTCGAGTCATTTCCTAGATATTCACCCTGGGATTGGTGTATCCTTTTTTCTCATGCTATTATCTCTCATTAACACGCCACATTGATTGGTGGATATACGAACGTCAAAATTTTCATCAATTATTGATTCCATCCTACTCAAGATGACTTCAAAATGCACACATTTTATATTTTTTAACACTTATACTTATAGCTATTTTTCTGCTACCCACTCCCAATTTTTTTATTTTTTCTGTAAGCCCTTCTCAGGTGCCTCATGTACTTCGCATTCCGCTGTTATTTCATTAGTACTGTTATGTAGAGATTACATTTTCGAAGGAATTTCAGCTTGAAATATTACCTCGACTGGTTAAATTTCAGCGGCTAACCCCTAATCCGTGGCTTATAATATCACGCCGAACATCTGGGGATATCGCTGTAGTGTGATTGGATCTATATTGGATATTTTATTTGGTGAGGAGCAATAATGGTGTTCGCTGGATTATCAAAATCCAAATAAATACGTTGGTTACTTATCTTTTAGTATCGTAATGTTAGGAGCTGTTTATTGGCTCATTAATGCTGTTATTTTCTGACAAATTGGAGAAGCAAAAACAAAACTTGAAATGTTTGTCATTCAAATAAAGAAATTTGACTCATATCACGTTTATTCAATCGAGATAAGACAAAATTTATTTCATTCCTTCCCATTTTTTTTAAATATCACATTTTGAAAGTAAAGTCTCATCAGGACAAATCTTAAATGAGCGCATTTCTTTCCTCATAAAATGCGAAAGGCTCTCATGGTGAAAACCAAGGGTCTGACGGAATTGCGATACCTCGTATGGATTACTACTAGCGCCAATTGTTTCAGGCGAAAATGGAAATATGCGTGAAAAAGATAAAGATCGTATGTTTTTGCCATAAATCTTTTATTTTTTGTGAAAAAATGCTGTAATTATTCCTTTTGTTGTAAGACGTATATCAGCGTGCATTTAAAATACGCCTGGGACCACGCGAGACTACGCCATCGCAACCGTAAGTAAAGTAAGAAGATGGCTGAGAAAGTACACTGCAAAAACGCCAAGAGAATGACTGGACGGCATTATTGCGCTGCAATCTGGTTCCAGAATTTTTCAGGATTGATTGTACAATTACCTTTTTAAGTTTCCCCTGAGAAATAAATAGGTAATTTACCACTTAAATCTGCCAGATATTCAATTAAAGAGTATACCTGTCGCGCTGATAGTTAGCGCCTGACCGCTAGAGTGCTCTGGGTGAAATGTATAACCATTGGAGCAATGCGAGTGTCAGACCCTTGGTGAAAACGCTCCATATCATTGTGGGCATTAGACATTGATCTCAGTTTATGTGAGGTGCAGATATCTATGTTGACCAAATTTAAGGTTGCGATCGTAACATATCGGTCATTCATAAACTGCTTAGTATGCAGTGCATACTGGATTGATTTCATCCTAGTCGCACGTTTAATTTTTCTGCTTTGATGTTTTCATGTAGCTGTTTTCTGACTAAATATACTGAATTTATTCAGTCAGTCATATCATATTCACTGCACTATACATTTTATTTGAGAACCGTTTTTCTGGATACCTTGTCGCGTCCACGTGTAAATGACTGTTGTTCAATAAAATATTTAATTCTATACTTCTAAACTGCACTCGGTGACTTTCACTCCATTCCCGTTCGTGAATCACTTCATGCATACCGATACCTTGTCCTCACCCTTTTCCATCTCATTCAACCTTGGATTTATCGGTAATATTACTTATATTGCTATTATATCTTCTTAAAGTTCCTCTGTTTGGATTTTCGACTGTCAAAATTACCGATACCTTGTCCTCACCCTTTTCCATCTCATTCAACCTTGGATTTATCGGTAATATTACTTATATTGCTATTATATCTTCTTAAAGTTCCTCTGTTTGGATTTTCGACTGTCAAAATTTCATCATTAATCCATTCCATCCTACTTCAGGTAGTTTGAGCGAAAAATCACTTCACCTAGAATTTGATGAATTTGGCCTCATTTCAAAGAAAAAACTGTCATCTTTCCAATTATATCAAAATATCAACCCCTTGCCGAACACCTTTCGAGCAATTTGCCTAATAACATGACCTGTTATACATGAGATTATGGCTGTGAGCTCCAGAGGGAGTATACATAAAAAAATTAGGAACTTATAGCTCCTAGATTTCGTAAAAAAACTAACAATGCTTAGATTGCATGTTTTATAAACTATTTATAAAAAATAATCATACTCATCACAGTAATTTTTACAGAATCACAAAAAAGAACCTGCCGTTTTGAAGGATTTTCAGTCGTACGGCGGGGAAAAATGAGTCATGTTAGAGACTTATGTAGCTTTATTTATTTAATTACTGAGAATTTTGGTCATATATAACTATATCTATGCGCTATTAATGCTACAATATTTATTTCATACTTCTTACAGACGCTAAAATTAAACAATAAAATTGGAATATGGTCTCCATCATGACTAGGAAACTATCTCGCTCAAACCACCTTAAGTTGACTTTGAATCACACCCCTTTTTATTTTATATTTAATCAAACTTTTGTAGAACATTAAAGCAATATTTCGCGTATTACCCCTGTCGATAGTATATAAAAGTTGTGACGAGTTTTTTCGCCAAGAAACGTGAGACATAGTTTATATTTATTCAACTTTCGTGTACATCTTTTAATGCTTCTGCAAGTTTATTATTCTGTTTCCATGATTACGAAAGAGCGTTCCATCATGCATATTTGAGTGATTCATTCCTTTCGTTCCTGCTGGTTGATCAATATTGCCTCTTTTAGAAAGCTTCGAGGAGATGTCGGCCATCACTGCCATCTGCAAATCACTCACACCTTTGGTACTTTTTATCTTTTGTGCTGATTTTGATTATTATAATGTTATTCTGTCGGATCACTCAATGGATCAGTCAATAGTGAAAAGTATTATGCTTTACCGAGACGAAGCACGGACTTTGAATGAGGAAAGATAAATTATGACTCATGGAAATTGATTTCATAGGAGATCTGCAAAGAAATCAAGAAGAAAAAAATCAAAATAACAGAGATGAGAGAAATCATGGAAGTTAAGAAGTTATGTCATAGAGACTTTAAAAGAAATGAGAATACGATGGTTTGGGCATGTTCAAAGGAGATGTGGTTTAAGTATTCTTAAGGCTACTCTAAGATTGTATGCAGATGGAAGAAGAAGAGAAGGAACAAACGAGACTTGGTTCAATGAAGTAAGAAAAGACATGGCTGGGAAGGGATTAAGTTTGACGGATATATTGGGTAGTGACTAGTGACTTTCTCGTCCTCACCCTGCGACGATTTATTTGCCTCTGAAGTTGAATATCAACGCCTAAAAAAGTCACTGCTAAACCTATCCTGGAACATTAATATGGTTTTCATCCATATTATACAATAAGGAAATGTTTGACAGAAAATTTGGGAAAAGTCGCATAACGTTGCTATTTCGTTTCTGCCTTGTCTTTAATCCGGCTCAAACGCATCAACCTCGTCTTTGAAGTCTTTGGTCGTGTGAAACCCCTTTCAATTATTATTGATCAAGCATTCTTGTTATACTTGTTCTTGTTAGTTTTTATAAATAGTTGACAAAACATGCAATCTACACACCGTTAGTTTTCTGACGAAATCTAGGTGCTAGAAGTTCCTTTTTTTTTAAATATTCTCCCTCTGGAGTGCACAGCCATAATCTATCCCATGTAAAACAGCTTATATTTTCAGGCGAATTGCTCGAAAAGTAGTTCGGCAAGGGGTTGATATTTTGATATAATTGGAAAGATGACAGTTTTTTCTTTGAAATGAGGCCAAATTCATCAAATTCTAGGTGAAGTGAGTTTTCGCTCAAACTACCTGAAGTAGGATGGAATGGATTAATGATGAAATTTTGACAGTCGAAAATCCAAACAGAGGAACTTTAAGAAGATATAATAGCAATATAAGTAATATTACCGATAAATCCAAGGTTTAATGAGATGGAAAAGGGTGAGGACAAGGTATCGGTATGCATGAAGTGATTCACGAACGGGAATGAAGTGAAAGTCACCGAGTACAGTTTAGAAGTATAGAATTAATTATTTTGTTGAACAACAGTCATTTACACGGTGGAGTAACCTGGAAAGGAACAAGATTCGGGAAATGGGAAGAGAGGTTGTGGGATATGGGTTCGAATCCCGGTCCATGTGAACGATTATTTCATTTGAATTTCTCACATTCATGTCATCTCCTTAATGGAGGAAAACCCCTTCAGGGTACTGTCGGAGCTAGTCTCACAATAAATAGAATATAACTCGGAGATGTGATTCATTATACCTCTCCGTTAATGCTAGTATCTAATAAATTTTCAAATATATTGTAGATGACTCTGTACCTGAGGTCGTTCATTGTAGTTCCACTTAAAGAACTGAAGTGAAATGGAAAAATTTCGATAATTCACACCATACACTCCATATTTCTCTGAAATTACCCATTGGAAATAATTTTTTTATGACTTCGATTATTCGGTCAACTAATTGACCATTCAGCCGGTAAGTTATTGCCTTCAGTTATAATGAATAGTAAATAGATATTTGGTGGTTTCTGGCGTGACTTTGTGGAATTTACTGATCATTGTGAATAAGAAAGTGCTTTGTAACAACTTTGGATAAAAGCACTACTTTTTCATTCACAAAATAGATATTTGTTGATATATTTCGTTCGTTCAACGCGCAGAAAGTTTCTTTCTTTCAACCTTTATCGAAGTATAAAACATAATCCCTGCCTTCTTTTCAATATATAATTAAGTTGTCCCACGCTTGTTCTGAAGATCGTTCTGTAATTTTCCAAGAGTATATATCACCCGTGCAATTAACTGTTAACCGTAAAAAAGGAGGGTTAATTGGTTTCGGCTTATTGGTCAACCAAAACCGGGTAGTTTTCTAATGTGGGGATAAAAGTAGGACAGCAGAAAAAGATTTGTGGACGACCAGGCGTTGGCATGCCAATCATCCTAGAGATTGAATTTAATCGGCTTTGGTTGAATTGCAGATGCATTTGAAAATCGGCGCGAGAAGTACGGCGAAGCACATTCTTATCTCGACATGCTCCAGTGTACTTGACTAGTTACGGTTGCTTTCCTTTGTCTCAGAATCCTCATTCGTTCACCCTCATCAATACTCATCGCGGGACCCGATCAATTAAAAATATAAGCTCGATCTTGGCATTTGTTTCCGATGATACGTCCAGGTTTCAGCTATTGCGCACGCGGTGAATTTGGCAATTCGTTTCGACTCGAAAAAATGTGCCCCGCCCCCCAGGAAATAAGCAGCCCTGCTTGTTGAATCGGAGCCAAAACCCGCCGTCAATAACGCCACTGTTTACCATTGCTAGCTTCTTGGGAGCCTTTTACCGCCACTTAGAGGATTGATTAGAAGGTTTATTCTGCGGGCACATGCTCGCATTGCGCTGCATTAACCGGGTGTGTCCGTCTATTATTAGAATTTACGATCGATGGGAAGATTCATTATGAATCAAGAAAGCTCTAACGACTTGACTGATTCCTCCGATGGGCAGAAGAGATTTTTTTCTTGCTTTCAACTTACTCATGTGAGCAGTGATTGCGATGTTCAGTTCGCCTTTGGTGCGGTGATGAGCGAGCCCTCCTTTCTGTATTCTGCCGGATGTGAAGAGGACGAATTCGGTACCATAAAATATTTCTATCCTGTGCGGAACAAAGAAGGTTTAGAAGCAATAGAACTTTGGTGCTTCACAAGAATGCTTCAAGATCAAATGGACGAAAGGAATCACCAACGAGGAAGACCTATAAAGTGTTCGAGAAAAAAAAGTCTCATGAGAACTCCGCGAAGAAAGAGAGAAGGAGAGAGGCTAACTTATTGGACACATTCTGTATCACAACAGCCAATTGAAAACGGTACTGGGAGGATAAATGAATGGGTATAATTACAGTTCAACACCATGAATGGAGTACACCAAACACTATGTTATCATCATCAGTAGTCATCAATCCGAAAATTGGTTTGCAGCAGTTCTCCATTCCACTCTCCTCTCTGCCATCTGCTCCATTCCTACATAGTTATTTACTTTGTCGTCCTTCCTGATTTGCTTTGCTTAGTGCATTCCTTTCTATAGGGAAGATAAAATGAAGAAGTGTGCAGTAAACCCGTTAGCTTGCAGGAGAGCGGAGTGGAAAGCTGCCTAAAACCAATCTTCGGATTCATCTGATGATGATGTACCATTCTTCCTGAAGTGATTGTAAAAAATATGAATGATAAAATAGGTATTGGTAGCTGTTAAGAAATAAGATTGAGCGCTAAAGTATGCAGATTATTGGAAATTATTTTTAAAAACACTTTTCCTGTCATATGAGCCGACTGCAGCGTCATTTCAATTGAATCATACAATTTGTCATCAGTTTCTTTTGGTTATTTGCCAATAACTCAAAAACTAAGATGAATTAGATCCTGCATTTCATTACTATTGAATTTCCTGAGAGTATTTGCTTCTTATTAACATTTTTTCAATGAAAATGGCGTTTATAATAGATAGAGAAACATCATATTTCCCCATGTTTTACACCTTTTTGAAATTCAACACTATGTAATTTCAAGGTTATATTTGCAAAAAGAATTGCATGGTAAAGTATGATATTGTTTCTCAAGTAAAACGGAGGACAAGTTACCGGTTTAGCTCACGTAAACGAACTTCAGAATTTGTAAATCAGCTATCTTCTGCTAATATCTTTGCCACTGTCAATTTCGGGAGCTCTGCATGTGAAACTTTGTCTTCCAAGTTTTAGCGTCCATTGCAGGCTTCCATCCACGCTTGCATCATGGATGCAAGGAGTAATAAAATCATAGAAATGTCTTTTTTTGTCGCTATTTATTCCCACAGATAATCCTTCCGTATTATCCTCGGGTTGCTCAGTTCACACTACGACGGATAATCGAGACTTCACTTTACCTCCGATAGTTGAGCTCCCCGTTCTGTGATGAGGAAAAACGAACTCCAAGAGTCTCGGCGGAGCCCGCATGGGAAAACGCGGGACGTCACTGGAGGCTCTCGACCCTCTGGCGTGGAAGAATAATGATCGTTGCATACGTTGGTTCCTGCACTGTCACGAACTCCGGGATGAAACCGCAGTTTAAACGCGAAATGACGTTTTCTTGCCCGTGTGGCGTCAAAAGCTCTTCGCGAGCCGGGTTGTGCTTTGACGCATGTGGCGTGCCTCGCGTTACTCACGAAAGGGAGAAGAATTAAGACGATCTCTGGAAAACCCTGCAAACGGGGTTTCAACATTTTGTTTTTCTCGCGCGTACGGAGGAGCGATGTGAGGTCTGAATTTCACTCAGTGGCACGAACGGTCGTTCATCTGTCTCGCATGTTGCCGTCTTTTACCGTCTCGCCGGCGTGTGATACGCGCGAAATATTCATCTTCCTTCCCGCTGCACACGTCGTCTAAATGATTCCCCAGTGCGCCGATGTGCTATTGTTATTTCCTTAGGCTTAAATTACCATCATATATATTTTTTAAAGTGGTAGTTAATCGATTAACTGAGATTTTTTCATACATGCATAGCATATCCATCTCGCCATTCACATTCGGAGTGGACACAGTCAGAAGTGTTAAATTCTCGGTGAAACAGACTGTTAAGCCGCCTTTACACGTAGCAGTCGACACGAGTCAGACGACAGTCGTTCGGTACGCGATACATCGCTACTGCTACCGACGCCAAGTGTCCACACCAACTTCTACAACTATCGCAGCGTATCGCCAGCAGTAGGCACTTCAAAATGGCTTCTATTTTGCCAGAAAGGCGACGAACTCTTCTCACAATCCTGCTTGTTAGAGAGCGGCAGAAGCAGGAAAGGAAAATAGTAGAGGTTTGTCCCAAGGTTAGAATAAACTCTCCTCAAAGATCTAGGTACTCCTTTGTGACGGCGAGGAATGTTGGAATTCTTACGTATTGACCACGACATATTCCTTCTGTTACATACTATAGTTGGTTTTTAAAGTTTTCTAATGGATATTACGCACTGTAACAATAATGAGAATCGGTTAAAAATGTCATGTATTAACATAAATATGTATAGGTACCCTACTTAACAGACTGGTCCAAAACTGTAAAGAATCAGCAATGGAACGAGAAAATATCTTCAAAGGTGCGACTGGCCATATGTCTAACAATAAGTTTTTTGGCCACTGGGGATTCCTATCGGTCTTTAAGTCACATTTTGTCGTCATTATTTTTATAATCCCCCTTCCTTGCATTCCATAAGCATTCATGTTCCCTGTATCCTTCGATTAATCTGAAGAGATGACCTCCTGGCAGAGAAATCCTTGCCAACTTCTTCAAATTCCCGGTAGCTTTCCATAGCGCGTCCTCAACCGCTAGCGAGTGTTGCGATAAATTGCACTTCAATGTGATGGAAAATAGAAGTCCTTCTAATTTGGTAATAGCTCGAATCCAGGGTCGATTACGTTCGACGTAGTCCTCTATCGACTCATACTCATATCGCAGTTCGCGTTCACACGCACGAGTCGGGCTTAACAGTCGACTGTTACGGCAATCGACTGCTACGTGTAAACCCACCTTTACAGTAATTTATTTCACACTACCCCATCTACTACACACTACCTTGTGCGATTATTCGATTAATTGAACCGTCGATTCAATTATTTTTACAATTGATCGATTATTTCAGCACATCGATGTCGATTGCGGTAATTGACTCGATTTTCATTTTTTTTTCAAGTGTCAATTGTTTTTCAATTGTCAATTGTTATTCAATTCACAATTATTGCCCGGTAATCGATTAATTCACGATTAGTGATTCGCACCTTCCCTGCGCCTTACCCCGCCAACTGCCTTCAAGTGCGTGTGTTGACTGCTGTGACTGTGTCAGTGACAGCGTGTTGTTTTTCGCTTGAGTGTACAGACGAGCCTTCGTGTACAGACGGGTTTAATTAATAAAAGCTAACTGATTGAACTATTTTGTCGTTTTTCAAATTAGTTCTTTCATTCTTCTCATTTCCAAAGGAAATCCTTTGAAAAGCATGATCTAATTGAGTCCTGTCAAATAATTGGCTTGTGTCAATTAATTGAGCAATGACACTTAATTGACACCAACTTCGATTTCAATTAATTGGCCTTAGTCAATTAATTGAATGACATCAATCAATTGTCATTTATTCAATTCCGGACGGTTGAATTGACCACATTTCCAATTATTCTTATAATTGATCGATATCGATTTTTTTCGATAATCGCACAGGCCTAACCCCATCCTTGCATGCCTATTTCGCTCCAATTACAGTCACTGAATTGAATTGAATTTATTGAGTTTAACGTTCACCCAACATATAGATATAATAAAAGGGTGAGCAATAACAAATACAAATGTTTAACATTGCTATAAATACAAGGAGTCAAGCTGGCCAAAAAATACATAATATATTCTCATGATTTAGAATTTTACAATCTGAGTGCTGACAATTTACTGCACACCTTTCTGTTAAAATTTTTTCTGTCCTCAAATAAATCCAAGTCATTACTTACAGTATTAAATGTAGTACACATTCTATTAATGGAAGCATTTTTACAATAATTACTATTTAAATTCACTGTGTAAAATATCCTCTTGCCCGCTCTCCTATTCTTAAGGTCCATAATAATCCTCCTCTTAAGAGCGTCTTCCAACACATTCACCCGTGACTTTCTGAGTCTTCCTCTCACTCCATTCATTCCAGCATCATATATCCGTATCGATATTCCACTCTCATTGATTCTCTCTGCATTTCCAAACCAGTAAAGGACGCTGCTTTCATATGTGTCCAGTCCTGAATCATCCCACCCACATTCTTCTATGATCCACTCATTCCTAATCCTATACCTCCTACTTTTACTGCAAACAATTCTGAGGTAGGTACCCCATTCCTACTGAATTCAACCGAAATTCATGCTTTTCCTGGTAAACCCAGATTTCGCTGCCATGTAATAAACTCCGCCGGAGAACACTTTTGTTTATTGCGAATTCCGTTTCCCCCCTACTCCCTACGCAAACACTCGTTTCTTGATATACCTCCCCGTCTACTTACTATGCCTACTACTGACGACTTCCCTTCCGGCATTCGCACGGCTCTAATCTCTTTCTATATATATCTTATCTATCCTTCCATCCTTCGCAAAAATTAATCCTTGGTACACAAAGTCGAACACTAGTACTTACATTAGTCTGCATGATATCAGATGACTGAAAACTAGTTAACTTTGATGAGATGATTTCAGAACTGTTCTTAGTTTTCTTCCATCACGTACAGTTTTTTCAGAATGGACCCAATTTAACTTCTAAGATTTATTGATAAGTGCGTTATATGTGCCAGTGGGTAATTATTGTGCGAGGGATATTTCTCAATACAAGCTAATGAGTCTTAGGTTGGTACAACTGCTGACATTGTTGTGTGACCTGGGAAATGAATGAAGTTATATTAACATTACTTCTCGCAATGAAAATGTTTGTAACAAAAATGAATGAAAATAACACATTCAGCCTTCATTCATTTTTGTTACAAACATTGTCATTGCGTGAAGTAATGTTAATATAACTATTCTTACAGTAGTTAAAATCTTCAAACCATAATTCTCATGTTGTGTAAAAACCTGACTAAATAGAAATAATGTCATTTTTAGAATCAGTATATAAAGTTGATTCAAGAAAACAGATATTTTTAATCAATAATCTGACAAAAAGTTTCAAAATGCAGACTGGTGTTATTTAATTAGGTTTTCATGCGTAAAAAATTACTTCTACCTGTTTATCGTCATCGTCAGACTCCTACTATTTTGTACGATTTCTTCCTTTAGCTAATCATTAGTCCTCCCTATTTTTATCCCATCCACAGAGCATATTCCCTCTCTTTTTTATCGTCTTACTCCAATTCTTCCATACTATCACCCCCATCAGCATATCATTTCCCCGTGACACTCGCTCCATTCTTTAAATTTGCTCCCTAATTCCCCTCATCACGTTCCTGTCCACCAGCCAAACTCCTACTTGATGAATGGGTACTCCCAATACGTTGCTTTTGAAATTAAGTCTACATATTTATAGTGGCTGGATGATGATGATGTTTTAGCCTAGGGCATGCCTTTTTTTACATTTAGTAGGTACTGTCTATCCTAGTGATGATGGGCTTTCAATTAGTCAGTCATGACTTCTGTCACCACAGAATCAATGTGAAAAAAATGAAGTAGTATGAATGGTGCTCTTAATGATACCATTGCTTGCATATTTGATGTGATATTAAAATTCTGCTTACACCTCTTGTATTTAGTGCATTTTTATAATCACCCGATATTCTCGCTAACGTAGTGGGCAGCCAAGGTCGTGAACCAAAACTTTATTTTGGATGGTACTCTTAGGGTAATTTGAGCGAAATGTTGGTAGTAATAAAATTCAATTAATTGAGCCTCTTTATGCCGAAAAACATCTCATCTGTCTCATAATACAAAAATATCACCCTTTTACTGCACTCATTTTCGAGATGTTAGCATCACAAAATGAAGGCCACTTTTAATGGAATATGGTACGAATGGTATATGGAATAACGGAATATGTTATGAATTATGAAAGAGTTCCACAAGGTCAAGCCTGAAACTATTTCTTTATTATGATACGGCTGTACACTCCAGAAAGATAGGTACCATTAAAATAATGGGGAAGTTCTGATTTACGGATCAAAAGCGTGAGAAATACAACGGTATTTAGTTTGTCTGTTTTTTCAAGTATTAAAAAAAAGAAATTTATTATAATAATAAATATTAATAATAATTTTAATAAAACTGTAACAAAAAAATCCGTAATAATTTTAATAAAACTGTAGCAAAAATACCTTCAGTCGTGAAGGCGTTTTCAGTTCTTTCTTTACTGAGGAGTTCGGCCACCTGTGTGCAGGAGACTTGTGTTTTAGTCAACCGATGATTTCTAGAGGAATATTTGTGGAAGACATCGCCTAGACGATTTTGTGTACAATTTTGGGACTCGGATAACCTAAAACCATACAGATAATGCCGAGTTAACGAAACATTAATTTATCAAGTTGTTTAGACGCGACTACATGAGTAAAAAAAAATACTCAATACTACTTTTTCGCTTGTACTGTTTAAAAAAATATTTCTTTCACTGATTATATTCCTTATGTATTATAAAGCGAGATTAAGAAACTAAATATGGAGATTAGTCGGCGATCATATTTTTAGTGTACATTTATTCCAGTCATTTAACTGCCGCGCCAATTCTATAGAATTCACGCATTGTGACTTCAGCTCCTGTTGTTTTTTTACTAATTGCTCAAAAACTAAGATGAATTTGGTGCCTACATTTATTCATCATTCGATTTAACGGGAGTATTTGCTTCGAGAGAACATTTTTAGGCGAAAATGGCAATTATATTGGATAGGGTAATATTATATTTATCTATTTTTCACCAATTCCCGCACTTAATACCGTGTAGTTTTAATATACTTGACCGTGGCATACTTCACTTCGTAGAAGTTACTAATATCAGTACTCATGGTTGAGACAGCTTACTACTTTTATACAATATTTTTAAATTTACTACGCGTTTCGCCACTTTACGGCATCATCAGGTCAGGTACTCAATACAGAAGTATATTTAACTTCTGTATTGTATACCTGACCTGATGATGCCGTAAAGCGACGAAACGTGTCGTACATTTAAAAATATTGTAGAAAAGTACTAAGCTGTCTTAATTATGAGGACTGATGTAGTTGTAAGTTCAATTTGCGGGGAAAAGAATGTGGAAGAGGAATAAATTTGTCGTACATATTTAATAAAGGGCATATTTTACTATAAGTGGCCAGACTATGAAATTAATGGCATTAAAGTCATTTGGCGATGGAACCACCAAAAACCGATACATCTCTATAACTTCACGTTCTTAGCTATCTTAAGTTTATTTACGTAACAATAACATTTTTTAAAGAATTAACACGAAATAAAATATGTATATTGTTTAATAAAACAACAGTAGGTATTAACCATATAATTGAAAGACGCCAAAATGGACAAAGGGGGGTTAGGAGGTAACTGATTTTCTGAGTTGGCTGCTGTGAATGCGGAAGGGTGAGAATTGGTCTATCGAAGGATAGGTGGGCGAAATGGTTAGCTGAACAAATACAGGGAGCCGGTAAAAAGGGGATCGCAGGGGGATATAGAAAAGTGGAATCTTGGCATGTTGAGAAGGTGACTGTATAGCGGTAAAGCACGGACACGGGGATATGGAGAGAAGAATACGTTCTTGGTAATCTTAGTTCGTAGAATCTACAATCCCGTTTCTATTAAAGTAGTGATGACGTTTGTTTTATTTTTATAAACTAAGAAAACCACCACTTTTCGTGTGCCCGTTTTCGCTCACAAAGCGGTGTTTATTGTAGGTTTTGAGGGGGGTCATTGTTTTCTGTGACAAGCTTGGCTCCGTTCCACTTCCGAGTTCTTGGGCTCCTTCG
This sequence comes from Pyrrhosoma nymphula, assembly GCA_963573305.1. Classification (NCBI taxonomy): domain Eukaryota; kingdom Metazoa; phylum Arthropoda; class Insecta; order Odonata; family Coenagrionidae; genus Pyrrhosoma; species Pyrrhosoma nymphula. The sequence continues at coordinate 30,915,343 of OY754335.1, read as the reverse complement.
ATGGAATCTCAAAGCTAGGGAGAGGTTAAGCCTCCCGCAGATGAATGCCTTCCTTTCAGAAAAGTTGCAGGATGCTGCTGACCTTTGGTCACTCAAAAGCGGGACACCCAGAGCAGTATTTAGCGATTCCACCCCGTCCACATACACAAATACTTTCAGAGATGCTCTTGCACAATCGGGGTACGTATGGACTACCGCTGACTGAGATACAGCAAAACCTCTATCTTACTGACAGCATTGATCCATAAGAATGTCCTTATATAAGAGGAGTCCTTTAGTCAGAAATTTCACAAGTACTTTTTAGTAGACAAGGAAGGAGGTGACAGACACAAAAAATGACGAAACACACATTGAAAATTTTCTTCTAAAAAGTCTTTCGATTGTCGCGAAAATTTGCAGTGTAAGTGTGTTCCATCGTTTTTTGTTTTTCTGTCGACTCCTTTCCTGTTAAACCGTGTGTGTATATATGTGCATAAAAATTCACACGTGGTGAAAATATATATCCAATAAGGCGTCACAGGCCTGACAAGCTGAAACAGACATAAAGAAAAAGAAGCTCACTCGTTTGTTTTTTTTAAATTTTCGGTGGCACAACGGCAATATTCTGAACTAAATAGAGTAATGGATGAAGGATTAGGGGAGGAGAAAGAAAGGGAGGGGTAGGAACGGAGGGGAATGGAGGGGAAAGAGAGGAGGGAGTCTAATGAAATACATAAATGCCCGGAGGGTGGAAGGCTTTATACAACCAAATATAAGATATTGTCATCGATTTCAGTTCTAGTGGGGAGAGAAATAAGAACTGATTGTGAGACATTGTAGCAGTGTTTGAAGGATTTTTTGTGGAGCGAGGCGTGTATCGCAACGGGAATGGAAGCAGAAGGTTTCTCCTAAAATTAACTTTTGGGTTCTATTCTAGAAACTCATGTTGAGAAATATGGAATATTTTTTTCTCCCTTGATTGTACACAGGTAATCCGTGGCCCTAATCTCGGTCGAAACTTAAGAATAATAGACCATCAGAAAAGGAAGCCAATTTTCTCCCAGAGCGATATTGGCGGGCTCTGTTTGTTATAAAACTTTATTTTCCCAGAATGCATGCGCTAATGTGTTGTATTCCTATTCTTTCGCCTTCTTTAAAATACACTCAACAAAATTGAATTTTCGCCTGGAAAAAAAAATAAAATATTGGCCTGGAAAACCAGGAAGAGTCCTGGGATTTCATAATCTCAGGTCTGTAGCAACCCTGTGTATAAATGTTTAAATAGTTAGTAGATTTATAGCAATCCACCAAAATATGCCCGTTTTGGAAAGAAATGTTTTCTAAAAGTGCCCGTGTCTTTTGGTCGGAGTGCCCGTTTGTGAGTGCATGCAGGTCCGGTCATTTTTTTTATTAATTTATTTATTTATTTAATTTTAAGTTCACCCAACATGAAACACAATAATGCATGCAGTCATGCAAAGTTGCGTACAACTCTGCCACGATTTGAATACTGTCCGCATGTCAGAGGTGTCCTTTCACATAGGTTTTACTGTATTCAAGTGGACTGTATGACATTAACTATGGCCTTAATAAAATAGCAATTAATATCTTACCACAGACTCAATAAAAACGATACAGTGAAAGAGAATATCCCTCATATTAATTAATTTGATAGGTTGATTACAATCCTGAGGCGCGATCATAGTTTTTTCTGCGTGTTGCCGCTTATTATTACCCAAAACGCAAACGTCTATTGCTGCGGAATAGCCGCAGTAAGAGTTCGTGCGACTCGCTAAACAACTGCGAGAACAGCGAATTTCAAATAACAGGCGTAGTTTGAAGAACGTTATGCGAGTTCTTCAGATTCATTCGAGCGGTAGTGAAATAACGATAACGAGGGCCCTCACTTGAAAGAAGATCCGTAATTGCGCCTATTATCGTCATTCATCTGCGGATTGCGTTATTTCTGACACATTCTTAGCTGAAGATGAGAATATATATTTGTTTTTATATTTTACTTCGTTACGATTTTACATGCCGATAGAAGTATAAGCTTTAGATAAATTATTTTCAAAATGACATTCGTCATATTCCCTCAATGCTTCATAGTTACTGTCCTATTAATTTAATTCGAATTTTATCTATTCTCACTCACACCACCTAGCGAAGAATACTTCACACAAATATTCGTCAATGAGATGAAATTCACCATGAAAATATCATTTGACCGGAATTAGAACCCGGATCACAAGGTGTGTAATCCAGTTACGGCACCAAGCCATCTTAATTCTAGACGAATATCAGTGGGGGTTTATGCAAACTAGATGTTATCGTCTCAAGTCTGCACTGTAGCACAGGAGACATCTACATCTACAAAATATCCTGCAAGCCACCTCAAGGGTGTGTGGCAGGGTAGTCACCAACATGCAGACGTGGTCGTGTTCACTAAGCCAGAGTCGCGGAGAATAAACCCAATATTATCACCTCAGAACACTCTCTTTGACAATTTTCAAATCACTGCGAAACAGTACGAATGATGTGTTAGCTACGCAGTCACGCGCACGGGTGCAAAGGTATACACCGAGGGGATGAAATTCCCCATTAAACAATCATTTGACTTGACCGGGATTCGAACCAGGATCATTTCTTCCACCTCGGCGTGTATCTTTGCACCCGTGCACGTGACTTAGTGCCACATAATTTGTGTATTTCCGCAGTGATCCGAAAATTTCAAACAAAAATACGTTACTTGCAATGAACATCGACAATAATAACCAGAATAACTCCTATATGAGAATATGGGCGCCCTCTTAATAGTCCAATCAATAGGTATAAACCCAATGAAAATTTTACTCCAATTCTCTGGTGGATGAAATGTGCTCAGGAGTGTGGAGGTGGGTATGAAATGACCCCCCCTTCATGTGCGTTCGACTCGAGATTATGAGGGGTTGCTAAATAGTGATTGTTTACAGGGTGCCGAAATGACTTTTTTGTTGTTATTTCAATAACTAATGAACTTACGAAAACATGTTTTCAACAAAAGTTGTGGGTAATCAAATAACCTTTAATTTGAGTCGTCATACGTTGAAATCGATGAATTACTTATTGCAAAAAAGCAAAAAAACCGGTGAAAATGGGCGTTTAAAAAAAATTAAATATTTAAGAAAACTTGCGGTTTCAGGGTGTATTACGTGAAATCTAAGTCAGAGAAGTCAGAAAAGTCATTTCGGCGCCCTATAAACAATCACTATTTAGCAACCCCTCATAATCTCGAGTCGAACGCACATGGGGGGATCATTTCATGCCCACCTCCACACCCCTGAACACATTTCATCCACTATAGAATTAGAGTATGAAAAAATACCTAATGATTGGACTATAAGCCCATGTAGCCAGCTACATTTAAAAAAATTCACTAGGGATGTACTATTAGTCACAACTATCACTTGACAGTGAACCTTGCATAAGCTTAAGGGCTACTTCATCTCATGGCTAGCCGGACATCGTGAAACGAATTCGAAGTTACCTATTGTTATTTCATAATGAAGGAGTTCCACGAAGTTATACCCGAAACAACTAGTTTGTTGCCTTAATTTCACCGTCAAAATATATGCTTCAACGGTCGATAAATGTATCTAAATCTACATGTGCATACTTAAACCCTGCAAACCGCCACAGGGGCGTGTGGCATGGGGTGTTATGGAACCAGCCATGGGATGTTATGAAAAGGGAAGGGAATAGGGATGTGTAATAGGAAGAGGGGGAAAGTACATAGCATGTTTATGGATTGTCTTAGCATCTCCCTCTGTTTTTGCTATTGTTGTTAATAGTGCGGGGAAAGGAGGAATTTTCGCACGCACCAGTTCTCTTTTATATTCGTTTCTATTAGTTCTAAAGAATTAGTGCGGGATTGAAATAATATAATCCTCCCTGTCAATCTGAAATGTTCGAGTAATTTTATTTTGTTCATTTCGCAAGTCATAAATATACGACGTTGAATATCTCTTCCGAAACAGTACTGATAACGTGAATCGATCAAAAAAATCCGGAATTTTAGGGAAGATATCTCAAAGCCCAGATTTTCTCTCGGGGGCATTGGTTCAATATCATGAGCTAAATTTAAAGAGATGACAGTGAGAGTTACTGTTGCGTAATTTGTGGACTGGTGGCTTTATTGCTTGCCACAAGCTAGATTGTACTTAAGAGACTTTTGTCGGAGTCTAGTTAATGTTGCATCGCTATGAACAGTAGAAAGGAGTGAGGAAGCTATGCTACATAAAAGGATGTCTGGATCAGATTTTGATTAACAGAAATAAGCAATTATATTTAATTTTTGTATTAATTTAAAACCTTTACTGTCACCTGAATGTAAGATAAACAGGATTTTACATTACAGCATTAAACATGAATGTAAGACTCATATTTTAATGAATGTTTTAGTTTTATCTTTGTTTTGTAATTTTGAAACATTATTTAACCTTTTGCGTCCTCTACCGGGCGTTTCGTCCGAGGAGCTAGTACATGGGCACAGCTCTCGCGAAAGCTTATGGCGTTCGGATGCGCTGAACAAGACGTCGTGGAGGGGTAAGGTTTGGTGGAAGGGGTAGGAAAAATGGACGTATGGTAAAGCCAAGACATGGCATTTGTACCATGCATTAATGAATTTCAAAAAATGGAATTTGTATGATGCGTACAACGCAAACGCCGCGCATCCGAACGCCATAAGCTTTCGCGATAGCTGTGCAAGTTAAATGAATAGAATCAGTTTTGGGCGAAGTTACGTCGTACAATGTAATTAGAACGAGGATAAGGAACACGTAGTGACATTACACTCGATTTCATTATTGGTACCTGACCAGTTTCGCAGATTTACATCATTATCCAAGATAGTAACTCTGATAACAATGTAAATCGTCATTGGAATAGTTCAAGGTTACCGTCCTAGCGTAATTAGGTATTTTCCGGTCCTTAGGACTAATTTTTTATTGCGCGAAAATGCGTTGTAAACTCGGCCTGCGTCTTATGGGCCGAGGGTAAATCTAAGTTTTCATGCATCCAATTATGCGTTGTCGTTGGAGGTGCCCGTGTACTTTCACCACAGACCACCTAGTTAGCTGCAGCAGACTGCATTGCGGCAGCTAGCTAAGGGTTCTCTTATTACGTCCGATGTTGCTTTGCCGTAAAAGGTGCCCATATCTCTGCTTTCTCCATCCGACTGCGTCGCCGCAGCAAGCCGAAGGTGCGCTCTCCATCATTAAATTGTTTATGGGACTCCACTGCCAATAGTTTTCAAACAGTTGCTATTTTTAGGAAGTGAACAATCACATTTTCTTCCGATAAATTTCCATTATTAACAGATGTTGATTATAATTTTTTTCTCTTATAATCTAATCTGAAAAACCACAGTGCGTACCATGGGCTGGGGAATATGGTAGATTTGCGTTAGTTAGCGTACTAGTTCAGCAGTTCCAAATGCTTCTAGTTGACTCTGCATTCCATCTCTTTAATCATCTCTCCATCTGCATATCACGAAAGTTATATAAGCTGAGCGATAGTCCCGTTTCCAACCAAGGTCCAATGTGAGGACGACTTGAAAAGCTATCACGTCCGGTCAAGTGCTGTAGATATCTTCCCTTTCGGTCCATTCTCCATGGTAACCACTGCCGACTCGCTGTAGTGGGTTTGATTTCGTACGGTCGAATCCGGAAAGAAATTCGCTCTGAGCACAGCTGAGTTTCCTCTGATGATAAGGGATGTGATAAGTGATGTGCCCATTTGGGTCGAATACGGAGAGGGTAACCTGACCCAGTGGAGGCTCGAGAAGACTTCGCCCTGAAAACGAGTCGGTAAAGCATCGATATATCATACAGCCGTGGTGATAAAGCTGTAAATGAGGTTTATGGTGCCAAACGTTCTAGTTGTCGGTAGTTTGAAACGAGATACTACGTCATCCGGGTAAGAAAATCTCTAACGGCACCTATTGGAAGGAATTTCTAGAATTATTTCCTGGTAACTGATTGCTATAATATGAAGGCATTCGACAATATGATTATTATTTCAGAAAAATTGCAATGTAGCTAGGCAAGAAAACTCCGGGAAAATTCCGATATTTGCGCGATATTATAAATTCGTGATTGATGAGGCTCACATTTATAAAGTTTCTAAAAAATCCGGGTGTTTGAATTGACCAAATATACAAATCGTATCCACATATGGGTAGCCGTTTGGCCGTTAGAAGTTCATTGCTTTTTCAAACGTAAAGTGGCGAAGCGAGAAGGCGCTTACAGTTAAACAAATTACAGTTAAGGTGGAAGAGCACCTTAAAGTTTTTAGTTCATTTTGTTAATTAGAGGTCAAAGAGTTAAAGAAGAAGTTCATTTAGTTATTCCAACATTGATGAGAGAATATAGAGTATTGAAAATATTTCGTGTTTTCCGATTCTAGGTCAACTATTATTATCAAATCTCACTTGCATCTGTCTCAGTCTCTCACGTATCGCGTTGAAGGTTTATTTTGTTAACAAAATCAGGAAAATTTCTTCAAATCATTTTTGTATCGAATTTAGTTAAATTACATTTTGAATCTGAAAACTTCACGCAGAGTACGGCCTTATACTTTACCCTAAACTATGCAAGTTAACCCCAAAGTTTATTCGTGTTTCATGGCAAGAAATACACTTTCGCTGAAACTTAAATGACTCTAGAATATTAAAAAATATGTATGATTTAGATTTACTTTTCATTGTCTGATTTATCCTCCTAAGGTTTTAATTCCATTAGAAAAAGTTCCGATTGTAATAATTATTGTGGAATAGATAATAATAGCGGAAGAGTATTTTACTCAAGTACATCACATAAGAGGTTTCTTCCATGGTCATTAATCAGATGAACGTCTCTTTGGTCTCATTTCTGTTGGAATAAGGAGTTAAAAACTGGTATTCGATCTTTATTGCCCCATTTTTAGCTGGATAAAATCTCGACAAAGAGAATCCCGGCTGTACTAACACCGATGCGGCTCTCAACGCTACTTTTATTTTAATGGGAGCGCCTGACTGCTGTGTAGTTCCGTAAGGTGCGTGGTATTTTCATTGAAAGGGCGACCACCTTTGTTACACAGTGGCTTGCGCGCAACTCAAGAGATGGTGTCGTAATAAACCGTCTTTCCCTTACGACATCATCTCGCATGCTTCAGTCTTGGCCGGGTTTCGTTCGCGCGTCAGGCAAGCTGTTGATGGCTTTGTGCCCTTACGGATGGTCCTCCCTCTCCTGCCCCATACATAAACGGAATTTTAGCAAACATACCCTAATAGCCTTTGCTTTATGGTTATCATTACTAAAAGAGGTAATCTACCGATAAAGGTATGTTCAAATGGAAAGGTGCTAAAATCTGCTAGACTACTTCTAGCGCAGACCCCCATCACCTTCAGGATTCCATGTCTCAGCTCGGCATACACAGTATTAAATTACCTCACAGTATTACTGTGTGGGAATTTACCAATATTGTTTTATTTGAAATGGACATAAAGTATTTCCACAAATTTAAGCCTGTTACGCTTTTATACATACATGACTACCCTTCTTCATCCCGTCCATGAAGCCTTATTCTCTTCCTTCCCCTTCCCCTCTTACCCAACATCCTCCCCTCTACCAAGACCTTCAGCATCCCCTCGTCCCATATTACCTCTTCCAACCACCTACTTTACCTCCTCCCAATCTCCTCCTGTTGTTTCCTCTCATCAGACACCATGCCGAGTACGTCCTCGTTCGCCTTCCTTTCCGTCCACCGCACTTTCTTCACTCCCACATTCCAAACGCCTGCAGCCTATTCTCGTCCTATTTTCTTGCAATCCAAGTTTCTGCTCCGTGCATATCTACAGTCCATATTAAACTCTTCGCTAGTTTTTTTTCCCATCCATACACAAGGTCCCTGTCATCAGCTCCCTCCTATTGATGAGAAGCTTAAAACAGACTTAATTCAGGGTAAAATAGATAATTATGCCCTGTTGTCATGTCGAAGAAACTGTCGTTAAATGACCATTAACACACGCAGCTGTTCCGGAAGAATAAGATCCAGCAAATTAGCAAGCCACTGCGGAAGCCTTCGCTCCAAATTCAAGGTAGTTTGAGCGAGATACCACTTCATATAAAATTCGATGTATTTAGCCTCATTGTAAAGAAAAATATCTCATCAATCCGATTGGAACAAAATATCAACCACTTACCAATATACTTTTCGAGGTATTTGTCAAAAAATACAGCTGTTTTCCATGGTAGATGGTACGAGTATGCACTCTAAAGATACTTTATCATAAAATGAGGTATTTCTAACACATAGATCTCGTCATAAAATTAACAGTGTGTAGTTTGTATGCTTTCTCAACTATTTTTAAAACTATATCGACTATTATCTCCAGTAAATTGAACATAATCGCAAAAAGATCTTTAGTTTTTATGATGTTTTCAGAGTACGGCGATAAAAAAATGAGTCAAGATAAAACCTTATTGTTGAATATTTCGTAAATTACTGAGAATTTCAGTCAATCAAAACAAAGGTTTTGCGCCATTAAGGTTGCGATATTTACTTCGTGCTTCTTACAGTCACTAAACTTTTAAAATAAAATTTGAATATGGTCTGTATTATGACTGTGAAAAAACCTCGCTCAAAATACCTTTTAAAAAGTTGTGTTCCCGTATCCACTTCCTTTGGGGGAGACAATTATTAATAGCACGAGAAAAAAATGTGAGCTCGCATGTTAAAGTTTGGTGTGGTAGGAAGCGGCGACGCGGGCCCTTCTCCATAGGGCTGTCCGCTCATTTGCACTCCGCGTTGACCCCTCTGCCCCCTTGTCTTCTCGCTCAAATGCACCGCTAACCGCCAGGCCCCCCCCCCCCTCCCTTAATATTCCCCACCCTCCCCCTTCCATCGCCAAACCTTGTCGTCGCCTTCCCCTCCATTGTCGCGCGGACCTCTTTTCACTTTTTCGGATCACAGTGGTACCTCGACCTGCGAACTTTATTCGTTCTTTTACCTGGGGTTCGTAGCTCGATAAGTTCGTATCTCGAAATCTAGTTTAACATTCAACTTATGGGAAATCAATCAATCTGCTCCCATTCCCAGAATGTTTGGGAAAATAATGCGTCCGTGTTACTGTAAATGCACTGTTTATTTTGCAACTTTTCATACATATTGCTGCTCGCTTTAAGTATTCTGTGATACACGGCATTAGAAAATCATCACGTAACTGTTCGTATCTCGAGATAAGTTCGTATCTAAAGGACGAAACGAATTGTGAATAAAGTGCGTATCTCGAAAGTTAGTATGTCGAGTGAACCACTCGACATACGAACGTCATACGTAAGTCGAGGTGCCACTGTAATTGGTCACATGGCGCCGCGGCGTGGCGGCCAGACGAGGCGGGTGGTTTGCCTGGCCGTAACTGGCACCCCTAAGCAACGTGCCACTCGCCGTGCAAAAAAGGATAGTAAACTATCAAGCTTCAATATTTCCATCAATGGAAAAGGGGAAAAAATGCGAGGAATATAAATAAAGACCATCACGCTATTCCCTTTCGGGATAGGCGAAGAACTTAGATATTGCTGGAAACTGGCTCTCTTTTAATAATATCCTCCAAAATGCCCTATCCTAGCATGTCTCTTTCGCTTCTCTTACACGATCATGCATTGTTTCATACATGCTCTCCTATTCTTTAGACTCCTAATATTCCTCCTCTTTAGAGTCTCTTCTACAAAATTCACCCACGACTTTCTCGGTCTACCCCTTCCTCTCACACCACTCCTCTATCATATATATCTGTTTCGTTATTCGACTCTCATCTATTCTCACGAAATGACCAAACCAGCGAGCTCACTCCTTTCATACATGTCAATTACTTAAGCATTTAAGCCACATTCTTTCATCACCCACTCATTCCTAACTCTAACCATCCTAATTCTGCGGGAAACACTGATCAGGTACCCCATTCCCACTGCATTTAGTAAGCACGTGTTTCAATGCATACCCAAGTTTCGCTGTCATGTAATAACGTCGGTAGGAGAACACTTTCGAACACTGCGATTTTCGTTTCCCTAGACAAACACTCATTCCTAAATATATATGAGATATAGAGGAAGCTCTGACGCATAAATCGTGTCTGAATTGTAACAGTGTTTAATTCGTATGTTTTCTTTACCATGTTAAGATTAAATTTAACATCCGCGGTAATAAAAATCGTTAAAAATAACTTTAGTTCGGAATGCGCCTTCAGCGTATGGCGTGAAACAATTGGGTCAAGTTAAAAGTGTGGGGTATGCTTGTATTCAATCAACTGCTGTGAATTTCAGTCGTGTGAAACAAGATTTTGCGCCATTAATGTTACAATATTTACTTCATGCTTCTAACTACTAATTAAACTTAAAATTATGAAGAGTGCTCTCTTTTATGACAAAAGAAACAATTTGCTCAAACGTCCTTAACGTCAAATAGGTAGTCCACGCCATCTTAAGGTTAACGTTAACAAAACAAAATAAAACCGGGCCGAAGTTTGTGTCTTCGTTCACAGCGATATAGTACATGGCAGCATAGCAAAAGCTTAAAGATGTAGTATGTTCTTCGTTAACTACCATTTAGTACGTTCTTCGTAGTTCCTACGATATGATAAAAGTGGTGACGAATGGGAAGCATATACGTTGCCGGTGTACGTCTTCCTTTCAAATTACGCAAGTGACGTAACACGAAGGGTGGACACATAAAGAAAACGAGTCAAAAATACCGGTGACGTGTGAAAGAGAGTGACGGGAAAAGAGGGATGGACAAAATGTCTGAGAACATTGGCGTAGAATACGAGTTCATCAGGGATCAGGTTGTGAATGGTACCGGCTAGAGTACTGGCTTCCCATCCCGAGGCTCTGGATTCAAATCCCGCCAGTCCCTCGTATTTCACACAGCTGCATACTGCTCTGAGAGCACCCGCATGGGGCGTGTGGCAGGTGATGTGAGGACAACAGTCATGAAAAGATGAGTGGACAGGAAAAAGGAAATTGGAAGTTGGGAGACGATAAAAGATCGATTGAACATTTGTTAATTCCAACTTTATAAGCAGTTTGAATTCATATGAATGTCGTGACGATTTCGAGTTTATCGATTTGGTGATCGTCACTAAACCTGAGAAAACTAGGCTTTTTATCGTGTTGTGTTTTTATTTTGTTTTGGATAACGAGACGAGAGTCTCGCACGAGACTCGAGACCGAGACGAGACTGAGGTTCGCGAGACGAAACTCGAGACGATACCCGAGTTTGAAAAACGAGACTGATACGAGACTGCCCCAAAGTCTCGTCTCGTCTTGTCTCGCAGCAACACTACTTCTTCCTCCTTACAACTGCAAAATTTTAAAATTATATTCAAATATGGTCTCCATTATGTCCCCTGAAACTTAAGTATCAACAAAAAATGAAACGGAAGTTTTTCATTTTTTCCCCAAGGTTTGTTCACGCCGCGTGTCCACGTTTTATATCATTATCTGGCGCCCAGCGAAACACCAAAATGCATCGCGTAATTAGGTATTTTGAGCGAGATTTTCCCTATCCCTGGATTTTTCTAGCCCTGGTAATAATAGATACATCATATTCGAATTCTATTTCGAAATCAATCAGTTGTAGGAAGCCTGAAGTTTATGCACTAATGTAAATTTTGCAAAAACTTCGTTTTATATGAAAGAAATTATCAGCAATAAAAATTAATATAAATATTTAAGGCTTTAACTTTTCTCATTTCTTGCTCGCCGTATGATAAAAACGGCTTCACAACCGCAGGTTTTTTTGCGATTTAATAAAAAATAGTTTAGTGATTCATTTATTTATTTTTTTAATGATTGATAAAGCATAGGAACTGCACAGCGATACATTTCTCATTTTTCTCCAGAACGTCCTCTTTGTTTTGTAGATATTGTCTCTCTGGAACGCGTGGCCGTACCAAATCCCATGGGAAATGGCTTCTTCTTATCTCGATTTTGGCCTTTTAAAGATCACGTAATAAAATAACCCAACGCATTAATTTTCGTTTCTTCTTTTCCACTTCTTTTCTTGCTCTCCAATAGTTCTTCATTCTTTCCTCTTGTTATACGCGTCTCCCTTCCTTCTAGGTGCAATTTAATTTAATCTTTTCCTCCTTCTTCCGGAATCCATTGAAGTTTAGTATCAATCTTCTATATGTAGTTTCATCCTATAATACGACTTCCGTTATCCTCATCTCTTTCATGTCTTTCTTTATCCCTTGGGCCAATCGGTTGCCAACCTTACTCTTATGAACACGATTGAAAATCCAGTTTGTGAGTCTTTTGTTGTCCACCCTCATTTTGTGGCCGAAGAACTTAAATTCTCCATTTCCTAATCGCATTTGACTTTTTTCGCTTTTTCCATTCTTGTATCGGTCTTTACTCCTCCTGTTTCTAAAATTGGCTTGTATTTTTTGGCAGATGTCTCGAAGATTAGTGCGGTAAGTGGCCGATATTTTGGTAACACTAGAAAGATTAGATTTTTTTTGAAGTGGCAAAATTCAGTGAATTTTTCGTGGAGTAATGCATCGGCGTAAGAATTGTAAACTTAGAGAAAGAGTTGAAAATGGCCGTTTCATCATTTAACGTGGTGTTCCTTCTTGACAAGCTGGAAACAGCATCGCGCATGGATGTTAGTTAATCTGTCTGCTTTTCTACATCTATCTAAACCTACATAGTACCCTGGACGCCACCACAAGGGTGTGTGGCAGGGGGTGAGTCATCACCAACATGCACTACACGATACCTTAATAGGGTTAATGAATTATCGACTTTTAATGCCTAAGCAAAAACCTGCAGATACTTGTCAGGTGGTGATATTTTATCAAAATGCCCTATAAAATAGGTATGCTACCAATGTTAGAGAAACTATTTATATTATTATGTATTTAGCAACTACATTAACACACAAATACTAGAATTGTGCAGGAAACATGCGTGAGGTTCTGTTAATGCTACATAAAAGATTCAGAAACAGTCATTATGGAGCAAATCAACTAAACAGCTACACTACCTATCGACTCACTCACTCAGTGATTCAACCCAAAGGTTGGTTTGGATAGTTGAGGGTAGAGCTCACTCCGGACTAAGCCACAGGCGTGTGAATACCACACATTCAGGGTAGGGGGGCCAGTTGCTTTCCCTGGGCCACCTCGCACTCCGAGGATTTTTTGTTTGGCGGCGTCCAAAGGCTTGAATTTGATTTGAATCCGGATTTGAACCCGGGACCCTTCGATCAGTAGCTGAGCGCTCAACCCACCAGGCCACCACGCTCCCACCTATCGACTAACATAGTTAAAAGCGTTAAAAGTCTCAATGGCAGCTCTTGTGAGGTGGGGCATGACCCCCCCCCCTTCACTGTACTAGATCACCCAGTTTCTTTTCGCCCCCCTCTGGTTGCAGTTGTGATCTATCCGAAGGTGTTCTGCCGGCAGGAATATCTGTTGGATGGTGTGCTGGTAATAGGGCGAGGGGGGAAGGGGGGGTGTGGCAGAGGAAAGAAAGGTTGGAGGGAGGGGGTGAGGAGGAGAGAGAGAGAGCCAAGCATGTGTGAGAAAGAGAGAGAGGCTGCTTGTGTGCTGTTTGCTGCGACGGTTGGCCTAGCAACAAGAGGGCAATCTCCCTCCTTTCCCCCGTATTCTTTCCGTTCCCCTCCCCTCTCCTTTGGAAGCCAACTTCCCCTCCTTCCAACACGACTTCCCCTCCCCCACCTCCCCTCTCACGCGAGAGAGAGAGAGCTACGGTGCTGCCACTCGTCACCGGAGCGGCAAAAGTCGTCGTCGAATGCCTCCGTCGCCTGTTCCTCCTCTTGGTTTTCGTGGCGATCACATGCGCGCTGCCTTCTATTTTTCCCTCCTCCCCACCCACCTCATCTTCACTTCATCCCTTCCTCTCTTTTTTCACCCTTTCCTCTTATTCCTTGCTTCTCTCCCTGTCGCACAGACGTTGGTGTAGTGAGGAGACCCACGCGCTCCGCCGGTCCCCACGAGGAAGCCCCGTCGAAGCGGATTTCCGAACGTAGTGTGTTTGTTGTACGAGAGAATCTCCCGCGCATGCGCGCTCAATCGAAAAACTCTTTTTTTCTCGTTTCTCTCTCGCTCGCCGCCTCCCCGCTCGCAAGCGTATGTTATTGTCGCGTGTGCGTTCCCTTGAGTCAACGCGCGCTTGTGTGGATGCGTGTGCGCGTGTTTCTCTCCCCCGGTCAACACGCGGTTTCTGAAAGAGTATCAGCGCCACGTACGAAATCGCACGGAGAGACTTCGGAGATTTTTTGAACATTCCTTCTTCCAGCCGTGTACTTCGAGTTGGTGTGTTGAATCGCCGGTTTTTTTTTCGAGTCCGGGCGCGCGGGTTTCGGTTGTCACACAACTCCGTCCGGCTTGGATTTTAACGGTGATCTCGCAGAGCTGTATAAGCCTTTTCAGTTACGTCCTCACAGTGATCCTCGCGGTAACGAATTTATTACTCGTGTGCGGCATCTCCGAGAGGAAACACGACTTGGGTGTTTTGGGCTTGTCAGTTGTCAAGGACGACGTCCACTCGTCTTGAGATCGGCTTTTGGCGGCACCCCCACCCTATTGGTTTATTAAATCCCCTACCACCCTCATCGCCGCACCGGTGGGATAACACACATTCACTCATACCTACCAGCCAAGTAAAACGTGTGAAGGTTTTCGCGGATATCGTCGGAAGTGATCACTCTAGCGTGTTTCCTGGTGAATTTTAATTTGGTGACCTCACGGAGCAGAGATCGGTGGCGAAGCGTAAAAATATATACGTGTATATATAAACCACACTTAATCGCAGTAGGTTTTTAAGCCTACTCATCTGGAAACAACGCGTGAAACAAAGAAAAAAAAGTGCTTCTTCTTCTCCGGGTCTCTTGCTCCATTTTAAAATCCCTCGCCGCTCTGTCCTCGGGAATTTGTGTTCTCCTCGCTTTAATCGCCCTCGCCGTGTTTACCCTTTTGTGCCAGTTTGTGTTTATCCTCTTGGATCTTCGTGAGTGTATGTGAGTGAAAAAAAACTGTTGGTGTATCTCTTGCGAGGAGTTCTTTCGCATTCTTCGCTACGTGAAGTGCTTGCTTGGAGTGTTTTTTTAAACGTGCTGTGCCTCGTCACGGGTGTTACAACTATATTCCAGGAGGGAGCACTCTACGACGAAGACCCTTTCGCCGGTTTGACGGATAATAACAATTAAAAAGGAAGCCACCATCTTTCATCCTCAAACCCTCCACGATAAAAGTATTCTTCCCTCCGAAGCGGGTGGAGTACGAGGAGCCAGGGATTTCTTCCGCATCCGCCCACACGCCAACAGCTGTTGCCCGGGTTTCTCTTCTTCGTTATCGCGAAACGTCTTTCTCTCCCCGTAGTAACCCTCTCCCCCGCGTTTATACTCTTCCCGCGCTGATCCGCCGGCTAGTTCTGAAGACGTCCCTCCTCCGGCCATCCAACCCACTCTCGATCAAACCGCAAATCCCCGTCACTGATATACCTCGCAGAAACCGCCTCGCGTCGTTGAGGTTGACATTCCCTGGTCAGGCTTCCAGCCAACGTTCTCCCTCATTATATATTGTGTTGATACACCTGTGCGTTAGAACGGTGGTGAGGTGTTTAGTGAAGAATTTAATAAAGAGTGATTGTGTGCTCTTGAGCGAGGATAAGTTTATTTTCGTGTGACCCTTTTGTAGACTGAGTTATAAGGGACAGTTCCCCTTGGGGTAACCCTAGTAAAGAGTCGGTATATTTAGGGTCCAAGTAGGCACCTTCAACCTCAGTGTTTCTCAACCTTGGGTCGTGGTGGCCTTTTCATTCTTCTGTCCCGTATTATTTCAGATCTCGTCACCATCCCCTTGGAGAAACTATGTGTTTCTAAGCGGGGAGAAGTTTTGTGTTCGTGTCTGACCCTTAAAATCAGGGTTATAAGGGACGAATCCCCCTATTGCACCACACGTGTGAAATAACCCTTTTTAAAGAGGCGAACTATAGTGGGCCCAGGTCTTTGCCTTGTGTCACCCTCGGTCGCGGTCATTTCATTCTGCCCTCGGTTCAGTCTCCTGTTCTTTCAGGCGCCGTCGCCTTCATAGCGTCGTCCCCCTGTCTCCTTTATTCACTGTTCCCCCCCTCCTACATCTCATCCCATCCCCCGGTTCCCCGGTTCCACCCTCCTTCCCTTCCCCATTGTATCCCCTGCCTCTTCATCCCCATTCCGTCATCACCCTTGGTCACCACGCTGCCCTCGGCTGCCTCCGGCTCTTGCTTCTAGAAAAGACTTTTTCTTCTCTTTTCCCCTCTC
Organism: Pyrrhosoma nymphula; assembly: GCA_963573305.1. NCBI lineage: Eukaryota > Metazoa > Arthropoda > Insecta > Odonata > Coenagrionidae > Pyrrhosoma > Pyrrhosoma nymphula. The sequence goes on along the minus strand of OY754335.1, from coordinate 30,899,020 downwards.
CGGATTCCCGTCAGCTGTTTTACGCAATCCCTCCTTCCAATTTTCTCTTTCGCTGTTTTTAGCTTCGCTCGCTTCGTTTATACACGCTCCTTCTCGCTCGTCGTACATATTTTTTTTTCAATTCGTCGAGGAAAACTCCCGGCATCTGCAAGGTTGTTTCTTTTTTGTTTTCCTCCTTCCTCGTGAGATTTTCATAATGTCGTGCGGTTAGGACGAAAGAGGGAAGAGGTGGAGAGACATTTAAAGAACCCATCATTTTGCGAACTATTGCGGAGAAGACAAGTTCTATTTTCTTTTAACTCATCACTATATTTTCGTTTTAGTTCAACGACTGTGTGCCGAATGAGCACCTCTCATTATTATTATTTTTAACTATAGTAATTTAGAACGATACCAAATCGGAGGACCTCAATTTTCTTTTAGCACATCGTTCGAATCTTGGTTGATATCATCCAGGTTATTTGTGTGCCGTGTGCGAGTCTGTTAGTGACAGCTACTGTCGTCTCTTTGGCATTTATTTCTCGGAGTTCACTTTGAGGAAACAGTGTCACGTCTTCCGCGGTCAGTCTATCCCGATGCAACCTCGTGAGGGTGAATGATTTAGCAGTTAGCTCACCAGTGAGAGAGAGACAACAAATCCTTGCCTTTCGGCCATGGCTGCATGAGATTCATAAACGCGTCCACCGGCTAATTCCAAGTCAAACGAATTACATCTGATCTCTTATAATCCTCGAAATATATATTTCATTCCGGATTCACTCGCAGTTTTCGGTAGCAGTCATTTGTCCTTATGAATAGTTTTACGTGGTGCCTCAGCGACTGCTATTTTTCCATTTTCGAATTTCATTTCCTTCCTGCGCTATTGCTCTAGTTTTTCTTCGCCGTCGCAGTCACCGCCTCCTGTTTTGAGAGTCAGTGAAAACTTTCTGTTCTTTCCGGGATATTTCTCCGCGTTATCGTCGGACGCAGACCTCCGGCGATATCTCTGTATCCGTGCTCCGCTCCGCTCACTCAATTTTTTTTATCTCGCCTATTTTTTTTATATCCTTTCCGCGGCGCCTTTATATCATAATCCGGTCAGTTGCCTTTCGTATAACGAGGCAAGATATTGTCACACACTCCTCACGTATCATTTAGCTATTTTACCTTGCACAGTCCAGTTGAGTTGTTCTGTCTCGGATTCGTAAGTGTCCCCTGACCACGCACAAGCTCGCAGAAGAGGAAAAGGGCAAGACCGAGTAAAGTTGAGGTGCTTTGTTGTGAGGCGCCGGCCGCTTCATAATCCTGCGCGCGTTTCCATCTCGACGCGCGCCGGTCAGCTGTTCAAGGCGAACTTTCACTTGCCGCGGTCGGGTTCCGCTTGGGAGGCGCTTGGGGAAGCAAAAAGTGGGGGAAAGGAATTATATCATTTTATTATATTTCCATCATCATCCCAGTAAATGGGTGTGTAGAGGGGGGTGCATTACTGTGCATTACTCACGGAGGAGGAGGGTTAGTTTTTGCGTTCGTCGTCGTGATTTTTTTCACTGTTTCGGAATTCAAACGGAAGTGGAAGCGCTGTAAAGTCCGTCCGGACTGAGCATTTTTTTTGTTTTGTTTGTTTCCATCGCGACGGGAACTGCGCTCAAGGGGACAAGATACGCATCCAACCCTTTTCGTCGCGAGGCGTGACCTCAGGGTACGTTTTCGGAGGAAAGCAGACGGGCTTGCTGCATTATTATTTTTTATCCTCCCCTCGATGTTTGCGTCGAGTTGAATGAGTGAGTTTTTCTTCTCTCTCCTTTGTATTTTCTTCGAGGAGAAGGAGGAGCGTATGTACTCCCTCTCTTCTGCCGAAACGAGGTTGTTCCTCGCGCTGTGGAGGGGAACTAATTTCCCCCGTGGACGAGTGCAAACATTCCGATGCATTCCGCGTCCTTGCCAACATTTCATCGCGAAAAGGAGTTTTGAATATTCTTAACGTTCGGTTCGCTTTTTATCGTCGTCCCCCCCAAGTGTCGGGTCTCTCCGCTTGTGTGAGGTGATCCGGTGTTTGTTCGATCCGAGTTGATGCGTTCAGTGTTTTGCAGCGCAGTGTGAACGTGACAACCGCGATAACTGGATTGAACGCTCGATGAAAACTTAACAAACTGGGATAGTTTTTTTTTTCCTTTTTGATTTCCAAGAGTTAAGGAGGAAAAAGTGAAGTGTACATCACGGAGTCCGTTTCAGGAGAACGCTTGATTTCAAAACTGCTTCTTCACTTAGCACGTATTTGTTTCTCCCTCGTTGTGCAGAAGTTTTGATCGTCCTGTCCTTCTCGTCTCTTGTTTTTATCCCCCAATCCCGCAGTCTTTATCCCAGGCTCTTATACTCGGCCACCTTTCCCGATATCGCCAGTGAGAACACATTTAATGTCGAGTATCCCGTCCACTCACAAGTCGATCTTGTCGGACGAGACCTGTTCCTGAAGGCATTAATTTATTCTTCTTCCCCTCATTTATAAAAACCGTAGCGACAGGAGCGGTTTTCAAGGCGTGTCGTAAAAAAAATAAACTCGTATAACCTTACCCCTCCCCTCCCCCCTTAAAAAGCTCGAAATAAAACTTTTTTTTATCATTCAGTGAGCGAGACTTCCACATTCGTTTTTAAAAGTGGGAAGAGGCTGCTCATTGTAATAACCCGTTTGCACCAGATATATCGTGTGTGAGCGTTTTCCGTCGTTTGCTATTCTCTCCGTCGTATCATTAAGTTACCTTCATCGCAAGGATCGTAAATCATTTATCCCTTCGTCTCGAACCCGTCCCCGACAGGCGGTTAAGTTTTTCGAAAGATATTTGAAGAGAGAAACAAGAAGAGAGGAACGCCTTGGCGTGATTCGTTTTTCTCTTTTCTGTTTTTGAAAAAGACGGATTGTCGTGCTTCAACCGCCCTCGTCCGCGACCTAGTCCGTCTTTCTGACTTGTTGAATCTCACTCACTCGCCTAGAGCCGTGCCCCGTGCGTCATTTGCGTGCCCAATTCACAACCCCTCAGCTCTCGTTAGACCCTTCCCTCTTTCGAAAAACTTTGCATCCCGGTTCGCGCAAAAGAATCTCCCATCACCTCCGTTCTGATCATTAGCGTATTGGCTTCGCCGCCGGCTGAATCCGGAGACACCCTGATATTCCCCCACCCCCCGGAGAAAAGCCCTCCGGCGGATTGTTATAGCCCCCCTAGGCATTTCCGCTGTCGTTTCAGACTTCTTCCAAATGAACCATTCATTAAACCTTGGGGACTAATAAAAGGGACAAATTTAAGTTTTCCCCCGAGCGTTTTCGTCGTGTGTTCCTTCCTGGAATTCTTACGCTGACTGCTAGAGTGACAAAATGAATTCTTCGTGAAATATATAGGCCATTGTCTTCAGTTCAGTGGTAATTGATCTTATTACTCGGTAGTGAATGATACTCCCTTGAAGTGTACACCCGAGAACAGTTATTATAGCCTGAATTTTCACGCGGGAAGTGACCAGGGAATATAGAAATCATCCTCATTTTTAAAGTGTTGATCAATATTTTTACTTGTGAGGAACGTTATTTCCCGGAGGTTTCCACCCAAGTGCTGTCTTTTAAGTGGGAATTCCCGCGACGTTTACTCAGGACACGAAATAAATTCTTTTGTTTGATACCGAGGCTATTTTCTTTTGGTAAGCGGTAATCGATTTTATTACCTTGTGGAGAGTGGTGCTTCTTTGAAGTTTACACCTAAGTGCAATCTTTTTAGTCGGAGTGTACCCCTAGACTCCAGTGAAAACGTTTCGCAGGCACTTCGTGAAAAGTCAAGAATATCATCTTTTCGTTCTGTGGTGATCGATTTCATCACGCTATCGTGTTGTACTACTCATTTCCATTGTCCCACCGAAGCGCTTGGTTTGTGTTTACGTCCGATCAATTTTCCTCCTCCCTTTCGCAAATTTTCAAAGGTGGTAGCGGAGTGGTGGCACCCCTGCGCGGCGACACTTTCCCTCTCGACGCGCCAAACGTCTTATCTCCCCTCATTCCTCGAGTGAGACTCTCATAGCGCACATCATAGCGGTTGGAATCCGCGACGCCAAGGAGCGAGCACGTAGCTTGCACTTGGCCGTTAAAAGGAAGGAGGCTCATGCTTACGTATTAAGTAATAGGAGTTCTGTAGTTGGGAGAGACATCCTGTCTCGTCCGTGTCCCATCGGATCGCGTGCAGAAGACGAGTGTCGAGTCCGAACCCCACCCCAGTTTCCCAACCCGGGAGTCAATTTTTCCGTCGCCGCCCTTTGGGAACGGGACCCGGAGGTTCCTTATCGAGCCCCCAACCCCAAACACGCATCACCATTTCACCATCGAAGTGACATACTCGTCGCTCGGCCATCGCCCAAGACACGAAACGCCTTGGCACGAGTCCTTGAGTGTCCGTTCTTACGAGGACTCCCCGATAGTGTGAGAGCTAGGCGAGGATTTTGCTCTCGACAAGTCGAGTTTTAAGGTGTTAATACCACGGAAAAAATTACAACCAACTACGGTAATATCAAGCTACGATTAAGAACAGTAACATTACCTCAACGGAACCCTTTTTAGGGAAGCTACCGTCTTCAAAGCCTTTCCTGGAACGTCTATGGTCTCGATTTTTTATTTAAAAATTTATGCACGTGCTTGCGACACCTCATCATACCGAAGTAGGTTGCAAAGTGCCTTAGGCTAGTGAATTGGAGAGGTTTTGCGTGGCGGAGGAGTGGAATCTCGTGGTGTTGTCGTCCAGAACTTTTGATTGGATATGGAGGTGGGTCAGGAAGAAATGATGCCCCCTGGGAAGGAGGAGGGCGTTGGGGTCAAGGTGGGTGGTGTTCCCGGAGGTCGCGACAGGACTGTGACCACGTCCAGCATCGGGTCGCTCTCGGCCCTCGACGACCTGGGCGATGAACAGAGAAGCGACCTCGAGGACGACGACGATGAAGACAACGATCTGGATCTGCAGGACGTCAAGAAGATCTGGTTCGACGGGGTCTTGGAAAAAATCCAGCCCACTCAGCCTGCAAAGAAGGACATTCCCGCAACGCATGCTGGTGGGAAGAACGGTCACGACGCCGGCAGACTCGTCGCGGGGTCTCAAAAGGTCACGATCCGTCCCGTCGAGGAAGGCGAGGACACGGACTCGGACGAATTCGAAGATTTCGATGACTACAACGAAGGCGGACGCATCGGTGACGGCTTGTCTCACGTCGGAAGTGGTAGTGGCGGTGCCCTGGAGAGGATCCTGCCCTTAGACAGGCGGAGGAAGCTCTCCAGGTGTCCGGAAGTGCCGGAAGAGGACGATGACGAACCTCACGATTACTCTATTTCGACCAGGCATGTCCCTCACGGTCGTCCAAGCGTCCATGCGGCCCCGAAACCTCCCGTTGTCGTCACTCTGGCGGCCGCCCCCTCTATTGTGGAGCCCCCAGTCGGTCTAAACAACCAACCCCGCCCTGTCGACGCCGAAGAGGAGGAACCCTCCACTGAGGCAAGGATGCCGAAGGCGGCGTCGGTCGCCACAACTTCTGCCGACTCCGTCTCGTCCCTCACCTCGTCATCCTCTTCTCAGTCGACCGACGGGTCTTTCTCGAAGCTGACGACCCCAACATTGGGTAGGGGCAGGGCGAGACACCACAGCGGTGGCACGATAGCCTTGGCTTCGCCTGGAAAGAACCCTGGAACCCCTCGGAGGCACCACAGCGGCGGCGGGGGCACGGCGGTCGATGCGGCCGTTGGAATCACCGGCATTGTGCCGTCCCTGGCCTCGCCGCTCCTCCCCTTCGTCCCGCACCACGACCGGCGCTTCGTCGACACGTCGCTCATTGAGATGAAGTCCCAGGCGTCCTCCACGTCCACGTTGGATTACGACAGCACGGAAGACGTGTGGGTGCGCAGGGACGTGACTCGAAGAGAAGTGAGTATTTCATGCTCTCCCCTGGTCTGGTGGTGGAATCTTGTGGTTCGGTATCGGTCTTTACTAGTAAAGTGTATGATGCTGTCCTCGTAGCCTTAAAAATCTAAAAGAACTTAACACCTGAAATTACCATAAGCGCACTATTGGATCATCGGCACAAACATTAGCTTGACGAATTCTCTTTGAATTTCGTGACTTATATCTATCATCTATGAGCGATTAATATCTCAGTAGCAAATTTTAATACCTTTTCCTCGATTAAATGGCCACCCTAATAAAAAATTCGAAGCTTTAATAATTTCCTCCGTAATGAATTACCCTTACACACCACTTGAGGTTCAGTTACCCGCATACATTGCTTCATTCACGCCCTCCTGTTTTAAAGACTCCTAATATTCCTCCTCTAAAGAGAACCTTCCCAGGTACCCTCATACATTATTACTTCATAATCGCTCTCCTATTGTAAAGACTCCTTGTAACCTCCTCTTAATAGTATTTATCACCTCATTCACCCATGCCTTTTCCTCTTGGGCTACGTTTTCCTCACACCATTCACTCATCAGCCATAAATGTGTCACTTGTTGATTCTCATTCATTTTATCTAACCAATGAAGAACTCCTTTCAAACCAACTAAGTACGCTCCTCCTTTTGTACAAGTCCATTACTGGAGCATCCATTCCACATTCTTTCATCACCAACTCATTCCTAACCCTTTCCCGTCTGCTTTTACCGCCAACATTTCTAAGATACCCCATACCTACCGCCCTTAGCCTACTCGTATGTCCATCCTGGCATATCTAAGTTTCGCTTCCATACGATTAAGAGGTAAGGAGTACACTTGTGCACTGCGGTTTTTACTTCCTTAGACAGTGATTCATTCCTCGATATACTCCACATACTACGTATGACATTCCAGCATTCATTCGCCTCTGAATCTCTTCATCCATCCTCTGATATTTCATCCATACACTCATCATACAATCATTCTTTCCCATCTCCGTGGTCTTAAACGCAATTACCCCGGATTCCAATCCTCTGTCACTGAAGCCATTTTTAAAATAATACGCAGCGTTTATTGCAGGTGGGTTAGTAGTTCCTGTGTGTCTGTAGTTTGTCGTCTTATAAATCTTACTGAAAAGTAGCAGAAGTTGATTTACAGATAAACACGAGCGTGTCATTTTTCGTATAATTTATTTTTGTGGTCTGAGCAAGCACGGTTTTTTTAGTTGCAGTTTAATGATTGCTCTCTATAAAATTTATTTTTTCATAAACTCGAAGATTCAACTGCGGAAAAAGATTATTAAAAATCCTCGCAAACAGTTCTTGCAAATACAATTTGAACAATCATGCAAAGCGTCGAATGTAGGCGAGTAATTTATGATCAACAGTGACTTTGAATGCAAGTCCCTGCAAATAGTGATGATTGTCTGCGATATAAATTGCGAATTCTTTTAGAAACTCGACTGTGAAAATGGATCTTGAGAAACCCATGCGGAGATTTATCTTACATGCAACGTGAAATAATTACATCGCTTTCTGATGTGAGCTCTTTCTGATTGTGATTGACAGTAGCTTTACTGGAATATAATCGTTTCAAAGGTTGCAATTCACTCACTATGGCAATTCTCTTTCTATCTAGAAACATATAAATACCAATCTGTGCAAAAATTTATCTCTGGTGAAAATTTGAAGAAATCGCACGCGGGGAATGATTTATCCTGATTCGATAGTTTCAGAATCGGAGGTATGTGATATCGATGTTTTTCGTTCCGGTATTGTATTTGTTTTATATTTGCTTCCAATTTTCCATTCTGATTTTCATTTGCTTGTATGTATTTGTTGGCTTTTGAGTTTATAATTGAACTCAAACTACTACACGGCTGACGCTCGTTAATTCAACCGTTGTAATGAAGAAGGAATCATTTAGGTTACGCTTGAAGTGGAATCGAGCTGCTTATATTGTGCTGATTAATGGAGGTTTCAATCAATAACTTAGTGGCTCTCAGCCGATAGCCGCAAGTGACACAAACTTAAGGCAGCTTGAGAGAGATATCACTTCGTCTGGAATTTAACGTCATTTTTAAGAAAAAAAACTCCCATATTTTCAATGATATCAAAATACTAACCCCTTGCCGAACAACTTTGCGAGCAATTTGCATGAAAAGATAAGCTGTTTTACATGGTATACATTACGGCTGTGCGCTCAAGAGGGAGGATATTGAAAAAATAGGAATTTACAACACCTAGATTTCGTCATAAACTAACAGTATGTTTTCTCAACTGTTTATAAAAATTAATGAGTTACTCGCCGCAGTAATTTTTACAGATTCGCCAAAAAACCTTATGTTGTGAAGGCGTTTTCACCATACGGCGTAAAAAAATGAGTCAAGTTAGAGACTTATTATGCATACTTATATTTAATTACAGAGTAGTTTTGTCATATATAACTGTATTTATGCGCCATCAATATTACAATATATACATCATGTTTCTTACAGACACTGAAATTAAAAAAAATAAAATACGATTATGGTCTCCATTATGACTAGGAAAAATGCCTCACTCAAACTTCATAAATCATTTCCCCTCTGTAGTCAGAGGGGAAATGATTAAAGCCCGTTTCACACGATCAAATTCTGCGTCAAATTCCATTCAAGAATCATTGATCAAGGTTTCTAGAATGGAAATGACGTCATGACAGCGGACATGTTGTATTGAAAGCTCTTGAAAGGCTTCGTCGCCATCAAATTCCTCTCGTCTTGAACGGTTTTAATTTTTCTTGAATCTTGAATGGTCTTGGAGCGTATCGACCAATGGGGTTGGATTTCAGACCACCGGGCGTAAGAAGGCCGACATGGAGAAAGTTCCATACGGGAGCACCTTGTATATTATGCTATTACGTTATAAAAATAATTTTTCAATGTAACATATACGCTTTTTAACACGCAAGTGCCATTGTGCTTCAAATTATGAAAGATGTATGTAAGATATACGAGGTATATGATGGTCTAAATTGATGATAAAATATTTCTAGTGACGGAAGGAAAACAAGGACAATCTCTCACCTCGTATTTTGACAGAACTTTCATTAGCATATTTAGGCGTACAATAATGATCTGTATTTTTATTAATCATTGCTATCGTGCTTAATATTTATGAAAAGTCAACTTTTGGCACAATAAGAACTTAGTAGACAAACTTCGCTAACAGGATTTCCAGGCATGAAGGGGACACCGTCGAAGAATTTATGATAATTTACGATTTCTGTACTAGTTTTCTCGCAACATATCAGGCTTGACTGGATATCTTTAAATAATAGTTTTTGTGTACAAATAAGATCCTCAGAAGGAATGTTGAGAATATTTTGTACCAAAAAATGACTGTAGCTGCCGACAAGCACGAAAGCCTGCTAGCGGCCATGTACGCAATAGATCCTATTTGTTCACCCCCTCGGAAGTAGTCGATAGTAGCCTGGTGGTTTATGTCTTCGCCTGGCAACGCGGAGCTCTCCGTTTTAAATATCTGTGACGGAAATATTTTTTAAGTTCTTAATTACTTCTTTCACTCGGGACATAAAATATTTTCATAAATAGTGCCTGTGAGTCGAAACAATATTATTTCGATCTCTAGTTTCGGACATTTTTTTGTCGGCAAACCATGTCTCGGCGACTATAGGCGTATGATTCCAGGTCCTTCGTCTTCCATTTTATGTATCTACACAACATAAATGCGTTTTATATTTAACAGAAATTTATACTGAGAATCGACCAAAGCCTTCAAAAAGTATGCTATGAGCATGCTTGTAATTAGAATGCGTTGATCCGTCAGTTCTTGCAGCTCGAAAATTAATGTTTTACATCAAGGGCTCCAATGCAATGGGGAAAATTCCAGTGTCTGTTGTTATGCCTTCCCATTCTGTGGCAGTACCTGAAACAAATTCATAGGCAATAAAACAAGCTGCTATCGCTAAATACTTCAAAGTGTCTGCAAAAACTAAATTTTATCTTGGAGTTGCATCTAACCAGTCAAGAACAAGTATTATTCGTTTGTACTTACTAAATATTTTTGAGGATAGAAATAGCAAATGGCCGCATAAGTTATATTAGTATACTAAAGGTAGGCATTAGTCACATATTCACCGTCGAGAATTCGTCCTTAAGGGCTTCATAAATTGCTGTGCACACTTCAGGAACGAACAAAGAAATGGTGTTGTGACCAATACTGGTTGTGCATTGAAGGCTCGTAAAGGATTCGCCGGTCGCCGAAAATCTCCGCGTCGCTGCAAGTTTGTGCTTGGCTGATATGCATTGCCAACACACTACCTTTTTTTGAAATCACGGATGTTTTAACTCAATTAAATTTGTTTCGCTCATTTTTAAGTACTTTTTAAAATATTCCGGGTCTTCCGTCTTCTCAAAAAAAGTCTTCCGTCCTTAACTCGTTGTGTAGCAATCTCATCAATCATTCATTTTGCCTCCTGCGAATCCACTTTCTCGTCCTCACCCTGCGACGATTTATTTGTCTCTGAAGTTGAATATCAACGCCTAAAACAGCCACTGCTAAACCTATCCTGGAACATTAATATGGTTTTCATCCATGTTATACACTAAAGAAATGTTTGACCACACAAGACAGAAAATTTGGGAAAAGTCTCATAACGTTGCTATTTCGTTTCTGCCTTGTCTTTAATCCGGCTCAAACGCTTCAACCTCGTCTTTGAAGCCTTTGGTCGTGTGAAAGTCCTTTCAATTATTATTGATCTGCTGTCTTGAATCATCATTGACGCGTTTTGATGTTCAATATTTCATGTTCAACGCTTCTTGTTCAAGTAAAATTGAGTGGTGTGAAACGGGCTTAAGGAAGTTAATAGTCAGTAGGGAACGGACGTGTCTGGTGCTACCGGCCTCTGGCTTTCGAAACGACCTTGTTCTTCCTCTGTCTGCTACGAGACCTTTAAAATGCCGAGCAGTTACATTTCATGTGACCAATTGGTTAAGCAATCGCAAAAGATATTAATTTGTAATATGTGCAACGTTAATTATCATCTTTCCTGCACCACCTTGACGGATAATGATCTACGGGCGCTCGAAGATTTACAGCAATCATGGTGTTGTAACGTCCGTGCTTCTAAAGCTCGGTCGAAACGCGGGGAAGAAACCCCGGTTTCTGGGAGACTCGGAACCCTGGTGAGACACCCGGCAGACGTGCAGTTGTCAACCAACTCCTCCGATTCCATGGCAACGATGCTGAAAGATCTTCTGGAACGAGTGAAGTAGCTAAATGACAATCTGAGTGAGTTCAAAACGGAACACTCTTCTCTGCAAGAGTCATCGTATGAACATTCGCAAGCTCTTACCCCCATGAATGAAACAATATAAAAAATTCATGGTCGATTAGATGCAGTGACTGATACAAACTCGGCCTTAAAGACACGTGTTGCCCTTCTTGAGGCACAGTTAAATCAAGTGGAGCAAAATTCACTGAGGAATGTTATAGAAATTCATGGTATTTCTTATAAAAAGGCGATATAGTTGAAGCACTACTTTTCCATACAGGGCTTGCTCTTGGAGTCATACTGGAGGCCCATGATATTGATGAATGCTACCGGCTTAAAACTAGGTTATTGACCACCTCCAATGTTAAGCCGTCTATTATTAAGGTCCGTTTCACGCGCAGTAAATTGGCTAGAGAGCTTCTGGAGGCTCGTCGAGTCAAAATAGACCTCACCACTAAGGATCTAGATTATGGTGATGACACTGCCCAAACTGTTTTTGTAAACGAGTGCCTTAGGACTACTAATCGTAAAAATCTATGCCTTGGCGAGGGAATACAAAAAAGGTAAACTTAAGTACTTGTGGATTCGAAATGGGAAGATGTATGCAAGGGAGAGGGATGGGGCAGAACGACTTATAATCCGTAGTGAGGCGGACTTGCAGCCACATGTTACCCCCGATTTGCTGCTTAAATATATTTCAATGATAATGTCTAACGCATCCGGTATTGATGGCATTAGTGTAAAATTTATTAAAATGATTCTTCCGCTTGCATTACCTATGATATCAAATATTTACAATTGTTCCCTGAATTATTCTACTTTTCCCGCATTATGAAAATTTGCCCTTATTAGACCTATACAGAAAAATTCCAACCCAACAGATATGTCTCATTATCGCCCCATATCATTATTATGTGCCCTATCCTAACCTCTCGAGAGATTTGTCTTCAATCACACAATAGAGCACCTTTCTCGCAATAACTTGTTAGACAATTATCAATCAGGTTTTCGCAAAGATCATTGCTCGCATTTTTCACGCACCCGGTCAAGGCGAATGATTTTTCCTCTGTGGAATATCGCGCTTATGCAATTGCAGGTGACTCCGTAAAGGTAACTACCGTGGCTAGTCCCGGTATCCTCAAAATTAGTCAAAGAGCGAACACCTCAATGTGTTCTATGTATGGCTTTATCCTCGCGGACTGTGGCGCTTAGCGCACGATTTGGACTGCTAATGGCATCTTATTTCTAGCAGTTCTGACCACCATGCTCCTATAAAGCCACCAAATAATCCACAGGGGTGAAGGACGCCTCGGTAGTGTAACTGGTTAAAGCACTCGGCGCGAAATCGAGGGATCCGGGTTCGGATCCCGGTCAAGGCGAATGATTTTTCCTCTGTGGAATATCGCATCATAGCACGCATTCCGCACTAATCAAAATTACTGACGATATTCGTCATGCTATTGATAATAGTAAAATAGTAATACTCGTTCTATTTGACTTTAGTAAAGCTTTTAACTGTGTAAATCACGACATTCTCTTGGCACGATTACGCAAGCTGAAGAGCTCTAATGCCGTACTAGCATGGTTTAAATAATACCTCTGATCGCCAACAGGCGGTGAAGGGTTTGGAAGGCGTTTGTTCTGATCAATCTCCATTGCCTTGCACAGTACCTCAAGGATCCATTATAGGGCCATTGTTATTTAATATTTATGTCCATGAATTATCAAATGTGATTCGCACCTATCAGTACCATTTTTACGCGGATGACCTACAAGTTTATGTAGAATGTTATTGTAATTGTATTGAGGAAACAGTTTTATTGCTTAATAAGGATATTCACGCTATTTGTGCATAGGCATCGGCCAACGACCTAACACTTAACTCTCAAAATACGAAACCAATAATAATAGGAAGTCCTCCATTTATAAACCCTCTTGATTTTGATTGCCTCTCTACAATAACTGTTGAAGGAGTACAACTTGATTATGCTGATGGAGTAAACGATCTCGGTGTTGTTATAAATAGAACCTTGACTTGGAACTCACATGTTCATAGTATTTCTAATAAAGTTTTGAAAACACTTTATCAGCTGAAGCAATTCAGACACTTAATACCTTCTCCGTTACGCCAAAAGTTGGTAACCTCTTTAGTTTTACCTCATATAGATTACTGCTAGCTGATGTTCACAAATATATCAAAAGAACAATTTGCCATACTACAAATATTACAGAATTGTTGTATACGATATATATATATATATGATAGCTCACGCGATGAACATGTCAGCCCGTATTATGAGATGTTAAATTGGTTGAAAATTGAAGAAAGACGTATGCTGCAAATGGGTGTATTTATTTTTAAATTATTAAATGTAAAGATTCCATTGTATTTATATGATCAATATGTATATAATAAGGACAAAAAAAGCGAATGACTAGAAATAATATGAACTTAATAATACCATGTCATAGAAAATCGACTTACAATAAATCATTTTATGTAAGATCGTGTAAATTGTGAAATTCTCTTCCTCAGAATATAAAGACGTTGACATCTGTGTATGCATTCAAGAGAGCTCTGAAACAGTATTTATGTTCTGAATATTAGCATATAAAATGTAACATATACGTATTTCTTTGTCTTATTTATTTGTAAATTATGTAATATCAGTGGCTGTTTATACAAAGCATTGTAAGAGTTATGCCTTTAATCTGTTTATGTAATTTTTCCCGAGACAATACTATACTATCCCGAGACAATACAATTCCCGAGACTACCTCTAATATCATGTCTCCTGCATGTCATTATGTAGCTATTACTTTACGTTGTTTTGTAAATCTTATCAACAGCTTAAAATATAAATAAATGTAAATGCCGTGTACTTGTGCTCCATGGGATTATATAGTCCCAGAGTAAATTAACTTTATCATATCTTATCTTATCTTATCTGTGGATATCGCTTCGAATAATTAATTTTCAAATTAATACTATTGAAGGAACAAGATTAATCCATGAACGTTCTAGTATTTATGACATGTGAGGATATAAAAAACAGTCTTTTTAAAGTATTTACTGTTGGCATAAAATTTTGTCTTTGTACGAGCATTGAAATGCGTTTTTTTGTTTCGCACGTTCATATGTGTCGCAGCGGCGCGGCGTGACGCACGTCAGTGGGAGATGTTACCGGAAGCAGTTGCGTCGCATATAATGCAGGAACGAAACACTACACTCCGCTTCCTCTCCCAACATCTTGGTCTGAGTAGGGAGATAGCGAGATATCTTCATGCGTGCACACCCAAGGTTTAGCGCCTACGTAATGTTTACCTGCCATTTCCGCCTTAGTTTTGAACATCTCACAGCCCTTCGTTTCATAAGATGACTCTTTAGTTGTCCTCGAGGTAGTTTGAGCGATATATCACTACACCCAGAATTAGATGAATTTGAATTCATTTTGAATAAAAACTCCCATCTTTCCAAAGAAATAAAAATAAGTACTCCTTGCCGAACTACTTTTCGAGCAATTTGCCTAAAAATATAAGCAGTTTTACATGGGATACAGTACAGCTGTGCGCTCCAGAGGGAGAATATTGGAAAAATTAGGAACTTTTAACTCCTAGGTTTTCAAAGAACTGCGGAACTGGCCGCGCAGTACCTAACTTTAACTGTGTCACCCGCTGATGGTCACACAATTATGTGAAATTCAAAGTGAAAAAATCATTCGCCTGGACCCAGACTCCCCGATTTCGCGCCGAGTGCTCTACCAGTTAAGCTACCCAGGCGTGATCTCCAACTGTTAATTTTTATGGAGGTTTTAAGGAGCGAGATGTCTCCACAGATACCGTGCATACAATGGCATGGAGTGCCCGTGTGCGAGCGCTTAGCGCTACTGTCCATGAGGTAAAGCCAAACTTTAAACACAAATTTGTATACTTTGACAAATTCAAAGAACTTCGGAACTGGCCGCACAGTAACTTACGCGCTAAGCGATACTGTCCACGAGGTAAAAAGGATGTTTTCCTAGGTTTTATCAAAAAACTAACGGTGTGTAGTTAGTACGTTTTCTCAACTATTTATAAAAATTAATCAATTACTCACCGCAGTAATATTTACAGAATTTAAAAAAAAACTTCTATCTGGAAGACGATGTCACCGACGTCGTAAAAAATGAGTCAAGTTAGAGAATTTATGTGTGGTTTGTGGTTATATTTATTTAATTACTGAGAATTTTCGTCACATTGAACTATTTTTTGCACGATTAATATT
This sequence comes from Pyrrhosoma nymphula, assembly GCA_963573305.1. NCBI lineage: Eukaryota > Metazoa > Arthropoda > Insecta > Odonata > Coenagrionidae > Pyrrhosoma > Pyrrhosoma nymphula. The sequence goes on along the minus strand of OY754335.1, from coordinate 30,883,562 downwards.
ACAATATTTACTTCAAATTCCTTACAGACACTGGAATAAAAAAATAAAATTCGAATATGGTCTCCATTATGACTAGGGAACTATCTCACTCAAACTACCTTAAGTCCCAGAAATGGTTCGGTAATGGGTGGGGGCGCTATCAACGTTAGCAAAGGAGGCGTTCAGCTGTAGGAGGGAGCTGATGGCTTTCTAGGCTTCGTGTGAATATGAGAATGTAAAAATAAAGTATAAGGTGCCTATCAAAAAGAGAAGTATCAGGCGTGATGTGTTGGAATATCAACATAATGAAGACAGAAATGGCCATTTTCCGCTGGTAAAATAAATTCATTCCGACCTAGGTTTCGCTGTATGTGCTACCTCATCATAGGGTAAAGAATTCGACTAGTCCCAAATTCTTTTCCTGTTGATGATCTAGTACAGCGAAACCTAATTCGGAATAAATCTTTTTTACCAGTGGAAAATTACAATTTCTCTCTTCATTATGGGGTGTCGCGTTTTATGCTGCAGAAACGTGGACTCAGAGGAAAGAGGATGAGAATTGGCTGCAGGCGTTTGAGATATGGGTATAGAGAAGAAGAGAGAAAGTTGGGTGGGCGGAAAGGAAGACGAACGAGGAAGTAAGAGGCTGATTCCTGTCTAGTATTGTGGAACGAATTCATTTTCTTTTTACAAACAGTAGCGTAGTATTTCCCAAACTATTGTCTTTACCGACCTTGGTTTTAGCAATGCATTGCCAATATCAAAGTGTCAACGTACAGTGGTGGATGAAGATAGGAAACTGCAAGAGGTGATAAGGAGGAGGCAGAGTAGGTGGTTGGAAGAGGTGACGAGGGGCGGGGGGATGCTGAAGACCGTGATATAAGGAAGGATGTTAGGTGAGCGGGGATGGGAAAGAAAAAGAATACGCTTTATGGACGGGATGAAGAGAGGTAGGACGTATGCCTAGCTGAAGAATGAAACCATGCAATCAGACAATGCAGCCTGTGGCTGTAAAAGAAGGTATAGATATTCGTTTCTTTCATTAAGACCTATAATAACCGGTAGATCACCTCTAATAAATAAAAATATCAATGTTAGTATAAAGATGCGTGCTTATCAAGTAAATGTAAGACTGGAACTGCTACTCGAGGTGAACGCAATGCAAAAATGATGGGAATGAAGAGGCGATGAAAAAGTGTGCTGTATTAGTTGAGTTGATTGTATTCCATCCAAATAGGAGGAAGCCAGTTATAGTTAAGAATTTCATGAAATTGCCGAGGACCCGAGTTTAACTCTAACAAGATCATTGGGGATACTATATTTGGGGATTTGACCTCCCATGTATTAGTATAAGGAGGCAAGACACTTGGGTTCATAGGCTGTAAATATTCCTTATGTATAGCGCAATACGTGGCCACAACCGAACCGCGGTGGCGCTTAAAATTTTTTAATGCAAAACAGTTACATGCAACTACTTTAAGCAAGAAAGTACTTTAAAAATTAAATTATGTTTATTTAAATAAATTCATTACTGAGCATACAATTTTGGCTGATGATCTTGTCTTACAACATTTTTGCTTCCAGTTTCTCTCCATTGAATTACCGACACAAATACTTCATTACCGAAAAATAATCATGTTTGCTTATACCAGGGTAACAGATATACTTACTTATTAAACATCGGATAGAAAATAATGTCAGAAAAATTCGAATAGGGCTTTATATATGGACACACGTCGGAAAATTATTGAACTTTCAGTGAGTAATAAGTGTGGAAGTGCTATTTCGAATTATTCGCGTACCTAAGGAGCATAATAGACCTGAAGCTAAAACACTTTTTTCTATACACCGTTCCCTTTTATGGGTTATCACAGTGTCTCGGTGATTGGCCTGTTAAGCTGACTATGCTTCAGTGATTTCATCCATACTGCCCGTATCCTTTCATACCTCTATGTCTTCAGTTACGCATGTTACATGTTACTTCAGCTCATACACTGCTTCATACATGCCCTCCTGTCCTATCTACTCCTAACATTCCTCTGCTTAAGAGTACTATCTTCCACAACATTCACCCAAGACTTTCTTGGTCTACCCCGCCCTCTCATACCATTCACTCCTCTATCATGAATCTGTTTTGTTATTCGATTCCCATCCATTCTCTCGACGTGACCAAACCAGTGAAGGTCGCCTCTTTCGTACATCTCCATTCCATTTTTCCATAGAAAATCAAAACTTTGCTGGTGTCAGGACGGCTGGCTCGCGGGATAAAAATACATATAGTGGCTTCAGTGGTTAATTCATGGTACTCAAGTCGGTGCAGTCCGTGAAAATGGAAGATGCAAGCTGCTCAGCTCTCTTGAGTTACATGTGCGTACGAGATACCACGTACATACATGGTAACTGAGACCTATGATTTGAATTTACCTATGTGCAGTTTCTCTGCAGTGTTCAGGTATTTACGTTGCGACGAAACAGAATTCAACTTGGCGTAAGAGTCAATGACTTCCGCGACCTTCTCTTCCGCCGCACGATTTTCGCTGACTGCTACGTGACACGGGTTTAGGCACTCATGGCTGTCCTCTCTTTCGGGCACCAGAGGGAGAACCGGGAGAACTGCCCAGGGGAAAGGGATAGTGAGGGCAAAAAGAGAGAGAAAAAAATGGCCATTTTCGGGGACCCGGCCCTCTTGTGGCGGCGAACCCACGGCGACGCTTGGGCGGCGCAAATGTTTTCACGGCCGTTGACATTCCTGACCTATTCCTGCTCAGTTGACGAGTAAACTTGGAAGAAAGAGGGAGCCATTATAAGCACTAGCTGCGAAGGGAAAAAATTTGGCCTTCCGGCTGTGGCGTATTTGTCAACCACTCAAATAAAAAACTACCGCAAGGCTAAATGTATTGCGGACGTGAAACAAAGTGTTCCATTGGCCTTTATGATCATTTACGATGAGAAGACAATGCATGAGGAGGAGGGGGGTAGGATTTTGAGCAAACGTGTAAAGAAAAGATTGGTTTAAACTAAAAAAAACGTGAATCGTAGCTTTATATCCTCAAACTTATTGTTAGTCATTGCGAAAATATATGTTCGTCGAGCGAGAGCGTTAGTTATTCAGTCAGCCAATGGAATGCAACCAATGATGTGTGCGTTAGGGGTAGCGTTTAAAAGATATGAGGTGAAGATCGAGCATGAGAAGACAAAGGCAATGAACTTTTCCGGAAGCAGATAGGCAGGAATCAATTAAGGAGTTACAGTGTACAAGATATGAGAAGCAGATAAACCATTATCATCATCATAAGCAGTCGTCAATCCAAAGATTGGTTTGCTGCAGCTTTCCACTCGATTCTCATCTCAGCTAATCGTTTTGATTCTTCTTAAGTCTACATCTTGACCTGTTTCATTTTTAAAATGCTCCATTCTTGTAGAGAAAATTTGGCTAAGCTTTTAATACGAATTTCAGCGTTGTATAGTGCAGAAAAGGGGTGTCCGAGAAAAATAGGACGAGAATAGGCTGAAGACGTTTGAGATTTGTGTGTGCAGGGGAATGGAGAAAGTGCGGTGGACGGAAAGCAGGACAAACGAGGAAGTGCATGGTGTATTGACTAAGGAGAGGAAAAGGAGGAGAATAGGAGGATGCAGAGTAGGTGGTTATGTGGGGTGAAGGGATGCTGATGTCCGTGATAGAGGGGAGGATGTTGAGCAAGCGGGGAAGGGAAAGAAAGAGTTTATGGAAAGCAAGGCTTTATGGAAGGGATGAAGAGAGGTAGGACTTATGCTGAGATGAGTAAAAGAAATCCGGTGGTGTGATTGGGGATTGCGCCTTTAAATGTCTCAAGGAAATTTCCTCTCTTCCATTTATGTGTGCCTTAACCGGTAACTCACCCTTATAATCAACTCCATCCTTGGCCTTCCTTCCTTCCCATTCATTTCTCATCCCACTACTATTTTTAAGAGACTTTTGTGCCTCAGAATGAATCCAATAAGTTCGTATCTTCAACTTAAGAAAGTTTTAATGAAACTTCTTTTCTCTCTATCTCTTCGTAGAACTTCGTCATTAGTAAATATTTTCATGTATATGATATTGATCATTTTGTGATAACACCGCATTCCCATTGCTTCCAACCTTCTTTGCTCTTCAAAAATAGGAAATTAGGATGACATAGAACAAGGCAGAAAATATTTAAGTAAAGGGAAATTACATGCATTAAAAAAGTGAATGCAACATTTGTGGGAAAGATTAAGAGATGATATCGTATAGAATAAGAAATAGAATCAAGGGCTGTTCAAAAACCTCCCAATAATTGTTAGGAAACCTTATGATTTTTTATGATGACCTTATTTTAAAGGCTAAAATTTGAGGAAGATATCTCTGGTTTTTTATTGGGTAGCAATGTGCCATCGTCTTCAGAATGAGGACGATGACACACGAAGCTACGTTGAGACTTAAACTACTATGTCATGTAGCCGTTTTTGGCGACGTTTTGCCGCTGCTTTGTGCGTCACGTACGTATCCCGTTTTCATGGCAGTGGCAGCATCAGATCGAAACAAAATACGGTGGAAAAGCGTGGCGCATTCAGTCTGCCTATTAATTCCTAATTATAGTGAAGACATAACCTATGTTGTGGAGTTTTAGAAGAAAAATGGGTTTTCCCGAAGAGTGTTGGCGATGGGCTGCTCCGTCTGTTCAAATTTTAGTCAGCATTCTGAAGATAACCCACAGTTCCCCGGAAAAGAAACACGCGACCAACAATTAACAGGCAAAAATCACCGGTCCTCTCTCCCTGCAGCAGCTCCGGCGACGCAGGCCACGGTTGTATGTACTCCGTAGACGCAGGCAGCGTCAATAGTTGAAAGATGGGCAACTCCGAAGGCAAATCTGCCTGCGTTGAAGATCTCGCTTCTGATTGGCCACGCAGTGTGCGGCAGCGCAGAAACGGCCGCATAAAAACGCAGCTTTTGCTCTCGAATCGTCGGTGCTAAACAACGCTGCTACCCGGTCGGAAACCTGAAATCTCTCTCTCCAGTCTGTTCGCCGGAAAAACCTGAAATCCTATAAGGCTAAAAGTGATTACACTCTCATTCTACACTTAAAAACAAAAAATTCTTCTCTCCGCCCGTATGTTTGAGCGAAAGATTAATATGTGCTTTTGAGATCTTGTTGACCACTTCTCAATCATTACCGTCGAAGACTTTGTGACGAGTTTAACGTGATTTCATATCGCCTCTCACTCCTGCGGGGCAATGGGCGTTGTCTTCCTTTGAACAGTCACGCAAGTCATCCAACTGCCAAGAATACGGGGAGAGTAGCGAGAAAATTTAAGTAACTCCTGAAATGTACCGCATACAATTTATAATTATTGAGAAAGATGTGATGACAATTACTTCGTCGGGGAACATGTGCTCCATAATTCTTATGTATAATGCCCACTTTATTCATTCCTCAATGAAAACAAAGCAGTTAACATTGCTAATTTCCTTATATGCTGAAAATATTTCCTGAAAATTATTCTTCATAATTATTCGGTGAATAAAAGAGTAATTTCTCCTGTCGATGACGTTAAAAGTAATTATTATGTTTGTACTTCGATCATGAGGGAGACGGAAAATTTTGATTATCAAGCTACAGAAAATGCAAGGAAAGTGGCCAGCTATATTTTAGGCAAACACAAAAGGACGGACTTTGTCACATTAGTGATGATAGGGGTCACTTGCGGTGGACATTTCTTGAAGTGAGGAGGGCGATAAATTTATTATATGGGATTTAAAGATCGTTAAAAAGAAGAAGAGGCTCGAAAGAAAATACCTTTAAAAAGATACACCCTGCTGTTTAAGAAGGGGAGACCATAGTTATAAAATAAAATATTGACCACAAAAAACGAGCAACCCAAAAACCTCCTCCTTGAATTGAGGAATTAATGAATGGAATGAATTAACTTAAGATGCGTTGAAGATATTTCCTGAGAATGTAAAAATATTTGGAAATAAGTGTACATTATTTTATTAAAATGAATTGGTAGTTTTAATTTAACGCTGCGACTGGTCTGATTGCCTAACTGTAATGACATTTTATTAAATAGATAAATTAAATACCAGGGTAAACTTTGGTGTTTTATTGCCTTCCACTTTTCCTAAGCGCCTGAGGTAATTCGGTGAAGTTATTTTTTAAATAATATTTCCTTTTTCCCTGAAGAGCAGTTTTACGCCCAAAATTTTAATAACCTATTTTGAGTGGGGTGATTTTCTATTTAAGTCAAGTGGACTTTCGGTTTGCGGCCTGAAATTTGTGCACTAAACTCCCTTTCTTCACTTAATTGAGCCTCATTTTTCTCCCGAGGCCAAGCGGGTGCCCTTTTATAGTTGGGAGACAAGGGTCTCTTCTTCGGCTCGAATTTCGAACAATTTTCGGAACTCATTTACTTCCACCGCAGCGAAATGAGTTCTGTGAAGTTTTTTTTTCTTTTTGATGGCTATGCTAAAAAGAATTTTCTAAATAACTATAAGGTTAATGTCGGAGGAACATGTATACCTGTGTGGTTGACATCTGATCGGGTCAGTTTTGTTTTTTATTAAAGCTCGTTGTTGATTGTCATTATTAGAGCTAGGGGATTTATGCTACCGTATAAACGCATAATTTCTCAGAAACGTACAAAATGCACCAAAATTGATATTTATGACACGTATGACCAAAATCTGACCTTAATTCATTAGCGCATCAAAAACGCATAATCACGAGGTATTTGCAGCATACCCAAATTCTCCCGCATAATCTCGCATAATGACTCGAAATGTGATGGTTTGTGCTATTTTTGTCACCTTTTGATGTTAAAAAAAGGCATTTGCGGGCCCCGGGAAATTTTCTGTGCGAGTTTCGAGGCCTGAAGGACATTAAGTGTCATGCTGCATGCAGATAGGATATAGGAGTATTTCCTACGCATGTCAACGGCGGTTAAGGGTTTACTCCATGCACGTCTGTCCACTGCAGAGCTAGGCGGCTACACTCGGCGAGGAGTGGGGGAGAAAGGGTTAGGGGGGACCGAATGAAGGTGGCCGGCCCCTCTCTCGTTTGTTTTCTTCGATTGCGCCTGCTCGTTTGCCCTTTGCATCCCGCCGAAAACCAATTTGGATGTTTTCCTTGGCTAGTACGGTGCTACGTTGTTGCTAGACTGCACTTCCCTTTGTTTATATCGTTGCACTTCATGTTGCAACATGTGGGGGAGAGCCAAAAAAACTATTTCTTCGCGTGCCTTCGAGTTTTCTGGAGAAGGCATGTACGTTTTCGACAAATCGAAGCGGATTATGATGTGCAGATTTTGCAACGTTAGAGTGGCGTGGGACAGGAAAAGTACTGTTGGCAACTGTTGTGCTTCGGCAACTCACAAGTCAGCTAAGATTGCTGCCGAATCGCTATCTCAGAAAAACGGCAGGTATCTGTGGGAGAATCCCTTGAAAATGGGAAGCAGTAAAAGCGGTAAAAGCAGAAAAGCAGTAGTTTATTAAAAATACAGCTGTTGCTTTCGCTCTTTAAAAAGAAATATTGTAAAAACAGCAGTCTAGCCTTCTAATGTGATACTGTAATGATTGATGCTTTTGTTCCAAAATTTTATTTTAAACACACTATTAGTGTGATTTATGATGTTTTGAATGTGTGGTATACAAATAGATCATGAACTAGAAATGGTTACTTTTAGTTCATTTTACACAAAGATATCTCTGTCATGTTGTGTGCCTATGTATTTATTTTAATTTGTCATACAACTGACAATAAAAAGGTTCTGTTATTTGACTATTTTCAGGCAGTATCATTTTACTTCCTTTTTATCGGTCCTGTTAGTATGTGTGTATGCTTTTATCAATATCATGAAGTGCTTTGAGGAAGATTTGGCGAAGAATGGCCATTTAGGGAAACTTGTATCGGTCAGTACAAGCTGCATATTGTGCGTACGTGAGCGCCAGAAAATCAATTTTTTGGCATAATTTCGCATAGTTCTGGAAATTTTCCCGCATAAAAGACGCATATCGGCCTTTTCTTGGCTGCATAATAGGCTGCATAATAAATTGGATCAAATTTTGGTGCATAATTTTATGTTCGAAAATGCATAAATCCCCTAGCTCTAGTCATTATCTTGCGTAGCTCATCGCACTTATTGATGTAGGTATTTCATTGCCGCGGCTGCAATCCTGCTAAAACTAATTCTTTCGCACATTTGTTCTTCTTACGGTGCATGCGGATAGTGTTGGGTAATTGTAAAATTGATGGCTCTATGGTTTGCGGAGTACAGACCTTCGTCGGTGGTCGGTCATTCTTACAATAAGATAGCGCTTTTTCAACATTGAGAATTGAACTGCGTCAAAAAATATTCCTATACATACAGCTCCGGTTTTATGATGTCTGGTTAACGTTAACCGCAAGATGGCGTAGCCTTTTTGTTTACCTGATATTAGCTGAGAGGGTTTTGTAAATTGAATCATACTCTAGTTTAGCTGACGAGAGCATTATCTATGGAAGAACATATCCACATTGGTTGTTGTAACATGAAAATATTTAACCAGAGAGTTAAAAACCTTACAAAAGGCCTAAAGGTAGTTTGAGCGAAAAATCGCTTCACCTAGAATTTGATGAATTTGACTTCATTTTAAAGATAAAACTCCAATCTTTCCAATGATATAAAAATATTAACCCCTTGCCGAACTACTTTTCAAGTAATTTGCATGCAAATGTAAGCTGTTTTACATGGGATAGATTACGGCTGTGCGCTCCAGAGGGAGAATATTAAAAAAATTAGGAACTTTTAGCACCTAGATTTCGTCAAAAAACTAACGGTTTGTAGATTGCATGTTTTCTCAACTATTTACAAAAAATAATCTATTACTCACCACAGTAAATTTTACAGAATCGCAAAAAAACCTGCCGGTTTGAAGGATTTTCAGCCGTACGGCGGGAAAAAAATGGGTCAAGTTAGAGCCTTATGTAGCTTTATTTATTTAATTACTGAGAATTTTCGTCATATATAACTATACCTTTGCGCCATTAATATTACAATATGTATTTCATATGACTAGGGAACTGTCTCGCTCAAACTACCTTAAGGTAAATACAGTGATTTGCTTATAAATTTTCTGCCGTAACTTTTCTTTCGAGTAAACTGCTTTCTCGTTGTGTAGTCCTCGTGTAATATTTCCCTTTAATGCTGTAATTATTCGCGAGGGTAATTCGTTACATTAACTGGTCGGTTTGAATATGATTTCGATTTTGAAGCTTATCAAGCGTTCTCATTGTTTGTCTTCCCTTGAACGGTTGGTTTCATATCTTATATATTAGCTAAAACACCACCGGCAGGACTTAAAGAGAGAATTAGTTGGCGTATTTCCTTATTCGGCTATGATTTCCCCTTCTTTTCTTATCCCTATTTGTTGTGAAGGCATTTTCAGCGTTCAGCGTGAAACAATTTAACTCAAGTAAAAGTCAAATAATAATATTAAATATAAATACAAAAATATTAATTATTACTTAAGTAATTTTGACTTAACTCTTCATTTTATTACTTCGAAGTTCAGTCAAAACGTTCTGTCATTAATATTATTATATTTACTTTGTGCTTCTTACAACTGCTTATACTTGAAAGTAAATTTAAAATGTGGTTTCTATTATAACATGAGAGAAAACTATCGCTCAAACTACGCTAAAGTGGCTGGAGCGGTAATCGTGGGTCATTGGGTACACGTTTTAATAGTATTTGAAGTCGAAAGAAGATTCTTGGACCAAATTTCATTTTAGAGCATCTGATTATTCGTTGAAACCACCGCACAGGCGGTATTGGAAATCATACATTAACTATGTATAAAAATATTTTCCTCAATAAAAGTATGTTATGACTCGAATTTTCGGCGCTGTATTCGAAATGTATACGAAATTATGTTGAAATGTGTTTTTCTTTAAAATATTGGACTCGGCGTGATACCTTAATATTTGTTAGCAACAATTGTATCTAATACTAATTAGTGTATTTTTTAGGGTATAGAAAAACTCTGCACATACCTATTTAATTGAATTATTACGAAATATATGTAGTGTGTCTTTTTTATGTAATGTAATTTTAATTTAACGGTCGCCGCCTGTGGTCGCCTATTGGGATGGCAGAAGCCAAACGGGAACCTGTGAAGGCGGCGCTGGCAAAAATGGAGTGGGGATCGATTATCCTTGGGTGGGGATGGAAAAGGTCGTCTACTCCGTTGTCAATGCAGGCTTGAACGTTTAACATTGCTATAGCCTTAATACGAAAACAGCATCAATGATTGTTGATTTTTTGCGTTCATGAAAGACGATTCTTTGATTTAAGTGGGCTGAAAATCCTCATTTCGGAATCTAGTCTTCGCAACGTGCCCCGGAATATTACAAAACAAATTCGTAAAAACCAAAGTTTTGCAATGTTTTATAAAAAATACACAACCACTTCATGATAACTTTATTCGACTTAAATCAACAAATGACTCTTCATCTACAGAAGACAAAAACTGCAAGTCTGCAGCTGTCACGGCAAAGCCGTTACTGGGATAGAGGGAAACGTCTGAAACAAGCGTCTTAGCCCCGGTATAGAGCCACCTAAAGGCAACCGGTTAAAATAGCATTGAATTGCCAAAAAAACAAAATACGGTATGATGCAATTTTTTCACTTTTATCTACCTATAGATATCACTAATGAGAACCTGTATGCAATGTTTCATACAAATCTGAATATTCACAAAAATCGTTCAAACCACCTTAATAATCTCTCGGTCTTCCTTGCTAGGCGTGGATTGTCGGAACGTCTCGTGGAAACTCGGTAATCTTAGGTTGATTACGAATGCGTTGCTGGTATTATGAGATCACTCACTCGTGTTAGGATATGCGGGCGCTAGCATGTGCGTGTCTTATCCACCACGATCCAGTAAAGAACTCAATACAGTTCCTTACCCCCTTCGTGGTTGGTTACAACGCGCCAACCCACGTCGAACGCCGCTCGAGTCCGGCGTTGCGCCTTTGGGGAATATGTAAACAACGTTCTCGATGCAATCGGCACAGCACGCCGCGTCGGAGCGAAATCTTTTAATGAGTCTCGTCTTGGAGTTTCCTCGTATCCATTCCGATCACGTTCTGCCGGATATAAAAACCTACGCCGCTAGCCGAGAGAAAGGGAGAATTCTCGGGAGGGAACTTAAGTATTTTTTTAGACCCGGACCTCCTCTTGGTCCGGGATGACCAAGAGGTGGATGTCGCCCGAATTTAGGCATTTCCACCGCAAAGTGACTTGAGTGTCATGTAATTCATATCCTGGAGACTTGTAGAAGAACGTTCCCTTTGTTTGTTATGAATAAAAAAATCCTACTTTCCCTCACTACTTTTTTCCGAAACTGGAACTTGAAATTACGAGGTTTTAAATGCGAGAATGGGTAATTACTTGGGTAAAAATAGTATTTTATATCTAATATACTACATGCCATTTTCGCAAAAAAAAACTGTTGAAAAGACGCTAATTATCCCCTGGAATAGAATGGTAATGAATATAAGCATCACTGCATCTATGTTTTTGAGTTATTACCAAAACATTACTGGAACTGATGTGAAAATGCATGAGTTCTACGTAAATGGCGTCAAAGTGGACTCATATGGCCGGGGGGAACGGTTCATCAGAATACTGAATGGGATGAAAAAGTAAGATCATCAAATAATTTGCTGATTTTTTATCTTAATCGTGTTTCGTAATAGCTAATTACCTACTGTCATCAGTGAAAGCAATATTTTTTTAAAAGTACAAACGGAAATATGGAATTCAGTGTTTTTTTTTATTCTCACAGTCGCGGCGGAACATCCCTAAACTCACTTGAGGAAACTATGGAGTGCGATCGACGGAGCCTTAGAGCATTAAGATTCCCTCAGACCTGGTGACAAAAATGTCCGACCTCTGCATCTTCCATAATGTTTTATCGTTCCAAGCATAAAATATGGAGTGTCGATCAATCTCGCTGCACACTCTTGCGAAGGAATTCTACAAAATTATTCGAACCGAAGAGACGACAGTTCCTAAATAGAAAAGAAAAATGAAGATGTTCTCCAAGCATTTCTTCGGTATATGAAAATAGTTTATTAAAGATAATTATTATTCAGTTGAACCTTTTCTGTTCATTCATTCATGCATATAAGAAATGTTCGCGGTAAAAGCAGAAAGAATATGTTTAGGAATGATTGGGTGATGAAAGAATGTGAAACGGATGTTCCGGTTATAGACGCACTAGTTGAAAAGCCTGCAAAAACAGTCTAAATATTGGCGAAATAGCCAAATAGTAATCAATAAAGTAAATAATTATATAGAATTTAATGTTTGGTTCAATTATTAATAAATAAGAATTAAAATAACTTCTCTTCGACAGTTCGTTATAATTATTTAAAATTTATTTATTTTTTCAATGATACGTGTATTTGGAAAATTCCTACGCTCGCGCGAATGTACAGTTCGTGAAAAACGTATATGGGAGCTCGCTTGCCATCTATTGGCAATTGTATCTTAATCATAACGCCAAGCAGCTGAATCATATGTACGTACACGTAGCCTTTTATATATTAGATATGAAGGAGCGTGCTTTGTTGGTTTAACAATATCTAGAGAAGGGATGAGAATCGAACGATGGAGCAGATTTATTGCAAGAGGAGTAAATTATACTAGGAGAAGGAGTAGGGGCGGAAAGTCATGGGTGAATAAGGTGGGAGATTCTCTAAAGAGGAAGAACATTAGGAATCTTAAGAAAATTTTGAGTTATTAAGAAGACTTGGTTAGTCACGTACTTTCTAAGTTTTAACCGACTACGGTTTATGTATGTAGGTACCATTATCAAGAATTCAAAATGTTGAACGCTTAACCTTATCACAAAGTGACGCTGCAGACATTCTCTAATTATCTCAAGGACAGAGGGAGTTTGTGTGAAGCAATGTACAAGGTTAGCTGGAGCATAAGAGGTATGCAACGATAGAGCAGTTTGAAGGAAATAATTATTAAAGCAGAGTCAACTTAACAGGCCTATTATAAATTAAATTAAAAGAATTAAAATTTTTTGATTGTCTATCTCGAAAGTAAATGGCGTGATGGGTATGTATGCGGGTATTTATATGTATACATTATGTGATAGTGCTTCTGACACTGTGGCGGCTGTGAAGTATACGTACCTCCCTCCCCTTCGTAGTTCAAACGGGCGTTCTGTGTTAGTGTATCAGTTGTTCTTTGTGTGTTCTTTGTGTGTTCGTTATTTCATCGTCCATTGCCAAGTGGTTCGGATATTTGCTGTGCATCCTCTCCTCACATAAATCAAATGAATCAGCTTAGATACGCTGGCTGTTGAGTTTATGTGCCGAATAAACACTTTTCTATCCAAAATCAACAAATGGTTAAAATCTACCTCTTTGGAAAGCGAATTAAGTGTGTATATGATAATGCTTGTTAAGTCCGAAATTCCATTTTCAAACTAAGTTTACGTGGGATTGACACTTATCTGTTTATAATTTCAATTCCAGTCTCAACTCCCAATATAGTTTTTCTCTTTCATTATTGCGATATTTACTCTCGAGCAGTATCCAGGTAGACTTGTAACTGTAGTTTAATTTTATCGTGAATTCAAGATTTTGAGTTAACGATTTTTAAAGCTTTCTTACGTTAACCGTGTAGCTTTAAAATGAGTTCCATATTGCAATTGAGTATATTTCCTTGAGTATTAAATTATGTTGAATTTGCATCAATTGTCCTTGTGGATTTGAATACTCGATAGTTACTAGAGGTGCCAGCAGTATCCTTCAATAGTCGTATGCTTCGTCGGATACTCTTCCCACAAATTTATTTACGCAACAAGGTTTACGTTAATGGCATCTCTACGTGAACTCGCAGCTTATTTTCATTGTTTGGAAGAAGAAATGTTATCACTGACTGTAGCCTCCTTTGCATGTAACAGTCGTCCAGTAACGATTGCACAGTGCCCATTTTCATTCAAAATCCCATCGAATAAACTAAATAATTCCATATGTAGTACTTCACGCCCGTTTTAGAAAATTTAATGTCGCGATGAATCAGCTCCAAACTGTCTAAATTATAATAAAAAATTCGTGGATTGTAATCCGAACTCATCACCATCATCGTTGGTAGAATACCCAATCATGATGGTAAGCACGGATGCTTAACATCATTTTCAAACCTCTCTGAGTGGCAAACTGCTAATTATTTATTGATCATTATCTAACAGTCCCACCATTTCGTCCTCGATAATATATCACTTATTTACGCCCTACTGTTTTTACTCCTGCCTCACTAAATGACATGCTAAATATTCACGGATAATTGTCGGATGTCGCTCTGGGTTCCGTAAGATGGAATGCGTGTGTTCTGCCTGGATTGCTACTTCGCCGTCCCGGGAAACGAGACAGCTTTCTCGCTATTGACTTCCGGTGCCGCAATTCGCAAAGAACGGCTCACCAAATCAATTTTTCGATTTTTCGACTATTCGCTTCTTCTACCTGCTTGGCCGCGCGGTCTCGAGGACTAATATGATGGTCAATAAAACGGAATTTGGTGGGTTGCGCATTTGGTCGTGGGAGAATGGTGCTTCATAAAACATGTGAAAATGGTTTTGTTTTTTTCCCTGGAAACACTCGGAAATAATCGTTAATCATCAGTTCGGTGCCTTCATTTTTGCTCATTGAGAAACCCGTTGTCTTAACGTCCATTTTGCTGTTTCTACAGTTTTCCTTCCTTCATATATTGTTCTATTTTCATACATTGAAACAATGCAGGCGTGACAAATGAAGATATATGATGGATTAAAGTGTTACGTATTGGATTTTTAAAATTAAAATTCGACCTAATGGCGACTTTTTTATTGCAATCGATTCTCACTATATATTTATATTTAGGCCTGATGTTAATTTTGTGTATGAAATATAATTCTATGGCAAAGAGCCAATAGCTGATATGTCCAAAATCACAACTCTACAGGTGAACATTTTAAGTTTTGGTTGAATTGACGTATTATGAAATGTCATGTTTCTTCAAAGTGAATTAGAGAGGCTAAGTGATTAGCATTATATGTGGTAGCATTTCATTTTTTGACCATTAAAAAATATAACTTTAAAAATATATATCAATTAACACATAAAAAATGTATATTTTGGACATATCAGGTATTGGCTCTTTGCCACAGAATTATGTGTGTTTAGAACACTTATGTACCTTTGTAATCTTGAAACTCAATTTAACTCTGAAAGCATTGATTTCATAATTTCATTAAAACACGAAAAAAAAACTAAGTTCAATTTTTTTCAGATTCATTTAGTGAGTGAATGTATGACCGCATTCACACGTTAAAAAATTGTTCGTGTTCCCTGGTGGCGAGTCAGGAAATATCACGCTGG
The DNA here is from genome assembly GCA_963573305.1 of Pyrrhosoma nymphula. Classification (NCBI taxonomy): domain Eukaryota; kingdom Metazoa; phylum Arthropoda; class Insecta; order Odonata; family Coenagrionidae; genus Pyrrhosoma; species Pyrrhosoma nymphula. The sequence goes on along the minus strand of OY754335.1, from coordinate 30,868,161 downwards.
CGAGTTTACCTGGATAAAGTGCAATGTCACCTAATTTACGTCGCAATTATTTAATTTCTCTTCCATTGACTTTTTTTCAATGACTACTACGACTTACTCTTCAAGTTTTCGCCGTCGTGCGCTATTTTTCCAGCTTTAAATCGAATGTCTAGCTTTGGGAATTTATGTGATGAAGTAAATGAACAAATAACGAAAGCTGAAAGGATTGGGGGCTGCATGAACAAAACAGTATGGAGAAATAAATACCTGCGAAAAGAAGCAAAAAACAAGAATGTACAAAGCAGTTATCAGACCTTTAATGACACATTCCATGGAAACTACAGCAAAGACAAGTAAAACAAAACAGAGGCTGCAGACTGCAGAAATGACGATACTGATAAAAATAGTCAACAAGACCAGATTAGATAGGATTTCTTACGAAAATATCGGAGATCTATGTAATATACCTCCAATAACAGAATGTACACGTAAAAGGAAAGAAGAATGGAATGAACACATATCAAGAATGGACGACTCAAGAATCGTCAAGATAGCAAGGGACCGAATACCATTAGGAAAGAGGGGCATATGCCGACAACGCAAGAGATGGTCCGATAACCTCAGTTAGAAAAGCCATAATCATAAAAAGCAGGCAAAAATGCCGTCGTAGAAGAAGAAGAAGTCGAATGTGAAGCTGGCATTTTGTGAAATCAGCAGTGTGAATTTCCTCCAGACGCGAGTTTATAGAAACGAAACAATGAATCCGCATAGTCAGTTCCATGGTCAATTCGTATGCCCCATGGTCACAAGTGATTGGTCACGGTTTAACCATTTCATTAGCGTGGACAATCAATATTTCATTGGTCATTGAAACCGGGCTTATCTTACTTGCGTCAATTATGAAAAATCCCTACCTTCGACTTGATCATACAATCCCTGATGAAAAATCTGGTTAAAACTAAATTCTAGTATTTCCTTCGTTACATTTTACGTCAGTTATTCATTTCATGGAGGTACAACTCGGTCATTATCGCTTTACTGCTATGATCTTTTTTTATCCTTTTTTTGCCTACATCTACGTACTACCCTACGAGCCATTGGCGTGTGGCAGGTGGTGCATGGACACTATCTATGACAGGGGATGGAAATAGTGAAAATGATGGGAGAGGACGGAAGTTAATGGTATGTTAACGATGTGTCTTATTTTAGTTTTACGCTGTTTTTGTTATAATCACTAATGGTGAGTGGAAGGAAGTCATTTTTGTATGTACTTATCATTTCGGCAGTATCTCATACTTTTCATGTCTCAGTATCTCATGTATTTCATACATATTTCGTCACTCCTATCAGTTCTAGAGATATTGCGCAGGGTCAAAATATTATCCTCCGTGTCGTACTGAATCTTGCCTGATATGAGTTTTTCATGTAATGTGTTATCCTCCGCGTCTGTTTGCGGCTCTCAACCTAGTTCTTCCATCAGCTGTTCTACTATTTGCCGGACCACTTTTTTTCATTCCATCTTCAGAATCGCCAACTTCATTTCAATTTACAAGTCATTGTAATTTGCTCAAGTAAATATGCTTATTTTCGATCAATTTTGGAAGAAAGCTTTATCTCTATCCTGCGCATGATGTCCTCTTTTACCCCAGTTATGTAATAGGAAGTGATGAAAGTGATATCTTTTGAAAATTATTTTTCCAGCGTATTGCCGTACATGAATCAAAATGATTTAAAATTTTTAAAAATATTGGGGAATACGAGTTGTATATGAAATGAGGTGCAAAATCAATCAACATTCTTAAATATCAGTTTTCTGTATTAGGATCTCTGTGTTTTCATTTTTTTTTCAAACCTGAAATTATTGCTGCTGTGTAATGTTGACTGAGGAAGCCTTACGATAGATATGCTCATCAGTGACACTCAGGGATGTGAAACGTTTTGGCATAATGATATTCTGTTTTTATTTTCCTATTTATTTACTTTTTAATGTCCCTTTCCGATAGTTTTAGGGGAATAACTAACTCATAGTTTTAGGGGAATAAATAGGGGACCCACAGTTGTTATTGTAGATTAAAAATTTTTTCCTACTAATTATGAAATAATGAAGGTTACAGAAACAACATTTAAACTGCTTAAAGTACTTTCTATACTTGCAAATTATTGTTTTAATAATTTATGACTGTACCAAATTCGGCACTTGTGCATTTATAAAATGAGCAAAAATGACCACAGCTATGTATATGCCTAATTAGACACATTTAGCATTTAAGATTTGAGATTTTAATTGGAAAAGCGAGTAGATTATCCCAACAGATCTCGCGTGTATGTCCATATTTCATTGGGAGTCTTTATGTTTTACAACGATTGGCACTAAAGTTTTGAGTAGTGTCTCTAATCAAAACATTTATGGAGACATAACGTTGAATGAAACGAAGTTGAGGATGGGAAATAACATTTGGTTGACCAATGGTGTTCCACTCCTTATCGAACGGTCTCCGGGCTTCCTGTCTCCTTGGTCGCTTTGCTAATTCAGTTCGATTTTTCAACCCATTCCTTTTCTTCCGGGTCGGTCATGACTTCCTGTTTGTCCTTTTGGCTTCTCCCCCTTTCCCTCCCTTTTCAATCCCACCCTGTTGATTTTCCTGTCCGTTGAACCCGTTCCGTCTGCAGAGTAAAGTTGCTTCGTGTGTGTGTGTGTGCATTTCCATCCGATTTCCAAAACATGAGTTTCGTCTCGAGCGGTTGAATGCATATGAAGTAACTCGAGACCCATAATCGTCACGTCCCCGTGAGTGAAATAATTAAAATGTTTGGATCCGTGTTAAGTTCCATGCGACATTTTGGTCGTAAAAAGAGACAAGACGCTTGAATAAGGCATCCAGTTAAATGACAGTCTAATGATAGTTGCAGAAAACTTCACCCGTATAGGAGTTAGCGATTTAGTAACTAGTGGTGGTAGAGTATAAAAATACAAAAATATTAGAGAAAGGAGGTAAGCTGTTGTAGATTGTTAGACATTTACTCTGGGTGAGGAAAGAACCAAGAAAGTTCTGAAAAATATGATGCCCAAAATGTATCATGTACCAATACTTGCGTAGTTATCAGAAACATGGTTAACGTTAATTGGGAATGGAGCAGCCTGCAAGCTTAGGACATGAAGTTCCTGAGGAGTGTAGTGGGAAAGAGTGGAATTGAATTTAAAAATAAAGATACAGGTGAAGGCTGCATTCTTTCGGGTGCATTCAAGCCTTCGCACAACAAAATACTGTCATCAGAAATAAACCTGGAGTAAGCAGCTGAAGAAATAAGGTAGATGGCTGGGGCACTTCAAAAAGTATGAAAGATAGTGGAACCCCCAAAATTCGGGAATAAGGGAGAGAAAGTGGGAAAGGGCCTGGGTGAAGACCACGTAAACGATGCATAGATGACGTGAGAAGGGACTTATAGAAGGGAGACATATCCTGGGATGAAGTTTGTAGAGAGGAAACGTTGAATGACAGATACAGATGAAGAAAGCTGGGTTAAACTATAATCACACATGGTTGAACAGTAAGGGTTATGAATGAATGATAGCGTGGTGCAGACGCTCCGTGCAACAATTTTTTCTCAGGTATGAGATGGTAGATCATTAAACTCGTTTCATTCAGCATGGTAAATAAGTGCAATTTGAAAAATGGATATTGACAGACCAGCATGTCCCTAAATCGTGACACCAGTTTTGTAAAGCACCCCTGTTATTTCCAACAATGTTACATGTAAGTATAGTTGATTTCGCTGATATAATCGGTTCTGTAAAGTTTGTGAGCTTATTGTGTCAAAATAGACGTGTAAAACAAAACAATTTAAACAGCATTAAAGTTGAAAATAATAAATGGTGTGCTCTTTATTCCGCTGAGAAGGCAGTTAATTTATTTCTACAATCCCGAAAACAGCTCCATTGGCCTTTACATCGGGTGTATCGACGGCTATGGGCAAACAAAATGTGTGAAGTAATATTGAAATGGAATTATGTGAAATAATTTCAGTCTGCTGTTACTGATAAGTTCCTGGAAGGACAATGTACTTTTAAATAAAGACCTTGACTCCTCGTAAGCACTGAATTGCATAATATTTCCATTCAAGTCTCATTTGTATCATCTTTTGGGAAATATAAAGTAGAATCTTCAGTTAAAGTACCGTCGTGCACATTATCTATCTGAAAGCACTTTTTGCTTCTACGGATAGTAAAACCGTATTGAAGTATATTTTCAATCGTAAAAGGTTTGTTTATTTATCAGAGAGCTTTAAACGTACGTAATTCGATAACGATTTGATTAACCTAAAGAATTGGCCTCACATCTAGGAGCCAAGTCCAGTACCACTAAGAAATATGTTATAGCTTTGTCGATGAGAAAGAATTAGGTGTATTTTACTCTGAAACCTTGACATTTCCGCTGTTTTGGAATTCATTTTGGAATGGCCCAGTTGTATAGTGCGTCTGCTTCTCATTTTAGAATGTCTATGCGCAGTAGAGAGAGTAGTATTCTTAACCTTCAAACTAGTTTCGCGGTACGTCCCATACATTTAGAAACACGTGATATTTGTATCTTCTGGATACACTTGGGCCCCCTCGGTTGCAATTTCTCCAAGTTATATTCACAACTTGAAAGGTTGCCAAGAGTTTCGTTTTCTTGGGTGAAAAGATGGTTGCATGCTCCTAAGCTTCGTCTTCCATCCACATTCCTTCGTATCCCTTTTTTAATAAAAAAAACTCAGTACTTTTCCGCATTTCATTTAATAAAGTGTGGAAAAATATAATGATTTTGATAAAAAATGGATTAAAAAATGTAATGTAGATTCATAAATTAATCACTTTGGAAGCTTGGTGACCGAATCTTCTTCTTTTGCCTTATCCAGTCCAGACGTTGACTCTCTTCACGGCGATGCCCGACTTGCTTGATGCTGTTCGGAATAGCTCCACCAATGTTGCTCCATACCACTTTCTCAGATTGGCAAGCCTGGAAATTAGTCCTCTATCAGGGTATAGTCTTCCTTCAACTTTCCCTTGGAAATCTTACCTAAGAGCCGATATTTATCCGTAATCTATATTGTTTAGTGGTCTACGTTGGTTGGGGTTGACAACTCATTCTGTGAAAGTCTTCTTCATTCTTCACGTAATCCACCCAAGAGATTCTTAAAATACGTCTTTAGAGCCACATTTCAAAGTCTTGAATCTTCTTCCTCTCCGTAGCCTCTGTCAGGGTCCATTCGGCATCACCTCGTAATTTCCGATCCTTGACAGTGATGAAATGTTGACGTCACTGCCTCAAAAATTACAAATAGGGAAAATTCAATTAAAAAGTTGAGATTTGTTAGGGGCTGTGACATCACATCCACGGATTTTCCGAGGTTCGTCCTTATCGATATCTTATGGAATAATGCTTCAGGCCTCTACGCCATAGAGTTAAGTCGAAAAGGCATAAAATCGAATGATGCGCCTTTTTGACTCACTGTAAAAAGAGGCTTCATTGATGTAACTGTTTATCAAAATAAATATAGAAACAAGAGAATGTAAAAGAATATATTGTAACCAAACGAGGGATAAACGAATAGTAGAAAACCTCAATACTTAATATTATCTTAACCCGTTCACTTTATTTCTTAGGAAAGCTGAATCTCAATTTTTCTTGCCTCTACATGGGTTTTCCTATGACATTTAAAGTGAACAAGCGCAGAGGGGATAAATATTATGCTAAATAATTTGCAAAAATTCCATGAATGTTGAACCATTGATTGTTAACCAGATTTACCATTAATTGTAGTGACTTTGAACAAGTTTATCTGTGATGTACTGCAGTTTTTATTCTGAAGTGTGTGTACTATTCTCAATGTATTTTTGGTTCCAATTTAGAGATAGTTTTCGAAAACAAACTGCGACAAAAATGGGAGTGGTCGTGAACTTATCGTTCTCTCGATAAGGTGATACCACGCTTAAAAAATAAAACTTTTGAAGAAATCCATTTTAGTGAACAGTGGAAAGCCGGGAGGTAAATTATGAAGAGCGTGGAAGGTCTGTACATTTCGGAAATACTTAATAATTAATTAATTTCCTCAGAACGAGATAGAAATTAGGAACTGCTGAGGAATAGTGACGAGCGAAATGTTTCAGTCTGGTCTGAATTCGCTTATATGTAATTTCGAGTTTCGATTCATAGAAACTTGGGGAAATACTCACGTACTGTTTCAAGTGTTATTCACAGAGATGAGTATGTTTTCTCCCGATGGAAGAGAAGTCTGGATTCTGTAACGCGCAGCGCGACAGTGGCGGATTAGCGCTCGCAGGGCCGAAGGGGACGAAACTTCGAAACCAGAATAAATCAACGCAAGAGGCGCCTGTTCAGCCCAAATCCCACCAAGAAAAATATCAGACGAAGAAGTCCGGTGACAAGTGTTAGCGAAAATAGATCCTGTTGATAAGCGACGCCTGCTCAACGCGTAGTAGCGTTAGAATACCACCCAGTAGAAGGAAGAAAAAATGTCGACTTTTGAATTGCAACCATTTTCACAATAGAGTATTTGCGTAAGTGAGGTATTTTGTTTTAATTTATTATAGCGAGTAGTGTTTGGTTTCGAAATGCCACGTACGAAATACCAAGGTATAATTCCAACTAATTAATTTAATAAACAGCTTTTGATATGCATTGTTTTAGCATCGAAATTGCCTAGGTCTAAACGCCAAACCATTGGTTCTTCGTAGTGTGACGTCATCTCCCATATTAGCAGAAGCAAAATAGCCTAGCTGTGCGTTGAGAGTGAAATAGTATTTGCCTTTTCGAAGTTATTTCGATATTTGCTAATTAATAGCTAAAGTTTCGTCCGCACGCTAAGACTACAGAGTCACACAATCTACAAATCAACAAATGGTCGAGTATGGGAGATGACGTCAGAGCCAACAAAACATGGCTGACCAGTGTTTCGGCGCAATAATAATTTATTAGATTTTATTAGCTAATGAAAAATTAGCGAAAAGCCTCTCGAGCGTCAGAATGAAAATTTAGTGTCTGAAGTATCGATAGATTTTTTAGATGTCACTTCCCAAAAGTGAGCAAATACTCTATTACTATCGTTTTCCATCTCTTTCCTGTCAAACACCAGCCCGTGATACGCAGAATGGTTACATGTTGGCCTGGCCTCCCAAAGGTCGAGGGTTTAAACCTCGCCTTGCACGTGAATGTTGTGTTGGTAGGGCCGAAGGGTTTTGGGAATATGAGAGAAATTCTACTGGGGAAAAATCATTCGTCTTGAGAGAGACTCGAACCATCCCTCGATATTTGCCTCGAGTGCTTTAACTAATTAAGCTACCAATGCGTCCTTCTCCCCTGTTGATTTTTGAGAGCTTTAAAATAACATAGTTCAGGACTGCCGGACGTATTATGTCATAGAAGAAGTCAAAATCGTGCGCTTAGCGCCACCGTCCGCAGAGGTTGAAGCCAAACTTTGAACACTATGAGGTGTTCGCTCTTACCATTACGGTATATTACGGTATTACCTGTTAGTGCACACAAGTGGGAAATTCGTTACGAATTCCGTAGAGGTAGTACCTTGGCTAGATCGGGTATAATAAAAAATTCGTTAGGAACAAGAGTTTGAACGTTGTAATACAGGGTGATTCACGAGGAATCTGCAATGCTTCAAGAGATAGTAGGGGTGGTGATTTTAAACCTTTTCGGTCCCGTGAACATGGGGTCGCGAGTCTTTTACGTACTTACCGTCTTACGAAAACGCCAACATATAGTCAAAACCATTTTACAGTTACCATGAAAATGCCAAAAGCCATTAGATTGCACTGATAATTATAAGGTAAAATTTGTATAAGTTGTACTTAAAGAGTTGTTTCTTTCTTTTATTGTCATGATTTATGCCTATCGCTTCCAATTTCTAAAATGAGTACAGAAATTTGCAAAACTTTTCTCTTGAAAAAAATTACTTTTTTATTTTTTATGATATGAATAACCTTAGCAGTTTGAGTATACAAGCTAACTACTGCGTATATTTTAAATCAGTTTTCACTTCTTTATTTTTAGCAATCAATAGGTATGAGAAGTAATCGAAAACTGAGGCCGCGTTCTTCTCTGAGGCTAGATGTTGTGAAGTGAGTCGGTCGGTACCTATGGGTAGAATCTTTTGGAATATATAGGTATTCTGGAGGAAAATGCGTCGCCGGCAATTATTCTACTAATTACGAAGAAGCCGAAAGGTCTGCAGCCCTGCCAAACCCCATCCAAAGGATGGAGCACTGCTTTTGAAGTAATCTCGGAATTGCAAATGTAGTTATGTGGTTATTTCAAAATGTTTTCTATCTCTGTTGTCTCTAAAAATTATGATATAATTTTATTAGTGGTAATTCAAGCGAGATATCACCTATAAAATGATACCAAAATATCAGTCACTAAACGTACTACTTTTCGAGATGTTTGGCAAAAAATAAAAGCCGCTTTCCATGTGATAGTTTACAGTTTTCCGTTCCATTTAGAGCTTTAATTTTTTTTAATGAGCAAGTTCTGACGTGACATATGCTTTGATGACGGTGTGTTTAGTTCCTATGCTTTCTTAACTCCCTTTCTTCCCCCTCGGACGATTCTGGTAGGCGGGGACTTTACCCCGCCGCCACCGGAGCCGGCGACGCTAGTTTTTAAAATAAATGCATCACTGATGGTAGTATATTTTTATAAAATTCTAACGAAAACCTTTGGTTGTGAAGGAGTTTTCTGGTTACGGCGTGAAACGAAATGAGTCAAGTTACATCTTATGTGTATTCAGTTAATCAATGAGGTTTTCAGTCGTAAGAAAACAGTTTTTGAGCCATTAATATTACAGTATTAAATTAATGATTTTCTCAAAGCTGCTCATATTTTAAAACAAAATTAGAATACGAGTAATAGTCTCTATTATGACTAGAGAAAAATCTCGCTCTTAATCACGACAACTGTCTTAATCACGACACGTGTTTTGACGTGTTTCTGAGGACCGTTTTGTTTGGAACAGATCCTCTACATGACTCTTAAGGCGATTGAAGTGATTGCTGTCTATGTACAGATTTGCGTGAAGCTTTGCATACGTGTTCTCATTAGTGATATATATGTAGTTAAAAGTGAAAATAAATTGCATCATACCGATTAGGTCTATAGGAAATGCAATTCAATTTGAATACGTATACTTATGGCACATTACATATATTTCGTAATAATTCAATGACATGAGTTCAGATTTTATTTTAAAACGAAGTAATTCATACATCTCTTACTGTTATAATTGTTGCTAATATACATAAATGTGTCCGCTGAGCCAAAGATTCGAAAAAAAAACATTTCGAATTGTCTAAATATGATTAATATTACGGTCTAAATTTCGACTAACGCGCCGAAAACTCTATTCATTGCATGCTTTAATCAAGGAAAAAAATTTAAAATATAATTCTTGTATCATGTCCAATACTTTTATGTTGAGTTCCAACGCATAAACAAATGCACTTAAGCGTAATACGGTCCGAACATTTTTTTTTTCGACTTCCCTAAAATTATTAAAATGTGCTCTCAATCGCCCACGATTACCGCGCCAGCCATCTTTAAGAGGTCGGAACGCCCGTCATGATGAAATAAAATTCATGTCAATTTTTTTTCATTGTGGAGCCACCACACCAACCTGATCCTAATTTGCCACTTTATGTGAATCGTATTTACTTTCTTCATCGCTCCCATGTGGCACGCCCACCTCGCTGACAACTCCTATCTAGGGAAAGATATTACCTCATCCCAATCCCACACATCTCCTCCCGTCTACCCACTACCATTAACTCCCTTCTCTTTTCCATTTACGCAGCGTGGATATTTTTGATGCATATACCTCATCGCGACGCCCTCGTGTCGAAACGCTCTTGTGCTTTGATGAATAAGTAATTGGGCTGCACGGCCGACTGCATCGTCACGTGGGGTGGTAGAAGCGTGATGGAAGTAAAAAAAAAGTAAAATAAAAAAAAACCACGTTTTGATAAAAACGTTTTTATTTGAAAATTATTTATTATGTTATATTATGCTTTTTTTCTTTTCTATTATGTATATAATGTATGTATAATTTATAATATGCATTATATTGTAATGTTTAATATGTATAACATATATAATAAGTGTTATTTCATATTATTGCATTGTCATTCAGTTCTGAGCTATGTTTTAAGTTTCAAGTCTCTAGCTCATCGGGAAGTTTGTTTAAAATCGATTGCGAAATTTGTATCGAATAGACAAACACACAAGAGCTCAACCTAATAAGAACTTTTTAAAATAGCCCATGCTGAAAAGAAATATTTCCATCATTATCATTTGTGGCACTGTAGTGGTAGCGAAACATGGTGGTAGTCGCCAGCCAAAAGCGTGTGCCGTCAAGGAGGGGAAGGCTCGCGTGGAAGGGGTTGGTCGCTAAGGAGCGGAGGGGAGGGGAGAGCACATTGTAGGCATTGTTTCCAACATAACTGGATTTTTCTTGAGAGGGCAGGAAAGTGTCAGCAGCGAGTTTCATTTAAATGTTTACGATCCAAACAAAACTCCATTAAAATACACCGAAATTGTTCGTAGCTCAACGGAGAAGCCATACGAATGAAGTAGGAGACTCGTGATAAACCTTTACCAACTTTGTATGATTAATAACTTTAATTGAGTGCAATTTTCTTCAGACAGATAAACGTAATTACGCGACCCGGGTTTCCGATCGCCGTAATATACGAATTTTAAACTTTGGATGAATTTACGTATGCGATAAACCGTTCAAAACGAAGAAATTCAAGTCTGAACAGTATTACCGCGTATAAATTTCAACGAAACGCGCAGAACGTCTATTTTCCAAAGCCGTACGAAGAAAACTATACTACAGATCAACTTGAAACTTATACTAACATTTTTGTGACGCGTGTATGAGAAAAATATTTCATTGATAGCAATGCCATCTTTGTGCCAGGCTGAGAACTTTTCACCTTACACTCGTAGGAACACTATCCGTGTGTTAGAGAGCATGGAATAGGAAGGCTTGGAACTGCTGAGTGTCAGTCTCCTGGTTGAACAGCTTAGGTTGATCATCGGTTGTGTTCATCATCGTCACGGCTTTCGGTCCAACCGCGGTCGATTTCAGAGTCGTCGGCGTGGTTACCTCCGCACACCTTTGCGATCGGACGTACGTATTGCATCCAGCAAAGCCCCCGCACATTTCTCTTCCCGCTAAAATGAATACGTTCCTCCCCTTCAATCTTTGTGCTGGCGTCCCGCGGATGATGATGTAATCCCCGTCCAAACCGGTTGCGCGCTCTCCTCCCTTTGAGAATTTAGTGAAGGTTCCGCGGAACAGCGTTTCGTTTTTCATAACAGCCTGCTGTTGACCGCTGAACTGCAATCAAATCATTGAAGGAGAGAATTCTTTCCTCATTAATTTTAGTATATTATCGGTTAAGGTGGCTGGTGAAATGTTTGTTTATGTGCTTACATATTTGCTTGAAACTGTGCACACGTGTTCGTATTTTTGATATCTTTAGATAAAAGCGAAGAAATTTCATTTTACCGCTTTGGTTTTTGGCAATTATATTTTATCACGTAGCCTTATGGCAATAGAGATATGTTTCTTAATATTTCGATTACATGTTTACAAATTTTCTTCTAAACTCGAAATTATACATTTCATAATATGTAGGTATTATAATGGTTGCTAACTATTGTCTAGGTGTCACGTCGAGTTAAAGATTTGGAAAAATATTTAAAATATAATTTGTGCCGATATTCTGAATTCCGTGCCGAGAGCTATCAATAGCTGAAGTCATAACATAATTTAATTGAGATAAAAATATAATTATTGTATCATTTCCTTTACTGCATGTACCTACTTACAGAGAGTTACACCGCATAAACTAATGTACTTAAATTAAATGTGGTCATATTATTTGTTCGACTTGAATAAATATTAAAATATGCAGTCAGTGAACCACGATTACCGCCCCTTCCTCCTTGATTTCTTTGAGGTCTGATTGGTGATAAGAGGTGATGCAATGCTGACGATAATGATGCGTGATGGGTAAACGGAGGAGATAGAAGGCGAAGGAGGAGAAGTGGAATAGTCCCTCTTGATGAGTCGAAGGAAGCAGAAAGAATAATTAGCTGAAGAAGAGGCTAGTATAAAAAAAGGGGGAATGATTATTTACATGCATTCATCTGCTGTAATCGGTAGACCACCTCTAATAATGAAATATTGGCTACAATTCCATTCAGTTGTATTTTCAAAGTTCCTAACTTTGAGTGGCAATGTTCCACAGCCGTAATACTTGTGCACTCATTGGAGAATATCTATATTCATTTACTCAGTCTGGCGCTTATATCATAACATACAAGCTATCACATCAAGGGGTAACATATTACTATATTTAACTCAAGTGTTAGGTTCCTTAAAAGAAATCTGAAGCAGAGGAAATCTCATGTCATCGAAGAATAATGAAAATCTAGTAGATTCATGTCCTTGTAGTTGATCTAGTTGATTCACTCGCGAAGAAGTCCTACGAAGAATTTGAAAAATAATATGTGATGAAACCTTTGTTTAAGAAAAGAGACGATCTTTCAATCAGGGGTTACAATTTTTGGACACTTTAGTCTATTGAAAACATGAAATGGAATGGGAAAAACTGCAAGGGGAAGAGTGAAAGATTGAGGCAAATTATGAAGGAAGTCAAAGGAAAGAAATTCGTATGAATGAAGCTCTTAGCATAAAAGAAAATGAAATGGAGAGCTGCAGCAAAGTTATCTTTGGATTGATGACTTCTGATTGTAAATATTCGTTAAGTTGAAATGACGTTTACATTTGAAATACGTTTTTATGGATGTGAGTATGGATACGAGGTTTCACATTTTTTTGGCATATTTGCATCGGCGCCCATGTACTTCTACCTTTACGGCGAGTAGACTAATCTCTTAAATAAACCTCAGTGAATGACGACATCTGTCTGGGTTCATCTTTTGAATGCGATGGAAAACGCGTGCATGTGCTTGGGGAGGTAATTATACGTGTGAAGTGAAGAGTTATGTCGAAACGAAACTGTTAGTTGCGCGAATAGTGGGTTGGAGAGCTGCAGCAAATCAGTCTTGTGATTGATGACTGCTGATGATGATAAATGTCCTATGCATTCTATCGCGATTGAATTTATCGTGAATGCGCTATTAGCTGACTTGAATATCTCGTGCGAAGGTAAAGTTTTTGCAGACCTTGCATGGTTTCTTACGGTCGTAGATTTCAGATTTTCGTGTTGCCTATCGGCTTGCGTTAGTTAGGAAGTCATATTTCAGGTGAAGTTGAGGCTTATCCTTATTTTATCCTTTCAAGTCCTTGAGAGTTACTAGTTTCTTTCGTCTCCAAAGTATACCCTCGTTGCTTAGTGAATTCATGCAGTTTCTGAGACACTCAAGTATTAATTGACGTCCATGACGAACCAAACTTTGTGACCCGCATTGATCAGTAAATGATAGTGTAATGATCTTTGCAAGAGATGCAAGTGGTACAACACTTCTAGGACGATCTGTACCAAGTTTCTTAATAGTATGTTGATCATTAAATTTAATCTATGCCAATTTATTGCTTTTCGGATTACAAAATTATTACCAATGTGCCGTAACTCATATTACGAATTAAGTTCACATATTTTAGTATAAAGCGAACTTATTTGAGATAGAAACGGAGAATTCAGGTAATCTTGGCTCTCAAAATGAATTTATTTTCTACCACTTTGAACCATGGCTTCTCATCTTGTACTCGTATAATTTATTTTTATTTTGATCATTTTTTAGACCTGACTCATGATTTCCTTAACGGGGCCAAATCAATTAGTGGAACTTCTTTCTTACATGTCCATTGTCATCCGTTCCCTATGCATTCGCGACCAATCATTCCAATCCCTACGTCAACTTTTCTTTCTATATAAGTTTAACGGTACTTTTTGCTCCGAAGGGTTTTTACAATATTTCATTCTTTATAATGAGAACGACTGGAAATGATTTCTTTGCCTCCCTTGTGTATTTTTTTTCGTTGGCACGAGTGTTTCTCGTTGCAGCGAGCATTTATTAACCCTCCGTCAGTCGCGTCACATTTTGGAACGCTATTTGTCGCGCGGAGTCTCACAGACACCATTTACAAATGGTTAGAGAAAATGCATGAAATAGAAAGAACTGTTTTAAATACAAATAAATCATTCATTGAATATTTAATTTCATGTATGGGCAGCGAATTTATGCCTAATAATGATGGAAATATTCGTATTAATAAAAGATTTAATACTACTTATTTTGACGTTTATTACAGTTTTATTGCATCGAAATTACATCAACATGTTTTGTTTGAACAGGAAATGCAAATATTTTTTGAATGCTCCAAGCAAATGAAATTGTTACAATTATTACATTTGTACTTAGTCATTCTATTCTTTTTTCGACCACAGACGTAACACCTCTTTCGGGCTGTGGAATTTTCATTTGTTCCACTTTCCTCAGTCTCATTTCGGAAACGCTTACTCGTACCTGACACAATTCATTCTCATTAATTTCATTATTCCTTATTACACTGAATTCTAATGTTCTTTTCTTCAACTCTACCGGTAAAAAAGAGATTTGAGACCTCTTTCTCATGTGCTCCGCCACTAATTCTTTTGCCAGATTTTTGATAAAATATCTTCTTTTACGAAGTTTCGGGGAATTAGGATTGTTCTCTTGATAAATAATCTGGGCATTTATTGATCCTATATTTATCATTGAGTAGAATATCACCATTGGCCAGCGATTAGTGTTTCTCGAAACAGAGTACGTCGCGCATAACTTATCCACAACATCCACTCCAGATTTCGTAGCATTACAGAATGTACCAATTTCCGGTTTTTTAGCTGTACCTGTTGCTTCATCAATATCAGAATCGTGGTGCATTGATGATAATAGTAGGACATTTTTTCTTGCTTTGGGTATGTATGACACTAAAGTGCACTCTTTCTGAAAAAAAAAACGGGATGTAAATTGTTGCCGACCTTGTGTGGATGTGAAGGAGGGCGGTAGCTGCCTTTTATTTTTCCTAATTGTGCCCACATATGTAAGCTTGTCATTTTTTTGAATATTTGTAACTAGATCATAACTAGTAAGCCAGTTATCTTCAGTGACGTTGCGTCCACTGCCTCGAATTGGTTGAATCAATCTCTTTACTACATCATAAGGACTGTTGCTAACCTGAAATGGGCCATCTGGCTGCTTTCCAGCATATATCTCTAATTTTGATGTATAGAAACTCCTCGAGTCTGCCAATAAAAATATCTTTACTCCATACTTCCCTGGTTTAGTGGGGATGTACTGGCGAAAACCGCACCTTCCTCTAAATTTTGCCAGCATTTCATCGATATTTACGCAATCATTCAAAGAATAGCATTATTCGCAGTTTTGGACAAAGAATTCAAAAGCTTCCCTAATTGGAGCAAGTTTATCTAAAGCCTTCCTTTCATTCCTTGTGTCTTTGTCATCAAAACGTATATACTGCAAGAGAAAATGAAAACGTTTCTGAGACATTACCATGCGAAAAATTTCTACCCCGGTGCCATCCTTATTTCACAAGTCACTAGTATTGAGTTTGCTATTTCTTAGTACACCTGCCATATAAAGTAATCCTATGAAAGCTCTTATTTCACCAATGTCCGTCGGAGTGCAATCCCTTTCCCTACAAAAGTCGGCTTTCTTAGCGGCAATGAGCTTATTTGTATTTTCCACTACGAGAGCTAATATATTGTCACTAATAAAATTATTCCAACACTCGGAGACAGTTTTTGAAGCTTTTTCTTTCCCTTTCATTCCTGGTTTTTCAGTAAATGTATTGTGAGAGCGAATTTTTACACTTCTAAGCGAACCCTCCAACTCCCACTCAGTGACTTGATCTTTCCAGAAAAACAATGTTTTTACCAGAAACTTCTTTTTCTTGGCCACCTTCTTCCTCACTGTCTTGTTCCACATCACTGTTCTGAAGTTGGTCCTCAATAAAGTCTTCTTCACTATCACTGTCCACAGCTTCCGATACTTCTGAATCAGTTGATTCTAGCAAAATTCCCTGAATGTATTGACGATCCTTATCTATCATCGGATTCATTTTTCTTCTACGCTCCATCTATTCACCGGATGGAAAATAGCAATTCAGATCTTTGCTCAAAATCTAGGATAGAAAAAATGTATAAAATGAAAAATACCTTTATGTACGTGAAACGATAGGAGAGATTGATCGAAGCTCTGAAAAGGTCCTGACGTTACTTCCTTCCTTCCTTATGCCAATTGTAAGTGTCACCACTCACCAGTACTGATCAGTTCACAACAACAGTTCACAAGGATATATACACAATCCAGGTGCGTAGAGATAATAGGGGAAGGAGGGTGGAGGGGGCGGGCGTTTGAGTGTGGCGGCGTGAGCTTGAGCCAGAAGGGAAGGGTGGGAGGGAGGACAGCTATGTAGGTATTTTGTGGCGATGATGGGTCTCCGGGCAGCGCAGCGGGTAGTCTAGGGTGTGAGGAGAAAGAAGGGAGGGATTAGCAGGGAACACATTATCACACTGTAGTTTCTGAGAACTTCTGTGCACAATAGCCAATGAGGGTAATTTGCTAGCCCAAGCTACTATTAGGGCTGCAGGTGTTTTGGAAGGAATTTTTGCTAGTTTGTAGGAATAACGTTGGTGAAAAGAATTGAAGTAATAGCTCTTGGATTTTTGAATAGCTATTTTTGAATGAAGGAATAGCTCTTGGTCTTGGAATCTGCTAATGGCTCACTGATTGTTCAGCTACTGGAAATATCGGTGTGGAGGGAAGGGAGGAGGTGCGGTGAAGGAGGCACTGTTCATGGTATCACTGATGAAATAGTTCATTTAGTGGGATGATGATAAGAGGGAATGAGATGGAAGCACTTTCTCGTTTGCAAGGGGCACGTTGTTTTTGAAGTCCTGCCTGGTATCAAACATTTCCAAGGCGTCAATTCTCCTCATATTTCTTTATAAGTGCAGTATTTGCAGCATAAAGTCAGTCCGATGATTCTATTACTTATTATTCCCACTGCTTTTTCGACAAAAAGAATACTGAAGTTTCACTATACGGAATACGCTAAGAACCTCGCAAATAATTTTTACTTTACAGTAGGAATTATTGTTTTTCGAGACATTTTATTTTGAAAGCGCGTTCAGTTGAACTTGAACCAAAACATTTTCTCCTATCAGATTGAAAAGTTGTTATTCGATGCAACCACAAAATTGTTATGTATATATTTACGAGTAATGTTATGCATCTACTTATTTGTAATGCCCTGCAAGCCACCATAAAAATGTGTGACAGAGGGGGAACGGTATAGTATATGCCAAAGTTCACTCAAATGATGTGAGAAACAGAGTAATTTTTCACAATAATAGTTTTTTCATTCAGGTGTTATAGTAAGAATAATCAAAAATGCGTAGCAATAAGACGCGTATCCAAAATTTAATGATTTAAATAATAGTTTGTTTCAATTATAACGTATTTAAAAACTTTGCAATAAAAGTCGCGAAGGTATTAGCATATAACGTATTGTAGCACAAGTTGTCGCGTGGCGTCTACCAGACTCCAAAAGCAAAAAAAAATCAGTATTTATTCCAAAAATGTGAAAAAACATAAAATCATATTGGTGAACACTTCAGAAGCATAAAATAATAAGATACAAGGAAGGTGAGTTTCCTAACTATGAAAACACGATGTGGGTAAAGAAAAGAAAATGGCTTGGCGTCTGGGAGACGCCGCGCGACCAACGGAGGGTTAAGTTGTAAACGGCCCGTTATTTCTCAATGGTTGTATTTCTTTCACTTAGAGCTTGGGTGATAACCGTCTTCGCTATTTTGAGTGCAGCTCTCTCACCATGGTGTAGCCCAATTTTCTTTTCATATCTCGACCTCATCGAAGGAAACTTGTGCCCCGATTTTGACGATGATCGTTAAGCCTCGGTGTTGTTCGTGCATAGCCTTACGTCAATATCTATGTGATTATCTTTCAGTATGATATTATGTCTGATTAGTCCTCCGCAATTTAATACTTTCGAGTACTCAGCGTTTTAAATAGATTTCTATTTTAAAAAACTGACGATTTTTTCATATTTTTACATTATTTTGTGGACACTCTTTACAGTCAACATAAATAATCAGAATGTATACTTACATCCCAAACATGTGCAATTTAGTCTCGTCCTCCTTCCTCAAAGTTTGCATTTCTGCACCATACTACGCTACACGCCATATGATGCTCTTCACCAGTCTTGTCTTTGTATTCAAACACAAAGTAACCATATTCAATTATTTGATAAGAGTGAACGCCTCTTTCGCTAAAACAATTCTCTTTCCAATGTCCTTACTTCCCCACCCATTTTCATCCAACGTACTACTCGAGTAAATTAATCTATTTACTTGTTATAATTTGAGCCCACCCCCCACCCACTTGTATGATCAGCCTGGGATTCTCGTCCAAGACATTCTCATTATTCCAGTTTTCTTATGACCAATCTCCTTTTCAAATTTCTCGAACTGATTTTCTAATGATGCCAATCTTGTGTCAAAAAACGACCTGGAAATATTATTCAGCGAGAAAACTTGATCTTTGCGGAAACCTTCTATACGAAGATCATGCGATGCTTGCTTTTGATGAATGAGAAAGGCCCGTCTGCGAAAGGATTTAACAGTCTCAGCGTGGCTCTTGGTCTCTGCCAAACCACGCCACTGCGTTCGTGCTAACGCTAATCATCCCGTCTATTCCGGGATGACTCCCAAGTACGCAGCGACGCACGGTGTGGGTGGGTTAAACGGCTGTGGATGCTAGCCGCCTTCGACTGCAATAACTAAAGCGTGAATCATTCTAAGTTGTGGAGGACGTTAGATTAAATTTAACCAAATGGGGGAAAACAAAAGACACCTTGAGTGCCGCTGAGACGAATTTTTTGTCTTAAATTAAATAAGCTATCTTTTCTTCTTTATCGTTTTCCAAAGTTGAGTATTGTAAACTTTACTCTTGTCACGTCCGGGAAACGGTTCAAGTTAAAGGTCTAGGTTATCTATTGCGGACTTGGTGGTTGTCGTTTATTTCAAAGGGTCATTATGAGGGAAATTTGCCGGTTAAGCTAGTGTTGAATGGAAGAGAGTGAAAATCCTCTTATTATTAACAGGCACAGGCCCCAAATCGTCTTACTTCTCGTCTTATTTCTCCAGCTCGGCACACGTCCTACTCCTCTTCATACCGTCCAGAAAACACGTTATTTTCTATTCCCCTTCCTCGTTTACTCAACATCCCCTCTTTATCACGGCCTTCAGTATTCCCTCGCTTCTTGTTACCTCTTCCTAACCATATACACCGCATTCTCCTAATTTTCTCTCCTCACCCACCATACGGAGCACTTCCTTGTTCGTCTTCCTTTTCCGGCCTTCGCGCATCCTCATACCAATTATTTCAAGTGTTGCTATATGTGAAGACAATGATGAAAGTGACGGCAAATGGAAGGGATCACTAGGTGATAGTTAAAGGGGTATTGTCGATGGAGCAATGTGGCAAACGTTTGTTTTTATGCACTTTTTCCAACTCGTGGCGGCTGGACGTCACAGGGCTAGTAGCCAATGAAAGGCGTTTCCCCTTCCACCTCAGTTTTTTGCTCCCGGTGGTGGAACAGTGCTGTCGGTTTCTGCAGATGAATCCGTGTTGGGCAGCGAGGAGTCGCTTTAAACCACTGATTTTGAGCCTTAACTAAAGAAGTCTAACTCGCACGCAGTAAATTCGGCAATATAGGCGATACGAGACAGAAGAACGGCAGTCGGAGAGAGAGTTTTGAGTTCCCTCCCTCCCCTATTCATTCCATGCTAATCTTCTGTGATAGGCTGGAAAAGTGAAAGGTAAACTAGCGTATTCAGGGTCAACCGCCATGAGTTGGGAAAACGGGAATAATTTTGATACCAGTCAGATCGGAAAGAAAAATAATCACAGACAGACCAAATTAAACGGAGAAATACTCAACAATGGATAGTGATACGAAAATCTGGGAACGCATGCGTCATGCAGTGATTCTTTACCTTTTAGTTCAGTAATTTTTCGAGAATGTAAGTTTCATAGAGTTTGTGTTATCTTGATAATCGAAGAGGATGACTTACGCTTGCCTCAGTGGACTGCTGTGCAGATCAACGCCATTTTTCTGCCAGGGTCCCGCAGTATGCCCTGATCACTTCTCCTCCATGGCTCACATGCGAAATCTTGTACAATTTTTGGGGCCTTTGAATTGCATTTTCGAGAAGTATCACTATTCGAAAGCACGTTAAGGTAGTTTGAGTAGTTTTGATATCACTTCAAATAAAATTCAACGAATTTGGCCTCATTGTAGAGAAAAAGGTGTCAATTTTCCGATGATAACAAAATATTAGCCATTTACCATACCGCTTTTCGAGATATTTGCCAAATAATACACCAGCCATTTTCCATGGGAAATGGTACGGATATGATCACCAGGGAAACTTTATTGAACAAAATGAGGAATTTATAACGAATAATTATCGTCAGAAATTTAAGTGTGTATAATGAAAGTAATCGATATCGTACAGTCCACTTTTATTTAAATTTAGAACACGTGTTTCGGCTTTTGTACTAAGCCATCCTCAGGTGCTTCCTCAAGTACAACATTGTACCTTAGGATGGCTTAGTAGTAAAGCCGAAACACGTGTTGTAAATTTAAATAAAAGTGGACAGTACGATATCGATTACTCTCATTATTGATAATACAGTTCCACCACATTTCGCCTGACACTGTTGTTTTAACAGTGTGTAGTTTGTATTATTTCTCAATTGTTTTAAAAATAAATCATTTGCTAACCGCAGTAATTTTTACGAAATCGCAAAAAAGTCTTCCGTCGTGAAGGCGTTTTCATCGTACGGCGTGGCAAAAATGAGTCAAGTGGAAAGGTTACTGATGCATATTTAGTTCTTAACTGAGAATTTAAGTACTTTTAAGCAAAGTTTTTTTCAACCAATAATGCTACAATATTTACTTGATTCTTCTGACAGTTTTTAAATTTAAAAATAAAATTTTAGAAAATGGTTCAAAAAGGGAGGAATCAGGCGAGATGTTGTGGAATATGAACGTAATAAGAACTATGACGATGCAATTTTCCACAGATAAACATTTTTAATCGACCCGGGTTTCGATGCACTGCATCATCATCAGTGATGACCTTGATCAGTGATGACCTGATGATGATGCAGTGCATCGAAACCCGGGTTGATTAAAAATTTTTATCTGTGGAAAATTGCATTGTCATAGTTATTATTATTTGAAAATGGTTTCTGTTACGACTGGGGAATAATCTCGCTCAGACTACCTCAAGCATAAAGTTGTAAAGGGAATGGAATTGACAGCTGGGCAGCAAACCAATCTTCGAATTGTTGACGTCTGTCTTTGGCGATCGTGATGTGCTCATCCGAATTCTAATGTTATTCATATTTTTCTTAATGGAGTATTTGCACAAATTTAGGAAACAACGGCAAATGTTAACTTTGAACATAAAAACCCTAAATCCAAAATTTAGCTGTTGCACATTGCCTACTTTTTAAATAATAAGAGATTTAAAATCACAATTTTAGCCTTGCGCACAAACAGACCGCGGCCATATTGCGACTGCTGTGACGTCATCCCCCTGACTCGGCAGTCACTACCGGGTTTGTTTACATTCGTTCTTGTTCTTTTCCGCCTTGAACGGTGAATATTTTGCGCAATAGGCTATAGGGTGCCGAAGTACACCATGCAGGTACCAAATTATACCCATGGCATAATTAATACGATAAAGAAGGACCAGAGTTTAATGAATTGGACGATAATGTAAGCGATTTAAGCCTATTAGACTGTGCTATTATTTTGTTTGTTATGCCTGCGAAGCACTTATACAATCATTCAATTTCATCAATCCTGTAAAAAAAAACAAAACAAAAAGAGCACAGGACATTGGCGCGTTAAAAACTATGGATAGTTATAAAAACTGAAAAGTAAGAAAAAGTACCCCCTCGGATCTCTCGTGATCGTGATCTCCGAACTGCTAGGCGATGACTTTACCGCGTCTCCATCACCATAACCGATATATTGACTAGACTCACGTACGCTAAACTCATTTGCTCATACATGATCAACTCGGGGTTGCCGTATCTAGAAACTCATATCATTGTTTAAAATACGGGAATTATAAAATAATTTCATCCATGAATAGAATATATGTTTAAAATATTTTCCAAATGTTTTTTTCATTTCAGTGATGCCAATATTTTTCGGCCACCAAACCGTTAGACGCAACATTTTAGACGGCTAAAAACTCGTGTGCACAATCTAAACTAAACTCAGTATATTTCCATTCATGATTAAGTAAGATACTTTATACTTTTCTACAAAATTTGTAGGTACTTAGTATTTTACTTAATCATGCAAATACAAACAAAAATAACTTATACGAAGTGAAGCCTGCCACTGTCAAGTTTTGCGCAGTAAGTTTAGACTGTGCCACCATCTTCTTCCATGGTGCCACCATGCACACAAAAATAGTACATAGTAAAGCACCCGGTAGTCAACACCATTTAAGATGCACGAAAATATTAATAACTAACAGCATATTCGTAGATTGGGTTTTGCTTCGCTATCTGTTAATACCTGTTGAAAATATGCCCAGATAACCAAGATTTGTGTTGAAAATTTCTTATTTGTCCAGATTTTTAGTTTAACGATTTCAAATGATTCCAGATTAGAAAAAATTTTCAAAAACTATTAATAATAATTTTGGAGAAACATTGACAGCAAGCGAAAACACCCATTGAGATTACCGTGGTGAGGAACGAGACTGATATTTTCGTGAATACACGTATCGATTGTTAAAAAGTTTCAAATAATCAAGATTGATATTATAAAATGAAGCGAGGGTTACTACTTATCTTGTACTCAATACACGATCATATTTTCGAGCGCCACAATGTTCATATAAAATTGGAATAAATTTTTTCAAGGTTTAGAGACGATAACCTTAGAACTTCCGACCTGCTAGGCGATGAATTTACCGCTGAAAATATACCCCATTATAAAAGTTAATACTGGCCTACGAGGAAATTTATAACTGCTACAAAAGCGATCGGCCTTCGATATTTGGTGATTGAATTGAATAATTATGAGTAACAATAATATATGTAGTTTGCAGTATAAGATAACCTGCATGGAGTACAATTTCGCATGTCAAAATAATAAACAAGGAGTCTATATTAGGGAGTCTATATTATAATTCTATTATTTCTGATAATAAACATCAAACGGTTTCCCTTACCCTAGCACAAGATGTACACATGCCGTCGATCAAATTAAGAATAACATAAGAAACAATATACTTTTACAGTAACGTATTTTAAAACTTTGGTAATTTTTTCTAACTTTTACTATATTGGTAGAAAATTCTAATGAATTACTGAAAAACAATTTCCCTCTTTACTATTCACCCAAAATTATCCGCATTCCGCCAAGTCATTACTCGATAGTTGATGCAACAACCATGGTTTATAGTTGGATCAAGCCTCGATTATACCTGTTAACTTTACAAACGTAATGATTCCCTATTTTGAATCAGTAAAGTCGGAATAATTCGTACATTTCCACTTCATACATTCTCAACACGCTATAACAGTCTCACCCGTCTGCTGCAAGGGGGATTACGTCACTACGCAACGAGCCAATGGCTGGGCGTAAATATATCGTTGCGAAAACAATGCTCAATAAATCGTGATTATTAAACAAACTAGGCAAGATTTAGAGCTGGTAATTTAAATATATTATTATGGAAACACAATTTACGATATAGAATGGATTTCATAGCAATCCCCCATTTATGCAAACACTCCAATGGTACCATTTTTTTTCTTTTATAACCTGTGAGTCCAGATCTCCTCATCCTCTTTTGTGGTGAGTTTCTCTTAACATACCAAGAGCAGGCTGTTTACGATTTTGCTTCGACGGCGAGTGGAAAATGTTTGGCCACTGACCTAACCCTACAATGTATGGCGTCACTGTGGGTATAAAAAAGAGTTCGCGGATCGCTGTGTTCTTGGGCGGAACATGGACTATTTGTGCAGTCATGCTGGCTCCCGAGAGCGCGGAGCGTCATCTCTTGAACTCACTTTGAAAGGGATGTTCTTTGGATAAATTTCTGCAGCAGTCTCTCAGTTATCTGTGTCCCGATTTACCGTGGTTACCCCGAGACATATCTAGTAAGAACACTGCGTTATTACCATGGCTTGAGCGATAATCGTGGGTCATTGAGTGCGCATATTGATTTAAAAAAAAAAAGTAGATCGAAAAATATTTTTGACCCGCATTTCTCTTAAGTGAAATCTATTTATGCGTTGTAACTTACCATACAGGCAGTATTAAAATTATATATATATATATATTAATTTCATTTTCTTTTCATTACCTAATTAATGTTATAATCGGGGTTTTCGGAGCGGTATTCCACATTTAGACAAAATTGTATTGATATAAGTATATTTGTCATTTATTTTCAAATATTGGACTATAATAATAAGAAATGTAAGATAGTTTAATATATTATAGTTCGTCTATGAGGAAATTTGTTTGTGTGTAATGGAATTATTACGAAATACATGCCATGGACATGCTATAAAGCTTCGTGTTTAGATAGCGTTGAATTCTCAAAAATCCAAATCGGTATTATACAATTTTTTCACTTTTATATTTGGATATCACTAATGAAAACACGTGTACCAAGTTTCACGCAACTATGTACATAAATAAAAATAGCTCCATGTGTTTTACGCATTGAGCTTATTCAGTATCCCATAATGTAACCCGTCGCTTTCACAGCATATCCTGATTGTGTGTAATTTCGGGAAATAACGCAAAACAACATTCATCGAAAAGTCAATCTTTGCGCATTTATCCAAAAACACTATTTTTACTTGCGTAAAATTGGAAGATGAGGGAGGTTGTTCATGAAATTTAACGTTTTCTTACATAGGGGGGTGAAGAGGGGGGAGGGGGGTTGAAAATCGTCGAGAATCGTCTTACGTAATGCTTGAATGGCCCCTTACATTTGGCACAGTTTTATATAGGCCTCCCTCTGGCTAACGTTTTCGGTTGTCGTATTTGATTTTCGTCTAATTTAAGCGAAAAATGGTTAATGATTAATAATAATTAATTAAGGCAATGCGATGTTTTTATGAATGCTAGGCCACGGTTTTTCGGGACAAAATCCTTCCCATGCAAACCCGGTTCTTGCTTCACCTTCACCCATGAGCGTTCACGGCCGTACCTCCACCAGTTCATTTCAACCTCCTTGTCTCTTGTAATCTATGGCGCGTCCACTGGAAAGCGCATAAGGACGTGTTACAGTTCACGCTCGCGCGCCAGTTAAGTGAAGTACAGCAATTCAGTGCGTTGCTTGTTAACCCGATATCGCCTTGCATTATCGCGGACTTTTTTCCCCCCCGCCTCTTGATTTCTCGAGTCCCGTATCTCTCGACCACGTTGCGGGTAGCTCGCGGACCATGTATATCGATGGGGAGAACTAACTGCCTCATGGCGTCACCTCTTTTCTTGTACGCCTCCCGCCCTGTTTCCTGCTTTATCTCTCTCTCTCCCCCTCACTTCTCCCCCTCTTCTCCCTTAATCCTTTCTCTTTCCCTCTCTGTGTCTCTCTCCCACTCTTCCTCCTCTTATTCTTATCGTTCCACTCATCTTTCCTCTTCTCCTGCGTACTCGCCAATCTCTCCCCCTCTGTCGCTGAACGTTCCATTTTCGCACCACGTACGTCTTAATATGTCTGGAACGATAATCTTGGGTTATTTGGTGCACATTTGATTTTAGTGAATCGAAAAACCTTCTGGGACCGCATGTCACTTCAGTGCATCATAGTATGCGTTGGAACTCACCATACATGAAGTAATGGTGGCTCCGGCCACAGGGTCACTTGTTCCAGTAATTCTGAAAAATTCAATGTAGCATTTTCATTTTTGAAGTGCGATTTTTAAATTGAGATGAAAAATTATGGTTTCCAGTATGGTTTCATTGGTGTTCTGCCTTGAAAGAGGAGATTTGAACATGGTCCTTAATGGAGACAGCACAGATTGCAGCGGAAAAGCGTAAATTTGAACGAGAAAGCATATACTAGTTTAACTTTTAAGTTAATCAAGTTAATCAAAACTGTCTTTTAGAAGCGAAAAGTCCTGGAAAATTGAATAAATATGAAAAATAGGAATCTTTCCACCATTATCTTAATTTAATTACCCAATTAGTGCCGTAATTGATCCAAATGCGGTAGTTCCATACGAATTGCGCTGCAGTCGGCTCCTATGGTCGGACCAATGTGGTAATTAAATGTATATTCGTGGAATCAACGTTCATCGAAAAGATTTTCTATGCGCATCTGTCCAATAAACTATGTTTACTTACGTAAGATCGGACCTGATGACTGTTATTTGTGATAACTCTTTGGTTCAATAGATCGAAGATAATGCGTTTCTTATCTATGAAGAAGGGAAACGGCAATAAAAAATGTAGCAAAATACGAAATAACTTTTAGATTGGCATTAGCATCCTGGTATTAGACAAAACGTTACGTATGACCGATGTGCCTAATTAAAATTCAGGTTCAATCAAGACTTAATGAATGGAAATAAGATTTGAAATTAACCACAAATAGTGTAATTTTTTATTCGTGGAACAATGTGATTCCTTTATTCTTCCGTAATGCTCAATCTTCTGAATTTGCTCGATCTACACTGTTTTGAGTAGAGCCCTGCGAAACGGCCTCAATACTCACCCACGTTCACTCGGTTGCCGGCCGAATCGAATGCACACACTCGAGTACAGAGTCAACCGAGTCCGGATTTACTCGGCCGATCACTCGCCCCGAGTCTACGATCAACCGACGAGTATAAACACACTCGACGGCAGCTTGAATTTCCGCCAAGGCTAGCCGGAGCGCAGCGACTCGGATTCGCAGTTTGGTGTCCGTCAAGTGACCTCCTGCGTGACAAAAAATACGCTACATATGGCGCGTAGTTCATCATTTAAAAATTATATCGCCCTTCGTATTCATCCTCTAAAATACTTCAGCGTCTCTACACATTCCTTAGTTCACCGATTTGGAATAGGATTTCGTCCTGCAGGAAATTCTGAACTGAGTAATAGGCTCAAAAGTTTTTGGATACGTTCCATCGATTCATCTGCCTGTGGGAAAAATAAAATTGTCGAAATAGAGGGAAATCGAAAAAGGTGATATGATATGATTTCAGTGATATCGTTCTGAACCCCTTAGCTGGGAAAAATATCCATTCCGATAAATATAGTTAGCAACTCCCTTATGTAGCCGTAAAAGTCTCTGCTGAGTCCTCTAATAGTGTGACTATAATCTGGAAGGTGTTTTGTACATACATGAAAATATTGCTTGGATAGTTAGGCAGTTGTAAAAATCATGCGTCTAGGCAACTTGGTTACCACTTGACCCTGCTTTTCATTGTAGCACACATCTTCCGTCCGCTATTTTTATCAAGAATATCTTTTTTTGCATATTGCACACATGCCGGAGTACCCATGCCTGCGAAAGTCGCCGGAGCGAGCCGGGTCACAATCTAAAGGCCGTTTTACACGGTACATTTTGTTGTACAATATATCGTGCGAACGCATGTATCAGGAAATTGTACCGTGTAAAACGGCAAATTGTGCAAACGCTTGTGCGAATGCATGAATGACTGAACGGAAAATAGATCCTGTTCTAATTCCATTCATACAACCATACAATTTCGATCCGGTTTTATTCAACAGATGGCGCAGATATGGCGAAAACTGTGGTGCCTGTGTTACGATTGAAAATAATGTTGTTTATAAAAAGGATTAACACTTTCCGTCGAATAATATGAGTAATTATTATCCTGTGTATATAATCTGTAATGAGTAAACTCTTGTCGGGCTCTCCACCGGTTTAAACTATTCATAATTATCGACGTTTTGAGAGACGATTCGTCACTCATTCGCAAGACAAGAATTAATTACGTCGGCAATTATGAATAGTTTGAATCAGTGGATAACCAGAGAAGAGTTAACTCAAAGTTGCTCAAATGTTTACATCATCATTTTGTCGTGTTATTTGGTGTTCTGGTTTTTCAGTGTAATCTCGATCTTTGGGTTTGTGTCCTTTTCCCCCAAAATTATGACTGTGGTCGCACCCTCAAGAATAGTTCTTGATATCCCGCGTGATATAATAATTATAATTTTATTTCTGTTTGATAGCAAGTAACATAGAAATCGTCAAAAAAAGACATTAAAACACTGGTACAAATATAAGGGAGGGAAATTTGGAGGGACTAAAGAAACGTCCCGTGTTCCGCTATACCACTTGATAATAACACTTTGTCACATACACAAAATAAACCTACGAAATGAGCCTATCAAGAGTGGAGATTCGGTGAGAAACGTCAATGACTTGCCACACTAAAATCCAGAAGAGAAAAAACGAAACGATGCAAAGGTCGAATGTAAAGCCAGAGAGAAGACTCCAAGAGAGCTTTGTCTAAACCGGGATAATAATCAGTAGTATCGTGATCGAGTCGAGGTTCCGAAATTCAGGTTATCAGCTTTTCTAGGTGTTAAATACGTGAGTGAAACATATGTTCAGGAGTGAAACATAAACATGATAAACAAAACACTCGCGAGTTCCGATAGATTTCTACCGCTAAACTTCACAGAAAATCGTGCGTTTGCACTCATCGTGTAAAGCGACATTCAGTCTGATTCAGTCGTTCGTAAAATATTTTCTTGCACACTTGACTGTATATAGCCGAGTACGGAGGCCGTTTTGCAGGGCTCAAGTTGTGAGTGGTATTGATTATTATGTATGGCAAACCTTTGTTTCGTTAGCTCAAACTTTGTTGTTGGCAACCAATGAGAAAAACGAAAATAAAAAAAATGAAACAAATATGGCAATGGTTTTTGATTGGTATTAGTAGAATGGTATTACGTATAAAATAAAATAGGACAGCTCAACTCGAAATTTTGACCGGAAAAATGTTTAACTTATGATATAATCAGGTTTTTCCTTCGAAATATTTCTTTGTAATTTATACGCTGAATAAATTAACTTATAATCCTGTCGTGAATGTTTTCGCCGAAAATGGTAGCGTGTCGCTCAAAAACCCTTGAACTTCATTCAGAAGGCAATTTCATACCTTGATTAATGTGCATACAGTTGTTTGGAATATTCAACGTTGGAGTGTCTTAAATAAATAAAATCACCCACCCCTTGAGATATAGAGTTCAAGGAAGAGCAAAACAAACGGTAAGTTTTTTGTTCTTCAATGCACAATTAAGTTTCCCAGAGTTCCCGGCCCAACATTGAACAGTCTCGATTATCCGTGTCCCGGTTTACCAAGGTGCCGTATTATCTGAGGTGAAAATACATACGACTTGGCAGTACGAAGCCAGTACGAAGCCAGCTCATAAAAACAAGTGTCGGGAATACGTCAACGAATTTCATCTGCATAAAGTCAGGGATTCACTGCCCTAGTTTTTCCTTACAGTTTCATGGACTGAAATACGACAAATTGTGGATGTATCTCATCGTAATTTATTCTCGCTCATAAGCCTTCCGTATTTTCCGAGTTTTTTTTTTACCATCCGAGTTGACCTCAGTCGACTTTACCTCGGATAATCGAGATTTCACTGTTGCTACTTTTTCTTTTTGAGGGGAAAAGGCGGAGCGATAGTAATTACATCATGAGCGTCTTTAATCTTATCGCCCATTCTGCGTCGATTGTTCTCTTTCGGGCCATGCACTCAATACGACCTCTCGGCTGACGTAATATTCATCCACGAGCGAGGCTAAATTTTGGATTTTCTCCCCGTGGTGACAGGGGCAGGGGAGTAATATCATGACAAGTTTGATTTTCTCGCTTTCATCCGAACAGTATGGAGATATGGAGATTTTCTTGTACGAAGAAAGCGTGGGTGGCCATAAAAGTAGGGAGGAACAAACTGTAACAGAGAGAACAATTTGATTACCATGGTAGTACATTGGAGGAAAATAGGTAATGTGGTAAGGACATTAGAGGGAATTATTGCGCTAGCGAAAGGAGCGTTTAGCAATACGAGGGAGCTGATGACGGGGATCATGTGTAAGAATGTGGAGAAAAGTTTAGCGAAGAGTCTAATTTGGAGTGGAGCATTGTACGGTTCAGAAACGTGGACTCTGAGGAAACAGGACGATAGTAGGCTGCATTTTGGTATGTGGGTGTGGAGGAGGATAGAGAAAGTGCGATGGATAGAAAGAAAGGCGAACGATAAAGTGCTTGTTATGGTGGGTGACAAGAGAAAACCTTTGGAAGAGATTAGTAGG
The DNA here is from genome assembly GCA_963573305.1 of Pyrrhosoma nymphula. NCBI lineage: Eukaryota > Metazoa > Arthropoda > Insecta > Odonata > Coenagrionidae > Pyrrhosoma > Pyrrhosoma nymphula. The sequence continues at coordinate 30,837,704 of OY754335.1, read as the reverse complement.
AGGTGGAGTAGGTGGATGGAAAAGGTAAATGAGGGGGAAGGGATGGTGAAAGAATTGATATCAGGGGAGGATGATGGGTGAAGGTGGGAGGGTAAGAAATAGATTAGTCTTCATTGATTGGATTGAGAGAGGTAAGAAGTATGCTGGGATGAAGAAAGACGTTGCGTGACTTTGGGGCTTTCACCTGTAGCAGTGTGGAGGATTTTTACTCTGTGCGAAATACAACAGAGGAAAAATAGTTCGCCTTGACCGATGACCCATCCCTCGATATCGCCTCAAGTGCTTTAACTAATTAAGCTACCGAGGTTTCCTTCTCCCCTGTGAATTTTTGAGAGCTTTAAAAGAGCATGTTGTTTAGGACTGCCGGACGTATGATGTTAGAGATGAAGTCCAAAGCGTGCGCTTAGCGCCACCGTCCTCGAGGTTAAAGCCAAACACGGAATACATAGAAGTGTTCGCTCTTTTGACGAAGTTTGAGGATATACTGAGGATACTCGTACTGAGCCACGGTAACCGTCGCACTTATGTGCACTTGCGGGTGATTTCGTAAAGGTAACACCGTGTTTAGTTCAGTTATCCTCAACATTCTATTTTTACTCACTTTTACCTTAACATACTTCAACCGGTAGATCTCTCTAATAAATAATAGAATTTTATCAACGGTTGACGTTGGAAAAAATCAGTCTGTTCCATTTGGAAGTTCTACGGACATGACTGAGTTTTGATTCGCCTAATGACACTAATACCTTATCATCTGGGATGTATCATTTTGTTGATTTTGGAAAAACGTAAATCAAAGTCGGCACGAAACGGGGTATGAAATCAGACGTCCTGTTGCTGAGAGAGAAATTAGAGTGAATGGGATCCCTTGCATGGTTCGGAAGCATCACCAAACAGCGTGCAAGAAATTTATGGGGATAGCAGTGGAGCAGACGAGGTAATAATAGAATCTTTTTCGAAACCTGTTGCTGGGGACTCATGCTGAAGATCAAAGGGACACTTGAATGAAGAGGGAGTGAGGAGTAGAGAGAAGAACGAAAGAGGAAGAAGCCTGATGGAGCACTTTGCGGAAAAGAAGGGATGATACAGGCGTTACTTTTTGGAAGCAATTTTTTTAAATAAAGAACGATAGCTTAGTATTTTTTGACTCTATAATTTATTACCGACTATGGTTTCTGCAAATCATTGCCATTTTCACTTTCAAACCTTGAAAATGGGAATGATTTCCTGAAACGACTGTCGGTGATTAGCTATTGAGTGGATTAATACTAAACTATTTTTTTAGCAAAGAAAGTATTTATCGCAGAAAAAGATATTGTATTCAATTAAGTAGAAAATTAATACAATTTTATGTATAATGGGTGGTTCCACGGAAAGGATCTAGTGAGAACTAACTATAAGAAGGAAAAGCTATTTGGGCGTAATAAAATGTACCCCTGGATGAAGAAGATCAGATTGCTCTAATCAAACTTCATATTTGTTATTGAATGAGTCACGCATTCACATAACTACTGGTTACCACGATGCATCGTGAGAAAAATCGTGTCGGGAAAGGCTTCCACTAAAAGGCTAAAATAGGGACAAAAGAGAACAGTTGCTGTGATAAGGAAAAACAGGGATGAAATTGAACGAAAGCTGTGATCCAACAAAACTTACCCTAACCGGAAGAGCACCTAAAATGATACTGATAATTGGATGTTAAACTTTAAATTTGTATTTACGATATGTGAGAATATGGTGTGATACGTTAACGAAGTATTTCGCCGATACAGACGATGGACAGTAACACGAAAAAGAGCGGGGTTGCTGTGAATCGTTAAAAAAAATGGAAGTTTTCGGACTGTCCTTATTTTAATGTCATTGTAAATGCCATCATCCTTGGTTGATATGAACAACTTCAATATCATTTCCGGATTCAAAGTCGCAGAATGCAACTGAAAATACTTAATCGTTAATTTTCCGAAATCACTCACTCAGTGATTCAACCCGAAGGTTGGTTTGGATAGTTGATGATAGAGCTCAAACCGGACTAAGCCACAGGCGTGTGAATTTCACACATTCAGGGTAGGGGGGCCAGTTCCTTTCCATGGGCCACCTCGCACTCCGAGGATTTTTGTTCGGGGGCGTTTAAAGGCTTCACCCGGACTTGAACCCGGGACCCTTCGATCAGTAGCCAAGCGCTCTACCCACTAGGCCACCACCCTTCGAACATTGTGGGAGATAATGGATCTTTAGCGGTCTAAGATCTAAATGATCTAAGATGATCATAAACTTTGGAGGTAGTGTTAAATCCTGTAATGATACATTTCTTCTTGATTTTACGTATGCGATCTGTTGTTCCCGCGATATAAGGTAGCATAACATATCCCAAAGGCTTAGATGTCTTTTTCTCCTTATGCTTCTGATTTCTAACACTTTCAATTAATTTATAGCTATAACCATTATCCTTCAGTGTCTCCCTTCAATGTTTTATTTCTTCAGAGATGGAATCAGCATCCGAAACTCTGCGGGCGCGATCAAATATGGTCTTGATAACTGATGCCTTTTGCTGTGGGTGGTGGTGGGAACGTGCATTGAGGTATCGATCAGTATGGGTCTTTTTCCGATACACACTATGCCCAAGTTTTCCATCTTTTTTTTTCTCAACCAGAACATCTAAGAATGGTAGGCGACCGTCTTTTTCAACCGTTTATTCGTCAATAAGGTTATCTACCCTCTGTCTTTTTCCCTTGGATCAGCAAGATGGACTGATTTAAATCGTAATAAGGACCGGGTACGTTTTCTGTGAGGCATAAAAGTAGTACTGAAAAAAAAGATAAATTGAAGTGGACGGCTAGTGTACGGATGCAAATATGTACGTCTCTTTGAGTCTCCCCCCCGAATTCCATCGCAAGTCGAATCCAGCGCCATCCAGCCATGAAATGTTTTCACTCTCTCGACGATTGTAACCTTGGGACTATTAGAGCTATTAGGGTATTGAAAGTGAAAGCAAACAAACTGAAGAGAATGCTAATTTTTTCCGCGTGTCTACGCATTCCTTCGTATACTTATTTAGCGTATTTATATAATTTATATATGAACGAAATCGTTTCTTGTGTCTCCCACTAAACACTCTAAATATGACCCCCTTTCTTGTACTCTAATAACCGCCGAAGTTGGGTGAAGCATGTGCGAACATGGAAATAATATTGAGTGCATATGTTTCATTTGCAACACATTTTATCGTGTTTCTTTTTATTTTGCCATCGTCATGCTTTATTAGTAATTTTGGCTGATCAATTCCGATGATGACTCGTCCATGTAGTCGATATGCATGCCGGCCCTCGCGCACTAGCGCGACCACGACCACGGCCACGACCTGTCGCACACGACCAGTTTTAACATTGCAACAAATGGAACCTAGGCCAAGTGCGACTCGTTGGTCGGACCCGAGTCTTCCGACCAAAATGTTTGAGTTTGGTCTTCCCCGACTCACCAGTCGTTGCGGCCAGAAATAACACACATTGTAATGGCGCACTGCCTCCGACTTCACTCCGACCCGACCATACTATTCCCCTGATGCCGTCTGCAACCTTTGCGAGCAACTCATCAAAGCTTTTGACAGTCATCCTTGTGCAGTTAAAAAACTTATCTTCACACTGCCGTATTTCCTCATAAAATATTGCAAACTGTCCTTTAGTGGCTCTCACAGCTAACAAGGGATGTACCCAAAATCGCTTCCTCTTGCGCTTCACATACTTACGGTACAAGTGCGCTACAACAGCTAACTCTTCGACATCCATCTTTCAACTAAAATTAAGTCGTAGGTGTGGTCGTGGTCGTGCTCTGGTCGGAAGGTGTGCGACAAAGATCTGTCGTGGTCGCGCTAGTGCGCGCCTGCCCCCCGATTCCTGAGAGACACCGATTCCTGAGAGACTCGTTTTCGTTCAATTCTTCATGCGTCGTTTCAGAGTAGGCATTGATGTCCACATAATGTAATCGAAGCATTGGAATTTCCGAGGTGTCTTCCACGTGGTATCACATTAATCGGCGACAGTTTCACCTGGCATTACAGCGGGCGTCTCTAGGTCTGAAGAAGTTTTCGTCTCTTCTCCGGGCCTGAAGACGCCTGCTGCAATGTTGTCGAAACTGTCGTCGATTAAGATGTTGCACTTGTTAGACATCCCGGAAATCCCTCTGAATTAACTAGGCCACTCCGCGGAAGTCTTCGTCAAGATTTACACTATGCAATGCATGCCCTTGTAGATGATGTTGGTATGCATAGTTTCACACAATTAAAACGTCGATTACTGATTGTGCTCCATCACAACACTTATCTATCGCTTTACATTAACGGTATGGTTTCTGTACGTCGTGTCGCACGTGAAAAATGACTTGTGTATTTGAATATACATACCTGAAGACGCCTCCGCCAGGAAAAGTCGGAATGGTGAAGTAGTCAATAGGCGCCTGAGGATAGGTCGTATTTCTTTGGTCCACTCTTATTTCTTTATGTAGGAGAAATCACCACTTTGACTGCGACTGCCCTTCTCTGTCAGAGTGTGAACATACATTCAGCTCGTGCGTAATGACTTTCATATTAGGTTTGGTTTTATTTACCCTGGGTTAGATTAGGCTAATTAGCCTCCTCTCAGACATACACGTGCCTCCTCTAAGGAGTTGGAAGGATAAAGTGAGAAACGAGGAGTTACTGAGGAGAGTGGGCGAGGAAAGGACTCTGATGGAAACGATTATAAGAAGAAAGAGGAATTGGATTGGAATTTCCCTGCGAATAAATTGTCTGCTGACGATGGGTGTAGAAGGAATGGTGGAAGGAAAGCGAGGAAGGGGAAGGAAAAGGAAGCAAATGCTAGATTACATTAAAATAGGTGGAAGGTACGCGGACACAATGAGTCTGGCTGAGATAAGAGTGGAGTGGAGGAAGAGCCCATGAGGAAACCTGCCATCTGGAGCAGAAAAACGAATGAATGGATAAGACACAAATTCATTTTGTTCAATTCATTGGCATTATTTTTACTAGGTAAGAAGATTACTCTCAAAACATAAAATGTTGGTACGTGTGCAATTTCAGAAAATTCGGGTTATAACCAACATCTATTGATTTCGTTTTAACACTGTAGCCTAAATCCTAGAACATTGTGTTTTAAGCGGCGTAGTACCCACTTTGAAGAATATAGAGGTTTTAAATATATTTTAAATAGATATGACGAAAATTTTCAGAAACAAGGTTTTAGTTATAGATACACAAGGTATCTTCAAAATTGGAAAATGTAGAGTTTACCTATGATAGCGGTGCGAAATGACCATGCTGTCGGCGCACCCAGCTACCTAACCTACCAACCTGCTAACCTACCCACCTAATTATTGGTCAAAATAAATGACAAAATATAATTTGCCTTTTCATCGAGCTCATATTTTGACTTGAAGTAGGGCAATGTTTTCGTTTCCTAGAAAACTCACCAAATGGCCATAATCTCGTGGCTCGACCTTCTCCGACTTTAACGACTCTTGGCTCAAAGGAAGAAAAAAAAAAGACATTTCACAAAATATCAACCCTATTGCTGAATGTTAAAGATAAACGCTTCCAATATCGGAAGTTAGCTCTAAAAGGCCGCAGCTAGGAACTTGGCTCCAATAAATGTCGAGCTAAAGGTCAGATTTAGAATATAATGACATTTTCGTAATAATGAGACTACAATCTGTGTTTTATATTAACTTTTGAATTATTGATTATTTAAAATATTTTTCGCACTAAGGAATACTTTGATGACTTCATTTTAACCATAAAAAATTCAGATATTTAAATAGAAGGGTTAATATTTTTGAATCGTATTGTCGTTGGAGTCGTAGATGTAGAGGCATGGCCGTGGTTCAGTTAGCGTGGAATCGCCCAGTAATGAACAGGTTTAGGGTGTCATAGGTATCTCACTTTCGTTGAATTAATAATTGGGGTGTGATAGATGTAAATATTGTAGTGCGGATGAATTCGTACTTCAGACGACTTCAAAGGATAACATTTGGGCGAAACTTTAATGAAGGAATCTAGCATGACGTTAAATATTTAAATAAAGTTAAAGAGTAGTTTCGTGGAAAAGAAATCTTGACGTAAAGAAGTGACGGAAACACTTAAGTCAGAAATTTAATTTTAGGCATAGTGGAAATCGCAGAAAACCTCCAATCTTTCGATGAAGCTGTGTGAAATTATTTTACAATATTTTTAATTCACTTTATACTAAGTATACATAAAAACTTCTAAAAAATTAAAATTGGAAGGAGCTCCCGTTTCTCTTGCTGGAAATATTGACTCCTCCCTCGCCTCTACTCCGTTGCCATGACCTTAAAGGGTCACTTGGATTTATATTGATTGTTCGGTTGGGTATTTGAAGAGAAAACTTGGGTCGTTTAACGAAGGTTGTTTGAATTGGAGAGGAATTTATCATCGGAAGTATTGAAAACCTTGTGTAGAAGTTCGACGTGGGCGCTAGCCCACCCACGTAGTGGTTGCGTAGCATGGTGGAAGTTACACAGAATACCCTTTGAAGTTGAAGAGTCCATTCCATACGAGCTGGATCCGCATGGGGGAGTAAGGCAGCCACCGCCTGGGTTCTTAAAGTCACAACCTTTCACTATCAACATCAAAATGTTGGATCTGTTATTTACGCCGAATTTCTAGCTCTCTATGGCTAAGGTAGTTTGAGAAAATCACTTTTCTAGAATTTGATGAATTTGGCCTCATATTAAAGAAAAACCTCATCTTTCCAACGATATAGAAATATCAACTTGCCGAACTACTTTTCGAGTAATATGCCTAAAAATATAAGCTGTTTTACATGGGATAGATTATGGCTGTACGCTCTAGAGGGAGAATATTGAAAAAATTAGGAACTTCTAGCACCTATATTTCGTCAAAAAACTAACGGTGTGTAGTTTGCATGTTTTCTCAACTATTTATAACATTTAATCATTTACTTACCCCAGTAATTTTTTTATAGAATCGCAAAAAAGTCTGCTGTTTTGAGGGCTTTTCAGCCGTACGGCGTGAAAAAAATGAGTCAAGTTAGAGACTAATGTAGCTTTATTTATTTAATAACTGAGAATTTTGGCCATGTATAACTATATATTTGCGCCATTAATGCTACAATATTTATTTCATACTTTTTACAGACGCTGAAATTAAAAATAAAATTTGAATATGGTTTCCATTATGACTAGGGAACTATCTCGCTCATATCACCTTAATTCTAGCATAGGCGTGCGCAGGATTTTGCTGTTGGTGGTGCCAACGATTAAAATGCCGCCTTTTGCCCATGCCCATGACCATACGTCTTAACCCCAAGTGCTCGGAGGAAAGACAGTTCCATTAAGCGACTCCCACAACAGAATTAGAAGGCCCCAATATTTGTGTAAAACAAAAATCTATATATTACATTTCTGCTTTAATTTTCGATGCTAGGATAAGTTATTTCTTAAAAATACTTTAAAAATGTAATTGAATAAATCTTTGATAATACTTGCATAAAATATCTTAATTAGTAAGTTATTTACTTTTTATCAAATAAAAGCAGAGTAACTATTGAGAAGAAAATTCGATTAAAAAATACGAAAAACTGTTTGTAATCAGCTTTATCAGAATAATGTTTTTAATACCTCTACTAATACTAAACTACTTATCGTTTTTTTTACCCCACAATCGGGCTCCGTACCCTATTTCTAAGAAGCCCATGCAATGATAGTTTGAGTAGTCTTATTACAGATTAAAAAATAAAATCAGACCTTCAAAAAGCTTTTAGATTAATTGGTTTTCCAGTTCATTTCAGCAGGAGTCGCTTTCCCCCAAGTTTTCTGTTCCATCCAAATTATGGCGCCCCTCGAAAATTTATGGGGGTGCCGCGGCACCCATGGCACCCACTGTGGGAACGCCAATGAATTCTAGTATTTAGATGCTCTTCTCAGTTAGGTTGCGAACAATATCAGCGAAATTTTGATCCAGCTTGGTTTTCTACTATTAACACACCGTCGTGAAACACGCTGCTGACATATTCCCGCCCTTGTATGTTAAATATTGACAAACAAGGGCGCAGTTGCAGGTATGTTGCAGCAGCCTTGCCTGCCATGTTCTGTCTTCTCCTCTCCACTTCTTTTCCGACCCGACAAGGAGGAAAAGGCACACGAGCCTTTTCCTCCTTGTCGTCACGCATCGAACAGGTGGACGCCACTATGTTTCACGACCACTACAACTAACAACTCCTTGGTGTCCATGGCTCAACGTCCTATCCGACGGATTGAATAATGCACTTGAGGTAGTTTGAGCTAGATATTCCCCTAGTCATAAGAGAGACCATATTCAAATGTTACTTTTAAATCTTAGGAACTGTGAGGAGCATGAAGTAAATATTGTAACGTTAATGGCGCAAAAACTTAGTTTTAAATTACTGACATTCTCAGTAATCAACTAATTGTAAGTATACATATATATGATTTTAACTTGACTCATTTTTTTATCGCCGTACGCTGAGAACGCCCTCACAAAGGAAGTTTTTTTCGATATTGTAAACATTATTGCGGTGAGCGATTGATTTATTTTAAAAATAGTTAAAAATACTACAAAGTGCGCAAAGTTAGATTTCCGACGATATCCATGGGTTAGAAATTTTTCAATTTTTTTAATAAGTCTCTCTGGAGTGCGTATCCGTACTATTTCCCATGTAAAGTGGCTGGTATATTTTGGCAAATATTTCGAAAATTATTGTAGTAAGTGTCTGATATTATTTTATCATTGGAAAGATGAGATCTTGTTCTTTAAAATGAGGCCAAGTTCATCAATTTATTTTAAGTGATATCTCGCATAATCTACCTTCAAGTGTTCTTTTCATGACTCTCATATAGGATGAAAAATCAACGCATCAACAACAATCGCGAGTGCGATTATCGAAGTTCTCTTCTTCTCAATCACTCACCAGCGCGCATCAACTCAGCTCCCGATCTGCTTTGAAGTGCTTTGTCTAGTGCGCTGAGTCTGAAACAAATGGAAAGCAAGCTCACTGTTGTGTTGCGAAGTGATTAGCGTACTGGAGGGAATGGAGAACCCATTGCTTCTACTGATGGAGTACCATCTACAGCAACTTTGTCATGACATCAAATGAAAACCAATGGGTTTTAATTTTGTGAGACGTCTTAAGTCCACTCGATAATAACGTATTAAGTCGAAGCCCGGATTGTGGAATAAACCATTTGCGCTGGAATAACCAAGTATTTGTTTTAGTCCTACGCAATGAACGCTGTTTTAATAAATTAACGCCCGAGACCACTATATTCTGCCTGGTAACTTATACTCTACAAGTTTTATATATTATATTTATTCAATATTTTCGTCAGTATAAAAGTTGCGAGATACTTTTTATCGTGAAATTCTACCAGAGATTATTTTTTACTGACAACCTAGGTTTCCCATTAGTCACGGATAGTACATGCCCTCTATGATAATTCATATCGTTCTGAGCCCCATAAATGGGTCTCGTAAGCCCACTAAATATATTTTTCTATTGGAAGCAACGTGGTTTCCTGGTATTAATTGCGGAAGACCATGTGATTAGTCCCCAAAAAACTTTTGGTTCGACGAGGATAATATTGTCTCCCAAACGCTACGTAATTTTCCCTCTCATAGAGGGAATTAAGACGGTTATACAGATTGTATCCAATCCGATTCTTCGTTTAGGTTTTCTACATGAGGTCCGTCAAACCGCGTGTTTTAAGTCTGTCACTTTATCCTCAGTTAAGCTGTAGTAATTATATTTGAAAAATACAGTTTTATAGCAGTCATTTATTTGATAAGTTCTTTCATAAAATTAACTAAATTGTATGGAAAGATCTCATACTCGTCCTATCTTGGGCGTTCAAGAACGAATTCCATGAAAACCATTACCAGGTGCTTACGATTATATAATTTCTTCGTCCGATTTGGAAATTTACTTGATACATGGAACATACACGGCACGTCATGGACCAGCTGTGATCTCTTGAAATAAGTCTTACAACACTTATCGTTCAGATACTTTCCCTCACGCCTTACTAGTCTATCTCTCCACTTGGGTTTTACGACTTTATGCTGTCCTCACCTACACTTATCCACTCTGAGAGGTACCTACATAGTAGTCCATACTTGAACTAAGCCGCAAAAAATAACTTTAAATGAATCTAATGAATTCAGAACTCTTTCGTTTTTTTACGAGCACTAGCCTCCACGGTGCTTGATTTTAAATTATATATAAATAGAAAACTCATTCTTTTAATATTTATTTTAAACTGTTGTGTGATATTGGTGAAAATCTATACCGTCAGCTTCATTAATTTAATGCAAACTAGCAGTCTTTCGTTTGTTTACGAGCAATTGCCTCCTCTGCACTTCATTATAAATTGAAGTTTTATAGATTATAAAATTTTTTCATATATTTTTTTTAACAGTATGTCGGTGGGAATCCAATACGTTCGTTATAGTGGGCATCGAAGTGAAAAAGCGATAGAACCAGGGTTGCCAGCTCTCCGGAGTTGTCCGGGTAATTTCCGGAATAGGACAAGAATTATTTTTATATATCCACCTTCCGGCTGGGTTGATACTTTTTCCTCCTACTTTTGAAAGGAAATAATAACATAGAAATTATTCTTTACATTTTCATCTTTTTGGTCTCATGACTTTTGTTCATCTGATATTTGCGACTAATTCAGCAGGATCAGCTTATAACATTGAAGTCGCAATTCAAGCTTATAACATTAAAGACAGCCATAGATGGTGGGGAAATTATTAAGTAAGTTTTTAGATGGTGCAGTCTTGAATATTCATAATTCACAAAAATTTGCTCATAAATCCTGTTTATCATTGAGGAATGCACATTCCACATAATTATTGTAAATTATTTTTACAAATAAAATTTTGGGAACCTTCAGGAATTCTTTACTCAGGAACAGACGAATCCAGGAATCACCTCTTCATGAGTGAGCTACCATAGGTATTGTCAATGTCAAGTATCAAATTCTATAGGTAATTTGATAATCTAAAATCAATCAGGATAGCTAAAAATTTTTGTCGAGGAGAGTATAAGAATGAAAGAGGGCTGAAGTGAACTGATCGTAAAAACCATTTATAATTTCCTGCAAATATTAACACTTGATAAGTATATAAGGGTTTGTACTCTTGCAACAGAAAATTAATGTACCAAAATGCTTAAAAAAGTAAAATTAAATTTCCATGATACGGCGAAAAGGAATATATACCTACTATGTTGTTTCAAAATAATAAAATTAAACTGGGGGAAATAAAATGAATTTAAGTGTTCCTAATGTATTAAACGACCTTCCTAAGTAGGATCTGAGGAGCTATGGAGAGCTTACAAAAAGTAAAGACCTTATTTTTTTAAATAAGTAATGTCTTCTGTGAAAGTTATATGTGCGCGTTAAAAGCATGGATTATGTAATGAAACAGATTGTAATGAAACTTGAAATATTGAAAAACCCAGAGCTAAAATGGACCAACGAAATGTAAAAAATAATTTATGTCAAACATACTTATGGGCGCCTCCTGTTGAATGAATTGAATAGTTTCAGGGGTGACTTAGTGGAAGTGACTGATATATTATATATTTTTTGTAATTTTTCTATTTAATTTAACTAAACTTAGTACTTTTCCACACACTATAACTATCTGCGACCGGTTTCACCGTGTTAAGGCGGATGTTCTGGAAATACGTTCTGGCGGATTCTAAAGCTTCAACCATTCTTTACATACAGAGTGTTTAAAAGTGGAGGTAGTTTGAGGTTTGGGAAAAGGAGCAGAGGGTTAAGGGTATGATAGGGTGGGTTATGGTCCTATTCAGGATGGGAAAAACGGGATGAGAGGAGAATTTTTAAAAACACAAAGCAGGGTTGTGGTGTGGGAACTTTTGATGGTTGGGCAAAGATCACAGTGGACCTTCTGTTGAGCCTATGATTGGTTAAGAAGGACTCAATTTAAATATGGTCAATTAAATGTTACTTTAAAATAATAATAATAGTAATTATCAGCCAGCGACGTGGGGATTTTTTCCGCTCCTAGCGACGTTGTGTGCTGTACCAAAACCATTGGGTTGCTGTTCATACCGCCAAACACTATCTCGATACACGCAGAATTGGAGTGGCTGCGCATCCATTATCTCGCTTGTGGCGGGCCATATAGTATGTTGAAAAATATTAACGCAGCTATTTTGGTGTCGCGCGTATCTTGACTGATTTGGGCACGAGGGTTTGGGCGAAAGTCTTTGCGAAACATCCCAAGTTTGGAAATCACTTCTTGCCTCTTTACCACGTCGCAAACGATGCTAATACGTGCATGAAGGATTCGGCAACTCTTGACCTTCTCTCTCAAAGAAGGCCGTGTATTCATTGACGAACGAAAATAATGGACAGTCGCGCTTTGGAAAATGCCGGGAAATTTTTCATTCCTTGTGAATGTGGCGTGTATTTGCCCTTCTTGGTCAGTTAGCATTTTTCTTTGTTTTCATTATTTCAGTGAATTTCGGTAAATTTTCACCCGAACAAGTTTGGTGAATTTTCCACTCATTTTGTTTTCAATACCACCCTTAGATTTTGTTTGCTCGTCTGGTGGCTTTCGACCAATGTCAAAGCCTTGTCGATAATTAAATTGGTCTTCAACGTGTCACTTCGTTTGTTTACTATAAATATAGCATGGTTCACACGAACTGATAAAGTCTTTTTTTAAATCAAAATTGCCTGGGTATTCATTTGACCTTTTCTTTAAGCCCAAGTAATCTGCGCTAGCTGATTTCCATAATTTTGATCTTTTAAACAAAGCATGTGTTATAACCCCTTCGACTTACCTACGTTTCACTGTTTATGGTAAGGTAAGTGTGCGTTACGCTGATGATTATTTATTGAAGGGAATTTGCATAGGAATCTTTAGTCATTAGAGTCAAAGGTTTGGTTTTTAATATCGTATGGGTAAACACGTTTTATTCCTACTAATTCCGTTGGGGTTACTCGCGGTTAACCTCGGTGGATGGACTAGTTAATTATATGCAATTTGATGCTCAAGGTCATGATGGAAGGAGGTATGTTAAGTTAGCGGGAGTAAGCTAATAAGTGGGAGCAATTTAAGCAGTATCTAGTTCATTTACAGATTACGGAAGTGGGAAGTACTCCTGCGAAGATTAAAACACTGCGAGACAACCGGTGCTTCCCAGTGAAGCGTGACGATTTTAAGCGCTTTTGCCTTAAGCGCATTCGTAATGAATTCTTTTGATTGATCGCATACTAATATACAATGTACGATACTTTATGTTTTGGCTTTGCAGAGTCACGATGGGAGAGAACACGGCCATTAGCCTCCTTATTGGTGGCATAGTGTAAATCTTCAAGGAAGTTGCATTCTTGAGAAATTCTTTGCATCAATTGAGAAATGAGCATTTAGTCCCAATATTCATGCTGAATGCACTCATCCTCGATGTCGCTTTTGACTACTGCAGTGACCGTTTTAAAGTCACTGCCTTCCAAAGCACAGAAAGCTAATGCTTTTTCGAGCAAATTCCCTGAAACGCATTAACTTCCTGTGCTTTAGTGTGCGCTGAGTAAATCTTAAAGGCTGAGTGTTAAGGCTTCAATGTGACCGTGGAGTTCGCTGAAATGTCGTTAAAAGAAAAAGACTAAGCACCTCTACCTACCTAGTTGCTATCGGAATTTATTTTAGTATTGCGTATGTTTTCTGAGGTTTCTCATACATGTCTGTTGATGAACTTGTACTTCGACCGGGAGGTCGTCATTGTTTTTATTATCCTCTAATTAGTGTTCTTCTCCATGCTAGAATAGGCCTTATTGGTCGGGTGAAGAAAGATAGTGCGTACATGCCGAGATGAAGTATGAAAATGTGTAAGGTGAAAGGGGCCTGCGCCTGTGAAAATGCCGAGGATGTTTACTCTCTTCCATTTAAATATACCTGAGCCAATAGATATTTCTAATAATATAAAAAAATATGCAAACGAAAAGGTGGAATGCATTATTCGTTTTGACTCTCACGATCGCGAAAGGAACCTCCTTCAGTGTCTGTAGATCGACTCCCGCGTTGTCAGTGAGGTCATCATTGCATATTGATCGTCTCTTAAGTATACCTTCTGGCACTGCAGTCAGCTCTTTTAAGACGGCAGTTATCGGATGGAGTGGCAACGGCAAAGGCGCATTCATAAAAGTGCACTGCTTCCATGGCCCCTTGAAAAACATTTCCCTCTTGGGTATAAAAAAACGTTTCCCTCGACGGAAGGTTTATCCTCCACACTCATAAAGTTGGGTAATGAAAACATGATGTAGCACATGCTCTCGCTTACCCAAGCGACCTCTTAAAGATAGCCTCCGAGATCGCTAAAAATATTTTCAAAGTCCTCTTAAAATATTTATGCCACTGCTGTGGAGTGCTTCCTTAGTTACAGGATGAGGTGCATCCCTTAAAACCTTATGGCTGTTCCAAAAAGCAACGAGATGTTTCCTCCTAGCATGAAGATGTGATGGATCGCTTTGGGTACCTTCTCACCGACATGGCCAGTTCATCAAGTTTTTTTTGTTTTATGTAAATTGTTTGAGAAACATATAATCACGTAAACCTCATAAAAGATGTTTTTTTGGCAAAAATGTTGATAGCTGTTTGACTCTTTCATATATAAAGTGCAAATGAACTTTGGAAGTCATGGTGACTTCATAAGTCGAAACCTAGGTCGTAAATGAAGTTCATGTGGAATTACTAAGGTAAAGTTTTCATTTCACAATATCAAGCAAGTTCCACCAAGTTTCGCCTGACACAACCAGTCTAATTTATAAATATTAATAAAAAACATTACAGGTTATGACTAGATTTTATCTTGGCGAGGCAGTGGAATCCATCGCTATATTATCGACAATTATGTGGGATATTATGTAATTTTCTAAGTAAAATGTACCATAGTACATAAGGATCATACTAGAAGCGATCTTTTAGTAAAAGGAAGGTAATGGTAAAGATGGTAACAAATACCAATATAAGTACAATAGATATCTGCAAATAATACGAGTTACACTCCTATGTAAAACCTAGTAATACTGAAAATATTCTCGAATATGGCAGTTCTCGCTATCAGGGAACGCTATTAATTTTTGTTGCCTTTCCAATATCATTCTTGTTTGTTGCCGAATGGTTTCCATGATTTTGGCATTACATTTTTCTGAGTCGTCAGGGGTTAGATGACAGAAGGGAGTTTTCTCAATCTCGCCCCAATAAAGACGTTTATCTATCTATCTATGTATCTATCTTTTCGTACATACCTTAAAACTTATGTTTCTATTGCATGAACTTAATGCTATTGAAGAGACCATTACAATCTGATAAAATTTATAATAAATAATAATAAAAAATATTTTCAACAGCAATTTCTAGGTTTATTGTGCAAATTTCAACATAGCTTTTCAATCAGTTACAGGACAATGTCCTTTGAATAGGTATTTGACAGCTCCTTTTTCCAGTGTCATTCATAGAATATTCACGAGTGAGGGTGAGTTTACTCTGAAGTTTCATTCGTTAAACTATCTCATTTTCCATCGCCAAATCCCTTTTGAAGTACCTAGTTGGAGTGAGATTTTTTTCTTTTCTTATAAGAGATCATATTCGATATTATGAGATAGATCAGTTTATTGCATAGTATACATTTCTTCTTCTTTCTTCAGTTGTCAATCCATCAGGATTGGTTGGCGACAGCCTCCACCTCTTCCACCTCTCACTATCCTCTGCCATCCTCTTATTCCCAGAAACAATCCGCGTCCCATGTCCCTCATTAGCTGCTTCGAAAACTCCATTCTAGGTCTTCTTCTATACTTTGTGCCTTTTACCATCCTTTTTAAAATTATCTTCATAGTATACATAAATAGTAATACTGAAAATATTCTCGAATATGGCAGTTCTCGCTATCAGGGAACGCTATCAATTTTTTTCTCACACATAAATCGATCAAAAGATTTTTTTTAGGTTTTGGTTTTAGTTTTTAGATTATAATTTAAGTTGAAGTATTTAACTCATGCCATACGATAAAAACGCCCTCTCAACCTAAAGTATTTTTTTTGCAATTTTGTAATTTTAGTTTGCAAAATATTACGGTGATTAGTGGATTAGTAGACAGTAAAGAATAAAACTATGGCGATTTATCTACGTACTGCAAGTCACCTCAAGGGTGTCTGGCAGCGGGTGAGTTTCCACAAACATGAACTACATATTTTTCTACAAATGTCATTGAAACTACGAGTATTGATGCGCTAGCAAAAACCTGAAAATACTTCTCAGGAGGTGAATTTTTACTAGCATTCAGTGTCCTTTATATGTTACCAGTGTTTTAGAAACTGTGAGTATAACACATGTTGATTCTACATAAATGCCCAGAGATGCATGCGAGACTTGCTTTTAGTGCTACTTAGCAATATAAGACAAAAGCCGTTTTGAATGGTAGGCTCTAAAGCATTGATATCATCTCTCGCTGATCTTACAACATACCCTAGGAACAAATCGATAGCATTCTGAAATGATCATCACGCCCAAGAAAGCGTATTTGTTAATTAGGTCTGTACCATTACGTCATATTTCTGACGATAAATTCCTGTTTTGCGGTGAAAGTCGGTATCCCATTTCAAAAGAGATAAGATAAAATTTTATTTGCCCGTCCTGTACCACAACCAACGTTGCAGTTATCTGGTCACAGAGGATACTTGAAGTGGAATGAGGGGAATATCTACTTTCTTTCGGGAACTTCTTGAAACTCCATTCCCATCGTCTAGGAAACCTAGTCTTTTTTCTATTCATTTTTACATTCACCCATTAAAATGGGCAATGCTTTTTTATAACATAGAATAATTAAATTACTGTTTATTTATTGCTATGCATACATGATTATAGTTATGAATAGAATGACCGCATGTTCCATGACGAAAAAATATTACTTTATAGTTTTACTTAATCTATATTGAGGATATCAGATATAGATAATTGGATGTTTAGCGATTGATCACTATTGTTTAGTGTTGAGATTAAATCTTTCTACTACGTATTAATCGCGCATTCACACGTGTTTTCAATTTCTATGTTTCCCTTTTTTAAGGGCAACCTTGTGGAGAATTGCTGGAACGCTTTTAGACGGAAGAAGTTGACCGACCTGATGATGATTATTTATATTTTATGTAGTAGATTGTAAGGGTGAGTTTACACTGGGAAGTTACTTCCTCAAATTACTTCTTCAAGAGCGTGCGGGGAATTCCACTCTGACGAAAAATAAAATTTCACAAGTTATTACAGATACAGATTGGTGGCCGTTTACATTGGCAACAATACGCTTCTGCAAGCGCCTTGCTGAAACTTTAAAAAGTTCTGCTAGTGGATTTACAGAGTCGTTTACACGTTCAATGCCCGTCAAAAGTCACTTGCTCCAAGTAACTTGAGCAGTAAACTTGCCAGTGTAAACCCACATTTAGAGAGAGTATTGCGAGCTCAGGAATGTGTTGACCCATGGAAATGCACGAATGAATCCAAAGCCGATTTCCAACGATCAAATTTGTATAAAATTATTTGCTCACAATTATTTCATCCGAACCCATTTACTTTAAAATTTGGGAGAAACGACATGTTGTTTCCCAGGGTACTGTACATTTCTCCCTATACAAATTAAATACGATATAATAGTAAATGCAAATGGAGCTACGGCTTGTGAAGAAGCCGCGTTCATGGAAAATTTTAGCGATGTAGATAGGCTGCGCAAGTTTATATGAAATGAAAGTGGCGAAGGTAAGAAAGCGAAGAAAAAGATGTACCCGGCCTTTGCTTGTTATGTTACACATCGATTCTTGTGTTGAACAAGAACTCATCTTTTCCCATTTACTCAAATAGTAGAATAACTGCCTCAAAGCTCCATATTATACACAATTCAGATTCTATAACATTCACAAATATAAGTAAAATATCATAACACCATTAACTGTGATCCCAACACTCCATGAGAACGGATAGCAATGCTTCTTTTTTTTGGAAGCCTCTGATTGGTTTGTTCCATATTTTTGGATGAAAATTTAGAGTTGGGTCCGAAAGGAATTGTATTAAAAACTTTGGACCAAAAGCTATCTTGAATTAATCCCACCATGTTATACGGTCCACATCTGTTGCATAAATGTTTTCAATAAAATTGTATCCAGATTTGGCTGTGGGACACCGGCTTAACAGAAGCAGAGATTTTAGGCATTTTGTGGAAGAAATCAGTGAAACACTGACTTTGACGATGCCTGTCTCGAAGTCGTTATGAAGCAGTTATACTAAGCTATTGGGAAGCTTTGTGAACTCGTCATAAGTACTTTTTTCATTAAATCGCGACCATTTTGCACAGGTTCTCGAATGGGTTTGTAATTGTTTCCCACTGAGGAACATTCAGATGTAACTTACCAAATTTGTAGATCGGTGTTGTCAACACACTTGTGTTGAGGCGAAATTTCTCTGTTGACATGGGTTCATATCCGGAAAACGTGAGATGGTGGTTCAATTGATAATCGCTCGCATCAGTACGCATGGAAGCATTCCGTTGCGGAGGGACCTTTAACCTCTGAGGCCGCTGCTAATAACGTGATAATGATTGGTATGCTTCGGAATTATTTAAACCCTCTCTACGCTCTGGGTCCCTTTCGTAAAGCTTCTACTCTTGCGAGTTACTAATCTACAACCTACAAATCTACAATGCCCATTTCTGCCAGTGAAAATGGCGGAGTTTGTTGTTTGCACATTAGTGAATAATTAATGACAGTGAGCCTACTACTATCAGTAAAATGCCCTCTTTTAATCTAGAATCTGCTTCAGGACGTGTCGCTATTCATCCGATTAAAATTTGATTTTATCAAAAGATCGATCAAGTGTGTGATTCAAAGCAATCGCGGCGAGATTGCATATCGGCGAAAATAAATTGCGTTATTCTGTCTTTTCCATCATATCTATGCATCGTGTAATACCTAGATTCTTTCGATACCTAGATATCGAAGTTCCTGTTTTATCACTACGCTGTTTTGAATATATTTTGAATATGTTTTGAATATGTTTTGAATATGTTTTGAATATGTTTTGAATATATATATAAGTTCGCTTGAATGAAATAATGCACAAATTTCAGGGAGAAGATATTATAACAGCCTAAGAAAGCAAAATTTACAATGTGCAACTGTATGCAAAAGCGTACTCCCTCCCACTTAGTTGTATGTTTGCGAATGTTGGGTATGTTATAATAAGCATAAGAGTATGCTCGTATATATAGTGGGTATGGGGTAAATGAGGAGTATTTGTGGTAAAAGCAGTAGGGATAGGGTTAGTAATTAATTATTTAATTAATTTATGGCGACTTTGTTGAGGGTGAAATTAGGGCTATGCAGTCTTCTCTTCCGTTTAATCCTCGCACGTTAAAAACCATGCCCTGAGGGAAGAAAGCCCACCCAGGCAGGACTCGAACCCGCGACCTTAGGATTAGAGCAGGCGAGGACTTAACCCCTCCGCCACCGAGGCCGGCAATGGCTAGGAATGAGTGGGTGATGAATGGATGTGGAGTGGGTGCTCAGGTAACGAACATGTAAGAAATGAGTCTGCTTCGTTGGTTTAGCCATAATAATAATGGTAGTACAAATATTTAATCGCTCTGAGCACATGCCATTAAGAGCACAAAATAATAATATTACATACACAATGGTACAGAGATTTTCGAAAAAGTTAATACATTTTTTGTGATGAATAATATTACATACATTTATCTGTAGGATGAGACTATATATATGTGAAAGATATAAAGGTTTTCGTAAAAATTAATATATATTTGAGATGAATTTATGGAATCAAGAGTAATTTTGTCACAAGCCTAAAAGATGATCATTTATTTTACATTTGAAATTCTCAATTGAATTTAGATTTCTGCCATAAGACGGCAACGAGTACCGCAATGTAGATGAGGCAACAGCAAATGATTTGCTAAATGAGGTGGTGCGATTACTTGGAAAACATAGCAGTGAAGAAGAATTGCTTCTTGTTATAACTTAGCGTGTACTAGACGCATACTTAAATAATTGAAACAGATTATCTGGTTCCTTGAATGAAAATAACCGATGCAATGATAGTTGATATGAGTTAATATTGAGATAACTTGAGTAAAAATAACTGAGCCATATCGAGAGAATAGATGAGAATGGAATATGGATACATATACATGATAGAATTAAGAGTGAGGATACATTGGTGGCCCCAAGGGGGAAGGGGCAGTAGGGCCCCGCCCAAAAACCGGCGACTTTGTCATAGACCTTAAGTTAAAGCCTAAATTATCTTGTTGCTTTATTTGTTGTTTAAGTTTTGGCAATTTTACTTTAAAATCGACTTAAATTTTATATAAACTAAAAGAGTTTTAAAAACAACAAGCTAAATGCGAATGTAAATCGAAATAATTTTGGAATTAGTCGAAACTTGGTGGCAATCTGAAAGGGAAATATGCATTTAGCAAAAACTTGCAACTTTTGCTTCCAAACCACTTATAACGCGTCATTTTGCACCTAGTTTGTTACGAATTTCCTGGAACGAGACCCACGAACTTCCTTTTTCCTGGAGGGTATTCCATACCCCAAGAGCCGCTGGTGCCCCCCCCCCCACCCCGAACATCGGGTCTGGATCCTCCCCTGGGGAGGATGGGTAGACTGAGAAAGTCATGGGTGAATGTGGTTGAAGAGGCTCTTAAAGAGAAGGAACATTAGAAGTCAGATAAGGAGGGATTGCATGATACAATGCATGAGTATGACTGCACCAAAAGGGGTATAATGCAAGTATGGGGCGGTTAGGAGGAAATTATTGAAGCAGAATCAGCTTTACAGGACTATCACCGAGAATTAAACGTCTTTGACTCTGCCCACCCTTTAACTTGGGTATATATTTATGTAGATAGACCATTTAGAGTGCGGGGGTGGGGTCACAATTCCTTCTCTCGTAGCGTTGTCGTTATCGTTATCCAAAATACAAGTTGCTCTAGACGAGCAATGCTCACACATACTAACCTAAGAAGGGACTGCATCTACACTGTATTTACTTTTAGTGTTTTAAAGCACCTAACAAAATTTGAAGAGTGGCGATCACGCTTTCTCTCTCATGAGCTGAATTGAATAATAAAATTATTAAAAAATTAATATGCACGACTGCAAAAAAGTAGCACTAAAAAGATGAAAACAATATTGGTTTTCGCTTCGTTGAATAAATATTCATTAATATCTGTTAATAATGTTTTATTACGTTGGTGGTATTCTGCAACCACATTTGTGACCTTTTATCAATTGGGAAATTTTGACCTTCCATTAAAATTTTCAATGTAGTCGGGGACTGTTTAGACAGTGTAACATAAAAAATATATTCACATATACCGACAGCCCCCGACTGGATTGAAAATTTTAATCGAATGTCAAAATTTCCCAATTGATAAAAGGCATACCAGGTGACAGTTGTGGGTGCAGATCACCACCAACACTTAATCGTAATAAAACATTAAAAACAGATATTAATTAATATATTTTTGAAGTCGTGTTTTTTAATTTTTGAATAATTTTATTACTTTAATTATTTTTTATCAAACATTATGTAGTGTATGACACTCCCAGTAACGTAGTGGTTCAAATAAGTGTTTGTGCCTCAAAATCGGTACAGTCGTCAAGTTGCTACGGTAGAACAAACATACATACATACATAACCAGCCGCTGAAAACATAACACTCCGTTTTTTTAACAGTCGTGTACAAATAACGATAACGCGAGCGCACGCGTTATGGAGAACCGTGATTGCCCCCCCCCTTCCCCACCCCATCCGCTAGGAGGGTTTGATCTCTTTGTTCTTGAGCCCATGAGTGCAGCTGCTCTTTAAAATGGCTGGGAAACCCCAGTCACCATTGTATCGCGAACGTCGTGTGCGATTATGACGCGGAATTCATTTCGCGCTTGAAATAAAAACCCATTGCTCAAAAATCGTATGAGATAGCTCGCCTAACGGTAAATGGAGTCTGATGAAACTTCCGGTTGATTTGACAATGGAAGGAAGTGTTTCTCGTTGTCTCAGAGGGGCGTGTTTCTTATCGGATTGTCTCAAGGCGAATGTTGTGTTGTAACGTGTTCTTCGTCCGTATACGGACTCGTATTTTCGGTTTAGGGATGAGAATCGATGGGCGATAGTCTAGAAACATCGATAGTTAGCGTCCGGTTATCGATATTTTTCCACCGACAATTGTCATCACCGCTGTTGTCACGATATCGATGGTTTTCTTCGTTGTTACCCTAGGTTCTTGGAGTAACAAAGTAAGAAAAATAGATGACTTGAGTAAATACACTTCACATTTAAAAATGAGAATACTCTTTTATTACCATTTGGGCGCTTGCAACCCATCACACAAACGGTATATTAAGGATCAATCAGTGTACGAATGAGTAGACTAGATAGAAAAATCATCATTCCCATAATAATAAAATAAAACTATCATTGTTCGTTTAAGGGGCCCCGAGAAATTAAAATTCGCTTACTCGGGCTTTCTATCTATTTCGATTCTCCGACTCACGTAACTGCCCAATTTACCGAATTTGCGCTCAACTAGACAAAACAGTTGCCACAAACTAATAAAGAAAATCTGAGTATTCTTAAATTGACGTACATGCCTGTGATATAAAACATTCCGCCCAAAATTATTTGTTTTTTTTTTAGACTGTTTAAGCACGGTTCCACAGTACAACGAACACTCGGCATATCTTCGTTTCTTTGGCGATGAAGGACGTACTTTTCTCAAAACAATTTTATCTCAACAATCATGAAGTCTTATGCGCGATTATTAAATAAAGTTTTTTTTAATTGGCACAAATAGGTAACAATCAGAAGACCTTTGAAACCTTAGCGTGTTATACGCCGGAGGATACAGAGCTGATGGGTTATTAGGGTCGCCAGTGACGTAGCAGTGGGTCCTGTTCGCGCCTGCGCAGTGAACCATGTGACAACCATATGTTTTAGAACGTAGGTTGTTACCCATCCGTGTTTCGTATCTTGTTGGACTAAAATTTTCAAGTTTCAAGGCATTATTATGCTTAGTTTATACACGGTAAACACGCATCAGCTGTTATCCTTTGTCTTTGTGTGCTTTCCATTTAATATGCTGATGTTAGCGCAGATCGGAACACTTCAGCGTACACGAACGACGAATGAATGGAATAACGTGCGCTGGCGAAACTTTCGATGATCTCACGGAATTATTTTAGCATTTTATACGGTGGCATTATTTAGGCTCGCCGAAGTCAAGGCCGAATTTTTGTAGTGTAGTCATCAAATTCGTTCCACATATTTTTTTTAAAACGTAAGCGTGTTAGCACTGAGTAATTAAAAGCTTCCCATCATCCATGTTTGACTTCTTTATCGAAAATCAACACAAAAACAACAATCGCTGATGCAA
Organism: Pyrrhosoma nymphula; assembly: GCA_963573305.1. Classification (NCBI taxonomy): domain Eukaryota; kingdom Metazoa; phylum Arthropoda; class Insecta; order Odonata; family Coenagrionidae; genus Pyrrhosoma; species Pyrrhosoma nymphula. The sequence goes on along the minus strand of OY754335.1, from coordinate 30,814,188 downwards.
ATATCGAAGTTATTTCACTATTTAGCTCACATCAACTCTGCTTCCTATCAGCTTTGAAGTTCACAGCCTAAGGTGCTCAGGGTCTGAAACGGTTGGAAAGCAATTATCTTTTGTTCTCATGTATATTTAGTGAATTACTGAAAATTTCAGTTTTTGAATTGTTAACGTTAAACAGTATTTACTTCATTCTTCTTAAGGCCGTTATACGCGATGAAATATTTTGTACAAACGAATGTACGTGAGATTGTACGTTTGTCTAAACGAAATTAGAACAGGTTCTATTTCCCGTGCAGGTATTGAGACATTCGCACAAGCGTCCACACAATTTGCCGCTTTACACGATACATTTTGCCTCAAGCAAGAGTTCACGGAAGAGTTTGTACAAACAAATGTACCGTGTAAAACGGCCTTTACAGCTGCTGAAATAAAAAAATTGAAAATGGTCTGCATTATGATTGGGGAAACATCTCGCTCAGTATACCTTAAATATAAGACTTATGACTGTTTTGGTATTGAATAATAAGAAGCATGTATAACGATTTTAACTCTTCATACGCTTAAATACACGTGTACAATAAATGTATTTTATTAAAAATTATCAAATCAACGAATGCTAATGGAACACAATAGTGCGATGTTCATACAAACTCATTGATTGATTAAATTAGTTGACTTTCGTAAGTCCCATACTTTGGGTAAAAACATGTGAGCAGAACGATTCCCTGCAAGTAGCGATTCATAAGGCTGTTTTACACGGGGCACGTAATTGCACAACTTCAAACTGCATATTTTTCTCAATCGGGCGCGCAATCATTTTCGAATTAGAGCAGGAGGGACTATTTTGCCATCTCGCGTTCATGCATTCGCGTATGCGTTCTTGCAATTTACGGCCTTACGCGATGCAATTTGAAATAGGCTTGTGCGATGAGTCGATTAATCGAAGTCATCGACGATGATTTTAGTAATCGCGGTGCGATGACTGTAATCGATGACGATGAATGTCATCGACCATCGATGTCGATGAGAATCATCGATGCCGATGAGTCGATGCGAATCATTGATGTCGATGAGAACCATCGATGAGGATGATCGATATCCTTATATCACTAATTTTTCATCTTTTTTCCATTCATTTGAACGCCTTAGATCTAAAATGTATGTATAAGGTATAAGCACCCCAGCTATTGCGCCTTGAGGACGATGGCAGGGCCACAGTGGGATGTTTGGAATTCATGTTTTTCCTCAAGTTTGTGGTAGACGATACAGAAGTAGCGATCATGTTCAATCACAGTTAATACGCAGTAGCAGTGGTAGCATTGTATTCGTTGGTTGCACTGGCGCAGTTGGTAGCAGCGGTAGCAGCCTGAGCTAAATCGGCTAAATTCACCGAATTCACAGTCACAGTGATTTCGATTATTTAGTCACAGGCTGTGATTGCTACTTTTCAGTATCGGTGATTCAATCACAGCGATATATCGCTCATCACTACTGCACAGTTCATCGAGAGTCATCGATCATCGTAATTCATCGATCATCAACATTCATCGATCATCGATATTCATCGATAGTCATCGATTATCGTGTACACTCTTTACGATGATCGATGACAGCCATCGTCATCGAAACATTTCGATGAAATTTTTTCATCGAAATTCGATGACCAAAATCGGTCATCGCACAAGCCTAATTTGAAATGCACGTTCGTACTTACATCAGGTTGTGCAATTAAGTGCTCCGTTTAAAATGGGCTACACAGAGACTTCGCTACGCTAGCCATTTAACTTCCATGTGTCAGGCAGCCTCTATTGGTGGTATTTTGATGTGAAATATTGATGCTTTCCTTTTGATGCTCACCCCCTATTTTGGAGAGGCCAAATTCCGCTCGAGACGAACTTCTTGGTCAATTAAAAATCGAGTTGACCCAATTTTCGCCCGAGCGCCTGGACCGCAGAACGGCACTATAACGCGCGATTCTTTTCGTGTAGTGTGGTGGTGATATGCTATTCCGGGCGAGGGAAAAAAATTAGATAAGCGAGGTTTATTTATAGACCTTCACCCCGATGGAGCTCCCTGCCTTGATGTCCGCGCCTGCAGCATGTGAGGTGCGTATGCCGTGATGCGGACGAACAACATGTTGAGACAGAGAGAGAGAGAGAAAATTGCATTACCCCGTTGCCACCCCCCTCGTGGCAGCGCAGGTGGCGCGGCCAATGCCATTCCTGCGAACTACTCGAAGGAGAGTGGCGTGCAGAACAGCGGCCAGACGCCAAAGCGTATTTTGTGTTTATTTTTTAAATTGCGCGTATTTCGGCCGACCACGGAAGGTTTGTCTACCGAAAGAAACCGATTGTGGTGGTTTGAGCGAGATAGTTCCCTAGTCATAATGGGGACCATATTCAAATTTTACTTTTTGATTTCAGCGTCTGTAAGAAGTATGAAATAAATATGGTAGTATTAATGGGGCAAATATATACCTAGTTATATATGACCAAAATTCTCAGTAATTAAATAAATAAAGCTGCATAAGTCTCTAACTTGACTCATTTTTTCCCGCCGCACGGCCGAAAACCCTTCAAAACAGCAGTTTTTTTTGCGATTCTGTAAAAATCAATGTGGTGAGTTTTTAATTAATTTATATAAATAGTTGAGAAAACATGAACACTATACAACGTTAGTTTTTTGACGATATCTAGGTGCGAGTAGTTTCTAATTTATTTAATATTCTCCCTCTGGAGCGTACAGCCATAATCTATCCCATGTAAAACAGCTTATATTTTTAGGAAAATTACTCGAAAATTAGTTCCGCAAGTGGGTGATATTTTGATATCATTGGAAAGATGAGAGTTTTTTCTTTAAAATGAGGCCAAATTCATCAAATTCTAGGTGAAGTGATTTTTCGCTAAAACTACCTTAAGCTCAAAAACATTTCCAATTTCGGCATCGTTTTACTGAGGGGTAGGTGAAAGAATGTACCGATCAGCATATAAATTATGTTTTGTCAACCAGAAATTTGCTACAGTTCTTTTTAATATCGTGAGAAATTGGGAATCGGTAATCTAAATATTTTTTTTTTACTCTCTCTCTAGGATCAACGCATAAATTGTGCTTTGCCAACCAATAATTTGCTATAGTTTTTTTTAAGTATCGTGAAAACTTGAAAAATTGGTAATCTAAAAAAAAAAAGTTTTTGGCCTCTCTACTGGATCATCATATAAATTGTGCTTTGTGAGCCAGAAATTTGCTGCTGTTATTTTTTTTTAATATTGTGAAAATTTAGAAATGGGAAATCTAAATTAATAATATTCCTCGCAGTCTCTCTAGGATGCGAAAAGGCCGCGCTAGATGAGTAAAATCACACTATGCATATTTACAATAATATATTTATTCTATTTATTTAAACGCGATTACATAAACTAGATCAAAAGTTTAAATATTGATAAAGCAGTTTGTGTAGTTTTCTGATTTTCCTGTTTGAGAGGAAACGGATATTTTCCTTCACAGATGTCTTAAGCCCTGACTGCTTTGGTTTTTGTAAAAAAGAAAATACCGATTATTCTTATTTACAATGAAAATGCTTATCCGTTGGAAGTTGATTAAAATGTTGAAGGCAGAAAAGTGGATAAAGGACGCTTAGAGATGACACCAAATTTTCGTGGTATGATGGACGGGAAAACGTTGGTTTGGACCGCTTAAGGAAAGGTAGAAAGTGTGAAGAGATGACGCCAAATTTTATTACGTCTACATAAATATAATGCCTACTCTGCGAGCCTCCCGCATTAGCGTGTGGCAGGGGGTGTTGGGACACTAGCCATGTAAGGAGGAGGAAGGGATTGGTACTACTATTAAAAGGTAGCTCGTAGCGCATCGTACATACTACCATAGAGTAAACAGTAATTATGGGACACAATGTACAATAAACGTTTCCTGCAAGTTTCAACTTAATACTGAGAACAGTCTGCCAGCAACAGGATTAGGAATATAAACTCGGAAGAGCCAAGTTACTATCCGAAATTCAAGGAAATATTTTTTATAACACTTGTTATTAAGAAAATCGACTAACTATTGTCACCACTAAATGTGGCGACCCTTTCTGCTTCAGGATATATTTTCAGGCTTGTGGATCAAGCAAAGTCTTAATTTGTCAGAATTTCTTCCAACGCCATCTGCGCCATCTACGATATCCCTCTCGAACTACATAAAAAATCAATACGAATTTTACGCGTACGGTGATCCCTCTATATATATTTACTCTATGATACTACCTACTCTAATTTCGCTCTCCTACTCGTATAGCTCGCCTCTACAGCCTCGCTATATTTGACCTAGAAAATTAATTTTTCTTTGGCTTTCTAATGAAGACCATCCTTAAATTTCATCGTATGATTTGTCGAGGTTTTCGTCCGGATAAAATCTACTCCTATTCTAAAAAGCCAACGTTACGATTTTACTTTCAAAACACCTTCAGGACTACAATAGGGTTTTATATCGCAGTAATCTTCAATATGATTTAAAATTGAAATCTAAATACTGGCAACTTGGTATGTGTGTTCATTTTAATTCGGATCTTATCCTCGACAATTCCTGCGATGGAATTAATCAGCGTGGTTAACAACAGGTGTGAATTGAATCTATAGAGATGTTCAAATCAATCAATAGAATGTTATTAAAATGAAAATGCAACCTTTTCATGAAAAAAAGTTGTCGTCAGAAAAATTCTATTTCGTTTAAAAGAAAACATGGAAGTCTTCTACTACATTTCAGCCGGGACAGTCAATTTTAATTGACAGGATACCAAATGGTGTTGAACCGTTCATATCTTGAAAACCAATTTTCGATGTCGTTGTTGCTCCAGCATAGTCCCTCCGCGCCATCTCGCATATATGAGGAGCCTAGAAGCAAAGGGGTACAAGTGGCATTTTTCATTTTTTTTCGAGCAAAGTGCAGAAATGTGCTTCTAAAGTATGTGAAATTGTTGTGGCCAAGAGGTATAAGTGAATGACTGATGGGTGCTGAGATGTATTGGAGTAAATTTCATCTACTTCAAGAAACACACTACAACAAGTTGAACTTTAAACATGAGTAACTCAAAATGAATAACTCAAAACTAACTTTTTGTCACTTGTACCTCTTGGCTTCTAGGCTCCTCATGTGCGCTTCACAACGTCTCTCTTCTCCCACCATATCCAACACGTGTTATTTAAATGCGCGCTTCATGCATTTTTTTTTGCTGCTCGGCTCTGGAATGCATGGACAAGATGTTGCTCTCGACTCTTCCTCCCTGCCTACTCGTTATGGAACGTCCTCCTCTGCTCTGACTCCTCCTTATCTATCCACTCAGCTTGTTTGACGGTTTTTTTCAAAGTGCATTTTCCTCCTCCCATTATACAGTCTTCATCTGCAGTCACTCGGAACTGTCTCTTAAGGGAGTGAATAGCCTCACGTGACCGGAGGAAAGCATACAAAAATGATAAAGTAGAAGACTAATAATTAAAATTCATTTTTTTTCGTAGATCTAATTACAAGATGTTGGACATTGTCAATATATAGAGATGTAGTTGCTATCTTTCAAGATATTCGTTTATAGTACAGTAATCTTTAACATTTTTTTTGACAGTTTAGCATGTGTACATGATTTTATTTCTCATAGCAATGTCTTACAATTGATGGAACAAAGATAATAAAGATCATTAATGTGTAATTATAGATTGTTAAAATAAAAAAAGATCCTCTTTCTGCCTCATAGAGTAGGAATGCATAGATGCATAAACAATGAAGGGATTCAGGGGAAGGTGAACATGCTACACTAGGCTATATTCAACGCTTTTGATTTCTAACAAGCTACCATGGAGCAAGCTTCCATGGAGCAAGCTTCGGAAATCTTTACATTTTCAACAACAACATTTTCAACGTTAATGGCATGCAAAAATGTGGAATATTTCATAGTCTTCCTATTCGTCATTTTTTAATGAAAACGATTTAACCAGGTGATCCCTGTGACATTTTTTAATATTCGGAGGTAAACAGCCGTTTTTTACGAAATAAGCGTGTATTTTATGAATTTCAAAATTTCAAGCCGTCAACAACTTGATGGGTTCTCAAAAAACTAAAATTTGTGAAAGAAAGCTGAGATAATGAATGGAGATAAGCCTTATATTTTTCCGGCGTAACGTTATGGTACTCCGTTGCTCAAATGAACTTTATATAGTCCACAGTACAATTGTTATTTCAGTTGCCGACCAAAGCCTCTACTTATGAATTCATTATTAAGAAAATGTAAAAGGACCCTAGATAATGACTTCATAAGTAGAAACTTTGGGCGGCAATTGAAATACAAAAATTGTGGACCATTCAAAGTTTTCTTCATTTCAACTGATGGAATATTAATTGATGGTCAAAGAAAATGCCCCATGTCATGTTTAGTTTATTCGGATCGCTCTGCTTTTTTCGTGTATTATTAGGTAAAAATAAATTCTTTCCACCTTCCCTGTTGCCTTGACGAATTTGCCTGTTATGTAGAAGCTGCTGTAAAACGTGTTCACTTGTAATTGATACTGAAGTAGTCGGAATTGAAATGGTTAATTCCTTTGGCGTCTAAGAATGGTTAATACCTTGGCATATTAACCATTCTTAGACGCCAAAGACGCCAGACGCATTCTTCGCGAGCACATAAATAAGAATACCAGGAAGGCGATGTCAGTCGTCGGCCTTCTGTACCGCCACACGGACATTCAGGATCCTTTTGCTCTTCGGACAGTATTTTTTGGATCTGTCCTTCCGATTTTAGAATACTGTGCTCCAATTTGGTCGACCGCTTGCCCCACAGCCTTGAATACGTTCAATTGCCCAATTAACTTCTTTCTCGCCATTGCCCGCCATCGAATCCCTTCCTTCAGAAACTTATCAAAAGAATACATCCTTTCTTCCCTTTCAATCCCAAACCTCTCTCTCCGTCATGTACTATGTGACATGAAGTTCCTCCATAGCATTTGGAGTGGATCTCTCCGTACCAACAGCCTTATTCCTCTCTTTCCTCTTGATGTTCCTTCTCGTTCCCTACGCAATAACTCCCTTCTTGACATTCCCAAATTCAGACTCTCAATGTCCCAGCGCTCCTTATTCTACCGTATCCCGAAAACTTTCAACTCCCTAGCCTCGCAGTTACCCTCCCTTGACCTCTTCTCCACACCCTCTGTTTTCAAATCAGTCCTTAGAAAACATATTGCCGAGTTGACTCCATCTATCCCATCTCCTTGTCCATAAATCCCAATGCAAAGCTTTCTCTCCTACGTATTTTTCTATTTATCTGTTATGTTTTACATTTTTTAGGGTATATTTTGTTAAAATTTCTATTTATAGATTTGCTTGTCGACCAATATAAGAAGCCTTTGTGCCGTTTTTGGAGACTTTGAAATAAATACATAAATAAATAAATATTAACCAATTAACATCCAGATATTTTTTCTTTTCAAATATGTATGTACAGTAAATATAATAATATGCATAATCAAAGCCCTCAACACGCAGTTTGAACCGAAACGTAGGCATGCACAGTAAAGTGACAGGTTATGAAAATCTCCAATGGCTGTGGAGATTTTTATAACTTGTCACTTTAAGAGGCCGTAGAGCTCAAGTTCCCTATATTTGATGCACAGTGAAGACCACACTCTGGGATGACCGTAATCTCCGAGATGGGAATGGGTCATCACCGACCTACTCAGTAATAAGAATAATACATCAATATTATAGCTCCTACAGATTTTTGCGACGAATTACTAATTAGTCATCTTAGTTGACATTCTTTAAAAGAAAAAGCTGCGTCGAGTAGAAATTATTTATTTGATAACCACATTTAAAAATGAAAAGAGAGACACGATCCTATCCAGATGTGATATTTAATACAAAACTGTAGAAAGTGGCACGTGCATAGAGCTGCAAAATTGCTTAGGGCCCGCGTAAGAATATTTACGTTGGCGCCAAATTTAGGCCAAATTTATTTTGGTTTAAGTTTAGCCTAAACATTGGCAATGAGAACCCTAACTACAAATGACGTCCAAATAGTCATACTTAGCCTAATTAACTTCAATAAACTTACTACAAAGTTGTAACGCCATTCGGGGAAATTTAGCTAGTTTTGTGCTACTTTCGAAAGATAATTCATTTACCAAATTCACTCCACATTTTTCCCAAATTAGCGTTAGCTTACGTGAATATTTACTTTCATGTTTTTGGCAAATTTATGAATCTTTGGGCAAATTGCGCAATACCTTTCCTAAATAAATTCGGCAAAGTATAAATATTTAGATGCTATTTGAAGTTAGAAGTCTCATTGCCGATGTTTGGGCTAAACTTAATCCAAACATTAATTTGGCCCAAATTTGGCGCAAACGTAAATATTTTTTCGCGGGGGATTTATGTTTTACGTTTGAAAATGTATATAAAATTTTTAATAGTATATCCAAGTCTATTTTACAATTTATAACTTTCTTTCAAGGTTGATCGTTAATGGGTTAAAGGTAACTGTAATAATGTAAATATCTAGAACGTAACGAGAATCCTATTTGAGTTTTTTCTCATTTCGTCATCCTTAAATAGTAATGATTTTGGAGTTTGATTTAGTACATTGATTTTTATTACTATTCTAAAATTGATTTTTAATAGCATCTTCGTGTTTTAGCTCTGGGCCAACGAAAAGGTGGCATCACGGCTTTCACCAGTTTTGAAACTTGTTTTTTTATAATTGGTGCGGCTGTGAAATCAGCTTATCTCTGTGGGTATCGTTGTAATTCGTGCCCGATTATCACTGTCAACATGTATCATCATGTCATAGGAATTTCGAGTTTAGTAGGCTGTGTATAAAATATTTTTTTAATCTTAAGGGAACGTTGTTGTTATATTTAGCGTCTGCCTTTGCGTTGAACGTAGAAAACGAGTTTACTAATTTTTTATTCCTTTAAAATTTGTGTTTCTTGAGCATTTTTGTGATTTAAACGTCATAACAATCATCATCAGCTGTCATCAATCCTAAGATAGGTTTTCTGCAGCTCTCCACTTCACTTGTCATCATCTATCCGTCGTCTTCCTTCATAAGTCGTCATTTTTTACGTCCCTCATAATGTGCCTGATATATCCCAGCTTTGATTTTCCTCAGTAACTCTATCCATTCGTTTCTCCTTCCATAATTGTTTTCAAGAGTATGGTATGCCGCTAAAAATTCCTCCCTTTAAATTTGTATCTTCTGAGTTGTGATGAAACATCTTTAACTCTTCGTAGGACTTCTTTATTGGTGATCCTCACCTTCCATTGGATATTTATCGCTCTGTGTAAACATCGCATATTCCATTATTTCTAGTCTTATTTGTTTTATTAATGCATTCTTCTAATGCTCGTTTCACAATATCGAGCACAAGTTCAAATATGCTCCTAAATATGGTAGCTTTCAAGTATGGTGTAATAGTGAACCAGCGTGATCGTTTTCACAACGCTATTTGATATCTTAATTGATGCGATGCTAATTTGCTACTCGCTCCCAGTTGTATCTAATAGCTGTCGACCAATCACGTTAGCTTTTACAATCTCTGTGCGATCTTCACTTTCTAAAATGGGCGCCATCTATACCTCTTGTAAAAGCTATCAGTAATATTCTGGCCGTGAAGTCAACAAAAAATAAATATGTCCTGATCGTTTTTTGCTCGTTCATTGGCAAAGATTAGTGAATTTAAAATCATAGTAGAGATGCACTACGATTATTATTATTAAGGTAATCATCCGATAAGGGTAGGTCTAATATTTCTTTCTTCATCTCAGCGTACGTTCTACCCTTCTTCATCCCTTCCATAAAACCTATTCCCTTTTTTTCCCCTTCCCCGCTTGGCCAACATCTTTCCCTCTATCACGGTTTAAAGAAACCCTTCGCTCCTCAATACCTAATACAATTTTGATTTGTTTCTTTCAATATTTATAAAGTTTTCCTTCTATAAAATTCCATAAATAAAAAAACTCAGAGATAACTGGCGAGATAAATTGTTAAACGAAAAAAATAAACGATACGAGGTAAGATCGAACCGGGGAACTCAGCATCTACTCCTGAAAAGCAAATAATAAAAACGGAGGAAAAATATTTTCTCTCTTCCATTCATTTATTCCTCCTCTTCCACACTCCTTCCTCATTCCGAGTCTCGAAAATAAAAGAAGATGAGAAGGGGTTGGAAACAGGACGCAAACACAAAAATTAATACAAAATGCGTCTCCCACCCACGGGAAGTAATGCATTTCTTCGATATTTGCTTGCTGTTGCATTTAGCAAAAGACTATTCCGTACTCTTTCTTGTTTGTTAATTATTAAGTACTTATTACCTTTGACTAATTATCCGACAAAATTTTACGTTAAAATCCGAGCAAATATTTTGATATCATTTCTTCAGCATAGATGTTAAAAAGCAAAGGCGACAACGGGCACAGTCGTACAGTTCGGTCAAGTGCTTTTACTGAGCTCTTGCAGTCCCCTCTCTTGGAGTATGTCAACTTTCAAGAAATACATATATGTAGTTACTACGGATGGGCAAAAGTGTGTATTGCTGTAAAAGTGTAAACGCTTGTTATTCAGGCGTGTACACGTCTTCTTCCAACCACCTACTTTTCCTCACGATTGTGTGAACTTCACAGAGATAAATCCATTCGCCTGGACTGGGATTCGAACCCTGAGCTCTCGATTTCTGGCGCACCGGATGCTCTAACCAGTTAAGCTACCCAGGCGTCCTCTTTCACTCTTAAGTATCATGTACAATAATTGTGTGACCCTCAGCGGGTGACCCCGTTCAAGTTACTGCGCGGCCAGTTCCCCAGTTCTTTGAACTTTTACTTTGCCTCTTCCTAATCTCATTTAGAAGTTTCCTTTCGTTCCAGCCATAAAAAAACACTTCCTCGTACTGGCGGATAGGTCTGGACGACCTATCGCTGATCCGATGTTTTCTTACTTATAAAATTCACCTCGGCAAACGCCAGAGAAAAAAGGTTGTTTCGCGTTCCGTTTGTCCTCTTAGCCTATATATGACTCTGAGGCCGGAAGCTACCCATTTCCTACCCTTTTTACCTATCCTTTGCTCCTTCCTATTCCCCGCAGCCTTCCGTTCCCCGGTCATGAGCGAAGGCTCGAATACCGGTTGGAAGGTGGAGACCCTGCGCGGAAGACCCGCTCATCCACTTCCTCGTTTGCCTTCCTTTCCGTCCACCACAGCATCTCCATCTATGCTTCTGCAGCCTATCCTCGTCCTCCTTTCTCAGAGTCCACGTTTCTACCCCGTGTATACTCCTTTTAATAATCTTCACCAGCCTCTTCTTTACATTCTATTCAAGGTCCCCGTATTAAGCTCCCTCCTATTTTTGCTGAACGCTTCTTACGCTAGTACAATTCTCCTCTAAATGCCTTTGCTACTATGTCCATTTTCTTCAATCGTACAACCGAAGCAATTTAACTTTTGTAGCTGTTCCAGCTTGTGCCCCCCTATTTTTATGACCAGCGTTTCTTTCTTTGTTCTATAAAATCTCATTACTTTTGTTTTCTTGTGATTTGCCTTCTTTCTGTATGTCCCGCACGGAATTTCTAATGCATCTACTAAGGTTTGCAACCCCTTCTATCATCGACTAACCAACGCCTGGTCGTCCACAAATCTAACCGACTTTATCAGCTTCCTACTTTGATTCCCACATCCAGCTCTTCCCATGCTTCTCTTACCATCTACTTGGCACAAATGTTAAAAAGCAAAGGCGTGAAAGGATAGACCTGCGAGCTACAGCCACGAAGATTAAATTAATATGAAATATTATGATTATTAGTTATCTCTGTCGGTATGACATATATTCTTTGTCGAGAAAGCTCTTAAATAGAGTCCATTCAATCGGAGTTTAACATCCTGAAGCATGATTCCCAACAGATATGTACATACTAATGGGTAATATATACCATAGGATATGAAAGAGAACTGAAGTTTTCTTTTCCCGTGGTGAATTATTTTAGCGTTCCCTCATTGCGCTGTAGCGCCTATTGCTTTCTCTCGTTACGTGAAAACTAGAAACGCTCTATTTTTAAGTTTCTCCATCACTGACCGGGGAAAAGACAATTACGGGAGAAATGTCCTGTCGTTTATTTGTGCGCCGAATGCGGACAAGCTGGCATTTCTCACACTATCCTATATCCCCAAATGTTTCAGATATCAGACTCTTTGAAACTTTCACTTCTTGCGGCGGTGAAAAATTCAGGTTTTCTCTAATAGCTTGCCGCGAAATTAATGCGGAAGAGAATTGGGCGTGGAGAGGTATTCATACTATGTTATCGCCTTGAGGGCAGATTGAACTTTTAAGATTGAAAGTCATGCACAGCATATGCTCTGTAAAAAGCGTGAAAATTATGGTTGCAGTTTGATTACCTATGTCTTTTGGCTTCGTTTTCTCGACATTTTATGTCAATTATGGGACCGTCACGGATCTGGTGATATTATCACCATGTAATTTGCGTATCTCTGCCCTTAAATCTGATTTTTTATGTGACTCAATTTTAAGGCATGATTTTGGCTTCCTAGCACGCTTTCCAAGCCTGCAGCTAATCAACTCCCATATGGCTGTAGTGATTTAATCTGGTCCGTTATTGTTTTGTGTCTAGAGCAATGAATTTCACAAAATTAATTCTCAAAGCCGTGAAATCCCCTTAATCTATGATCACGATGAGAAAAAAGTTATTTCTTATCCAGAAACCAAGGAAAGTAAAGAAATTGTTAAGTACTTGGACAGGAGACGAAAAGGTAACAGGCTTCCAACTTTAGGCCTGTCTGCTTTTTTTGACTCTACGTGAAACAGGGAATAAAGATTAATCATAAGAAAATAAGACTAATGAGATGGTTTTGGAGAAAGAAAGCGTGGCTGGTCATAAAAGAAGGAGGGCTCCAACTGCAGCTGAGAGAAGAATTTTACTACTTGGGTAGTACATACATTAAAAGATTTAATGGATATAATGGCAAGGATAATAGAAGGAGAATTTAGTGGGCGAAAAAAAACATTCAGCAAGAGGGAGCTGACTACGGGGATTATATGTAAGGATTTGAAGAAAAGGCTGACGAAGAATATAATATGGAGTTTATGGCTCAGAAACGTGGACTCTGAGAAAGGAGGACGAGAATAGACTGCAGAGTGTTTAGGAATGGGTGTACAGCAGAATGAAAAGTGCAGTTAGCGGAAAGGACGACAGATGAGGAGGTACTTAGTATAGTGGGTGAGGAGGGGAAACTTCTGGATTAGATTAGGAGGAGGCAGAGTAGGTGGTATAATATGGAGTGTATGGCTCAGAAACGTGGACTCTGAGAAAGGAGGACGAGAATAGACTGCAGGCTTTTTAGATATGGGTGTAAAGCAGAACGAAAAAGTGCAGTTAGCGGAAAGGACGACAAATGAGGAGGTACTTAGTATAGTGGGTGAGGAGGGGAAACTTCTGGAGGAGATTAGGAGGAGGCAGAGTAGGTGGTTGGAAGAGGCAATTAGGGGCAAAGGGATGCAGAAGGCCGCGAAGGAGGGGAGGGTGTTGAATAAGCGGGAAGGGGCAGAAAGAGAATAGTCTTTAAGGATGGAATAAAGAGAGGGAGGACGTATGCTGAAATGAAGAATGAAATCGTGTAAGGAGACGCCTTGCGCCTGTAATATTATTGATGCTTTTTTACTCTCTTCTATTTTGATCTACCTTAACAAAATGAGTGATGACGACTCAATTTTTTTTAATGAAATAATTTCACTTTTACTATACGTGGTTCATACAAGTCTCGGGAATCAGAAAATATACGCAGAAATTAAAAAAAAAGAATAATGATCTGAAAGAATCGTTTTGCTCGGACTGGAGGAATAATCGAGATTCCATTATTTCGAGTCCCTACTCAACAAACCATTTTATTCGCTATCTTTAAAAGATCTGATCAAGAACGATTATGCACCCCACTTGTGCTACCCGTTACAGTAGAGAGGAAACGTGCGCTATCTGGCGGGTCATCCGGCCATCTTCCTTCTACATCAAGGGCTCAGTCCTTCGAGTCCGCTCTTGAAGATGAGCGGATTGATCTCATACCATAGCGGTCCTATAACGAAGCCTTATCCGCTTTCATCTCCCAGGAGACTACGGGGGACATAAATTTCCTTGGCCGTCTCGTTTGCGGGTTTCGACGAACGGGTCATCCCTTCGTTTCAGCCGCGATATTGACAGTTATCCAAAACCATATTTTTTCGCATTGCCCCAGGCTGGCGGTTCCTAACCTTGTTTCCACTTGGTAATCCATATACCCTTGGCGTATCCTTTGGTGCCCTAATAACTTGGATCCCTTGCTTTTATCACGTACCCCCAAACCACCAAGCGTACACCCCCTAGGGTGCGCGAACCCCAGGGGGGAACCTCTACCCTAGATCACTCAAGGAAAGGTTAGAAGAAATTCCTCGTGGGATAATGTAGAAGGGAGGCCTAGAAATAATATATAAATGTATCATCCAAAATATTTGTAACCATATACGTAGCCAAAACATGGGAAATGACTAATAGTCCAGTCTGTAGGGAAATTTGAAGGTTTTTTCGTGATACAGGTTAAGAATAGTCAAAAGTTGTATTTTTAATAAACAAATGGAATAACACAGCAACAAATTAACCAAATTGGCTTTATAAATCCTTATTTTTTTTGTCATAATGGGGGCCTTAATCACAAAGCAAAAAATTATTTAAAAAGTCATTTTTGCAATAAATAATTGATATGCAAAAAAAACGCCATTTTGGGGGGTTTTTCGAAGTTTTTGCAATAAATAATTATTGAAAATAAACTTACCATAGCTCAAATTATGCGTTTTTTAATTGTCTACAAAAAACATTTGAAACATTTTTTCCTAAAGTGAATACCTTGGCTTGTAGAATTGAAAAACAGTTTTTAGCCAACTTTGAACCCCTGTAATTTGTTTATAACGGTCTAGTTCGAAGTTTAAAAATATATAGGTATATATAACTCTCCCTTCCCTACAACTTTTGACTGTTCTTAACCTGTATCAAGACAACGTCATAAATGACACTTTTTTCTCTCCACAGACTGGACTATAAGAAGAATCGATAAAAACGTTTGTTAACCGAAATGGACTTGTGAGGAAGTCGAAGATCTCTGAACTCGAATAAATCATAAATTAAACAATTAGACAATTAGGAATTTCGACTACCAATGTAATGGCGAATATAAAAAAGAAACAACTCTTTATGGTTTGGTCACGTGGAAAAGGAAGCACGACACAAGATGGCCTAAGCGAGTTTTATAATGGGAACCCACCAAGAGAAGAAAAATTGGGAAGAATTGAAGGAGAAATTGGAGGGATGGCATTGAAGAGACAATGTCAAGAGGATTGGAGGAAAACGTCTGCCACAGTAGAATAGAATGGAGAGTGGGGACGGAAAAGTGGCAGACACCATAGAAAATTCGTGATCTCGTTTATATAGAATGATTACCTCTACCTAGTCGTTTACAACCACAGACATCTACTTTCCCGCCGGCTTTCTTTCTTCATCTCGACATCTGGCCTTCCCCTCTTCATCCCATATACCAGTATAATGCCTATTCCATGGTACTACTAATGCAAATTAAGACGTTTCCGTGACAAAAATGAGTACGTTCTGCGGATGACGTCATCCGGGTGACGCGAGCAGCAACCGACTCTAGAATTAGCGTAGGAATAATGGATGAAAGTTCTGATAATTTAGTTTTTAGCTACGACACAATGGAGTCAAGCATATATGTGCATCCTGAAGTGCTGATGAACAAAATATTTGATCTGTCATAAATACGAAACGTGTAGTTTGAGAAAACAATCTTGTAAACAACGGAAACAATCCTAGCAACAATTTATTTACAAATTGAAGTTGAAACTCTACCATTTTCAACGTTAAAGTTGTATTGTCTCCAGCAAAGCTGGACCCGCTTCTCCCGTGTGGATGCATCAGTGGCATATCTAAATCAGTTCTCCTCCCTCATAAGTTTCCTCGCAATGCTGATCTTTCACAATAACACACAATTATCATACACAAAATTCACTCCGTACCTAGCCAGCGCTTGATGTAATCCAAGCTACGTCACAGCGTTCGACCTAAGCGATATATATCGAATCGCTTACAATGCGCTACGACCTACCTTTTATTAGTAGTACCATGGCATATTCTGTCTCTTCCTCTTCTCCGCTGACCAAACATCCATCACTCTATCACAACCTAAAACATTCCGTCGCCCCTCATTAAGACCTTTTCGATCCCTTTAAAAGTGTTTCCTTATTTCTTCTCGTTGGTTTTCATCCTCACGAATCCCAGCCGAGCACATCTGTGTATCAATTTCAAAAGAACTTTTGTCAGAGGAACACAAAAAAACTCGTTTTTATGTTTTATTATTATTTTACTCAAACCAGTGTCTTCAAACTTCACAAACGCTCAATTTGCTGGTATAAGACTGGTAGAGGTGGAATTGATTGCAACAAATTTCCTGAAAGATTCTCCATTCATTCCACCCGGAAATGATAATGCGATATATGCGAATAATGTCCCTTATCGGTGCTTAAAATGAGAAATATCTTTCCATCCCTTTCCCCTTTCAAAGGAAAGGTCAAAGTTCGCGGTCAATATTGGTGAAATTCATGGAATCTTCCCGCAGTTACATGTTCGAAGAATTTTCCGAAGATTTTTATCTATTCAAGTGTCATCGAATGTTTCGGAATAGAATCGAAACCCGATATATATTATTTTTTATCAATTTATTTCTTAGTTTTATGAACATTGTCTGTGAATAGTTTCTATGGTGTTACTAATCGTACATAATTACTGCAGCATGACACTGATTTTTCCAAATTAATATTCTGGCCGTAATGTTTAATTCGGTCTCGGTACAGAAAAATAAATTTTATAATGGATATAGCTGCAGAGAACATTCTGAAGGGCATTAGGAGAGTAGCATTGACATATTAAAACCTACCCTGAACGACTATTTGAAGGTGTTCTAACAGTTGGTAAGTTCAAGGACCGTACCCGATTCCAACTTATAAAATCGGACCGTTCTTATCGCATTCTGTAAACGAACTCCGCACATTTCCTACGTTCTCCCACTCATAAAATTTTGATTCCTCTTACCATCCTTCATGTTTATAATGTCACTTATTTTACCTCTTCCGTATCGGATCGGATGATCCGCTCAACAAAGGACGCGAAACGCTGAATATAAATTCAAAAATACCGAGAAGCGGAACATTTTCCTTAAAATATTAACGGAATATTCAGTAATATTTCGCCTTCTCAAATAACTGCGGAACTGGCCGCGCAGTAACTTTAACGGAGTCACCCGCTAGTGGTCAATTGTAATGTTTCGTCTGTTTCACGTTTCTGTATTAGGCTATAGTGCTTTTTTATCTTGAAAAAATATGAAAAAGAAGTGAACAAATGTCCATATGGTTTATCCATGCTCACCGCCTAGAATGCGTTCGTTAGAAGTCTACCGACACTCAATTTTAGGATAAGCATCAAGAGGTTTTCGTCATCAGACTGCTGCGCTTATACGATATGTAGTCTAGTTTTATGTGGACGGGATTGAGTGGTGAAAGCTGATGGCAGCGGCCTGTAAATGGCTATTTTTCTGCATTGCAGTTAAGCTTTTTTGACTCCTGAAAGTACCTACATTGTTTGGTTTGCTTGATAGAAATTAAGTTTTGCGATTTCCCGTTGGGCAACGGATTGTATTAATTTCTGTTTTTTTTCCTTTCTAGGTAAGTTGACCCCCCTATGTACATCTTCTTTCTGCCGATCCTGAGGTTGACGTGAGTAGCAAATATATATTCCCATCCAAAGTCAGTGACTGCCATAATAATAATAATTTATGGCAGCGGTTCCTTCTTCTTTGATTCGTGTTCCACTAGGTCACTCAATTCTCAAAATTGCACCCTTCATATAAACAAATGCTTATTGTTTACATTGTTACTGCCACTGCAAATTTACTTCCGTCGTTATACAACTTATTTCGCGACCCCATGAACCGCCAATCACGTACCCCTCTTGTTACATGTCCCACAGGTTGTGAACCTCTGTTCTATGGCATACGTACGTATTATCACTTTCCTATTTCACCGTGCTTTACGGCATAAAAATTAAATGCTTGCCGAGAATCCATGGATTCGAATTGTGTCCCTACGTAATCTATAATTGCATACTTAGGTACTTCTTATGCCATAATTTAAGTTTGTTTATTGATGTGTATTTATTTTAGTTTAATAATCATTAAGAGTTGATAAATTTATCGCGGCAGCTGCCAGTACAATTTTCTGATTGGAAAGTGTTTCCTTTCTATAAATTAGTTCCAAAATCCGGAGCGGTTTACAACGAAACAGTTCCGTGAAATACTCTGAATTGAACTGAAATCAGGCCATTGAAAACAATAACAAAGTATACAGTGAATATCTACAGAAAAAATCAGAGGAAACAAAGAAAATATATCACAACATAAGAAATCGTACGAAAGCAATAATAAGACAGGCCCATATGACATCATGGGACAGATTTATAAGTGGGATAGAAGATGATTTACTTGGTAGGCAAGAAATAGCAGATAAAATAATGAAACATCTTAATAAAGCAGAGAGATATACAGCTCGATTAAATGTAATACCAAAAGAAGAATGGGTAAAACACTATAAGAGATTATGGTATGACCCACGATATGTATCACGAAAATCATGATAAGGATGTTACTTCAGAGGAAACAATAGGAGTAGACTCGATTGACCTGAAAGAACTGGAATACGATCTGAATAAAACAAAGAACAGGAATGCCGCTGGCATAGATGAAATTAATACGGAGCTGATAAAATGTGGAGGTAGAATCCTAGAAAGTAGAATGCTACATTTGTACAACATGTGCTAGATAAAACATGAAATCCCAGATGAGTGAAGGGTTGCCAGGGTTGTTTCCCTATTCAAAAAAGGAAACAGGAGTAACCCAGAGAACTAACTACAGGGGTATAAGTCTCCTAAATACCGCTTAAAAAATATACAGCAAAATAATCAATACTAGGCTAAAAGCTATCTCCGATAATATCTTATTAGAAGAACAAGCTGGATTCAGCAAAGGCAGATCTTGCATTGGCGATGTTTTCACAATATAAAAATCATACAAATCGAAGAGAATTTAACCTTGAAACGCACCTAGCATTCATAGATTATGAAAAAGCATTTGATCGTGTCAGCAGAGAAATGTTATGGTCAATTATGGAGAAAAGAGGATTTCCTAAACATTTGATAAAAGTTACTCAGAGCCTATACAGGAGTACCAGAATTGTGATTGATACTGGAAAGTAGCTGACACAGGAAATTCTCATTAACCAAGGCGTTAGGCAGGGCTGTAGTGTGTCCCCTACTTTGTTTAATCTATACATAGATGACCTTCTAAGGAGATGGAAGGAAGATAATGTAGCACCAGGCATAGAATTGGAACCTTCCTAGTACTTAAATACGATGTTATTCGCCGATGACCAAGTTATCATACAAGACAGAAAAGATAAATTTCAAATGGCTGTTCACAAGTTAGAAGAACTGAGTAACATGTATAACCTTAAAACCTCAAAAGCTAAAACTAAAAAAAATGGCATTTTTAGGTAGCAACCCTATAAGAACAAAAATTGTCATAGAAAACCAGATACTGGAACAGGTATCCCATTTTCAATATTTAGGATGTGTTATAACGTACGCCGAGGACAAAGATAACACAAATAAAATTAATGTATTCCATAGGATATGTGGGACAATAAGAAGAAGTATAAAAGGTATAACAAGAAAAGATACCCAGATAAAATTTTATAAAGTGATGGCTGTTCCTACTGTGTTGTATGGGTCAGAATGATCGGCAATAAAACAAATAGAACTGAAACAAATACAATAATCAGAAATGAGATTTCTTCGAGCAGTTAAAGGGTGTACAAAGATAGATAGAGTAAGGAAAAATTAGCAGAATACAAAAATAGGTGGAAAGAGCATGTACACGAATGCCTAGATATCCTAAGCAGGCTTTGGAATATAAGCCAATAGGTCGAAGAAGCTTCGGAAGACCATGGACGAGATGGTAAAGTGAAGCCGGAACAGGCTTAAAGGATAAACCTGCAAGGAAGAAGAAATACTCTGAATCGAACTTCAACTTCAGGCACACCAAAACAACCGGCAATCGACCGGCGCAGTTTATAATATCTCTGGTAGTCCTGAATTATGACACCGACATTACTGGCAGCCACACGTGCTAGGGGGCTGAAACAGCATAGAAGACGAAATCACGAAAATTCTAGAACGATTCTCTATTTCTATTCCGTGTGAACGAAACAGTCTGCTTCAGCCAATAGATGCAGCTGCACAGTTCAGCAGCGCCACGGCGCGGATGCGGTGGGACCACGAAACTAACCTGTTGTTTGCTACAGTCATTTGAAACATTTGTCTCGGCGAAACAGTTGCAGTTGCAGCCGTTTAGCTTCGACAACACTCTATTCCACTCACTTGAAGTGTTTTCCCCACTGACCGTAGGGAGTTGTATTCTCTAATTTCGGCGAATCACGGTCGCAACCGCTCCCCTGTCCTCCGCGGGAAGGACTCCCTCATTTGCGGGGAACGATCGATGTCGGTCTTCCATGCTATCAAAATTCCTCCGCTCTTACCCCTTCTTCCACGCCCTCACTATTTTAATTTCCTCCCCTTTGCGTGTCCGATCTTGATTCGTCACGCAAACGCAGGTCCGATAAGACGTCAGACTTAGGGACGACACTCTCGATCGACCAATCTCGAACGAATTATTAGCCGGCGTCAAAGAGCCTCCTGAAAAGAGTTTCGATGAACTACGCAAAGTATCGTGACACTTCGTGGTGTAGGACTACTTTAGAGGACGTTTGCATCCTTAGAGCCAAGCTCTTTCCCCTTCCATATAATTTTTCATTGTATAGGTGTAGTAAAACTTGGTGGCACTCGCTCGTACAGAGAATGGCGTCAGGGAGAGGAGATCATAAAAAAGAGGAGGCATAAAGATCCTTAGATTCTCTTTAGAACTCCTAAACTGAGCCCATCGATAACTTTGCCCGATCTTGAAAGCTTAATTCGTCCTCAGTGACCTTAAACGCTCCGCTGCAGCGCGCTGATGAGTGCCACCAAGTTTCGCTATACCTATAATTTTGCGTTTTTCATCGCGGTCAGTGACCTGATAAATTTGTTGGTTTCCGGCGTGAATTCGTGGAAGTGAATGATATTCATTTTATGTCAGCTTTTAGACGTGACTAGTTGTATATTTCGCAAATTGCCTGAAAGATGGATAACATCGTTTTTGAAAAAACAATGAGATCTGTGCTGTGCTTTTAACCGTGCTGACGAAGAACCGAAATGGGAGAATTAAAAAAAAAATTGATGAAAAAGTATTTATCTGACATTTCAGCAAACACAATTCCTGGTAGGTGCAATTTCTGCTGCATTTTTATTAAAATGTTGCTTGCTCAATTATTGACAAATGTTCAAAAAAAAATTGATATTCAGTCGTTTAAGTATATTGATATCAACTCGTTTTCAATCGATAAATACTATATTATATCGGATGCACGCCTATTTCTGTTGCTCTTTGATATTTAAATATTTATATTTCTCATTCATTTTTAAATATCCTCTGACCTTATGTTGCTAGTGTAGCCGTTTATCGTGTTAAAGTTCACTAAGTTCGTTATCTAGCTCTATACGTTGGTGTATTCATTTCATAGATATTTGAAAATCCTGCTGAATCAGGCCAAAATATTTGCGAAATAGCCAATAAAGAGAATAATTGAATAGAGATTAATGTGCTGTTTTTTATTTTTAACGGAAACAATGTATCTAACTATGGTTAACAATATATAATATCTAAATTTCAGAGATTTGCTTGTAAACAAAATGTTTTGAGAAGCAGGCGGAGCTGTAACTAAGTAGTTTCTCTTGTGTGTATTTTGAAAAATGCATGCTCCCGCGCGATGTGTCAGTTAGTGGAGAACGTATATGGGAGCTCGAATGCCATCTATTGGCACACATTATGCATAGCAAGCCACACTTACGTACGCGTAGCCTTTGATATAGTAGATATATACTTACCGAACGCAATGCTTGTTCGCCGAATATGAAAGTTTTTATCCCCTTCATCTTGCATGTTATGGGCAGGATGAAGAACACTTCTTGGGTGAATCACTCTAGTCGAGCTTAACTGAGCTGTTAAGAGCACCACATACCGCCAAATATGACTGCCATACGAAGTGCTGGTAATCCGATATGCTCAGCTCACCATGAGAGAATCGCATCACAAACATCTTAAGTTTTAAAGCAATACGTTTTCGCAGTTCCGTGTGGAGGTTGACATTTTCATGGACTCATAACAATTATCGACAGCGAAACGATTTTGTTCCGTAGGCAAGGCTTGCTTCTCAGAAGAGTTTGCGGTTATTACCAATAAGGGCCAATTGATGCCATTTTCTCCAGGTGCCAACGCACATTTTTTATACCAATGAATACTGTGGCTGAGTGATGAATACTTTAGTTCTCACGGCAAATTCTGAGCCAGGAAATGTTTTTATGTAGATAGTAATAATAATAATATTTATTTCCTTGTATAAATGCCAATTTTATTTATACCGCAAAGCCTGTAATTCCTTGATTGCGTCGGTGGCATATCTCATTGTATCTTGTTTCTAAATTTTTGGAAAACCTTGCCTGAACGTCAATTGCACATATGCTCTCCGGTTGTTCCGGGCACACTATGGAGAGTTTAGCGCTGCAGGAAAGAATGGAAATAGCAGTGTATTAAGGGTGACTATGACTCAACGAGCGCAATTCTATTATTGAAGGCCATTCCGACTCGCTCGCTGCGGTTTCAATTTGATAAAAGTAAAATCTTCTCGGTTTATGATACGCTTCCTCCGTATGATTTATCTTATCTTTCCAGTTTTTTTTTAGATAAAGTAGAGCTATATACGCATTTATTTATAGCCTTTTCCTTTTTTCGATATCTTATATGTGCTTTAAAGCTTTGTTTTCTTATATTTTGACTTACAATTAGAAAGTGCTGTATATTTGGCATTTTCATCTCTAGACAAATTTGATGAAGAATATTTAACTTCTGGGGATTCTAATATGAATTTTAATATAGCTGTTATACAGTGATGTACAGGAGGTAATTAGTTATATTGTTTTCCATAACATATTTTTTTCCTGTAATTTGATGATATAGATCAGGGGTCTCCAAAGTACGGCCCGCGGGCCACATATGGCCCGCAAGATTATATTATCCGGCCCGCAGAAGAATTATGCGGAAATGCGCCGCATAATTTTCGCTTGGATGGACGCTACTTGTAAGTAATTAGCGTTTCAAAATTTAAATCTGTAGAATTTAAAAGCACAATCACAGTAACATCATTCATATTAATGGTTTTGTGATGAAAATATGAGGATTTTATGGTAGTGTTCGTCGTCATCATTATACGATAATTGAATTTCACATGCCCTGTAATTAGTAAATAAAATTTTCTGATTTCGATAAAACTCATATCTAGATTTACCTATTTATTTACTACGGCCCGCTGTAAACCGTTCAAGTACCCATTGTGGCCCTCGTTGCGATACGTTTGGAGACCCCTGATATAGATGATAGTTACAAAGTATAGTATATATATTTGATGATATAGATGATAGTTACAAGGTATAGTGCCGTTGGTCTCAAACCCCACGGCAAAGCGATTGAACATGGAATAACTTTTTAATACTTTTCTAATTTATCTTTGTTGGTATTTAAGGATACTACTACATAAAATTCATCATTGGCATTAGTATGGCTTTTGGTCAATTTTTCCAAATCTTGTCACCATAATTTGTTTCGGATACTTTTACACTATACTTGTACGTTGGAAACTACCAACAATAAAACAGATTTTCAAAATATGATTAATATATTATTCGTGCGTCACTCTGCATTGGCAACTCAGTAGAGCTGTGATATACGCGGCCATTTCTCAATGAATAACTTAGATAAAAACTGGCAATCTGTGAAAATAGATGAAATTATTGACTTGGTGCAACCTGAGTGGCGTCTATTTTAAGGGTTAAGCGTTAGAGTAAAAACTTTATTGATTCGCTTAGCTTTTCTGTGGTCAAGTCAATTGGTTGGGCGTACTTATCTCCTTGTAAATACTGAAATATACGAGTTGGGAATTAAAGAATGGAAAATTGTTTAATGTACTATCCTACCATAATATAAATGCTTATTTCAACATTATAAATACTTATGTTTTGAGTTGATTTGTTTAGAGTGAGGTATCTTTATTTTGGTGAAGAGCAGAGAGTTAGTTAATCATCTAATTAGGAATTTTAAATATTTTTTCCATTCAGTACATAAATAAGGCATCTAAAAGGAATGATTGGACCAAGTCTTTCTTCCACGTGCCTTTTTCTGGGTGCCGAATCCAACTGTCGGCTGAAAGAAAAAGCCGTTATTTTCATGGGTTTCCTTTTCCGAATGCTTTGTCAACGTCTGTCGAATTAAGGGAACCCCGGTAATGTTCAGAATCACGTCTGAGGGGAAGGAAATTTATTCTCGTTAGTTCAAATTGTGAATACTCAGTGACGTTAAGAAATTATGTAGTCAATCATGCCATGCTTTTTATTACTCTAATTGTCAGCTTCGAGACTTCATCGCACTTCGCGTCGTCACCGTAGAAGAGGAATTTCCTTTCCAATCCGATGCTCGCGAGTGATATTTCACATGGTGCTCCAAAATTATCGCGTGGAATCGTAAAATAACATTAATATCGCGCTTTGACCTTCACCAGTCATTCCCATCTGGTGATTCATTGCTGCGCAATTGTTTCGCAACTTCTTAAATATCCAGGGCCACCTGTGAAAGTGCTCGTTACAGTTGGGTAAATATTATATCAAGTCGTGCTCTTTAAAATATGTAGCATTGCCCTTTGTTCAGTGTTTTGTTTTTCAATTATAATATCTCTTCGTTCTTTTATCTTTACTGCAAATATTTCGCTCTAATTTTCTATTTGAATTTTTACTTTATTGCGTGCTTCGTTGCCAAATGAAGTAAAAATAAATAAAATACATTTACCTCACGTAAGGCTCCGGAAAATCAAAAATCACTCGAATTATCATTAGATCTCCTTTTTAAACTTTTTCCTATATCATCTACTCAAGATTCTTCCGTGTTCCGTAATCTTTAGTAAATTGGGACCGTATCAGAAATAATGAGACATTGTCCTCTGGATTATATCTAAGCGCCACGTCCGGTAGTTAGGAACGTAGTGAATAAAAAAAAAACTATGTGAACTTATTTTTCTTAAATACGCTGTTCAAAAAAATTGAAGATTAACTAGATTGTTTTATGGAAATATTTCCTGTTAAATATTTCCCGCGCTTGGCGGCGTCAAAGCGCTACGTCGTCGAAAATTCGCTGGCTTACATCACGGGGCGGTATCGTCACTAGTAATTCGATGCTTCTCCATGCTTGATTGAGCTGGTTCAATTCAATTTACTAAGGTAATTGTATTCATTTTATTTATGGAAGACGTTGAAATAGTCTGATTTGATCCTTGCCTTTGGAACACTTGTGGGGAAGAGAAGCAATACCGCTTGGTGACGTCAAGCGATTTTGATGTCGTTTTGGATCACGTGACTTTTTCAAATTGCATGCCCTTTCTAAAAGCAATTCCTCATGCCTGTTGTTTACTCATATTTGTATGGAGTATGCATATGAGATCGTTGGAGAGTTTTTGATGTAGAAGATTTATTGTGGATGGGGTATAGGTAATCTCGAGGAAGACTAGCGTCACGCGACTCCCGAATGGAATTTCCATGTAGAACACTTTTTTTCATTAATTTAAATATGAAATGTGTATTTAAGGTAGACGTTTGGTACTTGATTCAGAATTAGGCCAAAGAATGATTCAATTTGATTTTTCCAACCGTATTCTCTCTATCGATCGATAAAATGAAAAATTTGAATGTAACACAAATTATTTCTGCAAATTTAGAGCTTTATTTTCTCTTTCGCTGCCGAGGAATTTTTATATTGTTATCGAGATTAACTTTCGCGATGCGTACTTGATTGGCTTTTAACAACATATTACCTTGAGTCGTTGCGTGGTTACGTATATACAAGAGCTTCGCATTGATTCACAATGCTTTCACTAGGGGGATGTAGTGTAATTTCATAGGATTATTTCAAGTCAGTGTGTATTTCATGTAATTATCATTGATGTGTAAATATAATTTTCATATTCATATTTTCAGAAATATTAATTTAATTATGTATTTTTATTTATATAAATAATGTGTGCGCCCCATATCCATACTTCAGTGTTCCTCTTCTGTCGGCCGTCCCGTGACGACCACACCGTTTTTTTCAATTATAACTATCCTCAGATATGAAGAATAAATTTCTTTATGCTTGATCCCCATTATTATCATGAATACTTCCTGATGCAATGAAAATTATAAAATTCTAAGGTGAGGAAAACGTGCGCTCTTTATTACGCCTTTGTAGGGGTTGACTCACGATTCAGTGGCTGCCGCAACCTTGAAGTGAAGATCATTCAGAATCATAAAACTTCTTACATGAACTCGGTAAAATCTGTGTGATATCTTTCGTCACTGAGCTTTGGAACAAGGATAATGAACCTGTTGCTGTGAGGCAAAACACGAATTTCAAATAGCCGTGTAATCCGTGATATTGAAATACGATCATGGGAGCGAAATGAGTGAGTGATAAAATACCCTCGAATTACCAGTTAGATGCGTTAGCCAGTAACTCAATTGTTTAACCAGCCATCCATTCTGGCTTCCGGTTCATCGAGCCATTGTTGTTGAAAGGGTATTTCTGCTGCTGTTGAAGTGAACATGATTATATCGCATATCCATTGTTATGTCATCACCTGACCGGCAATGGACTGGTAGACTATATTGTTTGAGCAAATCTACCAATCACAGTGCGTGAAATCCGCTCTGTTATGGGAAGCAATTCACTACACCGACGCAGTTGAAGTGAAGAAAACGCTGTTTCTGACATAACAAGGCATGCAATCTTCAAATAATGCAAAACTTCTAAATCAGCTTTGGTATTTACATTAACAAAATTTCTATTCCCAAATGAGCTTGCTGTACGTTTATTCCAGTAATTGGGAATTGCTCTTTGTTTGTTTGTTTTTATTTAGGCATTTTTAAGGCTGATTTTAACTCCATACCCGCGAGATCACTTGGCCTTTGACGCTGTTGTTCTACCCGCCTATGGGGAGTTCCTTGTTCCATTTTTGGTCTGGGGGGTTATTTTGTAATCTCACTTTAGTGAGAATACGTCATAAAATCTCACTTTTTCGTAGTTCAACTCCCTCACCCAGGCGGCGTGACCATCTTCGGATTTCAATCGGTGAACTGCCGGTCATGTACTGGTCTTTTAGACGATTCATCCTCTCTGATCCGTATCTTTCGACTCTTGATCCGTTTCATTATCTCCGCCTGCCATTAGTTCCATCTCACCTGTCTTAAAGAACGTGACATGGAGCCACCATCGTTTCCACTCGAAGCTTGAGTTGGAAAATAAACAAGGTCGCGAAAGATACAAACAATTTTAAATCGTATTGTTGTAATTTGCTAAACGTGAAGAACTTCAGCATTTTCAACTCCAATATATTGGGCACTTGAAGGTATGCTTTGTTTGAAATGCTTACGTTATTATTTGCTTGAATTATCTGTGTACATATTTCGTATCAATATTTCCCAAACAATGTTGCTGATACCTTTGTTTTCGTGTGCCTATACGCCAGTGTATGGAGAATGGAATTCAGTTATTTATACCATAATTTTAACAAATATTGCCTTAAATCTACGTTCTTGGTTGATATTTCCCGTGCTTGTGAATCGAACACTAATTAGATGCACTTATTTTTTTTAAATATTGAGTAATCGCTTACATGTCGCTTGTAGTTTTGACTGTATTTAGATTTTCGTGGTATGTACAGTGTAAGATATCTTCCGTAAGATGTTGAGGAATCTGGGTATTCGCTAGTCTTGGCATCTTTTATTTGATATAATTTAATTGAAGCTTCGACAATTCACGAACCGTTCGTGAGCCGATCATTAAGAGAGGGAAACGGATCTCCCGCCTTTCCACTAAGAGTCACTAAAAAGGTGAGATTACAAAATAAACCCCCTGGTCGAATGCTTTTTCATTGTTGGCTTTCCTCACTTCGTTGTAAAGGCGGCTTTACACATGAAAGTAGCGAGTGCAGCGAAGTAGCGATTTTTATCGCTACTTGCTGCTCTGCTTACACATTACTTCCGGCTAATCCTGAAATAAAAGAATAGCGGAACTTAGGAGGCGAAAGGAGGTAAAATCAAACAATCTATGATAAGTTTTATTAATCTAAACTAATCAAATCAACTCTCAGACACCGATTAATATAAAGTGTGATTTAATTCGTATCACTAACAAATCTTGTTAGTGTCTGGTTTTATTGAGAATTCCAATCGTTTATGAGGACAAACTTGCCCTCCATGACAACTCTATTGTTTTTCAAATATTAATTTATATTTACCTTTTGATAAATAATTTAATACTTCAACACTATCAAATTTCAATATTAAGAAAATGTTTATCTAATGTAAGTAACTGTAGTTTTTCAACTGAGCTGAACCAGGCAGAACATTTCCCCGGATGTTTTGCAATACTATCGCTGAATCGAAATGCAACTTGCAGGCAAAATAGAAGCCAGCCTATTTCTCTTGCAAGAGCGAACCGCGGTCGATTATTACCACTATCGACCCCTACTGCCTTGGAAGTACGTGCTTACACGTCGAAGTAGGTACCTCTTGCAAGCGACTTGCAAGGTCATGGAAGTAACTCCCATGTGTAAACCCGCCTTAATACCTTGAACCCCTGTACTCGACTACGTGTAATACTCACTCGTGTGTGCGTTTCGCGGTGAATTATTTTTAAATAAGTTTATTTGTTGAATACACGTTAGCAAAAGTTTCGTGTGTGGTGCTGGAGTGGCTTAAAAATCGGGCATCAGTCGTAGCCTATTTTCATGGTCGGATTTGGATGACCACCACGTTCGCTCTCGTTTAGCGAAGTTTTTGGCTCTGGAGCCGAAAATAATTTGTCATCCTGTCGTGGATGAAGGCGAAAAAAAATAACCAATCCCTCCAGTAACAGGTGGTTTGATGGAACGCATCGCAATTATATGAACTGGTTGTTAAACATTTTAGATATCGTTCCATTTTTACGTTCCGTGATTGTTGGAAAACATTGTTAAGGAGGTTCCGCCGCGACTGTGCGAGTCAAAACAAATACTTAATTCCACATTTTTGATATTTTGTCCAAAAAATCCTGCTTTCACTGATGAAATGCGTTACCTATTGAAACCCAAAAGTAAGGAACAAAATTTTCAGATTATTTCACGAATTTATTTTAAATTAGCACATTTTTCCAGCCATAGGAGCCGACTGCAGCGCCATTTCCTACGAATTACCGCATTTTGACATCAATTACGGCAGTAATCCCCTAATAACTAAAATAGTAAGGTGGTAAGATGCCTATATTACATTTTTATTCAATTTCTCTGGATTATTTCCTTCTTGTAAATAGTTTTCCGCAAAAATGGCATTTATATTTTATGGAAAAATACTATTTTTCCCCGTGTTTCTCTCATAATCCCATTGAACTACATGTAATTTCAAGTTCAATTAGAGAGTAATATAGCGTGGAAAGGTATTATTTTGTTGTTCATATCAGATAGAGGACAAATTTTTCTACGAGTAGACAGAATATATTATGAAATTTAAGTCATTTTACGGTGGAACCTCCTTCAATCGTATTTTTATATTTTTAATGCGGGAATGACTGAAAACAGTCGTCGTGTTTTGCTACATAAAAATCGGTAGCGCCACTTTGAGCGCTTGATAACTTGAAAACCGCGTAGCATACATGGAATGAGAGATTTTAATCAAGTTAAGACGCATATATACTACGAGTATAAATGTGGAATCAAAATTTTGCGTCAGGAAAATTAATGCCCGATTATGTAGATTGATTTAAACTCTTGCTAGTTTCATTTTTTTAGCGCATTGGGATTGTTTTAAAGAGCCGCAGGCACTGAATAAAATGCCAACACTTGTACACTCGTTGATGGCGTTAATTAGCTTTTTGGGACTCAAGAGTCCCAAAAAGCTAATTAATCCCTAATTTCGCACAGTTAAAACCGCGTATATTCGTGGTTTTACTATTTAATATGGTCCATTTTTTACAACACGCGGACATAATGAGACTCTTAATTGCAGTCAGAGCTAGTATTGAGCCAAGATGTACTGCGTAAGACATACGGGAGAACTAGGTGTAAGAGAATGTAACTTACTCCGAAGACAGAATAACTATCTATTTCCTCACCGTTTTCGTTGCAATCAGTGAGCGCAGCATATGGATGTGTCTTCTTGTATTGTATGAAATCTACCGTGGAAGTTTCAATATCTATTTTGCACGGATGATGTAATTATGAATGGCCTAATTTCCAGTCATCCCTTGTGTTGACCTCTTTCCTCTCATTTCTTCTGCTATTTTTCCTGGCGTTATATAACTTGTTTTTCTTCGTCTTCCACCGTTGCTTTTCTCCCACATCTGCATGTATCAAGGGGATCGCACTCTCACACACACACCTGCCGACTCCACGTTCGTTCGTCGACAGAAGAACGGAGTTTAAAAATACGCTGATCCAAGAACTAGACGCGTCTTCATCGGTGAACGTTCGCGGCTAGCGGGAGAGAATAGGGTTGTGTATTAAGAGTTATAATTAACGCAATCGGAAGTTCATGTCGAGGAAGAATTTCTTATGTTAATCCGTTGTGGTCATTGAGGTAGATGGAGAGGGCGTTTGCTATGGTGGCTCAATGCTTGAAGCAGTAGCGTGGGCGTGGCCCTTCCGCCATCTTTGTATATTTTTTTATTTTAGTTTAAATTAATAATAATCAATATTCCCAGAAAAAACCGTAGTAAATCGAGTTTAATCAATAGCTTATAGTAACTAATATATATTTCAAGAGTTTCTTACCTTTAATTTTTAACAAAAGGTAATATTCTCTTCCTTCTTTCTCAATCCTTAATGTGTGATCTTAAATCTGTGCACTGTTACCCTAATTTTCACAATTTATTTATTCTCTTATTCATTGATTATTGTTGGTTTATATGTGGTTTTCCCAGTGGCGGATATATATGGGGGCGCGGCCCCCCCCCCCCTTGAGGGGCCGCCCGCATTGCCGTCCGCGCCGCCCCCGCCAGTCAGCCCGCACGCTATTCGTTCGTTTCTGTCGTCAGTCGACTCTGAGTCGAGTTATCGAGTAGTTGTACTTTCTTATGTAGCACGCGCGCGCGTCCGCGTAATCTTATTTTTTACGTTTCTGTCTGGCACATAGATAGCTAACCTACGAGAAAAGTCGAGGCCATTCTAGTGATCTCGATACGTTATTCTGTCTGGCATTTGTTCGTGAAAATTCGCGAATATTCTACTGTTTGTATTTGTTCACACTCCTTAAAAGTCTGGAAGCGATCATTCTGGCACCGAATGTTCTCGAAACAACCGAGCTACATATATAAGGGAAGCAGAGTCGCTGCCAGGCAGTCAGTTTGAAAGCTACAATCGTCGTGATAACTTGCGCCCCCCCCCTTGTGTTTTTTCTGTGTCCGCCACTGGGTGTTCCTTAATGAAATTTGTATGTATTGCTGTCACCATTGGCCCCATTTGTTGTGGCATGTAATAATATTTAAATGTTCCAGGGTACTTTAAGTCCCAGAACAATAAAGACTGTTTTCAATTCAATTTCAATTCTCTATTTATATCCGCTAATGTGTCCATTCCTCCGTGCTTGTCCAAAGGCAGGCAAGGATAGAACAGGGGGAAGCAATGTGGTGGATATTTCGGTTGCCAGGTTACAGTTTAATGACGTCATACCCAATCAATCTACCTCAATGGCTGTAGTATTCAAAGCGTAAGTTTACCTTTACAACGAACGGGCGGGATTACGCACGAAGTTTCCTGACGTGAAGAAAACGGACGGTGGCTTCAAGTTTTCCGTCGTCTAACCGTCAAGGAGGAGTGTAGCACGATTGACCGTCCAGTATCAGCGTCAATTGCCAACCGTCTTTGCATACGGAATTCTAAATTGTTTGGGAGTAGATTTTTATTTTCATATTTTACGATTAAACCCGCAACAATACTGACAAATATTGCACCGAGTAGGTTAATTCTGTTTCATTGTAAAGTTAAAAAGTAAGATGGACAATCTAGAAATGAAACTGTGTAAAGTTAAAAAAAATAATTTGGGCGTAATAAAACAATCTTTACTCCGCAAGCGAGGGTGAGTTCAGAGTACCTAATTTTATGATAGCAGTCAGCTCTCAGATTGCACACCTCCCTTTAAAGTTAAATATTAGTATCTTGTCTGTATTTTTCCTTGGATCATTGAATAACGGTGTCTCTTCGGAAAAGGAACTATTATTGAAATGGACAATCTTGATTTTTATGCCTCTCGATGCCTGGTCCGTTGCATTGTCACTTTAAATACTTTGGAAAATCACGGCTAAAACATAACTAGACAGAGAACTAAACAAAATTATGGGGAAAAATTCCAAAATAAAAAACATTAACGAGTGGACCTTAAAAAGGAAACACTAACGGAATGAACGCATAAGTCGCACGGGCGAAGAAATAATAGTAAAAAAAAAAGTTCGTGATAAGTTACTGTTGGGAAAAAGAAGTGTAGGGAGACCAAAGAAGATGGTGTGTCTTACCGTCGAGCCGAATAATCTTACCGAATAATCTTACCGTCGAGCAAGAATGAAAGGCGAAGGGACGAAGAAATAACAGGATATCTGCCAACTACATTGAAGGGATAAAATGAAGTTAAATGCAGTTATGCTGGCAGTGTATTTGCTGTCCTCTTCACTTCGCTCCTTAGCCGATCCCTCCCACTGAAGTCTTCACCTCTTTGACGTCACGCTTCGCACAGGTAACTGCCTCCAAGTTTTGCCACCGCTATAACTGCCGCGGCGCAACCACTCAAGTGAACTTTATAAGTGAAAGTTTCTCGGGTTTCACACCAGATTATTGAAATGTATCAACGTTTCGATGGTTGACTCAGCCATCGTCATCAGGATAATGAGTCGAGCGAGGATGCTGGCGGTTATATATAGCCACAGATTCCCCATTGTTGTTGCTTTTTCAACCGGTAAAGTCTGCATTAGCAGAGTATAGCCTTGGTCATGGACAGCGCGTCGATTTCCCAATAACATCAATAGAGACAACGGTTTCAACTTAAGTAGGACTTGGCGCCCAGTAATTGACGAAATTCAAAGAACGCGTAACGGCTCCCACAACAATGGGGCATCTGTGGCTATGTATAACCGCCAGCATTCTCGCTCGACTCATTATCCTGATGACGATGGCTGAGTCAACCATCGAAACGTTGATACATTTAAATAATCTTACCCGGTGTGAAACCCGAGAAACTTTCACTTATATTATTCGCCGGGAAAACCTCAAATCCTTTATAACTCAAGCACTTGTTTGCCTTGTATTATATTATGTCAGTGATACTACTAATACAATGTAGGACGTTCCAGTGACCAATACGAGTCCGTTCTGCGCATGACCTCATCCGCATGGCACGAGCAGGAGACGACTCTAGAATTATTAGCTCAGTTGTAATGAATGAAAGCTTCGATAATTTAGTTTTTTGCAACGACAGAATAGAGTCAAGGAGATATATGTATTCTTAAGTACTGATATGCAACATATTTGTTCGGTTATCATTAGTAAATCTACATCTACATACTACCCTGCAAGCCGCCTCAATAGGCGTGTGGCGGGGGGTGTTAGGACACCAGCCGTTTGCATATAAAAAGGAAACGCTCTAATGAAATTACGCCTAGCATTTATTATAGTCCCTTATTGTTCGGAGGAAAAACGAATTCCCATACCTATCCGTTCGGCAAAATATCTCTCTCAATTTATCGTTCCTGTCGGACCTGGAAATATAGTGGGGTTCTAATAGGATGTTCTCCGTGTCGCTCTGAAAGATATCTATTCTCAATTGCTCAAGCAATCTAAGCCTAGCGCGCAGCCTCCCGAGTCTCTAGCGGCTCCCAGCCTAATTCGTTTAACATCTGTGTAACGCTGTTTGTACGCCCGTAGCAGTTTTTGACGAATCGCGCAGCTTTCCTTTGTATTTTATTAAGTTCCCGGACTAAGTCTTTCTGCACCGGATCCCATATGCTCGCTGCATATTCAAGGTGTGACCGGACGAGTGCGAAATAGCACCTCTCTTTTACTTTTTCATCTGAAAATCTTCCCACAATACGCTCGAGGAATCCTAGCTTCTTCAGAGCTCTGCCACAAATATTTCTTAGATGTGTTCCCCACGATAGGTTCGAGGTTATCGTAACTGTGATACTTCACTTCATCTGTCGCCTTTATGTTAACACCATCCACAGCATATACGTGGGGATAGTTGGACGACCTCCGCAAGAAATGTAAATGTATAGTTTGGGAATACAATCTTGTTTACAACTTGTTGAAAGTTGAAACTCTTACCATTTTCAGCATTAAAGTTGTCTTCTCTCCGGTAAATCTGGATCCGCTTCACCTGTGTAGGTGTATCAATGGGATATCTAAAAAATTATCTTCCCTCATAACTTTCCTCGCATTGCTGTTGCATCCAAGTACCACATAAGTATCAAATACACAATGCACTCCGTACCTAGATGGCGCTTGATGTAATCCAAACTACGTCACAGCGATCGACCCAAATAATGCGCAATGACCTACCTTGTATTAATAGTAGGTATCATGTTTATGTCTCCCGCGCTTTTTTCGTTTATCAATTTCGATCAGTAGTTCGAAGGGAAAGGAGAGGAGGGTGTCGGTTTCAAGATATGATTTCTAAGAAGACTTCTACGAGATCTTAGAACGAATACTTGTCGTAGATCTCATGTGCCCCCCTCCATTGAGGAACAGCGGTTGACGGCAAACCTCCCCTTCTCGCCAACTGCGGTCGCTGGAAATATTGGAAATATTGTAATATTGGAAATAATGAAAAAATGAAATATTGATATAATGGAAAATATTGA
Organism: Pyrrhosoma nymphula; assembly: GCA_963573305.1. Classification (NCBI taxonomy): domain Eukaryota; kingdom Metazoa; phylum Arthropoda; class Insecta; order Odonata; family Coenagrionidae; genus Pyrrhosoma; species Pyrrhosoma nymphula. The sequence continues at coordinate 30,778,954 of OY754335.1, read as the reverse complement.
GCAGGGCAATATTAACAGGTAATATTATCTTGCTTACAGTGGTTTGCAAATGCTGCCTGTGTTAACTTTTTAAAGGTCTGTTAATAAAAAAAGAAAAGCAATGTAAACTTCTTTTCCCCAGTTATTGCTATTGTTTTCAAAGATTAGGGCGCTCTCCGACCACCCTCCTCGCCGGGTTCCAAAATTCATTGCTTGAATTTTTAACATTGGTAATACTATGTTCAATATTCCAATCGGAAATATTAGTTCTTCAATATACAATATTCCAGTTACAAATATTGGTTTTTCCGACCGCCAATATCCAATACCCTCCTTGAACTCCAGCCTTGACGTGGTGGTGATGATGATGATGGGTATCCAATACAGGGTATTGGTATTGGTCGTTCAAAAATTATGATTTTGGAATCCCAATATTTAAAAATATTGGTATTGGAACCATTAAAATGGAAAACAGCCTATCCCTAGGAAGAGGAGCGTGGATGTGGTGGGTGAAGGCGAGGATATAATATAACGGCTTATGAGTGCCATCCTCATAATTTTTATCAATCCCACGAGAGAGGTTCATTGGCTACTGGAAGGAGAACTGGGAAGATGTCGGGAGAACTGGGAAGCCAATACAGTTTGATGGAGTGGATGCACGTCTTTGCCCTCAGAAACGTATCTTCTTATTTTTTTAAAGAAATTATCGGCTTTAGTAATGCTGCCGCGCTTAAAGGCTCGTTCACAACAACTTAACTTGGCGTAACTTGACTTATTCTCTCGTCGAAGGCGAACCAGTGCGCGAAATTTCTAACCAATCACAACTCACCACTGCCAAATTCGATCTTACAATCGATTGATGAGGCCTATCGATAGCGTGAGTTTCGAGAGTTGTAGTAAGCTCCCCCGAAACAGCTCAATTGATATGTCAAGTATTGATTGTAAATAGTGAGTTGAACAGAAGTATTAAAATGGAAGGTTTATTGAACATGTGAGGGTTATTTCTCACTGACTTGATCAACTTATCCGCATCCATTTTCGCTTAAACGTATCCTCGTACGACTTCACAACAAAATCACGTTTTCAATATGGCTGCTCGAGAATATATCGAGAGTAGTAATCGATTGCTTCCCGACTATCAATAGTAGAGCATGCCATGCTATTGGCTGGAATTAAGAGAAAGTTGAGCTGAGCTCAACTCCAGGCTACGCCAAGTCGAGTTATGCTGCTTAAAGTCGTTATGAACTAGTAGACGCTATTCTCAAGGTCTCATCTCTGGCATTGCGCCGGGTCAAGCCAAATTACCCCAAGTTAAGTTGTTGTAAACGAGTCTTAAGTTGTCCGTTAACAATTTGGAGCTTTCCATTCAAGGTTTTTGCGCAGATCGGAACACATAGGCGCACTTCATCGAACACGAACGACGATGATTGGAACGCTATGCGCGGGGGAAAAGTTCGTTAACCTGCCCGGTAGGTAGGTAGTAGGATTCTGTAGGCAAACAATAGTTATCGCCAAACGAAACTGTTTCAGGCGTTACTTGGTGGAAGTTATGGATATTCATGATGAAATGATAAAACTTGGTAAATTTCACACTAATTTATTAAAAGTAGAACCGACCAGGGTTTCAGCAACTGAGTGCCATTTTGTTCCTTGAAAATGGCACTCAGTTGCTGAAATCCGGGTCTGTTCTAATTTAACAGAACAACGTGTTGTTGTTGTTAATGAACAACTGTTGCCGATGCGATAGTCGCTATCCGAATATTATCAGCAGAAGTAGAGTTAAAACTGAAGGTTGAATCCAAGAATATTGTATCCAGGATTCTCGAGCTGGCCGCGGGAGTAGTTGTCAATAACCGTGCATTTTAATAGTTTCATGGAAGTCATCACTCGTGGCGCTGACTCTCTGAGCGATCTGTAAATTGTGTCGTAAGTTATATGAACAGTACGTATCGGGATGAATATTTTTCCTAAACTGAACAAGTGGGGGATTTTCAACGATTACTAAGGACGTAAGCACCTATTAGCTTTACTCTTACTGATTGAAAAACTTACGTTTCTGGAATTAACCTAAATAAGGAATTTTAAATTATTAATATGTGCGTAGGGATAATCTTCAAAATTCACTCACGAGCAATCCTCTTCAGGCAAATTAAAACTTCAGAAATGTGCTATTAACTTACGACTTAAACGTCTATCCTTCGAATTGTTATCCTACCCGTTATTGGGGTGATTTCACGTTCCTAATAACCAAGAATTAGCCCTTTTTCCGATAAAGGCCCTAAACATAAGGCAAGGCTTGGTTGCATCGGCAACAAAGGAAGGACATTTCTCACCATGAACTATTCGCTTTCAAATGAAGCATTGAAAGTGTAATCGGTACGAAATGTATCATTCCTTTGTCGAAAATAAGTGAAAAAAAATTTCAAAAGGCCAGTTTCCCGAAGAAAAAAAATAGGCGGGCAAATTCAGAATCATCATCTGGGATTTCGCTTTACTAATTTAAGTCTCCGTGAGGCCCAAATTTAACTCAAGGGAAGTTTCAAAGTGTTGTTTTCTCTTATTTTGGTTCTAATGCTCTTTTTCTGTCATCTGGAAAATATTTCCCCTGCATCTACCGAAGGATTGGGAACGATTCCTCTTTCACAGACTCTGGCCTACTATAATCTACAATGAGCAACACAGCCCATTTAGCACGGCCATTAATCTACCAAAAATTCTAAGCTATTTCTTTGCTTTGTGGTTTGCAAGTGATTCCTGTCCTTTCAGTCATTAGTATCACAAAGGAAGGCAGCAGTCGTAACTCAGAGTCATCTGTACACCGACTACTCAACTGCAAAGCCAACTTTGCAGTTGAGTGGTCGCTATGAAGAGGACTCTGACGCCCCTTTCGGAGCTGCCGTCTTTCGGAGGACTCTTGTAATCCTTAACCCTTCTCGAATTTTAATTTTGAAATTTATGTTTCTCCTCATCTTCAGTAAGGTATTGGTATAAACAGCTTGAAGCTTCTAGGCCAAACCACGTGTGCTTTCTCACCGATTAGATCTTTTTAGCGTACGAATTCTCATGCTTCTCGAATTTCGAAAGATAATCACCGCCGTACTGCCCAAAAACTTTCGGTTTATGTAAAAAGTAGAGTATTCGAGTAAGAGACATATATTATAATGTAATATCATAATGCCCTGTGAACCGATTGCAATGAAATAAGCTTTATATTTGAGGTTTATCGATTTTTTACGTTTTGTTATTAGTGTGAAAAGGCTTCAATGATAGAAAAAGTTTTCAATCGCTGAAAAAACGGTAGCACCTTAAAACCCCCCTCACACATATGTGCATAGCCTCTAAACAAATGAACACGCATCTATTATAAATCATAGGTTGTAGCAGAACGTTGTGGAAACATCCGATTGTGTTATGAATGTTTGCTATTTTCATTGTTTATGGGTAAATAAGAAATTATAGAAGTTCCGTGGCCAGCGGGTAAAGCCTTCGAAACGAATTGTTGTCAGGGTGATGTACCGGCTAAGATAGGTTTACTTTGAATAGAGAAAAAACCCTGTAGACGTTTCCTGGCAGAAGCCTAGATCTCCTTGTCTTTCTTCATCTCTGCGTACGTCCTGCCCCTCTATATCGTGCATAGAGCTTATTCTCTTTCTTCCCCTTGCCTGCATACCCAATTTCCTCCGTTTTATCTCAGCCTTCAGCATCCCTTATCCCCTCATTACCTTCCCAAACCATTTACTTTGCCTCTTCCTATTCTCCTCCAGGAGTTTCCTCTCCTCACCGACTATACTCCGAACTTCCTCGTTTCTATATCTTTCCGTCCACCGCACTTTCTCCACTCTCCTCCACACCCACATCTCAAACGCTTGCAGCCCATTCTCATCCTCTTTCCTCGAGAGTCCACGTTTCTGCACCACACAACACCACACTCAATATTTAAGTAACCTTTTATGTATTTAAGATAACACCTACGTAAACGGAATGATTTGTTTCTTTGTTTGTCTACTCTGCATGACTTTTTGTTTTGCTTTAATCTTCATTTCAGAAGAAATCGATTGGTAGAACATTTAAATATGGAAGTGAATGAGTGGGACGGTTGTGCCTTCTTAATTGGCTTCAATACTCACCACCTGATCTTTGGCGCCGTGCGGTTCGATCTATTCTCATCCTTAATCTATAGAAGAGGTGGGTGGGAGAGGATTGAGAGATGGGAGGGGTGGTTGTTTAAGAGTGTAATGGTGAGGGGTGGGGGCAGATAAGGAGGTTGGGGGTGACGAGAGGGGTATTGTAAGGGGGGGGGGCAGGCAGAAGGGGGTGGGGGCGGGGGGTGTGGGAGGTATTGGAGAGGGACCGGTGAAGGTCTCTCGCAGTCTAAACTCGGAAGCCTCACAAGTCGAAACGCGCGTGTTTCGACGATTCCCCCTCTGTTCCTCCGTGGGTCCGTTCTCTTTCTCTCTCTCGTTTTCCCCCCACAACGTGTGGAGGGATAACGTCCGCCCTCAGCAGTGGACTCTATATAGTGCTATAGTGTGAATGTGTGTGTTTGTGAATGTGAGGATTTTGTGCCTTCGCATGTGTAAGGGGGGGAGGGAGTTTTTTTGAGTTAGAAGGTGATCCGTATGCCGGGAGAAGTTTTTCTCTGGAGAAGTGGGCAGTGGATTTCGAATCGTTCCCCTGTTTACCAAAGTATAACTGAAACCATTCCCACGGATTCTCCCCTTTCCCAGTGTTTGCTAGAAATGCAGTCGAACTTCGATAGGTCGAAGTGCTGATGGTGAACTGAAAAAATGGTGGAACTTTAAAACGCACCAATCACAGTCTTTTTGCCTGGAGTTCGTCCCCTCAGTCAATCCTTTCTCTTCTTTACCCCAGTATAACTTGAACCATTACCATGGATTCTCCCTTCATATCAACTTTGCGCGAAATACAGTCGAGCTTCGATAGGTCGAAGTGCCGTAAGAGCTGAAAAATGGTGGAATTTTTAGTTGTGTTTCTAGGGAAAATTTACTAAACAACTGCAGTCTTTTACTTGGAGTTTGTTCCTCTTTTACTTATCCCTTTCCTTACTTACCGCAGTATAACTCGAACTGTTCCCAAGAATTCACCCTTCACTATGAATTTCATGAGAAACAGTCGAACTTCAATAGATTAAAATACCGAAGGAACTAAAAAATGGTTGAACTTTTAGTTGCGTTTCTACAGAAAACGTCCTTACCAAACCCAGTCGTTTACTACGAGTTCAGTACTGAACTAAGCGCACCAAGTTCTAGACCCAACGGTGTGTGTTGTTCCTACATTGAGGGTAAGAGAAGTTGGTTCCTTACACTCTGCCGCCTGTGATTTCGCAGAAAGATCTGTTTCCTTATGTACCATACAGCTAGGTTTTAGCTAGACATACCTCTAGACCTCATTCAAATTTGATCGGGGGATCTTCGGTTAGTAGCTCAAAAACCTACTTTCTTGAATATACCTTGTCTGCGCTTCCACTTTGCGGAAAATGTACAGAATACTGGCGTAAATCGAATTGTTTCGATCCATCGACATATCGTCTCGCAAAAATTCGAGTTGAAATTCGATATCACAGTTTGCATCGGTCCCTTTTCCTACCGAAAAAGTAGACTCTGGAACGATCTATTCAACCCCTCCATTCTCTATTCATCTCCCATATGTGCCAATCATTTGTCTCCTGTACACTTTCCCCAACCCGTGTTTTTTTTCAACACCTCCCTTTCCCGCACGCATTTACTCCCTTCACCACGTCCCGCCTATCAATTTTCTCTTCTTTTGTTGTCCGTCGTCACTTCTCCCCACGCACCGTGAGACACAAATTATTAACACACAAAAAAACAACCACACACAAAAATTACGTAAATAGAATTGCTTCGATATATCGAAAAAAATCGAGTAATCAAAGTTCGACCCCATTTTCATCCCTTTGCCCTCTGAATATTTAGATTTGTGGGTTGATCCCCTCAACTTGCGCGTGCTGACCATTTTCATTCATTCATTGACCCCTCCCACAACTTTTTCCTTGTTTTTCAGGCCCTTCCCTTTCCGTAAGTATTTTCTCCGTAACCGCCCTCTCGTAATTTTTTCCCCTTTTTCTCGGCGATTACTGCAATTCCCATACCTTTGGACCATCCCTTGGTACTAACCATTCCCACTTTCACATCAATTTACCTCCTTTTTTGCCTGTCGTCCCAAGTACTTGCACACCCTGTGTTGTATAATGCGTGGAACCAGTGCGTAAATCTAATTTGTTCGAATCGAAAATAAGAACATCGATTAATCGAAGCTCGAGTGTTACCCTATAATCATCTTCCCTCGTGCCTTTTTCCTCTATTTTCCTAGCTCTTTTTCTTCTCGTACGCAATTCCTCCCTTCGCCCCCTCCTGATATTTATTGGTCTCTTTTCGTCCCTTTTCACCTCTTCCTTTTTCCCATCTCCACGCACCCCAATCACACCCCATCGACCAACCCGCTTATTTTCTTCTCCCCCTTACCCCCAATAACCCCCCCTGAGAGCTAATTGCTTCCCCTCATACCCTCGTTTTTCCCAGCCCTCCTCGCATTTGCCGTAAATAGAATTGTTTTCGATTCGAGTAATCGAAGTTCGACTGTTCCTTAATCACCATTCTTGTCTACCCTATTCCCGCACCCCTTTCCCTGTTTTCCCATTCTCGCACGTATTTCCACCCGTAGTTCTATTTGTTTTTTTTCGCCCGCGAAATGACCTTAGCCGTCGAAGTGCGTTAAACCGAAGTACATACTACTTTTTTCGTCCGTCCTCACCTTTCCCCACAGTCATTCCCCACCTCCTCCTCCTCCACATACACGCACGAAATCCTTCGCACCCCCTTTTTCCCCTCTTCCAAACCCTCTTCATTTTCTTTCTCTCCCCCCAAAAACCCCCGATAACCTCCTCTTCCATTCTCAGCTAATTCTTCCTCCCCTCGCACCCTAGTTTTTTCCCCTCTCCTCCCTCCTTCAAACCTTTCTCCAACCCCCTTTACCCCCCCCACCCCCACCCCTGTTGTTTGTTTGATTCGCACACAATGCTCGGGCACGAGATGTGGGAGTTGCAGCTCTCCGTCACCAGCATGACGTCGTTCGCTTCTTCCGCCTCGTCTTGCGTCGAGGCCGCCGAACCTCCTCATCGTCCCCCGTCGGCCAGGAGGAGATTCTCCGGCGGTGACTTCGATTTCGGAGCCATCGGACGTATGTTCAAGCGAAAGGTAAATCAATCAACCAAGCACTCGCACTCTCACACTCACGTAAAGTGACTTCCTGGAGGGAGAAGAAAAAATTACAAGTGGATACGTGTGCATGAGTATGTTTTTTTTGCGTGTGTGTGAGTCGTCGGTGGAAATGATAGTGATCCCTTTTACGGAGATAGTAAAAGCTCAGCGTGCTCTACACCTATCTGCATACTACCCAGCGAGCAAGGGTGTGTGGCGTGGAGTGTTAAGGGTGCACCAGCTGTGATAATAGGAGATAGAATAGGGAAAGTGATAATTGAGAAGTTACGTACTTGGTGCCTATATCTATCGTTAATGTTGAACAATATTAACTGAGTACTAGCAGACCTGCTGCCTGCAAATGGAGGCAGTCTCTGTCTGGTGTACTCTTGAGGTGAACTTGGTGTTTTTCCTTTTTTTACACTACTCAAGTGGAAGCAGTGGGAAATGAGTGTATGTGGTTCCCAAAAATGAGAAAAAGACATTGAGAATAGTATTTTAAACATAAGTAAACATTTTGGAGTAAAAAAAGTCATCATATTCATTTTTCTGTGCAATGCTCACGTGATTAGCAAACAGAGCCCAGAGATGAACTGGATTATCAGTTATTAGGCCCTCTTACTTCAATTGCCGGTGTAGCGCGGTCATGACCCTTGAAAAAGTACTTTTAAATGTACTTGATAACCCGGATGTTGGTACAGATTTCAACATTGATGTGAGCAAAGTACCGCTGCAGCAGATATGGATTGTAGGGAACAACCCACTGGTTGCTGACATGCATTTTATATGCTAACCTATTTAAGTGAACCCGGGAGTCCCGCAAAACTAAGTCCCCGGAATCTAACTAAATTTAAACTCTCAAAATCCACGGTTTTTTGCATTTTTCTTTGCACCAACTGCTAAAAATCCAAAACTGCTGCAAAATCATTCAGACAGAGAATCCACATTTAATGCATCAAACCTCATTTCTCTAGCTCAAAACTTGAGAGAGAAGTAAAGAAAATGGATACAGAATGACTGACTGGCACGCTACAAAATTAATATATTTATAGATTGTTTTAACACTCATTTTATTTACCTGCCAAGGTGTCAGCACATTAGTGTCATTGTAAGTTTTCAAAACGCCTTGATAATGACACTAGTGTGCTGAAACCTTAGTAAGTAAGTAAAATAAGTGTAAAAAATAGTACACAGTTAATATTGTTCATAATGAACGTTAGATATGTTTTGGCCCAGTTTTATATGGTTTAATGATCTCCTATGCATAATTTCGTTATCTGGTGCCAAAGCTTTCCCGAATGGCCGTAATAACACGATATATATCTGCTCCGAGTACAATATTAGATCAATCACTTTGATCACGAGTGACAAATTCCAAAAACGTGCTCTGTGTTTTTTGGGAAGTGCGTGTCAATATTACAAAGTCAATGGAGCGCTTAAGTTTCGTGTTTAGTTTGTAAACCAATCGTCTTCACGTGTGCTGCTAATGCTTTGATTGGCGTTGTTTGGAGGTTAACTCTCTCTGTGCCTTAAATGTAGTGGTTTTTGAGTTTTCAACTCATTTTTATGGAGAACCATATCTACGGCATATGTCTAATAAGTATGCGATGTTTGTGGTAACTTTTTCTCTTTGTTTCATCCATTCTGCCATCGTATCTTTTAGACCCGGTTTCATAATGTCTAATAGCGCTAAACGCAAGATGACAATACCTTTACGCTAACTTGATTTTTAAGTGATAGCTTTTGTTTTGTGTTCGGCTAGTTTACTTGAGCATTGTCGAAGGGAGGATGTATTATCGTCAAATTCCACTGTGAAAAATATTTTACCAGAGATTATAAAACAGTTAATAACAGGTAATCGAAGTCCCACGTCCGTGATGGACGTGTTTTGTCTGGGATAGTTTACAGAGTGTCGAAATTTAACATTCATTCAATCGAAATCTAGTGAAATGGGAGTCCATTGTTGCCATGATTACGTATCAAGGTAACGAGTTATCGTTTGTGACAACCGGATGATGAATCAGTGAACCTTGTGCGAGGATGCTTGTGTTCTGGTGGTGGAAACTATTGTAAGACTGACGTGGAAATTAAAAAAAAACCGCCTGGATGGCGTGAATTGTGAGATAATATCCATGAGGGCGATTCCGTACCTTTACGTTTTGAAGGTAGTCGAGGGGAACTGAGTCTCCCTTGTTGTCATATTTACTCATCACTCAGTTTCTGTGTCCGATTAGCAGTGGTGGTGAACGCAAAATTTGGCAAAATTACAACCCTTTATGCTCGAGGCGAGTGGTTTAAAGACCTGTGGAAATGAGACCACAGACTTCCTCAAATCCTTCGGCCTATCTTATGTGTGTGTGGTGCCATTTATCATGGAATAATGCTTTCTTTTGGCTAAGAAACCCGATATCCGTGACTGATTACTGAGCCATGGCAATGCAAAAATATTGATAGAGGCGTATTGTAATTACCACGACAACGCCGAAAAGTAGTGGTGTAAACTAAAAGTTACGAAGTAAAACTTGTTTAAGTTGTGCTTTTAGGACTTCTATCTTCCCTGTCCTGCCGAAATGTATGCTTTTCGCTTCCAATTTTCAATATGGTTTCTGAAATTTGCAAACTTTTCTTTCAAAAATTACTTTTTAGAATTGCATACTTTTTTATTCAAAGGGAATAAGAATAATCTCTTGGGGGAAAATAAGCTAGCGAATATAATTTTCTTTTTCCATTCCCGGCAAAGTTATTTCTCTATCATAATTTTTAGCGGAGATATTGCATTTTTTGTGACACCGCTACGTGAGCTCATTGATTAACGGCTAAGTATTTGCCCCTCAGTCAACGGGTGGTGTTGTGTGTTTGTCGTAATATCGACGCGGAAACCGGGTAAAAGCCCCGTCCTATAGGAAATTAAGGTCGCCCGTTGTGTGTTGAAGGCGACACTCTGAACCATGGCGTCTATATCCCGGAGGAAAGTGAATACGAGAATAAAAAATGTCCGCAGTTTCATTTCCCTCTTCCTTTCATTGCTCTAGTTGCAATAAAAAAGTACAAAGAAGTATTACGAGCCAGTCTGCCATTATCCGTTCCTACTGGTGGCTTGCTCTTCGTATGGTATCTAAAAGTGTTGATTTTTGATGCCTTCTAGTGTTGGACGTATTGGAGTGGTGTATTCATATTTATTTTTCGTCTCCCAGTGTGTTCTTTTCTGATAATTGACCATGTAGCAATCATTTGATAACGGGCAATCAATGCTGTAATTCTGTAATCAATGCTGTTTACATAGTGCTCATGAGCGAAAAGTTACATTTATGTGTTTCAAGGACTCGTTTTCCTCTTGTATTTTATCAAATGTTTATCTATGTTTACCCGATGTCTTCACTTATTGTTATGACTATCTCTGTTTATTTTACTTGTTGATTATTTTTTTTATTCCTTGCACATACGTTGCGGTTTTTTGTCCAATGGGTTTTCGCGTAGTAAGACTCCGACGATTCTTGTTACGTAATATGTGATAAGTAGGGTGATTCAGGAAGAACCAGCAGTTTTAACAGATGGGAAACGAGGTGATTTAAGCATTTTTTGTCTCATGAACATGTGGTTTCAACTCCTCAGTTTGTGAACTGTATAGTAACGCAAACGAGTTGTCATAAGCATTTTTCAGTTACCATGAAAACGCCAAAAATCAACTGCGTTCACTGATATTTTTATCTACAGGGTGTTTCAGGAGGTTGTAATAGCTTCTTAAACAATGAATCTCAGCGCCAGTGTTCGACAATTAATCCATGGAGATAATCCCCACTTGAGATCTTTGTTTCCTCTTGGTTGTTTACTTCATTTGGTTCACAGAAACACCTAAATTTGGGTTTCATTGGTTGGTTATTCTTTCCACAACGTTTAAAAATAAGTACTCAAGCTTAGATTGGTGAAGGTGTCTTTACCGGTGGTGGTGAAGGTGCCTTTACCGGTAATTCAATATCAGTTCCATGCATGGAAGCGAGCCGTCGAAAAATGTGCTCATGTAACGGTACCGTTTAAAATGCCATATATTCGCTAAAAATTAAGGTATGAAAATAATGTTACCAGTTATGGAGATTAAATTAAATTTTCCAATTTTTATGACTATTAACATTTTCGTATTTCTCCAAATAAAAAAGTTATTCTAAAACATAATTTGTTGAAGAAGAAAAATGTTGACAATTTTAGTTACCATTTTATAAAATGTATGCAATATGCGTAAATTTTGGCAGAAAAAGAAAGATGCAAACTTTAAGTACAACTTAGACAAGTTTTTCTTTGTAAGTATTGATTGATGCCACTGCTTTTGGGGGTTTTCATGGTAACTGCAGAATGCTTGTGACAAAATGTTTGCGTTGCCATAGGTCGGTAACTAAGGAGTTGCGACCCCATGTTCATAGGACAAAAAATGCTTAAAATCACGTCCCCAACCTCCTCCAGAAGTATTACGCTTTCCTCCTGAAACACCCTGTTTATGTAGTAAAACTTGTCTGAGTTGTATTTAAGGTTGGTTTCTTTCTTTTCCATTTGAAATCTATGTTTGTTGCTTCTAATTTTCAAGATGGCAATAGAAATTGGCAAAATTTATTTTTACTTATACAGAGAGATTTTAGCTGTCAAAAATTTAGCAAATCTAATTTTCTTTCAATCCATGGAAAAATTATTTTCATATCTTAATCATAAGATGAAGATTGATCTTTGTGGAATATTTCCACAGTTGAATGTACGCAATTTTGTGTTCATTCAATTCCCATCGTAATATTTAGCGGATATATTGCATCTGAAGTAATACTGTTGAATGAGCTCATTGATTGCAAACCTCTCCCCCACGAGTGGAACTGGCATTTGTTTACGGGAAAAGACATTGAAACTCACCGATTGAAGCCAATGCATTTCCCTTGAAGTGTTTCGAAACGTTTAGTCTACCATTGAAGCAGTATGTAGGCCTATTCGTGGGCTAATTGAGGTAAACAATCTAGCTGCAACAAAGTACTCAAGCGGCCATGGTCATCATGAATTGGCTGTCGATGAAATGCATTGACATTCATTTTTTTTAAAGCTGATTTCGTTCGTGTTGCGTTAGCGAGATACTACAATGTGAGATATTTGTGCGAGAGAAATGTTTGAGTTTTCATTGGCGATGATGAACCATTACTGGGAAAGTCCTCTTCGTGGTACACGAATTTGAGCTGCTAAATAATTTTCTGCCGTCAGACTTCAAAGGAACTTTTATGGAGGTGATTGTTAGTATTGTGGTTAGAGTTCGTTTCGTGGGATGTATCTGTTATTTGAGAGTATGAAAATTGGTTCAATCTTTCCTGGTAGGTCACGAGGCACTCCGCTAATCCCAAATGGTCATCATCTCAAGAGACTAACTTCGGACTGCACACTATCCATTAGAACCTCAGCTAGCTCGTGACGTTATTCTTTAGACTGTTGCCTGAGTGAGAAACGCTAGCGATCACTGAATCTTTTTCTCTCTTCTTCGAACTTATTCTTTAGGTAAAACTTAGATTCTTCTTCTTTTTGAAAATGTTAGGCATTGAGGTGGCTGAAACTATTTTTACATGCGCACAGATTTGCGCAAAACTTTGCCTATTAGTGATATGTATAGATGAAAGTGAAAAAAATTAATTTTTACCGATTTCGTTTTTTGGCAATCCAAAGCTATTTTAACACGTAGCCTTTTGGCACATGAGATTTAATTCGTAGAAATTGGAATAAATGTGTGTACATTTTCTTCTAATCGTGAAATAATACATTTAATATTATGATAATGATGCTAACAAATATCAGTGTTTCTTGTCGAGCCAATGATTGGAGAAAAAATATAATTGTTGCCTAAATTACGAACACCTACCGCGTTGTAAAACCATCAATAGTCAACTATAAATAAACTAAAGTCATAACATGCTTTTATCATGGCACAATTGAAAATTACATTTTTATATCATTTCCATTACTGCATGTGTGATTAGTTTCAACGAATAAACATATGTACTTAAATGAAATGTGGCTCTAGAATCTTTCCGAATTGAGAAATTATTAAAATTTGCACTCCAATACCCACGATTTCCTCTCCAGACACCTTAAGCCTAATTATGACCTTCTTCAGTCTTGGTCTTTCCATCTCTTGCGCGGACGTCCCAGTGTTCTTCTGCTTCTCGCTCTGTATTCCCATATTTTTAAGAGTGTTCTTCCTTCATTCAGTCTTTCTATGCATTCTATCAATTTCGGTATTCTCGTATTGTTTCGTTTAGTGCACCGAGTTCCGGCCTTATATCCGTATTTCGTTTGCTGTACGTTCGTGTATACCAGTTGTTCCGAATCGGTGGTCCTCGGGAGTGATCCGCAGGACATACAAAAGTTGCCAACAAATGGGGATTTTGACAGCGATGTGCGTTGAACGAGAAGGATAATTAAGTTGTACTCTACACAAATTAATAGTTAATAATAAGTAAATAATGTGTTCTAAAATTAGCTCGTAGGCTTCCGCGGATGTAGAGTTGACTGTTTATTTTTTCGGGATTCATTCCGCGATGTTTAAAATTGCAAAAAAAAACAATAGTTCAGTTAACCTGATGAAACTGGCAGGAGGACCAGCGAAATATTGTTTTTTGCAAATTTCAACATCGCGGAATGAATCCCGAAAAAAGAAACAGTTAATGTGTTCTAAAAACTGTTTCACTTAATCACCTTTGAATTTTGTGATGGGGAAGATGCTGAGGAAGGGTTACAACTGATAGGGGATATGGTGGGGGGTTGAGTGGTCCGCACATGAATTAATTTCAGGCTGAGTGGTCCGCAGACTTCTTCGGGTTGGGAACCACTGGTGTATAGACTGCAGCTCTTCTTCCCCATGCCACGCACCCTTGAGGTGGCTTGCAGGGTATTATGTAGGTGTTGATATTAAAAATTTCATTTCGGATGTTTGTAATCTTCGATGGTCTGTAAATAAATTCAGTTAGAAATGTTCCACAATAATTTTTAATTATTCCGATCTAGGTTTCAACTCAAGTTAGCCATTCACAAGGAAACAGTATTACACCACGAGCTCCTTATATGCAATGTATAAAAGGGGCTCACGGTGTAATATTGTCACCTTTAGAATGACTTAACTTCATGCAATGTATGTAAGGGGCTCGTGGTGTTCTATTGTCACCTTTAGAATGACTTGAGTTGAAACCTAGGTTGGAATAATAAATAAATATTGGGGAACGTTACTAAGTGAATTTATTTACAAACCATCGCAATGTGGTTCCACCAAGTGAAGCCTGAGAATTTGATATACATTTGTAATCTTCGTTCATTTGCTTTTGTAATTGTCAAGTTATCGCTGCCGTAAATTCCGCAAGGAATACTTTGCTTGTAAGCAAATACAAAACTTTTCTTGTATATCCTTTTAAGCACAGGTTATCCGTTATGGTTAAAGAATGCATTAGCTCTACAATCCTAGACTCTACACACTACAATCATAGGCGGCATTGGCTGTAATTATTTTTTTCTACTCGTCATGATCTTAGCAAGTTCCATTCCGGCCAGTTGGTATTAGACAGCGGTTAACAATGGGAGGAAATGGCTTTTCTTTTGAGGAAAGACAACCCAGAAATAATACTCATGGTGATGTTCTTGAGTCTAAGAAGGAGATTATTCGTCGTCATCAAAAATTGCTGTTCTGTTACAACGAGTGACCACCATGTGGTGGATGCGACAAACAACCATTACATGAAATTACTACAATCTTAGTCTTTGCCGACCATAGTTGGGAAAGTTACCAAAAAAAATTATCTGAATAAAGTTAAAGTTTATCTCTGTAAAAAGTAACTAGTTTAAAGTAAAAAGCTACTTTTATGAAAAAGTAATTGATGAAAGTTAAAAGTTAAAAAATTAACTTTTACGTTAAAAGTTACTTTTTCAGTAACTTTTAAAAACGTAACTTGTAAAAGCTATTTTTCGCAACTGGGATAAAATTAATGCAAAATTCAAATTCAAGGACAATTTATTTTACTTTTACTTAAAAATTCATATAACACTTATATAACATTCTCATTTCAAAATTAATATCGTTTATCTGTCCTCCCTTGTATGAAAAAAGAAACCATGCAGCACTAAACATCCTTTCACACTGTGCTGATGATGGAATGCCAGTGTTGTATGTATGTACCTCGCGGGCATGGTCTTCGAGTGGTCTCGTGTTTTCTCGTCTGAGGGTGCGTTCATAAACTTTGGCGGTCATTCCACCCAACCCCACTTTTGTTTGGATGTATTCGCCTTGGCGTATTCATTGATTTCTTGCACAACTACCCAGATATATCGCATTCTTAGATACCGTTTTATTTTCTCCTTTGTATGTTGGGCAAGCTTTGCTCCCAAATTGGAACAGGTCGGCATTCGTCAAAAATTAACGAAAAAAATTAACTGAAGTTAGTTTTGTATCAATTGATGAATAATTTTAACGATTAAAAGTTAAATCTTCTAAAAATTAACGGCTAAGTTAAATGATTAACTTCATTTTTAACGATTAATTTTAATCGTTAATTTTTTTAAATCGTTGATCCCTACTATGTGGTCGGCCAACATTGCGATGACCACTAGGCTTATATTCTTGGACAATTCTGGGGAGACGGTTCTGCTACTTTCTTCCCAAATGGTTGCAACATGTGGATTTATGTAACGTTGTTTTTCCTCTGGATTAAAAATGTTTAAATTTGGTCTTATGATCTCATTTTTATCCAATCTTATAAAGTGCAACTTTCTATTGGACTACTCGGGTATTTCGGTTTCGGCTGACGTCATTTTATTTATCTCTCTCTATTTGAGGGGTAGTAGCACTCAGGTACAGTAGTACCTGAGTGCTATTATTTTGCAAAACATCATTTTAAGTCTCTTTTATTGTTTTTAAAAACTGTTTTATGAACTGCCCCGCAAATGTTTTCGAACTTGTGAAGTTAATTTTGGGCATCTTGATAGTTCATGGGGGTTATTTCACATCCAAGAAAATTAAAACTTGACACTTGCTCTAGTATTTTGTGGTTGATAGGTATTTATTTATTTATTGAAACCCAAAAAAAACAGAAACTATGACCTTTAAATTGGGTTCACTAAACAGAATAAATTAAAAATGACAGTAAAATTAGAAACCACTGTGTAAAAAATGTATACAATTTGGCAAGTGTGAGGCGAGGGAAAAAAAGAGTTCGCAATGCTTCTCAATTGGGAGGAAAAGATGTTGCGTGAAGGGAAAAGGTCAAGGTTTAGAGTGACTGTTAGAAAGGTCGCTGGATAATGAAGGTAGACGGTAGAATAGGGATCGTTGGGAAGTGGAGATAAGGAATTTGGGAATGCGTATCAGACTCACATTACGAATTGTGCGGGCCTGGGATGCTGAGTAATAAACAGGAGAGAAAAATATTACAGCGGAAGAACCCGTTCTTGATGGAGTGTAGGAATTTAAGATCCGAAGTCAGCCGGCGATGGGGTAGGTGCGAGAAGCCTATGAGATGATAGGATTTCCTCATGTGAGCTATGTCTAAAGGAGGGCACGCTATTACGGACTATGGCCAAAGAGACATTAAGGTGGCTGTATCGATTTTTGTATGTGTACAGATTTGCGTGAAACTATTCATACGTGTCCTTATTAGTAATATCTATCGATAAAAGTGAAAAAAACTGCATGCTACCGATTTGGTTTCCTGGCAATTCAATGATATTTTAACTAGTACTCTTATTGTACACGGCATATATTTTGAAGTAATTCGATTACTTATGTACAGAATTTCTCCTAAATGCGAAATAATACGTTTCATATTATTATAATAGCTGCTTAAAATATCAAGGTATCATGCCGTGTAAGAAAAGCGTATTTAGATATGAATTTCTCGTAAATTTCGAATTTCGCGCCGAAAATCCAAGTCAAAACAATGCTTCAATTAAGGCGAAAATTTGAAATACAACTCTTGCATCAAATACATTACTGCATGATTGGCGATATCCAACGTATAAACTGGTGTACTTGAGTGAAATGTGGTCTAAGAATATTTTTTTCGACTTGCTTGAAAAGTTATTAGAATGTGCCTTGAACGACTCACGATTACCGCTCCAGCCACCTTAAGGGAGCGGTTGAGTAATTTAACGCGGCTCTGTCCTCAGGGTCACTTATTCCAGAAATTCTGAAAACGTAAATATATTGTCTTTGATGTGCGTTTTGAGACCTGAGATGTAAAAAATAGTGTTTTCAGGCTAGTTTTACTATATTTCAAGCTTGAAAGTGGAGATTTTAACATGGGCTCGAATGGAGATTGCTCAGATTAGGTACAGCAGAAAAACATCAATTTGGGTGAGATAGCATGTATAAACTTTTAATTAATACTGTTTACAAGAAGCGGAAAGTCCTGAGAAATTGAATAAAAATACAATATAGGAATCTTACCACCTGTTTCTTAAAGTTATTAGCGAATTACTGCCGTAATTGAAGCCAAAATGCGGTAGTTCCACACAAATGGCGCTGCAGTCGGCTCCTATGGCTGGACAAATATGACCATTAAAAATATACTCGTGGAATATACTGCATATTTTCTTCCTTAACTTTTGTTTTCAATGGATAACCCGTTTCAGCAGCGAACGCAGGATTTTTAAACCAAATTAAATAAAATGTGTAATTTAGTATTTGTTTTGACTCATATCTATAGTGTAGAGCCACCTTAAACGTATTGGGGGACGAAGTTGACCAGATGAGAGAGCAGGTACTCAAGGATGATTATTACCCATCCAAGAAACAGATTTTAGGGCAAATGGGTTCAATATTACATTGAGTCGATAAAGAATCAATAGACATATACTTTTTTGAAATAGCTGTAATATGCTTGTGTTGCAATTTCGTTTGTGGAATATCTTTTTTGAAATAGCTGTAATATGCTAGTATTGCAATTTCGCTTGTGAAATATCGTTTTTTCCATTTTCTCCGTATCTGTGAGTGGTTATTCTCCAGTAAATATATTCTTTGAAAGTGTCTAAGGTGTGAAATGAAGTTGTTATTTTCCCGGGAAACTATGGAAGCAACCAACATGGAAATCGATTCCGAATAGTGGTGCTTCATTTGGTGCATGTTGCAGTGCAGATGTTGGAAAATAATACGAATCGGGTGGAAACCCCAAATTGAAAATAGTATCGCCAGCAAGCTTGCTGATTCGTTTATTTTTATTTCGTTGCTTAACGACTGCCTCGTGTGTCACTTATTTCCCTCGACAGCAATGTTTTAATCTGCTTAGATTGCGCAAGTCTGCGCTCAGGGAGTACCTTGTGGAAATTCTCCCAAACTACCTCAAATTCACTTATCCGCGCTTATATTCAGATGTCCATTCTTATAGCTCATCCTCACTTATCTACGTCTATTTCGTTCAATCACACACTACCAAGCCGCTTGGCAGGGCATGTTAAGGAACCAAAAATTTTTATGTTTTTATGCATGACGCAAGCGTTAGATGTGCAAGGGAATCATGCTGTGTTTTAATATTATAGATATGGGTTTGTTCCGTGGTTCTGTTTTGCTCGCGATTTTACGAGAAAATCCAGTATTTAAAACTATTAATCCTAGTTTATGACTCCCTCATTTATCTAATTGGTCGACAGGGTAAGGGCACCTAATGAACTCGTCTATGTCAGAAGTTAACTTTAGCCGCCTGTTACTCAAAAGAAGTAATAATATCGTTTGCTTCCATAGTGTTCATTATCACCTCTATCCTAGTTTATCCATAATAAATCAAGTTACACTTTGACATGACTTAATCAGGACCGAAGTGGTTAAAACGAAGTATATCCATATTGAAAGAGCAAACTTTGTTGTTTCCTCAGTATTTATTGTCACAATAGTTCGACGCGAGTTTCTCCACATTGTGGAATGATAACCATGGCGTAATTATCTGAAAAAAACATGAGTTAATGTGTAAATATTTCTGCTGCATCGTTACGAAATACGCGACATGCAATAGTAACATTGAATGTGTGGAAATAATATTTTTTTTATTATGTGGTTAAAACTTGATTTTTCCTTCAAAGTTTTTCTCGCAAATGTGGTAGATTAGCCTTTACCAATCGTTCTTAAAGTATTGCTGCGTTGTGTAAGTGAAACGAAGTGCATGAACTAAGTGCGGTCCCAGCCCCAAGATAATAGATGTGTCCGCAATCTTCGTTCTGCTTATGGCATAGCTTCCCTTCTTCTTCCCGTTACCAATCCGCGTGTGAGCTAATGACTCAAAGTGCTGGCGCGCCTAGGTTCAATTGAAAAGGCCGTCATAAGTGATGGACGAAGCTGTTTGGGAAGTCCATCGTTATTTTAGCGTGGCGACACGCGAATTGTGTTCAAACATTCTCGCCCGTGTGACCCTTATGTGCGTGAGTACCTACATGAAATTTGCCAATCTCTTCGCCTGTTCGACCATTTCATGCAGCCATCTTTCTATTCTCTTGTACAAAAAATCATTTAGAAAAAAGGGGAAGTGAAGTGGTAAAAGCGGAATTGATTGGGCTAGGAATTTATTTATTTATTTAAAATATTGTTCACATACAGCAGTAGCGCCAGTTTACAGTGAAACATTTAACAATAAACATGACAGAGGACAAAAATACAGGGTGTTTCAAAAAGGACTTTACAACTTTACTTTGAAAATTCATATAAAATTATTCCAAAAAGGTACAGAGCTCGTTTTAGTGTTGTTTTAAAGGGAAACACATCAAGTTTTGACTCGCGTAGTCCGCTAGTGCCTAATCGCCGCATAAGCTGCACAAGCGCTAGCGGCAGTTACGTTAAAGATGGCTGCCTTCACTGGACCTGAGCGTGCTAGCTGTGTGTTTTGGTTTGAAGAATCGAGGTCGGCGACAGTAAAAATACTTGAAGTGTTTTCCTTTAAAACAACACCAAAACCAGCTCTTTACCTTGTTTCATTAAATTTATATGAATTTTCAAAGTTGTAAAGTCCTTTTTGAAACACCCTGTACAATAACAACATAATAATCAACAACGCAGAAAAGGGAAATATTTAATTTGTTGATAGATGGGACATAGCTTGGGTGGTGAAATGGCTACATGATAAATAAAAAGTGTGGATCGACAATGTGAGGGAGTGAATTAAGAAGGGGGGGGAGGCGAAAAAAAGGTGAGCGCTGGGTGAGTGATATCCTAGTGGGAATAGGCAGGTGGAGTAGAGAATGCGTGCGGGTGGATCAAGTTGGTATCCTAAAGTTAAAGAGGGAAAGCAGTTCAGGGCAGTCAATAGTCGAGTTAAGGGTATTGTGGAGGAGTTTTAAATCAGTTTTAAGTCTGTGGTTTTGGAGATTAGAAATGGAAAGAGAAGGCAGAATAGCATTTTAGGACATATTGCGGAAATGTGGGACTCTGTGTTTGACTATTTTGGCAAAGAAATGGGGGATGCAATCAAGGGATTTTAGATTGGGTTATGCAATAATGTAGGATTATTGCTCTAGTAATGGACATATATGAAATGAGCTTTCTTCGTTTGCTTTGACCATGTCGGGAGAGTGAATGAGTGTGGAATAACAAAACAGATTTTTGATAAAGGGGTGTTAGAGGAAGAGGTAGACCGCAAAAGTCATGGGTGAAAGTGGTGTAAGATATACTTTAAGAGGGAAGGAATATAAGGAATCTGAAGAGCAGGAGGGCGTGCATGAAGCAATGTATGAGTGCAACTGAAGCAGAAGTGGTATGCAGGGATAGGGTAGTGCGGAGGAAATCATTAAATCAAAGTCAGCTTCACTGGCCTATCACCGTGAATTAAACTTTTTTGACTGTGCTCACCACGAAAGCTCACACGACTGATCAGTTATGCAACTTAGCTTAATCTTCTCATATATCTAATCAATATGATCAATTCTTGAAATGTGATTTCATATCTGTGCATTGCGATGTTGAGTCATGCTCTTTTGTTATATTACTGTTTGATGTTGTGTCTATTACTTTATATTCCATTATTCTTAATGCAAAATGTGTAAGCAATGCGATTGATAATCTATGCTGCCTGTTTTAATTTCTCAATCCTTAATGTGTGATCTTAAATCTGTGCACTGTTACCCTAATTTTCACATGTTATTTATTTTCTTATTCATTGATTATTGTTGGTTTATATGTGGTGTTCCTTAATGAAATTTGTATGTATTGCTGTCACCATTGGCCCCATTTGTTGTGGCATGTAATAATATTTAAATGTTCCAGGGGACATAAAGTCCCAGAACAATAAAGTCTGTTTTCAATTCAATTCAAAGGGAACAGTGTAATGGTTATGCATGCATCTTCCTAATGCCCTTCTTCGCGTCGCCTGGCAACAAGCGTTGCCTTGCACTAAGCGTTGCCGCGTGATCATTAACGGTTGCATCCCTCTTGAAATACGTGCACATGTGTTTTGTGCATCTCCTCATCCTTCCTCCCGCCCCTCCTAAACCTCTCGGGTCATTAGCGACGCTGGTTGTCCGTTTAGCGCCGCGGCGTCGTTTGGCCGGACGGCGAGCACTAAACGCAGTGGAATGAATTTTATGTGCAATCGGGGTCTCGTTTAGCGGGTTTGAGTGCCGCTGCAATGGCAATGAATCACGTCAACACTTCGACGCATGTCATCTCTCATGGGGAGGCGTTTGAAGGGCTCGACAGGGGGGGTATTTCCCGTTCAGAGGGGTCACCAGGGTGAACTGTTTCTTCTCCCTCCGTCCTCTTTGGTATCCGAGAAATACCAACGCAAAAACGCTGCCGACTAAGATGAAAGAGAGGCAAAAAGAGGCGAAGTATGCCAAGGCCAACGCATGGAGCGTCGTAATTAACGCAGGCTGTGAAGTCTTAATGAATTGGACGATCGATTATCGATTTGATCATTTGCTATTCTGCCAAGGGTTTGATTATAATTTGTTCTAAACTTTTTTTGCCATAACTTTGTAATTCCTGTCAGGAAAATAAATTTCCGAAGGTTACAGGCTTAGCTATGAGGAAATTCATTTTCTAAATGAGAGAGAAAAACGTTGTATCTTTCCACCAATGTAAATAATTGTAGGTAGAGATTAAAAAATATTGTGGGCACAATTTTAAAAGCCTATGTGTTAAGACTAGTTGTACCTTGTGACTACTATAATAAATATCAGTGGAAAGATACGTGTTTATCTCTCACTTCGATAATAGATTTTCCTGGCCATAAAACCTTATACCTTGTATTTAAAATCTCTTTAATCCATTCATTCCCAAACGGTACTTCTCTATCCTTGTTTGCAAATTACACTACCGAGTGTCCAAACGATCATTTGTATTTTATTCTAAGCTTCACGAGGAGAGGAAGTGTATTTTTTTTAAATTTACAATCACACCACCAGCCACATTTCTACTTCCTCATGCTTTCCTTTCTGCTAGTTAGATTAAAAGATGCCGTGCGGGAAAATAATAAAGAAAGTATCAAGTACTCAATAATGAGAACGGTAGGTATAACATTTGTTTAATGAAATCTAAAGTGAACCTCATCAATTGCTTTCGCGTGATAGTTTTTTTTGTACAATCTTTTGTAATGATTATCTTCATATTTCCTTACCCCCCTTATCTAGATTTGCAGGTAGCTAAAATTTTAGTGCTCCTGTACAATTTATTGGAACAAGCTAAAAATGTCGTCTGACATTCTTGTTTTTCTCCTTCCAACTTCCTTCCCTTTGCTACTTCGAACTCATCCTTTGTCCCCCCCGTCATCACTCCCTTGTCGTTCCCTCTCGATGTATCCGAATAGTAAGCGTAGCAAAACTGATGGACGGACTACGGCTGGAGGCGTTGGAGAGACTCGGAGACTACGCGCTAGGCTTAGATTACTGGAAAATTTCAGAGCAAGCGATTTTCAATTATACACGGAGGATAGTTATTTGACCCCACACTATATTAGTAGAACTGACGAATGCGACAAAATTAGAGAGATGCTCTAGGTGTGTATCAATTTTTACCACGCAATTTCAATGACTACAACAAAAGCAGAGCAGTAAACTCCATTCACGGGTGGTGCACATTTGTCTTCTCTCTCTTCATATACCTTTTCCCTATTCCCTTCCTGTTTTCATGGAATGTGTCTTAACACCCACTGCCACACGCCCCTGCGCTGGATCGCAGGGTAGTATGTAGATTTATATGTATTTTGTGTGAAGAGCAGCAGTGCCTAAAACATTACTGACTCCCCCAAAATGTCCCACGCTCAAGTCAAGAGCCGTTGTTCCCATATATCTACGGTTCCAATGCCCGTGAAAGAACGCGGGAGACCTGTCCCTGACGAGCACTTTGTGAACGGACTTCAACGTTCCTTCCGATACCAATGTGGAGAACTGATATGGCTTCGCTTGAGCGTACAGTGGCCTGAATATTAGCGGTCGCTTCTGTTGGGTGGATTGTCTCTGGTGTTGAGTCACGTAAGGGGTTCGGAGGCTCTGTGTCCAATTCTTAGATATTGGAGGTGATGATCTTTCCCGTAAGTGTAGATTATCATGGATGTAGAAATTCCTATACTTATCTATTACAGCTAAAGGTCCTTATTTCCATGCACCATAACTTTCTTCAGCTCAGCATATGTCATGTCTCTCTTCATCACATCCATGAAGCCTATTCTCTTTCTTTCCCCTCCTCACTTAAACCCAACATCCTACCCTTGACCCTCATTCCCTATTCCAACCTCCCACTCTGCCTTATCCTGATTCCCCCAATCATTATCCTCTCCTCACCCGCCATGCCGAAGACTTCCTAGTTCATCTTCCTTTTCCGTCCTTCGCACTCTCAGCGTCTTTTTCTTTTGGTTTATATTCAAGGGGAAACTCGTGAATAGCGTCAGATGAAGATGATCGGCTTTTCTTCTCTGGGAGATAACGGCGGATTGGAATCGATGCACGCATCGTCGGAAATGTTCCTCTTGTCGTTATATATTTAAGAAATGAACATGGGAATGTTTTCTACGTGCTGTTGCGTGATAGTCACCACTTTTAAGGTAGTTTGAGCGAAATTTCACCTATAATTTGATAAATTTGGCCTCATTTTAAAGAAAAAACTCTCATATTTCCAATTATATCAAAATATTAACCCCTTGCCAAACAAATTTTCGAGCAATTTGCCTAAAAATATAAGCCATTTTACATGGCTTAGATTATGGCTGTGCGCTCCAGAGGGAGAATATTGAAGGAAATAGGAATTTATAGCACCTAGATTTCGTCAAAAAACTAGCGGTGTGTAGATTACATGTTTTTTTAACTATATATAAAAAATAATCTATTACTCACCACTGTAACTTTTACAGAATCGCAAAAAACTGCTGTTTTGAAGGGTTTTCAGCCGTACGGCGGGAAAAAATGAGTCAAGTTAGAGACTTATGTAGCTTTATTTATTTAATAACTGAGAATTTCGGTCATATATAAATATATCGTTGTGCCATTAATATTACAACATTTATTTCATACTTCTTACAGACGCTAAAATAAAAAATTAATTTTGAATATGGTCTCCATTATGAATGGGGATCTATCTCGCTGTATATAATGTACTTGGTAAATAAGGTAAAGTATTTGAGTACTCATCTATCAATATGTTTAGCTGTCACGAGACGTTTCACCACACTGTGCTCATGATTATTCCACATTGTGGTGAATCGCGTCGTCCCCCATAAATAAATTTTGTGGAATAGCATCAAGTGATTTATTCATCGAGGCTAGTTTTCCTACTGCCTAATTAGGGGAAGTATAGTTTTGCCTTGTCAAACCTACATAGATTAGACTTCACTAATAAAATTAAATGATGCACTTTGTAAATCGCTGTGCACTTTTTTTATGCGTTTTGGATGAGATTACGTTAGAAGATACTACGTGTATTGCCCTTGAGCACTGTCTTATAAATCGTTTAAATTTTCCCGTTTAAAGGAGGACAACGCCTTGATTTGATAAACGCAGTTGCATCGTTGGTTAGAAGAAAGAAATTTCTACCTCGGGAACATATATATCATTGCATGTCTTGCGGCCTTAGCGTGCATCAATAAATCATCAACTTTGTGATTTATTGATGCTCTAAGAAGTGTAAATTCAAACTATTTGTGGAAACTGTGTTTGTATAAGGGCTTACGTAGTTTATACTTATTAATTTTTTTATTTGAAGCTTAGAAAGTTAGGTGAAATTGGGTGAAAGTCATGTTTCGGTGGTACAAAACTTAACGTTAATAGGAAGGAAATGTGTTGGACTTTCTTGGACAGTGAGATATTGATGTGTTGCTTTACCTCCCTCCCTTCGCCATTTCTGTTCGTTTTTCAATGTGGATTGGACATGAAAACACCATTTAAAAGGATTAATAATTTAAATTGTTTCAAAACCCGACGCTCAGAAATATATTATACCATACCTCGCAATTTTTATCACATAGGTGTTATCGTAATGATGCACAATCTGGTCCCCAAAAAGCTACAGGGTTGTCTGGTTAATGCCTAGTTAACCAATAGTATCAGAAAAAATCAAACCGATCACAGATTCAACACGTAATATCCCTTATAATAAGCCAAGCTTTGACCTTCGTTTATAGAAATTTCATGCCATTCGAATTAATTAATTTTTGAAAATATTGGCTAATGCTAGGTTGCATCTTCTAGGGAACTAATGCGGTCGTTTCCTACTACCTCCAACGTCTCACTATCAGTACTCAAGCCGATTTCGTGAACTTCACTCTCACTCGAAGCTGTGGCAGTTTGTTTTTGCTTCATGGTGGCCGTGAGTTTTGAATCGCGACAAGTAAGGAAAGTATCCTTGAGGCTGACTGCCTCCCTTTCATTTCCAAGTCACGAGATTTTTCAGAGAGTTGTGGAATCAGCAAAGAACTTTTTTTCAGTTCCGATTTTGTTACATTGCGTTTCTTAATCGCTGATCCTTGAGCTTCGCGTATAGGAGTCGGAACGTATCAGAAGCTCGTTTCATGCGACTTTTTAAAAAGTTTGATTATATTTTCAGGACGTTTCTTACGGGAACATTTTGTATGGATGGAAAAGTTTTCCAAATCCATTTCGAATCTGGATAGTATTTTTTTTAAACCTCTTTTCAGGTCCACATCTGGATTAATTCATTTTGCCGAGTTGAGGAATCATCTTGCGACCCTATGTCTCAATCCAGGTGGCAGTGATAGACGTATACGCACCCTGGACAAACTTATCCTTCGGCACCCATATTGGCTCAATCCAAATATTGCCATATCCTTCAATTTTGTGCTGGGGTCCCTGATCGGTGCGAGTCGCCCCTGGAGGTGTCGCCTTGGGTTTCTCCCCATCTCGTCTCGTCTTTTGGAAAGGCCCAGCCCATTTAACTATTACCTCAGCACATTTTAGCTCGTATGCTCTTTCCTAGACATGTTATCTAGGCTGTGATATATAGGTTGCAATACGAGTACTCCATTGCGATTCATTTCGTTATTCAGCTAGTTGATTGGTAGGTTTTTTTGGACAGTACTTGTCCTAGTATCCTAATTTCTTGGTCATCATATCACTCTCCCTCATATTAATTGCCTTCCATCCTTCTTTTACCTAGGTTCACCAGCTTTTTTCCCTCTTATCACTCTCTCTTCAACATGCCCTCGCCTTTCAGAACATCTTCATCTTTTCTGCCTCCTCCTCTCCCACCATATCCAAAACTTCTTCTTCGTCTTCCTCGCTACTCATCACAACCTCTCCATTCTTCTTCAAACCCACATATCAAATACCTCCAGTCTACGTTCGTCCTCTCTCCGAAGTGACCAAGTATCCGACCCATACAGCGACACACTCCATCGAGTATGAAAATCAATGTCACACTTGCGTTCCTATGCTTGGCCAAAGGCCTCGTCGCTTGTCATATTTTCTCTTACAAAACCTTTAATATAATTTCATTTCTGTATCAACTGCTTTTTTATCATCCGCAATAGGAGTCAAAGTGCGGCTATGATGAAATTGATTGGTAGTTAAAACGTCCCGATTATCCTTTATGGCAATCAAGTCACACAATGTGGTATCACGGATCGCAACTATTTAATGACTTTATTGAATACGATTTATTCATGTCGATGGTTGTTTAATAACTCGATCGGAATGGGTTTCCTTTCCTGGGAATCAGAGGATTTGCCTCGAGCGACCCGAAATTTGAAATAGAATTTGAGAGGCTAAAGACTTTTCCCGTCATAATTCATGCTCAAAGAGTTAAAATATTCCAGTAAATTTATAATTCACTAAATTAGTCACTCACTCAGTGTTTTAACCCGAAGGTTGGTTTGGATAGTTGAGGGTAGAGCTCAACCCGGACTAAGCCACAGGCGTGTGAATTTCACACATTCAGGGTAGGGGGGCCAGTTCCTTTACCTGGACCACCTCGCACTCCGAGGATTTTTGTTCAGGGGTATTCAAAGGCTTAACCCGGATTTGAATCCGGGACCCTTCGATCAGTGGCCAAGAGCTCTACCCACTACGCCACAACGCTCCCCTTCACTTACTAAATTAGTAAATTTAGTAAATTCGGTCTGGAGAGAAATGATATATTTTCAAAGATGTGTCTGTATTCTTGTTCTACGCTGTTCCCTCTTTGATCGGTATCTTTTATGGAAAAACAATTCATAATTCAATTTTAAAGGGCACAATTTTTCAGAGTTTTTTTCCTCTTGATAAGGAAGCTCCTTGGTCAACGTTTTACAGCATGATTCAAGTGGCTATCGCATTTTTGTGTGTCGCCATCGGCATTAAATAGTGCACGAATAATATTTGATCCTTTAACTTTGTCCTCCTAGGTCAGAGTTTAATCTCTCTTTTCTTATTTCTGTGCGTTGTAGCTCAGATAATTTGTTTTTTATGTGTTTATTTCTCGATAGACCTTTGAGGATTGCGTGTGACACAAAATATTGGAAGTGGATTCTTCTCCCGATGTTATTATCATTTTATTTGTTTCCGTCTACCGATTCTGCCATCCGAATAAAATTTCTCAACCGTTAAATTATAGGTCCAGTGATTCGATCACTATCACGTAAATATTTGTGGGTGGTTATTGACAGTCTTAATTTTGTTTTGTCTTGTGTGTCCTTTCAGGCGTTTTTACGTGTGGTGTATTTATAGGACAACAATTTCTCCAGCCATTCTGCTGGCGTCTTCAGGTCAGAAGTGATGATGCCTGGTCCGTTTCTTACATTCAAGTCCAAAGCAGGCACTAGATATGCTAAGCGCCGCGGAAACATTCGGATGAACTTAAATTTGTTTTCTTAAACTTGACTCTGAAGGTGTGTGATGTAACTTTGCTGGTAACAGTCTGGTTTTATCGAATGGCCAATTTTTGTCCGATGGTCACCAAATTTAGGATTTATCGCATATTTCACATTCTAAACAATACTAGATATGGACGAGATGGTTGCGATAACAATTAAAATATGATAAATACGGTACTTATCTTGATTTGGGATAGGTAACTTTTACGCTACAACAACCATCACATAAGACAAAAGACGATCGAAATCAACATGGTGCTAGGCGACAATAATCACCATTCTGCTCGAGGGATATTTTTTTCTAGAAAATACGCGGTTCTACATGCCTGCTGCTCCTACATTTACGCCTATAATCAGCATTCTGCTCGAGGGATATTTTTTCTAGAAAATACGCGGTTCTACATGCCTCCTGCTCCTACATTTACGCTAAAAACCGTAATTTTCTCGTTCAAAATTGGTTATATTGAGGCCGCGTACCGTCCCACCCCAGCACCCCTGTTTCACTCCACAGGCCCGTAACCTTGTTGACCGGGGGTGAAAATATCAAAATTTCCCGCTTTTTCGTTTCTTTCTTGCCTTTCTGTGATGTGTGAAAGTCACTCTATCACTGCGCCATCTCCTGATAATCTCCGGAAAATACCCAATATAGCCACCAAAGACTTCATCTCCCATATTACATTTCAACATATTTTAATTGTTTCAATTTTTATCGCAACCATCTCGTCCATATCTAGTATTGTTTAGAATGTTAAATAAGTGAAAAATCCTAAATTTGGTGAAAATCCGACAAAAATTGGCCATTTGATAAAACTCGACTGTCACCACTTTGCTATCGGAGAGGACGCTTGGTCAGCGCTTGAGCCTGGCGGAGATATGAAACGTCTCAAAAACATTCGATACCTATTTCACACCAATTTCGATTATGTAATCTGTTTCTCATATGTTGGTCTAGATACGTCGCCAGCCCTACGACACGAGATTTTACTAATCCCACAAGTGATAAGACGCAGAAGATGATTTAATGGCTTGAGAAATTGGGCTGGGAGAGGACCCAACTAAAACAATCATTCAACAGATTCAGCCTTGATGTAGTGGAAGGAAACCTTATTCAATAAAAAATGATCGTACTTCTCCACAGGATTTGCAATTCTACTATGCGTTTCAACTCACAAAATCATGAAGAATGATCGCAGGCTTTCCCGGCGTATTGTATCGTATGAACGAGTCGTCCATCGAAACGTCGGCCGTAATGGAGAACCTGACCCGGTGGAAATTCCGAATAACCTTCCACGTCAACAAATCATCTTCAGTTACAAGCCCGATCTTGTCCCTGAAGAAACAGTCTTGTATGTACCTACTAGGGATTGGAAAATCGATTTCGATTTTAATCGAAAATCGATTATCACACTCCGATTTTCGATTTAATCGAAGTCGACTTTTTGTTTTGAAAAACCGGTCAAAATCGGTTCTAGCCGATCGATTTTCGATTTTTAGCTTGCTAGCTAAAGCTAGCGTTTGAATTTTGCCAATCGAGCTGCGCCAGTTCGTAAACCGCCCTCCAGTTGACCGCAAGTCCAACCCCAATCCACTACAAGCCTGGAAGGAGATTAAGGGAGAGTATCCCCACGTATTCAAAGTGGCCAGCAGGACTTTATCTATAGTTGCCTCTACCGTGCCGTGTGAGCGACTATTTTCTCACGCCGGGTTAATTGCAACTTGGGTGCAAAATCGATTATTCGGAGAACATTTAAATATGTTAGTTTTCTTAAGGTCCATCCCTGAGGAACACTGGTTCCACGGCTTTGCAAACAAAAAATAAATAAAATTCTGTTTTTCATTTTGTGGTATGCCAACTTTTCAAGAAACTATTCTTATTGCTACTAAACTATATGTAAGTAATTTGATTGTTATATTACCTAAGTGTTTATAAGTATCTGTTATGGATTATTACTTCCCTGCATATCTTATTAATATCTTTAAAATAATATATTGTATTAATATATTTAACTGTATTCGGTTCTTATCCATAGTGCTTCCATTAACCCATATTTTGCATTTTGTTACAACAGCACATCCGTATTTCAGCAGACAATTACTTTACTATGTATAAATATCGATTTTTCGATTATTTTGGGCAAAAAATCGAATTTTTAGAAAATCGATTTTAAAAACCAAAATCGAAAGTCGATTAATCGAAAATCGATTCTGGATTTAAATTTCCAATCCCTAGTACCTACCTGAAGATGTATATGTGGGTTTTAACGCGTGGTAGCATGAAATCGCCAGTTTAAAAGTGCCAATTGTGTTTGATTTAAGGCAGTTTGAACAAAAGATAACCTCACCAGAATTTGATGAATTTGGCCTCATTTTAAAGAAGAAACTCATGTTTCCATATTATATAAAAATAAGTACATTTAATTTTAGATTCAAGATACTTTTCGAACAATATATCTAAAAATTAAGCTGTTTTGCATGAGATAGATTACGGTTATGCGCTTCAAAGGGAGAATATTTAAAAAAAAATTGGAATTTCTAATACCTAGATTTCACTAGTTCATAATTAACTTTATGGTATTCCATTATGTTTGTCGATGAATATTTTTTATAGAAAAGTGGTATTAGTAAAAGATATTCATCGACAAAAATACCTAGATTTCGTCAAAAAACTGTTTTTTTGATGTCTTCTCATCTATTTATAAAATATAATCAATTATACGCCGCAGTAATTTTTACAGAATCGCAAAAACATCTTTTGTGAATGTGTTTTCTAGGTACGGTGTGATAAAATTAGTCAAGTTAGAGACTTATTTTATAGACTTTTAGAAGACGTATTTCGTTACTGAGAATTATTGACATGCATAAAACTATATTTTTGCACCATTTATATTACAATATATACTTCATACTTCATACAGACTCTAGAATAAAAAAAATAAAATTTGAGTATGGTCTCCATTATGACTAGTGAAATATCTCGCTCAAAGTACCGTAAAATAATCATAATCATTGGTCATTCCATCCTAAGATTGGTTGGCTACAGCCCACCATTATACTCTGTACCCTACTAACTCCTTTTTGTCCTTGAAGCTCGTATTTGTCATCCCGTATAAGTTGGCCCATCTATGTGTCCCTCGGTATTCCTCGCGGGGTTTTCCCTTCGATTATGCTCCTCGTTAATTGGTTATGTCTCAAAGTGTGGCTTATCCATCTGGATCTGGTCTTTCTCATAGTGCTTCGCATGATTTTCTCCTCTTTCTTCTGTACCCTGCCTCGTTTCTAATCCTTTCCGTCCATTGGCTCTTCAGCATCCGCCTCAAGCGTCTATTTTCGAAATCCTCTATTCTCTTCTATTCCCTCTTTCGGAGCCGTGTAGTGCTACGCTTCACGTGAAAATTTTCAGTCACTCCTTCCTTATTGGTACTCCTAATCTCTGTCTCTGAACACAACAGTTTATGTTATTCATGAATGCTTTCTTCGTTTGACCATTTTCTTTTCTTGATGCCCATTTAACTTCTTCCATCCCACGTCACTGGTTCCTAGGTAGGTGAAGGATTTATATCGTTCCAGTACCTTTCCTTGTAGCGTAATGCATTCAGCTTCACTCATCCACATAAAAGAAGATTTTAATGTTATTCCCGATAATCTTCATGTTGTATCCTTGCCGCACTCGATCCATTGTCTTCAGGGATTCTTGCAGTTCCTCTGACTTCCCTACAATAACGGCGATATCATCAGCGTTTCTAACCGCAACTAAAATAACTGGAAATAATATGATGCTTCGGATATATGAAGTGGAGAATACAGTAAGAGTTAACGATTTGCTGAGAAGGGTGATAATGGAAGGGAAGAATGTTGAGTAAACACGTCGGTTGGTTTCGAGAAGAATATGAATTTTGAATGGTTTGGAGGGAGGAAATAGGTATTTGTACAGTGGTAGCGAAACATGCTGGTAGTCGACTGCACGAAGCGTGACACAAAGGAGGAGAAGGCTCGTGTGTAAAGGGTCGGCAAAGGAGCGGAGGGGAGAGGACAGCACATTGTAAGCAATTCTGCCAACGTAACTGTATGAAACATGGGGGGCGGAAAAATGCCAGCTGCGCGTTTCAGGACAATTTTTACGATCCAAACAATATTTGGTGGAAAATTCGCTGGTATTGTTCGCAAACCCATCGGAAAAGCCCTTATAAACAATAGGATTGAGAGCCATAGAATACTAGAAAGTTGTTTTTAATAACAGATTAAGCATTTTGAAGTGTCAATGAAGGGTTGCGACCTTGGGAACCCTGGGTAGTTAAACTCGGAGACTACCTTACTCCCCCGTGCTGAGCCAGTTCGTAGGGGCTATCGCGATACTGCCACCATGTTCCACCACCACTATAACAGAGATTTAGTACAATAGTGCAATTATTGGATTGTTTTTTTTTTAAGAAAACGGAGAAATCACCCGAAGATCGGAGCAATTATGGGGAGGACTCTTCGAAGACCTGCCATTGATTTGGTAGAATACCAATTAATTTAGATAAAGACTCAAAATGAATGGAAGTAAACTAGATTCTAAGTTTCTCATTGGAGGACAAGGTGGTCGCTTATAGGGCTCCTGAGATTTAGGTTGAAAAAACACGTGACGCGAATTGATACGTGTCTTATCAGTCATCTAATCCTCTTTCTAATATCCGCGGCAGTGATAGCTGTGGTGTTCAGACTTGGAAATCGAATTGGCTCTTCTTCCTTCAGTCGCCATGGGAAAGGTAAACACCGTATCGATGGGGGATTTACTAATAAACCCGATATAAAGCTGTCACCTCTGACGGCTTTTAATTTCTTCTCTTTTCTGATACGCCAACGGGAGGATTATTTGGTGACCAATCCGCTTATTCGAAATGATGGGCTAATTTGTCATCAGTTCTGGCAGCAAATTTCTACTAAAGTGAAAATCGAATTGACATTTTTTGCCAAAAGTGAAAATTATGATGCCATGAATTTTTTTATACCCCTCAAGCATGCCTTTTCCTACTCTAATTTTCTTAGACCAACTATTATTCATTGTAGATTCACAAATTAATGTCCTTTTTGTAGACCTACAATTTATCAGTCGACATTTTTTTACGTACTTACTCTTCCTGAATTTACATTCCTATTTATAAAGTCGAAATCCTTAAGTATTGGTTCTAGCCGGAGGAAAAAAAGTATCCTTCGTTATTGTCAGTAAAATTTGCTTGACTCAATTTTCACATTTTTTTTAACCAACCTAAAATAGATGACCTTGAGGAAATCAAATCAAGTGTCGAAAACTTGGCCAGTTTTCAGGACAACAAAGAGATTGTCAAATGAAAGACGAATGCTTAAAAGGAAATAACAATGCGCAATGTGAATCTTGCTGGCAGTGAATGGTACAAATTTTCACAAAACGACGCGAGAAATTCATTTCATTACCTTCCTTCACACTGCCTTATAATCCTTGCATTATTTTTGTTGGCCTCTGCAGTATTTACGCCTGCACAATTTCATGCACACGAAAATTTCATGGTGTTGGTACTAATAAATATTTTTTCCCCAAAAAAGAAGTGATTCCCTATTAGAAAAATGGAATAGCAATAGCCACCCGATGATGGATAGCTAATGATGGTTCTTTCCCGGAAAGAGCTCTTTCGCAGTTTTCGTGAAACATT
The DNA here is from genome assembly GCA_963573305.1 of Pyrrhosoma nymphula. Taxonomy (NCBI): domain Eukaryota; kingdom Metazoa; phylum Arthropoda; class Insecta; order Odonata; family Coenagrionidae; genus Pyrrhosoma; species Pyrrhosoma nymphula. Next base: position 30,744,799 of record OY754335.1, on the reverse strand, counting down.
CCGTGCAGTTATGAACAGTACTCTGTCGTCCCTCCAGTGTCTTAGACCTTACCGATATTATTGACTTCGCTCTTTTTGAGTCAGTGTTTTTGCTCGTTTGTTTGATTTCCCGAAGTTGTTCCCGATCGAGAGTTCTTGAGAGTGTTTCAATGTGTGATTGTTTGTGAAGTCACTGGGGAGTGGTTGATTCCTGGAGAGGGATTAATTTCTCCGCAAACCCGCTTGTGGCGCTTGTGTCGTGCGACCTATCAGTGCCTTCGTATCCTGTTACGAAGTTCCCGAAAAACTCCGTAAGGGTTGTTTTGGGTGTGCTCTGTGAATGTCCCTGGCGTGGGTTCCTATTCCCGTAAACGATCATAGAGGTTGTGTGTAAAAATCATAGGGAGTTGAGGAGGTTCCGCCGCGACTGTGTGAGTCAAAACAAATACTAAATTCCACATTTTTGATATTTTATCCAATACATCCTGCTTTCGCTGATGAAATGCGTTGCCATTAGAAACCCAGAAGTAAGGTACAACATGTATAGATTATTCCACAAATGTATCTTAAATGAGCACTTTTTTCCAGCCTTAGGAGCCCACTGCAGCGCCATTTCCTACGAATTACCGCATTTTGACTTCAATTACGGCATAAATCTTCAAAAACTAGAAAAATAAGGTGGCAAGATGCCTGTATTTTATTTTTATTCAATTTCTCTGGATTATTTCCTCCTTAGAGACAGTTTTCCACGAAAATGACATTTGTATTTTATGGAAAAAATACTATATTTCCCCGTGCTTCTCTCATTCCCCCATTGAACACCATGTAATTTCAAGTTCAATTTTAGAATAAAATAGCGTGGAAAGGTGTTATTTTGTTGTTCATATCAGATAGAGGACAACCTTTTCTACAAGTAGACAAAATATGAATAAAATGACTTTTTAGTCATTTCACGGTGGAACCACCTTAAGAATAAAAATGGAGGTGACATTCTGCTTGATTCTTGAAGCCAGTTTCGCAACTGTAGTCGGCACAGTTTATTATACCTTACTCTGGCATACGTTTCCGGTGGTCGTGTTTGATTTTCGTCGAATAAAAGTTAAAATAATTGAAGTAAATTGCGTTAAATATATAAAAATAGCACTTCCATGGCTGGAAAGAGCAAGGAGGATAGAAAAGAAATGGAGGTGACATTCTACTTGATTCTTGAAGCCGAATCCGATATTAAAGTCGGCACAGTTTTAGGCCTTACCCTGGCTTACGTTTCAGTGGAACGCGTTCGTCGTTCGTCAAATACAAGCTAAAATTGCCGGTTATGCGATGTTTCGTGACTGGTAAACCACGCCTACTCGGCACAAAATCCTTCCCATGCACCCCTTGTTCTCGCTTCACCTTCACCAATGAGTGCTCACGGCTATACCTCCTCCATTTTATTTTAACCTCCTTGGGCGATCATAACCCCTACCCGGCATCCAACACCAGATACCACCAATCAACCTCGTGAAAGATCCCATTTGTTTGGTTGAGTGAATGTATTCAGTGGTTTGGTCACTGGCGAGGACTTAGTTATCCCGTAAACCACCGCAGCGTGATAATAACATCGGGAATCATTTTAGTTTCTGATGTGCGAAATTTTTGCCTTTAGGGAGATCCCTGGCGTGTAGTGCTCGAAACAATACACGACCGTTGGAGTAATAAATTTCTTGCGTTCTTGCATTAGTAGCCATATATCTCATTAGTCTCTTTTTACTGTGCAATGAATGAGGCGCCAGTCGAGTTTTGGAAAGATTTTTAATAATAACAACTTGAACTACGTTTTATATTCCATTATTTTGGCAATTACGATTGGCTCCATATTATCAGGCGAGCTCACGCCACCAAGTTCTCGATGGTGAAAAAATATCCCGGCGGGATCCGAACCCGTGACCTCAGCTTAGCTAAGGGGGAATTTGCTCCACGGAGTACATACAGAGAGGACAAATGGCCTAGTGGCTGCTCCGTATACTATTTTATGCAATGATTGTTGCGTGTATTTACCATATTGTTTGCCAGTTCCTTATGCGCGAAGCATATAAATACATTGCAGTGCGCTCAGTGGCTTTTGACGGAATCTATTTTTGAAAGCAGTAAAAAAGAAAAATTGCGTAGACCTAACTACAAGCAATGATCTTTGAGCAAGAAAACGAAGTAATTCCGGTTTAAAAGAGGATAGAACATATTCAAACCCGATAGCATTTTTTCCCTTCACTAATCTAGCGTCGGAGTCCTTGGATTTGGTTGGTATTTGGATTAGTCTAAATAGATTAAAATTAAACATGATGATCACGTCAGAAATTACTAGTGCGTAATCTTTTCTCTTTAAAAAGCCATTTTCTCTGTCTGTTCTTAACTACTATTGACCGGGATGGAACTGGCAATGAAAATGGTGGATTGCGAAAACATAATTGCAGCCAAAGTCGGTTTTTTGCCCCTTCTCTGTGAGCTCTGTGATTTTCATCTCCTCCAACACAGGCTGGCAAACTTAGAAGCGAATGAAAGGGTGGAAAAATCCCAAACGAACCCATGCGCTAACAAATCCCGCGCTCTTTCTTGCCGAAATGCCACTTTTCTTTCGTCGGGATAAAAACTTCGCACTAAAGCCGCCCAGTTGTCGCGGCGATCGACGTTCCTCGCAACTCCGCCACCTTCCGGAGGCGGCTCTAACTCTTTGCGCTCAGCTTGCCCATCCCATGTGGTGAACATTCCGAGCGGGCGTCGCAAGTTTCGCGGGTCGATCTCGTTTTTTTCACTTCCTCCCCCGTTTCTCTCTCCTCCACCACCTCCTCCGATATGACCCCTTCCATACACAAAGCGTCGCTCCCTGCCGTCCCTCCCCCCTCCCCTCGTATATACTTCCACTGCCAGACCTTGCCTCCTAAAAACGTTTGCTTTCGCGTCTCCCTGTTGTCTCAAAACCTTTAAGAACGTCCCGCCTTAAAAACCCCCTTCACCCGCGTCTGTCCCCCCGTATAGTGACTTCTTCCTTCCCTGTTCCTCCGTTCCGTGTATTTTCTCTCGAAAACTCCCGCTCGACCCAGTTTCCGCTTCCCATGCGCACCGATCTGAGAGACCCCATGTTGGTGTTGCTGCCGTGCGTCGTCGGGCTAGCCGGGATTGTTGTTGTCGTCCGATAAACACATCTAGTTTGCTCGCATCCCGCCGAGATGGTTCCCCAGTCGCTCGGGCCGGAATCTCGCGGGGAGAACGAAGCCGGGGCCAGGGTTCTGTGAGTGTGGAGGAGGGTGTGTTGTGTGTCCCGTTCGAGCCCCGGAAAAAAAGAAGAGGGATCGGCTGAGCGGTGTGAGACGTCCCCGCCCTGAACCCCACCCCGCCTCACGAGGCTGTTCCCGCCTCGGGAGGAGGAATCCCCTTCAAACCGCGTGGGCGGAGGCGTGGTGCAGTAGTCGTCCAGAATACGTAGTCCAGCACGTGCTCAAGCTTCACTCACGCTCAGACCCCTGGCGCCCAAGGGTTGGCACGAGCTCCTGCCGCTATTGAACCTCTATAAACCCCACCAACCAACCTCCCCTCCCCCCAACCGTCTCCCTTGCCCTGCCCACCACTCCACCCAGCCAAAGTGCCGCACCACGAGGTTTCACGGGTGAATATTCGTCTGTCCAGCCACTTCCATGCTCCCTAATTCTTCATTTTCCACTGAGGCTCGCCTTAACCATTACTCGGAACTTCATCCTTCTTTAAAAACGAGCAGATTTTCATCTTTCGCTCCCTCCTCGAATATTTCGTGATATCAACCCATTTCTGTGCTGAAAACTCCTATCTTCCTCTTCTTATCATCTCTTTTGCTCTGTTCCCTACTTCACGGATGCCTGCCCAAGCTTTCCCTGTTGGAAAATCTTCTCCCAAAACGACCACCTTCCAGTAATTCGCACTACGTCGTTCATTTATTTATTTTAAGAGATCTCCTTAGTTTACTATCCTTCCTAATCCCACTATCTTACTCTCAGTTGGCCTCTTACCCTCCTCACGTAAACCACGCCGATCCCTCCAGAAACTTTCCCCGAGGAAGACTTCATCGCCTTAGACTGTTTCCCACTTTTCGCTCAATCCTCAATCTTCTTCTGTTGCTGACCTATATTGCTACTGCAACCTCTTCCCGTTTTACCCTCCTTTCCTAAACTCAGTTCTGAGCCTCACAGAGGCCTCCTCCAGAAACCATTCCCAAGACCATTATCTCCCTTCAGTATCTCCCAACAGCTTTGCACAAGTCATACTTGTGTTGATCTATATCTTTGCTGCTACTTCCATCCTTCCCTTCCGCACTGGGGCCACGTAGGACTTACCAGAAACCATTCTCTGAGCAATGAAATTCTTTCAAACAAGCAGCTTCGATCTTCAACTCTTTATCTTCTCTTTTTGTTAATCTATACCCTCACTGCAACTCCTTCCAATTCTTTCTTCGTACTTTTCTCCTGCTTTGCTCTGCTTGCCCTACCTCACAGATATTTCCTTGAAGCACCTCGAAACCATCCCAGGACTCTTTCAAAACAAACAGCTTCGCACCTGCAGTACAATTCGCGATCTTGTTTTGATGTATTACGTTGCTCGTACTTTTTCCAAATTTTCCTACCTTCCCTAAAGATCATTCAATCTGATTACCCTACTTCACTGAATATATAATTGTAGTATCGAGATACCACCCCCAGAACTATAACCCTCTTTATAAACAAACAGCTCCGCATCTTATTTGTACAATTCTCGATCTTGTTTTGATGTTAACGTGTGACCTTTCTACTATTGATCCCTAGTTACCCTAATCAAATCATCCTACCTTGCCTTAATATCCTCTTCACTGAGTACCCTACCTCCCTGAGTTTCTTGAACTACCACGAAACCGTTCCGAGAACCATTACCCTCTTTCCTAATAAACAGCTCCGCATTTGCAGTACGGTTCACGAACTTGTTTTGGCATCAGTTTGTCGCCTTGCTGCTACTGTTTTCTAATTATCCTACATTCTCTTCATCTCCTTAACGCCGAAAACCCTACCAAACTTGAGTCTTTCGTGATCTACCAAGAAAACCCAGACCGCATCAGAATAATAACCGTCTCTCTCAAAACAGTCTGCTTCGCACATTACGCTCATTCCTCGATCTTTTTTTTGACGATCTCAGTCGATCTCAGCTGCGCCTCTCTTCCCTACCCCCACCCACTCTCTCTCTCTCACCGATCCCTCCTCCACCCTCCCCTTCTTTGCCCTCCCTACTCCCCCGATCTCTCCACCCCCCCCTTCCCTTTTCTCCCCTACTTCCCCCAGTCCCAAATAAGACCCCTGCATTATTCCTCGCCGCTCAGTCACGTGCTTTTCGCTGCCACGGGTGGTGGCGGTGGTGTCTCTGTGTGGTGTTGGCGACGACTTCGGCCGATTGGTGTCCTCCACGTATCGCCCGGGAAATAAAAAAAAACAAAGGTGTGGTGTCGTCGGGAAATATTTTAATCAATCTTTCTTAAAATCCTCGACCTGCCGTCCTTGGCCGGAGAGGTCCTTGGTGTGTTTTGGAAACATTCCTCACGTGTTTATCAAGGTGCTTCACATTTCTCGGGAATTTATCGGTGTGTGCTGTCTATACTGCTAGTGTGAGCGGGGATCCTGTGGGTCCGCCCGCTCTTTCTCCCTTTAATTCGCCGGGGAATAGCGGCCGACGTCGCCGGCGTCGGAGCCGGCTTGGACCCCCCGCTTCCTGTAGAGCTAGCTCCCTGCTTCCGCAAACAAGAGAGGCCTCCTCCCCCCCGTCTGTGAATCCTGCTCTAGACATCCGTACTCCCCTCGGCATCGCCTTCGTCTTCCTGTTTCCCGTCCGGCCTCTCTTGATGGCCCAGGCTCTTCCAAGTCCGCCTGGCCTGCACCGGGATATCTTTCGGAAATAGTGAGTGAGTTATTATACCTACTCTGTTGCCAGTGCCACTGAGACACGATGGAAAGTTCTTGTGTGTGCTCTATTGCCTGGAAAATTAAGTTCAAACTATGATCTTGCTGCTTGTTTAGGTCTGGCCTGATAATAATGGATCCGATAAGAATGGCTTTCATGCTAACATACCCATCTCTCCATTCCCTTTCGAGGTAGGCAAAGTTAAAGAGCTTAGTTATTGCTGTTAGGCATAGAAAATTGGCGCTCTTTTTATAAATTCCTCCACAATGCCCTATCCTTTTATACCTCTTTCGCTTCACCTACACTCATTTATTGATTCATACACGATATCCTATTATTTAGACTCCTAATGTCTCTCATAATATTTATTTCACATACGCCATTCCATCACAATTTCAATTCCCGATGATTCGCCTATGAAGCTGACTCTGCTTTGACAATGTCCTCCATACTGCCGCATGCTTGCTTACCTCTTTTGCTTGAATTACACTCATGCATTGCTTCATATAGACCCTCCTGTTATTAAGGCTCCTAATATCTTTGTTTTTAAGTTGATATTTTTTTTGGTCTTAATCCAGAGATTCCCCTGACTATAATTCTATCAGCTCTTAACCCCTGAGGATTTCTGTGAACATTCCTGATGGGTCTTTCGAAGTTTGCTGCGGTCGAGCATTTTTAGCTAAAAATGCTCAGGCCGCAGCAACACTCGAAAGTGTCATCAGCATCTGCGATAACAGTTGCGAAGGCCTACACTCTAGATCGAATAAATATTGCCTACACATATACATACATTATATTTCTATGAATAAGTATGCAATGGTGTTAGGAGTGTTATAAAAATTACCAACATCTCGCAAACCGGAGAATACCTTTTGTCTGGTTTTTCTGTGCTAAGAGTTGTATTCGTTTCGCGTTGATACGACAGCATTGTTCCGACTATCATGTTGAAAATAAGAATGCCAGGGTGAGTGCAGCGCGGAAAGAGTGTTGACTGATGTTACAATAGGGAATCAATCAATTCCGAAGAGCAGGGAGAAGGAGTAGAGTAATCGCATGCAGGAAACGTTAGCCTATTTTCGTCTATGAAGTCGGAATTTATATGCGAATGAAATCGCTTTGCACACTCTCAAAGACGTACTTTGTTTGAAGTTCCGCTTTTATTATGCTGGCTTCAAATTTATCTCCTCGGTTTGGCAGCCCGCATATCTATTATGTTCTAGAAATGAATGCCACTACTGTTTGCTATAAAAAAACCATGAATGTAGTGCGGTCTGCCATGAGTATACCTACTTGGCATATATTTGGACTCAACGTCCTATTTTAGTTTCCACAAGGGATTCTAGCAGAAGAGGAGTCTGCTTACAGCTGGTGACACCAGCGTGGAAGTAAGGTAGTACTTTGCTAAAACATAAATTTGGAGTGTGTTCTTACATGTCAGTGAATAGTGGAATATAACAGCTGCAGCGCAAACGACATTGGAATCATTGGAGATGTGGTGCTATCGAAGATTGATGAAGATCAAATTGAGAGAATCACAAATGAAGAATTCCTACGAAGAGTTGAAGAGAAATTAAGTGTGGTGAAAATTCTGCGAAGAAGGGGAGACAAACCTTTTGGGCAAATTTTGCGACGCGATTACATATTGAAAACAATAGTGGGAGGAAAAATGGATGGGAAAAATCACAAAGGGAGACCAAGAATGGAATTCAGCGGTAGAAAACAAATTTTCGGAATGATGACTGGGTACTGATGATGAACTTCCCAACGTGGAGTGAGCCATCCTTCGTTCTATGATAGGTCAATCCAGCTTATTATATATCGATCATTACAAAGCTTAAATGCGGAATTAATGCTGTCTGCGTGTAACCGAGTAAAACCAATTTTTAGAGTGTCATAAGCGCGTAAGCACTTGTTTTTTCCGTCATGATTTTGTCTAATAATCTCGTGAATAGCCCAGTGGAGAAATTTTATATTTAAATAATTTTCAATATACTTAAAAATTATGAAATTTCAATATATTAAAACTCACAGCCCAGTGTGGTGAGTTTAAATTTATACTCAAATCGCTTGTAAGTGGTTTATAATACAACCTGTTTGATCTAGATAAGCTCAAAAATGCTCTGTCTGTGAATTGCCCAGTGTGATGGATGTGGTACTGCTCGCAGCATGCAGTTATCGCGGCTTGTTTTTATTTTAAATAAACCTTTTCTTCATCGCGCTGCCAGAGTGGCAGCTGCTCTTAGAAATGCATGAAACTCAATCTTTTTTCAACGTGGTCACAAACGATCAACTCTCTGAAAAAGGGTTCCATACTTTAAAAGGGGGTTCGGTATGAAGGCGGGCCTCCGCCCATGTGGACGCTACGCCCGAAAAAGAGATGGCCACATGGACCAGGCGAGAGAGGGCCGGTACCTACCCGGTGAACCGGTTTGGTCACGGGCTTGGTCCTTGGCATAAATGATTTTTATCTCGTATTGAGTGATGCATTGGCGGAATTTAGGCCTTAAGATGACCTTTTTATCGTCCGTCTCCCGCGAGGAGTAGGTATTGTTTTAGAGATTTCGAGTATTTCTACCCATTCACGCCAGCAACTATTTTGATCGTGTTTTTTTATTTTAATTCGCACATAGATTCGTGAGGATGACATCTCATATTGAAGATGTTAAGTCTGTTTTTCGATACCTACACTTAGAGCCGTTACTGAGAAAATTGATGGATTTATCGAATCGCCAACATGTGCAACAAGCCCTGACAAGAGGCTCACTAAGCATTATTGTCGTCGTACGGTATCTAAAGAAGTATGATTTCAAAGCTACTGAGCATACTTTTTTTTAAGGTTTATTGATCCTTTTTGTTCATGTTTGAGGTACGCTATGAAAATATTCACTCTGTATTTTACTTATTTTATATTTTAAGAGGTAACTTGAGGCGTCACTTAATGAAAATTTATAACGTTCATAATGATTAATTATAACATTGTGCTATTTTCTAGCTTATTTTATTTTACGAGCAAGGTTTCAGCATATTGTTAACAAGAAGCGAATTCACCCAGTTAATTGAAGTGTGATAAAATATAGGTACAAATCCGTCTTTTTTTTGGAGTAATTAGCAAGTAACTGCAGTGACTGAAGTCAATATGCGTTAGTTCTGTTTTAATGGCACTTAAGTCGGCTCACATGGCCGGAAAAAATGCTCATTACAAATATAATCGTTGAATGATGTGCATATTGTGTATCTTAATCTTTTTTCTTAGTAGCTAAGGACTGTCATGGGTGAAAGCAGTTTTTGAAATTCGGTATATTCGCACAGTGTTGGCTGAAACTACTTAACTTCATGAATTCAAAAGAAAAGAGGTACAGTATTGCAGGATTTTCGGAGGTATAATCAATCTGGTTCTTACTTTGTACACTTACAATCTGGTTTGATGCTTTTCCCGGGTGGATTTTGTCACTTTCACCCATTAACGGAGGAAATCTACTCGCTTAACTTTGGCTCCCAGGCGCCAGGATTCCTAGCAATCTTACTGCAGAGTAATGCCTCTGGTTCTTATGTAACAATGTTCATGCCTCCTGCCGGTCGATACTTCCTCTGAAACTCTGTGTGTGTTAGGTTTTGTTCCGTCGTTATATTTCGATATGTTTGTGTTTCCTTTGTTGGAGAAAGGCAATTTACGCTTGTTTATGTTTTCGCTTCCTCTTTCCGATGACTTGACCTACAGCTGAGCTTCGGAAACGCTGCATATGAAATACGGGTTGAGCTGTAATATCAAGGCTATTTAAGCATCTCGGAAAGGTTGTACGCGCCCCGAGGCTTGAGTAAATACGTTCATTTGCGCTGCACTAAGGCTCGAAAGCAATGCTCTGGCGAGTTCATCACTGAGCCACCGGCCAGGGTGTGACGTTGAACATCGACTAGTTACTGCGCCGATAGTTACCCTAGGCCAGAGATAATTTTGAGCGCACCTTAATATGAATTCTCCAACTTCTTGCTATTATAATCTTACATACGTATTTGAATACTCATCACGCCATTCTCTTTCGAGGTAAGAACAGTCAAAAGAATTTAACTATCGATGTTTGGCCTAGGAATCTGGGTCTGTTTGAATAATTATTCCTTTCATGCTGCTCTATCCTTGTATACCTCTTTTGTTTCATCCATGAGCTGCTTTCATAAACGCTCTACTGTTCCTTTACCCTAATATTGCATAATAATCCCTTCCTTGAACTACGACCTTGACGTGGTGGAAGGGCTTGTCCGTTCCAATGATCCCTAGAGCTGGACTGGCAGGAGCAAGTACTATTGCTCCTGGTAGGGCCACCCATGCCAGATAGGTCGAAGGGTAGGAGCCAGACGAAAGGTACCTAGTTCCGTGATGGTGTCACGTTAAAAATACCGTTGAGTGGTGTGGGAATACCTCTCAACTATCACTTCCTAGAATATGAATGTCCTTCACAGAGAATCGATTCCTGGCAACTACGGGACGCCGCCCACTAGGGCGGGTGTCGTGCCCGGCAGCGGGGAGGCAACGAATCCGCGGTAGTCATCACACGAAATCCTTGCACAGCATCATCATCGGCGGAAACAAGGGATAGGAGGGAGAAGAAGAAGAAAAAGAGAAAGAGGATGAGGAAAACAGCGGTAATAATAGGAACTTGGAACGTAAGGACCATGATGAGGGCCGGGAAGCTTGAAAATATTAAGCAGGAAATGGAAAAAGGAAAAATAGATGCTTTGGGATTGTGCGAGGTGAGATGGAAGGATAGCGGGGACTATTGGAGTGATAGCTACAGGGTACTCTATAGTGGGGGAGAAGAGAGCCAACGTGGGGTAGGCATGGTACTGAACACAAAATTGGGGCTGAGGGTGGTAAATATTGAACAGGTGAGCGACAGAATACTAGTGGTAGAAATAAAAGCACGCACGACGAATTTCGTACTGGTACAGGTACACATGCCTACGAGCAACCATAAGGAGGAAGAGGTGGAAGAGGTGTACGAACAAGTAGAAGAAATAATTAGAGAAGTGCCGGGAAAGAAAAACTTGATAGTGATGGGTGACTGGAATGCAGTGGCGAGGGAAGGGAGGGACGGATTAGAAGTGGGAGGGTTTGGGCTAGGAAGAAAAAATGATCGCGGTGAAAGGCAGGTGAATTTTGTGGAAGAAATAGATTAGTAGTGTCAAACACTTGGTTTAAACATCACCCCAGACATAGGTACACATGAAAAATTCCGGGTGATACTGGGAGATACCAAATTGATTATATAATGGTAAGGCAGGGATTTAGGAACAGTGTAAAAAAACTCGCGTAGCTATCCGGGGGCGGATGCGGACTCAAATCACAATTTGGTGATGATGAAGTGTGAAGTTAGATTCAAAAGGCTTTGTAACGGTAGGAAGATAAGGAGGTGGAACGTTGAAGCATTGAAAAGGTTGAAAAGGAGGGAATACCAAGAGCTGGTAGAAAAGAACATAGGTGAGGTAAAGCGGATGGGAACAATAGAGAGAAGATGGGAGATTATAAAAACAGGCATCGCAGGAGTGGCAGAGAAAACAATAGGAACGGTGGAAAAGAAGAGGGTTAAGAAGCAGTGGGTAACGGAAGAAATTATTAGTAAAATGGATGAGAGAAGGACATGGAAAAACATCAACACCGACGTAGGCAAGAAGAAGTACAAGGAATTGAATAATAAACTCCGGCGAGTGACCAATCGGGCAAAAGAAAACTGGTGGAAGGGACAATGCGAGGAAATGGAAAAGCTGCAGGAGGAGGGGGAAGTGGGCGCTTTGTACGCCAAGGTGAAAATGTTATCGGGTGATAAGAGAGGTCAAACGATACCAAAGGTTAAGGACAAAACAGGGAAGATATTAATCGAACAGGAAGATATCCAGGAAAGGTGGAGAGAATACGTAGAGGAGCTATATGACAGCAAGAATAGACCCTCTAGCCTATATCTAGAGGATGAAAGAACAATAGATAAGGATAACCTAGGACCAGAGTTACTTGACAGCGAAATAGAGAGGGTAGAAAAGCCGTGGGAACCGATAACCTACCTGCGGAGCTACTGAAGACTCTATGTAGTAAGGGGGGAGAATCATTTTTCGAACTTACTCGCAGGATCTACGAAGAAGGAGTATGGCCAGAGGATTTCGTGAAAACAGTATTAATACCTATCCCGAGGAAGAAGAAAGTGTCAGAATGCGAAGAGTATAGAACAATCAATTTAATTTCGCACGCGGCAAAAGTTGTACTCAGAATAATAAATAGAAGGCTGGAGAGCAGAGCAAACTACTATTTAGGCGATGACCAATTTGGGTTCAGGAAGGAGAGGGCAACCAGAGACGCGATTGCGGTAATGAGGGCACTTATAGAGTATAATCAGGATGTTTTCGCTTGCTTTGTGGATTTCGAAAAGGCGTTTGACAGAGTAAACTGGGAGAAACTAATGCAGATATTAGGGAAAATAGGAATAGATTGGCGTGATAGGAGATTCATCCGAAACTTATATATGGGTCAGAGGGCTCAGATGTGGGTAGCTGAGGGTGAATCAGGGTGGGCAGTTATAGGTCGCGGGGTTCGGCAAGGGTGCCCGTTGTCGCCTTTGCTTTTTAACATCTGTGCTGAGGAAATGGTAAGAGAGGCATGGGATGAGCTAGATGTGGGAATGAAAGGAGGAGGCCAGCGGATAAAGTTGGTTAGATTCGCAGACGACCAGGTGTTGGTCAGTCGGTCATCGAAAGGATTGCAAACTTTAGTAGATGAATTGGAAATGCAGTGCGAGAAATACGGGATGAAGATTAATGAGATGAAAAAAAAGTAATGAGATTCTCTAGGACAAAGAAAGCGAGGCTGGTGATAAGAGTAGGAAGTCACAAACTGGAGCAAGTAGAACAATTTAATTACTTGGGTAGTACGCTAGAAGAAACGGGACATAGTAGCAAAGACATTAGGAGGAGAATAGCGCTAGCGAAGGAAGCGTTCAATAATAGAAGGGAGCTGATGACGGGGACCCTAAGTAAGGATGTAAAAAAGAGGCTGGTGAAGAGCTTGATATGGAGTGTGGCGTTGTATGGGGCAGAAACGTGGATCTTGAGAAAGGAAGACGAAAATAGGCTGAAGGCTTTCGAGATGTGGGTGTGGAGGAGGATGGAGGTTCTTGATTGAATTGATTGAAGGATTTGCATTGTAACCGATGCGTATCTGAAATAGACATCTGCGAGAGGATATAATATAGTTATGACGCAATAATACTCTCGTGACAACTTTATTCCATGATTGCCTCCACAGAAATATAATTCATCCTTCGATATTTCATAAAATAAACGCGTGGGAAACGAGGTCGGTACCATCAATCGATATTTCTCTACAGGTCCCAGAAATAAGTGTATTTCTTCGTACTGACGGGATATAAAGGTCAATCTATTTATCTGGCATTCACCTCGCATCAAATTCGCAATCTCCGGCGTGGACTCATAACGAAATGAAATATTTAGCGCTTGGTAATCCCATGCTGGATTTTCATCTGGCTGCCCAGGTTCAGGCGTCAAACGTCATCATCTCAGTCACCGAGGCGGGTGCCGAGAAGCGTCAGACATCAAAATATCGTAATGAAATAACGGAGTAAGGGATAGAACAAGTTTAAATGCTTATAAACAAAATTTCATGGGAAGAAGGCATTTTCAATGCCAACCAGCCAAAGCCATTACAGAGGAAATAGCAATTCAATGTAGCCGTAGTTTGTAGGTTAAGCCGGTTTCACACGATACATGATCCCGTACAAGACCTAATGGATACCTTAAATGTGTTTATTACGAACAAGATTTCAACACCTTGTGTTTTCCACACTCAAGGTGTTAAAACCTAGGTCGTAATTAACCAAACATTTTAGTGGAATCAAAATTGGTGGTGTTTATTTCCCTCCTTTAGGTAAACAGTTTCTTTATGATCTTACGAATAAAAATCCCCCAGACGTTATCATCACTGGTCATCAATCCGAAGATAGGTTTGCAGCAGCTCTCCACTCCTCTCTCCTCTCCTCCAACCGCTTTATTCCTACATAATTCTTCGCTTTGACTTCCTTCGTTACTTGCCCGATGTAAGTATTCCATTCTTGGTCTTTGTTTGTAATTATTCCCATTCATTTCTTCTTCCAATATTGTTTTCAATAGGCTATTGTGTCGCAATGTGTGTTCAATAAGTGTCTCTCCTCCTCCTTAGAGTTTTCATCATGCTTGTTTTCTCTCAAACTCTTCCTAGGGCTTCTACGTTAGCGATTCTCTCTGTCCATTTGACCTTCCATCATTCCTCAATCATTCCTCAATCTCTTTTGATCTGCAACTGTTATTGTCCAGCCTTTACTGTCATAGAAGAGCATACTCCAAATATATATTTTTATAAAATAGTAACAATGGCATTTATTTCACTCTACTGAAAACATTAAATAGTTACACTAGTGCAAGGAGTGAAATAAGGCACCCCAGTAGAAAGAATGGGGGTTTATCATTCGAATGCTTTTTTTCGATATTACCGTTGAAAAAGGTTTTGCAAAGGTTTTCACATAGATTTACGGAGTTGCTTCGAAGCATTAAGGCCTAATAACCAAATAACTGATCGTAGAAATTTGCATTTTTTTCTGTTTCCGCAAAACAACTCTGACGTCATTTCATGATTCCCGGTGAAGACGGATATTTTTTCATAGTATTTTCTAAATATTTATACTGTTATATTTCCGGCAGAAGTGGACAATTTCACAAAAGCCTTTTTAATGCATCGTTTATAATGGATCGGGAAGAAGAGGGAAGAAGTGATGGATGAAATGACGTCACGGCCGTTATGGGAAGGTTGCCCGTCCATTCAACTTTAGTCTCCTATATCTCTGGCAATTTTTGGAATCTTTAAGAGATGATTTGCAAATGATCAATTGTCGATGTCCCCTGCATGATAAAGTAAAAAACAAAAATCGTGATAAACCCCCAAATTGTAAAGGGGTTGCCCTTCCTTGATTTTGGAAGAAGAGTGTGGCAGGTGAATTGATACCCTGTTTCCCAACTCGTGTTGGGTGAACGTCACAGGGCGAGTAGCCAATAATAATGCGTTTCCCCTTCCACCTCAGTGTCTGACACCCAGTGGCCGAACCGCGCTGTCAGTTCTTGCGAACAAATGCACGTTGGGCGGCGAGGAGTCACGTTAACCACTTATTACGCCTTAACCAACGAAGTCTAAAGGCCAGTTTGCGATTAGCGTCAACGTGAACTTCAACTTCGCGTTGAATACACGTGTTGTTATGGACGGGTTTACGATCGCGTAAAAGCGTCAACCATAGATTTCAACCGTTAACGTTAAAGTTCAGCCAGGCTCAACTTTCATGTTCAAGTTTGACGCCGGCGCATGTGCATTAAGTGCATCAGATATCGTTGCTCATTTGTCCGCCGCGTTGCGCTTTGCCTCGCTGTGAACCTTCTGGCAGTCTTTTTGCTATGCGAGTTAGAACCTGCATATTTTATTTTTAGAATTCTATACATTAATTCCGCTTGAGTATTTTATTACTCCGAGACTCAGACAATACTACAGTGGACTTCCCATGTGCCAGACAACGCGTCTCCTGTAAGCCCGGTATGGCTACCACCTTAATGGGTTTACACTATCGACAGGGTTGCCGCTCTACAACAGCTATCACGGAAATCAAGAGCTGATCATGCGCGTAGTGCACGTACTCGTCCATGTTCTCGCTTTTTCGTAGATGGTGAACAAATCTACGGATGATGGCACTCGGCCGAATTTTAACATCAGCATCCAGCCGAAGATGAAGTTGGCCAACGATTAACGACACATTCCAGTTAACGCCAATCGTAAACCGGCCTTAACTCGCACGCAGTAAATTTGGCAACCCAGACGATGCGAGATTGAAGTGAACCTCACGGCAGTCGGAGAGAGACTGAGTTGCCCCGCCCCAAATGCATTCCATGTAACTCTTCTGTGATTGGCTGTAAAAGTGAAAGATACAACAGCGCATTCAGGTTCAGCCGCCATGATTTGGGAAAACGGGTATTTTGAATACAATCTCATAATTTGGCAAATTTACTCGCAAAAATAATAAAAAGTGCTACCTCACTTGCTGGCTTGTGGTACTACCCCAAACTTTCGATGTGAAAATTTATTACGAATAAGGCGTTTGAGTGTGCCTTACATTTATTATGCCCTGCTTTCCTTTAAACATTTGCGCTTGCATTTCGTGCTGAACTGTTGGACATTAGTATCTCTCAAGAGTTGAGGCATCAGAAACCTTATAAAAGGTTTCTTCTTTAATCCTCTTTAGTTATTCTATTTATTAAACCAGCCTCCTAAAGGACGAATGTTGCATAATTGTGTTAATTACTCCCCTTCTTCGTGTGACAAGGAAGTAGCTCTTATCTCGCCTTACTCCAAGGTCAACTGTTGATATTTTTAAGGAAGGCACTCTTTTATTTGAAAATTGTTGTTTTTTCCCTCACAATGCCGTCTGTGGTTCTCGCCACTCATTAAATTTGCATCCCTTTGCTTCGCGTCACAATCTTAAGAGTCTTTTAAGATGTATTTTTTCGGTAGCTGCGGTGCTCTGACGTTGCGAAAGAGGCAGTTAAGTCAACATCTTTAAATATTGTAATGACCAGAAAAAAATAATATAAAAATACAATGCAAGTTACTAGAAGACTAAAATACCAGAGTTTCATGTTCCTTCTAAATAAATAATACTGATTTTTCATTCAGATGAAATATTTCCTCACCCTCTTTTTAATAATTTATTATTTTACTATTTTTGGGAAAAGATATTTTTGGTTAAGAAAACATAGATCTTGTTACCTTCCTCATTTGTCTTAGTTTTGAAATTTCTTGGTTCATCAGGGCTCAAAGTATTTGTTGAAAGTGAGTGTGCATATTTTTTATGTACTTTCTCTTGTATTCGTTGTGAATTGTTTAAAATACTACAACTATTTATTATTTATAATAATCCACATTGAATATAAGAGGAAGTATATGAAAATATATGTGCAATCATTTTCACCTAATACTCTTAAGCCCTGATGAAGTAAAAATAATTTTGCTGTATGCGGGATAGCTAAGTAAAATCATCTATTATTTTACGTTTTCACCGGTAATGCTCATATTCTGAAAAACATTTTTCGGCGTCTATTTGATTGATGATTAATCCTGACGAAGCGCCCAGCAGAGGACGCAAAACGAATGAAAATAAAAAAAAACATGACAGAGAATCTGAAAAATACTCATCAGAACATCTACAATTCATTTAGCAAGACCTATCTTCTGGAAAAAGAAAAATAAGTATCAATTTGTTTATTTCTCTGCACAAAGTTTTAACGATTGAGAGCGTTGTTTTGAGAAGCTGGTTGCAAAGTCACTCATCTGGAGTAAGAAAATGATAACACTTGCTTTCACCTGTTCCTTCATTGTGAGCTTTTCAAGTGAGTCGAAGAAATCGTTTTGATTAACTCCTTTGTCTCCTTACCTCTCCCATCACCTCCTTTGGATCACCAGTCCGTGTTTTATTCGGCACCTCAAAGGTCTTTGCATCGTCGCTGAGAAGCTTTTTTTTAACATCGGGAGAGACTTAACCACAACAGGTTCGCTGATGTGAACTTATAGAAATGAGATTTGCCCAACCACACTCTTTTTACGGCGTCATTTCGTCATTCGTGCCTGAATGCTTGAATTTAGTATCGTTAATGCTTGAATTTAGTATCGCTGTTAACGCTTCCATGTAGCCGGGAATCAAATGTTACCATCGCTTGGGTGACGAAGATCGTTAATATTTGATACCTGACAGTGAGCACTGGTTGTACAAAATTTCGCTAGTTGCGTGTCAAGGTGTCATCGCAAATTCCCGCTTTTTATCCTACTACTACACCCATTGTTATCCAAGATTCCCAGAATGTAAAATGTAGAACTGAGGACTTCCCCAGCCTACACGCAATCAGTTGTGACTGATGTAGTTCTAACACTTTTCTTTTTAAGGATGTGGCTTTATAGTAAGTAAGAGTAAGAGTAAGAAAAATATTTATTGTTCAGGACAAAAATCCAAAAGAACAAATATAATAATAAAACACTTTGCAGGCACAATCTTTTAAAAGTACAAAAGGACAAACTTTTCATCATTTCAAACTTTTCAAATACAAAAGGAAAAACTTTTATCATTCTATAAATGTAAATTAACAAAAAAAAACTCATGTATTAATAACTAACAATAGAAAAATGATACAATGAATAAGGAACCATAATAACATGAACACAAATTTGAAGAAAAAAAATAATAATAAGAGTAACTTATGTTATACCCGGGAAAGTAAATAATCATGGTATTTCATTTTAAATGTTTTAACTGATTTACAATTTTTAATATCAGTTGGCATCTTATTCCATATGTGACAAGCTGTTACAAGAAATGATTTATTATATGCTGTGGTGCGATGCCCTGGAAAATACAATTGATTAGGATCAGACCTAGTGGACATTGTGGAGACAGAGGGACAACTAAGGAACAAATCATGCAGATACTTGGGTGATTTGTTTTTAAATAGGACAAACAAAAAGGATCCCAGAAGGTATTCTCTACGGGATTTGACGTTGAGCCATCTTAGTTGTTTATAATAGGGGGTGATGTGGACGTCCCTGCGAAGGTCAAAAATGAACCTAAGGCAGGAGTTTAAGGCCCGGTGAAGTTTGAGGTTATTTTCTTCGTTGAGGTCGTTATAAACAAGACAGCAATAATCTATTACAGAGAAAATAAGCGACGATATAAGTGTTTTTCTAGTATTAAAAGGAAGTAAGTTTCTGTGAACTTTTAACTGGTAAAGTATAGAATGAATTTTGTTAGAAATATTATTTACATGACAATCCCATGATAAGTTAGCAGTCAACGTCATCCCTAGGTTATGTACATTACTGGAGTATGGAATAGGCATACCATTAACCACGATACTGGTAGTCGTAATGTGGCTAATGTTACGTAGCATCCTGGAACTACCGATAATAATAGCCTTAGTTTTACTTGAGTTTAGGATGAAGTCGTGACGCGTGGCCCACTCGGTTATTCTATAAATGTCTTCATTAATTTTTGATACTGCCTCGTCAATTTCATATGGCCAACAGCTGCGATAAATTTGGAGGTCGTCGGCATAGAGCATGTAACTGGTGTGCTTAAGACATTTAGGAAGGTCGAGTATGTACAGAGAGAATAATAGGGGGCCAAGGACAGACCCTTGGGGTACACCAGTGGTGACTGCTGCCCAAGTTGAGAGATTACCTTGACTATCTCTCACTGCTTGATAACGGCCAACTAAGTAAGAGTAGAACCAATTTAGCACGGAGCACGAGAAGTTAAGTTTTTTCAGTTTCTCAAGTAGTATAGTGTGGTTTACTCGATCGAAAGCCTTACTAAAATCAAATAATAACAGCACTGTCACCATTTTTTTGTCTATGGCATGATGTAAGTCGTCCGTTATTTTTATTAAAGCAGACTGAGTGGAGAAATTATTACGAAATCCCGATTGAAATGGGTCAAAACTGTTTTCCTGGGAAAGAAATTCAACTACTTGCGAATGGACGATACGTTCTAGAGTTTTGGAGATGGTGCACAGTATAGAGATTGGTCTGTAATCAGATGGGTTTGAAGGATTTTTGACCTTTTTTATTGGTGTTACCAAAGAGGACTTCCATTGGGTAGGAAACTTGCAGGATAGTAGTGAATGGTTAAGAAGGTCAAGAATAAATGGCATAGTGACCTTGTAAGACTTGTTTATCATGGTATATGATATCTCATCCACACCAGTAGAGTTGGATTTGGACCGAAAGATAAATTTATTTAGCATTTCGGGAGTAATAAACTGAAAATAGAAATTTTTGTCAGAAAACGGTACAGCGGGATCGAGAAAATTAGGTGGAGGAGAATAAAGAGGAGAGTTATCTTGATCAGTGTTTACTAGACATGTAAAATAAGTATTAAGTTCATCCACTGTGAGATTAGAGGCCAAAGAAGTTTGCCGGCTTCGGACTATTCCGAGTTGACGTAGTTCCTTCCAGATGCGCTTCGGTTCTTGAAGCCCGGAAAGGGCACTAGAGAAATAGTTTCTTTTGGATTCATTTATCAAAAGCTTGACTTCGGCCCTCAGTCGTTTGTATACGGCGTGAAGGGCTGGCAGCTTGGAACGAATGAAGGCTCTACGTATGCGATTGCGTTCACCCATTTTTTTGCGAATGTCACAGGTCAACCATGGGGAGGTAGGGCGTTTAGGGTGGCAGATACGCACAGGAGCATGTCGGTTGAAATAGCTCACAAGATAATCATTGAAAATTTGAAGTTTATCGTCGATACAATTTGACTGAGTCATGCGCAACCAATCAGCAGAAAGTAGGTCTTCTAGAAATCTTTCATTATTGAAGTTTCTGAAGTCGCGAAATACAAAAGTAGGGAGTTTTACAAAAGGAAAGGTAAAATTGTACGAAAGGGATATTTGGTCATGAGCAGATAAAAAAGGCACTGGTGACTGTGAGAAGTGCGTTAGTTTCTCCATGTCATCCACAACACAGAGGTCCAGGCAGGTATGGCTATTAAGCGTATGGTGAGTAGGTTGCGAAGAGACCAGGTGAAGATTGTTACAGTGAAAGAAATTCTTCAGGTGTAAACAATCATAGCTTTCAGGATTCATCATATTCACATTAAAGTCACCAACAATAATGATGTTTTTATATGTTGGATAAAACCGTAGAAACGTTGATTCAAAATCGGTGATAGAAGTAATTTTAGGTGGCTTATATACTATAGCTAACAATAATTTTGACATAACAGATCCAGAAATTTCTATAATAATAAATTCAGTTGTAAAACAATACTCGGATGGGGAAGTAGCTAAGACGGAGTAATTCAAACTTTGTTGAATAAAGGCACCTACAGTTATAGAGGGTAGGTCATAAATTTAAAAAAATACTCTTTGCTGTTTTGGTATATAATGTATGCCATAATCAGGGCCAAAAACAATGTTC
This sequence comes from Pyrrhosoma nymphula, assembly GCA_963573305.1. Lineage (NCBI taxonomy): Eukaryota > Metazoa > Arthropoda > Insecta > Odonata > Coenagrionidae > Pyrrhosoma > Pyrrhosoma nymphula. The sequence goes on along the minus strand of OY754335.1, from coordinate 30,723,864 downwards.
GCCCTGATGGTGGAATCTTTACATTATTATCCGATACGTGGGCAAAGAGACTGGTTGTTTGATTTCTGACCTACCCTCGATAAAACTACATCCTTTGAATAATTGAGGCTGACATGATGAATACCGACTTAGATTTTGGTTCGTCAATTGTTTGTACCGTTGTTCATCTTACTCGCTTGAATGTTTATCAAGTTAATCCCATGCGGCCTCCCTCGGGTAAATGTTCATAAATAATGATTCCATCGATAGATCCGTCTGGCGACCCGAGGAGAATAAAAAAGAAATTATATTTCAGGATTATTTACCTTCATCGTCTAACGATGGCAAGCTGAAAGGTAATGGAAGCAAGGGTTATCGACTGGCAAAGTATATCGTCGGGCTGAACCCGAGCGATGTCTTTTGGGATCATTGATCAAACATAAATGATCCGGTTTTCATTATTGAATTCAATTTAATCCTCGTGTCTTTTCATCAACGTTTTTAATCTATGAAAATTCATATTTTAAATTTTGGAATGGTTCCTTTCCCTTTAATTTGCAACAAAAATGAAATGGAAGACTCCAGAAAAGAGTGCTATTTCCACTATATTTGGCTGGTTTCACCATAAAATTACTTAAATATCAGTTCATGCACATTGTGTCTACTCGTAGAAAAAACGTTTCGTCTATCTGAGCAACAAAAGCGGACCTTTCCTCAATATTTTGCACGCAAATTGAATTTGAAATTACATTGTGTTAAATCAGAGTATGGGAGAAACACGGTTAAAATAGTATTTGCCGTATAATGCAATTCCATTTTTGCGGAAAACTGTTTAAAAGTAGGGAAAATTCCCGATAAACTGAATAAAAATAAAATATGGGCATCTTACCACCATTTTGTTTGATTTGTTAGCCAATTATTGCTATATTTGAAGTTAAAATGCGGTAATTCCATAGAAATGGCGCTGCAGTCGGCTCCTATGGCTGGAAAAAAAGTGTTCATTCAATGTTGGTCGTGAATTTGTTTCTAAGTGAAGTATCTCAAAGGGAGGTTTTGTGGAATTTTAAATCTGAGGGCTACCAGAACAGAGACTTTAAAGGTCACCGTTGGGTTGAGGTAGCTGTGGCAGTGTGCATAATAATTATGAAACTTATCACAGTACTATCTTGCTTGCAGGTATTAAGTATGGAATTGTCCTTAGAAAGTCTGCACGATTTGATCGGGTGAACGCTGTACTTCAAACGTTTCTTTTCCTTCAAATACCGAGAAACAGCGAGCGCGATTAGTAGATTATCACTTTCCGAACTCATTAGGTCGACTACACTGAGCGTTCAGGACGCTCGCAATTTGGCTTTACCTCCTCCGCGACAGAGTCGCAGACCCCAACCCGGAATTTATGTCGCGGCGACAAAAACAGGGAGGAAACGCAAGCATGTCAATGGCCTTAGAGTGACTTAACTGATTGATCTGCCAAATCTGACCCGAACGTGTACCGACGCAGGTTATTGGTCTGAACCTTAAACCGTTCCTCTTAATTGAATTAAATTGTATTTTGTATTGTATTTGTTATTGTATTCATTTTTCATTCAAGTATTCTACCAGCTGATTGGTAGGTTCTTGGACAGTCCCCATTTTGTATCCCATCCTAATAGAAATTGTCTCGCTTTCCCTCCTAAGGATGGCCCGTTATTAGATCCCTCTTCAATTCTTCATATCTTCTACCTCCTCTTATTTCGTCCAGAATTCCTATCCTCTTCCTTCCTCTTCCACGCTTCCCCAGTGTTCTCCCCTCTATCACTCTTTTCAACATGCCCTCTCCTCTCAAAACCTCCTCCATCCATCTATTCTGCCTTCTCCGAACCTCTTCCACAAGCTTCCTCTCCGACCATATCCAATACCTCCTCGTTCGTCTTTCTCGACATCCAGCTAACCTTCTCCATCCTTCTCCAAACCCACATCTCAAACGCCTCAAGTCTACGCACATCCTCCCTTCGCAATGACCAAGTTTCCGACCCATATAGCGCCACGCTCCATATTAAAGTTTTCACCAGCCTCTTCTTTACGTCTCTTCTCAGACCCCCCCTCATCAATTCCCTTCCCTTCGAAAATGCTTCTTTAGCGAGCGCAATTCTGCATCTGATGTCCTTACCACTAAACCCATTCGCCTCCAAAATACTACCCAGATACGTTAATAAAAAGTGAAAATTCGCGTCACAAGTCTCGCAATTATTTGTGTGTGTATATATACTATGGTTCAGTATAAAAAGACAGCCATCTGCTATGATTAATGTCGAGCATTATTATGTATATGCAGTTTTCAAGGCTGTAACGGTTTTCGAGCAGTTTTTTATCTTGCTGGTAGGTTGTTTATGCTGCGTCGTACATTACGGTCATTGGAGACGACGTTTGTATAATGGATAAAAAAGGAATGTTGAAGGTCGCAGTAGAAAGGATTCTGTTATGAAAGAGGAGAGTCTGGAGAAGGATATGAATTTTATATAGTGTGTGTTGGAATTGACAGTATTCCGAGGTATTGAATGAAGTGATGTAATTCAGTAGGTACTTAAAAGTTTATCTTAAAGGTTTAGGCGTATTATTATTAGTAGGCGTAGGCACATTATTATTAAAATATATTATACCAACCTATCCACGTCCACCATTATAAAATTAGCAAAAGCTATCCTATACCCATTCTATTCCGATTTTCATCAATTTCAATCAAGACATTCGCTTATATCCCCACCTAAAATATTGCCAAAAGCTCACAAGGACCAATTCTGTTTTTAAACCACCCAGACGATTCCAGTAAAATATTACACCAACCTACCTACACCCATACCATTCAATCGGCTATACTAAAACCTCCCAGACCATTCCGGGGGCATCGCAACAGCGGGTTATTATGGTTATCTTTTAATTCGAATTCACTGTCACAAAAACCCGGTACAAAATTCCACCAATTATTTTATTGCTGTCGACCGGTTTCGACGTCTAAAGCGTCATTTACAAGACTGTTTTGTCTTGTAAATGACGCTTTAGTCGTCGAAACCGGTCGACAGCACTAAAATAATTAGTGGAATTTTGTGCGGTGTTTTTGTGACAGTGAACTCTATCTTCAATTTCCACAAAAACTCGCCACAATCGATTAATTTGATCTTTTAATTCACCTAGGAATTTATACAGAACGAGTTTTTTCAGTGGGTTGAATTTTATTTTACCTGACAAAAGAGTCTCCTGATCGCAATTGCAGTCGTGATAGCAGATGCACTTAGTTTTTCCTGAGAGTTTTTATTTAACGTCTGGGATGGAGCACTGAGAAACCAAATGCATTAGATTTATCGCTTCGTCTTACGTTTGTCGAATGAAAGATATTTTCGCGCAGGCGCAATTCTATTTGTCATTCTCTGAAATGAACTATCTTTTTTTTAATAAATTGAATTTCGAAATAGCTCATTTGTTAATACGTTTTATATAAAGTTGAACTTCAATGCTTTTAGTTCATCCTTTTTCACGCAACGGAATCTATGTATCGGTTGAAATCTTGCTAACCGTAGTAGAGCGCACGTTTTTGAAGTATGACTATTCCCGTGTTGGGAATGTCTTCACTCTTGAATAATTTTTTTATTTATTTTTTTAAATTTATTTCCACATCCCCGAAAACAGCACTAACGGCCTTTTACATCGGGTGTTTCTAACATGTAGCAATGTATGAACACAAACACCCATGTCCTGAGAGGTGAAAAATCCACTCAGGCGGGACTCGAACCCGCTACCCTCAGTTTAGCAGGCGAGGACTTTACCCCGTCGCCACCGGGGCCGACCATTAATTGAAAACTACCAGAGACACGTTATCTTATCGGCATATTCGCGTCATTAACATACATCCGGTGTCCTCGTTTACAGGCGATTATGAGCTTGGATGAATATGCAGACCTGCACACATTCCTGGTTCCTTTTGCTTTTCATCGTTCTATCATCCTAAGGTTTCTAGGATCTGTGCCCTTGAGAATGGGAAATACAGGAATTTTAAGGCGGCTGGAGCGGTAATCGTGGGTCATTGAGTGCACAATTTTATAATTTTCAAATAAATAGAAAAAATATTGGGACCACATTTATTTTAATCACGTCTCATAGGAACTCACCATAGGTATATGCAGTAATGGAAACGGCACAAGAAATATATTTCACATTTTTACCGTAGTTAATGCACAAATAAAACTTATCGGTTCAACATGGTGAAATTTCTTGATTTAGCACCAAGAAGAAACTTGGTTACTTCCACAGAATATTTTTTTTAATCTGTGGAAGTTAAGACGTTTTTTCTTGATGTTACATTATATGAAGCATGTTATGATTTCAGGTCTCGACGCTGTATTCAAAGTTTATACGAAAATAGCGTTTAAAATATGTTTTATCGAATCTTTGACTCGGTATGATATCTAGATATTTGTTACCAACCATTATAACATTTAAAAAAATAATAATGAGAATTATGTATGCATTATATATATTGGATAATGAAATTATTTTACATTGAGTAATGGTATATTTTATGCATACTATGGTCCTGCCAAATCTTATAAGGTTTGTCGGCAGGTTGTTTATTATAAACATAATTTAATATTAATTGTATTATTTCGCGTTTAGAAGAGAACCTGTACATGCGTAATTGAATTATTACGAAATGTCTCATGTGCCTGAAAGCTACTCCTTAAAATAGAATTGAATTGCCAAAAGAACAAATCTTTAAATGAATTTTTTTGCAATTTCATCTACAGATAGTAGCTAATAAGAGTCCCTGATGAAGTTATCCAAAATTTCGCGCATATCTGTAGATTGACGAAAATCTCTTCAGGGATGGAATGGCAGCGGTACACACTAACGTACATAGGACGTTGGCGTCGAAAACAGAAAATATTGCGTACGTTGATGGGGGAGAAGGAGAGTTCTGTCCTCCGCCCACAGCTCTCTGCTTTCTGAGTCGCCTTTGTAGATGGGGTGCGCTGCTTACTATGACCGACCGACCTTCTCTCACGCCCTTCGATCTCTTCGTATACCCTCTGCGGGTTAGAGGATGGTTCTCTTGCTTCGCGCCCGTGTCGTAGCATTTCAAATGCCGCAATCATTCGTACCATTTGATATGATGGGCCATTTCAGAAGGGAGAAATTGATATGAGGGAGATGGAGTGGTCGGTGATATGATGCTGGAATGTACATTCGCGCTAGAGTCTGGTTAAAGGTCCACGATTCGAAGTCCCTTCTGTCTCCTTTGAGGAGAAGCTTCATTATGGCGTTCAAGTATGCACAGGCATCAGGAATTATTTTTTAACGTAATATTTCTCTTTCATCTAGTTGGTAAGAGCTTAAGAGACAATGTAGGGTATGGTTTTCTCCCGTCGAATAGCTGAAATAAATTGTTTACGAGTTTCCGTCCGGGTTATTGGCTCCATCTGCTCCTCTGCCGACGTTTCGAAGGATGATTTATCCTTCATTATCAGGGCCGTTGATACCGGGTGTTGAGGTGCCGTGTTTATATAGGAAGTCCCTCATGTCACTTTTCCTGCCATTTTAAGGATTGGGTTCCAGGTACCTGGAACTCAATCCTTAAAATACCTCGACACCTGTTATCAACGGCCCTGATGATGAATGATAAGTCATCCTTCGAAACGTCGGCAGAGGAGCAGATGGAGCCACTAACCCGGACGGAAACTCGTGAACAATTTACTTCAGCTTAAGAGACTAGTTGTTCTTTAGTACACATAGTAAAGTTGTTAATACTCTCAACAAATTGTCTTCATAAATACCATTAGTAATGCATACTTCCTTAATGGACGTGAGATTTTCTCTTCTTGTTCTGAAAGGTTTTTTTTTCGCTCGTGACATTTCAGCTTAAAAAAAACTGCTTCAACAATTTTTTAAGATAAATGCCATCATCAGCGTATATTTCCTTTATAGAGTTCAGTTAGATTTTATCTTTTTGTACGGAAAGGTTTGACTCCTTAAGTTTTCGCTATGATATCTAATTCATGTATTGGATAACATAGCGAGTTATTAAATGTTATTTTAGTCAACTTAAGCACGTTTGGATTACTGATAATGATATTTCAACGCTGTGATGTTAAGCCACGTTAATATCTACTACTTGAATTTTTTTACTATTTTAATGGAGTGAATAGTGATCATTTTTCTTGAAAATATTTTGGCCAATAATTTCCGTTAGGTGGGCATCGAAAATTGCACATTAACGCAATTATTATCTGATGAAAAGGAATCATAAGCGAGGTTTAAGCAGTTTTAAAATAAATTATTAAAACTCATTTGTAAGGTGCAAAAAACAATATAGTATCTAATAACTAAAATGCAAAAAAATGTTCAAAATGTTAAAAATTATATTACATAATCTAAATGTCGTAAAGTTCTCCAGAGTTCTGGTGAAAAATACGCTCGATATTTTAGATCGCACCATGCTTGGATGAAATAAGCAAATATTATCTGAGAAAAACTGCCTAAGTCCTTACCAACTGGGTACTTTTTCAATTTTACACGAGAGATCACTACTTTTTAAAGCAATCCGAGTTGGAGTTCGTGTACTTTTTTCATAACCAAGTTAAGGAGAAATAAATTGCTCTCTACCGTAAATTCTTCCTTTTGCATCAGTAACGAAATTGCGCGGGCGTGCCCACGCGGCGGCTCGCAGGGTAATATGTAATTTGGATCTCAGCTTAAGAGTAGTTTTTAATTGTTTCCATTAAACATTCTGAAATATTTTGCATGTAACCCCTCTTTTTTAATGCATAATACTGCATCTTGTTCTGGTTTTCATAGTTTCCTTCGCGCTATATTATATCTACTCGATCGAATTAGCACGGCCTGGCCATTTTGGCCATTAGTTGGCCATTTTCCGCATTGTTTTAATTTATTCCCTCATTTCGAATAGTTATTGGATACTGTGAACGAAGTAAATAAAATTTTTAAATGCATTTTCAATACTAAGATCATACATTTTCCCGAATATATTTTCTCATGGTCGCCCAAGACCGGTATTATTTTCATTTTAGTGAGGTACTTTTTCCGAAAATGTAAGTCTTTCGGGTTTTGAATTAATTTGTAACCACACTGTAACACTGAGGAAATAGGAATGGTGAGGAAACTCATTAGGCGGTGATACTAACACCATTTCCGTGTTACTCCGTTTAATGGAAAATGTAAAATTAATATTCAAGCATGCGCTTCATTTGCTGCGAGCGTATATCAGGTTCATCGGGGTGGAAAATGTTCTTTGAATTTGTTCCCTCATCATTCAGTACCGTGCTCTTTTCATACGGTTGGTTTCACTCGGGTGCCTGCCTTAGGAAACATCTACCCTTTTCTTTGATTAAATTCTGAGATGGTGACATGAAATTTGAACGGAGTATTTTATAAATCCCGAAAGAAGATATTGGGACGAACGCGAAGGATTAAGAACAAGAAATTAACCTTGACTCGATGATTCAAGGTCTCAGTCTCTTCGGGTGTTCGTTCACGGCAAGGCAAGTACAATGTTCAATTCGTGCAAGGTTCATTAGTCAAGGGGCGTCGTTGAATTCTTGGAAGAAAAAGACTCCTCTTAAAGGAAAATAACGAAGAAAAATCTCCTGGTGACTTGGAATTTAATCTTGAGATATCTCTCTTTCTCTGACGATCCGATAATAATCAGGTCAAATGTGCGACCGTTTGAAATCAGGGTGTGGTTTTTTTTGACAGTGAGCTCTCTTTTCACGACCACAAAGTAACATTTCTTAAAAGACATTGGCTGGCCTTCTTTACAAGCTTTCCAGCGATAGTGGACCTCTTGAACTCCGAGTAATTTATTTATTTATTTAATTCTTTGCTCACATAGAGCATTTCTGCCAATTTAAAGTGACACAGTAACAGACATTAAATAAAAACAAAAACAATCAACGAAAACAATTGGCGTACGGTGAAAATCATAGACAATACAATTAAAACGTAGGTAGGAAGGGAGGTAAATGGGAGAGGTATTATTTATTCATGGGAAAATGGGGCATAGCGAGATTGATAAATGAGTCTGAAGAGAGAAAAAACGGATCTATATTATAAGGCAAATAATTCATTTGGGAGGAGAGGCGGTAGTGAAGTGAGCGCTTGACAAGGGATAGTCTGGGGATAGGCATGTGGAGTAAGGAATGCGTACGTGTGGATCGACAAGAGACTCTGAAGTTAATGGAGGAAAGCAATTCAGGACAATCAATGTGTGTGTTTAGAATACTGTACATACATTTTAAATCTGTTTTAATTCTTTCATGGGAGATATCAGGGATTGACAGAGAAGATAGGATTGAACAAGTAGGCATGTTGCGGAAGTCTTCAACCCTGTGTTTTACAATTATATCGAAGAAGCTAGAGATACTGTTAAGACAGGCGAGATTAGTTGGAGCTGCGACGCACCATATGGGAGAGCAATGTCCAGTGATTGGAAGGACAAATGCTGTGAAATATGATTTCAGATTTTAAAAAAATTAAAAGAAAATTAAAATAAAAACTTTTACGGATTCGTGGGCACCTATTTCATTTCATATTTATGACTAGTATTCCCTTAAAAAAATTATCGCTATTTAGACATTTATATACTGGCAGATAAATGTGTCAAATCAACCGGGGGGAGTTGGGTAATGTGGAGAGGATAATGAGCCTCTCTCATTATCTTTTAACTGCTTGTAATAAAAGTCCTTAATAATCGCACAGATCGTTCAATGTCTTTTTTGATAAATGTGTGAGGATTGTATGTAGGGACAAATTCGATGCAATTGTTGTTGATGTAAATTCACGAGTTCTATTGTCCGCAGATGTGTGTTTGTGTGTGTGTCTGCATTGTGTTTTGCTGCCTGAGGCATTGCACACACTCCTATAATGCCTGAGGCACAGGCATTATAGGAGCTCCTGAATAATTTATATGAAGCAACAAGGTCTCTGAGGGTAAGTGCGTCAAAGACCAAAGTAGTAACTTCTGATAGGGAGAGTGGGAAGAATGGTTGTATGATGAGAGAAAATGATGAAATAATTGAGCAAGTGAAAGATTTTGGATGTCTTAGCCTAATGTTTGCGAAAGATGAAGAGATTAAAAGGCGCACGAATGCCGATAGGAAAGTTGTAGGTAGTGTGTGGAGCATATCTAAGAATGAGTGTCTAGGAAAGCGAAAATCACAGCGTACAAAGTGTTCTCCTCCTGACTTAATTATATGCCTGCTAAACCTTCGTATGTCAGGATAAGAATAAGGGTGGGTTTACACTAGCAAGTTACTTCAGCAAGTTTCTTCTGCAAGAGCTTGTGGGGGATTTTACTCTGGCGAAACATTTTCACAAGTTAGTGCAGAGGCAGTTTGGTTGCCTTTTACGCTGGCAACAATATGCTTCTTCTAGCGACTTACCGAAACGTCTCAAATGTCTGCAGGTGGACTTGCAGAGCCGTTTCGACTTGCAAGTTGCGTCTAAAAACGCTTGCTGCAAGTGACTTGCGCAATAAAATTGCCAGTGTAAGCCCAGCTTAAGTGTACGCAAAATGCAGTGGGAAAAATACACCTTGGAAGGTAAACGTGTTCATTTCACATTACCACATTTGATTTCCGAGAAAGAATTGGTGCTCAGAATTCACTCTGCTCGGAATATGCCCGACGTGTTTGAAGAGAGGCCACACCCCTGGTTGACTCTTGGCTTCCCGGTCAATAGCAAACTCTCTACCCACTTAAAGAAATTGGGGGACATTAAATGGGTGTTCCTGATGGAGTCTTCGATGAATTATCGCAGGCTGTTCGTTTATTGTGCATTAATGATGTTGGATCGAGACTTCGTTGGGAAAAGCAAAATAGAAATCTCGTCAAATCATCATTTCATGGCTTGAAAATAGCTTTTTTTATTGTCATAATAACCGAGCTTCCAAAAAGTAAATTTGAGGCGCTGAAGATACAGGCTAGTCGTCGAATATATTTTTATTGATTAGTTGTCTCTGCCTTCGAAGCTGACTAAAGCGCCTTTTATGCGTTACTAACGCATTTTTTGCAGTAATTCCTGCAAGTTAGTGGCTCAAAAATTTCGGGGTAATAGTGATTTTTTAAACTTAAATAGTTTAGGTGTAGTGATATTAGTTTATAATTTTATCGAATGTGACATCTCTTTGAGATTTTGAAATATATATTTTTTATCCATAGTAATATTGGCATTACACTGTCCCTAAAACCCCGTTAAATTAATGTAACCAGTTTGAATATGTTTTATTACTTCAAATGCGAATGTTATTTTATTTGACACATGCATAGAATGACACCACTATGTTCATCAGCCTCCCAAATGAGTAGAAGCGTAGGAGCCTACAAAATCGTGTAGTCAATGAACAAAACATGCCCAAGTTGGTCATGGATTCGACCTCATAGATTGACGTACATTTTTGTATATTCTCGCTCTATTATTCTTCTGCCATATATCGTCTGGGATATCATCTCAACAATGTCTCTTTGGCTTGATTCAGTTCGAAGCAATTACACCGATGTTACTCCGCACCACTTTCTCAGATTGACAAGCTAAGAAATTCATCTTCTTTTTACCAGGGCTGCTGCGTCTTTCTTCATATTTCCCTTGGAGAGCTTACTGAAGAAGTCGGTATTAATCCTTGTGCCTCATTGCATGTCCAAGATAATGTAATTTGCGTTGTTTAATCGGCCGCATTAGTTCGGGTTGACTACCCACCTATTCTGTGAAGGTCGTCTTCATTCGTCACATGATCTACCAAAGAGATTCTTAAAATAGGTCTGTAGAGTCACTTTTCAAAGGCTTCTTCTTCTCCGTGGCCTATGTCAGGGACCACACCTCTACGCCATACAGTAAAGTTGGAATGACTTAGCATTGAAGGACGCGCCTTTTTAATGATCTCTCTCTGTAAACAGGGACTTCAAAGATGTAAACGTAGCTCTGGCTTTATCGATCCTACACTTGATCTCCTGAGAATGGTTCCAGTCCTCAGCCGAGGTAAGTATGTATATCTAGATACTCGCCGGCCTCGGTGTCGGCGAGTATCTAGATGTACTTACCTCGGCTGGGTAAAGTACTCGCCTGCTAACCCAAAGGTCGCGGGTTCGAGTCCCGCCAGGGGAGGAGTTTTCACCTCCCAGGGAATGGTCGTGTGTGTTGTCTTATATTTAAGAGCATAGTACTGCTCAGAATTAGGGTCATTGTTATCATTATTATACTCGTTCGACGGGGTGGTTATCAACTTGAAGAATAGTTGTTTGGGTGGTGGCCTCTCTCAATAGCCGATGAAATTCTGAACGTAATTTGTTGAAAAAACGTAAAATTAGAACTCACATTGCGCTTTACTAGGTCAATTGATAAGCTCGCTTAGAACCTTAATACAAACAACATTTCTTTCATTTTGAGATCCTACCTCCTTAATGGGAACTGAAAGAATATCGAATCGGTCGTTGCCATCGCTCTGTAACCCATCTCTTAAAGGGTGTTCCATATTTCTTCTGAATATGCCGCTCCGGGCTCTTCTTCTGAACGCCGTGTGGACGGCCGGATACGGGCCAATGACGTCATGGTGTGACCACCCAATCACAAGAAGTATCTTGCTCCGAAGTAAGTCGAAAAAAAAAATACTTGGACCACATTACATTTTAGTGCATCTGTTTACGGTGCGTTGGAACGTACCGTATAGGAAGTAATGGAAATGATACAGTACTTATTTTTTTTCCTCATTAAAGTATGTTGTGACTAGAGTTTTCGGCACGGTATTCGAAATTTAGACAAAATGATATTGAAATGTGTTTTTTCAAATGCTGGAATCGGTGTTGCACCTTGATATTTGCTAGCAACACTTATAATAATAAGAAATATTTTATTCGCGTTCAGAAGAAAATCCGTACGTACGTAATCAAATTGTTACGTATTATAAATCATAAGCCATGAGACTTGGTGTTACAATTGCATTGAATTGCCAAAAAAACAAATCGGAATGATGCATTTTTTCACTTTCGTCTATAGATATCACTAGTGAGAACACTTATACAAAGTTTCACGCAAATCGCTGCATAAACAAAAATCGCTCCAAAAGCCTCAACCCTTTCCAGTGATGGGCTAAGTCGGTCATTACCGTGATCCCAATTACGATCACCATTCACTTGAGTGATTCTGTTAAGAACACCAGGTCATGAATGAACGGGTTGTGTTTGTAAAAATGGCGATCACGACCCTGTTCCCAATCACGACCCGCGCGAATCATCGCAGATCGCGACCCTCTCATAAATGGCACTTCAACGTCGGTCAACAAACCCCCGGTGGTCTACATGGCCATGCTGGGTGTCTTTTCCGGGGTTTTCGGTGTAATTGAATGTGTCTGTGGCACCGAAATATACTTTCGGAGCAATCCCGCGGCTCTTGGGGATGCACAAGTTCATAATGTTTGCGATTATTTTTGAAATTTTACAGAAATAGCAAGAATTTTATAGGATAACCACGGACCTTCTTTGCCAGTCACTTCTTTTTAATTAAAAAATCTGAGTTAAATTTCAAATCAATTGCAACAGAATTAGTCATAAGTTATATTGCCTATTGCTGCATTCTCCCTGGAAATTCCGACTGTCCGGGGGCTGCAACACAAAGCATTTCTGAGACAGCAGCACCTCTGTGTACCACAAACAGTTCCATCCACACCGACTGAGGGCTCTCACTGCTTCCTACTATGTATGTGGTTTTTTGGTCGCGACGACCTATGTCCCAAAGTGACCCTCTCGGTGAAAAAATGATCACGAATGACCAACGGGTCGCGATTGATGGAGAACGACCAGGGTTGCGAACGACCTGCGTCCGAAAATGACCCTCTTGGTCATCAGAATGATCCCGTTCACCGATCAATCTCAGAGGTTACCCGGGTCACGTGATTCCATCGTTCATGACCAACCCATCGCTACTTGATAACCCCGCTAGTCAAACGTGGAGACTACCTTGCTCCCCAGGGCGGAGCCTGTGTTTAGGGAATGGACTGTTCACACAGAAAGAGACGTTTGAGCAACTGCCACCATTTTTCGCTACCACTATAATTACTTGCAGTGGAAAATACTATTAACATCAAGTCACCCACTCGCACCTTATTCAACCGAAGGCATTAAAAATTACTTTTAAAAAGTGCCTGAAAAAAATCACATGATCGAAAACGGCATCTGACGTCACCACACGGTAGTCCTCGTCTCCTGGTTCGGGTATTACGGGGTCCTTTTCTATTATCCCCTCTGCACCGGTCGCGAATCCTTCTGGCCGTCTTCTTTTAGGGCGTTCTCTTTCTCTATCTGCAGCAGGGTTGCGTGAGTCCCGGGACGTTTGATGCATATCGTGAACTCGGCACGCGTGCGGCGCGGCAAATATCGAGCGTGCCACGTGCGCTGCGCACGACCCGATCTGGTGGCAATGCGCAATGTGTGTACCGAGGAAATTGAGCCATGTCCCCCTCTCCCCTCTGCCCCCCCACCCCGCCTAAAAGCGGATAAGTATACTGTCCGTTTCAAAATTCCGTAATCCAAAGTTTGAAGCGTAATATCTCAAAAACTGGGAGAGCTATTTCGGTCACCTTCCCATCATATTAAAGCTTATTATTTTTTGTGTTTATTGACATCAAACACTTGTTAAATATGTACTTATTTCAGCCTCCTCGGAGCGCGTTTTCCGTGAATAAATGTTAAAGGTTATAAATAAATTCAGGTCATCCCGCTATTATGGCCATTGCCGATTGCGGGGGACTCGGTTCAGGAGATAAATGCTGTTTTATAAATTGTAAAATAATAGCTAAAGGAATTAGGTCAATGACGTGTAATTTCATATGAGTACCTACTTGCAAAGGCTTAATCTACAACTTGTATGCAGGAAATTTTGCCCACTTACCTAGTTTCGTTATAATGAAGCACCAAACACTTTTCATTCGTTTTTGAGCTCCAAAAATGGGCAGTTTTTCCGTTGTTAACGTAATAATTTTAACCAAAATCTGTATTTAACTTAAGTGCTTGATATAAATCAGTGCAGAAAATAATAAGCTTTAATTTGATGTGCAAGTGTCTGAAATAGATCTTCCGGTTTAATGATATTACGCTTCAAACTCAGGTAGCGGAATTTTTAAACAGATGGGTGTAATCGCGTATACTAATTCTCTCTCTTCCGATCTACTCCTTGAAACCAACTTTCTTCACTGTCAGCAGTCGTCAGTCCGAAGAATTGTTAGCTCCAGCTCTCCACTCCGTTCTGATTTCAACTATCCGCCCTATTCCTTTTTATTTTATAAATTTCAACTTCCCTCATAGTGTTGCTTGATGCATCCAATCCTTGGTCTTTCTTTGTGATTCTTCCCATTCATTTCTCTTCGAGTTGTTGCTTTTAAGTTGCTGTGAATTCTCCGTCCTCATACGAAACATTCGCGGCGTTACCTTAAGGTGGCTTGTCCGGTAATTGTTAGTCATTGAGAAATGTAGTTACTTAAATTTTAATGCTCGTTTAAAATTTAAAAAAATAGGTCGTAGTTATACTATATTCAGTAGGAATGACTTATGTCTTGGGTACATTCTGAAATATGGTCCTTTAAATTTACACATTGCCATGAAAATTTGCTGAAATGCATACTTGATTCATTTCGTAAGTCATTATTGCGAAATTAATTTTCCGAAAACAGTTCTCACCCGTGGCCATAGAATTCAAAATAAGCATTTTAATGAAGATGTATTGTCACTCGAATGCGAACTAGTACTAAAATATGTTTCTATAAATTATTTAATCTTTCGTTTTTAATCCGGCAACAGCGTCCATTCCAAGTTAGATCTGTTCGTCATGTCTGCGTGACCGTTAGCATGTCCCGTACTTTCTTGTGCCACGTTGCCAACTTTACACCACATAGCCGCGCGTGACATTTGAAATTCTCGCATACATATTTTTAAATCGTATTTACGAAAAATTTCAGTCGATAGTATTAAATGATTTTTTCAGAATACATTTTAATTTATTAGAGCTACATTATATCAGTTTTGGTTCAAATCTGTTCTGTAGGAATGGAGAAAGTACGTAATTTATCCTATTGGAGTGGAGAGCGCCATAAGGCTCCATGTTAAAAGAATCTAAAATATCGCAAAAAGTATGTCGATGACCCCCCGTTTTTTCTTCGATATTCGATAGAATATCCAAAAAGGAACATATTTGGAAATCTTTAAGAAAATCTGTTCACTTTGATTTTTTAGACCAGCCACCTTAAAAGAAGTTTCTTTATGGTCAGGATTCATCGAGAGATTTGTATGAAGATCCTCGGTTGAAAAAGTGAGATGGAGAGATCCCTGGCTAGGCCACATCTCGGATACGCCGCGAACGCTTGGGACCCTTCACGGAAAATATTTATTTCGCGAAGTGAAGAAAGTATGTGCATTGGAAATCCGATCGCTTCGTCACTGGCAAACAGAAAGCGTAACACGTGGGCGGTTCTTATTTTTTTTAATTCGAATTTCTTCGGGGACACCTCCTAATTTTGTTCCAATTGGATGGAAATTTAATTGCATTCAATATATATTCAATCGCATGAAGGAAAGTTGTGCCTCGCCGAACTCAAAGTTTTTAAATTTCGGCATTTTTCGCTGTTTCCTGATCATTCCTGGCGATTAAGGAGCACTCTTCACTTTTAACTGCATTTCTGCAATTGGCAATGGCTTATTTATGTGTAATATGTTTTCAATTTTTGCCCTATAGTTTCCTAGATTAGTCCACGGAAGGATTAGGTTGGGAGCTGTTAGATTGTCATGAGCTATACGCTGGGCTTAGATAAGTTGAAAAAATAATATCAGGCGAATTACAGTACGACACGGAGGAAATTATTTTTACCCCGCACTATGTCTATAGAAATGATGTTAACGACAATAAATGTCTTATTTCCGCAAACAGTTAGTGGCTATAACAAAAAAGAAGCGAGACACTTAGGCACTATATGAAGTTCGCTATGTACATACTATATGTATTTTACATGTAGTTCGCTATATCGGGTTTTTCCCCCCTTTTCCTATTTCCTTTCCATATTTCCTCACCTCTTCATTGGTGGTGTACAACACTCCCTGCCGCACGCCCTTACAGTGTCTCGCCGGGTATATGTACGCCGGGTAAATACCTGCGCTTGTGATGCATTGCATCGCTGCGATCTGGTCAGGTGTTAGGTGTAACAAGCTGTTGTATATTTCATGATTTTTCTGAATGATTGATAACATTTTTATTGTTAAAAAACTAGAGGTCAGTGCTATAATGCTGTTTTTACCGTGTTTAAAAAGAACCGAACTGGAGGAACTTCATAGGTCGATGGGAGAGTATTTATCTGACCGCTCAGCGAACACGGTACCCGATATTTTAAAATGCTTTCCGCATTTTTCCTGAATTCAGCCTGCTCAAAAATTGATAAGGTTAAAAAAAGATTGATTTTCAGTTATTGAAGTATAATTGTAATTTTAACATGTTTTTAGTTCATACGTATTTTATTATTTATCATAATTCAACCTCATTGCTTCTTGACGTTAATCTATTAATTTTTTTCGTTAATTTTAAACCGTCCAGGTATTTAACTATTCATTTTTCTCATTAATATTGAATTATCCTGTGACCTCTACCGTTAATTTTTGCTGTAGTTGCTCCATTGTTATTTTAAAAGTATCTCTCAAGTCTTCACTTGACATTATATAGTGTGTAACCTGTAAATAGTGTCCTCTACTTTGAAACATAATGGTCGACATCGTGGCGAAAAAGAAAAGTGAAGGCAAAGCTATTACCAAGAGATGAGTGTCACATCTTCGTAATGAAGGGACGAGGTTCATTGTAATAATACAAATTTGTTCTTTTACACACTTTATCATATATCTTCGGCCGGAAATAATTTTCTTGTCGGAAGAAGTTGCCTTATCGCGGCAGTAGATATTTAATTAAGTGTAGAAAAAGAAAAATTGTGTTGTTGCAATGTAAATCAGTCTCGTCCACGAAGTCTCACCTAAAACTATCACATTTACCATATAAGGGACAAGGGTTTGTCATCTCGTTGAAAACATTGTAAATTTTACCCCACGATATATTTGCAACTCCCACGTTGTTTCGCAGGCGGTGGATTTATGGGAAATTCAAAATTGAACAGTTTTTTAGTGATTTCTCGTTGCCGTAACACGCTTTTCTCTCGCTGCCACCATGGTGAGCTGGAGGAGGGTAAAAAAACTATTTAGGTCACGTGCTCACTTAGCGAGGACGTAAAAAAGTGGAAGGAAAGGGTGGAGTGGGTTGAAAAATCCGACCCACCGCTTAAATGACGGATCCACATTTTTATGTAACGTGACAAGTGGGGTGGCCGCCGTCAGAGTACAAGAGGGAATACCCGACGACGCCATGAATGTGGATTAATGATGCATCGCAACGTTTTTCTCTCGCTAACCTCCTCTCAAAATAAAGCTCGCAAAATGTCTTACGTTTTCCAGGGCTCCGCGCCATCTTTTTGAATAAATATATGTATATTATGTTCTGTCTTCAACTTCTTCAGTTCTCAATTATTTTCGACCAGCGGAAAAAAAAGATTTCGCACTATCTATGGAAACAGAGGGAATGTTACTAATATGAATAAATAAATAAATAAATATATATATATATATATATATATATATATATATCAAACATAGGGTGAACCGAGAATAAGAACCGAGAGACAGGAGGGTTCTTTCACCCTCTGTTTGAACGATATTTTATATATATTGTAATGGTTCACTGTCGGTCACCCGGATGAAACCGCAGAAACCACACATAAACGATAAACTACCCTCTTGACCAGCTGCCACCGAGGACGATTTACCAAAGATTTTTCTTGATAATATAAAATGTGGGGGATTCCCGTTTGCAGTTTATCTCGTGGTGAAGAGACTATGAGTTAGAATAAGGCGAGTGACGACTCGACGACAGGTGAGGGTGGGGAAACAGGTTTTGTAGGGACACCAAAGAATACCAAGGACATCATTCATTCAACAATCAATTAAACTATATTCAAAACTCACGAACAATTTACATATCATTTACCCTGATGAGCGAGATGATAGGGTTAGTGATGAGCAAATAAAGGATGAATTGATCATGAAATTTACAATTTAACTGACAAAATATTAGAAACAAAATATCAGAACAGAAAACAATATTCGTGCCGTCAAGCGGACTTATCTCAATTATGCAATTAGGCACACTTTTGAACTTTGGGAGGTAATAAAGTCCGTCCCTATAACACAGGTGATTGATTGCTTCTTGTTAACGCTGATTACATAAATAATGATATTGGAGGCAAATCACTGAGGCGTCACTGCGGTACTCAAGCCGCCTAACAGTTGCGTATTGCTGCGGACTGGGACAAAGTACTCGGACAGGGGTGGTATCACACTAGGGTCAGGGCGATATAACGTTACGTGACCTGGATGACCACTGGATGACTCCGCTCCTTGGCGCCGAGGTTCGGGCGGGACACAGGCTCGTCTTATTTGGGTGCGGTTCCTTATTCACGGAAACGGCAATTTCTGCGGCCTGGCTGCCTCTATAACCTCCCTGGCGACCACTTCAGGATGCAGGAGATGATTGTCCGGCTTGTCTCGTAGTCCTCTCTGCGCCAACTGTTAGCGTTGTCCTCTCGAGTCTTATTTCGCACGACTGTCTTTCTTTGCACTCGTAATCGCAGCATAACAGCCGCACGAGCCGAAACATAGGAAGAAGAAAAAGAAGAAGAAGAACCTCCCTGGGTTTCACCCGGCTTTATATGCCCCAGGTGGAAGAGGGGGGTATCGATGCACTCGTGAACTGGGGTTGGGGGAAAACACTTATTCAGCGAGCGTCAAATACACTCGCCTGGCTGACCAGCGAAACACACACACATTTACGCACGCTCACTCACCCTTGCATTCTTCCCACATCGCGTTGGTTAAAGGGGGGGAAGGGAAAGGAGAGGAGTGAAGGAAGGGGGGGAAGGGGAAAGGAGAGGGGGTGACGATTAAGATCAGGACGGGCCGAGACCGTCACAATATATATATATATAATATCGATGACGATTGCGTCCTGACGTCGAAACGTACAAGTTTTCTTTTGTGAGTGTCCTTTTTGCGTGTTTCTGTGTTTGTTTAGTGTATCACTGTTTTATTAATGCATGTGCATCGTCGCCGAGAGCGATTTTCTACCAAGACATTATATATATATATATATATATATATATATATATATATATATATATATATATATATATATAAAACTTCCAGGAGAATCACTCGGGTGATAAATATACAGTATGCCAAGAGGGTGGCCGATAAAAAATATAAACACGGAAAAAAGAACACTTACAGATAAAAACTTCCGATATTTCGGTGAAGACTAGCTCCACCTTTCTCAAGGTTTAAAGTAGGAATGAAGAAAAGGAGAGAGATTGAGGTATGGGAGGGGAAAGAGGGGGAGACGAAGGTGTAAGAGGGGAAGGAGGGGAAAGAGGGAGAGAGGAAGGTGTAAGAGGGGAAGGAGGGGAAAGACGAAGAGCGGGGAGAGGGCGTGGAGGAAGCAGGGAGAGATGAGATGAGGGGGAGGGAGAAACTAGTGTGATTTATTGAGTCCAGGGGGCGAGAAAGCCTGGTGGATTAAAATACAAGAAGATTCAAGATCTTTGAGCTGAAGGGGAGAGGAAGAAGGGGGAAGGGAAGCAAGTAGACCGACTTTAAAAGTGTTATTGAAAGTGGAGTTGTGGGAGGAGACGTGAATGGCGACAGGGAGAGAAACAGAGAGGGAGGGGCAATCGTTACAAGACGAGCGGTGCCCATTCATTCTAATATTGAGAGGAGTGGTGGATAAGCCAATATAGAAAGAAGGGCAGTATTGACAGAGGAGGATGTAGACAATGTTAGGCGTGGTGCAGGAGGGTGAGAGGACAGAAGGGAGGGGAAAAGCGAGGAACTTGTCCGGCAAGGGCTGGGTGATGAGGATGGGGCAAGTTTTACATCGCGGGCGGTTGCAAGGGGTGGGGCATTTCACCTTAGATATATATATATATATATAATACAAGAGTAGAAGTGAGGAAAAATTACATTAGAACATACATCTGGAGCATTCTACTATATTGCAGCGAAGCATGGACAATAACAGTAGCAGAGAAGTCCAGGCTGGAAGCATTTGAAGTGTGGTGCTACCGAAGAAATATGAAGATAAAATGGATCGACCGAGTGACAAATGAAGAAGTCTTAAGAAGAGTGGGAGAAAAGAGGTCTACTGAAAACCTTAAAAAGGAGATGGGACAACTTAGTAGGCCACATCTTAAGACACGACGGCCTGATGAAGACAATCGTCGAGGGAAAAGTGAACGGGAAGAATGGAAAAGGCAGGCTTCGCATGAGATATATGGAGCAAGTTGTGAAGGATGTAAATGAGAGGAGTTACGTCAATATGAAGAGGTTGGCAGATAGAAGAATTGAGTGGAAGGCTGCGTCAAACCAATCCTAGGATTGTTGACCGATGATGATGATATATAATTTTAATCGTATTCATTTTCAAGTGTAAATACTAACCTAAAAAGCTGAGATAACATGCAAACTACACAAGTTTTACTACATACTTTTTTGACGAGATCTATCGGTGTAAAATCCCTCATTTTTTAAATATAAAGTCTCTCGGGAGTGAATACACGCACCATTTCAAACGGCGTCAATTTTGATGTGCAAATATCTCGAAAAGTAGTGCGCTTAGTGGCTGATACTTTTATGTATTTGGAGTGGTGAGATATTTTTCTTTATGGTGATGCAAAATTCATAGAATTCTATATGAAATGATATCTCGCTCGGCTCGTTAACTACCTTAAACGTATACACCAAAGACGGCGAATTTCACCATCTTTGGTGTGTAACTTCGCGTGCGTGTGACTGCGTACCACATCATTTGTGCAAACGCAATGATTGGAAATTTACCTTGAACGTGTTCCAAAATCGTGAAAACACCGCGGATTGGATCAGGGACGTCCTCGCGAGTTAGAGAGACAGATAGTGTGAGTGAGACTTAGCGTTTGGTGGGCGTTATCGTGTCGTTAGCGTGCGCTTGATTCAACGCTGTAATCTCCTATCTATTCATTGTTGCCCCTCGTTGGAAGCTAATTTATGTAATATTCTTTCTTGTCAGCCCCACGATGGGAACCATTTGTGTAATCTACTTTATAAAGGTGGACTCCAACTATCTTTTGCCCTTGGTTCTGCTTTAAATAACGAAAATTATCTCATGAATTCGACAGTCTCTGGCGTTATATGGTGGAACAGCATTTTAGTACTTGAATAAAACTGAAGTAGTTGTACTGTCCACTTAAATTTTAATGTAAAATATTACACTACACGTGTTTCGACGTTTCTTAGGGCGTCATCATCAGGTCTACACAAGTTATGTCTCCAATGGGAATATTTATACATAAGCAAAAGGAAATAGGGGGGATTCTTGACCAATGAAGGAGGTAGTAGTAAGGAAGGGGGAGGGGGTACGGTTGATGGTGAATGACAGGGGGGGGGTGTTGTGACTAGACATGTGACCTTCCCGAGGATGCGGGAGAGTGGCCTATGGGGGGTGGGGGTTCTTGTGAAATGTGGAGATAAGAAGAGGAGGGGGGAAGGGAGTGAGGGAAGTATGGGGGAGTGAACACCCTTGTCAGGTGGACAAGGGTGTTCACTCTCCCATTCTATCCACCTGACAACCCAAGCCTGTACTCCCTCCCCCCCTCCTCTTTCCTCTGCTTATCTTCACATTTTACAAGGACCCTTACATAGTACATTGACCACTCTCCCGAATCCTCGGGAAGGTCACATGTCTCTTAAAAATACCCCCCCCCTGCCATTCACCATCAACCGTACCCCTTATGAGACATAAATTTATATGTACATATTACACACATTTATAAGATAGTACATTCAATAATACCTTGCCCTCCACTTATCTTATCTTCAGTCTTCTTGGCTCATTTTAATAGGCCATAGCACCCTTGTGCACACATGATCCATCACATAATACACATTTATAATTCACACACTTATATTCACTGTTCACTTCTGTACAGAGAAGCATAAAATATTTACATACATTTAGCCACTCCTATGACGTACAGGTACGAAAGGCGATTCTCTGCTACGCTCCTCCTTGGTCAATCCTTTTTCCTCTCACGAAAAAAAACCGCAGGATGGTTGCTCTGATGCGCGATCCTCCTCCGTAGTTCGCGCTGCTCACAACTTAATCTGCTTTTTGTTAAAACTTCTCCCCGGAACCCATATTGACTGCGTGCTTTACTGCCTCACACTCCCACTCTATTTTTGTTTAAAACTCTTCCCGTTACTCTGTGTTGGTGCTTCGTTAGTATTGCCCTGCTTGTCCTATTAGCTATTGTGTTACTCCACTCCTAATTATTGTATAATCGCCACGAGGTCGTGCTAAACACGCCCAATATGGCGTACCGTTCCGTCTCCTTCCATTTTAACAACAATAGCCCAAGCTGTTGTGTTACATCACTTTGTACGTTTTTCGAGTGGAACAAATAGTCGCGGCCCTTTCCTATTCCCCCCTTACCCGGGACACATTTTGCCATTCACAGCCATGTCCCTTAGTGACGGCTAACCGGTTATAGAGAGTAGGGATGAGCAAAAAATACCGGTATTCGGTAGTACCGATACTATTTTTTTTAATCCGGTAGTACCGACCAGTATTTAAAATCGGTACTACCGACGGTACCAGTACTAAAAATACCGGTATTTAGACTGCGCCGCCTTATTGCGTCAACTAACGGAACTAACTACGAAAATTTACCAACTACATTAAATTTTCAAGTGTTTTCGTAATGTGTCAGTCTTTTTTTTCAAATTTACTTAACCGTGAATTTGATATATGTTTGTTATCATTGTTGATATAATAGGCAAGTATAAATTTTGGACGAATGCCGAACACCAGACAATCGATGATTTTGAACCGTATAAATACAAATGTTTATTATTGTAAGTTAAACCTTAGTGCGACCGCAAGGATTGATCACGTGACCTGGGGATTTTACCTGACATGAACATTAAAACAATACCGATCGTTTTTCATGTGATTTAAAATCATTCCAACAAAAAGTGACGAGCGTAAACATTCAGCGTAAAATAAAAAGTATTTACTGAATAGCCAATGTATATTCCCGATGAATGTTAATTAAAAATACCGATGGATTGAAATTTCTGTGTGCCTTTTTGGACTGATATTCTAATTTTCCGAAATACCGGAAAATTAGGGTGCAACGTATTTTAATTTTTTAATTAATTAAAATATTTAATGAATCACAGAAATACCTGTATACCGGTCTCTTTTCGTAGGTACCTACTACCGGGTGATTAGTATTATAGCTTTTTAATATTCTTAATTTTTCAAAAACCGGTACTTTTTGGAGTACCGTCCATCCCTATTAGAGAGCGCTTGGGGAATCCTCGGTTAGCGAGCTGTTCACGTCAGTCCCGGCAAAGGGGGGGGGGAGAAAATTAATCACGCCATAGGGGTTCGCATCCACAAAAAATAGAAAGAAAGGGTGGCGCTCTATGTAGCCGCGGGACGGGACATGTGTGTGCCTCCAACCTGCCTCGCGTACCCTTTGGAAATCTGACATTTGAAACGAAATTAAATCCCTCCGTCGCTTCTTGACGTGATGTCTGTCCTTTAGTATCGATCGATAGTTCATTATTATTCCCATTCATTCCGTTTTTAACGGGTGTAGAATCTCAAACTTCCAAGTTTTCATTGTTTGTTGTACATTTTCACGTCCTTAGATGCTGTTAGTCACATGATTTTACAAGATACTCAACTGAGAAAATGTAGTGCAAAAATGGCTGATTGTGAGCGTGAAGCAATTTTGGTTTGCTTCTAGAAGAAAAAGAGTCGGTGCCACGCTTATAAAACATTCTAAGATTATTTTTCTACTTAATTACTTCAAGTATCAGAGTTATCGAGTGCGAGACATTCCTCCTTTTGTTTTCTCGAGTCAAAAACTAGTTTTTTGTTAGAAAAAAAATGTTAACTTCTAATTCCATATCAACAATAAAGGAATGCGAAAGGACGAAACGAAAAATTGAAGGAAATTTTTTTCCGTTATGCGTAATGTAGTATGCCTTCAGCATGTGTTTTATGTCAAAAATAGTTCTTGAGTAGTTTTGGATAGAGCAAACATCCAAATTCACGAAAATTCGCATGCGCCATCTTGGGAAAATGGCTGCTCCAAGAAAGCGAGGAGGGTTACAATTTTTTAAATCGTTGCATTCATTGGTCAAACAGTAGGTATATAAATTATGTGTATAATATATAAAATTTATTATATATAAATATGTGTATAATATATAAAATATAATATATATATATATATATATATATATATATATATATATATATATATATATATATATATATATATATAAATATTTGTATAAAGTATATGTATATAAGGTATATAACATGTAGGTATATGCGTGAGAATAATTGATTTTTTCTAAATGGTTATGGAATCATCATTGTTTCATTTGGTATAGAATGACCTCCAATAAAAAAACTTCGATAATAATATACTCTGTTGCTGTTAAGTTTAATAATTTGCATTTAAGGCTTCAAGCAAAACTTATTGAACCTTTTGATTACTAAGTGGAAATAATGATACCTTTTCGAGTAGGTATGAATGTACTTTTTTCCCTTTTAACAATTTACAAAACTCATCGGCCAATGACTAATGGGAACTTTGTGTTTCCTTTAGCACACTACTCATGCCGCAACGAAACTACACTTTGGGCTTCCCTTCGTTTCAAACACTGCGCACTAGGTAGAGCACTTAAAAACAAATCGGGAACATAGTTGACGAGTGCTATACAATAAAAGAACATAATAATTATAGTTGCATTCGCCATTGTATTTTACGTGTTGAATTACAGTGAAGGCGTCGTTGACGTTAAGTTTTAAATTGCCTCTTGGCAGAAAGCTCACCTTTTCAAGTATGTATTTTGAACTGTTTTAACTATTTACACATTACTAAATACGCAACTACTTGCAATAAAAAACGGGCAGCGCAAAATTAGGCAAATCTACTGTGATTCCATATGTTATTTAGATCACTTAATTTTTTTCTTTTTGTAACTACTGGAAAGATTAATATTTCCTAAATATTTTAGTTACCAAATAACAACCAAAATAATCCTCTCGAGTATAAAGTAGATGGTCAAGAAAAAATAAGGGCACACTTTCAAATCAATACTCCAAGGAATATATTTTCAGAATGTAATATTTTGATTTAATACAGTACAAAACGCGAACTACGAATTACTCTGTACATACTGTGAATCAATTATAGCCCTGAGGAAGCAAAGATGTATTTGCGGAATGTTGACAATGTGGTAATAAGATGTGTCATTTCTTAACCGAGACCTATCTTCTCCCGAAAAATGAAAAAATAATTTATTTTCATAACATTTGGTCTTGTCTATTTTGTACCTGAAGAATGCTAAAAGATTAGTTTGAAGTTTCTGACATTTCGATGCTTAGTTCGTCAATGAAATGAGGGGAAAGGGCCTTGATAAAGGAGGTTGTTTGTAGCGTTCAATCCTCTTTTGGAGAATGACCACTTTCATTCACACCCTCTTTTTATTGCTAGCAGTCAAAATAGACTCGCCCTGGCCGAACCGCGCAGGTGCCAGTGTTTCCGCGCAGGTGCCAGGAACTTCCTCAAATTATCGGAAGTTATCGAAAGTTTCGCCTACGTTGTTTCGCCATTATTCCATTCATCGTCGTTCGTGTTCGCTAATGTGTGTTCCCATTTGCACTAACTTCTACTAACTAACTTTCAGAAAGCTCTCATCGTTTCAAGTATCTCCCACTCTGGGAGCGTGTTCAAATTTTCAGTCCAGATTTTCTCAACTTCCTCGGTGGACGGTGTGGAATTGTTGCAAACTGACCGACGAAAAAAGGGTCTTCCGGACACTGAGAATCTTTCCGTGCCAATTCTCTGAAGCACATGCGAGTGTCATCTTATATGGACCGCAAGGACGCACGGAAACTGGTCCCTATAGGATCCGTCTTTGGCATAGAGCAGGGGTCCCCAACCGTATGCCCGCGGGCACCATGGCGCTCGCAAACCGTTTTAGATGTGCCCGCTGCTCTTAAAAGCCACCGCTGCGCTGTGCGATTGTACTGTATTATTGCCAATGTCCAATTATAAATATACCTTGAAAAAATTAATGGTGCCCGCCACCCCACCGGAATCATAGTATGTGCTCTTAAATTCAAAAAGGTCTGGGACCGCTGGCATAGAGTATTTTGGGTAGTGTAATGGTCTAGAAGTTGGCCCGGGAAGCCAAAGGTTTCGTAGGTTCGATACCTCATCTAGCATACCCTTTTTCATTAATGCGAATGGCTTTCGAATTGACTCAGTGGATTTTTTTGACACGCTTAAATTAATGAAATTTATGTATACCGCACTGGCTTCATTACATGCGACTCAGACCGGTTTCACATCTATCGCGTCGTTTCAAAGGAAGATTGCCTTGAAAAGGACGCGAAAGCTTTGAAACCGGTCGAAGTAGCGTGTAATAAAAAGTGTGAGGGATAACACAAAGTTTCATCATTTAAAGAGGTTTTGCCTCGACTGTGTGAATCAAAACAAATACTGAATTCCACCTTTTTGCTTGGGCTGTTAAACATTGTCAATCAAGGTAGTATTGAGTATTGATCTATATTTCAAATAACAGCTCAAACAGTTGTAATTTCCTGGTTTAGTTCATGTGGTATTTTCAGCCCTGGAGAAGTCGAATATCTTTAACGAAAAGTCGACATTGACTGCTTGAGTTATTTTTTTATTTAGGCTTATACTCCTCACTATCTTGATTATATTATTAATGATTTAAAAACAGAAGAGGGTATTATACAATTTCACTTCACTTCACAAAATTTCAATAGGTGGCTGTCCTTAGCTGTTATAAAGATTAAAATACAAAATATGCTGGTCAGTCGAGAATTTTATTTTTTTAAACCCACTTAGTTTCACTACACTGTGGCATCTTCAGGAAATAATTCAAACTGCAGACCAGTTTTTTTCCTGAAGATGCTACAACGTAAATAGTTTAATTACAACAATAAAAGATCATATTCAGTAGAATGGTAAAGTTGAAGTTCTCACAATTTCGCAGTGGAATTCCACCAATTTGCGGCCTTTACCATCGCTCATGTATCTTAATCTCAAAGTCGGTTTTATCTCTTCTCCAATTTGACGGCGTCCTACATCCGAGTCCAGACACGGTAGGATCTTATGTCAGCTCTCCTCTTTTCCTCAACATAATTGTGAGACCAGTGAGAGCAGTGGAATTTGGATTCAGGGAATATTTTTAGCGGAATGCTCGTAGTCCCCGTGTTCTGCTGGAGGTCACCTGAGTGTTGCTAATCTCTTAAATGGCGCTTCGCAATTAATCATAATGACTTTGGTATTATCTGGCTATGGAGCAGAGATGGACTCTTCTTAATCGGTGGGTCATAAGGTTAGGCACGTATACTTCCTTAGTTTTTACCTTAAATGAGTTTGAGCGTGATCTTTCCCTAGTCATAATATATACCATATTCGAATTTTATTTATTGGTTTCAGTGTCTCTAAGAAATACGAAGTAAATTTTGTTTAATGGCGCGAAAATATAGAGACATATACATGACAAAACCTGTCAGTAATTAAATAAATATATTTATGTATTTTACGAATTTGTGTAATTTTTACTCCATTTATATTATCTCACACTGTGTATCTGTGTACTGTACTGTACAAACCCATTTGTAAGAAAATGAGAGAGCATTTTTCGCCTATTATCTGCCAATCCTTGCAAGCAACCGGTAGCCCTGGGGTAAGGTGTAGGGATTGGAAATTTAAATCCAGAATCGATTTTCGATTAATCGACTTTCGATTTTGGTTTTAAAATTCGATTTCTAAAAATTCGATTTTTTGCCCAAAATAATCGAAAAATCGAAATCGATATTAATTCATAGTAAAGTAATTCTCTGCTGAAATACGGATGTGTTGTTGTCACAAAATGTAAAATATGGGTTAATGGAAGCACTAGGGATAAGAACTGAATACAGTTAAATTTATTAATACAATATATTATTTTAAAGATATTAATAAGATATACAGGGAAGTAATAATCCATAACAGATACTCATAAACACATAGGAAATATAACAATCAAATTACATACAGTTTAGTAGCAATAAGAATTGTATATTGAAAAGTGGGCATACCACAAAATGAAAAACAGAATTTTATTTATTTCTTGTTTGCAAAGCCGTGGAACCAGTGTTCCTCAGGGATGGACCTTTAGAAAACTAACATATTTAAATGCTCTCCGAATAATCGATTTTGCACCTGAGTTGCAATTAACCCGGCGTGAGAAAATAGTCGCTCACACGGCACGGTAGAGGTAACTATAGATAAAATCCTGCTGGCTAGTTTGTATACGTGGGGATATTCTCCCTTAATGTCCTTCTAGGATAGTAGTGGATTAGAGTTGGACTTGCGGTCTGGAGGGCGGTTTACGAACTGGCGCAGCTCGATTGGCAAAATTCAAACGCTAGCTTTAGCTAGCAAGCTAAAAATCGAAAATCGATCGGCTAGAATCGATTTTGATCGGGTTTTCAAAAAAAAAGTCGACTTCGATTAAATCGAAAATCGGAGTGTGATAATCGATTTTCGATGAAAATCGAAATCGATTTTCCAATCCCTAGTAAGGTGCAGGAGCGGAGCGGAAGGTGTGGTGTTCGGTTCCCTGCTGGTGGAAATTATTTTTCTCCTTTTTTTATAGCCGTTTTCTCTCAAATCTTTAGAAATTTTGCTTTCATCATCGCATTACCCTCTACACTTTTTTTACAATTTTACTCGCTAACTATTCATTAATGACGGCGATCAAAGCTAGCACTTAGCCCTTGGACGTTGTGGGAGATAGACCGTGGCTAGCCAACAACTGTGATTACCGCTATTGAATGTTCAACAATGAATTTAAATGTCATATCGAATTACTAATGTTCCTAATGGTTGTCGTATGTCTGAATAATTTGACATATCAGTGAAGATAGAATGATTTCCTTTCACAAATTAAATTTATTATAAATGTGATAATACAATATTCAATGGCAAAGATATCATAAAACAATGAAAAAATATATAATAAAATGCCCTGAGAACATGAGACATTAAAACGTGACGTAATGCACATGAAAATAAAGGGAGTATAATAAAAAAATTTTATGAGGTTATTTTTTTTCACGCCATACGATGATAAAGCCTTCAAAACAAGTTTTCTTGCGATTTTGTGAAAATTACTGCGGTGAGCAATTGATTCAATTTTATAACTAATTTTTCCAACATTCTCCCTCTGGAGTGCACAACCGTAATCTATTCCATCTAAAACAGTCTATCTCTTCAGGAAAATTGCTCGAAAAGTAGTTAGGCAAGATGTTAATAATTTGATACCAGTGAAAAGATGAGATTATTCTTTAAAATGAGGTCAAATTCATAAAATTCTAGCTGAAGTTATATAGCGCACAAACTGCCTTGAGTCACCAGCACGTAGTTTTTATGTAGAACCCGGTGCTTTCCCGGCGTATGAGCTCCTCAAATTTCTCTTGGTTTTCCCACCGGGTCAGAGGGTCCATGATGGCTGACATTTCGACCCTCGACTCGAGCATCGTCCTCAGGGCAGAGGTGAGTACCCTGAGGACGATGTTCCAGTCAAGTGTCGAAATGTCAGCCATCATGGACCCTCTGACAAGGTGGGAAACCCAAGATAATTTAGAAAAAAATAATGTTTAATAATCACTGTTTATATGTATAATGTCTTGGTAGAAAATTGCTCTCGGCGACGATGCACATGCATAAATAAAACTGCGATACACTAAACAAACACAGAAACATGAAAAAGGACACTTACAAAAGAAAACTTGGACGTTTCGACGGTGAAACCGTCATCATCGGCGGTAGAAGAATGCTATATATATATATGTGTAATTTTCTCTACTACCGTGTTGTTTCTCTTATTGCATCGCGGACTTCAAGTCACTGATTTTCAATTTAAACATAAATCCTCTATAATTTTTTATCTGTTTTCATTCTTTCTCCTCTTGGTATAATTCCTTATTTAAAAATATTTCGTTGGGAGAGCGGAGTGTTGAACTTGTGCAAACCAATCTTTGAAATGATGACTGCTGAGGATGGTGATGAAATTCTCCCTGTTATTACTCCATCGTTAAACCTTTCGCTCCGAAGGTATTTTCCTTTTTCACTCTTAGAAAATTCTCTTAATATCTTAAAATCTTAAGATCGCGGCTAATTTTGGAAACTTTCTACCACTTATTACAATGTCATTTATGTCTATTGTTTCACCAAGTACGTATATCGAAATTATTTTAGATACTCTCAATATAATGCTTTTTAAATAAAAAATAATACGATGAATAAGCGGTAATAATTTTTTTATAAAACAAAAACGTGTATGGGAGCCCGCTTGCCGTCTGTTGGCGCGTTTCTGAATCAATACGCCTATCAACTGAATCACACGTACGTACGCGTAGCCTTTTATATAGTAGATGTTTCAAGCCTGAATATGGATTTCATTGAACTCCAAAATGTTGACCAAGATTAGCTAAGTTTTTAACTTCCAGCCTTCCCTCCAGAAAACAATACTCTGTGGACTATTTAGCCCTTGCGAGCACTTGTGGGTGACGACATAAAAGGTACAATACCGTGGCTAGTTCGCGTACCCTCAAGTTAAGTCAGAAGCTATTCAAGATTTGGGTTTGGAGCTGTATGGGAAGTGTGAACTTTGCGAATAGGAAAAAAAATCTATAGGATAGGAGAACAAGTGGAGTAAGTGTTATGCCGGATTGGAAAAGATAGGAGGCTATAGGGATAAATATAATAGGCATACAAAAGGAGACAAAAAGTGGATAGATAACAACCTGAGAGGTGTCGATGTTTTAAATGTTTATAAGGCAGTGAGGTAATAAGGGAGAGGGAGGAGAGGAAATGTGGAGTTTAAAGATAAGGAAATGATACAAAGTTTATGACGACTTTATTTTTACTGGAAAAATATTTTTAGGGAATCTTTAGTGAAAAGACGGAGGTCTGGAGAATTAAAAACAAATACTGCACAAGGAATTACTATTCATTTGGTAGAATATTTACGAAGCAGTGTTAGAACAGGAATTCTCAATCAGTAGTGAATTCCCTTCATGGGGAATTTGGAGGAGTTTAAGGGGGAATTGGGACCACTATTCAGCAACATGTGATGTTCTGTAGATTATGTAAAATTGTAGTTGGTTTTAATTTACTCCGTAGTGTTTAATACAGTTTATTGAATTCCACAGATTAGAATCTATTCTTAAACTTGCGCGTTATTTACATTTGGGAAATTAAATTATTATGTAGTAACTTTTTTTGGGAAGGGGGAATGATATTCTGAACTATAGTAAGAGGAGGGGAATTGAGCAATAAGAAAAGGTTGAGCACCTCTGTTTTCGATGAAAAATTACGCAACAGAAACGACTTTGCAAAAAATACGGCCGGTTTAGGCGTATTGATTGATTGCGTAAATGACCCATTTAATACGCCCGATTTCGCAGTCATAAGGATTCTACACGTTCCCCAGTGTTTTGTGCACTGTGGTTCCATATTTTCTTTTCTTTAAATCTACAGGCTAAAGTCAGTGGGAATATTTTTGTCAATAGCTTCAAACGTTTCTCCGATCAACAAAGAGATCGTTTCTCTCCCGAGCCGGGGTGATTGAAGAACAGGAATCGCCGATGGCAAATGAGTCAGCGTGGTGTGCCAAGCCCCCAATTCTACAATTATTGACTACCTCATCATAAAGCAAAATACAAAGTTAAGAGTACAATATGTCAGAATATACCGAGGTGCTACATGTGGTAGTGACCACCACCTGTTAAATGCTAAGGTGATGTTTCCTGGAAGAGCAAGGATTAGAGAAAGAAATGCAACCACTTAAATACCTTCATGGGAGGAACCAGAAATACAGAAATCTGGAAGTTTTTAAGATCATTGAGGCAGGATAAAAAGAAAGATTTAATTACATCCATTAGTAAAGAGAAATGGGAAATATACAATTACGTAATGCGATGAAAAGAACTATCGTTCAAATCTGTCGGGCAGTTTGGGGGGGGGGGGGTTGGAGTTAAGGGGGTGCCGCGTCTGGCTGGCACGCGTTTTATCGATCGTGTGACTTCCTTCGCTGCTGCAGAAGGGGAGGCGGAGTGGAAAACATTTTGCGATCACGGACACACGTCAATACTAGAAGCGCAAGTGCTTCAAGCACGTTTCCCGCAGGGCTAATAGTGAGCCTGCTATTCGGGCGAAGGGTAAAAAAGCAAGAGGGGAGGAGGGATATGAGGTGGTTGAAGCGATTTTTGTCCATGCACGAAATTGCGTAAAACTTCGCGTATGTGTTCCGATTGGTGATTTGTATAGATAAAAGAGAAAAAAATGCATTATTAATGATTTCCTTTTTTTGCAGTTAAATCTATTTTAACACGTAGTATTAAAGCACATGACATCACCTATTTCGTAATAATTTGATTTAGCCTGTACACATTTTCTTCTAAACGCGAAAAATTACGTTTCTCATTATAATAATTGTTGCTAACAGGTATTAAGGTGTTGCACCGAGTCAGATGCTCGAAAACAACACATTCAAATATAATTTCGTCTAAATTTCGAATAGCGCGACGAAAAATATCTTTAGGTCAAGTCATTCCCATATTTCAATTCCCGGGAAAGACTGTCCTTAAGCGTAATCGCTCTTCCAAACTCGTTTCACTGATCACGCGAGGCGTTGTATATCTTGTCAATACTGTCTTCCAACGGATGAAACTGCTGTCAGGATAATTTGTTCATTGTATATCAATCAATAGAAGGGAAAATGTTTTCTTTTATTTCAATGTAAATGATCACCATTTTCCATTCTACTTTTAATAGATATTTTTATTGAATAAAATAACTGTTACGTAGGTACTACTATTAAAATGTAATATTTTGTCCAATTCCCGTTGTTCACTGTTATTTATGAATATTTTTATCAAAATGTTTGTTAGGGGAAATCAGGACCCTGGTAAAAATTATTGTTTTAGTTTAGTTTAGCCTTTCTGGACACTGGGACAAATATCCCAATACCGGTACTCTCCCGGACAAACCGGTACCTACGTATGGTCACCTTTCTCGAAGGCCCATTTCATTACACACCCGGTACCCGAATATAAAGTTAAATGGAAATTGACGTTATAATTGTTTATTCCTCGATCACAGTTCCAACACACAATGTCAGCGCCGGATTTTTGTTGACGGAGATCATGACGTAGACCTTGAACGTCAAAAATCAAGGTCGTGAAATAAATAATTCAAGAGGTTGACTTTATCACTATTTCATCATGAATAACTTCCACCTAACGACGCCCCCAACCATCGACAACTTTCTGTTTTTTTACGGAGAACTCGGGAAGTTCCTTGAAGACAATAATGATGCGGCAACTAACCTTTAAACTTCATAATTTGACCGCCCGACAAGCGGAGGAAAACGTTGGAAGACGTACTCATGTGGATTTCACGGATGTCGCCATCGACACTGCTGCTGCGAGGTGGAATGGAAAAAAGAATATAATATAATAGAGATTTATTAATATTCTGGGACTTAAATGCCCTAAGAATTCATAAATGAAATATAAAAGTCGTTAGCAATACAGGTTCTCTGTAGCAAGCCATACATTAGATGGACATTATATCTAATGACAAAAATGTGGCACAAACAACTTAAAATCCAGTCTCATAAAATTAACTCTGCATAGAAAATACACTTAATAGATTTAAATATGAAAATACAGTACAGTATAATAGACAGAAACAACGGAGAGAGAAAAACAGCCCAACATGCGATCGGTTATTTACCACCTCGCATCGAAAGCATGTGTGTAGCAAATCACTTCGGACTGAAGACGGGGGAGATACGTGAATCCTGTGGTGCACGCTCTATGCACCAAGGAGAACGACTTCTAGCGGATGTGCTCCTAATCACTGCAGGCCACTTGACGAATACTTGAAATGAACTGACTTTAGTAGTAGGTAGAGAGACGTGAGGCATGGTAGCGATACATTTTGTGTATATTTTCCGATATTTCGATATGTATCCACATGCATCTTTGAAGTCGATATACGTGTATAATCGGTGTTGTTTTATTAATCCTGGCACCCCACATAATTTAGGTAGATTCAGGATATATTGCGTTATTGATATGTAAAAAGTAATCTCTCGTGAGACCGCGAAAAACCTTTCTTTTGTGTCTGTATGTTATATCTACTTTATTCGTGGTACTTTCCCACAATGTTTGTATGACTACTTGTTTGCTTACTTTAAGGTTTCAATTCTACTTTTGTTTTTATCATCTTCTCAACTTTGTTTTATAATTTTTACTCTGTATCAAGCGTCCTTGTGTAAAGGGTTATTACCCGTTCTATAAAATATTATCGAATAGTTTCAGGCTTCATTTTGTGGAACTCTTTCATAACTACAGAAAGAAGAAACTTTCAAATGGTATTTAGTATTTACTTTCAAATTGTATTAAAGTGTGGATGAATACCATTTGAAAGTTTCTTCTTTCTGTAAAATATTATCATTATTATTATTGCGTTCAATTAAAACATTTTCTACAGATAATGCAAAAAGGTGCGCAAATTACGACAAAAAGATTTTAATTTCGTCAATGCTAGGTATATGGCCCAATGATAACAGTGGTGCATCTAAACCCGGGACGAAATTAAAGTTATTTTTTGTGTTCGATTGCGAATGTTTTTATCCATCCATGCTACATAATTAGCTTGTAATAAAATAATATATAAGTTTAAAGTAAGCGTTATGCCTAAAGTAAAGAAAAAATGTTTTTCAAAAGTAATGCGTATATATTATTATTATTATCACTATGCTCATTAAATCACGCCATCTTCATTAAATTATAATTTTAGAACAATCTTTCTTGCTTCTATTTCTGTGACCCATCATTTTATAATGTCAAATAAAAATGGCAGCACAATTTAACACTCAGTGAAACTTAAAAAAATTATCGGCCGGTATTTTTAAATAATATAACCCCTTTTGGAAACTGGATATATTTAAAATGTAGGTGTCGGGTTCCAGCAAATGTCGGTAAAGTTTTCATAGAGTGTAGAAAGCATTGAGGTAGATGGGGAGGGCGCTTGCTATGGTGGCCAATGCTTAAAGCTGCGGGTGTGGCCAATCTTTGTTCCCCCAGATATACCTTAGCGCTTGCGGGATGACGCACTAATTTTACAGTGAACGATGTTTTCCATCGATAACTCACTTGAAATGAGAATGCATTTACTTTTTGAGAATGAATTTCTCCTGTATATTTTTTATTTGTTTAAATTAATCATAATCCGTATTCCCAGCGTACTATTAATATCCAGCGGAATCAGTAGCTTCAAGTAAATAAAATATGTTTCAAGACTTTTGAAGTGAAAACTTCTTATGTCGCGTTGAGCACTTTTGTAGATGGGTAAAAGACATTGGACTCGCGTCACCGTCACCGCTACTACATATATGTATAATTATGTATATTCTGTATATACACAGTATACTCGCTATATACACAGTACTTGTAGATGGGTACAAACCATTGGACTCGCATCACCGTCACCATCACCGCTACTAAATATGTGTGTAATTGTATATTCTGTATATACACTTTTGTGGATGAGTAAAAGCCATTGGACTCGCGTCACCGTCACTGCTGCTAAATATATGTATAATTGTATATTCTGTATATACACAGTACTTGTGGATGGGTAAAAACCATTGGACTCGCGTCACCGTCACCGTCAAATAAACTATATTATAATTTTATTCATTCTACATTATATATATCTAATATACGGTTTAGTTCATTCAATTTGGGTTGCTACAAATATTGTGCCGGATAATATAATAGTCCATACTCGTGCAGGAGAGTGTACTCGATACAAGAATAGTGAAGGTTAGTACAATATAACTCAATTTCTTTTAATACGTTCAATTTGAGTAGCTTATTCATATATACATAAACATAAACTTTGCAGACGATAAAAATCTACCATTGATTGAATTTTTAAATAGTGAGTTTGGTTTAACGATGTCTAATGATCGCAATCTTGGCACAACGAAATATAAAACTACTATTGATGCAGTATTTACAAGACATTTAAGCAAATTCGAATCAAAATTATTCGTTTCTTACTTTAGTTACCATAAGCCTATTGTATTAGTTTTAGATATTGCCGATGATGATGGCGGTGATGATGAAAGAGTTGTTGAAATAATGGATGAAAGTTGATTATTCTGAAGTGTACAATTTTTATGTAAAATAATTGTGTACAATAGCGCAATTAATGAATATTTAATTTATTATATACATGAAACTACTTTCTACTGATTAATAAAACACTTCATTAGAAATTATTCCCTATATTCAAAAATGCTCACGTTATTTCAAGTTTTCACTTCTGTCGGCACTCCCGGAGTGCCTATTTCTTTTTTTTACCTTATATTTTCTGAATAATTAAGAAATTATTCTTACTTTATATCCGCTAATGCGTCCACTCCTCCGTGCTATCCGAAGGCAAGTAAGGAAAGAACATGGGGGAAGCAATATGGCGGATATTTCGGTTGTCTGGTTACAGTTTGGTGACGTCATGCCCTCTCAGTCCACCTCTGTGGTAGAAGAGAATATCCTTGAATCCAATCTTGGATACAGTCTTTTAGTCTTCGGATCCTCGGCGACTGTGGGCCTCATTCCAAGGACGCGCGTAGACAAACAACGCGCACAACCATGGAAGTTTTCAAATGCTACATTTGCATTGGTAATGCAGTTCCGGGTCGCGCCCGTCGTCAGGTGACTAGAATAGATTTGTGTATTTCCATGCATCCTATTGCAAGGAAGAAAATGAAAAACTCTCCAAGGTTCTTGAAAAATACAAAGCTACTGGCAGTTTCCGCGAGGAAACGAGGGACTCCACGAAAATATGCGTATTATTTTTCCACGGAGGATAGTCTATGAAGAGGGGGTTCTCACTGCACCTCTTACTTAGACGGGTGCCCTTACGGGTTTACATGTCCTTAACGGACTTGAGGTAGTTTGAGTGAGACACCATGTTACATTAAATTCGATGAATTTGGCTTCATTTTAATGAAAAATATCTCATATTTCTAATGGTAACGAAATATTTGCCATTCAATTGACTACTTTTCGAGGTATTTTCGAGGCATTTTGAGGTATTTGTGTGGAGAAAAATATCTCATGCTAAAAATGACAAAATATTTGCTACTTCGCTACTTTTCGAGGTACTTGCCAAAAAACACCGGGAAAAGTTTTACAGATCCTCAAAAAATAATTTTTCGGGTGTGACGGAGTTTTTAGCGTACGGCGTGAAATAAATGAGTCAAATAAAAACCTTATAAATGCGTATTTGGTTAATTACTGAGCATTTCAGTTAGTGAAAACTTAAAAAGTTAGAAAGTTTTTACGTAAGTAATGTTGCAATATTTACTTAATCCTCATGCAGTTGCTTGAATTTAAAAATAAAATTTTAATATGGTCTTTATTATGACTAGGGAAATCTCCCTGAAACAACCTTAATCCCATAGGGTGCAATAGAAAAAGTCCTGGGCAACGGCCTGCCAAGATGAAAACACTGGTTCCCGATCAGTCACCGAAGTTAAGCATCGTTGGGCTCGGCTCGAGTTTGGAAGGGTCCGATTCGTCCGAGTGCTGTTGCCCGTCTGCACGTGGCAGACAGTATGCGCGAACTGACCTTAGCCGTCGAAGCACGTTAAACATAAAACTACTACTACTAGAACAAGTCCAGGTACACTTGACCACAACACTATGATCAAGGTAGATGGCGATCGAGCAGCGAAGCACATAGATTTCCCAGCGTTCACTCAGCTGTATCCTATTGATGGAGACAGGGTTCTGCATCCTCATACCCAGTCCGGGTCCAAACCGCACGTGAACGGAGCAAGAACCGCTGAGGTTAGTTTTTTCCTCAGGAGGAAAGTTAATTTCCTCAACTTCACTCCATAATGTGATAAGATCACATCAATAAAACTGCATGAATGGCACTGGCGGCGGCGGCGAAAAGACCTCTAATGTGATTCATACCAAAGACGAGGAATCAAGATAAATCTGCCGAGATAATCCAGATGTAGTGTCTTTATTTTTATTTTGAGCTCTCAAGTCGCCTCAAGAAATTCCTGCGTACAATGGGGATCATTCATAAAATGAATTCCTAATTTTTAAGTAGTGTACACGACAAAATCTTTCCTCAATAACTCAATTATATAATCCGTGTGTGTATGCGTCAACCGCAGACATAATTGATTGCCTTTCAAAAGTGCACAACAAAATAAAAAATACGTAGTTATATCAAT
The DNA here is from genome assembly GCA_963573305.1 of Pyrrhosoma nymphula. Classification (NCBI taxonomy): domain Eukaryota; kingdom Metazoa; phylum Arthropoda; class Insecta; order Odonata; family Coenagrionidae; genus Pyrrhosoma; species Pyrrhosoma nymphula. Next base: position 30,685,306 of record OY754335.1, on the reverse strand, counting down.
ACAGTACATAAATATGAACAGTATATTATGCAGTCCAAGTGATTGTTCATCGCCGAAATACGGTTAAAATGAACAATGTGACGTAGTTCAAGAAAGACTCTGCACTCGTAGGGAGAAGCAGGGTTATTGGTATGCATCCTTGCAAAAAAAACTCAGAGAGAAGAATTTGGTGTAGGGCCCCAATCTTATGATTAATTGCTGACTGCCGATGGCGTGGGAAATGTATCGTTGAGTTTAAATATAGCATCTTCCTGATGTTCCTATGAAAAAAGACCCCTTTATAGAGCCATTTTTTTTCCACCATCGACTCCATAATTTCATTTCTGCGATTCGATCAGAAAACACTTTTTGGACTGCGAATAACTGGAGAATGCGTCCGGAGCCTGAAAACGAAATCAAAGCGAGAATTACCTGAGGAAAAAAATCTGTGCTAGGCGTACTATGAAACTATTTACTTTCTCTACCACCCACGAGCCGAAGCCCCCTAGCGCCTGAAAGCTTCACTTCGGAGAACGAGCTACGTCGGCGACGATCGACGTAACGCAATTTGGAGTGGAAAAGAGGATGCCGATGGAGAGGAAAGGTTCTGTGCTACGAGGGATCGTGATGAAAAGGGAAGTGTTATCGAGAGGTGAGGATGAAAAGGGGGAACGTTTTCGACTATCAAAACGGAGGGAGCCATGGGCTGCAGGCAGGTAGGCAGAATATCGCCGCGTTGGCTTCCCTTTGTCCGAGAAAAGAGCGTGAAGCCCCGTAGGTGCGAGGAACTTAATTCGCTCCGTTAGGCTCCAATACAGCTGCCCGTGAATAGAGAGAGAGGGAGAACGGGAACAGAGGTGGGTGCGTCCTCCGAAGTTGAACACTTGCCTCGACCTTGTCTCTGTGAAGGACCTTTTACGCGGTGCTTACTCTAGTGCTGGAAGTTGAACTTCGAATTCCGTGTGCTTAAAGTTGTATAGGGGTAACGACGCGTGGTGGTATTCTATTGTGGAGAGATTGACATATATGAATATTCATCTTGAAAAATAGATATGTAAATAGTTTATTTATAAAAAAAATATTTTTTTTTTACTTTTTTGCTACATATTTTTTGTTAATCAATCAAAATACGTATTTCTCCTTTAGTAATTCAAGAGGAGACCAATTGACAAGTAAATTTAAGTTATAGATTAATCCAAATAGTCAGTAAAAGCAAAATAATTTTGACGCACGTGTTACGAAATTTAAACCCTCCCTGTCGATTGTTACCTGGATGACCGAAATGCAATATTAGGAATCAAAATTTCCTCTGCTTTTAGTGAAAATTTTGGATTCATTTTTAATTTAAATTCTCCATTAGGGCCCCATTCAAAAAAATGAACTAACAATTTTTTGGGGAAGGTCGGACTTAATGGACATCCCCACTGACTATGTTATTGGCTATTTACAAGAAAGGTAATGGACGAACCCGCGCAATCATTTTGCGAATGGTGATAAAAATACCAACCAGGAGGAACTCGAACCAACAAACCTAGGATTATCAGGCGAGGGTTTGACCCCACTGCTTTGGCAATTAATTTGAAATGAAAAAAGAGAAAGGGATGAGTTTTGGAGGAATTTTATAACAAAGTTTTAAATGGAATATGCTATTATTAGTATCAGCATAGCGTAAGTATATACTTACAGCATATACTTACTCAATGGTATCAGTGAGTGAAAAGCCATAAAAAAAGAGAATGTATCGACCCTATTAACTCCCTTTACTGCCAGCCACTTTAAGGGAGGATGTGCGATGTATTTTTTACCGCTGTTGTTATAACAAAATAAAATAATTATTATAACTCTGTATTCAATGAAGTTTAATATTTTTATGTACTAGGTACGTATTTAGCTGTCGAATGTTGAAAATAATACTTTTGGATTATATTTCAAAAGTAAGTTAAAAGAGCAAAATAATATTCATCTGAATAAAAATACTGGTCGGTATATCGACTCGTGGTACATTCACCTTAGGCCGGTTGATTAGCCCTCCGGCATTTAAAAGGTTAATTATGACCCTAAATGAACGAATCAGATATGCAGTTCATATCGTAAAAAAATTTGGTGTTACCCCACTTTTGTTGCCGTATCGTCATGAATACATGTAACTGAATACATGAAAACACAAAGTCATTCCCCTAAAAAAGGTGAAGCTTTTGATTAAGGCTACGGGACAGATTCCACGCGGCATCATGGTTGAGCGATTACTTTTTCAAATTAAGGTGGCTGGAGCGCTACTCGTCGATCATTGGTTCCAATTTTTAATCATTTTCCAATTTATGTCGTAAAGAATTCTAGGACCAGTTATGGAAATGATACACGAATTATATATTTCATTTTTGTCGTAATTAAAGCATGTTTTGACTTGGGTTTTCGGCACTGTATTTTAAATTTAGGTGAAAGTGATATTTAATTACTTTTTATCTTTGACTCGGCGTGACACCTTGATATTTTAGCAACATTGATAGCAATTAGAAATTTACTAGTTCGCATTTTGTAGAAAATCTGTACACATGTATTCGAATTATTACGAAATATATTTCATGTGCCATGAGGCTACGTGTTAAAATAGCATTGAATTGACAAAAATCAATGTTTTCACTTTTATTTATCATTAATGAGAACAGGTGAAAAAAAGTGAAAAATGAAAAGTTTCACGTAAATCTGTGCATAGACGAAAATTGCTCCAACCACCTTAAACGAACTTCAAACTCGTGCAACAAGACGCTGACGTCTATTTTCTCCTTTTACCTGTGCTTTAACCCACCATGATAAGACTGTGCTCCCAATACTTCTGTTTTACCGCTCAACACTTTGGAGCACGTGCCTCCTTTCCCTGACCCACATAAATGTGATAATACACAGTGGCACGGCCGGAATTCACGTTTATTATTAGTTTTTTATGTACTCATCTAAATGCCGGTCTCATGAAATACTGATAAGACGGCGGAGACGTGCATGGAAGCCGAATCCGCAGCGTCGCTCGTCAGTAAAAACAATACAGTTGAGTAAATGTGGCCACAAACCGGGGAGATGCAATACACTCTTATGCGAAGGATAATAGTGATAATTTCTCCATAGGTAACAGCTTTCGCCAAAAACTACCTATTTATTATATTTGGACAACATACGCAACCATGCCCTGGATGGTGAAAAACCACCCAGGCGGAACTCGAACCTTCGGGTTGGTTGGCGAGAACGTTACTCCGCCACCACCGAGGCCGACGATTGCGTTGACAAAGGAAGTATTTTCGAAAATAAAGAAATTATTAGAGGTGTCTACCGGTTAAAGTTGGTTCAGCCCTCTTCATTATGTCAGGTAATCTATCGGTTAAGGTAGGTTTGAATGGAAGGCAGCAAAAACCCTCTAAATGTGTTACATTGCCTGGGCCCTAGCTACATCTAGTATGTCTTTCTTCATCCCAGCGTACGTCCTACTCTTCTTAATACCCGTCCATAAAACCAATTCTCTTTCTTCCCCTTCCCCACTTGCCTTACATCTCAATCTCAGCCTTAAGTAATCCCTCCCTCCTCATTATCTTCTCCAACCACCTACTTTGCCTCATCTCCTCTCCTCCCTCACCATGCCAAGTAATTCTTCGTTTTGTTTTCCTTTCCATCCTTCGCACTTTACACATTCCCCACACGTCAAAAAATATTTTTAAAATGTAAAATATTTTAAAAACCTCGTATATCGAATGCTTACTCTCGTCTTATTTTCTCAATGTCCACGTTTTGTGCCCCATACAACGCTAAATTCCCTATTAAACTGTGCTGTGCAGGAACAGTGGCAGGGCTCTTCAGCCCAAAGATTGTGGAACGCTGCAACGGTGCGACTCTAGTCCACCTCTTCAGCGGTGATGAGAGTGCAATTGAACACAGGGAAAAATGGCGAGAAAGTGTATTGGGACCAGTGTTACCTTTACAGTGTCCGGCATTACGTCCCACCTCACTTCATCCCATCCATAAAGCCTCTTCTCTTTCTTCCCCTACATCATTAAACCCAACAATCCCCCCCTCTATCACCGCCTTCATCATCCCCTTGCCCCTCGTCACACATTCTAGCCACCTACTCACTTGAACTCCTCCTAATCTCCTCTTGTCAGATTCCTCTCATCGCCCACCCAGCTGAGCACTTCCTCGATGTGAGGAAATTAGCGGGAATACATATAGGGACGGTTGCGCTGTGTGTGGTTATAGGTGTAGCGAAACCTGGTAGCACTCACCAGCGGAGAGTTTGAGATCAGCGAAGTTGAATCAAGGGTTTATGGGCTGACAAATGTACTGAAGGACTCACGCTGGGACCTCCGGAGGGACCCACAAGGGGCCTTCATAGGTCGGCGGCGGAGACAGGCGGCGATGCCGATCACCACCGACGGAACATGATACCCCTTCTCAGTTCTGCGGCCAGAGAACAAATGAAAGGTGGTAGGCGAAACAATAACATTGGGACTGCAGTACTTGCATATCATGGGGAAACTAACATTATTTGATTGTTGAGTTCAATTGCCGCGATTAAATGAATGGATTGGCTATGAAATAAGTTGGTCACTATTTATTAATGCTAATTTGATGGCAATCGCTTCGCTTTAATCATATATGTTAAGCTAACGTGCATCGTTATCGTAAGATAATTGAAATAAGTTGAAATGAAAGTCTCGCGACTAGATTCAAGTGTTATATAGTTGTGTTAGCGTAATATTTGTACGAATGAAATAATTCGGTTTTCGTTTCCCAAACTTCCCAAACAAGGGTATATCGACTATAACACAGCAGCTGCACTTGTTGAACATGAAATGAACAATAGCCACGACATGAAAATTTCCACACCGTAATTGTGGCATCTAGATTGGATAAGTATGGATAAAATAAATATTTGTTCAATGGCCGACTCATTTAACGCTAAAAGAATAGCAATAACTTTAGGGAAGGCTATTTTCGTTGAATACAAGAGCAGCTTTTCTCATATAATCATAAATTAAACTCTTTAACAACTAAAATATAATGTAGAAATAATAAATATCGATAAAAAGAAGCCTTTAAAAATCAGACGGTCTCACTTGCCAACGAAGGGGGTTTCCCTTTTGAAAGACAGCGGGCTCTCCCGCTTATTAGCCGCGGCCGCCGCCTGGGATTTCAGTCAGGATGAATATTTCGCGGCGAGTCAGCGGCACGGAGCGGATTTCTGAACACGTTTTCTCATTGGCTGAGTTCCGCCGCTGTGCCTCCGCTACTGACCTATGAAGACCCCCATACACCCCCTTTTCCCACCTATCTTGCATACTTTCCCCACCCTGACATGATACGCTTTACGGGTAAAAGGTCGTCCATAATCTACGTTACCAACTTAGGAGGAAGGGGGACGTCTCAAAATCTACGGCGGGTAACGAGGGGGAGGGGGGGGGGAGTTCACTCAGAGTAACGTAGCTGTAACAATGCGCCTGTTTACGTTTCTTACTCGTCAACATTACGTCGAAAATACTACAGAGTTTAACATGAGGAAGGGCGCGCGGGGTGTTTCTTACACCCCAAGCTTCTACTTCAACTCAATGCAACTGAACCATTGTATCTACAATGCTGCAAGTCTTCGTACCATCAAATTGCTTACACTTTAACCATCTAGCGGGTTAAATAGCGACCTCCTGACAACACTTTTCAAGGCAGCAGACAGAAATGTGGTGAGGGGAGAGAACATAGTAGTTGAGCACAGCACCTTGCGAAGTGATTCATGGTTGATTTTTAGAATTTAAAAATTAATATTACTTGTTCCAATTGAGATTACGTAGTTATATTATATCTAGTTCGGATACCTTATTTGTCTTATTTCAACCTCCCTAAAAATCCCTACAAAATTTACTCACTCAATAATTGAGAAAATATGTATGAATTGAAAGTTTCATTTGTAGAGACAACGTTACATGTCGGGGGGGAGGGGAAGAGGTTGGGAAAAATGCCACGGTTGTCAACGAAGGGGGGAGGGGGTAAAAAAAATCACCGAAAACGGCAACGTAGTTTATGCACGACCCCTAAGTGCCACCCGGTTTCGTAACTCCTATACGGCGTTGGTTTCAGCATAAGTCGTGGTCATACGTAATATTCTGATACATTACCGTGACAAACGCCGTGACGTGAGGTTGTGCTAGGCTTAGAAAAACATTAGATAAAATCCTAATATTGGCTCTTGGCGTCGTACAGTTCAGGGAAATACCGAGGTGCGGGATGGATGACTGGCGTAGGTGGATTGGAGTGGGCTAAGTGGAGACGGAAGACTCGCAGCGATTTTCGAAGGGCGCGGTTGATTTGTGACATATTTTTAGAATGCGGCGGCTTCAGGGCGATTTGGCTCATCCTAAGTGGAACGGTCCGTTTTCCCATTGGTCGGAGCTGAAACCGCGTTGGCGTGAGAGCAGCTTTCCTCCTCGTTCTTCCTATGTCTGTGTTGTTCTCTTATTCCTTTTTTATGTGTATACCATTCGGAACGAAAAATAAGAACTGGGGTAAGCGCCCCAATATGTAAATTTTTATCTTCAAAGGAATTTTTAAGGAATATTCAAAAGGTTTTATGGATTTTCCCGGTAATCATTGTGTGCACATCCTCTTAGGCTTTTTATGAAGAACGCCTTACCATTATTTACTCGGTTTATTCTATAGTTCTATTTTTAAAGCATTAACCGTCCAATATTTTGCCGTTGCGTGGGGTGGTGGGCATGCCAAGGTTGAGTTTATGAGCTATTTTTTGGTGGACAACCTCTTAAACTCTTAAGTTATTTCTAACTCTTCAGGGTTTGAAATTTTTCATGATGTAAAAGATTATTCATGCTTTGGCTAATCAATGTCTTTCTTTATCATCTGCTCTACGGGCGGTCTTTGTATCCTATTATTTTACGATGCAGTCTCGAATATCCGAGATATGTACTTATGGTCCTTGGATATCAAAAACGCAGATGATTATCGTGTGCTAATATTAATAGAGGCAAAAATACGATATTTCCGTGCGTTTCCGTAATTCATTTTGTGAATAAGCAGGGATAAAAATAATTTTGTGAACCCGATGTATAATCTTCGTATCGTCTCCATCGAATTTTATGTTAAGTGATATCTTGCTCAAACTATCTTAAACAACGTCGGTTGTCGCCCAAATTCGTCGTCGTCAGTTCATTTAATAACATGAAGTTCGCGTGCAAATATTTTATTTAACTATTCATAGTCCTCTATTGAAAGAAACTTGGTTATTTCACGCATAACTTGTTTAGAATAAAAAAACACGACCATTTTTTCGATGGCAGAGGCGTCATCTCCGAAATCCAGGTCGGTTTTTTTAAATATTCTGGTTTTAACTACTTATTGCGTGAAAAAACCGAAGCTATTTTAGTTATCGTGAATATCCGATTCCACTAATTGTAAGTTGTGCCTCAAGCAACAGATTTCTTGCGATTCATTGAGGGTTGGTTGTGTGATTGTTGTTGGTGTTGCACTTGTACACCAACAACATTCGCAAGTGCTAAAGTAAACACTTCATTAAAAAACTTTTTTTAACGGTCGGACCAAAATTATATATTCATAAACCAAAATATGATAAATTTCAAATAAATATATTCAGTTTCTTATAAAAAGTTTATTTCATGGTTGCTCTTCCAACAGAGTTTGAAAAGCGAAAAACATTCGCCCCAAAATTCGGTTTGATGTTTTATGAGATAAAACATTATTCATTTTTTGACCTATAATTCTTTGTGATCGTTATCTTAATATGCATTTATGATACATAATTTCAATATGTACGTTTTTTGTATTTTTATATTTTTTTTGGGCCCGCTTTGCATTTTTTTCTGCAGTATTTTTTCATATTTTTTTACACTCACAATACGAATGTAGCTACGGACATGTATCACATTTAAAGCTACCTGAAGTTCAAGCCTAAATATTGTTACTATAAATGCATGGAAATGAACAATAATTATCTATCAATATATAAAAACTCAAATTACTCCCAGCCAATATATTACTGAGGTTCTTTATTCCATTTCCAGAGCTGTTTATAATGAAAAAAAGCGTGAGACGAAAGACCAAATAATTAAAGACAAAAGTATTGCAATTTATTTTAGAAGAGATTTGCTGTTCCCACCTCAAAGATTTAGCTTTGTTTTAGATTATAGAACGTATCGCTATACGGAAAACAGCGATTATAATAATAGTTATTAAAGTTATATTTGTTTTGTAGTTGGTTGGTTTTACGGAGAGACGACCGACAACTGAGGTCATTTTCACCATCAAGGGTAGTTGGTAGGATTGGATTAGATGGGGTATGAAGGAAGGTTGGAGGGCTCTGCGTCGACATAAGCCTGTTCTTATCGAAAGGCGCCAAGGGTCCTCAAGTTTAACGTTCCTTCCAACGGACGGAGTACTGCAAGTGCTCTCCACATAACACCCAAGTAGGAATCATGACTCCACTGCATCATCTCCACCACTGCCGTTATCCAAACCCGAGCCCTCAAGATGGGATGCCAGTACTAGCCACCGCATCTATCCAATCCCCAGTTTTGTTATGTAGTAGTACTTATGAGTGACTAGTATTTTATTCTTTAAAGAGCTGTACTGTTTCAAAACCATGCTAGTGTATGCCCATGCTCTGTATGTAACATGCCCGAGTGCGAGAAATTAGAGAGCAAATGTTTTGTCTCAGAAAAAGAAAAACCTCGGTAATTCTGGACTGTGAGTCATCCTGCCACCGCTGTACCTAAATATCGCCCCTCCATGAATCTGAAGGAGATCGCAATCGCCTCCGCCATTGCATCATTGCTCCTCGTGTAAGCCTTTCAGGAGTATCCCGGGTACCCTCTGTCTCTCTCCGCGATGATAAACAGCGTTTTTGTAAACCGACGCGCCCGTCTCCTTTGATGGTAACTCAGTGAATATTCTCTTCCTCGCGCGAATTCAGCCTGCGCTCTCGCTTTGCTATCTCCCTCTGCAGCAAGTGGAGAAAGGAGAGAATGTGACGCTTATGACGTTTTCATCCGTTTATTTCGTGTATTTTTAAAATTTAAATTCATACATTCATACCTACATGTCCATCACGCTGTTCCCTTTCTAGGTAGGCACAGTAAAAAAAACTTAATTTTCGGTGTTTGGCCCGTAAAACTGGCTCCGTGTTTTTAAAAATTATTTCCTCCATAGTGCCCTATCCTTGCAAACCTCTTTCACTTCCCATACAATCATGCATTGCTTCATACACGCTCTCTTATTCTTAAGTCTCAAAGTATTCCTCATCTTAAGGTATTTTGTGCGACACATTTTAAGGTGGACAAATTGGGTATAGGAATGTGACCCCGACGACGTTTTTATCCGTATTCTGCCCATAGTATACACTACTACAAATGTGTGCTACATACTGTGGATGCAAAAATTAGAAATACTGGAGTTTGAGACCCTTTATGTCGATAGCCAATTATTCCACTGCGACAAAATAAACTGTATATTATAGGCTCTTTATTTTTACGTTTTGTGTTAGGTGTTGAAAATATTTAAAAAAAATAATAATTCAATATTTTTATGGGGGTTACATTAAAAAAAACAACGGTCTTTACCGCTGAAAAAATTAGCACCAATTTGAACGCAAATTACTTGAAATCCGTGCATGCGCTTACAAAAGAAGTTCGGACGCATCTGTTCAAAATACAAAAATGGATGAAAAATTTTGTTACAGTAAAATGTGTACCATATTTTGTCAACTGTTGGACAACCCAGCTATTTTCCTTATTCTTGGATCAACGAAAAATTTTTCGAGGGTAGATACCAGATTACGACGCATTACCATGCATAACGATTGCGATAACGATAACATTGGTACTTCATGCATGCATACCCGTCAAGTCGTTATCTTGCTAGCAGGCACTGTCAAATTAACTTAATTTTCGGCATTAGAAGAAGAAAACTGGCTCCGTTTTGCTAACTTCCTCCACAATGCCCCTATATTTGCAAAACCTCTTTCGCATATCTTACACTCACGCATTGCTTTGCACACGCTCTCCTAATCTTTAGGGCTCCTATTATTCCTTCTCTCAAAGTACTTTGATAGAGATATCACTTCTCATAAAATACGATATGTTTAATGTTATATATATGTTATAAATAAAAGGTGCACATCCCTTTAATAGCAAAAAAATATCGTCCGCTTATGTTAATTTTAGCGAAGTTTTTCCCTAGTCATATTATATACCATCGTCTAATTTCATTTTTTAATTTAGTCAGCTTTACAGCTTCTTCTTCTAAAGTGTGAAGTTAATATTATAGTATTAATCGCGCGAAAATATTGTTTTGAATGATTGAAATTCTCAGTAAACAACTAAATAAAAATGTTAATTTGACTCATAATTTCACGCCGTACCCTGAAAACACTCACAACGGAATATATTTTTTTGCGATTCGGTAAAAATTATTGCGGTACATAATTTTCTGACGCGATCTATGTGTAAGAAATTCCTCATTTTTGAAATGAAGTCGCTCTGAAGTGGAACATGTCCGTACGATTTCTCATGGACAACGGCGTCTATTTTTTGGCATAAATCTCAAAAAGCAAAATGGTAAGTGACTGAAGTATTGGTATCTTTGGAAAAATGAGATATTTTTCTTTATGATGAGGCAAATTCATCGAATTGCATGTGACGTGATATCTCGCTCAAACTACCATAACGCACTACTTTATGAGATATTCGCCAAAAAGTACAAGCCATTTTTTATGGGATAGGATATGGATTTGCGATCCAAAGAGATCTTGTTTTTATTTTAAGAGAGGGAGAAAATAAGCATAGATTGTGTCAGAAATGCAACTGTGCTTAGTTCGTATATTATTTCAATTATTTAAAAAAAAAGTTTTACTTGCCGGTATACTTTTTAAAACAGCAAAAAAACCTTCGATTGTGGAGGCATCTTTACCGTAAAACGTGAAAAAGTCAATTTAAAGCCTTGTATATGTATATTAAGTTAACATACTGGAAGTTGAATCATATTAATTAAATTTGAATGCTTCATTAATGTTACTTTATTTACTTCATGCCTCTTTAAACTGCTTAAATTTTAAAATAAAATTCGAAAATGGTCTCTGTTTTGACTAGATATAAATCTCTCTAAAAAGCTCTTCAACCTTATTCTTCCTCGGTCTACCCGTATTTAACCTTACACTTCCGGTTAACAGGAAGTGCATATATATGCATAAGAAAGTCAGTGAGGTAAATACGGAATGAAGATAAATCGTAAGAAAACAAAAGTAATGAGATTCTCTAGGACAAAGAAAGCAAAGTTGGTAGGAGGGCGCAAACTGGAATAAGTAGAGAAATTTTGTTTCTTGGGTAGTACTTTAGAAGGAAATGCGAATTATGGCAAAGACAAGAGAAGGAGAAGAGTTCTAGCGATAGAAGCGTTCAGCAGTAGGAAGGAGGTGATGACGGCGACCTCGGGTAAGGCTATAAAGAAGAGGCTGGTGAAAGTGCTTAATATGGAGTGTAGCGTGGTAAGGGGCAGAAACGTGGACTATGAGAAAGGAAGACGATAATAGGCGTTCGAGATGTGGGTGTGGAGGAGAATGGAGACGGTGCAGGGGACGGAAAGGAACATAAACGGGGTGCTTGGTATGGTTTGTGAGTAAAAGAAACTTCTGGATTAGATCAGGGGGAGGCAAAGTACGTGGTTGGATGGGGTAATATGGCGCGATGAGCTACTTAAATCTGTGATGAAGGGGAGGGTGTTGAGCGAGTAGGGAAGGCGAAGACAGAGAATAGATTTTGTGGACGGGATGAAGAAGGGTAAGACGTACGCTGAGATGAATAAAGGAATATTATAGATTGACCAGTTGAAAAGCCTAAAAAGCTAAAGTCTAGCCCAGGCTAAAATATTGGCCATGTCGTCAAAATGTAATGAATTAAGTTAATAATAAAATAGAAATTTTTGTGTTTTTTTATTTTTAATGATGACAATATATGTAACTATGGTAAACATTATATAACGTTTAAATTCCAGATATTTCTTTGCATACAACATTTTTTGGGAAGCAGGTGAAGCTGTTACTAAGCAGTTTACGTTGTGTTTATTTTGAAGAATGCATATGCCCGCGCTACGTGTCTTTTAGTGAAGAAAGAATATGGAGCGTATGTATATGGGAGCTCGCGTGCCATCTATTGGTGCGCATCTGAATCACTACGCCTAGTAACTGAATCATTAGTACGTACGCGTAGCTTTTTATGTAGTAGATAAGTACCTGCACATGTAAAAATCTGTAGCAATGTTTACGTACTTCAATTGAAACATCCTTAACTGGAAGATTATCTTAAGCATAATAACGGGAACTGTAGTGGGAGTTACAAGCGGTGGAATGATTTATTGCGTGGGCTCGTGGACTCCTTTGGCGGAACTTCCTCTTCACCGAGTCGAGGAAACGTGTCGATAACTCTCCCGGGGAAAGATACCTAGTATTGGAGTTTGCCCTCAAACTCATCCGGGTATTTTGAGGCCCTCGAAGACTATTCAGCTCGGGGCAAATCGCAGCCCCAGGTGATTTCAGGCAGCGCCGTGAATATAGCCGTGTGGGCGATGTATCGATCGGCGAGAGACGTGGATACGAGAATTTGGACGACTGAATTTACGCTTGGATGGTTTCATTCCGCATCGGGCGTCTCTATATTCTTCATGCCCATTGATAAACGTGTCTGGCATCGGAATAAAATAATTTTTGTCGTACCGGGCGCTGGTGATTTTTAAAATGAGAGCTTGTAGGTCAGATACATAAATTGGGTTGCTGGTCGGTTATTTTGGGGAGGAGTCTGACTGCTAAGGCGTCATTCCATTTTAAATGATCCAATGGTTGTTGTATGACCATTTTTTGCTTGCATATACTTACCTGTTTTGACAGTTAAATGCAACCGTTTTAAGAATTTTATAAACCCATTTTTGTTAGATTCTTGAAGAAAATATATTAGTTCCACAAGTATAAAACTTTCTAAGACTATTCTTCTACTTAATTACTTCAAGTAAAAAAGCTCTCAAGTGCGAAACTGTCCTCCTTTGTACAGCTTTCTCGAGCAACAAACATTTTTTTGTAGGAAAAAATGTTGAATTAAAGTTTCAACAATGAAGAAATGTGAGAGGGAAAAATAAAAATTAAAGGAAATGTTTTTCCATAATATATAATATCGCATGGTTTCAGTATCCCTACCTGTCATGATTAGTTCTTGAGATATTTAGGATAGAGTGAACATCGAAAGTCTAAAAATTCGCGAGCAAAAATGCATTTGAAAATTGGTCATGAGACAAATTATTTTTTTCTTTAATGCCATTTGCACAATCAAGGATTGGTTGGAAACGGATTTAATAGGGAGCGAATGAGGGGTGGAGAGAAACCTACTTTATATAAACCAGCTCTTAACGAAAGGAGACAAAAGGACCACAGATCAACGCTCAGTCCGACGGTTGGAGTACTCTACTTGAAGTGCTCTCGACATGGCACCCTAGCAGGGATAGGAATTCTACCATAACATTTCCTACTGGACCTACCCTAACCCTTGGGAGGGGCTCGTCTAATGCTTATTTTACCAAGGGCCAAGCATGTCACAATTATCGGACACAGGAATGCTACGCTTGAATTACTCTCTACAACGCTCTCAAGTAAGGATCGGGACTCCACTAAAAATCTCTGTCATTGGCTGGATTTGAACCGGAACCTCCGGATGTGAAGCCGGTACCCCAGCCTCCACACCAACCAGGTTTCCGCGTCAATTGCGTGAAATACGGTTGTGTACTATTTCTTAAATTTTCTTCGATCGATAGTTCATGTCGAAAAAGATGGTAAAATACTGATGTCAACCAGTAGTCACATTTTAAAACTTATATTTAGCTATAAAATGATATGGAAGGACATTGAATGACATCTGCGCAGGAAAAAGAACGTGGACACTTCGGGTTTTATTGTGACGTCACTTGGCAGTGAACATCGTTGCTCCGTCGTTAAAACGTAAAGGAACGCATGTCTGCGATAATGAATAGTGACGAAAAAACCCGAATTTTTTGGTCGTGACATTCTCGGAAAGGTTTGCTATTTTTGTGGCACATGAAATGTTTCATGAATTTTAAAGTACTCTTATTTGTGTAACTAAGCGCTACATTTTAATTTATCACGGTAATTTCCGGTCTAATCAAATAATTGGTACGCAACACTGTTCATATACAGACGCTTTAGAGTTCTGCATAAAGGAATCATACAACTAGACCGATATTTGAACTATCAGGCTTCCAACGAGGCTTCCAGGTGTGTTAACCCACCTATCCATTTGGTTTGAGAAATTTTGCGAGAGGGGCTATTAGTACAAGATCTTTGCCTTAAACTGAGATTCCTTAGTGGTGCAGTACCATTCTCATCGCGAACGTTAAAAGTCTTCTAAAAAAAAGGAAAAACCTTCAGTATTTTTAATTCAAGCATTTATTGATTGTAGATACAATAATGAGGACGTATAGAAAGGCATGTTCAGAGAAATTCTGTGAAAATGTAATAGAATTATGCCATGCGTCACTGTGGATGAAGCAATTCGATGTTTTTTTCCTGATGAAATGAATGCGATTTGATGTATTTGTATGGATAAAAGAGATACCAGGCAAATCACGAAGGACGTCAAAGAGAAATTTATACAGGAATGAAACATTTGGCTGACTGGAGAGTGAAGTGGAGAGCTGCTGAAAACCAATCTTCGGGTTGATGACTTCTGTTGATGATGCTGACGTGTAAAAGAATTTGAAATGATTTGATTTTTGTCGGAAAATGGGAGTGAATAAAGATATGATGTACATTAAATAAGTGAGTAGATTGAGCCATACACTACAAAAACAATGAAAAATAATGAATAGTTAAAATGCGCAGTATGCATGTTGATCTTTAAAATGCGCAATTAGCCATATTGAGTGGGTCACTTGTGAAGTCTGTACGCCGAAAACACGGGTATCAGTGGCGGAATTGTCAGGGTAACGCAATGATTAATCTAGAAAAATGCGTAATTGTATTAATTTAGAAAAGTGAACTGCACTGTTCCTAAAATTAATGGAAAAATATCGCCATGTAGCCATGTTAAATGTATCATTCTTTTTGCAAATAAC
Source organism: Pyrrhosoma nymphula (assembly GCA_963573305.1). Classification (NCBI taxonomy): domain Eukaryota; kingdom Metazoa; phylum Arthropoda; class Insecta; order Odonata; family Coenagrionidae; genus Pyrrhosoma; species Pyrrhosoma nymphula. Next base: position 30,670,159 of record OY754335.1, on the reverse strand, counting down.
AGGCTTCACTTTTGCGCGCCGAGACGCCTTCTACTCCCTTCTTTGATCTATGATAAGATACGATGCCTATTGTACATTCCAGGGCTTCTGAGCGACTCCACATTTCTTTGTTGCATAAATTTCCTTTCTCTTGGCTTTTGATGAAAACGTTCTGTTTCTCAGATGGAAGCAAGGACGAGAATAGACCTGCCGCGCGGAATTACAAAGGTTTGCGGAGAAAGGGTATTGTTGGGGAATAAAGTTGAAGATGTGAAGCATTCCATTCATCGTATAGGTATATGTGCGGTTTAGAGACTTTTAGGCCAGTGTTTTGTACGGAATGAGGAAAATTCCATTCCTTGGCGATATGTCGGCAATTCATTTCGTAACGATTAAATGTTTGCAGCCTGAAAATATACCCTACATTCTGCGGATTCTTGTGAAATTGATGCAGTTTATTGCTCTAGGATTCATAGGTAACCGTAGATAGCTAGAAATCCGGAGGAATGTGAATGGTAGGTATCTATGTATCCAAAAAGATAGCTATGCATTTTCAGGCATTTAACGTGCGTGAATAAACTTTCATTGAAATAAGTAATGCGCATTCCGTGATAATGTTATTAAAATTAAACTAATGAAGTGATTTACCTCTTTCTAAGAAAAAAATATTCAACATGAGTAACTCCTTTTTTACTTCTTGAAGCCAAATGGTGAAAAGATCAGATGATACGTGATGTTTATAGTGCAGATATTTGCGTAAAAATATATTAATATTCTCTTATTACTTGGACTAATTTTCAATAATTCCATTTCAAAATCTTCCTCTTTGTATAACTTTATTTCTCTCTTCACAAACAAATAAAGACGGAAACTCTGCTGTGAGATAGCTAGAAAAATTGAACGTGTTCTAATGCCTACCAGAGAAAGGAAACCACGAGCGATTCTGTCGAATGCTAGCAGATGGCATGCAATTTGGTTGTTCACACGGGGAATTTGACCGCTAGCCACTACCACCCACCAGCTACGGCGCCAGAAATGTCACCGTAGGTACAGGACTTAAAGGTGATCACTCAATTGAAATGGTTATCCTCCATGTTATGTCACTCTTGGTGGATGATGGTGGACACTCTTTTCTTGTCTCTCCCGTTTCTTTTTATCGTCCGTGGGCGCGTCGGAGCACATAGACGGGAGTATATTTTGTCATATTTCTTTCGTTTTCTCTAAAGGGATGAGATTTACGGCGGGAGCGATGTTGCCGCAGGAAGTTTCATCCGCAAATAGGCGCGACGCCGAGCCTGGGGTCTTCGTGCGAACGGAGAATCAGGATACATTGTACGTGTTGTCACGTCTGCTCTCCACTATACCCTAGCGAGAAACCCCTATCGGAGGATCACGAAGTATAAACGAGAAGGGCTAAAAGCAACATTTGCGCCGGATAAACTTTCTCCTGGGGTCCGTTTTAAGGGTCGAAGGATTTTCGCTTTCTGGGGATATTTTTAAAGAGATTGGGAGCAGTGGAGATTTTGTGTTATTGAAGAAAGACGAAGATCAAATAAGAGTTGGTGAGAAAAGATGTGTGATGTAAATTCTGCGAAGAAGGAGAGAGAAACTTATTGGGCACGTTTTACGACACAATTGAAATCGATAATGGAAGGATAGATTAATGGGAAAAATTACAGCGGAAGACCTAGAATGGAATGCATTAAGCAAATTTTGAAGGATGCCAAAGTGAGGAATTATGAAATAATGAAGTTGTTGTCAGAGAGGATTGGAGAGCTGCTGCTAACCAATCTTCGGATTGATGGCTGCTTATGATGATGGGGATATTTTGCTCAGCTTCCTCTGAGATGCCGCAAACGTACAGAGCATCTTTATTCATCAATTAATACTATTTCTGATACTCAATTGAGTATTTCCGTGGTAACTCGCGTAGCCGATTTATATTTACAAGTGACTAAGTCACTAGAGGAGGCTAATACCGACGCCGGGTTTCTCTCGTCCCTTCCTCCAATTCCTGAGTAATCCTTCCTTTACCAACAGACTCGACGGTTCTTAATGGCGCAGATGACCTCAGTTGTCGGTCTTCTCCCCATATAACCAGCAAATGCAATGAGTTTAGTGGAGGTAAAGTTTGTAGTGCCTGTTTACTTTGGCCTTTGTTTGGCACTTGAGCCTACTTTTTCGACACTCGGGTTTCTTAAACAAGTATAGATATCCCTACTATTGTATAAGCCTGAGACAATTTGTTATATTGGACAAGAACTTCTTTTGACCAATTAGATAGAAAGGAAACTCAAGAATCACATTGAGAAACATTTTGTTTCCACCGTGTTAATATTTCATTAGGGTCTGACGTCATGGTTTTTCTTAATAAACTTTCAAAGAGAGCGGTCCGTTAAGAAACCATTTTTTTCATCACAATAAAAATCGAAGTTGTACTATAAGAAAATTGGTAAGCATCTACACCTACAAAATACCCTGCAAGCCACCTCAGGGGTAAGCATGATACAATGCATAAGTAAATCAGCTAAAGTTTGGTGTGACTTGCTTTCATGCAGGTTTACTAGGTTAATTTTTTAAATCGTAATCCAAACTCGACCCTAGACAATTTTTTCGCCTACAGTGATTTTAATGTGCCCTTTCGAAAGTTTTAATGTTGCATCACTCTCTTGCGCAACCGATTGGTTCTGATTCCACGAAGGAAATGTGTAAGACTTATACTTTTAATTGTGGTTTACCGTGATTGATTATCGATGGAGGGGAACATGTGCATGGTTCTCTCCTCTCCCCTATTCAGCTGAGAAATTTTATTCCTTTTGGCAGCGCGATCGAGTTTAACTTTTGGTTAAAGCAACATCGATAGGATGTTTGTCATCGAATAGATGGTTTTCCGTGACAGGAATCAGTGGTGTTATTCTGTATTTTCATCTCACGGAACATGACGTCACGGATCGCTCCTTATATGACGAATATTACCGATAGTGGAGTTGTAAAACTTGCCCGCCAGACGGCGAGACCATCGAGTCGTTCATTTCTACCGAGAATGGTTCATTTCCAGTTCTTTCGGCAGTCGGATTGTCTTCAAATGAGTACATAGTTAATGAGTTAACTCTACGTCCGTGGTACTTAGAGAGCGGAATTGCTCAAATGAATCGTTCATTTGAGTTGGTGCTCTTCCGAAATTTCGGAAGTGGAATTACAGATTAACCCGCAGGGGGGTTATTTTGTAATCTCACCTTTTTAATGACTTTTTTTCGGGAATGAGGGAGATCCGTTTCGCTCTCTTAATGATCGGCTCACGATCGGCCAAGGTCCGATGGTGGCTCCATTTCACGTTCCCAGCGACAGGTTATATGGAACTAATGACATGCGGAGCAAGATGAAACGAATCAAGAGTCGAAAGATACGGATCAAGAGTCGAAAGAGCGGATGAATGAAATAAATAGACCGGAAGTTCACCACTTGAGAGCCGTAGATGGTCACGCCGCCTGGGTGGCGGAGTTGAACTACGAAAAAGGACGTAATTTTCCACATTTTATGACGTATTCTCACTTATGTGAGATTACAAAATAGCCCCCCAAGTCTCTCTCCAGGGTGCGTGAATCATTGTCTCCGCCAAGTCATCTTTCTTCAGGGCACATTTAAACGTAGTCACAGATATTTCAGTCACGTGGTCTTTATCTTTGACTGGAAACGAGTCCATCATCCATTTACGTACTTTCAAGAGAATTATCTATTGTTAAACTGCGTTACTCACCTCGGTGTTGTGCTCATTCAGTCTCTTGCCAGAACCCACCGTCGCGATTGTAATGACATTTGGATTGGCACGCATCTTACCCTCTTTTTCCTTCCCGACCTGTTATTTGCGCCTCTTCCTACGTATATTTTAATTTTTTAGTCGATATTTAGACAACAACTCAATTGTTTCAATAATGTCACTAATGAGACTGTGAATTAGTACGAATTGTTCTATATACATGTTCCAAGGGACGTAATGTCCAAGAACAAATAAATATTTATCTATATTAAAAGGTAAGCCTTAAACTGCTCCATTTTAGGATGAGCTTAAGAAGGTTTTCGCCGTCAGACGTCTGAGCTTGTAGGAAATTTAGTGTATTTATCTTTGAAAGAGGCCGAGTGGTGAAAGCCGATGGCACCGGGCTCTAAAAAGCTGTGTGTTGTCTCGATTGTGGTTAAGCTTTTGTGACTTCTGAAACTCTAAATTTGTCTTGCCTGGTAGTAATTGAACTTAAGTGATTTCCCGCTGGGTTAAGTTTTGTATTAATTTTTCGTTCTCTTTTTTTCTTTTTAGGTAAGTTGATTCCCCCTGAGCCCATCTACTTTCTGCATATCCTGTGTTTGACGTGAGTAGCAAATACATACTTCCCACCAAAGGCTGTGGCTTCCATATTAATTGCTATGTCAAAGTTCCAAACCCCTTTTGATTCTTGTGTCCCTCGATCACTCATATCCCAAAATTGCACTCTTTATATGTGTCAGAAAATGTCTATAATCCATTTTCTTACTGCTAATACGAATTTAATTCCGCTGCAATTCAGCTTTTTTCGAGTTCCTCGTAGCACCCTGTGGGGGAACATGTTGTAACACAAGTTGTGACCTTTTTTTTAAAGGCTTCCGTATTATAAGTTTTCCATTTCACCGTGATTTGTGGCATAAAAATGAAATGATTACCGAAATACAACGTTAGTTAAGGCGGAAGGTGAAATAAATTGGAAGGGCAACACGTAAATGTGACGAAATGGTGGGTGAAAATGGAACGGTGGCCGATTCCAAATTTAGAGAAATTCGAATTGACCGAGAATCGAATCAGGGACCTTTCTATATCGCGCCGCTTGCACAGAACATCATGCTATCCACCCGTATAAGAGACCCTGGCATCGGCGGGGGTTTATACGAACAAACACCCTCAGTAATTGCCCGTAGATTGGGACAATAGATGGCACCAGGGCAGTACCGACATGCATACAAGGTCTCGTACTGGATCAACTAACAGCACACCGTACATGTTTTCTACATAAGTCTTGAGTCTCTGTCCATTTGTGTAGTTGCAAAATACATATATGTATTAACGATCCCTCTCCATTGTGATAATATCTGTAGTGTAGTAGTGCATGCTTGTGAGTCTTCGTCTCCTGGCAAGCATTAGCGATTTATGCCAATGCATAATTAGTCGTTGTTACACTAACTTTAGGGGATAGTGTAATGCATGTTGGTGAATACTCACCCCCTGCCACACACCTCTGTGGTGGCTTTCAGGGTATTTTGTAGATGTAGATATAAGTATCGTGTGAAACGGGTCTCGCGCCTGAACGCAGACACACGCTGCGGAATAATTTTTCGCCACTCGGCTTATAAACTGGCGGTGTCGACTTCTCCCTCTATCGCATACCTCCACCACCCTCCATTTCTGTCGGTGACATGCTACGTCATCCTTGACGTCGCCTCCACCCCCTCCATGCCCCCCTGTTGTTTCCCCCCTCCACGCCCTCTTCCCCCTGTGTTCTCCGTCTCGTGGACCTCGGCAGCTGCGGCGTGTGGAGCTTTCCCATTCATTATTCCGCTTCGCATATAACAGTAGCCCCCCACTAACCAGTCATCCAGGACCTTTTGCTTCTCTTCTCCTCCCCCCTCCTCCCTATCTACTTTTGTTCCACGACCGAAAATGTCCTCTTTTGTTGTTAGCCGTGAGCGGTGAGAGCTCTCTGCCCCGCAGAAAAAAAAAGAAATCGAATGAAGCGAAAAAACTTGGTTAAAGCTCGCCTCTATCGGTGTTGAACCGAAGTCGTGAGCATTCAACAGTGTCGGTCACACCTGAAACGCGTGGATTTTTGTTTGATTATCTTGGCCCACTGTCCCAGACGCGAAAATTGTCCACCTGTTTTTCTCCGTTCTTTTTTTTTTGTTTCGCTTTGCGTGGCTAGTTTATTTGGGTTGAGTGTGGGATTACACTTACAGCCCCTTACATTCGCTCTAGAGCGCTGCTCACTTAAAAAAGCAACGGCGCATATGCTTTCCATTCATTCCAGACCCCGCGCACTAGGCAGCGCACTTCAAAAGGCCAAATCATGAAAAGAGCATAGGAATCGATGGGCATGGAGTATTCCATATTACGACTTTAAGATATGATAAAATACGCTCAAGATAATGATGGACTGAATTGCGCAAGAAATTTCAAAATTTATTTTTCTAGCGTCGGATGTAGACTCACTGATCTATAAATTAAGATAACTAAGATCAAAAAGACCATTTTAGTGTTTAAATCGCCCTTTTCAAGATTATCTCCATGGTTACAGTCGTTGTTGTTTGTGTATTTATTTCAAACCGGTCACCAGACGTCTCGAGAATGAGCATTTTAGGAATAATGGATGAAGGCTCCGATAATTTAGTTTATAGCAACGACAGATTGAACTCAATTAAATATTTGCAATCTCAACTGGGTATGTACTGATATACAACATATTTGATCGGTTAGGTTTATTTCGTAAATGTGTAGTTTAAGAATTCAATCTTGTTTACAGCGGAAATAACCCTAGCAACAATTTATTTAGTAATTAAAGTTGAAACTCTTGACCATTTTCAACATTAAAGTTGTCTTGTCTCTGTAAAACAAGGACTCGCTTTGCCCGGGTAGATGAATCAGTGGGATATCTACAAAAATTCTCTTCCCTTCCATGTTTCCTCGCATTTCCGTTGTATCCAAATACCAAGCAAGTATCAAATGCACAATGGACTCCGTGCTTAGCTAGCGCTTGATGTAATCTAAACTACGTCACAGTGTTCGGCTCAAGCGATGTACAACGACCTACCGTGTATTAGCAGTGCCATGTGAATACCATAGCTAGAGAAACGAGCGATTGGTGGGCTTGCGACGCCATGATTTTTCACCAACGTTCGTAAGAGTTAATTTGTTCAAAATGTGTGACTTCTTCATGAATTCACCTGTACAAACATTACAATCCGATCCAAGATCGGCATCCAGATATTTAAATTTCTTTGTGCCAGACCGTGGAAGCCACACTCAAAGAGTATCATCAAAGAGGAAAGATTTCACGTCGCTACTTTTTCACGTTAACATATTATGAATATAAACGCCTCCTCTTTGACGTCCCTGCCGGAGAAAAAGAATCGATAAAGATCACGGAAAATATCGGTAGTTTCTTCTTTTTCTTTCTTCGTTTGCTATATTGGCGCCGATATAAATTTTCCCGTTGCAAAGTCACGTAAAGGGCTTCTCTGGAAAGGACAAAGGGAATGGCCTATTTTCGGTGCCACGAATACCCGAACGCTATTTTTGGTGACGGCTCGGAATGCGTTCTTCATTTTGCCTTTCGAGATTCGAGATCTGGGCACCTTACAGATATATCTCGACTCCTCCTACAATACTATTGAGTGAACGGCCACTCTGGTCCTTTCAATCAGCACGACCCTTTCAATTCACTCGACGCTTTTAATTGTTCATTTTTTTTATTTTTTAGTCCCCTTCACATTTCGCGACCCGCATTGGCTTTCGCCATATGCTCGCCATACCCGCTCGTTCCCATGGTTATCCGTCACAAACACTCGGAGCGAATTGATTATTTACATGTTTTCGATGGACTCTGTCAAAAAATTACACGTTTCTATAACTAGCAATATTCCAAATCTTTGAGCCGTTCCATAATTTTAAAAAATGAATTATTATTTTAAAAATTCAGAAAAAGTTATATTTGCACCGAATTACTGCTCCGCTACTCATCCCCATACTTGTCCAGTGAGCATGCTATGCTTGGCTAGCTAGCATAGAGAGGGGTTAAACTTTAGAGGCAATTTATAACTTATTTAAAGGGATTAAACTAATTAGCGAGGGGGTTATTTATATTTAGCTAGCATAGAGAGGGGTTAACATAGAGTGGGGTTAAACTAAGGGTTAAACTTTAGGCAGCATCATCTGTCGTGATGGACGAAGTGCCTTTTGAACTTTAAAACAATGGATTAAAAAGCATTAATTAAGTATGGTCTAATGCCCCGTTTACATTGCGAGCTTTCTATCCTAAGTAACTCGAATGCTATTAACAATCATTCAACCCTAGTAACTCTTGCGCGGTAAACAATAGCGTAAAAGTTTCTCACCGTTCTCGATCGCTCGAGGGCCTTCTTTCAAGGATGGGAGATTACGTCAATCAGATTATTAGCCCCCACAATATCGATGCCAACATAATGCTCAATAGATCGTAGTCGCGAAAAGGCTATGCTAAGCATGGTGCTGGTTACTAAAATTCTTGCGAAGAGCAACAACTAAATTATTTTTTAATAAAAAAATAAACGAAATTCTTGCAGTGTTAAGTTGGTGCACTATTTACCGAATAGAATAGATTTTGAAGTAATCCCGCATTCGTGCAAATACTCCGTTGCTGACTCAGCTACGCGCGTTGTCTACGCTCGTTCAAGGTAGTGATGCCAACTCGATTACCTTTTATCGATTGTAATATGAAGTTAATCAATCGATTATACCGATTCATTGGAGGCTAAATAACCGATTAACGTGCTAATTACGTCGTGTGTCTGTTCTAGTTTTCTGACACTCTGTCACAACTTAGTTTTGAACACTCTTGAAGATTATCAGGGTTATTTTCGTGGCAACTCTTCATCCTCTCCAGGTTGCCCGTTGAAATTGTATCTCGCGTAAGTGTCCGATAACTAAGCATAGTTTAAAACATTTTAACTGAACAACGTCTCTGTAAATGATCTCCAACAATAAAACTTTCCATAATATTCAATCAGGTTTGATAAAATTTCTATTGTGATAATATTTTTTGTACTCTACTATTAAGAAATAATTCAGAAATGGAATACGGTGGTCGTCAACTACTCGCGTGTCTATTACGACCGTAAAAAAATTACGACCGTTACAAGCTAGTGATGTGAACAAGACAAGATATATTTTAAATAGTCTATTAAATAGAAGTATGTGTCTAAAATATCAATTGAATAGTGTTATTATTTTTATTTACAAATTAACTCCTTGTGATCAGGAACTCAATCACTTATAAAATTGTTTTGTTATTTCTTAAAAGACGGCAACCCGCGAAAAGTAGGTAATAATCGGTACCTACTAATCGATTTCCGATTACAATCCATAATCGATTAATTTTGGTTGAATAATCGATTCATGTCCTAGAGTAATTGCATTCCCAGTTCAATGGTCTTTTTACACGACTGCCCAAACAAACGGAGTGTTATGTTTTCAGCGGCTGGCTATGTATGTATGTTTGTTCCACCGACGCAACTTAACGACTGTACCGATTTTGATGCACAAAAACATTTTTGAACTGCTATGCTACTCAGAGTATCATGGGCTACATAATACCGGCTGAGAATAATATAAAAAATAATTTTAAAAAACGTGACGGCAAAAAAGAGCAATAAAAAGATAAAAATATCACTAACAAATAAAAATATCACTAAAAGATAAAAATAATAAAATTATGAAGAAATTATAAAACACGACTGCAAAAAATAGTACTAAAAAGATAAAAACAAGACTGGTTTTCGCTTCGTTGAATAAATATTCATTAATATCTGTTAATAATGTTTTATCACATTTTTGACCTGGTATCCCTTTTATCAATTGGGCAATTTTGACCTTCCATTAAAATTTTCAATGTAGTCGGGGGCTGTTTAGACAGTGTAACATAACAAATATATACAGGTATACAGACAGCCCCCGACTGCATTGAAAATTTTAATCGAATGTAAAAATTTCCCAATTTTTAAAAGGCATACCAGGTGGCAGATGTGGTTGCAGATAACCACCAGCACCTATTCGTAATAAAACATAATTAAACAAATATTAATGAATATTTATTCAACGAAGCGAAAACCAGTCTTGTTTTTATCTTTTTAGTGCTATTTTTTGTAGTCGTGTTTTTTTTAATTTCTTAATACTTAATTTTATTATTACTTCTCTGCTGGCGGAATGGGAGCGTCTACCAGGCCGGAATCGGGTGTAGTAAGAGACGGTGGTTGGTGAAACGTAGGAGAGTGAGCGATGTTTATTTAAGGAGCAGGATAGAGGGAGGATAGGGATAAGCGATCATTTTGAGTGATGTGATGGCTGCGTGCAGGAAAAGGCGTGGAACAAGAGTCGCCGGCTCCCTCCCAAAATGGGACCCACGGTGTGGGGGTGTGTGAAGACGGCTTTTTTCGGTCGTGCTAAGTTCAGTTAAGGTGGTTTGAGCGAGATAGATTCCTAGTCATAGTGGAGACCATATTCAAATTTTATTCTTTGATTTCAGCGTCTGTAAGAAGTACGAAATAAATATTTTGATATTAATGGTGCAAATATATAGTTATATATGCCCAAAAAACTCGGAAATTAAATAAATAAAGCTACATAAGTCTCTAACATGACTCATTTTTTCCCGCCGAACGGCTGAAAACCCTTCAAACCGCCAGGTTTTTTTGCGATTCTGTAAAAGTTACTGTGGTGAGTAATAGATTATTTTTATAAATAGATGAGGAAACATGCAATATATATACCGTTAGTTTTATGACGAAATCTAGGTGTTATAAATTCCTATTTCCTTCAATATTCTCCCTCTGGAGCGCTCAGCTTATATTTACAGCTCTAAAACAGCTTATATTTGCAGGCAAATTGCTTGAAAAGTTGTTCGGCAAGGGGTTGATATTTTTATATCATTAGAAAGATGAGAGTTGTATCTTTAAAATGAGACCAAATTCATCAAATTCTAGGTGAAGTGATTTTTCGCTCAAACTACCTTAAGAACGCCGCAGTCAGGTGCCTGGCATATTCATTCTTTCCACATGCCGTGGCGGCGTGGTAAAGTGTAAGCGGAGGCGCCTGTTATTAAGGTGGTCCCGGTTTCGAGTCCCGCCTGGGTTAAGTAATAATGTAACGAGCGTACATTACAACTTTGAAGAAAAAATCTGAAAAAATATTGAAATAACTGAGTGAAAACACAAGTTTTTTTTCAAACAATAGGTCGGCATTATTACTTGGCAAGCGTGGTGATAAAAAAATATATTTGGTGGGCCGCGAACATTTTTTCCATCTTTAAGGTGAGTATTATAACAATGAATTATGGGGACCTCAGTATTGATGACCATGCGGTCCTCGAGCTGTCGGATGACGCAGATTTTCGACGCGCGCGAACCGCGGGCCGGGGCGTGCCAAGCTGGGTGGTGCCGAGAAAAAGAGGCTCGTGCAGCCCCACACTAAAATGCCTTCCATCTCTTCCGTGCAGTGCAGATAACCCCGTAAAAGACTTTTAACACGGAAGTTCTTATGTGTTACGCTATCTCTATCTAATCGTAGCCTCATGGCGGGGTCGATGGACTCCCAGAGCACTCCATTCGGCGCGAAAATAATTCATTGTGCGTGTATTCGTCCTCCTCTCTTACTCTCTGCACAAACATTTCAATGGTCGTCGTTATTCAATATTTTAATCGACAGTTATGAATATGTTTCTGCTTCAGAGGAAAAACTCAATACCTCAATTACATCAAAGAAGAAAGATTCATATTTTGCGAAGGCTAAGATACGGAATACATCGCAATATATGTATATACACTACCATGTTTTTCATATTGGAAAATTCTAAATCTACAAAATACCTAGTCACGTCAAGGGTGTGTGACAGGGGGTGAGTAGTTACCAACATGCATTACACCATATCCTAAAGTTAGTTAGAAAATTGAATGTTTCTGTCTAAGATATCAAGTTCAAATGTTAGTAGAAGCGATAAAAGTATTGGTTAATGACGGCTATTGAAATATTTACTCCAATAGCATGTGGAGAGAATAATTAATGCTTGTACGATGCATGATTTTCGCGCCAAATAGAGTCAGTCGAGCGACCCAGCGAAGAGGCTACGATTAGAGGAATGGCGAGACATGTGGAAAGTTTCGTGTTCAAAGTCACTTAGGGCCGTTCGTTGTACACGAGGAACTTAACTGCGCAGTTCGATGCATGGATGGATGTGCAGTGAAAATTGCGTCGTGTAAAGTTAGAATGACTACGCGAATGCGTGAACAGGACAAGAAAATAATCTTCCGTGCCCGCGTTCTCAGTAGTATGAGCACATAAAACTGTGCAATTAAGTGCGTCGTTTAAAGGAGCCTCTATGATATACAGTAACACTCCAATCGTTCGAACTCCAACTATCCGGATCGCCAACTGTCTACTATCTACGCACTATATTAGTTGGTGACCCTTCTCCGCGAACGCGCTCAGCGTCCTTGAGTTTTTGAGCCGATCTCCTCTACCCCGGCGAGATCTCCTTCCGGTCCCGAGCAGTCTCTCTCCCTCTCCCTTTCTTACCTCGCATCACTTGTTATCGTCGTCGGGGCGGAAGGCGCGATGCGAACACGTGACCAGGAATCTCGTAAAAGCGGCTCCTCCGACCACTTTTCCTTCCCCGTCCTCGGAAAGTTTAGTCCTTGCAGCCAACCTTCGTAAAGGGAGCCGGTTCTCTCGCTCAACCCCTCCGCGTGGGTCCAGTGATTATTTACTGATTCGTGACGATCGACTTGCTCTTCGTGAAAGATCTCTTTCGTGCATCCTCTTTCTGCCGCCAGCGGAAATGTTTCTCAATGGGGAGCATGCATAACATTTGCTCATCATGTTTGGATATTGTACGCGACATCAAATTTTGCAAACGGCAACCGTAACATCGGAACTTTTTATTTGTATTTCTTTTTGTGTTACTATGTGTAGCAACGCCTTAAAAAAAAAGAACACTCATTGTAACAAAATTTCAAATTTTCGACCAGCCTTCTTCAGGAGTTGAGAGAATCTGTGAGGAAGAGGAGGGTTAGACAGGGCGGATAAAATAAGGTGGAGGAAAGGGAGGAGAGGGAAGGGGGAGAGTAGTAGGAGAAGAGAGGGGGGAAGGAAAGGGGAAAGAATGACTTATTGTTAGTGAGCTCGATTGATTCCCGGAAAAGTGAATGCTTGGTACAAATAAATACATGCCAGCTCAAGTCTTGAGATTAAGAGGAGATGCCAATGGAGGGAGAGAAGCAAGGTAGCCTACGTTAAAACAACAGTCGAACTTATTAAGTTAGTGGGTGGAGGCATGAGTGGGGACGGGGAGAAGGGAATTTTGGGAGGAAGGATTGCACGACGCTCTGTGACCGTTGATTCGATATAAAATACATACGTATATACGCACACCAATCACACCATTCCCTTTTGGGGTATGCTAAGTCAAAGAACTTAGTTATTGCTGTTATTTCATACCTATTTTGCTTCTCTTACAGTAATGTATTGCTTCATACACGCTCTCCTAATATTATGACTCCTAACATTCCTCCTCTTTTGAGTCTCTTCCACCACCATCATGTACGTGGAATTTTAAATTGGCTATAATAATTTAAAAAGCCACGTGATCAGTGACCTTCATGGTTTAAATTCATCGCACGGTATCGCCCATGTGGTACATTTGTTATTTCAAAAGAGGGGACCAAATTATAATGGTATGTTGTCTTCGATAAAGAGAGTGAAATCTATTGAGTAATTTCGTCAGATTAGAATGGACTAGCTGGAACTTATAGGCCTTAAAGAGATTATAAACCCGGGCATCGGCGTCTTTTTTGATTCTCCTACTTTAATTACATAATAGTTATTATGCGGGGGCTATCATATGCTGAAAAACTCTTAAAGCAATCGACAGACAATTATTTTTTGGGACCCCTATTTAAGGTGGTTAAAGAAACATTTGTCTATGCATAGTTTTGCGTGAAACTTAGCATAGATTATTGCTGTTATCAAATTTTGTGTTGTTATTAGTGATATCTATAGATAAATGTGAAAAACTGCATTGCACCTATTTCGTTTCTTGGTAGTTCAATGCTATTACAACTCCTAGTGTTATGGCACATGACATATTTTTTGTAACAATTCGATTACACATGTATACAAATTTTCTTCTAAACGCGAAATAACACATTTCATATTACTATAATGTTTGCTAACAAATATCAAGGTGTCACTCCATGTCCAATATACGAAAACGACATATTTAATTTTAATTTCGTCTAAATTTCGATTACCGCGCCGAAAAAGAATCAATAGCTCAAGTCCATAACATGTTTTAATTAAGGCAAATATGTAATATGTAATTCTTGTATCATTTCCATTACTTAATGCATGGTGAGTTCGTCCGCATAAACTGTTGTACTTCAATGAAATGTATTTCTAATTTTTTCGACTTAAAAAATCATTAAATATGTGCATTCTGTGACTTATTGAATGAGAAGAGTAAATTTGTGATTCCATATACATTTATTTCACTGACGACCTAGGGTTTCGACGAAGGACATCATCATCAGCTATGCAGGCACCTGATGATGACTAGTTACCTCGAAACCGAGGTCGTCAGTGAAATAAATAAGTGTGGAATCACAAAGTTACTCTTTTCATTCAAAATGCTGAGCAAGTTCCATGAATAAACGCCTGAGACAACGCATTCAATGACCCACGATAGCCGTTCCAGCGACCTTAAGGTGGCTGGAGCGATTTATTTTTATGTACAGATTTGCGTGAAACTTTATATACGTGTCCTTATTAGTAATATCTATCGAAAAAAGGAAAAAACTGCATGCTACCGATTTGGTTTCATAATAATTCAATGATATTTTAACTAGTACTCTTATGGTACACGGCATATATTTTGAAACAATTCGATTACTTATGTATAGATTTTCTCCTAAATGCGAAATAATAAGTTTCATATTTTTATAATAGCTGCTAACAAATATCAAGGTATCATTCCAAGTAAGAAAATCGTATTTAGAAATGATTTTCTCGTAAATTTCGAATTTCGCGCCGAAAATCCAAGTCAAAACAATGCTTTAATTAAGGCGAAAATTTAAAATATAACTCTTGCATCATGTGCATTAATATCTATATATGGTGATTTTCAACGTATAAACAGGTGTACTTGAGTGAAATGTGGTACAAGAATATTTTTTTCGACTTGCTTGAAAAGTTATTATAATGCGCATTCAATGACCCACGATTGTCGTTCCAGCCACCTTAATATATGTTTTTTCTCTCGGAAATTCCCTTGGGCCCTACGGGAATTATGTTCCTCCCAATTCGCCGTGGCTCGTTAGCCGCGATTAAAGATTCACGAGCTACGAAATGGACGGCCGTCACAAGCGAGTCTAGCCGAGCTGCGAGGAGCAATGGGTCGTGGGAGAAATATATACGTGAAATATATTTTTTCGTCTGCTATTACGAGCGACACGCGATGTGAAAGAGGTTGCCGACCCTCATTTCCCGCGTCATCTAACGCGACATCGACGGGCTCGCCATCTACATCAGGTGACTGCCAAAAGGAATGCGCCGATCCGGAACCGTTTCCTAAAGTATATCGATTTCGTCTCTCACGGAGAGGTGATTCCTGTATTCAAAGCATCTCGACGGAGGGGGGAAGCATTTTTGTGTCGATAAACGTCACTCAGTCTAGATGTTAAGATGCGATGAATGTTTATAGAGCCGTAGGCGGAAGTGTTGAAGGCCATTCATTCATTCATTACAGTAATCTACCTGTTAGAGGTAGGTTTTGATGAAAGTCAGAGAATATCCAACAAACTCTTACACGTGCCGTGCCCTTTCTACCTCTAGTATTTCTTTCTTCATCTCAGCATAAGTCCCACGTTTCTTCATCCCGTCCATAAAACCGATTCTCTTCCTTCCCCTTCCCCGCTTTCCCAACATCCTACCCTTAATCACGGCCTTCAGCAAACCATCGTCCCTCATTATCCCTTCCAGTCACCTACCCTGTCTTCCCCTAATCTCATCTATAAGTTTCCTCTCCTCGCCCACCATGTCAGGCACTTCCTCATTTGTCTTCCTTTCCGTCCAACGCACCTTCTCCATCCTCCTCCACACCCACATCTCAAAAGCCTTCAGCCTATTTTCTTCTTCCTTTCTCAAGGTCTACGTTTCTGCCCCATACAACGCCACACTCCATATCAAGCTCGTTGAGGGTCATCTACACATTTATGTATTACCCTGATAGCCGTTGCGGGGGCGTGTGGCAGGGGGTGTTAAGACACCAGCAGTGGGTGATGGGGAGATTAGGAAAAAGGAATAGGGAGAGGGCAAAAGCAGTTTTTCTAAGCAGTTTCCTTATGTGTATTTTGAAAAATGCATACACCTGCGCCATGTGTCAGTTAGTGGAGAACGTATATGGGGGCTCGCTTGCCATCTATTGGCGCATATCTGAATCAGTACGTATGGCGAATTAATCAAGCGTACTTACGCGTAGCCTTTTATACAGCAGATACCACACTCCACATTTTTAGGACTGACAGAAGTGACTAAATAACAGAGATTTCCATACAGATACTACGGATTGGTTTTAGAACTCTTCCTATCCACGCACCATTCACAACTTCTACAAAAGCCACCAAAACATTATAAATTAATCATCCTTTTCCTGACTCCCTTTTCCCCATTCCCTCCCCTCTTGTTGGCTGGCGCCCTCAGTGCCCCGGTCATGCAGGGGCTTGCAGGTTAGATTGAAGATGTAGATAGGAATTGTAGCTACCATCGGTCTTCCTTAAGCTCGTTTGAACGAGATATTTCTTCACATAATACTCGATGAATTTGGCCTCAGTGTAAAGAACAAGATCTCATTTCTAACCTCTCAAGCCGTTTTGACGTACACGAGTACGGACCCTATTTTCTTTCCCAGCAGCGTTTCGACGTACGGCGTACGTCCACTTGCCTCGTACATAAATTGAAATATCCCCTGAGGAGTTAAATACTCAAATATTAAATCTCAGCGTGAGGGGTTAATGATAACAAAATAGTAGCCGCTTACCTCACTTTCTTTCGAGCCAATTGGCAAAATATTCACCAGCCATTTTCCGTGGGAAATGGTATGGGTATGCACTCAAGAGGGACTTAATTAAAAATGAGGTATTTCTAACTCTTAGATCTCGTAATAAATTTAACAGTACGTAGTTTGGATGTTTTTAAGCCACTATGAATTTTAAAATATAAATCAATATATCACCTCTGCAATATTTACGGAATCATTGGTTGGGAATGCGTTTTCAGCGAATAGCGTACAAAAAATGAGTCAAATGAAAACCTTATAAATGTATATTCAGTAAAATCTTTCGAATTTCAATAATTTAAAAGTTTTTTCACAATTTATGTTACAATATTTACTTCATGACTCTTACCATTTCTTATATTTATAAATAAAATTTGAACATGTTCTCTGTTATTACTAGGGCAAAAATATCTCGCTCAAACTACCTTGACGTAAAATCTATTCTTTTTCAATTCATCCAGAGACCGGCGGCAATCGATGTTTTCAACAGAGGACGAGCCTAAAGGCGATTTTACTCATTGAAGTTACTTTTGTGATAGTGGTCGAAGATGTCGCTTGCAAGTAGCGCTTCGAGGGACTTGAATCGGAACGAACCGAACGGGCTTCAATCGCAGTTGAAGTCGATAGAGGTATTAAACGATCGTGGTTAGCACTTACACGGGAAATCGACTTGCTTCTATTCTGCCGGCCAGTGCCATTCCGATTTTGTGCTAAGATCGCATCGCATCCGGGGAAATACTAATCACATGACCGCGAGCGGGAATTAATTATGTGAACTACCAATTGATTTGACGGAGGAGAACTTATTGTAATATATGTGAATATTAATTTTAAGATAGACAGCTAAGTGAAATTCGCCATTTGACTTTACCGGGATTAGATCCCGGATCTCCCAGTTTGTCGGTTATGTGTTTCAACCAGTTACACCAACAGCCCATCTTAATTCAAGGCCAATTTCAGCATTGTCGCTTTAGAACGACTAACATTGGCATTACTGTGCAATCGCATGATTTGAAAATTAATTTTAGAATGGAAATATTTTAATGTTTGAGATTACTCCTAGATCAAACTTATGGCTGTTTTAACTGTTGGATAATTAGAAGTATTATAATTCTTATACGTATTACGCTTTATAAATGAACGTAGATATTTAATGTATTATTATTATTTATTCACCATAAGCATGTACAATATAATGCATGGCTTCGTCAAGGAATTGTAGTACACTTCTTATAATAATAGTATGAAACATATAAATTAATCTTTCTGATACATAATTTTTAATTCGTCAAGGAATTGTAGTACACTTCTTATAATAATAGTATGAAACATATAAATTAATCTTTCTGATACATAATTTTTACATTTCATATATCAATTTCCGTTACATACAATATCAATTATATACATAAAATTTCCATTTCAATTACATCTTCAAATTCATTTACATGAAAAATTCCTCTACACTATAGAATAATTTGTTTGACAGATGTTTTTTTAAGTGCATTTAAACTTATATGCACTTTTAATATTCTTAATATAATTTGGCAATTTATTGTATAAAAGTATCCCTTGATGGTCTATCCCTTTAATACTTTTGTTAACTCTGTGCTGATTTATATGAATTAGGTTTTGACTGCTAGTGTTATGGCTATGGATGTCACAATTTTTGGTGGACATGTCTTGTTTCTTGTTAATGAGAGAAACTGTCTCAAGGATATAGTTACAAGGAAGTGGTAAAATCGCTAGTTTTTCAAAAATAGGTTTACTGGGTGCTCTATTATTAAAATTAGCTATTATACGAATAATCCTTTTTTGCATTTTAAATAATTTTGGAAGGTGAAATGAGGAACCCCAGAAGGGGATGCCATAACTTAAAAGTGATTGCACATAGCCAAAATATATAATTCTCAATACCTGTATACAAGAGATTTCCCTGAGTATACGGAATACATAGCAGATTTGTACTAGTTTTTGGGTTAATTTATTGATATGTTCCTCCCAAGAAAGATTGGAGTCAATCCAAATTCATAAAAATTTGGTTACATTTTCTTCTTTAATGGGGCAGCTGTTAATTGTTGGATTAAAATTTATTGATTTCTTTTTAGGATTGAGGTTTAAATAATGGGTTTTACTGACATTTAAAAATAGCTTATTATCAGTGAGCCAGTTCATCAAATTGTGTGTAGTTTCTGTAGCATCATTCATTAGCTGAAAAGGATTATGGCTATTAAAAAATAAGTTGGTATAATCAGCAAATAGGATTGTAGTGGAAAGAGGTATATTTGCAGGTAGATCATTAATGAATATTAGAAATAGTAATGGCCCAAGAATTGAACCCTGCGGGGTTCAATTCTTGGGCCATTCTTCAATAATTGATATCACGCGGAAGCAGGAGACGATCAAGATATCGGACGATCTTGAATTTGACTCCCTCGTGGTCAACGAAGGGAGCGCCTTCCTCTTAGAATAGTCACCGCATGGTATTTTCCGCTGAGGAACCTGCCAAAAAATAATCCGGCACTCAAATAAAAAAAATTTTGCTCTCCCAAGATATTCTCTCATTTTCCTCCCGGGTCGTATATGTTCTTGCTTCCAGCATTTCGACGAACAACTATACTATCTTCATCAGGTCAATTAACGCTTGCGTAATGCTAACATTTTAAGTTCTAGCTGTTGGAATAACGATTTGAAAATCCTTTCTCCAATGATGACAAATAAGATGCTTCCATTTTCATCATGTTCTAAGTTTGTTCGTATTTTCCTTGTGAACGGGCAACTACAGGAATGCATCAATTCGACAAGGCTCTGTTGACGTTATTATTTCAAATGTTAGGCTTTATTTGATTATTGAGTTTGACAGTTTTAGGTTATCTCAGAATATAAAAGGTTTGAACTTAATGACCAGTGTCAATGATTGAAATACGCAAACAAAAAACTTCCTAAAATTTTCACGTTGCCACGTAACCCAGATGCGTCGCAGTAGCAGCTTATTTACAATGTGTCGTAAAAATAGGTCATTAAAAGACTTAACCTTTCCTGGTGAAAAATCGTCCGTTGTTTATCGGAAGTCTATTTTTAAAGCTTTTTGGAAGCGTATCTAGCGCCATTCCGGACGGGATGAAGCGCGAGCGAATCGACTTGGCGGAACCGACCGCCTGTCTTCTCGCGAATATTTAATCGTTGGTGCCCTCGAATTTCAGCGAAGCTCCTCTAATCTCCTGATCTTTTTCGTCATTCTAATAATGATATTCTAGCCGTCTGCGCTTTCTGTGTATCATTTTTTTATCTATCGCTCTTGCGTCGCGCATCGCTTCTGTTTTTTTGTGCTTATTTCGTCTGATCCTCTCACTCGAGTGAATAGAGTGCGCGTGGGACAGTCGTTTGCCTGTTCACTTCCGTGTCTGGATGCTAGAGGGCGGACGGAGGGAGTCAGAGGGGAGTAGAGCATTCCATTTATCTAGAGCTAATTATGGTAAGAATTCCGCCCATCCCTTTGCAGTCGCCTTTTTTAATTTTCTTTCATGTTTTTTGGCATGCGAAAGTTGCTTGACATGCGACAAGTTCTGAGAATTATAAATAGAAGACTAGTGATTACGGTGACCACCGTGGGGGTTATTTTGTAATCTCACTAAATTGAGAATACGTCATAAAATTCGGAAAATTACGTCATTTTTCGTAGTTCCACTCCGCCACCGAGGCGGCGCGGGCGTGACCATCTTCGGCTCTCCATAGGTGATCTGCTGGTCTTTTCTTTGAATCACCCGCTCTTTCAACTCTTGATCCGTATCTTTCGACTCTTGATCTGTTTCATTTGATTTCGCTTTTCTTTAGTTCCATCTCACCTGTCGTAAGGAACGTGAAATGGAGCCACTATCGGACCTTGGCCGCTCGTGATCCTATCATTAAAAGCAGTGTCCGAAACGAAGGGCAGAAGTCCGTAGGGGGCGAGTACGTCCTTCTGCCCCCTTCGGAAGGGGACTTATCAAGCCCCGAATCGACCCTAGAGCCCATGAATATAGATACTGGATGGAAATCCGCCATCTTGTCCCGTGTAAATCCCCTGGCTGATATAGGTTAAAAGCAAGGTTCTTAGAGTTAGAACCTTGGGTTAAAAGAAGCACGGATATGTCACTTAATACGTAAGATGAAACAATAATATTTGCGAGGACAATAGGCAATGACATGCTACTTGGGAATATGTGCCCCAGAATGAGGAATGAAACGTTGAGCCAAAAAGTTCTCCACGCAGCAGTTAACCCGAAAATGATTGAGAGAAGATTATCTAGAAGTTAGAAGGCGAGTATGAATGTAAGGATGGTAGGGCACAAAATAGAGCAGGTTGAGCAGTTTACATGTCTGGGTAGTATTTTTAAGGAGAATGGGTTAAGTGGTAGGGAATTCAGATGTAGAATTGCCCTCGCAAAAGAAGCATTTTGAAAGAGACGGGAATTGATGAGAGGGTCTGAGAAGAGACGTAAATAAAAGGCTGGTGAAAACTCTCTTATGGAACGTGGCGCTGTATGGATCGGAAACTTGGTCATTGCAAAGCGTAGACTTGAGACTTTTGAGATGTGGGTTTGTAGAAGGATGGAGAGCGTCAGCTGGGTGGCGAGGATGAAGAATGAGGTATTGGATATGGTAGGAGAGGAGAGGAAGCTTGTGGAAGAGAAGGCAGAATAGATGGATGGAGGAGTTTTTGAGAGGATAAGGCATTGTTGGAGAGGGTGATAGAGGGGAGAACACTGGGAAGCGTGGTAGAGGAAGAAAGAGAGTAGGAATTCTGGGCAAAATAAGAAGAGGTGGACGATATGAGTAATTTAAGAGGGAGCTTATGACGGAACATCTATAGGAGGGAAAGTGAGACGATGCACCAGACATTGAGATGTTAGGATAAGGACCGTCCAAAAACCTACCAATCAGCTCGTAAAATACTCAAATGGATGCAATGCAGGAACTATTGCTTTCATAACTTATCTCTCAATAGCCATTGCTTCGAGTTATATCTCATAAACAGGTACCATTCAATAGAATATGGTCCTGATTTTTTTAAAGACTTGATTGAAAAATTATTAAATGTTTATTCAATGATCCACGATTACCGCACCAGTCACCTTAATGCAGGGCCGCAAATGTTTCTTACGTGATTTCCCCACGTTTGGTTCCAAGTTGTGACTTAATTGGCCAAAGCAAATAATATTATAGAGAGAGAACGTCTTCACACAGTTTCTTTCTTGCATAGTCTCTTTTTCTACGTTGATAATACGTTTTGAATCGTTACGACGAGATCAATAGACCTGCAGCAATCTTAACGTGATTTTATGTAAATAAATCATAGCTTCAACCTAAATGGGAACTGAAAGAAAAATAAACCACAACTCACATTGACTGTTCTTTTAATTCCTTATATAAAGGCTCCCGGAGAACTTTTGAGGACGGAATTTAGTTTTCATTCTTTGCACCTCTTTTAATCTTTGGACAATGCTGCGAAGTTACCTGAAAACGAGTTAATTTTCTTAACATGATTTATAAAATTTACTGTCAGTTAGAACTCTCGTTTTTAATGAACTTAGAAAAATTGTACAAGTGAGAGAAAACTGTGTGACTAGAAATAAAAACAATGGAAGGGATTAATAGTATCATTTGTGCTTGAATGGTGTAATTTATGACTTGGTGTGTTGAGTAGCTTTCTGCGTTGTGTGTTTTCCGGTGAAAGGCCTTGGGATATAAATTCAGGCCAGGGTATAGTCATATCGTCCGTTTTAATTTATCGCAGGTGTATTTTATGGAGTGGCCTTACCTCACCCGTAGCTGTCCGTAATATTAGAGATAATATACTGTTTGCGGGTGGGTTTTTGACGGTCCAAAAAGAAGAGAATAAAACTGCTGCGCAGCTTTGTAAGTATCCAAACTTGTTACGAAGAAACCAAACTCCTTTTGTCGAAATTTCCTTTCGCGGCATCGCCATCTTTCCACACTCCTTCGTGCTCTTTGAGATGACTTCTTCCCCTTCCCCCCCTACGTCACGTTCTCCCGTGAAGTCTGGCCTTCAACTTCCCCTGTACACCACACACATTGTCTGCAGCATCCATTTTTTCTGCCCCTTTCGAATTACGGAATGACCTTTGTATCTCCTTTGCGATATTTAACGCTTATTTAAATAAATTTTTCTTTGTTCAATTGAAAATTAGTTTATTTTTAGTTTCCCATTTGGTTTTATTTGAACTACATACAACATTTTTCGAAGTTAAAGCGCATGGTCAAAAGTTTCATTCGAGTATATTAGTAAGCATGTGCGTGATTCGCATTTAACTTTTGAAAAGTATTGCCGATTTTCGATGACTAAGCGGAATTTATATTATCATGAAACTGTGATCCATATTCTTATGGCTTGTTTTCTCCAATTATTTCACAATGCCTTTGTCGGCTCTTTTCTCCTTTCCACGAAGGCCAGTAGGTAGCACGACCCACGCTTCACCCTACTTTGTATCAAAGCCCTTACGAAAGTTCACTGTGATCTTTTATATAAACCTCATTACCCTGTACTGGCTACCTACCCTTTCACAAACACAGTGTCTTGACCTGCTGCTTTTGCTTCCGTGCTGCTTCCATTTTCGTTCCAAATATTCCCCAAAAATTCTAACATTTCCACCCTTTCGAATATATGCCCTCATAAGTGAAAATAAAACTATAAATTCAACGCGATAGTTTTATGTAGACGTATACTAGAATAAAGAGGGGTTGCAATTCAATTCAAAATTTAATTCATACCATAATTATTATCATTCCATAGCCTGAAAAATATCGCGTTAAACTTCGTTTTTGCAGTTCACAGATATTTATCGGAGGCCTGGTCACTCGTCGAGAAAATTTGATTTCAAAACTGTATTAGTATATTTCATTCACATCGTTGCATATTTAAGAGAAAATGGATAGCTATTAAAAGTCATGAGTGAAGTCTCCTAAACAACACACGTAAGGGTTGGCATCAACTGGAGAGGGTGGGAGGAGGAGTAAGGTTTAATGGAAGGGGGAGATCGTTAAATTTACTTTTTTATCTTGTTTGGCTAATTTTGATCGTTCGCCTGTTTTTCATCTCAATGAGGTCCAATTACTGAGTGTGATGTAACGTGGTCCCGGAGCTAGCGGAGGTAGTCATTTTCCCGGAAAGCCATCGAATTTCGCCTCTTTGACTCTTCATGGTAACTTTTTCCTCGCTCTCAGCTTGATACAAACCATTTAATTGCAAAACCTGAACATCATTGTGATGGATTAATCGAATCCTAGCGAAAATACTCTCTGCATCAGTCCTTTTTGATAAGAGGTTCAATCCATGACTGAGGGTGTGGAGTCTTTCCGTTTCCCATTTCTTAAGAAACAACCCGCGCCCACTCTCCGAAGGAAATCGATATTCGTGACGCAGGTTATTTTAATTGGTGTGGAAAAGCGTATGGTACGAAGCTAACAGACTGTATTTCCGAAGAAGTATCAGAATAGTTTGTCATCGATTGTTAAGATGGTTTTCGGAAGATGCCGAGTTTCAAAATATGTACTGCCACTTTTTAAGTGCATCCTCATAATTCTAAACTAACTTAATCGTGATAATGTGAGTTAAAGAAAATAAAAAATTGTGTAGTTATAACTATGTTGTCTTAAAGAAATTGTGATTTTATTGTTTTCTTGCCAAAAGGTCCGGAATAATTAAATTAAAGCGACATAGGAGCAGGTAAATGGAATAATGTGCATTGTGTTCCATAATTCTCTCATTAGCGGAATTGCAGTCCGACTGCAGCGCCATTAGTATCTAACTAGCTCATTTTGCCTGCAAGAATTCCGGTAATGGGTTGGTGACTTAAACACTAAGATGAGTGTTTCCTTCACATTTTTACTATTTCACATAATGGGAAATTATTTTCGTATTTCATTTTCGTCATATCCACAGGATTTCCTGCTATTAAAATTGAGTTCTCCCTTAATATTTCTTCCCTCGTTCTCTCCCTCTTATGTCTGTGTGAGTTGAGGTGTAATTTGTGGGAAAAGGCATGCGGAAAAGTGGACTCTAATTTACGTTCAATGCACTTGGGATGCTTATATAAGTAACTCGAGTGAATATAATATTACATGGCTTTTATTTTACGACTCAGTCCTGGTTTCTTGTTTTCACTCTTCATTATTTCCATCTGAATACCCTTAATACTTTCTGCCACCTTCCTTCCTTCCTTAAGGACGTTCGGTGGTTTCACTCAACTTAAGGGAGTTCGACGAAACTTGCTGGAAGCATTAATTATGTTTTCCTAAAGTTACCTGGATTTTTTCAAAATTATTTACCATAGATTTATTAGGATATTTGATGTGTAAGTGGGCATGAAATTACATGGGTTCATATGGAAACGCGAGGTGCGACTAGATTTATTCATCGAAAAGAACGTTTTCTAGTTAAGAATAAGAAAAACAAAAACAATTTAAATCATCAATAGAATAATGTATGAAAATCATTTGATATGCTTAGTTTTTTTTTTGTTTTTCTTATTCTTGACTAGAAAAAGGTTCTTTTTGATGCATTAAGCTACTCGTACCTTGTGTTCCCATAAGAACCCATGTAATTTTTTGTCCACTTCTCGATCAAATATCTTAAGTAATCTGCGGTAAATAATTCTGAAAAAAATTAGGTAGATTTAAGACAACATAAGTAATGCTTCCAGCAAGTTTCGTCGAATTCTCGTAAGTTGAATGAAACCACCGAACCTTCTTAAACCTCTGTGGCATATAAGATTCTCGTTTATTACAAGTCAGTCGAATTAGAAAACAATTTTTCTGTACAAGTTAGGGATGGCATATGTCCACTGTGCCACATGGTAGGATTGTATCAAAGTGCAGAGGGTCCAAAGTTTTGTGTACAATCCCTTTAGGAACAAAGGAATGGAACGTACTCCAAATTTCCATCCGAGAATATGATACCTACCAATCAGAGGCCTCTAAAAAATGAAGCATTGCTATACGCTCAGTTGGAGTGCAGGGATCACGGTTATCGGTGTTATGGGATTCCATTTTGTGAATGCTATAGACTCTAAACTGAGTAAAATATAGCTCTCTTAGGCAGTTGTCTGCTCATTAAGTTCCTTCATGGGAACAAAGGAATTCCTTATCAACACAAGAAACGAAATGTACATACCAAAGCAAGGCAAGGCCAAGTCCACCACTGGCTTCGTTTTCCTACCTTCGCCTTTTTTTATAATAAACCTGTGCAGCCTATTCCCACTGCTACAATTGCCACAAACGCGGCTTCTACACAATCCGTAGCCTACATTTATTCATACATACGCCGCAGAGTGGGCTAGAATCGAAAAAAGCTGGCCAAAATTCATATCTCTTATGTTTTTTAAACTAGAGCAATGAAATTTTCATCACATCATGCTGGTTAGGTGTCAAACTTAAATCCAATGATTCGAGCCCGTAGACTAGTCATGGACCACTTTAAGACAAAGTGGCGGAAACCTTGAAATCCACTTCGCTAGCAATCATAATCGTGGTCAATTAAAATTTCTTTTCCCTGAAGAAGAATATTTTCAACATCTAAAAACAACTATCATTCACTAGCGGATATCGATGTTTGACGCACACTGCTTACCCCATAGATTATCGTTGTAGATATCGATGCAAATATCTATGCAATTATTGATACAAAAACTACTGAATGTACTTATAAAATTAGCATAAGAATTTGTTTAAAATGTGAGAGATGGGTAGAATTTTGATTCAACTCGGAATAATAAGAAATAAAGCGCTTTTAAGAATACTTTATCTAAACAGTTAATCAGTATTTACCTCACAAAATCTCTTCATCTGAATCCGAGTCTACATTATCACTGTCCTCTGAATCTGTTGACCCCTCTATCAGAAAAATAATCCTTGGACATTCTCCGTTTTTTTTCCGGTATTTCTCTTGTTGAAATTAGTGAATCCGAACTTAGGAGCAATCTTCGGAAAATGTCCTCGAATTCTTCTTTTCTAGACATCTTCCTCGAGTGCTGCTCCCTGAACCTTTTGATGTCCTTGTGCCTGGATTCCAGAGCTTCCTCCGAGAGTTTCCCAATTGGAAGTACTGCTGCCTTAACAAGGGATGCTTCATCAAGTAGCACCTTGAGAAGTGTTGGTGGCATGAAATACCAAGGGTACACATTTACAAAACGGGTAGCAGTTGGGAGCCGTATGATTGAGAAGGGCTTGAAGGTTCACCTCACATTTTGTTTCTGCAATTGATATTCCCTCTGGATATGCTGCTCTCTTTTCAAGTCATACTCGCTCGCAGCTGGGGTATAACATGTGCCCGCTCCTTTTGACAATTTGACGTAGTGTTTTGTAGTGTTGTTTTGTTATGTGACAGTTTATGATTAATTACAGAGCCTCCGCAGGCGTCATCTCCTTCTGAGGGACAGCTTTTGATCTCCACTTTGACAGCATCCGCTTCCCTCTCGTTGGAGTTGTTGTCGTAACCTCTGTAATAATAATGTCGTTACCGCTGTAAACCGGGACCCCGGTCAAGGCGAATGATTTATCTCCTGTGGAATATCGCACTTATGTGCCCTTTCGGGTGACTCCGTAAAGGTAACTACCGTGGCTAGTCCCGGTATCCTCAAAATTGCTCTGTAATAATCTTGGATGCCGCGTTATCTTCTTCAGATCGAAGCTTCATACTTGTGACAAACTATAATTTCGCTGCCGGTGTTTTCTCTCTCAATTCTGTTGTTTTACTTCGCTTAGATCTGGCACTAGATCACTAAAAAGGCTTTTTCGCCTCCCCACACCAGAACATGCGATTGAGACGGTAATTGACTTGCAATAGTTTTATGACTTGCAGGATTCATAATAATAAAATTTAAACTCTTTAACATCAACTCGGTTCTTACCTCAGTCAGAAGTTCCAGGAAGATGTTGAAATATATCAATAGGAAAAATTATATAGTTCATCAGTCACACTTGATTTTTTTCCTATTGCAGGCATCCCAACGACGAAAGTATAGAATAAAAAAATGTTTATCCATGAACTGCTCCAATACTTTATATTCATTGGAATCTTTTGCTATCTTAAAATTTTCGTACAGATATTGTAGCGCAGGTGACTTATTTGACTGAACAGACGGTCCCGCAACTGTCAGCACAATGTCATGAATTTCTTTGCGAGGAGCTTTTTCAGGATTCATCATCTCCTTTGTGTCAGTGTAATGAATCTAAACCAACATAAAAACTATTGATAGTAAAAAAATTAATGTAAAATTTATTTTATTATGCAACAAGACAACTTACCTGACAACTTACGCTGTCTTAGTTCGCTAGCACTCTCCTGATAGACGGCTTACTCCGTAACAACTCCTCGTTTCCGTGTCGATGAGCCGAAAACACTTGAGTACTTTTACTCACAGCAGCCAAATATGATTGAATAACTCCGTGAAAACGAGTGGGAGAGAAATTTTCAAAACCAATGGGAAACGCACAAACTCTCAAATTATTTTGGCGAACCCGGGCCCATGAACCTTACAATGAGGACGGACGGAGGATCTTGGTGCGCTTCCGATCGTCATTTGCTCAAATTACGGGTCGCCAGTTAATGCGCTGGTGTTGCGAGGGAGGCCTCGGTAAATGTGAGCTTTCGTCCCGCCAGCGTTTTCGTAATTTCACCCACTTTTAACAGAGATATCGGAACCAAATTCCCCTCACTTATTATGCAAACCTTGCGCATTTGTAAAATACTTTTAACACAACAATGCATCATTTACTCTAGGAATGGGAAACTTTCATACCTGAGAAGTGCGATTTTTCCTCTCCGCCATCTTGTGAAAAAATGCCGTTTCCTCTTATCCACTGTACGTGGCGCAGCGATCGAGCAGTTGGTTCTCTAGCATATACACACCTCTCCTACATATTTTCTTCCCTTCTTCCACTCAAACTCACCCCGCAACAGCCATTTAACACAATCATTTAAAGACTAGAAATTCTTGGCCTCCCACGCGGTTGCAGCCCCTCTAGTTGGAACTTAATTTCTTTCGCGGCCGTTGATAACACTATCGAAGTAGGAGATAAACGTCCTCTTATAAGGTTCTTGCCCGGGCCACACACGTGTCTGACAAGGAGACATCACGTGACTTATGTTCGGGATCCAAACGAGGCAATTATTTTCTGAAAGTATAGAGAGAATGCGGGAAAAGTGTTACGGCTTTTTTCCAAATAGGCCGAGGTTCGAGAGAAAAACGCTATTAATCTTCCTCGGTATTAATCCTTTAAAGTTCACGCATCTTTCAACAGAGCTCGTAGCCCAGTGGGTTGAGGCCCTGAGCCGGTTATACTCATACGGTGGCTGGGGTTTGATCCCTGTGTGGCATTTTTTTCTTTCAAATATTTTACGGAATTACTGTAAATTGCACTATCCCATACATTTACGGCAGAAGCAACAATTTTTTTTTAAATTTTCAGCCTATTTGCTAGATTTTCAATCAATCCCCTTGGGAGACTTTCGAAGCTAATTTAGGAATTCTTGTTTGGCCACATGCTGACAGACCTAATATGTTTAGATTTTGAAACTACAAGGATACTTCCGTGAATAGGTTGGGCTTCGATTGGTCGTGGGTCTTTCTCAAGGCCGTAAACCATGAACGGATTATTACTTTTTAATTAGCAACGATGTACTCACTTAAAATTTCCCAGGAGCCGCACTCGAGTAATGAAATTTGTCATCCGAAAGTATGCAATTCCACGCCATGAATGAAAAGTTAAATTCCTTCAATTGAAATAAACATGAGGTGGGAAAAGAAATAGTGTTATCATTACGTGATATTTTTTGTGCTGGAATATCTTCCTCTCCCCCACGATACAGGCTTCGCTTCAAAAAAATATGTTGATTCGCAAAAAGGCCACAGCAAACTTTTTTTTACATAACCTCGGAAACAGTTACCATCTCTTTTTTTACCTATATCATGTTCTATTGAACAAGAAGTAGAAATACAGAAGTCATTACTCGAACGCGGCTCCTGGGAAATTACATCGTTGCTAATTAACAAGTAATAATCCGTTCATTGCTTACGGCCTTGAGAAAGACCCACGACCAATCAAAGCCCATCCTATTTACGGAAGTATCCTTGTATTTTAAAAATCTATACATACTAGGTCTGTCAGCGCCACAACCCACTGGGCTCTCTCTCTCTCTGTTGAGAGAGGCGTTCAGTTAGCCTCATACATTACTTCACTCACGCCCTCCTGTTCAAGTTATATTTACTTTTATATCGTCTTTCGTGTGTTTTTCCTCTTTTGGGACTGACTTAGGTACCTCTCCGTGAGAAACACATTGTCGTTTCGTACGAAATTATGAGGAAATTGGTTTGGATGAAAAATGTATGTGCAAAACGTTGTATCCAAATTTGACCGTGGGATATTGGTTTTAGATTTTCTCTCCATCTCATGCTTCAACATCCCACTACGTCTTAGTTTGTATGAAGCTCTCCTTTCAGTATTCCCTGAATAACTTCCTCCTTTGAAATACCATTTCTAACACTTCGTTCTTCATCCTTTACAGGCACTCTATTTTCCTCTTCCTTGAATTAACAGCTCCGGTGAACCCTCCAATACACGTCAGTCCCCTTTCCTCTGAAAATCATGTTTCATTATCTTGTATAACGCTACGCTTCTCATCAAAATCTTTGTTGAAGATTCTTTTTTCGTCTCTGCGCACAGCTATCTTGTCAGTCATGCCCTGCTCTTTGTAAACGCTTCATTTAATGACATTAGATACCTCTTGAAATTCCCCCCTGAAAACTACCTCTTTCACCACCATGCCTCACGCTTTGTTTGTCGTCCTCCGAACTCGGCTTATTTTCCGCTATTATTCTTCAGATATAAATTTCACAAAAGCTCTCGTTTAAGGGGCATCCTCTTTCATTTAAAGATCGGTTTCCCAAACCACTCCAACGCTCGCTACCGTATCAATGTCTCTACATATTTTTTTTTCAATCTCCGCTTACATTCGAAGTTTCTGTCATCGATAGTCTTCCATTCGAGGCATTCTCGCCTCTTCTTCCTTTCCTAATGTTCTTTAAATAACGCCGATTGTATGAGGGAATCATCATGCCCGAGTATTTTTCTGCATCACATGAAGTTTCCCCTCTACGAGAATTTGTTTTTTTGTCTAGTACTTTTACATTGGGCCAACTACTTATTTGAAATAACGTGCTAACCCTGTGGTTCGACAGTTCGAATTCAAACCTTGATTAAAATCGTTTGTAACTGTAAACACTCTTGGTAAAATCCTGTAGTGATGCTGTCTTTTTTTAATTTCATCTTAAAGTGATTTATGTAAACTTCATTTTAAATTGTAATTTTTTAGGATTTAAAAACTACATGATATAGCAGTAGTGCATTACTTGTTATAAAATGAGCAAATTAGGATAGGTAAAGGAAGATATTTTCTAAACGCATTGCCAGCGATTTTTAAAAAGTAGAACATGTTGGAAAATACGATTTTTTTCTGGAAACCTTTTTTAATGCCAGTAATCGATAGAGAAACTAAGCTTAAGATGAATCCTCAACCACTGAACAATGGTTGGATGTGACTTCAACTGTCCTCGCTTTAGCTTCTTCAACGGTAATTTCAAGGACCACTACCGCTTATCGGCTCTTAAGGCAGCCAAAATCTTCAGAAAGAATAGTAGCCTGAGTTCACATTGTAGAGTTTCTTGTTCATCACTATATTCTTCCATAATATCCAGGCGGAGAAGTGTATCAAAAAGACCAGAATATTTTGATAACATGAAAAAAGTCCTCGTAAGATTTTTTTAAATTTTCTTATGCATATGATTGTTGCACTTGGCCTAGACTTTTCGTAAATTATGCCTGGAAAGGCGTAAAGAAATTAGTTAATGCGAGCGTATGTACTCATGTCCTGCAATTGCACGGACGCTTTAGCTGTATTTGCGAATATCTTTAGGGAATTCATTGAATTCAGTGGGCGATGATATGAGCTCTTCTAGCAGGTAAAATTCAAAGCAGACTACCCTTCTTCATTTCATGTATTTTCTAGAAGAGCATTCAGCTTCCTGAATGCTTGAATTACTTATTCCTACCACCTATTGGACTAAAGTTCTAGGCTAGAGTTTCAGCAATGGACGGACGCCTCTAATATTTAGTTGAAATCTAGGTTGCCATAATTAGCCATTTTTAAAAGTGGAGAATAGCAACTCCTTTATGCACCATGTGCCATTATTTTTACGAGCGTAAGTTGCCAGAGTTATGGAATACCTTTGAAACGCGCGGTAATAACGTAACAGAATATTTTGAGTGTCTTTTTGTCAGAATAAAATGGGCAAGTGATAATGGCTGAGCTTTCGAATACGTGACTAGGGGCAGATGGAATCCCGCCAATTATTGATCTTTTTCTTGACTTCACCATTCAGTAGAATAGGTTATTTTTACTCGTCCAGCGTCTGTAACTCTTGAGAGGTGACATCAAAGGCTTCTCATTCTTGAGGAATTTTTAGATTTTTTGCGTTTGGATATTTGACGAGATGACTGGCTTGAAGCCCACGAGTTCCACATGTGATGTATAGGCGTGAGCGGTATATAGATATATCGACCAGAATATACGATACTCATGAGACATCACATTGCAATATTGGGCCACCTAGCTATGCTGTTAAACCTTTTTTACGACATCACGTGATATGCGACACATATTTCGTCTTTTGTCATGCAAATTAAAATTTTAGTGCGCGGTTTAAGTTGGAATATCTAATAAGGCAGTCCCATATGGTCATAATTGGTTAGATTATGTTGACGAAAAGGAAGCGAATATACCTCGTAACTAATCTACATCTACATAATAACCTGAAAACCACTACAATGGCGTGTGGCAAGAGCTGTTAGGACATCAGCCTCGAATAAAGGAGAGAATAGTAAAAATAAATCGGAAGAGATGAAAGACATTAGTGAATTTTGTTATATTCTCGAATATTCCGATGGCGAACATGCATTAAATTCTCCTTTCATATTTAAGTAGTTTGCACAAAAACAGGTTTTCTAAAGAACTAGATAATCCACATGCACATGCGTCAGCTATAGGCTTGAAAAGTGCATGAAATTTGTAAGAATCCACGTGGACCAAAACGGCATTTCAATTGCATGACGTCATCGCACGGTAGCCCTTCACTTCTCTACGTATACATATTACAACAGGAAGGACCGGATCATACTAGTACACTGTCTTCCGTTAAGTAAATAGAAACGATTTTTTTTGGCAAATTTGGCTATCCAGCTGAATTTCACATGGAAATGCTTCGTATTACTGACAGGGTTACGTTTCCGTCTCGTCATCCACCGGGTTACCGACGACATAGCGCTTTGCTGCACAGCGCGCGAAATTTTCTGCGAGAAATATTTTCATAAAATGACGTTGTTTTTCGACTTAAATTTGGTCCCGTGCTCATAAAAATATGAACTTAACTTACAGTTAGTTTTTGAAACTTATCAATGCTTCCAATGCTGCCAGTATAATGCCAAATATTTAAATTTATCTTTATACTTGGTGTCTTCAGGTTCTCTGTTTACTCATTGTGGCATTTGTTTTATCTTTTCACCCTCTTAGCGAATTTCTGGGAGGTTTGTGTTGAACCGTTCGATACAGTTCCAATCGCGTAAGTAAGGAGTCACGTGGTACGATGACGGAAAGGTTAAGAGATTTGGGTGTATTTGAACCACTCCTAAAACTCACACGCAGCGTTGCCGATCTGGTTTTGATCACTGTTGATGGCGTTGAATATCCCGATTAGAGACGCAGTTATCAACGCATAAGTCGCTTAAGGTGGCTCTATACCGGGGCTAAAAAGCTTGTTTTCGATGTTTCCCTCTAACAGGTAACAAACGGTGTGCCCCAGGGATCTGTATTAGGCCCTTTTTTATTCCTCATAATGATTAATGATTTTCCCAGCAATGTCAAATGTGTAACTACACTTTTTGCAGATGACACTACGTTTATTCATCCTTCAAATGAACTATAACAAGTTTAAGAACTTGCTAATAAAACTTTCCTTTCGTCTCAAAAATGGTTCTCCTCTAATAAATTGTTCTTAAATATTATATTACGCATAAGTCGCTTAAGGTGGCCCTATACCTTCTGAAAACCCTTCATCACAGCAGTTTTTTTTGCGATTCTGTAAAAGTTACTATGGTGAGTAATAGATTATTTTTTATAAATAGATGAGAAAATATGCAATCTATACACCGTTAGTAAAATCTTCTCGGGTTTGCCACCGGGTAAGGCTTTTAAAAGGGTACCTTTTTTGCTATTTTTCAAAATGGATAGTTTTATTTTCTCAAATTTGGTGCAAACCCGATAAGATTTTACTAATATTATTCGCCGGGAAAGCCTAAGATCTTTTATACACCGTTAGTTTTTTGACGAAATCTAGGGGCCGTATTTTTAAACCATACTCTTCCTCTTACTCTTCGCCGGAGGAGGAAGAGTGCGAGTTGTGACTCTACCCACTATTCGTATTCTAGAACGTTCCTACAGCGAAACCAAACTCTTCCTCTTCGATGGAGGGGCTTGGAGGGACTGTTGAGTAGATCGCTGAAATTCTCATAACTACGTAATGCTTCGATGACGTTTCGTGTGACGTTTGCTGCCCACAGTTCATTGCGGCTTTAACGAAACAGCAAGAAGAAGAAGAATAATTAAAGATGGAAAAAGATATTTTGATAGCTCGTCGGCCTCGGTGGCGGCGGGGTAACGTCCTCGCCTGCCAACCCAAAGGTCGCGGGTTCGAGTCCCGCCACTGGAGGATTTTTCTCCTCCCTGGACATGGTTGTGTCTGTTTTCCTTTGTTATTGTTACAACGCCTGATGTAAAATGGCCCTCGAGGCTGTATTCAGGTTGATGAAATAAATAAAATAAAATAAAATATTGCGTGATGTGTCTGGAAAAAGATGCCTATATCCGGAGGTAATCGACGCATTCCGCCATATTAGGCCTTGGAACTGTTCCTTCTATTTTGGAGGATGGTCTGAGCCATGCTACTAATAGGATCAAGAGATTCGTTTGTTTGTAGAGAGCGTTGAGCCTACAACCGAAGAGGTACGTTTAAAAAACGCTTGGAGGTTGAGTTGTCACCACAAACGCGTCATAGAGGAAGAGTCGTTCCTCTAGGAACGTCTTAGAATACGGCCCTAGGTGTTATAAATTCCTATTTCCTTCAATATTCTCCCTCTGGAGCGCTCAGCAATAATCTATCCCATGTAAAACAGATTATATTTACAGGCAGATTGCTCGAAAAGTAGTTCGGCAAGGGGTTGATATTTTTATATCATTGGAAAGATGAGATGCGTTTCTTTAAAATGAGACCAAATTCATCAAATTCTAGGTGAAGTGATTTTTCGATCAAACTACATTAAATCAAACGATTCGTCTTTAATATACGGAAAAAATCAACAACCATTGATGCTGTTTTCGTATTAAGGCTATAGCAATGTTAAACGTTCAATACTGCATTGACAACGGAGTAGACCTTTTCCATCCCCAGATAATCGTTCCCCAATCCATTTTTGTCATCGCCGCCTTCACAGTTTCCCGTTGGGATTTTACCATCCCAGTAGCTGACCACAGGCGGCGACAATTAAATTGAGGCGGCTTGGAAGTATAGACCCACCTTAAGGTGGCTGGAGCGGTAATCGTGAGTCGTTGAAGGCACATTCTAATAACTTTTCAAGAAAGTCGAAAAAAATATTCTTAGACCACATTTCACTCAAGTACACCTGTTTATACGTTGGAAATCGCCAACCATGCAGTAATGTATATGATGCAAGAGTTGTGTTTCAAATTTTCGCCTTAATTAAATCATTGTTTTGACTTAGATTTTCGGCGCGAAAGTTGAAATTTACGAGAAAATCATATCTACATACGCTTTTCTTACTCGGCATGATACCTTGATATTTGTTAGCAGCTATTATAATAATATGAAACGTATTATTTTGCATTTAGGAGAAAATCTGTACATAAGTAATCGAATTATTTCAAAATATATGCCGTGTACCATAAGAGTAGTTAAAATATCATTGAATTGGCAGGAAACCAAATCGGTAGCATGCAGTTTTTCGGTAGCATGCAGTTTTCGCTCACCAAAATCTCGTATCGCTCTTTCTCGTACCACGTGACTCCCTAAGTTACGTGATCGGAATTATCTCGAACGATTCAAGCGCACCCTCCAGATGGGTTTATCTCCGAGGGCACTCTCAAGGAACGAGGAAAAACTGTCAAATTCGGCGTGAAAATGCTTAACAAGGCGCGGAAGCTGTGTTTTTCGGGAAGGGAAAACATTTAAGCCCGAACGAAAATAATGTGCTGAGTGGAGTCGACCCGAAAAAATGATGGTGCCGGTGTAACTGTGATCTTTAATTTTTTAGGTATTAAATAGTCTCATATCTTTATTCAAATATTGCATTGGTTCATAAAGATACTCGTGCTGTTATACTTTCCGAAATGGTGCGCTTAGATTATTTCCTAGACGAGGAGGAATTTTTCGTCGGTGTTTATAAAAGTAAAAAAAAAAACAAAAATGGAGTTACGAGTGGATGTACGTATACACACTGCTTTGCGTACGTTTTTGAATCACCACGAGCCTTCTGAGTGTATTCCACTGCAATCGTGGCTGAAAAAAAGCTTAAGAGCAAAGTTAAATAGAATCCTGTTGTTCCTTACCGAGTAAACAATGGATGAAAATAGTATTTATATGTCAATTAAATAAATGTTGTTTTCGCGAAAAACTTTATAAAAAGCGGATTCTCCCATGGATAGAATAGTAATGAAATATGGGCGCCAGCCCATTTTAGTTTTTTTAGTTATTAGTAAAT
This sequence comes from Pyrrhosoma nymphula, assembly GCA_963573305.1. NCBI lineage: Eukaryota > Metazoa > Arthropoda > Insecta > Odonata > Coenagrionidae > Pyrrhosoma > Pyrrhosoma nymphula. Next base: position 30,633,422 of record OY754335.1, on the reverse strand, counting down.
TACTGCAATGATTGAAGTCTAAATGTATTAGTCCAATGTTAATGTAGCTGCATTCGGCTCCTTTGGCTGGAAACTCTGTTTACTAAAAATGTATTCGTCGAATAATCAGCGTATTTTGTATCTTAATTTTTTATCGCTATCGCTTCTTCATCAGCTAAATCAGTATTTTTTCAGTAATACAAAGGAAGGGGTTGAATTCAGTATTTGCTTTGACTCACGCAGCCTCGGTGGAATGCCCTTAAGAGCCCGAATCATGAACGATGCACGATTTCAGTTGAGGATTATTTAAAAAAAACCATCGACTGGTATTCGGGGGAGAAACGTGAATCTCTTTGGTTTTAATGGTTGAGGAGAGTTTACATTTGTTTTTTATTTGGCGAACAGATTTATTCATAGGCCTCCTGCAAAATGGCGGATAGAGAGACTTATTCCTTAAGATAAATGAGGGAGATTATTTTCTTCACCGCCTTCCTTTAAAGATTTATGCGATGCATAAGGAGACTGCTTCCCCTGTAAGCTCATTCGGCGTGTTGATCATTTGGCATTCACCAGCTCCATCTCTCGTGGCTTCTCAACATTTCAATTTGGGTCAAATTTCGTCGTGGTGATCGATTACCGAGGCGGGGGACGCGTGTTCACGGAACCACTTGCGTTTCCGTGAGGGAAGCCAAAGGGTTCTCATTATCTAACGTTAAGGATTTTCCCCTTCATATCTCACCCTCCTTGGTTTTCCCCCTCGATTACATCTGCGCTCCGCTTCAAACCATGGCCGTGACCTTGGGCGTTCTTCAAGACGGCCAAGTGGAATCGATAAACCGTTGAAAAATTGCTTCTTTGACGAATATGTATATCTCGGCAGCAGCCTCTAACACTTTCTCCTTAATTACCTCGAAGAAGCGACGTGGTCTTCCTACCCAAAGTTTTGCGACGAGACTGTTCGTCATGCGCGAGCCCGTCCCTCACTCTCATCTTACCCTCTTCAAGGTGCCTGGAGCGGTAATCGTGGTTCAAGGCGTGCACTTTTTAATAATTATCCAAGGAAAGTCGAAAAACTTCGAGCACCACGTTTCATTTAAGAAAATCGCTTTATGCGTCGAAACGCACCACTAATATTAACCAATTAATACACTGGCTAATTATAGAAAATACCTGTTCTCTTGTCTGGTAAAATACAAAATCATTCCGTACAAAACGCTATTTATTTTTTGCCAATTGAACTTAAAATTAGATGGTTTTGAAAGCGAGAGTGAGTGAAAAAGTAGTACTTTCCTATCTGATGTTAAGGCCAATTTCGTGTCAACATTCATTAGCAGCGAATTCACCCTGAGAATCCAATTATAATGTAATTTAGATACATACACATCATACTTTTTGAGTTATTAGTAAATTTTTACAATAATTGAAGTCAAAATACGTTATCTTAATTTTTTTAAATAGCCAATGTGAGTCATCGGTGAAAGCAGTGTTTTTAAACAATACAAATAAAAAAGTTGAATTCAGTATTCGTTTTGACTCACGGAGTCGCAGTGGTACTTCCATTCCAGCGGTGATTTTTCTCTTAGGAAGTCCAGGGATCATTTGAGCTTTAGGTTTTCGATTATAGGGAAAGTGATAGCTTAGGGTGGTCTCACCGTATAATTACATGAAGGTCATTAAATTCTTATATTTAGTACTCATTGAAAAATATTTCCTCTATATCATTTGAACAAAAAAATGTTAAATTTCCTCGCTATTTTTTTCGCAACTAAAACTTGAAATTACATGGTGTTCAATCAGAAAATGGGGAATAACACGGGGGAAAATAGTATTTTTCTATCTAATATAAATGCCATTTTTGCGAAAAACAATGTACGAGTTGTGATAAAAAATAACGGGAATTTTCGTTTTTCTAAAAGAATATTTATTTATTAATCAATATCAAGTTTATTCCCTTCAAAGTAGTCCTCTTTAGATATAATACCGTTGCCAGCGGTTTTTCCTATCTTGGAAGCACTTCTGGAACTCACTTATCGGTATAGAGTTCTACTTCTTCAGCGATTCTGTTTTTATCTCATCAATGGTGGCAAAAAGTCGTCCTTTCTTGGTTCTCTTCAGCCTCGTGAATAGAAAGAAGTCACAGGGGGCCATGTCCGGCGAAACCGTTGGCTGAGGCAAAATTGCTGTTTGTTTTTTACAAAAAAAATCACGAATAAGCAGTGAGATGTGAGCGGAAGTATTATCGTGGTGCAATTTCCACGAGTTATTTTGCTGCAACTCTGGGCGTTTTCGTCGGATTGCTTCACACCAATGGCGCATAACTTCCAGGTACTATTCTTTGTTGACCGTACGACCATATGGTAGGAATTCATGATGCACTACGCCATTGTAATTGAGGAAAACAGTAATTCAAAAATTCCAGATATTTTTTTTATCACACCTCGTATTAGGAGTCAAAACTCTCGGAAAATCGGTTAGAAATAAAATGCACGCATCTTTCCACCTTACTGTTAGCGTTATCAGCTGATAACTGAAATAATTGAAGTCAAAATGCGGTAATTTTCTAGAAATGGCACAGTTGTTGGCGACTAGGGCTATAAAAAAGTGTTAATGAAAAATATTTTCCTGAAATAAGCTGCATATTTTGTACCCTATTATTGTTTTCAATAGCTAGCGCATGTCATCAGCGATAGCAGATTTTTTTAAGACCAATTAAACAAAGAGTTGAACTTCAGTACTTGTTTTGACTCACACGGTCACAGTGGAACCTCCTTAAATCGTCATTTTCTCTATGAAAACGGTAATTTTTGCTGTATCGGCTAACAAAATATTTCACGTGCAGGTTCAGGGATCATTTGATATTTGTCGACCTTTTCAAAGAAAGGGGAAGTAAAAACTTATGTGATCATTTTCCCAATCGAACTGTCATTGTCGTTGTAACTTCAAGCATAATTTTCATAATTCTTACAACTCTCACTTGAATAAACTCATATTTGGAGACACACTCCCTATTTGCTGCTGTGCGATCTGATTCTCTGCAGTTTAGGTTCAGGTTTATCCACTGTTTCATTGAAATGCTGGCGGAAATTATGGGTACCTGTGCTGTTCGTGTTTTGCACCCGAACTGCTTCGAAATAATTATCGCAAAGCATTACAAATGGCTGTTTACCGCTAGGAACGCGAGCGTTTTAGTGTCCTCAATCGCCGTCATTAATTAGGTTAGCAAAGATATCAGTGAGCCGGAAACTCGTTGCTTATTAGTGATATAGGGGTACTCCATTCCAAACTGCAATTAGTTCGAACGCAATTAACCTATCACTTAACCACTCAGAAAAACAAGAAAATTAGAACTTGAAAGGAATGCGTGGAAGCACGTTATAGTGAATGTTTGAATGGCTTTTTTTACCCATACAGCGGTTCCGTGCAACAATTTAATCTCGCTTAAAACGTATCTTTTTTAGGGTTTTTATTTTTGTTAGTCCTTTTCTTTTCTTTTGGAATTCAGCATAAAATTCCTTTTTATTTCGTAGGAGGCGGTAGGGTAGAGTTCAGCTTTGGTCGTCCAGAGTTTTAGGAGGGAGCTGATGACGGGGAACCTGTGTAACAATGTAAAGAGAAGGTTGGCGAAGTGTTTAATATGGAATTCAGCGTTGTTTGGCGCAGAAACGTGGACTCAGAGAAAGAAAGACGAGAAGACATTTCAGGTGTTTCAGATGTGGAGGAGCATGGAAAAGGTGCGGTGGACGGAAAGGAAGACGAACGAGGAAGTGCTCGGTGTGGTGGGTGAGGAAAGGAAACTTCTGAATGAGAATAGGAGAAGGCAGAGTAGGTGTTAGGAAGAGGTGATGAGGGGCGAAGGGATGCTGATGGCCGTGATAGAGGGGAGTTCTGTTGGGTAAGCGGGGGAGGGGAAGAAAGAGAATAGGCTTAATTAATGGGATGAAGAGAGGTAGGAGATATCCTGAGATGAACAAAGCTATGGTGTAAGGAGATAGAGGACTGCTTCAGTAAAAATGTAAAGGATTTTAATTGTTTAGTTTTGTTTAATTTTAATTGTTTAGGAAAAAGTGTATGTGTACTTTTGCTTTGACGGTATGAATGTAGAACCGGTCTTAATAATACAGTTGCTAACATCAGATGCGAGTTATTGTTATTATTTTCCATAACTTTCACTTTTATAACTTTAAGTGTTTGTGCAATGTCATGGGAGAAAGTCTTTGGATGAAGGTTTTTTTGTAAGGCAACATTTCTGCTTCGTCACTTGTGAGTGGATGAAGGCTTCATTTATGCTTAATAAACTTTAAACTAATGCTATATTAGCTTTGCAATTAAATTGAGAGACTCGGACGTTACTTGTGAGAATTAATTATGTGTGGCATGGTGTAAAAAACGCATTTCTTTATTTGAACAATAAATCTTGTGCGATTAACCAATTATGTATGTTGTCCACAACGTCATTCTCCAGATGTGATTGGATTTGATCGTCAAAAAGATTGTACTTTAAAAATAACGTTTCAAACGTTGAAATTAATTGGTGAAAATAATAAGTGTGGGATTGTATTATTTCTCATGCACCTTGCTTAACTTACGCCGTTGAATAGATAGGTCAATTACATATGAGTATGGTTATTCTAAGTTTTCTCATACACCTTACTTAACTTTACCGATAAGCTTTCGGTGGTTCAATTTGAAATCCGGACGAGTTTATTTCTGTTAAAACTTGCGATGAAATATGTTTTATAACGTTTTATTTTGTCATCAAGATCTGTATACGTGCTTAAATATTTTAGTGTGCACGAAAAATGTATTCCTAAATCTCTCTGGATTCCGCGAAAATACCTGAATGTAAATATGGCTAGTGTCACATTTAAAGAGGCAGAGGTTGCACAATGAATTTTTGGTCCGTATTTGCTCGCTGTAATTGAATTGGTCCACGCAGAGAAAAAATAGGAGTCAATATTTGGCCGTACTCTTTAAATAGCTCCTTCTCATGCAAATCCAGTGAATGTGAATTGGGTCAGGGAAACTGGTACCTCACAGCGGCTATCCAGTCTCCTTTCTATTGGAGGTTTTATAAAAATCAACTTATTTTACCGTTGCGCTGAGTCGGTTTCATTTCCAAATTAAATTTATATGACGTACTTTACTCGGTTAATTTAATGATGACTCTCATTTTCTTATAGTCGAGTTCTGTTGGGAAATGGGATGATAACCGTCTAGTCCTATTATTCTGTTCATTGTTCGTAACCTAACGTATAATATTATTCATTTAGACAAAAATATGATATTACAGTCGATTCCAAAAGACAGTACATTTATGGACTCTATTTTTTCGAAGGAAAGGTGGTGTCGTTTTAATTAAAATTTCTTTTCTAATCCAATCTATAAAAATTCTTTTTAGTCCCCATCTCCCATTCGTTAATGCCGTCATTAATCGCATAGTCTCATAGCATAAAGTCGCATGGCACTAATTGCGTTCACTTGCAAGAAGATAACGTATTAATGTAATAGTACTCTCAAAATTTCGAAATTTTCCTCGATGGTCAGAAAAGAATCTTCGGTTCTTTAAGCTGTGGAGTATAGCTATCGCAAAAGTTCCTGGCGCTGCGCTGTGGATGATTTTGGGCATGGGGTACGGAACTTTCAAAATGCTGCGAAACGGGGTAGGAAAGCTGATTAGGATGGAGGGTGAGAAAAACTGCCTGTAATTGCTGTCCACACAAGCGCTTCGAGAAGTGGGATGACTCACCACTACCTGCTTTCATGTTTCGACTCATCTTACTATGAGACCTCAACATAGTACCCATGGTAAGGTTCATTCTAGAGGTGATTTAAACTTGTTGCCTTGCATGTGTGTGCCTTGAGCCTTTTTTCGGGAAGTAGTTTGCCTCCCCTTGCCTCTCTCTCGCGTTACTTCACATTCTTCCCTTCTGTCTTTTCCCTCCACCCCTCCAATTCTACCTCCCCTCCTTGCAGTGCCAGGAATTTCTGCGAGAATTTCTAACTGAGTTAATTGGAAGACAAAGGTCAAGTCGGGTCATTCGAAAATATTCACCTGAATCTTTTCCTTGTGTTACCGAGATGTTGTCCATGAATAAAACTTTTTTTCAAATAATTTTTTCAATTAGTATTTGCTGACATCTTCAATCCGACATATAAAGTTTAAGTAGCATTAGCGAACGAGCTTACCCTCCTCGCCGCATAGGTCTGCGCCAGGAACATTTGCGAGAGCCGTACATGAGAGTCCTAACGCTTGGTGCCATATTATCTTTCCTATTCACTTTATTTTTAGCTTACGTATTACACTTTACAATGCGATCATTTTTCAGAATTATTTCCGAATTCTTACCAATTAGCGAGTGTTGTTAATGCTCATAAATTCGCTGAATTTTCATTATTGTTGTTGCGTGAATCACACATTTTTAAAAGCAAAATCGTTTAATTGTACAACATAAACTCGCGATGCTTACTACCTTTAGGAGTTCTCTCGTCATTCAATAATGGGACATTCTGTTGAATGTATGTACCTACGGCGGATGGAATTTAGTTGAAAGATCTCAATTGCACCTCAATCGCACGCCATTTGCTAATTGGGACGGCGGGAATGATGTCCCTCGTCGAAACGCTTCCATTTCCGCACATGGTCGAGCTTCGTCTTATTGAGCACGATCCTCAGTATTTCTTTATTCAAGATCGCGCATTAAGGTACGTTTTCATGTGGCCGTTTTTGCGTTGACGCACTCTTCGCTGCCAATCAGAAGCGAGGTCCTCAACGCAGATTGCGTCGACGCAAAAGTTGCCCATCTTTCATCTTCATAGTTTCTTCTTTTGGCTTCATAATTTGGGGGGAAACTGGCACAGTGGCATTTGGACGTGCTTCAGTGTCCTCTTCACCTGGGAGGTTTGTGATTGAATTTGTAATTAAAGTTCTTATTTTGCGAATAAATGACTTTAGATAAATATCGAGCATTGTATCAATTATTTAATGGAATGATTAAATTATCAATGTACGCCAAAATATCCAATAAAAAGTTATTCATAAAGTACGAAGTGAGGGATTTCCCTTGTTTACCTTTCGTCGCTAGAAATATTTTATCGTTAATTTCAACCATAATATACCTCGTACAGCCTGCAAACGCATTTATCAATTTATAGCAAAATGGTACTAATACCCTGAGAGGTGAAATCGCAACAATAAACAATTATATATTTATTAATAATATCATACCTTACGAGGTGCTGCCGCACGAATGCTGACGCTGACATGAAAACGGGGTAATTGTTTACCGCACAACGCACCGTCGCGTCGCAACGACGCAAAAACGGCCACATGAAAACGTAGCTTTAAGCTGCCATTACTGCGATATCCCACGGCGGAAGCAGTTGCGAAGGACAATGCGATGATATTGTCCTGCCTCGGATAGGCGAGATCGGATGTGTTTAGAGTTACTCTCGCGTGAAAGCGTTGACTTTGGGTCTGTTGAGTGATCGAAGGCAGACGCTATGCGCAGCACAAAGCTTCCATTTCAGTTCATTCGGATCCGGTTCTTGGTTTTCACCAACTCTTCTTGAGCATACCCATACATATATACCCATCACGCCATACCATTTCGGAGTAGGCACAGTCAGTGGCGCTTAATTCCTGGTGTTGGGTCTGTTTAGCTGACTTTTGTTTTAATTTATTCCATATGTTCTTATCCTTGCATATCTCTTTTGCTTCAGTTACACTCTTGCATTGCTTCACACACACCTTCCACCTTAAAATTACATAGACTTCATTTAATTGATATTCTGGAGACTTAGTAAAATACGTGTCCACTATCGGATATGAACAGTAATATGTTACCTTTCTACGCTATTTTTCTCGCAAATCGAACTTGAAATTACATTATGTTCAATGGGAGAGTGGGAAAAGTAATATTTTTCTACTAATTTAATGCCATTTTCGTGAAAAACTGTGCATTGGAAACCAAAACGCCCGGAAAATTGAGTAAAATTAAAATATACACATCTTGCACACCTCATTTTTTTTGTTAATAACTGCGTTAATTGAAGTCAGAATACGGTAATTATACGAAAATGGCGCTGCAGTCGGCTCCTATGACTGTAAAAAAAAGTTTGTTAAAAATATATTAGTGGAACAATCTGCGTATTTTGTTCCTTAATTATGGTTTTCAATTGCTTAAGCCTGCCATCAACAAAAGTAGGATATTTAAAACCAATTGCACAAAAAGTTTAAATTAAGTATTTGTTTAAACTCACACGGTCGCGGTGGTAACTCCCGAATACTCATTTCTCTTAAGATATTCTTTCTCTTAAGAGAAAGAATATCTTAAGAGATATAATATAATAATAAGAGATATAATATAATATTCCTGATATTCTTTCTCTTAAAGAATTCTTCTATCTCCTCTTATGCGGAGTGTCATCCTTCACATTCATTCATGTCTTTCGCTGCATTTAGTAATGGATAGACCCCCTTCCTCTCACATCATTCACTCTTATTTTATAATTGTGTTTAGTTATTCAACTATCAGCCTTTCTCTCAACATGGCATAACCAACGAAGGACGCTCCTTTCATACATTTCCATTACTGGAATATCCATTCCACATTATTTCATCACCCACTCATTCCCAAACCAATCGCTTCTTCTTTTAACGCCAACACTTCTCAGATACTCCAAACCCACTGTATTTCGGTCACTCATATGTTTATTCTGGCATACACAAGTTTCGCCTCCAAACAATAAAGTGGAAAAGAGTACACTTTTGTTTACAGCAATTTTTCTTCCTTAAGGCCGTTTTACACGGCACATTTGTTTGTACAAACTCTTCCGTGAACTCTTGCATGAGGCAAAATGTATCGTGTAAAGCGGCAAATTGTATGAACGCTTGTGCGAATGTCTCAATGCCTGCACGGGAAATAGAACCTGTACTAATTTCGTTGAGACAAACGTACAATCTCACGCACATTCGTTTGTACAATATTTTTCATCGTGTAAAACGGCCTTTAGAAAAGCATTCATTCCTAGATATGCTCAATTATGCCACCATTTACCCTCATCATACAATCAATCTTCCAATTTTCCTTGAGAAAATTTTTTACGACTATTTTGGCCTTTGGTGCATATACCTTCAATTCGTTTCTCTGTCTGAATTCCAACGAAATATGTATGACTCTATGGAATCATATTACTTCTGTTTGTAGCAAATTGGCTCGCAGACCGAAATATCGCAGAAAGTTGTGTGTTTTTTTTCTGTTTTCTGGTTTTTAATTGGCAGGCGTGTACATCATTTGGTGAAGCGGTGCATTTTTCGATATTTTCCTGAAGCGAAATCGTCCTCCGTTGACGGAAGTCAAATTCCGCGACCTCTTTCCAGGAAGAACTCAACATTGCTGAATCTCGGAAATGTCGTGGATGTCACTTCACGGCCAACATAAATGTCAACTTGTGAATGGCTTTATTTGAAATTAACGAGGTTTAGACGTCATTGTCGTGGCTCAAATATTTCCGAGGGCATTCTGAATAGGGCAACAGGCTCGGTTTTTCAATGTCCGATTAAGGTTAAACATAAGATGACGTATCCTCTACGCCTCTGCGAGGTCAGCAACGGAGAAATTGATTAATCAGTCATTAGGAAACTGGTCCTCAGTGATACAAACGACCGCAATAATCCTTCCGACTTGGGTTGCTAGGAGAGTTTTCCTCGATGTGAAGCCACGCAACTTGGGAATAGGAACTAGACCCTTTTTTATGCCTGTTGTCTTTTATGTTTCATCTTTGTCATTCTACCGAATGATTGGTAGGTTTTATGTGGGGACAGTCTCTATGTCAACCTACCTTTTACGGAATACGTTTAAACGCTTCTATTCACATCCAACTATTTTACCGACATGGAATTTATTTTGATCTCATCATACTTCTTGACTCCCCTCTCTCCTTCCAATTACCTTATTATTCTCCTTCCTTTTGGGCAATGACCCAACTCTCTGCGGAATTAAGGCAACGGAATATTTTCCATGAATCTCCCAAAATCTTACTCCACGTATCCTAGTAGTAAAAGACTCGCTGTGTCGTAAAACTAGAGCTGTATACTTGAACTGAAATGTACCTTAAAATCTATCATGAAAAGACGGGACGATTCTGTGATTATGCCACTCCGGATCGAATTTGATCGTGTAATTAGTGAGAACCAAATTAAATCTGTCTAGTTCTGTTGGTTCGGCCCCTGGGAACCCCGATGACAAACCAATTATCGGTATTTCTGGGGCATACGGACCACCAGAAACGGCCTGAATGGAAATAGAAATAAGTAAGGGGCAAATTTATATTAAATTCCCTATTCTCACGAACATTTTGTAAGGTTTTTGAACATGAAAGCGTGTAGGTGTTGAACTAACTTACCTCATTTTCTAAGTCCTTTGCTATTCTGGTGAATATTTTCGGGCTTCCAACCGTGTTAATGACTTCGTGATGCCCAACGTTTTGATATGTGACTTTCTTAACCATCTTCAGGGCTGTATATTCCGGCGTCCCGTATTGTCCGGATTTAATATTCTCTCCTTCATCTTTGGTCGATATACCTTGGCTGTCGTTTAACGGATCCGGACGACACGGAACAGCGGAATCTATATAGCCCTGAGGGTGATAGGAAAGTATTCCATCGAAACGTCAGCCATGCTGAGGATATATACCAGATGGGTATCCCGAGAAAAAATCATCAGAATTATCCACCAGGAAAGCCTCAAATCTGGTTTCCATGCACTTTTCGTGCCCATCATGACCATTCCGTTTGTTTCACTATTACGCTTTAGAATTAAGTTTTTCGTCATTTCAAAATGAGGCCTCAGGGACGTGTTCCGAGCGAAAATGCTGGTTCTTTTTTTTCTATCTGGTGAAACAAGAGGAGAAATGAAAGGGGAGGGCTGAAAATGACGCCATAGTGTGCAACGACGAAGGACATTGGAACGGCAAAAATGAAATACGAGCTTGGGAGCGAGCTTCCCGAAAATATGAAGCGAAGAATTCCGTTGCGTCTCTTTTTATATGCCCCTTTATGAGTCACTCCCATCTTAGTTTTACTGCTTTGCTCTAATTTTCTTTTGCTCGCGGTCGGGACGATGATAATGCGTAAATATTTACGAATTCCTCCGAGTGACGTAAGTACGCATATTCCAGTTCATTTATTAGCTCTGCGGCACAATGCTGCTCGCTGCTGCAGACCTAACCGTCATCACAAGCGTCTTTTTCTTCTTCGTTTTTCTCGTAAGTCTGTGCGCGCGGTACCTGATGGAGCCGAGTCGGATTATTTGAGGAGACTATAGAGCATTCCATATTTAGTTGACCGTAAGGGCTCCAATAGAGATTCGTTTCCTCTTTAAGTCTACATATGGTTGGAGATGCGATGTTGCCAATATCTGCGGTAAAATCACCATAGTGCTCAGTAGTATAAGAACTGAGCATCTAGGAGTGTTCTAACATGCAACAATTATTTTTTAAAGTAACTTACGTAAATTTGGCGCGGATTTGAAAATGGTTGCCAACGTTGTCTAGAGGTGAGCTCATGGAGGCTAAGTTTGGCAACAGCGTTATCTATAAGGTCCATTCTGTCAACTATACGTATGCTCTATAGATCTGAGCTCTGTTACAGTAGTTTGAGCGAGTTTCATTAATGACAAAAACTACGTTTTGAATTACCGAAATCCTCAGTAATTAACTAATTTTACATTTTAAAGGAGTTAACTTGACTAATTTTTTCCCGCCGTACACTGAAAACGCCTTAACAAACGAGGGTTTTATAAAAATTACTATGGTGAGAAGTTGGTTTATTTATCATAAAAAAATAGTTTAGAAAGCATACAAACAACACACTGTTAACATTCTGACGAAAAATGTGCGTTATAAATTGCTCATTTTTTAAATAAAGTCTCTTTGGAGTGAGTACCTGTACCATTTCTCATATAAAATGGCTAGTATTTTTTCTGCAAATATTTCGAAAGGTAAAGTGGAAAGTGTCTGATATTTTATCCGAAATGATATCTCGCTCAAACTGCCCTAAACGCTGCGATTTAGAGTAGAAACTGAACTTTTTTGAAGTCTTTGATGAGAGTTCGTCCTGTGCGTTTGCCCTCTCTTCGTGAATGCTGCTTAGTCAGTGCTATTTTACACCTTTTGTCCTAGCTTCTAAACCCATCCTCATCCAGAAAACTATACTGATGCGTGGACCACAGAACATGTTGAAGTTGTATTTCAATTTCATGTGCATCGACGGGTAAGGCAGTTTCAAAATCACTGTCTGCCGCTCACAGAGCACGTGAAACGTTTCACCTGCTTTATTTTATGTTCTACATACTTCTTATTTACTCCCGCCTTTTTAACTTCCGCAAAATCTCATTATCTTATCCTTAAATTGGCTGATCGTTGGTTGATCTATAACCCTCATCCTTCAACTCCCGGACTCTGCCTTGGTTTAAAAACTGCCTCCAATCACGCCGTTAATATTTTTGTGCTCTACCGATTGAGGTAGGTTCGGTTGGACTTGAAAGCACTCGCCATCCGTTCCGCTGCAACCGAAGCCGCGTACTTTTTCGCATAAATTTTACTTTTGCCTGACGTATATCTTCCCTATTTTACAACCAATAAAATAGCCTAATGTGTTATATTTCATTTCCGGGTTTTATTTATCATCATCCCCTCTATCACAGCCTTCAAAACTAAATAAACCTAGTACTCTGCAAGCCACCTCAAGGGTATATGACAGGGGGTGAGTTTTCAGCAACATGCACTACCCTATTTCCTATAAAATTGAAGGAAACTATGAGTATTAATGCATGGCTAAATTCCTGTAAGGAGGTGAAATTTCATCAGCATGCACTACACTAGAGGTATGTTACCAATGTTATAGTAACTATGAGTATTAATGCATGTTTCAACTACATAAACTAACAGAGATACAAGAGCTAAGCAGGAAGCATGCGATAGGTGCTGTTAGTACTATTTATCAAGTTACGACAAAAATATTAGAGTATAAATAAATAATTAGCTACATTGGCTATATAAAAACCTAATTATAAAGCCTGAGTGGAAGCTATTATAGTTTCATATCGTTCGCAGAAAAATTATATTTCAAAATCTGTCCATTCTGCAGTCTCTTTCCCTAAAATTCATTCTCATTTTTTAATCTGTCATAGTAAATCTGGTTTCGTTAAATGTTTTTGGCGTCGTCAGGATTTATATTTGCTTAAAACTTGTTCAAAAAATGTCCAAAATTTTCAATACATCTATTTCGGTTTATATTCTCGTACTCGGGCTTGGTTTTAAATACATGTACATCTATGATAAATATTCCATAGCCTCTATTACCCCATCCCACCATTCCAATGCCTCATCCAACTTATTTATAGTAGCATCATCCTTTTCTCTCTAGCCACCCTTTTTCGGATCCATATTGCAGACCCCTTTAATTTTATTTCTTCCTCTACTCTCGATGTTTTACTGCGACTCAAATGTACGTTGCGTTCTAGACCTGAGTGAGTCTTCTCTGGTGTATTTTCTTAACATGTCCCAGCATCGAGCCTTGCATCACTTTTGTGAAGAGCAGTGGCAACCTTGAGGAGTATGAAATTGCAGATGGAAGGCAGTAAAAAATTATTGAGGCAGAGAATCTCGAGGGAGGAAGTAACCAAAGGTCTCTTCGAATTTTTTTAAATTTAAATATGTAAAGAGTGTTTTCGTTGAAATACAGCCGAGAGCAAAAAAAAACGGTCCTTTAATATGTATTATGCCGTTGCTTGTCCAACGAAGTTCATGACAATTAGTTAAAACAAGCTAAAATATTTCTTTCTGCAATGCGTTTTTTTCTCGCTCATTTTTCTGATAAATCTATAAAAACGGAAGTAGAGACCCCTTCCTGCTTCCTACAGGAAATCATGACTAATGTTTTTCATGAGAAGGGCACGTGATACCAACATAACTACTAGGTTTTTTGTAACTAATACTTTCTGTAGAAAAGTCAGACGATTCTTCGAGAATTTCTTCTAAATTAATCGAAGATTTCGCGTGAAATTTTATTGTATCCAATTTAAATAAATTGCGTCGATCATTATTAATCTCGTTTTTTTGTTTATTTTCAATTCTACGTTGATTTGCTATCGAAGGACTGAAGCTTCAGATATGTGTGAAACACCTCCAACAGAAAACGTGAATAGAGCGATGAACACGAAGTTATGCAAATGAAGTCGTTGCACGCATCGTAGAAGAGGAAAGTAATTTGAAGAAGAAATTGAGATGCTACAGGCCGTTACAGTACTACATCTACATACTACCCTGCGAGCCACTGAGGTGACGTGTGGCAGGGGGTGTTAGGACACCAACCATGGAAGCGGAGGAAATAGGAAAAAGGTGGGAGATGACAGGGGTGTATTGTATGTTGACGAGTTGGGATAATTTTAGGCTAAAGGAGAAGAGGCTAAAGAGGGACATAAGGAATTAAGCTTTCATATATGTGATGTGAAGAGTCAAGCAATACTCCGAGCAGAAGAGACGAGAATTTAACGGAAAGAGGAGCTTGAAGGGTTAAGAAAGACTTCAAGGTGGATCAAGTTCGCGTCGTAGCTTGAGGATTGGCTTCCTATCACGTGGACCCGGGTTCGAATCCCGGTGGTAGAGGAGATTTTTTCAGTGCGTTCCCCATCCGTACTAGGGTGATATTTGAAAAGAACTTCAACTTAGCGCTCTGTCCATCGAATGGGACGTTATAATATGGTTCACGCAAGTGTGAACAATAAGAAGCGCTATCACCTTCTTCCGGAGGAGGTTAAAATGAAATAGAGGGGCATGGCTGCGAACGCTCATTGGTGGAGGTGAAGCGAGAACAGAGGTGTTTGGGAAGGATTTTGTGCCGAGCAGGCGTAGCCTACACTTCACGAAACATCACATTACCTTTGGAATTTGGACAAAATCAAACGCGATCGACTGAAACGTAAGCTAGGGTAAGACCGGAAACTTCGCCGACTTTAATTTCGGATTTGGCTTCAGGAGAATTGAATGTATGTAGAAAGAGTACAATGTCAACTCCATTTCTTCCCTAACTTCCTTGCTTTTTCCAGCCATGGAAGCAGGCAGTAGTGCTATTTTCATGTATTTGACGCATTTCACTTCAATTATTGCATTAATTTACTAATACTTAAAACTTATGATGGACAGGTCCCTATGTTATTAGCACATGGAAGACTGGACATTTTTTTTCAACTTTCCCCTGCGGCCGGCCATTTTTCCCGGCTGTTCTTTTGCACTCAACTAATAATTAATGGAGTTTGGAGATGAAAAAAGTGTGTATCCCATCATATTTTAAATATATATATCTAAAACTTTCAACGTTTGAAGTAAGAACCAGGAGATGTGTACTTAGATAGTAACTTGTGATGAATAAAACAAGTTATAAAAATTTCCAATGGCTGTAATAAATTGGCACCACTCGTCAAAATTACATAACAATTGCTGTGTTGGTTTGCGGGAAAAAGGGAAATTCCTCGACAGTGACCAACCACAACCCACTGCCGTGTGTAATTTTGACGAGTGGTGCCAATTTATTACGGCCATTGGAGATTTTTATAACTTGTTACTTCAAGAGGCCGTATGGTTCAAGTTGCCGAGATTTTTTGTAATGAATATGTGAAATTTTTCTTGCATAAAGCATAATTTCAATAAAATTGTTGAATTCATGTAAAAATAGTTTATGTACAAAACGAGAGTATTTTATTTCATGGAGAATTTGCTTCTTTTGAACAGTTTTTTGAGAAAATAACATGCAAACCTACAGGTATTAGGTAGGAAAATAAATTTTCATCTCTTATTTCACCCATTCTCACAGCAGCTAACACCTTGTGATCTCATGCTCAGTTTGCAAAAAATAATAACATTGTAAGGTTGGATATCTTTGTTCATATAAATAGCAATTCTCTTCAAACGTTTTCGGTTCACGGATCCATTATGAGTGTAAAAAATGTTATGGAAGCCTTCTTCGTCAAACAAATTATATGCATATTCAAAAAAATTCTAGAGTACCTATACATGAAAAAAATATTTTAATTTCAGCACTCTTATAAAACGTGTAAATACTGACTGATTAAAACTAATACATACAACTATTCGCGTAACCCTAGGGAAGGCTGCCGGGAACCACAGGGTTGCGTGGAACAGAGTTCGAATTCTGCTGATATAAATCCCATGACTCGGTTTTCGATGAGGTGCTAGGATATGAATAAAATGACATTTAACTAATTTTTACGGTGGAACCAGCTTTAGGCCTGGTATTTTTTTAAATTATTTCCTTAACTTTAACTGGAAGATAACGTAACCTTCGTGTCAACTTGATGTTAACTAAGAGTTAGGGTTTTGTAGATATATATTACATCAGACTCTCGGTTAGCTGACATGAGCGTTAACGATGAGAGAACAATATATTATCAGTTTTCTTTGCGAGAAAATATTGAAGCAGAGGTTATGAAATTATATGAAGTAACTTGAGACGTCACGTTGTGAAAATGTCTTACGTTCATGAAGAACTGCTTACCGATTTTACGCTTTGATTGAACAAATTTTCGACACGCGCCACATTTTCCGCACCTTCGGATATTCTCACCTCCCTTCATTTAGGTATATGAGAGCTCGCTAATTCAGATTCATTACCATGATAATGACATAATTGCGTTGGATTTCTTGTTTAGTCAATGAAGTAATTGTCAAAATAGCACTAAGTTAATGATTGCTCACCGCGAAGAGATCATAAAATCTGGATTTTGATGATCTTGAAGTTGATTAAGGAATAAGGATTAATAATGCTGTCTCAGGACTGATGTGGTGTAACTAATGCTTCACGAGAGAACATGCAATTTCCCATCTTACATGTTGAATGTGAACGTTTTAGATGTTTTACATCATTATCTAGCCAACAATTATGGCTTGAAAATGGTGTTCTATTAAAAAATAATGGTTTTTTAGGCTTGACAATGAAGTTTGTATACAGGGTGTTTCAGGAGGAAGTGGCAATACTTCTGGAGGAGGTTGAGGACGTGATTTTAAGCATTTTTTGTCCTATGAACATGGGGTCGCAACTCCTTAGTTACCGAGCTATGGCAACGCAAACATTTTGTCACGAGTATTCTGCAGTTACCACGAAAACCCCCAAAAGCAGTGGCATCCAGCAATACTTACAAAGAAAAACTGGTCTAAATTGTACTTAAAGTTTGTATCTTTCTTTTTCTGCCAAAATTTACGCATTTAGCTGACATTTTCTAAAATGGTAACTGAAATTGTCAACATTTTTCTTCTTAAAAAAATTATTTTTTAGAATAACTTTTTTATTTTGAGAAATACGAAAAGATTAATAGAGTTATAAAAATTGGAAAATTTAATTTAATTTCCATAACTGGTAAAATTATTTTCATATCTTAATTTTTAGCGAAGATATGGCATCTTAAACGGTACCGTTACATAAGCACATTTTTCGACGGCTCTCTTCCATGTATGGAACTGGTGTTGATTTACCGATAAAGACAATTACCTTCACCAATTTAAGCTTGAGTACTTATTTTTAAACGTTGTGAAAAGAATGACCAACCAATGAAACCCAAATTTAGGTGTTTTTGGGAACCAAATGAAGTAAACAATCAAGCGGCAACAAAGATCTCAAGTGGAAATAATCTCCATGGATTAATTGACGATCACTGGCGCTGAGATCCATTGTTTAAGAAGTTTTCTCAACTTTTAATGTCAGCTAAATGCGTAAATTTTGGCAGAAAAAGAAAGATACAAACTTTAAGTACAATTTAGACCAGTTTTTCTTTGTAAGTATTACTGGATGCCACTGCTTTTGGGGGTTTTCGTGGTAACTGCAGAATACTCGTGACAAAATGTTTGCGTTGCCATAGCTCGGTAACTAAGGAGTTGCGACCCCATGTTCATAGGACAAAAAATGCTTAAAATCACGTCCCCAACCTCCTCCAGAAGTATTGCTACTTCCTCCTGAAACACCCTGAAAAATTGTATATTATCAAAAATACAGTTTCCAGCGTAATTCGGTGGAAATCTTTGATATTAAACATAATGAATTCACTTGTCTATTTCCACACTGTTTTAATTCAACCGACCATGGTTTCGGCACGTAGTGCCATTTTCAAGGTGAAAATGGCACTACGTGCCGAAACCATGGTCGATTGAATTAAAACAGTGTGGAAATAGACAAGTGAATTCAATATGTTTGTATATCTTAGCTATAATCTGCTGGGGCAGTGCATACATGAACACATTTAAGTGTTCACTCGTTTTGCAAAAATAAATAATTCGTGTTAGCAATGAAAAAACTTAGTGACTTCCACAGTTTATTTAATACAGAACGACCGGTTTCTGTATTAAATAAACTGTGGAAGTCACTAAGTATTTTCATTGCTAATATGGAGCCCTTCCACTTCCAAAGCTTCTAATTTCGATTTAAATAATTCGTGTGATTGCGTCAAAAAATTCTTATGAAAACTCCTTTCCGTTGGTCGTGGCCCTCAAATTGCTGCCACTAAGGCATTTGTATTTATTTAAGTTTTTAAAATTTTTTTATGCCAGAAGTGGCAATATTCCGAGTGTATCTGCTAAATGTGAATATAATTTAAGGAATTAGTCAAACATTGTAACAAACAGACCAACATTTACATTATGTAAACGTTCCTTTCTGTATAAGGGGCCAAATATATTTAATATACTGCCCGCTGAATTAAAAACATTAAATTCTCAAAAAAATGTTAAAACTTGCCAAAGACTGGCTTTTTTCTCAAGAAAAGATTGAACATTTATTTTGATGGCATTTTCATTGGAACCATACTTATGTAACAGTTACTGCTTTTATTTCAATGGCATGCATTTTTTGTAATTTGCTGGTTGCTCAATTCTGGTCTTATGACCTTGGAGACCACCTAAAGCTCCCGCTCTTTTGTTTGTTACCAGTTTGTACCAATTATGTGGGAGTAAATACAATATTATTATATTATTATTATTAATTAAAACATCGAAACCGGTCGCATAAAACATTTATCTGTGGAATTGCAAAGAGACTTCCTTTCGTAAGAAATAAGAAAGTATAAGGGGAAACGTAGGCGAAAAACAGTAGAGCATCAGCCTCCCCTTTACTTAAGGGCGGAATATCAGTCACGACAACAAAGCAATCTTCGTCCCATCCTCTCAAATTAACCCTTCAAGCCGATCACCCATCGAGATTAAGGCGACCGCGTTCTCGCCTTTCTTAGATAATTGATTACTCCCTAGGCGGTGACGCGTCGCCCACCGATATGGAACCAATCGCGGCGGACGTCCGGATGGGAGGAGGGGGTTAATGGGGAGGGGGGGGAGGGAAGGGTTTAACACGCGGGAGAGGGAAGAGGAAGCATCCGGGAGGACAGGCGACGAAGGGCCAAGGGCGGGATGATGATGCTGTGGGTGGATCGGGGTGCGGTTCGGATAATTGGGTTTAGCTTTGGGGAAAGAAAAAGGCGAACGAGGAAAGATGGACACTACACACTCTCCTTGAGGGATGAGAATTGTAAGATGATTATAAGATAGATAAGATAATATTTGTTACTTCCATCATAATAACAAAGTACATTACAATAATTGGAAGCTTTAGGTTGCCTTTAAGGATGCACCTGTGTTAAGGCTGCTTTCTTAATTATATTCATTTTACCAGCCATTATGAAAATTATGAAAAGTTACAAAACATTTACAAGTCTCCTTACACGTGTGAATGAAGATTTTCGGTGTGGTCTACGATGAACTTCTTCATTTTTCGGGTTCTACCGCGTCGGTTGCTGTGGTGATGACAACAGTTTTTGGGTCTTCAACAAGTGGTTTTTTTTTGGACAGCAGTTTCAGGTCTTCAACCCGAAGACGCTGGCAGTTGTGCTCGCAAAACTGTTTTCATCACCACAGCAACCGACGCGGTAGAACCCGAAAATGAAGAAGTTCAAGTCTCCTTACACATTTGTTTATTTTTTTACATAGGTTTTGCTGAAAAATATTTTAAGTCTCTCTGAGAAAAAATTATTTTTGCAAAAACTTACAAAAACGATCTATGAAATTGATCCAAATAGGATTTGGGCTAGGGTATGTGCCCTTTGTTTCTCATTATAGTTTGTGCCAGAGGAAGTTCATCATTAAGCGGGCACCTAACCGAAGATTAGTTTTCTGAACCTCTCAACTACGTTTTCATAAAAGCTAACAGCTTTATTATTTCACTAGGAGACGCTCATGACAACCCATCGCTTTCCTCGCTCCAACGCCAATCATGCTGAGGAAGAAAGAAATCACTATCTATCTTTCTTAAATTATGTTTTTTGACGCTATTGACTTCCAAGCCCCGCGACGGATTCAAAAAAATTTGGCACACTTTTTCCTTAGGACCTAGAAGGGTTAATAGGCTATATTAGAAATTCCCAAGAGCTCATATGAATGCACTTTTTTAAACCAACTTTTACTTCCATAAGAAAAGCATTGGATTCAGTGAAGATGTTTCTTTTTTTACTGTTTTTTTTAATTACTTGCACTTATTATATAGGTATGTGACTGTTAGTTTCGGATGACTGAAAAAATGTAGTATTCAATTCTTCCATTTGAGTTTCGAGTTCGCTTAAGTTTTGCCTAAAATTTCAGTTTTTGGCTTCAAAAACGTCAATTTTTGCTCCTTTTCAATAGTAAAAGTAGGCAACAGAAGCATAGGCTTCATTTGGGAACTGTCCGGATCACTTATGACTAAAAATTAAGTGTTCAATATTATATATTTACAGAGATATTTTAGTTGGGGTATTTTTCACCCCTAACACTTCATTTGTGGTTAATGACTGCTTCGTAGTATATGCATTTTGAATGTCACATTCGGAGGATTCCTTCGGAGGATAAGCCTATTCAACAGATCACTGGTTGGCGAGTATACTTGGTGAAATGAAGACATGATGTTTTAAGAATAAACTTGGTTATATTTCATACAGTATTTAAGTGTAATGAATGCTGTGCCCAATATAACCAAGTTTATTCTAAAAACACTAAGCAACAGTTTTATTTTTTCTTTCCTCCCGTTGAAATTCCGCAGGAACCATCTTCTAGTACTTCTATTATACAAAACGGTACTTTGTTTAAGAACTTCTAACAAATAAAGAGTAAATCAGACCTAAAGAAGAAACTTCCTGTAAACTGTAACCTTCATTGAATTTTCTTTGTTATTGAACTCTTTGTGATATCGTGTGACCATTCCTTTAAATTTAATTTTGCCAAAGAAATTAATTTTTCAGGTGATTAAATTGTTTTCTCCATTGATTCCTTTTGAGCGTTTTCCCCCCTGTATCCAATAACAATGGCAGGGGTTGCCAACAAAACGCTTTCCAAAAAGCGCTGAATTTTAGGAAATTTTGGAATAATTTGTTAAATTTTGGCAAACTTGATTTGAAAACAAAATTCGTTTTATGCAAATAAAAACATCTCATTTAATGTCCTTTCTGACTGATTAAGGCTTTTATCTGTGGATCCAAGTCATTTCAATAAATCCAATAGTTTAGTACTTATCCGCGCCTATAAATTTATGCGATCATGGTTTCGCCAAATGACTGCCCAAACTTTGAAAATGCCAATAATTGACTGAAAGTAAGGTCAGTTGTAAATTGTAAGCGTGGATAAATGCTAAACATTTTTTTGTTAAAAAGTTCTCTTCTACTTGATGGAGTTCTTATTCCTCCTCCCTAGAATTAGCATTTGTGTTACTTCCCCTGTCCATTTGATATTCAATATTATATATAACACTAATTATCCATTGCTTCCTATCTCCTCTCTTTTGCTGCTTTTTCGTCATGGTTTCAATCCACGCAGGTGAAAGCTCAGCTACGTACGAATAGATATTTATAAAATAATTAAATATAAATAGCAAGTGTTAGGATCTTGGATACTTTGCGAAATAAAAGTATTCAGTACTCGATTCAATGTCGTATTTTCAATACTTGGGAGATACAAAAAATGTGCCTTATTTACTTTTTCCTGCGATGTAAATAACCTCCATTATTAAACCAAAATATATTTCTTAGCACATGACACTTTTTACTTGGCATTATTTTTCAATGTATAATCATGATATTGCTGGAATGTCTTTAGTTTTGTACCGCTGATGTAGATCACTTAGCATTGTGAAATGAGTAGATGTATAATGACAACTTAAAATTTAGTTGATAACGACGAGTTATTTTCGAAACCATGGTCGGAAATAAATAGTGTGGAGTATACAGAGTGCACATTCATTTAGTGATGTGTACAAATTCCACGTAAGTACGCCGGAAACCTTAGCTTTAAGCTTTTATTAGAATTTAATATAACAGACTTTGGAACCGAATTAGCTTATTTTTAAAATACAGGGAATTTTGTCAAGTTTTAAAGTAAATATTGTCACATCTTAGTTAGTGTTTGGCGTTTTTATCATTATGGCTGGGTTTTATCTATCATTGAGGATTGAAGACCGAGCTGCCAAGGTTTTTTTTTTAAATTCAGGATTTCAAAGTACAGCGTAAAGGGAGACGTAAAATCAGTGATGAGTCATTCTTTATTATTAGTTATTATTATTAATGTAATTTTCAACTTACAAGTGAAGTTTAATGAGCTCAGGGTCTCTCCTTTAGCCTTAGTTACTCCATCACTTAATGTGTTACAACAATGGATCTCTAAACGCTAACTAAGGACGCTATTTTTGTGTATGCCAAAATTCAGGATAATGCCGCTTTTTTCGGGTCTGATGGCAACCCTGACCGAATCCTTCGGTGTAGAGAGACAAAGGCGCCCTGACGGGAATCGAACCCACGTTTCTTCAAGGCCGACAGACGAGGACGTTCACGGCCGAGTCAGCCCCCTTCGCGTATGCTGCTGCTTGCTGATCTTCGCATTAAATCTTTTGTGTGAATGATCTTGTAGCGCCGTCCAATTACGTGGCGCCGGAAAGTCGTAGGCGGCCTGCGGGGGCCGCCTTGGTCGGGGGGCAAAAGGGGAGGGAGGGCGGCTGGATTGTTTGGGTGGGGAGGAGGGTGGTTGGGGGTGGATGATGGGGGCAAGGGTGTATGGCGGGGGGGGGGAGAGAGAGAGAAGGGGGCAGGACGTGTGTTCGGTCGGCTATGGCTGAGAAGCCGGATCGATTGTCGGAATGCGGAGGGCAGGAAAGATGGGGGTCGCATCCATGGGATGGGGGGTGTACAGATAAGGCTATGTCAAAGAAAATAAGGGGGGACGCACGTATAGAGTACTCATCTCGATATTTCGACACCCTCCGTACCAATAAAAGCGGTCGAACTAATGGATGTGCGTTGGAAACTAAATGACAGTCGGGGGAAAAATTGAGCTTTTATTCATCAGCATCAGTAACGAAAACAAATTTTTACAATCAATTTTAAATAATAATAACAATGAAACATATGGAATAGAAAGAATATTACAAGAAATTGAAAGTTGGTTAAACCCTACAAAAAAGTAAAAGATATCTATATTATGTATTCAGCGTACTTAAATGGCACGTAGAGTGTTTTTGATCTACTTATGTTATATTAGTTTGTATGATAATCCATGTTTACCCGTGAAAGAGTCGGTAACCCCAAAGCAGGAAGCTTTGTTTCCTAAGAAGTACCTATATTTCTCGATTAAATGAACTACTATTCATGTATATTCAATGTATTTATATGAGAAATAAAATTATTATTATTATTATTTTTGTGTACCAACAATCGGAAATCCCCACTAGCCACCATTCATAGACAAAGTGACAATATGAAGATTTATGACAGAAAGAATGCACTTGCAGTTTTCCACCAATTAAAGATTTAATTTCGATTATTTTTTATGTTACTAAATCTAATTTAAGTGATTCTATCACGCTAAAATTCCAAATATAAATAAATGAAAACATTTTCTTTCGTATATTTGGAATATATGTACATATTTGACTAGTCTACACTTAAATATGATTTAGTAACATCGCAGCTAGTGGAAGTTAAATCTAAAATTTTTGGAAAACTGCTAGTGTTTTGTTTATGTGATTACGGACGCGTTCCAGCACATCATGCACGAATCTGTGTTCAAAATCCGTATATTGTTTTGCTGCAGCTCCAAACTCCTCCCTCCTACCAGCCAAGAGCTTTATTCCTACATTATACTACACTTGGATGTTATAATTCAAATGAAACATTCTCAAGAATTTTTTCAGTCATTGCAAAATTTTAAAGCCCGAGTGCATACATCACCAACAAGAGTTAACTCATCGGTAAACCTGCCAATTCTATTTTTAAGAAATTGGGAACATTTTGTTGGCAAAATGAGAACTTTTAAGGAAGCCTTACCCTAGCATACCATGAATCATCTTAATATTCATCATTCACAGTCGTCAATCTGAAGATTGGTTTGCTGCAGCTCTCCATTTCACTCTCCTCTTATTATCAGCCAACCGCTTCATTTGTACATGATTATTTAATTTCACTTAATTCACAATTTGCTTCATGAATTCCTTTCTTTTTCTTCATCTGTTATTCTTCCCACTCATATCTTTTTCCCTTATTGTTTTCATTGGATTGTTGTGTTTCAAAAAGTGCCCAATGAATTTGTACCTTCTTTTTCTTAGTTTTTTTATACTTCTTTTCTCTCTAGCTCTTCCATGGACTTCTTCGTTGGCGATTCTTTCAGTCCATTCGATATTCATCATTCTTCGATAATACCTTATTGGAATCAACGGAGATGTGGTATTTTTATTTCCAATTGGAATGCGAAGTTTAAATGATTACAATGGAATAAGTTCCAAGCAGATTTTAAATTATTCTGAGGTGTCTAATCTCTGCTAATTATATATTCGTTAACTATTTCTGCTCAAGTATTTCAAGGGCCTTTACCTCTACGACCACAGAACAAGGAAAATCCTGATTGAACTCTAATTTCCTTCCACCCTGTGTTCTCATGACCGAAATTTCGTAACGAGTTCCCTCTTTAACCTTAACGGATTCCACATGGACTTCTTCGTTGGCGATTCTTTCAGTCCATTCGATATTCATCATTCTTCGATAATACCTTATTGGAATCAACGGAGATGTGGTATTTTTATTTCCAATTGGAATGCGAAGTTTAAATGATTACAATGGAATAAGTTCCAAGCAGATTTTAAATTATTCTGAGGTGTCTAATCTCTGCTAATTATATATTCGTTAACTATTCCTGCTCAAGTCTTTCAAGGGCCTTTATCTCTGCGACCACAGAACAAGGAAAAACCTGATTGAACTCTAAATTCCTTCCACCCTGTGTTCTCATGACCGAAATTTCGTAACGAGTTCCCTCTTTAACCCTAACGGATTCCACACCATAGGGATCGTTCGCCATTCTCTCCAACCTATACCTTAACACAGTGTTTGCCAACCAGGGGTGCGAAATTGCATTCCAAGGGGTGCGAGATATCTTTTACTTTTTTGTAGGGTTTAACCAACTTTCAATTTCTTGTAATATTCTTTCTATTCCATATGTTTCATTGTTATTATTATTTAAAATTGATTGTAAAATTTTTTTTTGGTTACCTTCACTTTTATTCTGAAGTAAATGACTATTTTAAGTGGTGCGAAAACATATTTTTTAAATTTTAAAGGGTGTGGGAAATAAAAAAATGTAGGGAGCCACTGACTTAATAGGACTGTCTCCTCGTCATGTTGTGTGGGTGTGAAGACCAAGGGGGGAATACTTTGACTTCGAATGGGAAGTAAAAAATGGATCTGGATGGATATCGAATTATTTAGGAGAAAAATCTGAGAGAGACGGACCTGAGAAAATCGCGGCTATGTCGTTCAATCGCCTAGCCATCGGGATATATTTTTTGAGCCGGGAGACGTCTGGAAAAAATCCAGGTCAAGACCGGTGGCGTCGGTTCCCGTTGCGACGAAAATGCGTGCAAATATATCTTCGCCGCAGAAATACGCGCCCCTTCTTCGAATGGGAATAATCCCTCGGAAAAAAATTCCTCTTTGCATGCGATGCTATCTAGGACGAAGCTGTTGCTGCATTGTTGAGTTCCGCCGCCGGAGTTGGAAAAATATTTTCCACTCCGATGATTAAGCGCTTTATTCCCTGAAAAACATGGCATTAAAATTAGTGCTGCTTCAAGTCTTAAGAAATTCGTATTTGCGAGCATGCATGTAATTCTTCGTCCATTTTTCCCCAGACCACGTAGATCTCATATTCATGGCAGATATTCCATCTCGTGGAGGCTTTACTCATCACTATCTCTCCTTGCTAACAGTAAGACACTCGATAAATCAATGGGTATCTCCATAATTACTTGAAGTTAGTGCTGTTGACTAAAAACATTCAGTGAATTCGGCTATTATATGAAATTCGCTAGCGACAGACTATGACTCTTGTGTATATTGAAATCGTAAGGGGTAGGAAAGAGAAATAAGTGATTTCAATTGCATCACATTCATCGATTGGTTTGCAGTACTAAGGGTACAATCTTTGCGCATTCTTGCGGTATCTCTGACGAAACTAGTCGGTAGAGAAGGCCGCGTTCAGTTTAAAAGTGGGCGGATAAAAATATTTCTCTATGTTATGTTATTTTCTAACGAAGACTTTTAAGGTCATGACAGTCTTCCACTTCCAGTACTTCATTTCCACTTCCGCTTCTCCAGCTGTACTTCATCGCTTATTTCTGTCGGGTTCCTCCACTCGAATATTAACCCTAACATAGTTTGTAAACCATTTATGTGCGTACGTGTGCCTTTCAAAGGGTCTTGATTGGCTGAGAACGCTTTGAACCGCCGCTATGAACGGCAGTGTTTTGCCGCATAGGGAAGTTTAGGGGGCGAGTGTCGTACAGGATGAATTATTGAACAGACGTTGACGTTGAGAAGTGACCTTTCCCTATGGGTTTCAGATATTCTGCCCTAGTTGGTGCCACTTTCGCCTTTGTTTGCTACATTGTGCATTTGGAATCCATGGACGGTTTAGTGTTGCCGTTGGTACTCCTCTGTTCGCATGATGCTGTTGTGATAATAGCATACGCAAAGTACTGTAAAAATAATAGCGTAGCAATGAAGTGTAAGCCTTTTTTCTTTTACTTTTTGTTTTTAGATTCGTTTTGCACGGTGAAATTTGAAATTTTTCCGTTGCAGTGAGTGAAATGTAATAAAAAGGGGGAGGAATCAGGCGAGATGTTGTGGATTATGAACATCTTATTGTGTGCAATGTAATGCCTGTGTGCTAGGTCCGTTTAATTACCAAAGATTGATTGCGGTAGTTTAAGCGAGATATTTCCCTAGTCATAATGGAGACCATATTCGAAATTTTTTCTTTAATTCCAGCGTCTGTAAGAAGTGTGGGGTAGCAATTATAATATTAATGGCGGAAAAATATAGTTATATATGACAAATATTCTCAGTAATTATATACATACTAAATATATCTACATAAGTCTCTAACTTGTCTCATTTTTTCACGATGGACGGTGAAAACGCCTTCACAGCGAGTGTTTTTTTGCGATTCTGTAAAAGTTACCGCGGTAAAATATCGATTAATTTTAATAAACAGTTGAGAAAACATGCAACCTACTCACCGTTAGTTTTTGACGAAATCTAGGCCTTATAAATACCTAATGTTTTCAATATTCTCCCTCTGCAGCGCACAGCCGTACTCTATCCCATGTAAAACAGCTTATGCTTGTAAGAAAATTGATCGAAAAATAGTTCGGCTAGGTGTTAATATTCTGATATAATCAAAATATGAGGTTTTTATTTAAAATTAGATCATATTCAATAAATTCTAGGTGAAGTTATTTCTCGCTCAAACTACCTTAAGTGACTTATGTTGATATTCGTGATCTCTCATGCTCACTATCAAACGCTCTCTTGCTCTCTTTCAAACGGCATGAATATCTTAGTCATTTTTACTGCTTACTGTTTCTGGTGATGTTATGATAATGGCCTAGCAATAAAGTGGAAGAATTATTTTTTTTTAGATTTGTGTATCACAGTAAGATTTGACATATCCACTGTGGAGAGTGAGTTAGTATTTAATCTTATTGTAGATTACCTGAGAGCTGAGACTATTCAACTGCTAAAACGTGATAATATGACATAATAATGTTCACATTCATCTTCGCACTTACCTTCCTTCTATCAAACTGGCTATCATAACTTAGCTATCCTTAGCTATAAACTAAACATAGCCAAGCTAAACCTCCTAAACATAGCTATCGGCCAGCGAAAAATCATTTTTCTCAATAGGATTAGGTAATAATCAATGAATTTGCTGTCAACCATGTTGAATGAATGACTAGATTAATGCGAACTATTGCATCTTATCCACAGCTTAGAGTTCTTATTATTTTCTTTGTTGGACACGGAGGCGTAATTATTTTATGAATTCATTGCTCAAAACCAAATTAGTTCTGACCGTAAAAATGTGTTCATTTTTTATCATAGCTGTGGTTGATTTCAATTTATCAGGCTGCCATCGGGAGGAATATTACTTCTGTCGCTAGAGATACTTGTTATCTAGAACAAAGCAGTTTCAGTTGGAGAATAGGCTTTTGGTGACTATAGTTTCAGCCAGTCGTTTTTCACATGCAACGAAACATTCGTAGCAAATTTGTTGTTCTCAACCTTTTCTTGCTCAATTCACCCCTTTCACCATTGCTAAGAATATATAATTCCCCCTTCCCAGTGCAAATTATTTAATAATACTTTGATGCAGAAATGAAAATTATGCGCATTTTAGAGAATCGATTTTAATCTCTGACATTCAATAATTTTTATTGAGCGCCTCAGAATATATTTAAACGAAATGCACTTTTATTACAGACTTGTTGAAAAGCCTGCTGAAACAGGCTTAAATGTTGGCGAAATACCCAAAAAGTAATGAATAAAGTAAATACTTAAATAGATATTAATGTGTGGTTTGTTATTTTTAGTGAAAACAATATATGTAACTATGGTTCAAAGCAATGTGCAATACCTATATTCCAGAGATTTCTTTGTACACAGTATTTTTGGCGAAGCAGGCGGAGTTGTTACTAAGCAGGTTTCCCTTGTGTGTATTTTGAAAAATTCCCAAGCCCACGCCATGTGTCAGTTAGTGGTGAACGTACATGTGAGCTCACTTGCCATCTATTGGCGCGTATCTGAATCACTACTCCAAGTAACTGAATCACGCGTACGAATGCGTAGCCTTTTATATAGTAGAAAGTTTTACATAATATACAGAACATCAATTTTTTCTGAAAAGTGGTCCTAATTTACCCCTTAACCCCACTTAAATTCCCCCCAAGTTGTTGCGTTTATGTTTGTTTACATTTTTCATACATTACGTATTATCATAGAGTAAGTATATTAAAAATAAATATACTTACTCTATGGTATTATTACGGGTCCGCTTAGTCCGGGGTGAGCTCTACCTTCAACTATCCAAACCAACCTTCGGGTTGAATGAGTGAGTGATAGTAATAAATGTGAAATATTGTACTATAATTTTAATGGATTTTAACAGTGATTTATTCATTTTCGTAGTAACATATCATTGCCTTTTGCATTACCATTGTAGGAAAGCATAAATTTGGTTGATATTACGTTATTTCCGTTTATATTTAGTTGTGTGACAGCGTAAACAGGCAAAATCACGTGTTAACCAACTGTAATACGGTTAATATGATCCTTCATCAGCTTAAAATTCAGAAAAACCTCATACCCCTTCACACGCGCCAGCAACTTATCTTCTCACTCATTTCCCCCACTTTGACTATTGCTATCTTGTGTACCATGATATCACTGAAGAGCTTAATGTTAAGCTAGAACGTTTACTGAATATGTGTGTAAGATTTATCTTTAACCTCAAGAAGGATGATCATATTTCCCCCTATTTTACCAGGCTTACATGGCTGAAGGCCAAAACCAGAAGAAAATACTTCCTTGGTTCTTATATGTATTCCCTCTTTCAAAATCAGCAACCAGGCTATCTGAAGCAATTTTTTCCTCCTAGAGTAAACATGGCTAACGTTACCACCCGAATGACTCCCGATTATTTGATTACTCCTCTAAATAGGACTACTACATACCACAAATCTTTCTGTGTGGCCGGGGCCAGGTTGTGGAATAGTGTTCCTATCGACATAAAAAAATCAAGTTCTGTATTTGTTTTTAAAAAAAGATTTTTTTTGTATCTATTCAACCAAGAAGGGTTTTAATTTAATAATTATGTAAAATCTCATTGAATTATTGTTATTATTGATCATGATAATGTAACTCCCTTATTAATCAATAATTTATCGAGCTCATACATATATGTAACTTTTTGTATGTTCTTAGTGGACGAAGACGTCCAAGAACAATAAACTTATATTCTATTCTATTCTAAACTTCACTGCACTATTTCACTGCAAACTAGTAATGAGAAAGTAGTTGAGAACTTTTGTAATGTTGTTTTTACTATTATATCAATACATTTGTGAAATTATTATGAATTCGGAAAGAAAAACAGAGCCTTCGCACTGAGTAATAGCTATAAAAAAAACAAAAAGGCAATGAAAATGACTACCTCCAGAGCTGTACAGTTTAGCTGCTCCCGTCATAATTTTCACCTCTTGCATGCACGATTCGATCGGAGAACAATTATTCTGTTCATTTTCAACGCCATGCCAACTGTGTGGACTGACGATCTTAATGTTTTCTTTTCCTTCTCTCTTATCTCAGGAGCTCGGTTCGCAGCCATTGCCTGTGATAGTGACTGAGGACGTGGACGGAGTCATGGCCTCCTCGTCGAGTGGCAGCAACCAGGAGAGCGGGGGTCGGCCCAGAGCAGGTGTGTCCTCTTTGCCCTTTTTTCGACGGCCCGGAGCGAAATGGGGGCCCTTCCACTTTAGTCGCCACGATCAGACAAACTTGAAGGAACCAACTCCTCAGCGATATCGATCTTGTTGACCCAATTCTAAAAAAAAAAAAATAATAAGTAAACTTTGAGGAATCATTTCAAAGCCATCTTTAAAAAAAACACGGCTTGTAATTAAGACCAAGTGGATTTGGAATTAGCCGTTGGATTTTTACATCATTACATTTTTGAGTTTTTTAATCAAAACAAATTTTGGTTGGGTTGCTTTTTAACAAATTCTTTTAAAGAAATAAATAAATCTTGAGAAGTCATTTCAAAGCCCTCTTTTAATTAGAAACATGGCTAATTATTAACGCCAAGCTTGCCCTTGATTTTTATATAATTACTTTTTGTTTGATTTTTTTCAATCTACCGGTTGGATTTCCTTCTACCAAATTCTTTTTAAAAAATAAATAAATCCTGAGAAGTCATTTCAAAGCCCTCTTTTATTTAGAAACTTGGCTAATTATAAACGCCAAGCTATGCCCTTGATTTATATATCATTACCTTTTGTTTTGAGTTTTTCAATCTACCGGCTGAACTGATTACGTTTGCACCAGAACCGCCAAAGCTTGGCTACCCCCTTTTTTAACCACCAAGGGGTCATGTATGGCTCGATAAATGTCAACTGACACGAGCATTTCTCAACACGCCGCAAAAGGTTACAAATTTTGTAAGCTGTTACAGTTGGAGGGAAGAAAAGATATTACGTCAGCACAATGCATTATTTTGTAGTGCTGAACTATGTTAGAGGTTTATTTAAAAATGTGCTGAAATTTGGTTTATGTTAACCTTTTTTTTAGAGCCACGAAGATCAATAACTAGCACATTTATTTGGTACCTCATTGATTACGAGGTAATGCTTATAGGGTAGACCGGGGCTATTTCGATCATTTTACCATAATTGCGTCGTGGACAGAGTTAAAACTATTTGAAGAACTATTGGTTTACGCCTACTTTTAGCTTAGACATTGCTCAAAATAGTGCGACGAAAAAAATGTATAAAGTTAATGAACCTTGGGAAATAGAACAGTGTGACGTCACAAAAAATATTGAAATGTCAAAAATGACGGGGCTATTCTGATCACTCAAGGGGCTATTCTGACCATTTTAGTTATATATATAATATATATACTCATCCATTCGAAAATCAGACGCTCAATGGCGCGAATAAATTCATACAGTCATAGGAAATGGAAAGGGATAGGAACACATAAAACGACGAACACAGGGTTTGGTGTGGAAGATAAAAATGTGTCGAATCCAGGCAGAAAAAATTTCACCTTACCCAGGATACGAACCTGGATCTCCCAATTGCCGGTTAGGTGTGCTACCAGTTACACCAGCAAGGCTACTCAATTAACTGCTGAATTCGACGGCGTTTTATGTCACACTCCATGCCCAACTTTAGCGGCCGAGAGATGTCGCGCGGGAGCTTTTTCACCCACCATATAGGAGACGAACACAAGTGGAAGAGGAAAGGTAAAGAGGAATACAGACATACAACAAATACAGAGGTGAACAGTGCGTTTAAAGGCACGCATAGCCGAAGAAGAAGAAAAGAGCCAACATGGCCAAATATACTCATCCATTCGAAAATCAGACGCTCAATGGCGCGAATAAATTCATACAGTCATAGGAAATGGAAAGGGATAGGAACACATGAAAGGACGAACACAGGGTTTGGTGGGGAAGATGAAAATGTGTCGAATCCAGGCAGAAAAAATTTCACCTTACCCAGGATACGAACCTGGATCTCTCAATTGCTGGTTAGGTGTGCTACCAGTTACACCAGAAAGGCTACTCAATTAACTGCTGAATTCGACGGGGTTTTATGTCACACTCCATGCCCAACTTTAGCAGCCGAGAGATGGCGCGCGGGAGCTTTTTCACCCACCATATAGGAGACGAACACAAGTGAAAGAGGAAAAGTAAAGAGGAATACAGACATACAACAAATACAGAGGTGAACAGTGCGTTTAAAGGCACGCATAGCCGAAGAAGAAGAAAAGAGCCAACATGGCCAAATATACTCATCCATTCGAAAATCAGACGCTCAATGGCGCGAATAAATTCATACAGTCATAGGAAATGGAAAGGGATAGGAACACATGAAAGGACGAACACAGGGTTTGGTGGGGAAGATGAAAATGTGTCGAATCCAGGCAGAAAAAATTTCACCTTACCCAGGATACGAACCTGGATCTCTCAATTGCTGGTTAGGTGTGCTACCAGTTACACCAGAAAGGCTACTCAATTAACTGCTGAATTCGACGGGGTTTTATGTCACACTCCATGCCCAACTTTAGCGGCCGAGAGATGTCGCGCGGGAGCTTTTTCACCCACCATATAGGAGACGAACACAAGTGGAAGAGGAAAGGTAAAGAGGAATACAGACATACAACAAATACAGAGGTGAACAGTGCGTTTAAAGGCACGCATAGCCGAAGAAGAAGAAAAGAGCCAACATGGCCAAATATACTCATCCATTCGAAAATCAGACGCTCAATGGCGCGAATAAATTCATACAGTCATAGGAAATGGAAAGGGATAGGAACACATAAAAGGACGAACACAGGGTTTGGTGGGGAAGATGAAAATGTGTCGAATCCAGGCAGAAAAAATTTCACCTTACCATTCTGAAATTGACGCACACAAACAAGTGAATACGAAAAGTAGTCAAAGATGACCCTTCGGCGGTTATTTTGTTCAGAAGCCCTAGAAAGTGACTCGCTGATAAATTTTCTGAAGTTCCGTACGAAAAAAATAGCGCTCGGATTTCCGTCATTTGGATACTAGTGAAGTTTTTATTATAATTCCTTCGTCGATTGTAACTCACCTATCTCCTTTAATTTGTTTTATTTGCCAAGCAACGCTGTATGGGGCAGAAACTTGGCCTCTGAGAAAGGAAGACGAGAATAAGATGCAGTCAGTCGAGATGTGGGTGTGAAGGATGATAGAGGAGGTACGGTGGGCAGGAAGAAAGACAAACGAGGAAGTGCTTGGTATGGTGGGGGAAGAAAGGAAACCTCGGGATGAGATTTGGAGGTAATGAGGGAATTTGAAGGGGAGGATGTTGGGCAGGGGCGGTCATGGAACAACTTTTTTCGAAATTCCAAGTTCGACATACGGCAAAATGTAGCCCGTAGTACCCAAAGAACAGAGAAAAATTTTTGTTTCGTTAAGTTGACATCCTACGGTGCCGCCGAGGTCATTTATGCTGAGGGTAGGCAACCTACAATGCGCACCCACTTCGTACGCTATTTCGGCAGGGATTACGACCAGAGGAGAGGGTAAGGGTCGTATTGCGTACTGTCATACCCATACGAGAGCGGCTAATTACAATGTAAGTCATTAATTAAGCAATTTTCACGGTTTTCACGTTTCTTTGCACTTTAAGACCAGTTATTGTATAAACACGTGGTCATCCGATCTCTGTGGCTTACCTCGACAATTCCTGACATGACTGACGTAGGAAGTCACCCTACCGAAACAACTTTTTTTCTCCGTTCCTTGGGTACTACGGGCTACATTTTTCCAAATGTCAAACTTAGAATTTCGAAATAAAAATTGGTGTGCTTAAGACCACACGGGAGAAGTGTGAACTTCTTTGACGATATTATGTAAAGTATAATATATAAAAAATATTATGGAAAGTATAGTAAAAAATATTCTGCATAAAAAGAATTATCAAAGTATACAAAATATTTATTCAAACATTATAAAACTTTTTTTACACAAAAAGTAGTAACAACATTTTCTACATGCCTTATTTTAACATTATTTTTCCATTATTCAATGATTCATTATCCGATAACATTAATATTATCATTATTACAATCATATGACAACTCTAGAAAAGAAATGATTGGCTCGTGGTAACAGAAATAAGAGATAAATGTTCTTGATTCAAATTTGTTTAGAAATCTGGTGAAAACAGCATCGATAGTGGTCCCATGTCTTGTAATACTTTTTGTCGGGTCATTAGACATAGTTAAATTCAATTTTTTCTTTAAGAAATCAACGAGTGTTACTGATTCCGTAGGTGAAGCAAAATTAATATTGAAATCTCCGCTTAAAATCATAGGCATCTCGTGTAACATGAGCCCAAGTAGCTCGGAGCCTCCTTTCGTATACATAAGCAAATTCCTATGTAAAAACTAATCACCACGTTTACAGTCTTTTTCGGTGAAATGTAAACAGCTACTAATAGAATTTTCATTCTATCTTCAGTTACACATTGGGCTATGCAAATTTCTCCTATTTCTAATTTACTGAAACCATATGTTTCAGTGTTACGTAAGTGTATATCCATGAAATTACTAACGATGTTGGTCGAATCCGCAGTATTTTGATACATATCAACTCCTGCAGCTGGAAAAGTTAGTCTTTTATATTTCACAATGCAGTTACAGTTTGGTTACACATAAGCGTACCTACTATTACTATGTATAGCCGAGCGTGACGTGACAAAAAGAGCGTGACGTTCAGGAGCGTGACGCCCCGAGTCCGATTTACCGCCTGCAGAATTTTTTGTGCGTGGTTCGCCTATAGAAGTTTGCACTTCAAAAAGTTGTTCCAAGAACGTGTTGGGTATTAAGATAGGGAAAAAGCTTCCTGGAGGGGATGGAGATGGATAGGACGTACCTACACCGAGATGGAGGAAGAAAATAGAAAGAAGTTAGATAGGGCCCTGCCCATCTAAAAATCGAGAGGTTTTTTACTCATTTTTTCATTTACCGGTAGATACTTATCTACTATAATAATCAACGATGTGTATATAAATATTTTATATGTGTCAGTAACTTTCACACAATAAATACACGAAGCTGGATCTTCATTTGGCTGCTGAAATTTTGTTATTTGCAAAATTAAATTAGAAACAGTAGTTTTCTGTCATTGGAATAGGTACCAATAGAAAGAAAATAAATTAAAAATTCTTATTCCTTTAACCGAATTTTGTATTCCAGTTGAAATTCCGAAATATTTGCTAAAACGTAACGATTTTTCGCAATATTTTTAGCGTTTTTGAGTCATCGTCCCGATAACGACCATACTTATTGTTTAAGTTGAGATTCCATGTTTATCCATTAGCTGAATGATCCTTTGCACAAAATAAGATATCTACATCTACATATTACCCCGCAAGCCGCCTCAATAGGCGTGTGGTGGGGGGAGTTAGGACACCAGCCGTTTACATATAAAATGGACACGCTCTAGTGAAATTACGCCTTGCATTTATTAAAATCCCTTATTGTTCGGGGGAAAAATGAATTCCCATACCTATCCGTTCGGCAAAATATCTCTCTTAATTTATCGTTTCTGTCGGACCTGGAAATATAGTGGGGTTCTGATAGGATGTTCTCCGTGTCGCTCTGAAAGATATCTATTCTCAATTGTTCAAGTAATCTAAGCCTAGCGCGCAGCCTCCGAGTCTCTAGCGGCTCCCAGCCTAATTCGTTTAACATCTGTGTAACGCTGTCTGTACGCCCGTAGCAGTTTTTGACGAATCGCGCAGCTTTCCTTTGTATTTTATTAAGTTCCCGGACTAAGTCTTTCTGCACCGGATCCCATATGCTCGCTGCATATTCAAGGTGTGGCCGGACGAGTGCGAAATAGCACCTCTCTTTTACTTTTTCATCCGAAAATCTTCCCACAATACGCTTGGCGAATCCTAGCTTCTTCAGAGCTCTGCCACAAATATTTCTTATATGTGTTCCCCACGATAGGTCCGAAGTTATCGTAACTCCTAGATACTTCACTTCATCTGTCGCCTTTAGGCGTTTGATTGGTTTATTGGTTTGATTGGTAGGCGATATGATCCGTTGATCTTCAACGGACACCTTCTCTAGTTAATAATAATCATTATCCATAAACAAAATGGCAGATAGGCCTTTCACGCTGGTGGAAATATCAGATTAGTAAATTAAGTACATCCGCAAAGAAAAACAACTGGAGTCATTAACGATCACATAGAATGTCACAAAAGCCACAAAATATATAAGCGTAGCCGCTGAAAGATCTAATAAGGAGGAGCTGAAGGAGGTCGTAGAAAAAATCAAGAAAAGGATATTTATCTACAAGTGAATTAAATAGGGAAGGAATTCTGAAGGAACGTGATATCTTGGATATGGAAAGCCGGAATTAGGGCTCATGTACTGGGTTGTTTTTATGGGAAAAACGAGGAGGTTATACACGAAAGGAATAGAATAAAAGATGATCATTATTTCGGAAGGCCCCATTAAAAATGTTACTTGGAAATTTTATGTAAGATATTTGTCGGCGGTGATGTAGGTCCTGAATTCCATTCGAGGAAAGAATTTGTATGCGGGGTGATTTAATGAGGGGTCCATCAAGGATCTTCAGTGTCGACGAGCATGCAGAGGTCCGGGTGGGAGTGTAATGTATAAGAATGGGGAGGATACATCCTAAAAGAATTCTTCGGCTTCAATGTGAAAGTAGGATTTTGAAAAAGGGAAAACATTTTTATTGAGATGATTGAATTTGCATTCGTTGAAAAAAGCTGCATGAATTTCAATTTTTGCATGTTTTTGCATTTTTAATGATACGGAACACATTGTCGTGCCGTGCTTCCTCAATGTTTTGATGGAAAATCCTAGATATCTAAAATTACCGAAATTTGTTTCATACTCCTATTTTGACCCATCTTGTCCTTTCACCAGTATCTCCACTGGTCCCAAATTTTCTCGTCTCTATAAGTGATATTATTGTTACCATTTTATCGCCGATGCTTTTACCCGAATCGCAGAAGTCAGTAATTCGTTAGTCAGTAATTCATTGCCATTAATCTTCTTTCCTTTTTTGAACGAAAAGAAGCCCATGCCTTCATCTGTGCCTGTTTAAAATTAATTCAGCCAATTAATTGCGAACCTGCTGAAATTAACTGTTCGCAAGTCCTTCTTACGTAGCTCATTTATAGTTTTCGTATAAAAAATATGTTTTCCTAGGCGTCCGAGGTTTATTATTTAACATTATTCATCAAAATAGGTGCTACGCCAATAGTGGTTTGTTCTGGCGTAGTCATTGCTTAGCTCCGTTCAAATTGTAGATTAAAGATGAGAATGGATGGATACAATACGGTAGCGCCGGGGAATGTTGAAGCCATTAAAATGCACAATAGGTCATATTGAATGGATGAGTTGTGCAGTGAATACGCCGAAAATACAGCGGAATTATAGTAATAGCGTAGTAACAGAATTATCGCGGTACTGCAATGGTTTGTATAGAAAAGTAATTCCCAAAATGAATCTGCATTATTCATGAAACTTGTGGTCAAGTTGCGCGCGATGGCCATGTTGAATGGATCATTTTTCGCGCAAGAAACAGGTTTCACTTTCGTGCGTTTAATCTAAGGTTCAAATCATTGGTTCATACATCGCCAATCCTATAGTGAACCCCCTATTAAGTGCCATTTGTTCCTCCCCCTCTTAAGTCGGAAAGGACACTAGATGTCGCGTAATCGCATATAACCTGTAAGTTTGTTTGTTTTTGGAAAAATGACCCTCCCAACACAAGCTAAAGTATCAGGCTAATTTTTGTGAATTGAATTACATGAAATAATTTCACATTCTTTTTTCACATTCCACATTCTTTCTGATTATGGTTTCGATATCATTAATGCCATCACCAAGGTTAATATCCTTGATAATGAGAATATAAATGTCGAAACCATAGTCGGAAAGAATTAAACAGTGTGGAATGTACAAAGTGAGAAATTATTTCATGAAACTCCCAACATAACTTTTGCGTGATATATTTCAAGTAGCGTGTTGTTGGTATGTTTTTTGCGTAATAATGTCATTTTTTCAATTGACAGAACGGTATCGCGCAAATTCATCGAACAATTTCTATTTTTCGGAGAATTAGCCTACAAAATTTTCCATCAAATATGGCCAATTGCTCATTATGTTGGTTTCAGTGTTCTCCTGCACTATCATGCCGTATATATTCTACTCCTTCTTTGATCTATGATTATCATTCTTAATTCTTCATGTCAGCTACCTTTCCTCATGACTTTATGATATACAAAATGCAAATCGTCATATGTATTATGCTAACCGTTTGATTCAACTGATCAATGACGTCTATAATTTTTCTGTCCACGGGAGTCTCTCAAAAGTTTATTTTACAAAAATGTTTTGTTTTCTAGTATTAAATTCCTTTTTAAACTTCATTTCTTTTGCCTCGCTTCATATCATCATCAAAAGTTACTGCTCTCCCCCGGCCTTTTCCTTACGGTAACCCAGCTTAT
The DNA here is from genome assembly GCA_963573305.1 of Pyrrhosoma nymphula. Classification (NCBI taxonomy): domain Eukaryota; kingdom Metazoa; phylum Arthropoda; class Insecta; order Odonata; family Coenagrionidae; genus Pyrrhosoma; species Pyrrhosoma nymphula. Next base: position 30,594,229 of record OY754335.1, on the reverse strand, counting down.
CCTTAAATGAAGCTTAAAAAATGATAAATGAATGGAAGAAAATGGAGGACATTTTTTATCGTTTTGTGTGATGTATGTATATATAACACGTGATCTGTTTTTAAGTGGTGCATCCCTTGGAGTGATGCTAACCAGTGCCAAAGTATAAATATACTTTGATTCTGGCTTTTCAGTCGTTTAAATTGAGCGAAGACACCTGAAAATATCGAAGTCATCCCTAAAATGTCATTCTTTTCTTTCGATGATACGGATTTCGGCATTATACATTCTTAATTTATAGTTCAAAAGTTAGGTATATAAAAATAACGTTGAAACTGAATCAAATATATACCATGAAAACTTTACTGACATAAGGAGTAATGTGACAGTAAAATTCCCTCTAAGTATTAATCTAAAGATGTTAAGGTACGTTTTCCAAGGAGCGACTGTAGCGATCATCGCTCAGCGATCACCGCTGAGCGTTCGTCACTCCGCAATCATCGCCGTTAATCCGTTGCCTAGGTGTTTTCCTACAAGCGACTGCGATTAGGTTCTGAGCTCATAAATTTAGTAGTCTCCGCACTCTCGAGTTGTGTGTGGGCATGATCAGTGATTAGCATGATGTGAAAAATAAGCTTCTCTCTTCATCTCAGCGCACGTCCTACCTCTCTTCATCCCGTCCATAAAGCCTATTCTCCTTCTTCCCCGCTTACCTAACATCCTCTATCACGGCCTTCAGCATTCCCTCGTCCCTTATTACCTCTCCCAACCACCTACTCTGCCTCCTCCTTATCTCCTGTAAAAGTTTCCTCTCATCGCCCACCATACCAAGCACTCTTTTTATCTTCCTTTCCGTCCACCGCAACTTCCTCTATCCTCCTCCACGCCCACATCTCAAACGCCTGCAGTCTATTTTCGCCTTCCTTTATCTCAGTCCACATCTCTGCACCGTACAACGCTACTCTCCATATTAAACTCTTCGCCGACCTTTTCTTTTCATTCTTACATACGTCATCAGCTCCCTTCTATTGCTGGACGCTTCTTTCGCTCGCGCATTTTTCCTTCGATTGTCTTTGCCACTATTCCCATTTTCCTCTAACGTACTACCCTAGTAATTAAATTGATCTACTTGCTCCGGTCTGTGTCCTCCTACGTTTATGATCAGCATCGCTTTCTTTGTCCTAGAGAATCTCATTCTTTTTGTTTTCTTATGATAAATCTTCGTGAATACTGTCAACTGACGAAATACGGACAATGTGGAACGCTCTATCGACTTTTTTTCGTGCATTGAATTCTGAAAGGATGTTAATGATCTTCTTTCGTATAAATTTTGTGCATTTTGCATTTTTCTGTCGTAAATGGAATATTCTTTTTTGGGGTTTTTTAATCTCACAAAGCCTAAGAGCTAATCAAGTAAATAGGGGAAAAGAATAAGTGGAAACCTTAATTAAAATTTTTTGTCGTGTCGTGAAAGCGAGACTTTCCCTAAGCCTGTTGGAGTAACAGCGGTAATCATCGTACTATTATGTCCTTTTGACGAAAAACCACTATGAAGTTTTATTCTCAAAAGAGATTTGTTATTTTTTTACTGCGGCTACAAAATTTTTTTTATCCGAATACAATTTGAAGGCTACAAATAAATTCGGAATTCTTCGCTTGTTATTTTTTTCTGGAATGGAGCTTCCATTCTTCCCTTCTTGAGTATGCGCGTCGGGTTATCCAGTACGTCCAGTACCTACCTATGCATAGTGAGCCTCTCCTTTAACAAGTAGCGATTTTTTTGTTTCGTTGTTTTGTCTCATCTGGCTGAGGGAGGAAATTACCCAATTGCCAACAAGAGTTGGAATGGCAAAAGGATTGTTCTTTTTTTATTGTATTGTCGTTTTCCTCCTATATAGTTGGCACATCGCCTTTTTAACTGTTTGTGTTTAGATTGTCCCTCCATCTCTTTGTGGGGCGTCCCAGAAAACTTCTTCCCTTCGGCGACTTATAAGGGGTAATTTTTATGCAAATTTCACCTCTCTTATCTTCTTCCATTCTGTTAAGGTAGTTGGAGCGATTTTTGCTTATGTACAGATTTACGTGGAACTTAGCATGCGCGTTCTCATAAATGATAACTATAGATAAAATTGAAGAATTGCATAATACTTATTTGGATTTTTTGGCAATCCAGTGCTATTTTAACACTTATCTACCCTTACGGCACATGACATATATCTAATAATAGCTAAAGGTACCCGTTGAAACTCAACGGGTGTGAACAACACTGAATTTATTATACACAAAAGCCACAAAACCTGAATCATGTTGAGCGGTCTTCTTTGAGTCGTCTTCTGAGTGAATGATCTTAATCGCCTCCCATGTGTATATACATATATTTGCCTTCAATGACTTATTTCAGTCTGCTAGCAATAAATGAAACCACTGCACCGAACCCAATGATTAGCATGGACCAACAGGGGGGCCTTCGGGGGCTCTGAGGGCTTTTTCAAATCTAATACTTATGTTTATTTTTAAAAATCGAAACGCCGCGTTTTAGAAACTGCATTCACCGTTACAGAATTGTAAGCATGCATGAGAATATGCATTGAATTTATCGATTGCCCACTTAAGAATGCCATCATGGGGCCCTTGGGACTCTGGGCTCTTCTGATACAGATATACTTTCAACGTGATATCATGGATCTGCAAGAAAACATGTTATTTACATGCTAGTGGCGTAAATATCTTTTGAAGATCAAATATTTGGTTGCCAAGGAAACATGATATTAAACTCGATGGTTACGGGCTTCACTTTGTGAAAATCCATTGTAATGAATTCAAAAAAGATATGGTACTTTTTTTACAGATTTTTATTTCAAGTCGACCTGTTTCGTCGCATAGGCGACATAATTTCAATGCGATTTCTGAGATAATGTGAGATATTTCATCTAAAAACCTGGCTTTCACTCGAATACGAAACGTAATCGAAAATCGATTGGAATAATTAGAATTTTCATTTATTCAGCCATCCGATAAAAAAATTTCAGCCCTCTATCTTGAGTGAAAGTACTTTTAAGAAAGCAAAAAATTAACCCACTGCACCGAACCCAATGATTGGCATGGGCCACCAGAGGGGCCTTTGGGGGCCTTAGGGGACCCTTAGGGCTTTTTAATATAGCTTATATTACTCACAAATATATTTTCTATCTACATTCCAAATTTCAGCTCAATCGGTCCAGTAGTTTTTGCGTGATTGAGTAACAAACATACAAACTTTCACATTTATAATATTAAGTACTTATTAGTATATAGGATATGAAAGGCTTCGCGTACTACGTACGAAGATTAAGTTGCTAGGCGTAGTGATTCAGATATGCGCCAATAGATGGCAAACGAGCTCTCATGTAAGTTCTCCGCTAAATTACAAGTGTATTTTTCAAAACACACGCAAGGAAACTGCCTACTAACAGCTCCGCCTGCTTCACCAAAAATATTTTATACAAAGAAATCTCTGGAAATTAGATATTATATATTGTTTACCATAGTTACATACATTATTCTCATTAAAAACAAAAAACCACACGTTAATTTCTGTTTAATTATGTACTTTATTAATTAACTTTTGGCTAATCCGCCAATATATTAGCATTTTTGGCAGGCTTTTCAACTAGTAAATAGATAAAGAAAAAATAAGACGTAAAGAATAACTTTCGTCTTAGAAATTGTACTTTTCTACTAGTTCCGTAATAATTCAATTACATGTGTTCAGATTTTCTTTGAAGCGCGAAATGATACATTTCTTGAAATAATAAATGGTTTTAACGAATAATGTTTTGTGCCACGCCGAGTCCAATATTCGAAAATAACTTATTTCAATGTAGTTTCGTCTAAATTTCGAACGCTGCGCCGAAAACTCGTCATAACCTGCTTTGATTTGGGGAATTTAAAAAAATATAATCCTTGCATCGTTTCCGTTACTGCCTGTATGGAGCGTTACAACGCATAAACAGATGCACTTGAATGAAATGTGGCCGAAGAAATGTTTTTCGTTACTTGAAAAATTATTAAAAATATACATTCAATGAACCACGATTACCGCTCCAGCCACCTTAATATGTGCATTCCACTCAATATTCCGATTTATAACCCACGTATTAATGTAATCCACCTTGCACATCTCTCTCATGTCAGTTTAAAAGTTGAAAGTTTTACATGGTGGTAAGGTCGCCATATTGATAGTAAAACGAACTTTGTAACTTCAACAGTTTATTATAGTACTTAAATAAAACTGCAGTAGTTGTACTGTCTACTTAAATTTTAATGTAAAATATCACACTACACGTGTTTCGACGTTTCTTAGGGCGTCTATCATCAGGTCTACCTGACCTACTAGTAGACCTGATGATGACGCCCTAAGAAACGTCAAAACACGTGTAGTGCAATATTTTACATTAAAATTTAAGTGGACAGTACAACTGCTGCAGTTTTATTGAAGCACTATAATGCTGTTCCACCATATAACGCCAGAGACTGTCGAATTTAGTTTATTACAGAATGTACAACAGGTTTCGATAGTAACGCCATCTTCAGGCACACGTTTATGTACCTGAAGATGACGTAACTGCCAAAATTGGTTGTACATTCTGTAATAAACTGGGGAAGTTACAATGTTTGTTTCACTATCAGCTCTCTTAAATCCTCACTTATTTCTATCTGTTAGCGTCTTGCTCGGTATTCGACCTACAACTATGGATTGTTGTATTGTGTTCCAAGGGGAAATGTGAATTCTATTTTTATTTATTTTTATATCGCGAGAAAGGAAGTTGTTTGAGTAACGCAGAAGGAGGTTGACTTTAAGGATTTATCAAATTCCCAGAGGTGATGGAACACTGGAACTCCTTTTGGGTGGTAGAATGCTGGAGCAGAGGAAGCTGAAGAAGAGGCATTTTTGAAGGACTAAATCGTTATCAGCATCGTCCTTATTCATCATAAACCTTACACTAATTATGCACTTATAGCACTAAATATATCAATTATAAGGAAAGTACATCAAACTAGAAATTAATATTTTTAGATTCCAGTTCATAATATTCACAAATGCAGTAGATTGGGTTTTTTTTCTTCCATCTCTCCAGTTTTACTCGAAATTTATCTGTACTAACTTGGTGATTGGAATCTATCTCGTAATACTCACTCGCTGATTTTCCTTAAAACATTTTATGTAGCCGTGAAGATGTCTGCATATACAGACTAAACGTATGTTTTGGCTGAATACTTTTATTTACGACCAACTTTTCGATAACATACCGAAAAGAATGATTTAAAGTGGTCGAGAATATTCATTATCCATTTATAGACTAACCCCCTGATACCCAATGGGGAACATGCATGTAATGTATTTCTCATATTCAAGTAGTGTACACGAAAATAAATTTCACCCAAGACTCAAGTATGTATTCCATATGTGTATTCGTCAACCACTGCTGCTAATAATTGCCATTCAAAGTTGCATACATATTTAGAAAAGTCACGTGATCATCTCGGTGGCTTGACGTCACCGCACGGCATCGCTTCTCTGTAATCTACATGTATTTCAACAGAACAGATCAAGTAATACTAGTTCATTGTCTTCCGAAATGGAAATGAGGACGATAGTTTCGTTTCAAAATAGGAAAAACAAGTTATACTTCACCAGGAATACGTCGAATCGCTGTTGGCGATACTGTTCCGTGACGTCATCCTCAATAGTTTCCGATGACGTAGTGATTCGACGCCGCCAAGTGCGCGTAATTTTTCAGAAGAAATATTTCAATAATACAGCGTGTTTCCAACGAAACTCATGTCCTATGTATTTTTACGAGTAGGTACTTATTTCAATTAAAAATATATTTTTAAAATAATGCATGATGATAGAAAGGAGCTGATTACGGGGACCTTAAGTAAGGATGTAAAAAAGAGGCTGGTGAAGAGCTTGAGATGGAGTGTGGCACTGGATGGGGCAGAAACGTGGACCTTGAGAAAGGAAGACGAAAATAGGCTGAAGGCTTTCGAGATGTGGGTGTGGAGGAGGATGGAGAAGGTGCGTTGGACGGAAAGGAAGACAAATGAGGAAGTTCTTGACCTAGTTGGTGAGGAGAGGAAACTTGTGGATGAGGTTAGGAGAAGGCAGGGTAGGTGGCTGGAAGCGGTAATGAGGGACAATGGTTTGCTGAAGGCCGTGATAGAAGGAAGGATGTTCGGTAGGCGGGGAAGAAAGAGATTAGGTTTCATGGATGGAATGAAGAAAGGTAGGACTGACGCTGAGATGAAGAAAGAAATACTAGAGGTGGATAGGGCACTGCACGTGTAAGAGTCTGTTGGATTTTCTCTGACTTTCATCATAACCTACCTCTAACTGGTAGATTACTCTAATGAATGAATGATCGGATCGATTTTGAATACAAATCCGTATCTAAATGTCGTTCTTAAAATACTATTCGATTCGTCTCGCAATGATTTTCAGTCCCATATCGGAGAATTTCGCGGTTGAAAGAGCTTGGGATTCGGGAATATATTCGCATGTTTTTGATAGTCCTTTACGCCGTTCCCCGGATATCACCTGCCCCCTCTGAATCGCCTTTCTTCCCCATTGACCCCCTTTTCAGTGCCACCTGCTCGCCCCTTACATGTCTATCCCTCTACCCTGCAATCCTCACCCCCGCTGCTGACCAACCGTCTCAACAACCCCCCGTCGAGCATCCCGGTGAGCCAACCTGAATACTTTCCTACAAAACTCTTAGATGCTCGTAATCAAGTCATCAACATAATTTTCTCTGGATATCCATCATTCTACCAGTAACAACTGCTGTATGGCACTCTACGCTTTTCTTTTTCACTCGGCTGAACCCCCTTTGATGTCTTAATAATTCTATTGTGTCACTTCGTACACCATCTATCTCGCTCGATATCTTCCGTCATTTTTTATCCTTTTAAGGCCGTTTTACACGGGGCACGAAATTGCACAACTTCAAACTGCATGTTTTTCTCAATTGGGCGTGCAATCATATTCGAATTAGAGGAGGGGCTATTTTTCCATCTCGCGTTCATGCATTTTCGAATGCGTTCTTTCAATTCACGGCTTTACGCGATGCAATTTGAAATGCACGTTCGTACGTACATCAGATTGTGCCATTGCGTGCCCTGTGTAAAACGGGCTTTACACTTATCTTGGAACGCCCTTACTCATTGAGTCGTTCAGTCTATGAATTTTCCCGGGAATACTATCACTTCTCAGCCACTCCACGCCAAATTGACTTACCTTGGCATATCTACTTCGGCATAATACCCTGCAAGCTACCACTAGATTGTGTGGCATGGGGTGAGTTATCACCAACTTGAACTACACCATACCCTAAAAAAGTTAATGAAACTGCGACTGATAATGCATTGGCAGAAACTGGTAAATTCTTGTCAGGAGGTGATATTGCGTAAGATTGCCTTTAACCCTTTCCAGGCTAAAGTTGTTATTGCTGTGAAAGGATTTTTACCTGCTCATCATTAAATACTGGAGGCTGTAGAAATTACATTAAAACTATTTAAAGTAATATCACTACAAAATTCACAAATGACTTGGTGCGAAGTCAAGCACACGGGTTCAAAGGTATAGGAACTCCAAAGAGATGAAATTCTCCGTGAAACAAGCATTTGAATTTACCGGTATTCTAACCCGTATCTCTCATACCTGGCAATTGGGCCATCCAAGTTTGAACCCTGGTAAATTTATAGGATTTTTTCATGACGAATTTAATCCGTTTTGTATATCTATACTGTTTTAAGTATTTTCTCTAATTTGTTCGTAATGTTTTACTGTGCCGAAACCGGCACATTAGGCATGGATAAATCAGCTGAGATAACTCCAGTAGTGTGGTCCGCGTTCGGCTCACCTGACAGTAAAGGGTTTAGTAAAGCTGTTTTGATTTTAGTATTTTCTGTTCCGTGTTGCTCTTCTGCTGGATAGTTCTATGACTTATTTTTTACCCCAAACAAAATTTGAGATTCACTCTGCAAAAGTTCAATGGTGTAATTTCCGTCTTGTGAGTCACGCCTTTTGTTGTTTGAAAAATTATATTCAATAAGTTATTTCTTACAAAGTATCACTCACTTATTTTTCTGCGGTCCTAAATGCTGATTATTCGATATTATGGCTAAGACGATTCTTATTAGCAATTATTTTTTATCCAATTTAAAAATCAGGTTTGTTTGATGCCCAAACCGCCGCATTCGTGATATAACCTTTGAGCCTGAGAACTGTATGCTTTTCCAATTAATACCTTCAAAATGTAATACTCCATGCCAAGTAAATTATCGATTATTCAATTAAATTCTCGGATTCCGATTTGCAACGAAACGAAAGATAAACAGCTATATAAGCTTGCGTGGCTATACATTGACCTTTTCCTTTCCTTCTCTGTGCCAACGATCGTGATTCCCGTAAAGTAAAACTCATCCACTCCCTCCAGAGTTACGCTGCGAGGTTAGTGTTATTATTTCCAACTCTACTGTTTATGATTACTCGGCTTTTGATCATTGTGGCATGTAGTCGCCTTCGCCGAGTTGATCGTCCTTCTCAGTTCTTCGTGGTTTCAGTAAAGCAGCTTCACCGGCAAACCGGCGGCTGATGTTTTTTTCTTCGTGGTTCCGCATCCTGTAGCGTTTCCTTTGATTTCATATCGACGCGTTTGTTCGGCCGTTATGGCTTTCCCATATCCAGTGTCTCCTTATCAATTCCCTTTTCTCCCGCCGTAATGACATTTTTTTGCTTACTTTTTCACTTTTTTTTCAATTTTGCTTCACCTCTTACATTTAACTCAGAAACAACCGTAGTCTAATCTGAATTTCAAGCTAACATTTTCCTCAGAATGGTCGCCATTTTTTTGTTTCCATTACTGTCTCCATACAAGTTCCTCGTGTCATTACATCATTATTAAAATAAAGAAATTAATAATTTTATACGGAACGTGATTTTTTCGTATAACTGAATAATTTCCGGAATTCAAGATGAAAATTATATTCATCTGGGCTGGTATTTAATGAATTCTTTTTCATTTTTAAATGCGTGCATTGGTTCATCTCCTGACCAGGCGATTCCCGTTAAAGTTGCAATGACTTGAAGTCGTCCAGCGTATTTACATTTTTATTAGTTCTTACGCGTTGTGCTAAACTAATCGTTCTATTTATAATATTCAAAGTATTGCTTTTAATGTTGCAATAAAGTTTTACGGGCTAGATCGTGCCTATTTATCGTATACCTAGTACTTGACAATTCTATTTGTACTTAGAACATCATCATCCAAGTCTCTTATTATTGGGTAAACTTATTGTGATATCGTGCTTCTTTTCGCCCTTTTCAAAGCCACTTCGTAATATGGTACGCAGCAATAAACCGCGAAGGCAGTTCAACCGCGTCATAACAAAACAGTGGTTGCTGTTTAACTGTAAATCTCGTGTACCAGTGGGATAATTCGGCGTGACAGTGTACTCTTTTTTTCATGAGCAGTCTTCATGAACCCTTTGGCCGGCATGACGCAGCTCGATATTCATTTCTTTTGACCTCTTCATATGTCATTGCATCCAGTATCTTTCGTCCGTCTCGTTCGCCCCGTCTTATGCAGTTGCCCTCAGCTTGCCTTCATGAATCAAAATATTTCGATTGAGTTCAACCCCTATTATTTGGTGGCTTTCCGATAGTTTTTTTCTTCCTTCACCCTTCTCCTTCGGGCCTAAAGGTTAATTATTGGACTCTCCCCTTGGTCTTGATAACCTCGGATAAATGCCTGCGTTTCCATTTGACGTGCCCCGACCTGCGACGAGAAATTCAAACCGGCCTCTTTCCGCGCCGAGTGACCACTTGACGGTTTTCCCCGTGATGCACGCCCTCCCCCAGTCACCTCCCCTCTTCCCCTTCCACCCCCGCGCGGAGGGGGAAAACGACTTTCCCTTCCTCGCCCACGTGACCCTAGCGGAGCACGCTCATTGGCTCCCGCTCGGCCCAGGGTCCGGATATAAGGAGGACCTCCGGACCCTGAAGACAGAACGGAGAAGGGAGCCCCAGGGAACACACCGCAGCGAGCCAACTCCTCGGCATCTTCCTCCACCCGCACCCTTGTCGCAGCGAGCCACCTCCTCGGCATCTTCCTCCACCCGCACCCTTGTTGCAGCGAGCCAACTCCTGGGCATCTTCATCCGCCCGCACCCTTGCGGCCCGGAGTACTCTTCTTGCGCAGCTCCGGCCTTCGTCCGCACCCTGATGCCCCGGAAGCCCCGTCCCGCCCGGGGTCCCGTCTCCAAGCGCCGCCGCCAGGAGGGGTCGCCACGCCGCCCCCGCACGCCGCAAGCATCGACGACCCCGGCCGCAGCCCAGCGGAGGACCGCGCCCACTGAGGGCGATACGCCGCCCTACCGCCTGCAGCCTGTGGAGTCGCCGGTGACCCCGTATATGCACCTGGCGCGGCTGCCCAGGCGGATCTCGGACCCCAGGGTGACGCGGGTCCTCTTCGGCTCGCCGGCGAGGCCCTCGACGACCCCGAGTCCCGCTCCACGGGAGCCGTAGCCGCGCTGCAGCCAGCCCGCCGTTCGCCCTTCAGGCCCTAAATATCTTTTCCGGTCCCCCTTCGGGGGACCATCATAATAAACCACCACTGTACCTACAATAAACGCACCTCTATGTTTCAAAATCACACCTTTAGTTCTGCCTTGTTCTTCAATCGCAACCACCCAGGTATCCTCCAAACGTCCGTCACCTCATGATCATGCGTACCGGGGTGGGTCGCTCTACCACACCCGGACGCCGACGATGTGACACATTGTTGTCATTCTTCACTATATTACCTACATTCTACGCTCTCATTCCATGCCTCCTGAAGAATTCTGAACTGCGCATTCTCTAGAGGAAAGTATTTTGGAATCGCTTTCTAGTTCAAAGGCTCTCTTTCATTCTGAGTTTCATCCCCCTATCGAATTTTTCTCATGGAGTCATGGAAATGATTCGCTTCAATCTATTATCGGGTAATTCCATCGCGTATTGTTTCTTCGTAGACAACGTTTCACCTCTCATCCAGGAGGCATCTACAGGTTGAAGTATTGCAGATGGTGTAGCCTTGGCCTCTGGTGTTCATGGTGGATGGCGTCGAAGTATTCACTACATATGGGCCGCTATGCGAGCTTACAATTTTCTTTGTGTTACATTGATTGAAGAAACTCTCTTAAACTCAGTTTTATTTCACTTATATTTGTAAGGTTTTTTAGGCTCTCAGGTAACCATTATGCACCAAACTCAACTGTCATAATGTGTTATTGTAAAAGTAATAATTTATATTCCACCTTTACAATTTGTACAGACATAAATTAATACGACGGTTTGGGTGGACATCAGTTGAATACATTCACACCAGAGGAAAAATCTTTTACACAGATAGTATGAGGCATGAGACTGTGTATTTTCATGTTATTAAAATAGTGCCTATATAGACTATACATAAACTATTCATCTCCTGGGGCGATCAAAGCAAAAGGACGTATATGCTTCCTTTTTTTAAACCACATTTATAATTGGATCGCAGTTTTCCGTGGCGTTCTGGATTCGTGGATCTCTCCATTTTCCGGGCTTGCGTCGTGTTGGTAGTCATAGGTTGACGACAGTTTCGTCGGGATACCACCAGGCGTGACGACGAATTCGACCTGAAGACGCCTGGTGGACACCCGGCGAAACTGTCGTCAACCTATGACTACCAACACGGCGCAAACCCGGAAAATGGAGAGATCCACGAACACATTTATAATTTACTACTAATCGTGTAGCAATTTTTAAACGCTATGGGTTAACTTGACATCGAACGAATTGGAACAATTTCGATGTTTCTCTATTTCTCTCACGCACATAAAACATTTTTAACACTTTGGATAGGAATGAATGCCTCTCGGTGGCTGCATTTCGAAGCTTTTAAACAAAGGCCAAAGTGTGTGAGAGTATGGTGATGCGAAGTGGTTTTTCCTGTAATGGACTAACGTGAAAATGAGTATGCTTCGTCGGTTTGGTTATTTGCTAGGAATGGTTTGAGGGACGAATATCCTTAAAGATGCATCGGAGTATGCAGTAAAACAGAAAGGGAAAAAACTGGGTTGGAAACTCAAGATGAGAAATATTGGGATTCTCGAGAACAAAAGAGCAGGAATGAAGTGGTACATTCATGAATGTGAGAAAGGATGAAGTAGAGTGATAGGATAGGGCAGAGTGGAGGTAATGATAGTGAAACAGAGCCAGTTGTTTTTTGGACCAGAACCAATAATTATGCTTTTTGACTGCTGTTATGTAGTTTTCCGCAGGGCTTGTTTGAAAGGATGCTCGACTTTCCGGGGCGTTTTTCGCTCAGAGAGTTCATACATAGAGGTCAAAAGCAACAATGGCCGTGATAATTGGTTGCGCAATCCACCATGTTTTCAGCAAGTTCTATCCTGGCCAGTCGATAGGTGAGTACCTACTAGCGAACTAGCTACTAGCTAGCTAGTGAGAGGAAATGGATTTTTAAAGAGAAAAGATTACTCGGCAGTTATGTTCTACATGAGCATCATGTCCAATTTTAGTGTCTTTGAGACTAATACAAACATTTATAAATTCCAGCACAAGTTAAGCGAAGGAAAAAGTGCTTAGGGTATGAATTGGCGCTGTGGTATGAACTTATGAAATAGTTTGCAATATTCCCTCACTTGAACAAGACGCAAACCATAAAATTATCGGGTCTCCTTTCAAATTGTCGGGTTGACTGACTTTTTACCATTTTCTTTATTTCGTAAATACCTCATTTTCTAGCACATAGATAATTGCTTTAACTAGGATTGTCAGTTTACATAAAATCCCTCTTGTAGCACTTCCTAACATGCAAGTCGTCGAAAATCAATTAGCACGCAGGAACGATTTCGAGTTTTGCGCCTAAGTAAGTGGCTAAGTATATGGCGGAATTGCGCAGTAGTCATTAAATAAAATAACATACGGACCACCCAATAAGCCATTTAGCCCCTCTGTGTATACCCTGTGGTTTTTCCAATAGACCTCGTTACCATAGAATAAAAGAGAGAGTAAATAGCGTCTTGACGCACAAAAGTGAAACCTGTTTTTTTCCCGAAAAATTATCCACCTAACATGGCTATCGCGCGCAACTTATTCATATATTTTACGTGCATTGCAATTCATTCCATGTTGCATTTTTCTACCAAAATCATTACGGTGCCGTAATATTTCCGTTGCTAATGGCGTCATCTTCAGGTACAATACCTGAATATGATGCTCAGGCGTTTAAATAAATTGTAATAAATATAACAAGTGGGCAGTACAACTCGTTGTTTGTATTAACTAAATATGCTGTTCCGCCACGTCTTGTCAAGTACAGTTGAGCTGCTATAGTTTTAGTTTGATAATTGCTTTTAAAAATGCGAAAATTGTAATTTTAGATTTTTGACGGGAGGAAAAAAATTAGAATATAAAATGAGCATTTTTCTCCCTCCCGTGGACAGAAATGAGGAGGGTTTTCAATGAACGAAACCTGGATTGCATGCCATTCTGCAATATCCAGTGTTTTCTATTCTCGGAGTTGAGAGCATTCTGCCTATCTTTATCGGGGGCATCTTTTCACAACCACGTTGGCCTTCCTGTGTTATCTACTACATATATAAGCACAGAGTAATATTACTGTATGATATAAGGCTACGCGTACGTATGATTGATTTAGTTGGTGGGTGAAGTGGTTCAGATGTACGATAACAGATGGCAAACGAACTCCCATGTTCGTTCTTCGCTGACACATGGCGCGGGCGCATGCATTTTTCAAAATATACGTATCATTTTTCAAATTAATAAATTACTTTTAAATAGGTCGGAATCAAAGTAAATCTTTGGCATTTAGATATTATATATTTTTACCATAGGTACATACATTTTTTCACAAATAACAAAATAGCACTTTAGTTTCTATTTAATTATTTACTTTATTCATTACTTTTTGGCTATTTCTCAAATATGTTAGCATGTTTCAGCGGGCTTTTCCACTAGTAAAATATAAAATCAAGTGGCTTGGGTAGTTTGTAGATAATTATCCTACGTGCTATATGCATATGTACTATATATGTATAAAGAATATTCTTTACAGCAATGGTTTTGATTCTTTTCAGCTACTGAAACCAATTTGTATTCTTACACGACCTTGCAAACATATCGAATGGTTATTCTCTAAGGAGAGCGAAAATCGGGGTCTCTGCACTGTAAAACATCAGTGAAATTAATTGAATAATGATTATTTTTGATTAAAACAAATATGATATCAGGTTTAGATCAATTTATACTTATAATTAGTTTAACTTTGTATATATGTCACTGAAAATGTGTGTAAGTTATATAAAGTTTATGAAAGCAAAACCATAGAGTAATCATACTCTGTGGTAAAACCTTATATAAATGAATATGAATAAAAGTTGTGCCTATGTGATAATGCTGAAAAAATGTAATGTTAAATAACTAATGACCTTTTTTTGTTGCCTTCTTTCGATTATACTTTTGAAACGGTACTCTTCGTTTCAAACAACCACACTCATGCCATCGCTTGCATCTAATCCATTTCTGGCATTTGTTTTTACGTGAAAAAGTGAATAAAATCCCATATAACTCAAGTAAGTGGAAGCAATGGCACAAGAGCTTGGACTGCTCTCTTGACTAGCTACGGAATTGATTCATAAGTTTATAGAGAAAATATTAATCATGAAATCTCTTTGAAGTTTCCGATTCCGCATATCGACTTTCCGCCAAAATCCCCGCTTTCAAGCTTTTATCCAATACGGGGCTGGGGATGGTAACTCCTCTCTAGGGAGGGGGTTGGTGGCTCCCCTCTTGGGTAGGGGAAGGGGGAGAGAACCAATAATCCTCAACGCTACGTCACTGCCCCTAAAAGCATATTAAAATATTTTATCCTGCATCCTGTATCCTGCGCCGTATGCGACCAGCGGAAGCTGTGTTGTTCGTGCGCTGTTTGGGCAAAGGTCGTATATTTGCTCGCCAATGAAAACGCTGATAATTTTCAGTTGTAAAGGTGTAGCAAAACTTGGTGGCACACGCTTCAGCTAAGCGAAGATTGCATGTGAGAGAGGTGGGAAAAAGGGGTCGAGGGTCCCTCAGGAGATCCGCGCAGGAGTCCTTCGGTACCTTTGCCCGCTCATCGGCGCTAGTCTAATCTTCAGTCACCTCAGTCTCTCCACTGCCGAGTGCCACCTAGTTTCGCTACACCTATACTAATGAGCTTCATTCTTGCTGATTGGTCCTTCGATTGATGCTAATAATACCTCTTAGTTTAACGCGTGCAGCTGAAATTGCGTCTGGGTTAAATGAATCTCATATTTTGCGTCGGCTTTTCTGTTTGAAGCGTTGCGGAGATAGTCACTCTTTACCCCTCAGTCTAGAGTCTAAATACTGAGACATAACGCCAACTCCAGGTAGTTTGAGTAACATTCAACTGCACGTTAATGTCAGTAAATTTGGCCTCATTACAAAGAAGACGAATATCACATCTTCCTATCATCATCAATCGTCAATAGTCGTCAATTCGAAGATTGGTTCGCAGCAGCTCTCCACTCCACTCTCCTCTGTGCCAACCACTTCATTCCTACGTAATTCTTCACTTTCACTTCCATCATTATTTTCCTGATGTAACCCATTCTTAGAATTAGATGGTAAGAAATATGAGAATTGTAACAACTTCAAGTATTTGTGAGTGCTGGTGACAAAAGATAATGAAATGCAAGAAGAAATAAAAGCTAGGATTGCAGCAGGCAATAGGGCTTATCGAGCTTTGTTGAAGGTGCTCAAGACTCGGAACCTCAGTCGGAACTTGAAAACGAAGGTTTATCGAACAGTGATTAGACCTGTGGTTATGTATTGTTCAGAAACATGAACCATGACCACTGCAGAAGAAGAGCTACTAAAACTATGGGAAAGGAAAGTGCTAAGAAAGATTTTTGGGGCAGTGAAGGAAGATGGACAGTGGAGAATACGGAGGAATAGAGAACTGGAGGAACTCTACAAGCATCCTAACATAGTGGCAGAAATTAAGAGTAACAGAATAAGGTGGTTAGGGCATGTTGAGAGAATGCCTGAGGATGGTGATAAAGATATACCTTGGGCATCCTAGTGGCAGAAGATTGAGAGGAAGACCTCGGAAAAGATGGTTGGATGATGTAGAAGATGATTTAAGAAAGATGAGAATAAGAAGATGGAGAACTCATGCAGGATATCGTGACGTCTAGGCTAACATTGTCAGAGAGGGCAAGGCCCTACAAGGGCTGTAGCGCCGAGTAAATAAGTTATCCATTCTTGGTCCTCTTCTGTAATTCTTCCCATTCATTTCTGCTTCCAATGTTGTTTCCATTTGGCTGTAAGTGTCGCAAATTTTCTGTCCAAAATGTTTGCCTCTCCTTCTCCGCTAGGGTTTTTATCATACGTTTTCTCTCCAACGCTTCGTAGGACTTCTTCGCAAGTGACTCTCATTGTCCATTTGA
Source organism: Pyrrhosoma nymphula (assembly GCA_963573305.1). Taxonomy (NCBI): domain Eukaryota; kingdom Metazoa; phylum Arthropoda; class Insecta; order Odonata; family Coenagrionidae; genus Pyrrhosoma; species Pyrrhosoma nymphula. Next base: position 30,577,696 of record OY754335.1, on the reverse strand, counting down.
TCTTCATCATTCTTCGGTAAAAACACGTCTTCATTGCTTCCAATCTCTTTCGTTCTGCATATGTTATTGTCCATGCTTCACTGCTACAAGTATTTGTTTAGTAAAGTGCTTCCTTTCATCCAGGCTTGTGTTACTAGTGTCAGCAGACTCCTCTCCTGGTAGAATGTTTTCTTTGCTCGGGCTATTCCTCTCACTGTGTCTTTCTTGCTTCTTCCACCGCCCGTGATCCTGCTTCCCAAACAACAAAATTCTTCCACCTGGGCAAGTTTTTGGTTTCCAAAATGGACAGTGATATTCTTCTTGATTTCGTCCACAAAACATAACCTTGGCTTTCTTATAATTAACCTTTAAGTTGTATTTCTTCATAGTTTTTTTTTACATGCCGTTCAGCTTTCTCGTCAGATCTTTCTTCTTCTCTGCAAGAAGTGCTATGTCAACAACAAAGCGCAGCATTCTGTTTTTTGTTTCTCCATGCACTTTTATTCCTGTTTTAATTTTTCCTTTATTTCATTTATGGCTTTTTTCATTGTAGATGTTGAAGATCATGGGCGACAAAGCGCATCCTTGTGGTACTCCTGTGCTGGTTCAATTTTAAATTCGAATATGGTCTCTATTATGGGTTGATAACACTTTCACTCAAAATACCTTGAAAACCGGTACTCATCTATTTAAAATGCGATAATTTCGGACGTCTAACATGAAATTGTAGTGCAAATGACCATTGCCGTCGACGCACCAAATAACCCAATTCTACTCTAATGAAATTGGAACATGCGCTCCTCGTGGACAAAATGAGAACTTGACGGGTAGAGTGAGGCTATCAAAATTCGCGCAATGAACATTAGACTCTTGGTTCTCCGCGTTGACCGCGGTGCAGGCCCTGTTTGAGTCCGGCGCTGTACGGGCAATCTAATCTGGGGCTGAAAATTACGATTTTCAGGCCATATTGTCAACACATAAATGGCCAACTACCCCCAATTATTTTTTCACATGTTGACGAAGGAATGATTTCTCTACAATATATGAAAATATCGGGGCATGTAGTCGGAGGTATGTACTTGTAGTAGAGGTGCTGCCTTTAAAACAGCGCAAGCACAGAGCAATATTCGAGTAGCGTCAGGAATTAACCCTCCGCTCGCCTGGCTAATCGAGTAGGTTGCGAATGGCACGGTATAAGTATGGCCGCAGTGTGAGGCGTGGTAGTTCTCCATGAACTTCCTTATCTTCACGTCAAGAATTTCATTCCTGCTGCTGAAATTGTAAATGTCACTGCTTACGTATGTTGTTGCCAGATCGTGCCGTAATGGCATGAATTCGTCGGCTACCAAAAAAACCGTCGTGGCGTGGCTTCAAAGGAGATACGTAAAACGACTTGGAACATTTCCAAACACCTCTTGTGCTTCATTGCGTAGTTTCATATTCAGTGGCCGACTCGTTTGTAGCCCAATGGGAACCGAACCACTCCCTCGGCGCTTGTGAGCAAACGGTTTAGTGGGCACGAGAGCACCGGAAGGCAAACGTGTACATGATTTATTCTTCAGTTTTCCGCGATTTTTAATAGTTTTCTTTTCAAATTATTTTTTTTTATTTTTGGCCAGACAGGGAGGGTAATAAAATGCAGAGCCAAGGAACACCAGATGGCAACGGAAAAGAAAACCTTCCGTTTTTCCGCCATTGTAGAAGATTGCCTGGTCAGAACCAGGGCACAAAATTAACTTTGAAAACGTCGAAGTGCTGGCAAGACAGAACCGATATTTTCCGAGACTTATAAGAGAAGCGGTGGAGATTATGAAGAACCCGGAGAACTTCAACCGGGAAGACGGTTACACCCTCACGACGAGGTGGAAGAAAGTAATAACTCCGGCCAATCAGGGCGCTCAGTTTGAGTTTCAAACTAGAGTAGCCGTTGACAATGCGCCTTAGCTACCAGCTACTATATATAGCGACTGAAATTCAAAAGAAAATTCTTTACCTGATGGCGCCTCCAGGAAGAGCGGCGAAACGTTGTAAAATAAGCAACAAAACGTGATGGATACGGAAAATAATCAAAAGAATAATCATGATTTATCTCCCCCAACTGATGATCTGGATCCTGAGGTCTGGATCCGGAGTAACTTTGATATGTGCACATGTGCAAACTGCTGAAAATAAATTTTACATAAGTTATTTCTCCATTGAATTAAGGGGAAACATTTCTTAGGGAAGTCAAGGTTATTTGTTCAGGCATCTATGGAAAATTTTGTTTTAACATCAGTTATCTTTTCGAAATGCATGTCAATGAGGAACCCTTGTTCAATTATCTACCGTTAATTACCCCTCAAAGTACGAGGCTAATTTTTTCCATTCCTAATCGAGATTCTTTCTCAATTTTGAAAATTTATTGCGGTATTAGTGACGTAGACTATGGTTGATGCACAAATGCTGATTCCATTTCCAGAGTACTTAAAGGTACCTTTTTCGCTGAATTAAACCTGACGTTCAATGCTGATAACAGGCGTGCTTTTGTAGGTATACGATGATTTGTGACGCGTCAACGCTCACGCATTATAGTCGAAATTTAATTTACTAGTCAGTTGCGTTCTTTTTTCAAATTTAAGTTACATTAAAATCAGTTAAAAGTAATTTTCTGCATTAAAATCAGTTGAAAATCATTTTTTCTTCGCATTAAAACGACGTGGATGTTCATAAGCAGCCATTCGATTTCTTATTCAGACTCAGGTGCGATTAATTAAACTTTTCCTTTACAAATTCATTGACTTTTATGAATTAACTATAGGTAACGTATTGTTGGCGTGTACTCTTAAACTTGATTTTTTTGCTGCCTGGGTTTCGTTGCGGTACAAGATCATCCATCAAACTATAGTTCCATTAAAAATTAAATGGATTAACTAAGACATTATTTTTATTTTGTGATGAAGGAGTTCCACAAAGTAACGCCAGAACCAATTAAATTTATTGACCAATTTTGAGAATCCCGGGACTAGCCACGGTATTAACCTTTACGGAGTCACCCGCAAGTACACATAAGTGCGATATTCCACAGATGAAAGATCGTTCGCCTTGACCGGAATTCGAACCCGGATCCCTTGATTTGGCGACGAAATCGAGGGATCCAGGTTCGAATCCCGGTCAAGGCGAATGATTTTTACCCTGTGGAATATCGCACTTAAGCACGACTTTAGCAATCATTAATTGATCATTTCCCTGTGGGTCGCGGAGCCTATGAGGATTACGGATAAACTTTCGTGTGGCAAGAGGTGCTTCATGGAAAGAGGGATTCGCATCTCACATGAGGTGAGTTAGGGGCTTTGATATCCTCATAGGAGGAAGCTATGCAAAATCCTGGTTTGTACGCTCCAGGATTAAAGTTTTTTTTCCATTTTTCCTTAGGTATATCTCCTTGCACTGTTTCCCATGATAACAGGAAAAACTGACTGACGGTTTTCTGATTGAAGCCCAAACATCTGGAAGCTGTACCTAGTGAAGAAAGATCTGATACTTTCCCGGCGTATTTTGTTAACATAGTCCATTCGGGTATTCCGCAGGGTCAATTTCTCCATCGCTGCCGAGGTTTCGTCGGGAGCGATGGAAAATTGACACGGTGGAATACCCAAGTAGAATATGTTAATTGTACCTTGTGTATAGGACTTAATAGGGAATGAAGGTCAACTCTTGGGGCTTTTTTTGGGGAGGTAGGGTGTAGTTCTGAAATATTTTTTCAGTTTTTGATAGCAAATTGCTAAATGACCATGTTCCAAGAAACCCATCGCTACGCATCACTGCCCTATTACACCACGGATGAAAATCGGCTGCAGGCGTTTGAGATGTGGGTGTGGAGGAGAATGGAGAAAATGCAGTGGATATAAAGGAGGATGAATGAGGAAGTGCATGTTATGGTGGGTGAGGAGAGCAAATTACATGATGAAAGTAGGAGAAGGCAGAGTAGGTGGTTGGATGAGGTAATGAGGGGAGATAGTGTTGATAGAGAGGAGGATGTTGGGTAATTGGGAAATGGGAAGAAAGAGAATAGGCTTTATGGATGGGATGAATGGAGGTATAGTGGTAGCGGAACTAGCTTGAGGTCACCTGCTTGAAGTGTGATGTACAGGAGGAGAAGGGGTTGACAAATGAGTGTAGTGGAGAGGTTAGCACATGGTAGATTATTCTGCCAATATAACGGGATTTAACTTGAGAGAGCAGAAAAGCGTCAGCAGTACATTTCACAACCATGTTTGTGATAAAAATTGAAGCTTCATCAAAATACACTGAAAGTGTTTGCAACCCATCGCAGAAGCCAAATTTGATAAAGAGCCATAGAGAGGTAGTCAGCTGATGTGAATTATAGATTGAGCATTTTGATGTTGGCCACGAAGGTCACCTTACTTCCCTGTGTGGAGTTAGTTTATTGGCAAAGGACTCTTCCACTAAAAAAAGTCTCTTCTTCCCAACCACCACCACGTTTTGCTACCCCTATAGGACATATGCAAAGCTGAAGAGTGAAGCAATTTTTGAAGACTCGGACCTTCAGCTGGAAAAGTTTAGTCTTGGCATCCCTTTTTCATCTTAACCAGGGTCTCTCGACATATTTATGACAATCGTCCCCCTTAATGGATTTTTGACAAAATCTTTCCTAATCGCCCAAATCAAATTTAAAAAAAGATTTTACTTTATATTTATACTCCCTTTATTCTATGTGATTCTTGTGCCTAATGATTCTTAGCGAAAAGTTAAATGTTCTGTTTGATATCAGTAAATTGAATTTTTATATCACTCATTGATAGCACCTACGTCCTTGCCCAGTTTTGGGAGAGCCCTGATTGTAGTCCCATGATTTTGTAATGTCCCCAAATGTAATTTTCAGCCCCAGTATGGCGTACTTCACCCCCATTGGGAATCACTGATTTAAACCTACCTTTACCAGTAGATAGCCTCTAATAGTAATAACAATTACCCCACAATTAAAAAATTAACAATGAGAGTTAACCTTATTTCTCTCCTCAGTTGCATATGCATGGAAGATTACACTCCCATCCTCCCCTCTCACTGGTACATATATGCATAAGCCATCACTTACCAGGGGCGGCTCTAGACCAGAGCTTTGGGGGGGGGATTGAATACCTCCCAATTGTAAGACTTGGTGCTTTCCTGATGCACGTTGTGAATGAATTCTTCACGGGTTTCCCACCAGGTGAGATGTTCAGCCAGAGCTGACGTTTCAATGGCTAACTCTGCCATCGTCCTCAGGGTGTTGAGTGCCGGGTCAAAATTTGTCCGGGTTTATAAATCTTCCGGTCGTGTGTCAGGTCGTTTCTGATTGGCCGTCGTCGATCCTGTGGTTGTTTTTTCATGCCGTCTTAATTATCCTGAGAACTGGTTTCCATGCATGGCTGATCGCGTATCCCATATCTTGGTTGAAGTTTTTATCCGCCAACCTTATCTCAATAGCCTCTTTTGTCAACCGATTCCAGTATTCGCTTGATCTGCAAAACAAACACAAAACTTCTTTGCAGATCAAGCAGATACTGGGACTGGTTGACAAAAGAGGCTATTGAGATAAGGTTGGCGGATAAAAACTTCAACCGCGACACAGGATACACGATCAGCCATGCATGGAAACCAGTTCTCAGGATAATTAAGACGGCGCGAAAAAACAACCACAGGATTGATGACGGCCAATCAGAAACGACCTGACGCACGATTGGAAGATTTATAAACCCGGACAAATTTTGACCCGGCACTCAACGCCCTGAGGACGATGGCAGAGTTAGCCATTGAAACGTCGGCTCTGGCTGAGCATCTCACCTGGTGGGAAACCCGTGAAGAATTCATTCATACCTCCCAATTTTTTTCTTTAATCATGGAATAGCATTATGTTGCTTTACTGCGACTCTTGTAATGCAAAAGATACACTTATTAAGTTTAAGACATATGCCTACCATTGTACTTTTGAATCAACCAACACAGCAAAAAAATATTTAGGCATTTAGTTTTAGGTCTATGAAGAATGGCCTATAGGCAATGGCCCCTACTGCCCCCCTCCCTTGGGGCAGCCAATGTCTCTAACTCATCTTTATTTTTGCTACCTGTGATGATGATGTACAACTCATAATTGACATAGCTTAGTACTTTTCTACAACATTTTATTATAACACGATGCGTTTCGCCGGTTTACGGCATCCAAAAATGCCATCATTTATATATTTATTTATCTCACACAACCAAAAACAGCACAATGGCTAATTACATTGGTCGATGCAACAAAATAAATAAACATTGAACAACAATAACGAAAAACACGAAGAATGAAATGAAAAATAAAAACATCAACACAAAAAAAAAATTAAATCAAATTTTAGGTAAATTTTTTAAATCAAAGTAATGCGGCGAAACGCGTCGTGCTATAATAAAATGTTGTAGAAAAGTACTAACAATAAGCTATGTCAATTATGAGAATAGTTACTTCTGTGAAGTAAAGCCTTCATCAGTCAAGTATATGATGTACAACATCAAAACTGCTCAGTTTACCTATGATAAAATAGGGTCGGCATTTTCAAAGTGCTCTCATTTTTGTTGTCTTTTTGAGCAAATTCCACAGAGTTATGTGGCCAATTTTCATTTACAATTATAGCCATCAGGAAAAGAGTCACGGAGCAGTGCTGGCACTTTTGGGAAAACCTGTCAGAGTTGCTCACAGCCACGTTGGCACTCGAAAGGTTCAATAGCCATCATTAGTTGTTATCAATCCTGAGATAGGCCTGCTACAGCTCCCCACTCCACTCTCTCTCCACACTTCTCGTGGAAGTCATCACACCTATGCCATATCTACACTGTGGGTGGAGTAAACATAAAGTCATCAGATGAAGTAAAATAGTACCTGGGAATGGCCTTAACTTCAGGCCTATCGTGGAGAACACACATATTAAACATATTCAACACAGCCTTAAAGAAACTAGGAATTATCAAGTGTATATTAGGAAGGTCCTCGGATGAAAAAGTGAAAGAGTCGTGCTACTTTGCTGAAGGTAGACCACACCTTGAATACACCACGAACCTTTGGGACTTTGGGCAGAAATATTTAATTCAATAAGTAAATACAATACAGAGGAAAGCTTTGCGCTTTGTTACAAACTCCTACAGTCTGAGACTGAGAAATAAAAAATGAGATCCACTCAAAACGTTCCCAAAATACAGTTCACCCCCCAATTACATTTACCTTGACACCTTACCATGGCTGGTGTCCTAACACCCCCTGCCATGTACCCATGTGGCGGCTCCGAGGGTAGTATGTAGATCTAGATGTAGAATTCCATCTTAATTCCTCATTTTGATATCATTTATAATTTTATTAAATAAGCTGAGCAAAAATCGCAGTGTACAAAAGTGTTCTCCTCCCCACTTTATTGTATGGCTGTGAAACTATGGTTATACCAGGATGAGCATACGCATGGGCTAATTTCAGTGGGTATAATTTACCTGTTAAGTTTTGTGGTAAAAGTAGGATGGATGGGGTTAGGAATGAGTGAGTGATGAAAGAATGTGGAGTGGATGCTCCAGGGATGGATACATATGAAATAGCATTCTTATAAATGACCACATTTTCAATTATTCAATTCCTTGTTAATTTCCAATTTTAACTGTTTATCATGAAATTTTTGCTACTAAAATATGATATGATTGACATGTTAAGGTCACGTATTGCATTCATATCTTCAGTGGTGCACATCCCCACTAGGCTCAATGATTCTTTCTTCCCTCCCCGTACAGTGCTTTTTTATCTCCTTCCCTCAAATTATTCTCGTGACAACTTGGTGTCATGATCCCCTTACGTGGGCACCATTGCATATCTTATAGAGACACATTTCAGTGTTGACATACATGTTGACTTTCCGCATTTTATCCCTAATACATGCACACAGCCATGACTGAATATTGGTTTCCTTGTTACGTTTTTGCAGGAACTTGGAGCATATCTCGTGGGACGCACTTGCATCCATCTACTGGCCACCATGGAAAAGACAGCAGTGCCTCCTCAGACTCCAGGCAGAGGCGGAGATCTGGAGATGACATTCTTCACCAAACTGGGAGCAGTGCCCATCCGCACAGCGTTGTATCTTCGTCCTCTTCCACAGCCTCCTCTCCGTCTCGGAGTAAGCCAGCTGCAGCTATCCTTGACGCCTTCAGACCTCGCTCAAAGTCTGATGCATCCCGTTCCAAAAGGCCAACGCTCATTGCGAGCATGAAAAATGCCATGCATGTAAGTATTGCTGCCAAAAATTTTTTACTCATTCATAATGTGACAGTTTGACTCCTAGCACATGTGGTCTAGTATCTAGTCCAAATCATACAAGAGTATTCTTACATTTATCATGCACACAACTTAAATCAAGGATCAAATTCCATCAAAATAAGGACGTGATTCTGTTGTGCTAATATTTTTTCCAAATTTTAGATCACATTGTGAATGTAATGTAAGGTGTTTGTAAATGTGTTTATTTTTACTGGATGTGGTTGATTTGAATTCCAAAATGTGCTATTTTGTGTTTTTATTGTCTTGGTTTAGTAATCAAAATGTTGACATCAATTTGTGAAAGCAAGAGTGACTCATTTGATACACTTAAAAGTGAGCATAGAATATAATTGTAGGAATTACTAGCAAAATAAGTTTTTAATAAAAAATGTAATTCAATGCTTAGAGAAACTCCTGGAACAAATTCTTTAAAAATCAGAATGAAAACACTGTCATTGTTGAGTCCATCAAAAAACGTAATTTTCAATCAGTTTACACATCTGATCATGAACACAGTGTAACATCTTGCTGGCGACAGTAGACAGTAGAAACTTGGAAGAAACTTGAATGCATGGCTATAAAATCAGTGACCATCAATACAACTAGAATGCTTACTTTAACTGGAATTTAATTTGGTGTTGATGCTCTCTATGCCTGTCAAAGGCATAGGGTGGGACTTAAATACCTAATGAATTTGTATATTATAGTTAATTTGAAAACTATGCATTTTAACTAACTTAATCCTAAAAATATATAAAACTGATGATCTCAGGCCTGACCTTGTGGAAATTATGGATATCCATGATGAGAAAACCACCTTTGTTAATTCCACAAACTTTCTTACGCTGGCACAATGCACGTTTCACCACACTGTGGCATACTCATGTGGCACATTTTGTGGTTTGTGGCACATTTTGTGGTTTGATAAAATTCTGCTAAAAATTATCAAAGTCTGTCTTAATAAATTAATCAAGACTTAATATCATTAAAGTCAAAACCCTTACACACCCAATATCAACTATCCGGCAAAACGATCCCCATCACCACCTTGCATAAGGACCTCGGTGTTACCTTCAACAGTAAACTTACCTTCAACCCTCATCTCAGAGAGACAAAGTCGAAAACCATACCTGTTGTGGGAATCCTCTACAGATTCACTGAAATATCAGACCCCCTAGTAGTAAAAACGATCCTAACTGGCTGCATACTCCCCATTGTTGAGTACTGCTCATTAATTTGGTCAACTGCCTGTCCCACCAGCTTAAAACTCTTGGAATGCCCCCTAAAATTTTTCACCTCTACTGTCCGTCACCGTGTTCCCTACCTGCGTAGCTCTTCCCATAGCGAAATTATGTCATTTCTTGGAATTCCCCCTTTGTCAACCTGCCGAAAAGTTCATGGCCTAAATTTCCTCCATTCTGCCATCAATGGGAATTTCTGATCCATCAATATCCTTACTTTTTTCTCCCTTCATATTCCAAGCCGCAAAACTCTCAAGCAGAGATCTCCTTCACCTGCTTAAATTCCATCTTTCACTCTCCCAGCGTTCTCTTTTCTTCTGACTCCCGAAACTATTCAACATACTTTCTTTTAATCACCCCTTACTTGACCCCTCCACCTCCCGTCACTCATTTACCACTCAAATCAAAAAACTTCTTGCCCCCTAATGTAACTGGTTTGTTCTCCTTAGTGTTTGATTGTACGTACCTCATTATTGTTATTTTTTCTTGATTTATTTTATTATTGTTGATTAATTTCTTTAATTGCTATATATTCAATGTAAAAGTTCATTGGTGGCTGTTTTTTATATTTTAATAAATAAATAAAAGAATGGTATTATTTCCCAGAAACAACCAAAATTCATATTGTAAGAAGTTAAATTATTTTTAGATTGTAGTATGTGAAAGCAATTGGCTGAAAATACACGAACATGCAGGAATGGAGAACTTGCCGATTTTTTGAAAAAAATAGAGGTAATAGAGGACGACGAATCTTGCCCAATACAAAAAATCCAAGGCCTAGGTATGGCTTAGATTAGATTAGATTGTTGTTGGGGGGGCCTTCGTCAGGAGCCCGGGCACTTAGACCTTTCTTGGTCCATTGTGCCAACCCCATGCCTGTCTGCCACTTGCAGACAGGGGACAAGAGCACCTCGGTAGAGGTATGGAGGATTAGCCTCCCCCTGCCTCACCCCAGTACCAGGTATAGAGGATGTCCTCCCTCCAACCGGCCCGGTATGGCCTGGCTTGGCCTCTCAGGCCTGCCGGTATGGGTATGGAGGGAGTATCATCTCTCCATCCATATGGAGGAGGGTCACCCATCCAACCACCGTCCGGGCCCAACGTTGCTTAACTTCGGTGTTCTGATGGGAACCGGTGTTTCAACGTGGCTTGGCCCTTGCCCTAGGTATGGCTTAGTTCTCAAGATAAAAATTCTCATAGTTGGTGAAATTCCAAAAGCGCAAGAAACGGCCTAAAAGGGGGGGGGGTGGCCAGGTCGGACGGATCTAATGTCACTCCTGCCTAGCGGAGGAAGGTAGCAGCTTGTCATCGGTACGGTCAGAACTTCTTTCCCCGTAAAGACTGCTTTTGTGGACGAATTTTTCAATTTCGGGATATAATACCTTGGAAATACTCCTTTATTTCTTGCTTTATCTCTCCATTTATCATAAGCATCCTCCTCCAATACTAAGTTTCGAATGCTTTCAATCATTTCTGGCCTGCTTTTCCAATGGCCCATGTGTCTGATCCATGGAGTGCCATGCTCCATACAAACATTTTCATGCACAGTTTCCTAGTTTGTTATCTTATCTTCTTTGAGCATAGTATGTAGTTGCCTTTCATAGCTTGGGCTGTTCTGAACTTCATGTCCATTTTAATTTATCTGTCCCCAGTTATGGTGCTGCTGAGGTAGGAGGTAGAGCTTCCTACCTCCTACATCAATTTTCTAGGAAATAGTATTGGCTGCCCCATGTATGTGTTAACTCTTGTTGATGATGCTAGCATTTAAGTGAAATGATTTCTCACTTTGTGAATGCCACACTTTTTGAAGTGGAACACTTCTTATGGATAGGGGTAATCTCGCAAAAGCCTAGTGTCATGCGACAACCAACTCCAGGATGGAATTTCCATATGGAACGTTTTTATTATATTCATTTAAATATGAAATATTTATGCTATAAGTTTGGTACTTGGTTTAAAATGAGGCCAAAGCATCATAAATTATATTTTTCTGATCGAATTCTCTCTTGAAATGAAAATTTAGAACTTCCCTCCTCTTTGGAATATACTTAGGCTCTCCAAAATGGAATATGTACCTTGATTATGACTTCATTGATGCCAAAACTATGGTCAGAAAAAATAAAAAAGTGTGTAATTTACGAAGTGAGAAATCATTTCATATGAGTCAGATCCACAAAGTTAGACCTGAAACATTTTCTTGTATTAGTGCTTAAGCTTAAAAATCTTCTGATGAGTGATAAATTTTATGAGGAGAGATTTCCATTTGAATATAAATGTGAAGGTTCTTGTCTTATGTGCCAAATTGATTTTGACCGTCCTTATGCTATATTTTGAGTTCAATGAGTTCCATTTTGTCCCTTCCAGCACTCCTTAATGTCCTCATCTCCTTCGAGCGGGAGTGGGAGTGGCCGTCCCTCATCCAGCTCGGATGCACACCAATCGGCCTCGTCGTCGCCCTCCTCACACCACCACCACCACCACCACGGGGCATCCGATTCTGTGCCGGGTCCTGCTGTCAGGCCAAGGGCCGGCTCCGAGAGTTCCAAGGGAGCGGTGTCCAAGGTCATGGACATGTTCCGGTACAGGTCCCACAGTGCTGTGTCAGCCGAGGACAAGAGGAAAGCGGTGAGTGTTTTCGATTTTCTAATCTACATCTACGTACTACCCTGCAAGCCACCACAGAGGTGTGTGGCAGGGGGTATGTGACCACCAAGCCATGAAAAGTGAGGGAATAGGGAAAAGGAGGGGGAGAGGAGAAAGGTGAATTTCATTGACACTAATTGTTTTATACTCTGCATCTATATCTTCATACTACTCTGCAAACCACTGCAAAGGGTATGCCAGGGGGTTTGCCAGCAAAATGGGAATATTTTCAGTTTTCTCACACGACTATATAACAATAATAATAATGACCCTTAATTCTGAGCTATAATTGGCTCGTAAATATAAGACAGCACACACAACCATGTCCTGGAAGGTGAAAAATCCTCCCCAGGCGGGATTCGAACCCATGACCTCCGGGTTAGCAGGCGAGGACCAGTAGCGTATGCAGGATTGACTTCTGGGGGACGTTCATTAATATTTGTGAATCAACATAAAAGTATACTTAAATTACTATTCACTAAAACAATAATTAACTTTCTCTTTTCGTGAAGACAGTTCAACCAAATTTTTCAGCGCAATAAGCAAAGTTCTGAATGGTAGTTCAGGAAAACGAACATAAACGACTTCAGGTAAGCATGTTTTTGGGGGGTTTAAACCCTAAACCCCTCCCCCCCATTTGTACGCCACAGGTGAGGACGTTACCCCACCACCACCGAGGCCAGCAATATATATGCATTTTGCATGCTGCTGTGCACGCACACGTTCACCACCATCAATAAGAACATAATGTAACCCTATAATAACACATGAGGATGTCACATATGCGATGAAACCGGTCGTATTGATATAAAACTTTAGTCAAAGTTATCATTGTTTCAATAAGAACATACTACCCTATTAGCCACCGCAGATGCATGTGGTGGGGGGTGTTAGGACCCAAGGGAATGGAATAGGGAAAAGGAGGGTGGAGAGGACAGAGGTTAATTGCATGTTAATGATGTGTCTTATGTTAGTGTCTCGCTGTTTTTGTTATAATCACTATTGGTGCGTGGAAAGAAGGATTTTTTATACCTATCCATTCGGCTATGTATCTCCCTTATTTTGTCACTCCTATCAGTTCTAAAGATATATCGCAGGGTCGAAATAATATCCTCCGAGTTGTTCTGAAACTTGACGGATCTGAATTTTGAAGTAATTTAAGCCAAGCATGTAATGTCTGTGTCTCCAGTGGCTCCCAACCTAGTCCTTCCATCAGCGTTACACTTCCTGTTCACTTGTAGCAGTTTTTAATGAAGTGTGTGAATTTTTGGGATGGGCAGTTGTTCAATATCCATTTGGATCTCTTAGGCTTTTGGTTAACCAATTGTATTTTCTCTGCTTGGCTGCTGACTCTAGTGTGTTGATTTTACTCCAATATTAGACTGTCTGGTTGAATGAAATTTTCAAGGGGATTTTCTACACATTGCTGGATTACCTTACAACTGGGCATGTGACCATGTTCAAAGTTTATTTGTGTCTTACACAAAAAAATTATTGTCTAATTTATCTGAGGTAACAAAATTGAGTTTCCCAGGTTTTCCTCCTGTGACTTTGGCTTATTCTCCATGGCCACTTATGCTATAGCATAAACAGTAGGCCAGAACATCCTATTCACTTAACACGTTCACTGCTGGGCTAAATTTCTTTAGTCGCCCCGATGGCTGAAACGTTTTTTTCTTAAATACGCTCTTTTATACATATAATAAATATATCTTAAGTATTTTTTGTATTTTTGATATTGTTTATAAAATAAAACGACTTGCGACACAGTGTCGACTGCCGCCGTATGAAAGCCCCTCGAATAGGTTGTGCTTATGCAGTCCCGCAGTACACGGGAATTCCTGCTTGCTTACATTCGCTATGTCATATTGAGTTTGTGGTAGGTTTTGTATTCATCCAGTTTCCTCGGAAATTTATATACTTATTCAATAATTATAGGTTATTTTCAGTGCGATTCATTTTTATGCTGGCGCAAGCGTTCGCACGTGGTATACGATCATCTGTGCGTAGATCACCGCCTAGAGAGCGTCATAGCTTTTTTGGGCACACGCAGATTATATCTCATAAAACGATAGGAATACAACAAAGTATCGCTTTGAACATGGTTAATCCGGGTTACTTGCTGACATGCAACCACATCAATATGTATACATGAAAAATAAATTATTGCAAAAAAACGTCAAATATAAAAAATTACATGTTGCCTGTTGGATTTACCAAATAATCTTACTTTTTCGGTTTCTCTCTTTATTCATGTCAGATCAATAAAACAAGGTTATTGTAAACTAAATATATATATATTTTAGATCCAGATCGATTTTACACTAGTTTACACATTTTTTTACCATCCTTTTCTTTGGTCTATTGAAACCATGTATCCTTTGAATAAACATGAAAATTCACACACCAAGGAGTTGTACATTACTCTGTACAATTTATTTTTTATCACAGAAATATTGGAAAAATTATTATTTAGCAATAAATAAGTCTTTCCCAGACAAATTTGCGGAAAATTTACTGCACGTGCTAGAGTTGTCTATTTTCACATCCTTATAAACACATTCTAACCACAAATAAATGTATAATTATAAATTACAAATAAGTAAGATACTTGTTACAAAGAACAATATGTAAAAAATAGTAGTACAGTCTTTCATTTATAGCCATGGAATCGTGCAAAACAACGTTCAAGACATAATCCTGGTTTGCCTGGATCGCAGTAATAGCTCGACTCTACACGCATATTTGATTTTCTACAAATAATGCATCCCTCTTATTTTTCTATTTTTTCATTTCTTGGAACTTCTTTCGGTATGCAGGTGTTTTTTTACTTGGGATTTTCTACCCATGATTGTAGAGGTGGACGATGTTGATATATTAGTGATTGAATCACACTATCCCGAAATTGCAAGAGAGTCAATTTTTCATTATTGCTGAAGTTTTTATACAATGGAAAGGCATTGTTAAGTATAAAATGGAATATATGAACGTCTACTTTGGCATACCAATGGAGTTTTTCTTTCGCAGGAGTAGTATGCTAATAATTGGTCACATCTGTCAACCCCTCCCATCAACTCCTTATACTTTAGGACAGCCTTAGGTTTATGATTAACCTTATTGGAGCCGGATTTGTGTTCAGACATAGGGGCGCCAAAAACTGAGGACACTTCTAGAACGTCACGTTTGTCTCGCCATTTTAGAACACAGATGCCATTATTGGTATAGGTTGCTTCTACATGACCAGGTTTCAGATTTTTGTGCACTATGTCTGACCTTTTTTCATGCCTGACATGAGGTTACCTTTCCGGTTTGCCTTAAAAGTTCCTGTTACGTATGTTTCACGATCTAGACAGTAATCCGTTAGACCAACCCCAGAAAAATAATTATCCATGTATATTGCATGACCTACAGTAAAGCGATCTTTCATAAGGTGTTTCGTGACATTTTCAACATGGCCCGATCCACCTTGTCAGTATATAATATATTATACATTTCAATAAGTGACCGTTTGGCTGTGTCAGCATATATAGTTTGACGCCAAATATTTGTACCTCTTATCCTGGATATATTGCCTGAAGAAAAGGCGCCCGCACTATAACAACATTGAATCATCTATATTTAACTCTTTAGACGGGTAATAAATGTATAGCATCGTTTGATGAAATATTTCCTCCAAGGGGTTAATTTTGAAAAGTGGGTCTGACGGTTTAGGCTCACCTTGCTAAGGATTTTTCGCAAAGTGAAGTGTTCTAAGGATAAGTAAAAACTTGTCATGCCCCATGGCATTTCGGAAGAGGGGGAAGTTATATACTGAATTGTTAATTCAATAATGTGCAAAACTGGGTACATGAATATGACCATAAAGATAAAGCAAATCCAAAAACACCTTAAAATCAGCAAGGTTGATATCTTTCCATCCTTTTATGCGAGGTTGTGGTGAAAAATTCTGAGACGATAGATTTTGTGCCTGAAAATTTGTCTGCTACAATATTAATCAATTACTTGTTCGTAAAATAGCAAGTAAAAAAATCTAGAGGTTTATTTCCTTGAGGAATTATTTTCAACCCAGAATTTCCGAACCCAGATTTTCAATCAGAATTGAGATCCTTCTCCCAGTAAGAATTCTGAAGCGCATCGAGTAGTTCCTCGTCTGTCCACTGCTTTTGGACCAGCCCAGGGGAGATGTTTTTCTTAGGCGAAGGTGGCCCGGACAACAGGCTTCTTGATGAGGGTCCAGGCGACGTAAATTCAGAGACAGTGCCAGGAACAACAGGAGAAAGTTCGTCAAAAATTCAACGAATTTAATTTGTTCAAAGAATTAGATAAATGCCGTTTGACGCCATTCTTTTGGTTTTTTCATGTCTGGAATAACTATTGAAAAAAAATCCAATCTAATAAATCCTTAATTCAATGAGAAGAAATATATAAAGTAATATTTTAATCTTTCTCGCTACAAAAAGAGAACCTTAAATCTCATATGTTTATCAAATCACACCAAATGTACGTAAAAAAGTAGAACTGTTGAAAAAGTGGACTGAGCAGGTAAAATAACAAAGCGACGGCCGTAAGCAATATCCTTCGGTCTTAACGGGGGCTGAGCAAACACTTAACTATTTCTACGAGGCTAAAAAAAGTCGGGTTTTGAAAGTGGAGAACACTACATTGAAACATTTTTTATCGATGTCTGAAAAACACCCGCACCAAAATAATTGTAATCACTTGGTACAAAGTCATAAAAAATACGAAAATATTACACGGTACAGGCAAAAAAGATAAATTTGAATGCAAATTAATACCTTACAGGTGAATTACCTGTAAATAAACTGTATGAGGTAATCAAATCCGACAAAAAAATTCAGGAGTAAGAGAACACTCCTTACAAAATGAGTACACGTGGCTGGCAACAAAAAACCCAAAACTCACGGCGGAAACCGTCGGTACTATCTGTCGACCTTTCTGAAGGCTGAACATACATTTACAAGAAATTCCCTCCGAGCGAAACAAAATCGGGCACTATAAAAGTAAGGCAGTCAAAAGCGACACACTGTCGCCGCCCGCCGGACGAAACACACTTGTCGCTCGACACTGTGTCGCAGGCCGCAGTGTTAAACCCCTTTGCAATTTGCTTTGAAGTAGGATGGTATGACAGTATAGCTGACTAACATACTTGTCAGGCTATAGGGAGATCTGGGTTCTTTTCCCAGTGAATACATGATTTTTTATGGCATAGTTCAATGTGTTAGTGTACCTGTTCATTTGACTCCATGCTAGGTTTATTCATGAATTTTTACAATGAATTATTGCTCAACTAACGTGGTGAGTTACCCTGAGTTTCATTTACCTTGGAAGCAACTAAATGGCTGTAGTGTGTCAGGTAGTATTTAATACAAGTAATTTAACTAGAATGAAATGTTACATTTCCTTCCCAAAGGTTTAAAAATGGATGCATTAGAAGAAATTGAAATTATCTGACATTCTCCAAATCTATGTAATGAGCAGCTTTTTACACATACCTCCCCACTACTTCCTGAAAAATTATCTTTAAAAAACGTTGGCTTTTCTCACACCACCACCCCTTGATTTGATTGTTTTTTTCCAAGCATTGTATGTAAATTTTGTTATTATTGTCATGTTAATATTTTTTACCCTCCTTTTCCTTTTTATTTTTATTTTATTTCCTTTTTGTAAATTTTGAATGTAAACATTTAAAAAATCAAATTTAATGTACTGTATTTATATAAGAACAACAACAATAACTTTTAAGCAAACTCTACTGCACCTGACGATGCCAAAAAATTGGTTAAACCCGTTGTGAATTCAAAAATAAACTGTAGATAAGCACAAAAAGTTTTTGAAATGGATATAAAAAGATTCTACAAAGTAGAGCCTGAAACTGTGGATTTTATTTATGCAATGGCTTTACTTTTCTTTGTTTTTGATAATTTTCAAAATATTCAACACTTCCTCTTGTAGTTTACAACATGGAATATTTGGGTCTTTGAAGGCAGAGCAGGAATCTGGTATATGAGGGAAATGGACACCACATTAAAGCAGCATTTAACCTCCCTGAAGTTGTGCTATTGATGATGGCAGGGAGCTTCTCTTTTGATTTGATTTGATTTGATTTATTTTAAACATTCAAAAACAGCCGATGTCGGCCTTTACATTGAACATTTGCAACTTAAAATCTGCATGAACATATGTTCCCCTGGACATTGCCAAATTGTCCGTGACATTGATAAGGGAAGGGAGGGAGGGTGAAAAACACTTGTCTCCTAATGTTTTGTTGCGTGAAAGGATATACTTCTCTGTACAATGCATGGTATTGACCATAGACTTGCCGTTTTTGGACCAAAATCTTTTTTTTTAAGAAAGGATTTTTTTCACTTAATCTTCAAATACTTAAGCGGATGCATTAGAATTTCAGTGCAGGAAATACAGAATGAAGATTAATCATAATAAAACAAAAGTAATGAGATTCTCTTGGACGAAGAAAGCGAGGCTGGTCATGAAAGTAAGAGGGCACAAACTGGAGCTGGTAGAGAAATATAATTACCTACTTGAGTAGTACACTTGAAGAAAATGGGCATAGTATCAAAGGCATTAGGAAGAGAACAGCATTAACAAAGGAAGTATTTAGTAATAGAAGGGAGCTGATGATGGGGACCTTGGGTAAGGATATAAAGAAGAGGATGGTAAAGAGCTTGATATGGAGTGTAGCATTGTTTGGGTAGAAATGTGAAGTCCGAGAAAGGAGGACAAGAATAGGCTGCTGGCATTTGAGATATAGCCCAGGAAAATTAGGTTTTAACCCGGAAATAATTAATAACAAAGCCGAACCTTTTGAGATGCATTCGGGACCCCTTTGAGATGAACATATCAAAATTCCCAAGCTCTCCCAAATGGGATAACGAAAATATCCTGGAAAAACCTGGAAATACTGGAGTTTTCCTGAAATTTGTGATACTCGGTAACTAAATGAGCTAGAGAGGCGTTCTTTTTTCTGGCACACCTGTTTTTAGTGTTTTGTTCTACATTTGTGAAAGGTGTCCGGTACCCCTCCGAGGCTTCCGTTCTGATCCTGGTCCATTAGAAGTTCATGAAGTGCAACATCATGTACTAAACTCGCCTTAAACCGATGTTTGCCGGACTACTAAGCTGCAAAACAGCATTATTAGAACTTGTTTCAGTGCTTGACACAAGTATAACCTTTTTGAGCACCAATTTTTGCAGCAGCACCCCAATCCTTCTAGCCTAGAAGGTGCGAGGAGTGCCTAATTGTCTATAGGCGATGCTCTGATGCCTTTAAAGGGTGCCATTCACTCGAGTATTTGCTTCTCCTGGAGAAAATTGTGGATGAGCGGTGACTCTTCGCCTACTTTTCTCTTTTGTAGCCAACAACATTCTCCATCACGCCCACATCTCAAACGCCTGCAGCCTATTCTCTTCCTATTCTACAAGTCCTATTCTATAAGTCCTATTCTATAAGAGTCCAAGTTTCTGCACCATAAAACGTTACACTCCACACTAAGCTCTACGCCAACCTTTTTTTTACACTCATATAAGGAGTTAACGGACTATGTTGACATTAGACTAGCAAAAATTTTTGGAAAATTGCCACGGCCTGGATCGTCATCACCTCATGTTCTACCGACAGATTGGTTGGAATGAAAAGTTCTCGGGTTGACCACCCGATAATAGTGTTGATCGGCACTGAAGTATCAATAGCATAGTCTGCCATCTTCTTCAGCATGACTTTTCACCTTGAAGAAAAAAGTAAACTACACTATCGATATATCAGTGTTGAGTAACACCACCATCCGGTGGGAAACCCGAAAACTCTTCATTGTAAATATTCGTCGGAAAACATAAGAGCTTTCAAAAGATTAGTAGATTTTATTTACAGTCTCTACGTCAACTACCCCTAAAACACTTGTTGGATGCATGCTTGCAGTAGATGGCAAAATTATACAGCAGAAAATAAAGTTTAAATACCTTGGCATAGAACTGTCTTGATATTGAAATGTGGAATCCTAATTCAGACAACATACAACAAAAGACTTAAGGGTGACTGGATGCTTGAACGAAAGAATATGGAAGAACCGACATATAGGAATAGAAGAAAAATCTAGGTGAAGGTATTTCAGGTCTGGCAAAAACCGGTGATCAAATTAAGTAGAAACCACAGGCCTTTGCCTTGCCAGGCCAATTCACAGACCACCGCGGTACACAGGCTTCCTGATTCCTAAGGCAATTTGACAGGATTTAAGGGAACTATAATTTCGGCCCCTAAATCGATCAAGGATCACACTGGTAAGGGAAATAAGGACCTCTAAGAAGCCACTAACCACAGGGATAAATCCTGTAACATAACTTATTCCGTGATTGGCTACGTACGATGACATTTTAGGTCTGCCAAAAACCGGTGATGGAATTACGTAGAAATTGCCTTGAGAATCAGGATGCCTGGGTATTGTGGTGGTCTACGCTTTGGCCCGGCAAGTCAAAGGTTCGATCCCTGGTCCAAGTTGATTTTTTCCTGAAGCAATTTATATGCAAAATCTAGAGTTTATAACGCTAGTATAAGATCACTAATGACATAAATGGTGGAGACCTGGCCAGACACAGCAAGGACAAAAAGAATCTTGGAGACTGGTGAG
This sequence comes from Pyrrhosoma nymphula, assembly GCA_963573305.1. Taxonomy (NCBI): domain Eukaryota; kingdom Metazoa; phylum Arthropoda; class Insecta; order Odonata; family Coenagrionidae; genus Pyrrhosoma; species Pyrrhosoma nymphula. The sequence goes on along the minus strand of OY754335.1, from coordinate 30,556,865 downwards.
GTGAGGTGAGAGTACTGTGGAAAATCTCCGGTGAAACATTACTGGGCTGAGAATGAAATGAAAATACAAGAAAAATTTGCAAAGTACTTACACATCAACGAGTGGCTCTTAAAAAAAACACGATTGGTGTGAACACATAAATCCTATGGGCGAAGAAAGAAAGGTAAAAATAGCTCGTGATAAGTTACTGTTGGGAAAAAGAAGTTGGCCAAAGAAAGATGGTGTGATCACCTTAACCTCGAGCAAGAATAAAAGGCAAAGGGACGAAGAAAAAACAGGCCATGTTCCTACTTAATAGAAGGAAGAAGAGGATTAACATCAATTACTCACTTGTGGATTACTCTTGACCTCATGACTCCCCATTGTGGAGTTTTATTTGAACGTTCTCAGTGGCAACTATCCATTTTCCACCCATGAAGTTTCTTTTACAGTGAACCTATTTAGCAGGATATGTCTACTTATAAAAGTCAATGAATTTGGTCTCATTAAAAATGAGGGAGGGAGGAATGTGGAAGGCCGTGATTGAGGGGAGGATGTTGGGTCAGCAGGGAAGAAGAAGAAAAAGAATGTTTTATGGAAAGGGACGGAGAGAGGCAGAGCTTGTGCTGAAATTAAGAAAGAGATTGCGTAGGTAGATTCAGGCCTGCACCTGTAATAGTCACGAGTATTTTTTTCTCTCTCTAATTTAAACCTACTATTAAGTTAGATTACTGTGATGATGATATGCCATGAAAAAAGCTCATCTACAAGCTGATATCAAAATATCAGCCACTTATCGCAACATTTATCGAGATATTTGCAAAAAAATATAGGCCGCTTTCTATGGGATTTGGTGTGGCTGTGATCTCCACGGAGACATAAGAAATGAGGAGTTTTGAGTTACAGATCTCGTAGTAAATGTAACGGTGTATAGTTTGTGTTTTTTCAATTATTGTCAAAACTACTCTATGGGATACTATTATTACATTAGTTTTTGAAAACTCTGTATTGAAATTATTTTCAGAGTAAGGTGTGACACAAATAACTCAAATTTATGCTTCAAATGCGTAAATGTTTTTAACTATTGAGAGGTTAAGTCATAAAAAATAAGTTATGTGGCATTAATATTATTATATTTACTTGATGCATTCTAAAAAAGCTCTAATTTTTTAATAAAATTTGAATTTGAATGGAAATTTGTAAAAAAAAACAATTATAACCAATGTTCTGCAACTTATGTCTCCTGACGACATATGTTAGTTGTCGCCTTCGCCTTTTTCATGTATGTTAATTGTGGCCTTTGTGGAAATTAACGAGTCTATAAATCTCATTTTTCTTGACAGTCGACAGTATCGGTGATTAATAAATGGACTTGGATTGCTTATTTTGCGTACATTCGCTTAGTAGCCCAATATTATATGGATGTACCAAGATAAATCACTTAGAAGTAGCTCGGGTGAACTCTACCAAACTATTCAATAATGGTTTTAATTTTTTTTTTTTCAAATTACAGATGCGAATAATGCTGAGAATGATATGCCAAATACTCGTTGAAAGTTTTGTGATGCCTAATAGTTTTCATAAAATTATATAATTTTAATTCTGATAATTTTTATTTTTTATGAAAAGAGAGTTCAAACAAATTTTAACTGACCTCACACTGCATTAAGTTAAAAAAATCAAAACACATTCAATGTTGTGAATCTTTATTTGTTTAACTTTAGCACTGGAACTGGACTTCATTTACCACTGTTTTTGTAGACGAACAGGCAATCCTCGCACCTTGTAGGCTGGCAGGATTGGGGTGCTGCTGCAAGAATTGGTGCTCAATAAGGTTATACTTGTGTCAAGCACCAAAACAAGTTCTAATAATGCCGTTTTGCAGCTTAGTAGTCCGGCAAATATCGGTTTAAGGCGAGTTTAGTACATGATGTTGCACTTCATGACTTTCTAATGAACCAGGATCAAAATGGGAACCCGGGGGGGTACCGGACACCTTTCACAAATGTAGAACACTAAAAACAGGTGTGCCAGAAAAAAGAATGCCTCTCTAGCTCTTCTAGTTACCGAACAACACAAATTCCAGGAAAACTCCAGTATTTCCAGGTTTTTCCAGGATATTTTCGGTATCCCACATTGGAAAGCTTGGGACTTTGATATGTTCATCTCAAAGGGGTCCTGAATACATCTCAAAAGGTCCAGCATAGCTATTAATTATTTCCGAGTTCGGGTCAATTTTGTTTATTTTTCCTGGGCTAATGTGGATGTGGAGGAGGATACAGAATGGATTGGAAAAACAGGTGGATTGAAAGGGTGACAAAAGAGGAACTGCTTGACATGGTTGGCGAGGAGAGGAAACTTCTGAATGAGATTAGGGGGAGGCTGGGTAGGTAGCTGGAAGAAGTAATTAAGTGGAGATGGGTTACTCAAGGGCATGATAGAGGGAAAGATGTTAGGCAAGCATGGAAAGGGAAGAAGAAGAATAGGTTTTATTGAGGGGGTGAAGATGTATGGGGAGGTGAAATAAATACTAGAGATAGATAGGGCCCTGCGAGTAAAAAAATCTGGAGGATTTTTTCTGACTTCCATTAAAACCTAGCTTTAACCGGTAGATTAATTTAATGAATCGTTAAACTATGGAGATTTGAGAAAAAACATTAAAACTGCTTTAAGAATATTTTTTAATTTTTTTGGTGCTAGAAATGATCTAAGCTAACATTAAATTCAATAACCTCAGATAACTCCAGATGCATGTACTGAATTCAGAACATCTGACATAAAACGTTTAAAAATGTAGATAGAACTGTATGATATAATAGCCCAGGGGGAATGTTAAATCCATTAAATGTGCAGTGGGCCATACTGAATGGATCAATTGTGCTGTTAATATGTCAAAAACATAGGTATTTGTGGTGGAATTGTTGCGGCCCAGTAAGGATGTATGTAGGCAAATGCAAAATAGTATTAATTTCCCAAAGAGCACTGCACTATTGATGAAATTTATGGATAATCTGCATGCTTAGGCCATGTTAGGTGGATCATTATTTGCAAATAAAAAACAGGCTTCCTTTTTGAGTGTCAGAAGGCCATCTACTCCGTTTTTTAATCTATGGCCATGATGGCCATGGCTCATGACAGGGATAGCATTGGATACAGGAAATCAAGGTGAACTCAGAGCACATAGAAGCACAACTTAGGCTTGATGGTGCCTGAAATGTTTTGTAATTCATCCAGTGATATTTCCCAATGGACCTTCCCAAGTAATGGGCATAGAGCTTCCTTCCCTGCTTGACATCAGAAGCATGTTGATATTTGAAATTTATTTTAGTGTCCAGTGAAGGCTTAAGACTCAAGTGACCACCCAGGATGCAGCCTTAGCACCTGGAACAAACATTATTTTTTAGTTGATTTACTTAAGCACAATATTTTTATCAATGATGAAAGCACAATTTATAAAGAATTATCATTAATCAAAAATGTGTATGCAGATGTTTGACTGGAATATTATCTGGATGGCAGGGTGTCTTGAAATGGAGAAATGTGCTGAAAAGGAACTTTACTTGGGTGTAATATTTTCTGGAGCTACCCCTGCTAGTGCCAACTGTGTTGACTCTTAGCATGAAAACAATGCAACTGCTTTTGGTGTGGACAATTTTCTTCTTTCCCTCTGCTGCCAGTTTTAATCTTATCACCTCATTAGTTGCCTCTCCCTATTGTTGCACACCATGCGACCTTATTCCAATTAAAAGAGTTACTTTGATAATTTGTTAGGTAGGATCATCTCTTGCCACAGATTCTGTCACATGTTCCTCCTTTTGTATTTATCACCAAAGCACCTAATATTCAAGTATTTGGTGTGATGTCTTAAGCTTGTGATGTGGTGATTTTTTCCGTGGTGCAGCTTGTGTACAGGATCATTGTAAAAACCAAAATTTTCTTCTCTGTAGAGACTTTTAGAGAGGCTACATTAGTTTCTATTAGGTAATACATTCTCTTCTTGATACCATGTGGAAAAGAATAAACTCAACTGTTTTTGGCGAGACGTGGTGGAACAGCATCTTACACCACAAGTTGTACTGCCCACTGAATCAATTTATTTACAACGTTTTTCAATGCTTCAGTGCCTGAAGATGACGCTGAGACATTGAAACGTGTCGTAAATAAATTGGTTCAGTGGGCAATACAACTTGTGGTCTTTATTCATGTGGAAAAGAACTTTCATTCTTGCGGATACCATTTAATGAATGCAGTAGTAGTAGTATTTTTGTTTAACGTGCTTCGACGGCTAAGGTCATTTCGCACATACTGCCTGCCACGCGCAGACAGGGACAACAAGCACTTGGACGAATCGGAGGATCACCCCTCCAAATTCGAGCCGAGCCCAACGATGCTTAACTTTGGTGACTGATCGGGAACCAGTGTTTCCATTGTGGTAGGCCGTTGCCCTTAATGAATGAAATTTCATAACTTGCTGTTTATCTGAGTAGATTGTGGAATTCTCAGACTTATAAATGCCTTGTGAATTTTGCCTTGATGATGAAATACCTGTTTCAGTTTTATTCAACATTGCTTTTTTGCAATAATTGCAGTATTATTCAATATTCATTGTTGCTAAGAAGACCTGTTTCAGTGTTATTCAATATTGATTTTTTTCAATAATTGCAGTATTATTCAACATTGATTATTGCTAAGAAAGCTGATAAAATTGATCTGAGCATCTTGTTCTTTACTCTGTCCCACCTAAATCATCATCTATTCCTGTTAGGTAAAAGTACTAGCCGATAATCATTTATTCAGAATGTACTCATGCCTTCTTCAGATCATTGTTTGAGGAGTTACATGCAGAAACAATCAGTCTTTCAATCTTTAAACCAAACTGCATATCCTATTTAGTGACCTGCGATTACATAGTTGTTTGTTTTCTGAGCAGAATTCCATTTTGTAGTTTGAATTAATCGTTGAACTAATTGAAAATGGGTAAAATGTAAATGGTGCAATGTAGCTAAGAGGCGTGGGTTATACAATACCTACATATAAGTTTCTGCGTCTCTGGCTTTTACGTGAATCTTTTCTCATATCATCGACGGAGTTGGTGAAGAGAAGAAGCCTCGCTGGTAATCCATACGAAGAGAAGAATTTAATCAAGAGAGTCAACCGCTGTGGAAGAAAGGTCTTTTTTCTTCCCATACCTGCCGAATTTTTTCGAATTTTCGAGACTTAGAGATTTCGAGACATTTTGGTAGAACATAAGTATTTAGGCAACGTGATTACTTGCATTAAAGAATAGAAAAAAGTTGGATTGCATGTTAGCACTCACTCTTTGAGAAAATATGAGACTGTTTGATATGTACATACTAACAATTATATGAATTTAAAATGTCCATACCGAACAGAAAACATATGTCCAATCTTTGCTGGGTTTATTTTATTTTATGTTATTAATGCATAAAACTGAGGTCTGGAAGGTAATACAGTTCCTCATAAGGAAGTATTTCTTATGCAATCAAGCACCACAAAGTTATATACCAGTTCAAGCAAATTGATTGCAAAATAAACAGTATATTTCAAGATTTTTAACAACTGATTAATAATTGAAGCTTAATAATAACAAGATTTTTATGTGCTCTTGCATGGGCAATGGAGCATGAATTAATGGTTAACCTCATGAATAAATAGTATATATTCCAATGCAAAAATTCACTATTTACAAATATTTGCTCAAAAGTTGACTGCATAAATTAGCAAAAGGTATTTTATGAGTGTGTTAGCTGTGCATTTGCCAGACATGAAGCAGCTTTGCCATCCATAGTTTCCCACTATGAAAGCACAGCACCTACTTGCCTTGGCTCTTATTTCAAATGAAGAGATAAGCAACAATTGGATTCCTTAAATTTGCATTAATATTTATGGAAGTACATTATCAGCTCTCCCCATTGTGAAGCAAGGATTCTTGACCCATTAGTGTCATGAGCATTTTAGTGGTTCTCGCAGAAAATTTTGATTGGGACGTAATTAATTCATACCTTTTTTTGGCATATTCTAAGTTTGACCATTTAAGACCCTGATTATCTTTCTGATTAACAATATTAAAACAAAACTGTTCTACACGTTGAAGATTGAGTTATTTACAGGATCAAAAAGTGATTTTAATTGCACTTGTAATCCTACAATTTACTTTTTCAAAGAGTAATTTATAATTGTAATTAGTGACAAATTTCCCAGTGTATTTGTAGTTGCCCACATAGCAAGGCAAGCTGGATTCCTGCTGGTATCCACCTTGCAAAATCCAGTGTGCAAGCCAAAATCCAGCAGGATCAATCCAGTGGGAAAGCTGGAATCCAGCTGGCCTCTTTACACGATTTCAACTGTATTCCGGCTGTTTGAAAGCCTGGATTCCAGCTTGATTCCAGGCTGGAATCAAGCTGGAATCCAGGCTTGATTCCAGGCTGGAATCAAGCTAGATTCCAGCTGGAATCCAAGCACACAAGAAAATAAAATTAGAAAAAAATATAGCCTGAGTGGGATTTGAACCTGTATCACATGTTCATCTCAAGTTCACAACCCAACACATTACCCCTATGTCAATAGCTATCATTAAAGATTGACATTGGAATGAGGCTATTTGTTCCGATAATCAAAGTTAATACATGCAATGACTGTTTTGTAAAGGTGGACAAAGAGTGCTTGCTATTCTTTGATCATACATACAAACAAAAGCCATAAACCAGCAGAAATAAAACTTGGTGCTTTTAGAGATAGGCGCTTAAAGATATATATGTGTATGAGGCTATTTCTTCCGAAAATCAGAGTTAATGCACACAATGACTGACAGTAATTTGCACTGATAACGCTAATATAATACTAACACCCCTGCACCAATAACACCTACTTCACATATTTCGCTATGCTATATATGCGCTCTTATATTAACCTTTCATTTTCTTTTACCTTTTTCCTTTCCAATACCATTCGCTAATACCTGTGGAGTGCATTTCTTTCTCAACGCCATGACCTTTCGATAGGTTTACCCAGCTGGAATCAAGCTGGCTAATTCCAGCTGAAATAAAGACCCTGAATCAAGCCGAAACCAAGCTGAAATCAAGCTTTCCAATTCTAGCTGGATGCATCCAGCCAAAATCCAGGCTGGAATCCAGATTATATGCTATGTGGGTGAACCCGTTTACATATCTTCAGTACTATTCCCATCACTGATTATAAGATATGCTTGGACTTGGAATAGGAATAAAATGTTGATGAATTTGTAGTGAGTTCTGAGCTTAGGAATGAAATTGTGTAAGGAAATGTACATGTCTGCAGGAAAGGGTGCAATATTATAGGAATACCAACTATGCATTTACTAGGTGGCAAGATCTAGGGGATATGGCAAAAATCTGGAAACAAATAAATTTAGAGGAAATTACTGGAGATGGCAGGATGGAAGGGGAGGCAAATTTTTAACAAAAACCTAGTAAAAATGTGAAAAATAAGTATTGTCCATCAAATAAATTATTGAACTTGTCAGCCCAGGTTTCGACTTTTTTGACAAATTCATAATCAGTTTGGTTTTACCAGAAAGCGGAATGAATGCTATACGTGTGTACATGCATGCAGGAAGGGCCAAAGAGGGGTTCATATGGGTGTAGGAAGAACAAATTACATAGTACATAATTATCTTCATTTGTCCATGAGTCAGTAGACATAGAACACATCCAATAGCAGGATAAAACATAAGTACATATATACATTTTCGACAAGTAGGTATTGCGGTTATATCCCATTTCATTCATACTCTTTGGTCACATTACTTTGGTACAAGATTATCACTATAGAATTCCGTTGCATCATAGTGCAATTTGTTGCAAAGAAGAATTTTTAAGTTATGCTTAAAACTCTGAAATAGTAATTTTTAGATATGTTGGGGGAGATGATTGATAGGGCATGGGGTTGGTAAACAAGCTGAGGAAAGAAAGGGGAGGGAATGGTATGAATCAAGATGATTAAAATCAAGGTGAGTGACAGTGCAGAAACTCAATAGGCATATGTAATTAAATTGGCTGGGGATGGAAAGGCATAGTGAGAGCATGGGTGGGTGGAATCAGGAAAAAACTCTTCTTCTTTCTCGAATCCCCTTCTGCTGTTATAGGCGTCGGGGTCCCTCAGCCACTTCCCAAATTCTTTCCTGTTTTGAGCGAGACACTTCACCTAATTCAGGCTCTTTCCACGCCTGACTACCAATCTCTCCACGTATTCTTCCCATCCCATCCTTGGTCGTCCTCTTCCTCACCTTCCCTCTGGTCTTGCCTCCATCACCTCTCTTGGCTTCCTTTCCTCATTCATCCTAAACACATGTCCATACCATCTTAAAGTTTTTCTTTCCATCGACTCCACTATTGGGTCTTTCTGGAATTGGGCTCTGATTGTTGTATTTCTCACTCGATCTCTTCTAGTGCATCCTGCTGCTCGTCTTAGATACCTCATCTCACAGCTTTGTCTTCTCCGATATTTCCCTCTTGCCCACAATTGTTCTGCTAAGCTGATAATACACCTGGTTTGCTTTATGGATTCTGTGGCTTACTTCGAAGTCTGGCCTTCCATCACTAGTAATCTGTGTCCCCAGGTATTCGAACTTATCAACCTGTTCTAGTTCTTGCTCTTCCCACGATATGTTCAGCCTTTCCTGCACCTTATTTTTTGACACAGCCATAACCTTGCTTTGCCCCACATTCATTCTCATTCCATGGTCTCTAATTGCATTAGCCCATTCTTCCACTGCTGTTTGCAAATCTCTCTTATTCTTGGCAATCAATACAATGTCATCTGCATATACCAGTGACTGAACATAAGCAGGCCTTAACCTATAATTTCCTATCATGCACCTTGGTGTTCTTCTTTTGCATTGTTTATGTATCTGGTCCATCAGAATGATGAATAGTAGAGTACTAATGCTGTCTCCTTATTTGAAACCTTTCCTCATAGCAAACTCTTTCGACGTTTTCCCAGCTATTCTAACCGCTCCTTTCACATTTACGTATAGACTTTTAATTCTTTCAGTTAGGACTACAGAAACCCCTATTTTTCGTAGTGCTTCCCATAAGCTGCATCTTGGAACACTGTCAAAAGCTGCTTGTAAATCTAAAAAGGCTAGGCAGACTGATCCATTTCTGTTGATATATTTGTCCATCACTTGGCACACTGTAAAAATGTGATCCTGAGTTTGGCGATTTTTTCTGAAGGCACATTGTTCCTCTTCTAGTTCTTCCTCAACCTCATTTCTGAGTCTTATTTCAAGAATTCTAGTGTACACCTTCAAAGCGACGGAAGACAAACATATGGGCCTATGGTTGCTGCACTTAGTAATATTTCCCTTCTTGTAGATTGGTGCTAAAATATTCAGTTCCCAATCCCCTGGGATCTTTTTCACTCTCCATGCTCTTCTGCATATCTCCCACATCCAATCAATCACTGCATTCCCTCCAAACTTAATCATTTCCGGTGCCAGGCCATCAGCACCTGTAGCTTTACCCAGTTTTATCCTTTTTATTGCTTCTTCCTCTTCGACTCGTGTTATTTCTTCTCCATTTCCTCTTTCTCTTCGTGGATTTGGTTTAGCTACCGTTATTTCTACTTGCTCCTGGTGTCCAAAAGTTACAGCAAAGTGATGACGCCATACTGTCAGCACATCTTTCTCATCAGTCACTATCTTCCCTGTTTCATCTGCTGCACTTCTTACTCTTTTTCCGTACTTTCCTTTTAGGCTTTTCATCGTTTGCCAAAACTTTCATTGGTTATGATGATAGTTTTCTTCCACTTCATTACCAAACTCTTCCCAACATTCTTCCTTTGCTTGTCTTACTGCTTGCTTCGACTCATTTCTCTTCTGTACATACTTTCTCCAAGCCTCATCTGTTTTTATCTCTAATCCACAATTGCTAGGCAACCTTTTTAACCTTAATTTTTCCTTTAACATGTTCATTCCACCACTTTGTCCTTTTAGCCTCCGTCTTCACTATTTTCACTCCACAAATTTCTCTAGTTTTATTTAAAAGGGCTTCTTTCAATACCCTCCAGCCTAATTCCATTTGATCTAGGTATCTCACTTTCAACACTTGTTACTTATTCCATTCTCTCTCTGCTGTTACTAGGTCTTGATATTCCATTTTCTTTTGATCATCTCCAAGTTGTCCAACCTTCAACCTCTCATGAGGCGAATCCTTTCTAGTTTTCAGAGGCCGCAGCCGCAGCTTCATGATTAGCAGTCTATGTTCTGTGCTTAGTACAGCACTTCTGTATACATGTACATCGTTTACAGCATACCTCATACTTCTTGTGTAAGTGAAATAATCTATCACACTTCTCGCTCCTCTGTTCTGAGACTCAAAAGTTATTTTATGTGTTATTCTATGTGGATAAAAGGTGTTGCCAATCAGCAGATCGTTATCTATGCAAAAATCGATCATCTTCTCTCCGTTTGTGTTAATTACTTGCTCTCCACCATGCGGCCCAATTGATCCATGTCCTCGTTCTACGTTCCTGTTATTCTGGAGTTCCAATCTCCCATTATCACAATGTGTCTGGTCTGTTCTCTCGCCTTGTCTACAGTTTCCTGCAGCTGAGTGTAGAAAAGATCCTTCTCAAACTGTTCCGCGTCCTATGTCGGGGCATATACCTGTATCAATGATATTTTCTCCTGCATTTCCAGATTCAATTTTACTATTATTGAATTCACTGGCTCCCATTCCATTACTCTGTCTTTATAAATATCCTCTATTACTATGCCCACTTCTTCTTTTTCTCTACTGCAATGTTCTACCCCAGAGTAAAACATGTGATATCCATCTTTCAACGCTAATTCTCCAAACCCTTTGTTTTTCATCTTGCTTATACCCAGAATCCTCAGTTTGTACTTTTTCATCTCATCTACAATTTCACACTCCTTTCCAGTGAGTTCTGTTATGTTCCATGTACCAAAAATCGTGTCCGTTCGTTCGCTCTGTCAATTCCCATTAATCCGTCCGGCTCTCTCTGTTATACTCTGAATAATTAATTTCAGTCAGGTGGGTTATTAGCCCTACTGAGCTAGCCGGTTGGAGGGGATGCCTCCTAAGCCTACCGGCTGGCTGTTTACTGTCAGGGTTGTCTCCTTTAGCCTTCAAAGATCCCTCTTCTAACCACAAGGCAATGGTCTCTGTCCTGGTATACCCCGGTCAGTCGGGTTGCCTCTTCCGCCAGTTCAGCTGTACCAAAGTCCATCTTCTCTGCCTTTGCTGCCATTGAGGACTTCACCATGACCCTGGCTAGGGACCCCTACGGGGTGCTACCATCTGGGCCAGATGGACCCTGGTTTTTTTTTTATGAGGTTGTTACTCCTCCGACTCCTCCTTCCTGTCTCTTAGAGACTGGCCCCGGACTTGCCACCGGTATAGCGGAGTTCAGGAAACAGCATCGTATAAAAGGCTATCATTGTTACTCTTAAGGAGGACATCTTTCATGCTATACTAAAAATTCAAGTTAGCCACCTTTGCCCTGCAAATGAAGAACATCTTTGAAAACATTTTTAACTAAAGCCTGCCTTGTGGAAGTATTTTTTGTGCTCCTTGACATACTTCTATTGAGTGACCAACATAAATAGAGGTACAATTGGGGGTGTTACACTTCTATATATTTCATTAATTTCTGAGGACTTGAACTTATCTTTAGAATTAAAAAGGATTTAATTAGAATTTTCCACAATCATCTTTAGGGGAGGGAGGTAGACGTGTAATCTGAGATTTCACAATTTTTCACTCAGGAAATCCAGCATGTGGAGCCTTAGTAATGAAGAGAAAACAATGTAATAGAGTAGTCATTGTAGAGCAGGTGAATGACGGGTTTCTTTTATTAGAAGGCCAACCCAACAATTTCAGTAATTTTACAAGTGTGCATGTCTACTTCTAATCATATAGTAATTGGTAGATAGTATTTAAAATCATCATCATTATGTATTCTACCTATTGAAGGTCTGGTTTCATTCGAAGTCTCTAATGTCAATTTTGGGGTTATATTTGAACGTTCCTAGCCCTGACTCTCAACTTCCAAATTTCATTTTTTCAAAATTTCTAATTCAATCATTTCATTTCAAAATTTCCAATCAAGTTTCTTTGAAATTCGTCATACTTTCTTCATGCCTTTCAGAAGTCCCATATTTTGTCTTTCTTCTCAGTGCTCACCCAATATTCTCCCCAATATTATCCTCTTCAACATCAATATGTCCTCCATCAACTTTTGCTGTCTTCTCTGAATCCCCACCTCCAATCGCCTTCCTCCTCCACTTTCTCCTTTCTTCTCCACGCCCACATCCCAAAGCTCTCCAGCCAATGCATATCCTCTTTCCTTAATGGCCAAGTCTCCAAACCTTACTATTCCATGCTTAATAGTAACAATTTAACTAATCTTTTCTTTATGTCTTTGTCTAGTGTACTCATAATCAATTCCTTAATTCTCATTAATGCTTCCTTGGTCAATGCAAAGCTGCACCTTGTGACCTTACCATTAAAATCCATTCTCCTCTGAAATAGTGCCTAGGTACGTGAACTGTTCCACCTGCTCTACTTAAATACCCTTCTGGCTTTATATTCAGTATTACCTCACTACTTCTAGAAAATCTCATTACCATCATCTTCTTATATAGCTTATCTTCATCCCATACCTTTTACCCTATACCTACAACACTCATCATACGTATGTAGTTGTCCCTTGGTTAATTGGTTAACGGACTCTTGTTTATTCACGATTGTTACTGACTTCATCAGTTCCTCTCCAACTTTTTTTCTCGTTTCCATGTCTTCCTATTATTATGTTACATGGCTTGGATACTTGGGACCTAATGAAAGAGGAAAATTTTAGATTTTTTAATCCAAAGAAGTGCAAATTATGACAATGTACAACCCTGGAGGAAGAAGGGAGTTTGAGTAAGAATATTGGGTGAAGAAGTGAAACTAGATGGAAGTGACATAGATTTTGTGTCCTTTTTTGAAACAATAGGGCAGATGAGTGGTTGAGGTGAGTTGAGCTAACTTTAATGCACTTAAGTTTAGTCCAAATTAACGTATTACATAACCCTTTCCTCTCAATTAGGTTCTTTTCCATTTCCAGGGGCCTTTGTCCCCCCCCCCCCGTAATTCCCGGGAAAATAGAAAAGATGGTAATCATTAAGATGATTCTCAAATGGAAGCTTTTATTTCACCAGCTCAATAAACAATGTTTAAATATAATTGGAATGTGGTGTAAAACCCGGGAGACCTGCATCTTCACAAGAATGGCATTCTTTACATCGTTTGTAAACGTTTTTCAAATGTGATTAGAGAGCTTTACTCAACAATTTATCATATCTACTATATAATATAGCCACACGAAAACTGCGTTCCAAGCGCTTCATTTCTTTTAACTTTCCGAGGGAGGTCCGCCCAGACCTCCGGTTCGCTGAAAGGTATTGCATACCCCCCAGCTGGGGCCTAGGCGCTGCGGAAAGTAGTGAACCGCCCCCCCCAAAACAATGACCTTAATCCGCCCTTGTCCATTTCTCTCCACTGGTCAGAAATGAAATTGGTCATTTGTTGTTTTTTTCTTAAAAAATGTTTAAACTCACGAATATATTTTAATATAATTTTGCATTTAGATCATTTCACATCACATATCATTACCTATTACCTAAAATTGTTACATAATTTTATGAAACATAAACTATGCATTTATTGGTAAATATCATTCACAATGATGATGAAAGCGCTGAAATTGAACCACCTCTTGGGAACATTTTCTTCCTCTTCTAAGGGTCCTTTGTATTTACAGAAATATGTGTTTATCCAAGTTGGTAAAATTATTTGAAGAAGGTGAGAAGGGAATCATTGTTATCAGGGAGTGTACATATTTATGAGGGAGGAGAGGTCGAATAAGAGCAAAAGTGGGATGATAGATGACGTAGGTGTGGGCATATAGTGTGTGTGTGTGTAGGACAATGTGTTTTCGAAATGGATCACAGAAAGCAGTTTTGGATGGTTGAGTGACAGTATAATCTTATATCCTCAGTAAAAGTTTCCATTATTTCTTCATTATCTGTTTGATGAATGAATTTCATAGTACAACGTGCTATGACTGTAGTAAAATATTATTTATACTATATTATGTACAATAATCATAGTGTAACTTAAGTGCTCTGCTGAAAGGTGTAACTCCTCATACATATTTTATTCTTAAATGATTTTAATTATATTGATAAGACTTGAAGGAATTCTGTTGGAATTTGAACCTGGGCTCTTTGCCATGGGAAGATGGTACTCTCACCACACCATTCCAATTTCCGCATTACACCTGAGGTAATCAACTTAAGGTTCTAAGCTTTTTCATGGTTGTTACTTCTCAGTTATTTATTCCTGGAAGTACATAATCTCAGTGGGAGAGTTTTATATTCTTTAACTCAACATTTATTGTTAGCCTCGTTCATAAAATGTTGAATCAACGTTCCCAACAAATTATTTTCAAAATTTCGAAGCTCTTTCCAGCTGAGCCCAGCATGTGTAAACCATGGATCAAGGTATAAAGAAAACAATTATAATATCTGTGCCATGGGTCTACGCCCTAAGCTCGTTCAGCCGATGTTTTCCTGAAAGGATTGAAAATAAATAATTACATTTCTAAATATGGTTAGTAATACCCATTTACACACGATTTAGAAAAAGAAAATAGTGAATATAGGCATAACATTTCAAAGCAGTAAAATGTGAACACATTTATATTTAGCAATCGAACTAAATGAAGAAAATTATACCTTAAAATGTCAAATTCCCTACCACTTAGAGATAGAGAGAATATCAGGTACATGCAGGGGCGATCCCAATGGGGGAATAAATATTATGATGTAAAGGGAATATTTTGAAAAGATAATTTGGTTCCCCCCCGAAAATTTTGGGTCTTACCATAGAGTAAGCATATTATGCTTACTCTAAGCGTATGCTTACTCTATGGTCTTACGAAACAATTTTAATTGATGCCTAGGACGAAGAAATTGCCCTAGAATGAGTATTGGTCGAAGGACTCACTCATTAGGACACAAACTTTTGGTTAAATAATGGCACGGGACAGATATCTAAATCTTCTTCATATGCTGCATTTCTGCGATAATAACTCATCCAATGAACATGATCGCTTGACAAAAATTAGGAACATATAGGTTCCTAATTTTTGTCATAGTTGACGCTCTTCTTAAGTCCTTCACAGATGCCATTACTTCCTTCCAGAACCTTTGGATTGATGAATCCCTCCTGTTCTAAAGGCCCTGAGGAAAAAGCCGAGTTAAAACGAGGTAAATCCAGGTGAATTTGAACTCGGATCACCTCGTAGGTACGAGCTGTCACCTCGTTTGACATGGTTTTAACTCTCAAGCCCCGCAAACATATTCAACACGCATGACAAGCAGTCTCGGTGGAAAATCGAAATACCTAGTTTCAACTCGTTCGATGTGGAATTCGTTTCAAGTGGTTTCAGCTTGTAGACGAGGTAACTTGTCTAAACTCGGTTCACCTCGTTCGAGGTGGATCTCGTATCTACTGGTTTTACCTCGTATCCCACGCTTCTCGTTTTTACTTGATTCACCTCGTCCGATGTGGATCTCGTATCAACTGGTTTTACCTCGTATACCACGCTTCTCGTTTTTACTAGATTCACCTCGTCCGATGTGGATCTCGTATCAACTGGTTTTACCTCGTATCCCGCGCTTCTCGTTTTAACTTGATTCACCTCGTCCTATGTGCATCTCGTATCAACTGGTTTTACCTCGTATCCCACGATTCTTGTTTTTACTAGATTCACCTCGTCCGATGTGGATCTCGTATCAACTGGTTTTACCTCGTATCCCACGCTTCCCGTTTTTACTAGACTCACCTCGTCCGATGTGGATCTCGTATCAACTGGTTTTACCTCGTATCCCACGAAGATCGTTTTTACTAGATTCACCTCGTCCGATGTGGATCTCGTATCAACTGGTTTACCTCGTATCCCACGCTTCTCGTTTTTACTAGATTCACCTCGTCCGATGTGGATCTCGTATCTACTGGTTTTACCTCGTATCACACGCTTCTCGTTTTTACTTGATTCACCTCGTCCGATGTGGATTTCGTATCAACTGGTTTTACCTCGTATCCCACGATTCTCGTTTTTACTAGATTCTCCTCGTCCGATGTGGATCTCGTATCAACTGGTTTTACCTCGTATCCCACGCTTCTCGTTTTTACTTGATTCACCTCGTCCGAAGTGGATCTCGTATCAACTGGTTTTACCTCGCATCCCACGCTTCTCGTTTTTACTTGATTCACCTTGTCCGATGTGGATCTCGTATTAACTAGTTTTACCTCGTATCCCACGCTTCTCGTTTTTACTTGATTCACCTCGTCCGATGCGGATCTCGTATCAAGTGAATATCTAGAGAACTGATCCACAAATGATTGAGATAAAAGTTTTTGAGTAAAATAGTACACCTTAGGAGGCAAGCCTCCTGAATGCAAGAAATTGAGAACTTGCTTGAAGTTTGAGGGTGTCATATTGGTGAAGTGGGTGTCATGGTGTGGTGACGTGGAAATACCCTTGCGTAACGTCAATGGTCGGTGGAAATTGCAGTTTAATGGTCTTGTACATACATGGTAGAATCTTGATTTGTTATACACAGTCACCATACTTATTTTATGTCCAACATGTTATGTTTGTCCGTGCACTAGATAGTTACTATCTGTGAGTACTTAAATTTCAGGCTGGGAAGGAGGGTCCAAGTAAAAACTTTTGATGTGTTTGCCTTCCTTTAAGTTGTATTTTGTGCATGACGGCAGTGATTACGTTCCCTTAATTTCTCAGCGGGATCTGTTGGTTTCATTGAATCATGGAAGAGTATTTTTTGTAAAGTCAGGAGTAACTACTGTCTGTGAAATATGTAGTGACACCCGATTTTGAGAGATAAACTATCCTTAAAGAGGAAGCATTTAAAACTGAATAACGGTAACATTCGCTCTACGTGGTCCTTACAGGGCATGAACAGGGGAGACTTACTCTGTTGAAATCCATTTTTCGGGGCTTCTTCAACTATACTAGCTCGCTAGCAGATTTGTATTCAAATCCATGATGAATAAAAATCAATATAGATTATACTGGTATTTATTAACTTTTTTCTATAAGCTATCCATTATATTGTCATTTTAACGCATGCAACAATCCCGCTGACATATTTCATTAGGGTTATTAGTTTAGAGGTTTGCAGAGAATTATGCTTTTTACAACAACTTTTGAAATTTAAGCAATGTAAACAAATGCTTTTCAGGTAACTTTAATCAATAAGTTAGCTTTTTTGCTTACAAACAACAAATTAATACGCATACATTTAACGGACTGCCAAGTGCTTGAATATGAGCAATCTGTTTTTACTCGCAAATAACCTTTTGCTAACAAAGTTTAATAATCGTGCAGTGGGGGCAACAAAACATTTTATTTTACTGCGTTGTAATAAGTTTCCTTTTTATTTTACTTTTTTACAGAAAGTAGGTGCATTTTTGCTGCCACAGTGACGCTGTTTTATTATTTTGATTTCCTGTAAATTAAGGTGGAAGTGGGGTTTCAATTTGCAACACTCCTAACTTCCTCATAACTTTACACAAGCTCATCCCTTTGGGCGACAACACGTTGTTACCATCCACTGTAACCCCCTTAGCCATGCACGACTTTTTGGGTGCTATATTACAGGTCAAAAGAGGTAATACGATACGAATCGAGGTAGCCTGTTCTAGATAAAACGGGTTTATTCTAGGTAATGCGAGTTGATTCTTGCCAATATGAAACGAGTTAATACGATGTGAAACGAGGTAAGGTAGCTGAAACTAGTGGAAACGGGGTAGTACTAGTTCAAACCAGTTGCTTCTCGTACAGGTCAAACGAGGTAATACGATATGAATCAAGGTAGCCTGTACTAGATAAAACGGGTTAATTCTAGGTAATACGAGTTGATTCTTGCCAATATGAAACGAGTTAATACGATGTGAAACGAGGTAAGGTGATGCTAGCTGAAACTAGTTGAAACGGGGTAGTACTAGTTCGATCAAACCAGTTGCTTCTCGTACAGGTCAAACGAGGTAATACGATATGAATCGAAGTAGTCTGTTCTAGTTAAAACGGGGCAATGCTAGGTAAGACGAGTTGATCATTGCACATTTGAAACAAGTTAATACGATGTAAAACGAGGTAAGGTGATGCTAGCTGAAACCAGTTGAAATGGGGTAGTATGTACTAGTTCAAACCAGTTGCTTCTCGTACAGATCAAACGAGATAATACGATATGAATCGAGGTAGCCTGTTCTAGATAAAACGGGTTAATTCTAGGTAATACGAGTTGATTCTTCCCCATATCAAACGAGTTAATACAATGTGAAACGAGTTAGCGTGTTACTAGCTGAAACTATGGAATACGAGATTAAACAAGCTATTCCTCTCTAGGTAAGACAAGGTGGTTCAAGAAGAATCAAGCTGCCAGAAACGTCAGTTACTGGTTGATACCACATAAATCGTGGTAAAATTACCTACCTCGATTTATGGCCCGCAGGCTGTGGGTCTACAAAGTGCGCCCCCTGAGGGTTGCGCCCCTGGCAGCCGCCCGCCTGTCCAGCCCCTAGCTGCGTCGCCGAAGCTAACGTTCGGGAATTGGAAAAATATTGTTTATTCAAAGTAATATTGCATTTATATTCATACCATGTGCAACATAGGATAACAGTTATCTGGCATTAATCAATGGCAAATAACATTTATCAATATTTAATGGTTTTTCCTTAAACTATCACGGAATTATCATGTAATAATTATAGTAATCGAAGTCACATTTATCCACGGAAGTGACTAGATATATACGTCTTTCTCAACGCCTGTTATTTAATAATGAGTGCGAGAACAGGTGCGTAAAGTCGTAGGATTCGTAATAGGTCGTTAATTCATAGTAGGTACTATAATGTTAGGTAGATTTGAGTTAATATAATACGAAGTACAATAACATGCCGTTGTGCCATATTCAAACTTATCTATGACAATTTATTTTTTTATTTTGAGAGCGCAGCAAAGTCAGTGGAGAGGTAATACGGTATTAATCGAGGTAGCTTGTAAAAGATAAAACAGTACAATGCTAGGTAATAAGAGTTGATTCTTGCCCATATGAATCGAGTTAATACGATGTGAAACGAGGTAAGGTGATGCTAGCTGAAACCAGTTGAAACGGGGTAGTACTAGTTCAAACCAGTTGCTTCTCGTACAGGTCAAACGAGGTAATACGATATTATTATTATTATTATTATATTGACAATGTTACAAGTGGACAATTGGCCCGGTGGTAACATAGATAAACAAGGTACGAACAATATACATCATCGCCCTGGTTAACAATACCTTACAATTAAATGATAAAAACATCCTTTTTCGACCTATTCTTAAATATATTTACATTTTTTGGGAAGGGTTCGAGAACCCTTGCTGGTAGATCGTTCCAGTCAAGTATTGTTCTATTTAGGTATGAAAACTTCTTAACATTAGTCCTTTGTGATCGGCACTTTATCTTAAATTGGTGATCATTCTTTCCAACAAAGTTTGGCTTTAATATTTCCTTCCCTAGGTCGTCCCATGCTCTTTCCCCGGTAACTATTCTGTACATCCCACATAGCCTGCTCCTTTTCCTCCTTTGCTTTAAGCTATCCCATCCTAGTTCGTGGATCATTTTCTCAACACTTTCCGTTTTCTTATATCTTCCTAACACATACCTGGCTGCTTTTCTTTGCACTTTCTCCAATTTAATATCCTGACCTTTTTTGTGTGGATCCCATACAAGAGAAGCGTACTCTAAGATAGGGCGAACCAGTGTTTTATAGGCCATATTCTTTGTAATCTTACGGCTGCCTTTGAGGTTTCTCATTACCCAATGCAGCGTTTTGAACGCCTTTTTGGTCATGCAATTCACATTTAATTCCCAGTCTAAATTATTGGTCAAATGAACACCTAAATACTTACAGCTATCGGATTTCGGAATTGCATTGCCAGAGACTTCGTATATTCTATTTGTGGAAATAATTTTATTGCTAAAGTTAACATACTTGCATTTTGGTACATTTATATCCATCCCATTTAACGATACCCAACTCATCAAATTGTTAACATCGTCCTGAAGGGCTTCATGGTCGCTCAGATTACCTATTCTTCGATAAATGATGCAGTCGTCTGCAAAAAGTCTTATGCTAGAGTTTATCATTCCTGGAAGGTCGTTTAGGTAAATTAAGAACAATAAAGGTCCAAGGACGCTGCCTTGAGGGACACCCGATGCTACCTTGGCTAGTTCAGAGCATTCTTCACCCACTTTAACCCTCTGGGTTCTATCTTTGAGAAAATCTTTAATCCACAATATAACTCTTCCATCTACATGCAACGGTAATTTCTTCATTTTTTCCATAAGCCGTTTATGATCCACTTTGTCGAATGCTTTAGAAAGGTCGACAATAATCGCATCTAATTCTACTCCCACATCCATGGAGTCAGCAATTTCTTGGCAAAACCCTAGCAACTGAGTTTCAGTTGAGTGACCCTTTCTAAATCCATGCTGTCGATTTGACAACCAGTTTTCGCTCTCCCATAAATCCCGAAGGTAATTAGCCACTATCTTTTCTAACAACTTACAGACTACGGAGGTCAAACTAACCGGTCTGTAATTTTCAACAAGGACTTTATCACCCCCTTTAAATATTGGAATTACTCGGGCTTTCTTCCAGTCACCAGGTAAGGCGCTATTATTCATGGTGACATTGAATAAATGGTAAATATATTTCGAAACAGCTAGACCACCCAGTTTTAGCAAATCAATGGAAATACCATCGGGACCAACTGACTTATTTCTACGCATTTTTCTTATGCTGTTGCAAATTTCGGAGAGTGAGGTTTGGATTGGTCTGGAAATAACTAACCCGTTTCCTTTCTCATATCTTGTACACTGTATTACATTTTCTATTGAGACTGTTTTATTTCCCTTCCCCGAAAAAACGCTTGCGTACCAACTGTTGAAAGCATTGGCCTTCTCTTTATCATCTGTAATTAGGGTACCATCCAGATTTTTTACGACTTCTATTGCTACCTTGTTACCTTTCATCCTCCTCATGTATTTAAAAAACCGGTTGCCGTTATCATTCATGATTGCGTTCTGTAAGAAATTATCCTTGGCTATTTTCTTTTCCCTATTTAATGTACGGATTAATGTTTTATAATGTTTTAATGAATCCAAGCTATCATTTCGTTTTCTGTGGCTAATTCTTACTTTTCTTTTCAGAGATCTGATATTTTTAGTGTAAAATTCGGGATCCGTATTCGACTTGATAGATCTATTTGGGACAAAGAGGTTTAAACCTTCTTCCAATATATTTTTAAATCCCTCCCAGATTTCTTCTACATTTTTCCCTCCACTAACCCACTTGGGGTACTTGTCTCTCAAGAACGTTTGAAACCCGTTACGGTCCCCTCGGTTATATTGCCATATTTTCATTTTTCTTTCAGCATGTTCACCCTTAGCGCCTTCCCAGTTGAGATAAGCGCACACAGCTGAATGGTCGCTAATTCCCGGAAAGACATCAACGCTCCGAACCCAATTGTCTGGTCTTAATAATATATGAATCGAGATAGCTTGTACTAGATAAAACGAGCTAATGCTAGGTAAGACGAGTTGATTCTTGCCCATATGAAACGAGTTAATACGATGTGAAACGAGGTAAGGTGATGCTAGCGGAAACCAGTTGAAACAAGCTAATGATAGATCGAACGAGCTGCTTCTCGAACAGGTCGAACGAGGTAATACGATATGAATCGAGGTAGCCTGTTCTAGATAAAACGGGCTAATGCTAGGTAAGACGAGTTGATTCTTGCCCATATGAAACGAGTTCATACAATGTGAAACGAGGTAGCGTGTTACTAACTGAAACCATTTAATACGAGATGAAACAACCTATACATCTCTAGGTAAAACAAGGTGATTCAAGAAGAATCGAGCTGCCCAGAAACGACAGCTACTAGTTGATACGACGTTACTCAAGGTAATTCGAGGTCAATGTACGAGTTAAAGCAAGCAAAAAGCGGCCATAACCGACCTCAAACGAGTTGAGATAACGAGTTAAACCGAGTTGAAAACAGGTAAA
The DNA here is from genome assembly GCA_963573305.1 of Pyrrhosoma nymphula. Classification (NCBI taxonomy): domain Eukaryota; kingdom Metazoa; phylum Arthropoda; class Insecta; order Odonata; family Coenagrionidae; genus Pyrrhosoma; species Pyrrhosoma nymphula. Next base: position 30,534,669 of record OY754335.1, on the reverse strand, counting down.
AACATGCTAGCTGAATCCATCTCGTTTTAACTCGTAGAATCCCCATGGGGACGTTAACATTTCTAGCAGTACATCCCTTCGAAAAGAAGCAGGTTCGGGATGAAGTCCTTTGTTTCGTGCGACTGTGAGATGGGGTATCTACTGGACTTCATCGTTTATATGGGATCATCCAGATGTCGTCCTACTTAAGTCTTTTATATGTATAATTTAAATAGTAGTGTCTCCCCCCGAAATAAATTCCTGGGTTCCCCCTGGGTACATGTAATCAGAATTTAACAGCACAAGAAGATAAATATTATGGCGTAAAGGTTGATGTAATCAAAATTTTCTTCTATTTTCCTTGACACTGTCATGCAGTATAAGATCATACATAGCATTAAGGGACAATTAAAATGCCTCAAATAAATAACATCGATTGCGATAAAAATATCGATTAAGTTACGTTAAGTTTCGACATTTCCCTCTGCATTAGTAGGGTAAAATCGGGAATACTGAGGCATGTGCATCGGGGGCATTAGATGGAATTCTAGCATTGAAATATCCGAAAAATAAGTAGTTTCCTGGAAATTCGTCAACGTTGGTTTTCATGCTGACTGGCGTATCTTTTAGAAATTGCCTTACTGTTGCTATGTAATAGAATCACTTATAGTTTTGTGATGTGTGTTGGTAAATGGTAGACACTACTAAAATAATATCGATTGGGCTACATAATTCGATATTTACCTCACTGCATTACGAGGGTAAAATTGGGAAAAAGAAGGTATTTCATCATATCGGGGATATGAGATGGAATTCTAGACTTGAAACTTCGGAAAATAAGTAGCTTCCCAGAAATTCGTGTACGTTGGTTATGGATTGGCGAAGTCGTGACGTCAAATTGCTTTCCAAGCAATATTTTCTGGTATATTTAACAATGAGTTCCCATTAAAATGGAAAAGAATACCTCGATAACAAATTTTTCGTGACGTCATGCTTTACCAGTCTATTTTTATGACTTCCCGATCTGTTTTAAACTGTTTTACTGTTGCTATGTGATAGAATCACTCGTTTTGCAATGCGTGTGGGTGGGTATCTGGTAGGCAGTCACATCAGTGCTCTATTTTGCACCCATCGTTTCCACTGGGAGACAAAAAGTCGGCGGAAACCTTGCTCGTCTGCGAATTCCCGCTGAATTTACAAGTCCCTTGTGTGCTTTTAATTTTGAACTGCAATGCTATCAGCTTGGCCCCCCATCTCCATATAACTTCGCAACTCTTAAAGGAGTAAAACGAATCCCGTATGATTTACGAATTCTCCGCAGGGAACTTTTGCATCGGCCTGACCTGTTTGCTCCCATTTCGTACGACAACGTCGCGTTGTCACGGGAGCATAAAGTCGTAAATCAATTCAATAGGCTTCATCGTACTGGAGCCGTTTCATGTAATCGATGTGTGCACATAATGAAAGGCGGTCGGAAGCCTCTGGAATGAGTCAGAACGGTGTTCATTTCTTTCGCGTTTATTGCGTAATCGTTAGTAAAAAAGATAATACCTAAGGAGGTTGGAGCAATTTTTGTTTATGCACTGATTTGCTTGAAACTTTGCAAACGTGTTCTCATTAGTGATTCTCATAGATAAAAATGAAAATAATTGCTTCATAAAAATGTTTTTTTTTGCAATTCACTGCTATTTTAACTCGTAAAATTAAGGCACGTACGTGAATTGATAATATTCCTAGAATATTCTCAATGGGATATTCCCATGCGAACCATTTTTGAACATTCTCGGAATATGCTATACATATTATGGTTCGCAATGCCCCTGGGATATTGGGGATGAAAATAGAATGTTCCTGGAATATCCCGTGCGGTGTGGGGTGACACATATTCCGTAATAAATCGATTACATATGCACATATTTTCTTCTAAACACGAAATAATACATTTATTATTATTATAATTGTTGCTAACTAATGTAAAGGTGTCGCTTCGAGTCCAATATTCGAAAAACGCACGTTTCAATTGCATTTCGTCTAAATTTAGAGTACCACACCGAAACCTCTAGTAATAAATACATGCTTTAGCGAAGGTAAAATACTTAAAATATATTTCGTGAATAATTTCCATTCTGCCTGTGTGGCGAGTTCTTACGCATAAACAAATGCACTTAAGTGAAATTTTGTCCCATAATTTTTTTTCGACTTACTTGAAAAATTATTAAAATGTGTACTCAATGACCCGTGAGTAGCGCTCCGGCGACCTTTCTAAAAAGGTAATAATAACGAGGGAGTGTGTTGACTTTCCATCTCATCTGATTTTCAACCAATTTTTTAAAAACTTCACTGGGTTCCACCGTAGAAACGACTCAAAATTCGTTTGATTCATATTCTGGCCTCTAATAAAAAAACATGGGCTCTGTTTGGTATGAAAAACAAAATGTTACCTTTCTACGCTATTTTTTCGCAAATTAAATATGAAATTACATGTCGTCAAATGCAAGCATGGGTGAAACGGTGAAAAAAAGTTTTTTTTTCAATATTTGAACAGGACACCGATTGATAGAGATAAATGCCGGCTCTTAGGAAAAGTACCTACGCTATTATTACTCCTCCTAACGGCAGAATTTTATTTGCTTACTTCCATGAGCTATTTGAATGAAGAATATCTATGGATATGTACTCTGTTTGTTGAGTAAATTACCATTTGTTTAGGAAACTATTTATTTTTATCTCGTTTCTTCGTCCCTTTTTAAAACTAAATTTCGAACTCGGTTAAATTATTAATAAGGAATAACATTATAACTCTCGCACTCTATCGATTTATACCAATCAAAACTAGCCAAATGGTTCTTAAATATTTTTGTCTTGTTATTGGTCGACCTCTCGTTTTTAAAGCCATTTTTTGCTTTTTTTAGGCCTGAAAATGAGAAACAGTCTGACCGCTCACCAGTTTGCGGATTGTGCGCGAATTGTGCGCGAACGTTTTAGAATTCGTAATCGGGTTTCGACCGGCATTTGCGTTCATTTCATCTTGCCTAACTCTGGGGAAGAGACGCAGAATGTTTTGTATACATTTGTGAATGCTGCCTCTTTGGCTCTGGTGGTTTTAAGAACTCCTCCTCTGACGTTTTGAAAACACTTGAGCAAAATGCATTTTGAAGGAAGGATTTCTTTTTTCCCTTTCGATGCTAATTGAAATTGCCATGCATGGATTGCAAAGGAAGTTTGTTTGTGAGAATAATTATCACTTCTCACTTAGTACTGAGTCCGTCGACGTATGACAGCCGTACATTAAGGAATGTTGTTCTTTTTCTAACAATAAGATCGTCCGTGGTTTCCTTGGAAGGCATCTCTCCGAGAAAATGGCAGAGCTTGTGTTCAATTGAGTGTGTTCCCTGGTATATATTCCCGGTTTTGAACTTGTTTACCAACGAATTGTGGCTGGAAGTTCTACCAACTAAGACACCACGTCGCTTAAATGTTGTCTCGAATGTTAGAAGACACCGGGTTAACTGACTTCAGTAAGTTTTGGGGGCCCGCGGGGCAAAATCTTACGACTATTCTGTCTTAAATTTAGCCTCGAATGTGATTTTACTGTGATTATTTCGACGAATACGCTTTTATAAGTAATGCATGCAAGTATATATGCTGAATTATATATTTCAGGTGGCTAGAGCGGTAATCGTGGGCCATTGAGTGCACATTTTAATCATTTATCAAATAAGTCGAAAAAAAATTCTTCGAAAAAAAAAAAAACCATACATGCACCAGTTGAAATGGTACAAGAATTATATTTATTTTTTTCCCTCAATTTAAGCGTGTTATAACTAATTTTTTGCGCGATATTCGAAATGTATACGAAATTATATTAAAAATTTTTTTTCGAATATTGGGTTCGGCAGGACACCTTGATATTTGTTAGCAACAATTATATTTATAAAAAATTATTTACAAATCGTACATTGTCAGGGGAAACTAAGTGAAATTTCTCCATGATGGAAAGGAACAAACTTTGCGAATTTCACTATAAGTTTTTTTTTTATTCACGACCCGGTTTTAAACAGTTTATCATCTTCTGAAGAGGACATAAACTGTTGAAACTTGGGTCGTGAATAAAAAAACAGAGCGAAATTCGTGAAGTTTGTTCCTTTCCATAAAAAATCATTATTTTGCGTATAGACAAAAATCTGTCTATATGTAATGTAATATACGAAATATATCTCATGTGCCATAAGGTTACGTGTTAAAATACCATTGAATTTCCAAAAAACAAATGGGTGTTATGCAATTTTTTCACTTTTATCTTTAGATATCACCAATGAAAACACGCGTGCAAAGTTTCACGCAAATCTGTGCATTAATTAAAATTGCTCCAACCACCTCAATGGGAAGTATGAGTGATGGCAGGGGGAGGAAAGGAAAGTGCTTTCGGAGTTTCGGAGAAGGCGGTAAAAGCTGTTGGAGGACGTAGTGAAAGGGAGCTGCATGTTTAATAGAGTGATTGTTGGGAGAGTGTTGGGTAAGCGAGGAATATGAATAAAAAGGAGTTTTGGATTGCATTAAGACAACCAGAAAGTGGAGAGAGCTTAAGAGAGACTGGATGATGGACAAATAGATAGAATATATGTATGAAGTTTTGAAGACGACCCTGGAATGGGGGAAGCAAGGTATGGGGGAAGCAAGCATGGTGATGATGATCTAATGAAAATGTATATTGTGAATGAATCAAGCATTCAGTCCCTCTCTGTCTCATACATAATAGCTGAATTAATGAAGCAATAAAGTAGTTATGTTTTATCCTACCAGTAGCTTAACTTTATATCCTATCAGGCTTTCCACCGGACAGATTTGAATGTTCGTAGTTCGAGATCATTGAGGATTTGGATATATATATTTCTTTTTAGCCCCGAAGAAGATTTTTGAATAAATCGGAACCTTCAGAGAGAAATTAAATCTCCTTAATATATGGCCAATACCTCAATAACCTACTACTACGAAAATAATTTACTTTCCACAAAGTTTTATTCTAAGAAGAAACCGACTGAGGTTTCCCCACTCAACTGGCGTTCTCAAGGCATTGTAGCTTGATACATGCTAGCTGAGCCTGAGAGTTATTTTACGACGAACAATTAAAACTGTACTATTTTCGCTCTTATTTTATTTGCTGGCCTAGGCTTCAAAGTAGTGATGGGTCGGTCGTGAGAGATCGAATTCCGAGAGCAAGTTCTCTTAAAAGAAAGATCGATGAACGACTTCTCTCCAATGACCGAGGCGATCTTCACCGATCGCGACAGGAATGATTGCATGACATCAAATATCGATCACGAGACTTGAGACCGACCAAAAAAATCTTGAGTGAGTTTTATAACGAGAGATTCCAGAGTTACTCGCTCTTTCGTGAGATGTAGGCAGTTATTCGATGCTCCGCTCGGTTGCGCTAACAAAGACGCAGCGTAATAACAGTCAACAATTTACATCACGACATAGATATCTTGCATCGAGAGAGTTTTACCAGTTTTGCTGGCTCGCTTTTTAGTAGAATAATAACATCATTAAAAATGAAGACCGAATCCGTTACACTGTCGGCAAAGAGACAGCTGGGTTAAGATTCAAAAGGAATGCAATGGAAATTAAACATGATCCAGGTACTTATCCGTTTGTTAATTCGCCAAGCAATTCATTATTTGTTACTGCGTTGGCTATGTAGTGCCGTTATTTATTACGTGCAATAGGTTAATCGTCACTTGTAAGTAGTATAGTACAATACTATATCCCTATGAATTGTTTTCCTTTGCCGCGACGAGTCGTAAATTGTGTGATAATTAAATATCTGAGTCTATGACGTGATCGCTTAGAAATCAAACCTGATACCCATGCCGCTGTATTATATATATACCGGCCGTTTATATAAACAACTGTGATTCATATTGCCAATGCATTTTAAAAATTCAACTCCGCTCCTCTCTCTTCAATCACTTTTTCTAGACTTTGATGGTGTTGCTGTCAATCAAGAATGTTTCCAGTGCTTCATTGGATGTCCGTTGGCTTTCCCTTCGTCTGAATTTTCTTCCCATATGTCTTCCGAAGTATTGGCGTGTTAAAATCACCGGTGAATTCATCCAGAATTGTTTGTTTTTGGAATGCAGTTTGCTTTTGGTGTTATTTCAAATATTTTTAACTGCAATCTCATCAGCGAATCCTTTTTTCGGAGAATAAAATTTCGTATGTGCCAATAACTCTCCTTTTCATTTAGAGGAATGGTATTTGAAGAACTTGATTCAGGGAATAATAGCGTGATTCCAGTTAATATAGGTTAGATCCAAACACCGTTCGAGACATGATAACTGCAAATTATGATTACCCACAGGTAATTTGATTCATACTTTCATCATTATACTTTTGTAGTGAATAGTAAGTTAAAAAAATGTACATAGGCTTGATCAGTAAATATCAGTATGAGTTTCCGGAATTTCATTTGCATTTGCACTGAGTGTAGCTTCAATAAACGGTACAATGTAAATATCGTAATACTGTAATTGGTTGTAAGCAAAAATGAATTACATGAGTGGGCCATTACATCAGCCTTAGGCATCCCATTGAAATGGGCAAGGAGTTATTTCAATCAAAATGTACTAACATGTTTAGTAAGGCAATATATGACTTCATACCACCGATACTGTGTCACTTTAAATTGGCAGAAATGCTGTATGTGAGCAATTAAATAAATAAAGACTATTTCTGCGTGCAATAGAGCATCATATACTGTAAAATAGTGCTGGAAATTTGTAATCATCGTATCATCCATCAAAGTGTGTATTCGAACATGGCTTGTATACAGGAGCTTAGACCATATTCATTTAAAATTTAATTCCTTGGAAAGGACAAATTAAAATTTCTGATAGTACTAATTACTCATTGTACATCCAAAATCCCTGGTAAATATTTAGCAGGAAAATTTAGAAGGAACCTGCAGGAAGTTAGCAGAACATTCATGAGGATAATCAGAAACCTATAGTGGCAAAGAAAATCTTATTTTGGTTTAAAAACTGATGCCTATCTTAAACATTGGTGGAGTAATGCAATTATAGCATTGGACTGTTATCAACGTCTATTCATTCCACATTCACTTTAATTCTTATATTTGCCTGACCATGACATTTTACCACCATTATAATGGTATACAGATAGCTTAACAGACATATATATTTCAGTGGTCATGACCAGCAGGAAGGGTGGAGTGGTAACTGCAATTACCACTCCACCCTTCCTGCTTCAAAAATTTCTTTCCTTAAAATGTTTCAATTTAGTTCTGCGCATCACATCCATTCATTTCAATTGCCTATATTTTTCCTACCTCTCCCAATGAAGCAAACCTTTCCCTTCAAAAGTGCCTTTCAGGACCTCATTTCCTCTTAATTACCTACTATCTGACATAAAGTGGACTCCTAAATTTCCTTCACTGTTATATGTAACTTCAATGCCTAGTCAAGTATCTCTTAACTTCTCTTCTATCTTACTTTCATTATCCTTCTCGAGAGCCACTCCTCATATAACTTTAGTCTAATCTCACCCTCTCAACATTAGCCAATGGTTTAGATCCACCGAAGTCCACAACCCTTTATAAAACCTTCCAAACCAACCTTTTGTTTACATCCTATATCAGGACTTGAGGCATTACATATCCCCCATAATTCTTGAATATTGCTGATACAAGACATTTAATATCTTGAGTAGGACACCTCGTTCCACTAAAATTCTGCCCCAGTTACAACTTCATTCCACTATTTGTTTTTTGCTATTTGTCTTAAGCCTCTAATGGTTTCTACTCAATGACCATTCTCAATCTATACTCTGGAGTGAGATGGCAAGCCACTTACCATGAGGAAAAATATCCACAGATGCTGAGTGGACTATGTTCCCTTCGTTCCTGCTCTTCGTCCAATCTGGCATGTGTGAGCCTAACAGCTATAATTACCCTTGTTAATTTCTACTACAGGTAAACAATACATCATAGCATGTCCTTTGATAACAGTATATTAATATTCATAAATTTACCAAAGATCATGACAATAGGAGTCGACTTAAGACTTAATCATATTGGGGTTTCAAGGAACATATTCAAAATAAGCCAAGTAGTAATTGTAAAAAACCTACACCAACATTTATTTCACTTATTGATTATTAAAAATAAATGGATCTATGAATGGTTGCACAACCCTTAGTTTTCATCACCCCTGATGACAATGACTGAGTCAGACATCGAAACGTCAGGCTACATGGAGACCATCACCCTGTTGGAAACCCGAGAAAGCTTCTTAGGTTCCTCATATCAGTGAAATAAATAATATTAATAATATGTAACAGCATTCATTAAGCATGAAGCATTATAGACCAAATCCATTTTACACTAAAATTTTGTTATAAGTGAAAAATCATTGATTACCGACCATTGCTTAATTATCCATTCATGACCCTCTTCTCCATTAACTTCTTCAATTTATAAAAGGGTGTTACCAAAACTATGAGTGCATACTTGACTTAAATTATGACAAACATTTAATTTAAATGAGGGCATAAAAAATAATTTTATTCTGATCAAGTTGACTTTAAGTCATACAGGAACGACATCTGTACACTTAAGTTGACTGCTAAGTAATTGAGTACCTGGATAACTTGAGGCACACAACTTATCACATGATATTGTTTGCTCTCTGCTGTTAGTGATGTCTGTTTGGATTTGGAAACTGGCTCTCTTATAATAATTTACTCCATAATACCCTATATTGGCATATATCCTTTGCCTCTATTGCATTCATACATTACTTCATTCACACTCTCTCCTATTCTTAAGACTCCTAATCTTCCTCCTTTAATGTCTCTTCCACCACATCATGAACCCACAATTTTTTCCATCTTCCTCTTACTCTATTCACTCCTCAATCACAATCCTGTTCCAATACTCAACTCTAATCTATTATTTAAACATTGCCAAACCCACAGAGAATAATCCTTTCATAAAGTCCATTACGGTAGCATGAAGGAAGAGATATTTTCAAAATGTCAAAAGAAAATTAATAAAAAGATATTAGCTTTAGTTCCCATAAGTATTCAGTAAGTATATCAAGCAAAAATCAACATGAAATACACTCAGAATCTTTACTCTTAATAATCCAAGATGGTATGTATATTGTTATAGCAAATTCAATGATTGCATGGGGGAAATAAACATTTGTCACAGTATGCACAGCTGATTTTTCTTCTTTGAATCAAAACTAGGTATGACATACAACTGTTATCACTCATATGATATGTAAACACTACTGTTTTCTGATTACAGTTCTATAATATAGAGAGAACTGGCAGAGTGGATATTGGTCTGAAGTTATTGATGGCTATAACCATTGATAAGCACTAAACCATTGTGTAAATTAATAATTGATCAGAGGCTATTCCTTGCAAAGATAATAAACATATATATTGAGGTCAGATATTTAGTAAACATTCTTATAACCTGATTGTTCCATGTATTTCATAAAATCTACAGAGTAAACTAGTTATAATTTTGCCTAGATATAGTATTCCCTACCTGTTACATGATATAGTCTAGTAAATGGCAACTAGAGTAGCAATCAGATAGCAGAGAAACTCACTGACGCTTACATATTTTATTGCATTGCATTGGTGCTTCTTAACCCTTAGGCTGCGGGAAACGTACACGTACGAGTGTACCGGGAACTGCGGAGAGAACGTTCTTGTACGTTTGACCATTTCTGTCTACCTGCTCCCTCAGTCCTTTCATATTTTTATGACCCAAACTCTTTTTTTCCAGGGGTGGACATCTGGGAATCCACCCTTTTTACCCAAACCACTCCCTTCCCACGCTCTTTAGGGAACGCATACCACCGAAATGATGCGCGACCCTTTCTTCCGATTGTTCGCTCAAGAGGCTACGGTTGTCTCAAAAGTTAGTTGTCTTATGCTCGCGCCCGGCTCAATTATCAACGGATTTTTTTGGTGTTTGGTATCAAATTAAACAGAAAGTTGCTAGAAAATATATTGTCATATTTGTTTTCAACAATTACGCCTATAGACACATTTTCAAAATTAGTTCCAAGTTCCACTAATCCCTCGACAAGTTCCGGTGCCCACTCCCTGGGATCCCGAGAAAAGGGTTGGGAGGGGATTACATGGGTCATGTAACTGCCCGGCCTCGGCCCGTGGGAAGGAGTGACAGGCTCCGTCCGAATAGACATTTGCCGCACAGGGTGGACGAAATGCGCTCTAGCTGCCGCAGCTTAAGGGTTAATGATAGCAGAAATATCATCTAGAGGAAGAACGAATGTAGTGGGTTTAAAATTAGCACTGTCAGTGCCAAACAATTTAAGAAGATTCATCACATCCTGCAATCAGTTTTTAAATCCCTACTCATACACATCATAATAACAAATATTTTGTGTGTATTAGGCATTTCTTATAGGTAGCTTAGAAGCAATATATGTTAACTGATAAGAATTAAGATATGTATAACTGTTGAATACCCTGTAAGACATAACTATAATAATAAAATCGTTTTCGTAACCAATTAACATCTCCAATGTACGGGCAAAAGCATTTTGTGAGGGGGAATTAATATAGCACTAAAGATTCAATACTATAACAAAGTGCATTTTTACTGAATATACATTTTATTGAAAGGTACGCAGGTACATATACAAACCATCATTTAATAATATGCTTTTTAAACATTTAGAATCTATGTGGCATTGCGAAAAACATATTTACTGAACATCAATATAATTGACTAGTTTGATTAGTTATCTAAGTGACGAAGTGCATGGTGAAACCCCAACGATTTTAATCGATGGCAACAAACGAAGCATGTTTTGTAAGGAGCGTTTTACATTAGATATAAATCACTCAAGTGGCTGAAAAAATGCATATATTTCAACAAATATTGAGAATAGTAAACGTGAAGTCCTATTCAGTTCACTTTGGCACAAGAAGTGCTTCACGAGAAGAAAACAACATCACGACAGAAGCAACTTCACAAAAAAGTATTCATCGTAGGACTGATTGTTATTATTAGAATCACAGATATATATATATATACACAGAGAATGTCTTGGACTCCTGTATTTGCACTAATACTCTGAATTTATGCTTTATATTTACCATGTAAACAATAAACGACGAATATTACGTTAACCTATGAACAAATCTTCGATTTTGGCATTTATTAATATTGTAAGCACTCGACGATCACGAGACAGTATTTCAGAAGCACAGTAACTAAATTATAGATATATAGTACGATGTAAACAAACCTTTACCAAAGTTGAACGTTCGCTTTTTTACATGCAATTCACTCTTAGACAAACACAGCAGCAAACTATGAGATTATTTCAGGGGGTACTGTAACTTAAAAATCTACGACGTAAACAAACAAAAACCCACCATTAACTTCACTATATAGGCTATTTTTGAAGCACTAACTCTTGGTAAATTTACGACATAAACTATAACTTTAGCATAAGTTGAACATACACTTTCTTCGTGTAACTCACGTCCAGAAACACAACGCAATATTATGCCATTTCAGAAGCACAGAAACTTTTATAACCTCCATGGTGTATTTCCTGTCATAACACATCCATTAGGAGCGTAAGTCTACCTAACACAAATAACCTTTAAATATCAAAATATCACCACAAGAACACACGCAATACATCACAGCACATATAACATTTGTAATCACTGAATTTCCATAATTGCATTGTCACTTAAATACACGATAAACCATCGTTTCAATATTCTCGACAAATATTACGTCTCGTGAACAAGTGAAACAGACTGTAATTGAAAATTGAATTTTAGTGCTACAGTCGGATAATTTGCTTTAAATTCTTACAGCCAAAAGAAAACGTTGATCGTTTCGAACTACATACCAAAATAAAATTTCGCTACTAAATTACTATTAATCATTGGTTTCTATAATGAGTTGTTAATAATTTGTGGTCCATAAAATGTCACTCTTCAATAGTTTTGTAATAAAGTGGAATATTCCTAATATTCTTCGTATAACTATACTTAAAATCACAAACCAAGAGCATTGTGTAAAAACAAAACAAACCTTCGCACGATTGCACAATTGTGCCTTCAATTGTTTTCAAATAATTACCCACAACTCCACGGAAACCGGCACTGAACGAGGTAGCTGCACTGAAACTCTGTGTCTGCTCTGTGCTATCAAGAGCAAAGCTGTACACCTCGGTCATGCTTACAGTATGAAACTCACGAACGACCAGATTTTTTATCTATCACGATTTTCCTGAGAGATCATTGATCGTAGGCAACTTGGACTGCTCACTAGCTGGAAAATCGGTCTCTCTGATCGACGATGGAAGATCGAATCACAAGCGGGAGTGACCGACGCGACCGAAATCTCTCAAAAGACCGACTTTTCCCATCACTACTTCAAAGGGCAATGACGTAATGAAACCTTGGTCGGAAAATAAAATGAGTGTGAAAATAGTAAAAGTAAAAAATAAAAAAAGTAAAAAAATAGAAAATAGTAAAATCGTTCATCAAAAACGTTAGAAATTTTTACAAAGTTACGCTTTGAGTTACCTGTAACATAAAAGTTATTTTGATTTTAACCATGGAACATTGTCGACATGGCCCATCCTCAGTCTTTGAGACCCATAATTAATGGAGATAATTTGTACGTTCGACCCAAATATCTCTGGTTTCTCTAGTCCATGCCCAGCGCTTGGTTTCGTATGTAGGTACATTTTTACTTTTAAATGTGTATACGAAAGGTATTTAAATTTATGGCGGTTTATCTGGGTTAGTCATCATGAGATTGCAATCCACTTTCGTCGCTCTACCCCAATTCGGGGACAGCAGATTTTGAAGGGAATCTTTCGCTTCATTTAGCCGCATCCTATCTCTCATTCTCTCCACTGCAGAACCCTGGCGTCTCCCTCCGAACCCTTTAATGCCCGAGTTTAACCCTCATCAGGCCGGCCCGTATTGAATTTCCACCGCTCCACGTCCGACTCTGCGTCACTCTGCATGCTCGCGGTGGTGCTTTTTTTTCCATCGACTCGGCCGGGCGGGCCGTGTCCATGGCGGCATAGAAATTTAAAGCGATTGCGCAGTCCATGCAGTAATCTGCAAGTAATGCCTGTTGTGCAACCTGGTCGTAGCCCTTGTAGTTCTTCTTCGCTTTAATCTTTTTTTTGCATTTAGAATGGCTTCGGAGGACTCTCCCAGGAGTAGCGTATACCTACGTCGTCGTCTGCTCTTTTGTTTATGGATTTTGTGTATTCGAAAGGGCATTTTATTTTACGTTTCATACCCAGCTTTCGAAACGTGAACATTTTTGCTGCATTTATCGATCTTTAATAATTTCCTCCGTACTGCTCTGTCTATTCATACCTCTTTTCAAGAGCGTTAAATATTTTTTCATAGTACCTCTTTTGCTTCAGTTACACTCATATATTGCTTATTATACGCACTCCTGTTCTAATACTCCTAATATTCCTTCTCTTTAGAGTACCTTTCCACCACATACACCCATGGCTTTCTCGGTCTACCCCTTCCTATCAGACCGTTCTCTCTTATATTATAAATCTGCTTCTTTTGCTGACGTAGAGTTATCTTTATAAGCCTACCATCGAGAGTTAAACTTTTTTTAACCATGGCACATTGTCGGCATGGCCCATCCTCAGTCTTTGAGCACCAATAATTAATGGAGATAATTTGTACGTTCGACCCAAATATCTCTGGTTTCTCTAGTCCATGCCTAGCGCTTGGTTTCGTATGTACATTTTTACTGCAGTTACTTTCATGTATTGCTTATTAAACGCACTCCTGTTCTAATACTCCTAATATTCCTTCTCTTTAGAGTACCTTTCCACCACATACACCCATGGCTTTCTCGGTCTACCCCTTCCTATCAGACCGTTCTCTCTTATATTATAAATCTGCTTCTTTTGTTGACGTAGAGTTATCTTTATAAGCCTACCATCGAGAGTTAAACTTTTTTTAACCATGGCACATTGTCGGCATGGCCCATCCTCAGTCTTTGAGCACCAATAATTAATGGAGATAATTTGTACGTTCGACCCAAATATCTCTGGTTTCTCTGGTCCATGCCCAGCGCTTGGTTTCGTATGTATATTTTTACTGCAGTTACTTTCATGTATTGCTTATCAAACGCACTCCTGTTCTAATACTCCTAATATTCCTTCTCTTTAGAGTACCTATCCACCACATACACCCATGGCTTTCTCGGTCTACCCCTTCCTATCAGACCGTTCTCTCTTATATTATAAATCTGCTTCGTTTGTAGAAGTAGAGTTATCTTTATAAGCCTACCATCGAGAGTTAAACTTTTTTTAACCATGGCACATTGTCGGCATGGTCCATCCTCAGTCTTTGAGCACCAATAATTAATGGAGATAATTTGTACGTTCGACCCAAATATCTCTGGTTTATCTAGTCCATGCCCAGCGCTTGGTTTCGTATGTATATTTTTACTGCAGTTACTTTCATGTATTGCTTATTAAACGCACTCCTGTTCTAATACTCCTAATATTCCTTCTCTTTAGAGTACCTATCCACCACATACACCCATGGCTTTCTCGGTCTACCCCTTCCTATCAGACCGTTCTCTCTTATATTATAAATCTGCTTCGTTTGTAGAAGTAGAGTTATCTTTATAAGTCTACCATCGAGAGTTAAACTTTTTCACTGTGCCTACCTCGAAGGGGAACGGCATAATGGGTATGTATATATGTACATCGAGTTCTCATAAGAGAATTTCCGTGTTTCGAACACCGAGATCATCTCTATTTGAGAACCATCGCGGCTACGCTAATCCTTTGAAAACACTGATTTCTACTAACCGAAAGCCTGATGTTCTATACAGGTCCCGAACTGCCGGTAGCCGCTACATTAATGAAGTCCCCTTCCACTTACATTTAGAGTCACGCAGGCACTACTAGATCGGTATTCAGAGCTGTGATAGAATTGACATATTATTCTTATCATGGTGCTGGAGAGGTCCATATTTCGGTCATGTATCAACATGAAGTAATTTCTCAATGATATTCGTTTCCTAGATTTTGACGCTAAAAATTGAATTCTATCGAAAAAATCGACTTTATATATGTCCATGGGCGCGGAATCGATCTGTCATCGAAACTGATGAAAACTGCATTTTTGGAGACTTGGAGGAACTGAAGCATGATGGGTAAGAATTAATAAATTCCGTAGAGATGTGATGTGAGCTTTTAATATTCACTAGAACCGATTTCTGATTTCCATCAGAAATCTGTTCGAGTGTCGATGGCCTATTTTTGTGTGCCGCGCTTCGAGTTTCTCGTATCGGTGCATTGAATCAATAGGCTTTCAGTGCGATGCGGTATGACCCGTGCTGCGTCAAGAGCAAATGATATTATGCGGCGGAGAGGAGGGAAGGAAAGCTGGGGGGTCAGAATCAGGGAAGTCCTAAAATTCCGCAGACTAATGGGATGGGAAATTTGTGAAATTCTAATGGCATCGCTGGGTAAAAATCCAACGAATACTGCGCTGCGATTCCCACGGAGATGTTTCGGATTTTTCGTAAGGGCATTTTCTCTTAAGTTTCATACCCAGCCCTCGAAACGTGGACATTTTTAACACGCTTTTATTAGCTTCACCTGTATGTTTCTTTGTTTGTTTGTAACCGACTCCTTTGGACTCGATTTTGACCCACTTTGAACGATCAGATTTCCTTTAAACTTTGTAGACTCATCAAGGACCGATGACAATACAATAATTTGATAAGATTTTCTCAATATTCTAATCAGGATCGCCAGGATTAATAATTTTCTTCAATTGAACAGATCCTTTGCGTGAGTATGAGACGGATAGAGTAAGCCCCATCATTGTGTTGATCGGATGGTGTAGTGGGTAGCGTCAACTCCCACCGAGGGGGGCCAGAGTTCGCGGCTCAAGGAAGGATTTTTTTTGCTGTCTTTAATTTGATCGTTTAACGGCCAGTTATAATTTAATTTTAATTGCAGCAAGCTTAGACGGGAGAAGAATTTTTTATCGTCGTATTCGCTTTTCGTATTTGCTAAATTTGTTTGTCTGTTCGTTTGTAACCGACTCCTTAACACTCAACTCCGAAATAATTCTTTACGATTTCACTCCGAAACTAAAAAAACACTCTTTAATGATAACTCAAACTAAAAAGTGAAAAATAAATATATGTAAAAAAACTAAAAAACACGCTTTAATGATAACTCAAACGAAAAAGTGAAAAATAATTCAAAATATAGAAATAAAAAATAAATGAAAAATATTAATACTATCGTGAAAAAAGCGTGGGGTGCTCGATATATCAATTCTTGAAAATATTCAATCGGTACGATTAGTAGAAAAATGGTACTAAAAATATGGCTCAAAGCATAATATTTTCCCGCATTTTCCATTCGGTAATTTGGGTAAACAATTGCAAAAGGCATACCAAATTAACTAAGCAACGGAGCACCCCACGCTTTTTTCTGGATAATATTAATATTTTTCATTTATTTTTTATTTCTATATTAAGAATTATTTTTCACTTTTTAGTTTGAGTTATCATTAAAGCGTGTTTTTTAGTTTTTTTAACTATATTTATTGATCCGTATATCGAACTGGGATTGGGATGCAGTGCTATAGCGAAACGTGGTGGTAACTGCGCGGAAGGAGCTTTTCAGTGGAAGAGTCCGTTGCATACGAATTTCATTCGCGTGGGGGAGCAAGGTTGTCTCCGCTTTTGACTACCAGGGTTCCCAAGGTCGCAAAAAAAACTTCGTTGCCAACTTGAAAATAGTCAATCTGTAATTCACTTCGATTTTCTATCCCTCTATGGCTCTTTATCTATATTTTTTAGACTGGCGTCTCCTATACTTGAATAAGTTGAAACGTAAATGCTCAGACATACAAGAGTTATGCAGGAAGCATGCGAGACTTGCTGTCAGTAATACGTAGCAATTTAAAGCAATAGGATTTGAGAGTAAATCAAACTATTAGCTACCCTACCTATCCTAAAACCTGATTATGAATTCTCAGTGGCAGCAGTCTCTTATCGTTCGCGGGAAAAATGGCATTTATACCTGTCCGTTCTGTTGTCTATTTCCCTAATTTTCCTTTCATGAAGTAGTCTACCGTCGGAAGTCGGCTATCGTAAAATATTTTTGACGTTGTCAGAAAATAGATTGGCTTCGAACTTGCTCAAAATATTAAGCCTAAATTTTAAACGGACGGTTTGACTTCATAAGGATCCCAAATACTGGCAGCGTATTCAAGTGCGGATTTTGAAGAGGGAGTAATTAATAAGTTCCCTGATTATGTCGTCGCCCTTGCCTAATACCCTTTCAACAAACCCAAATTTACAATTTCCTTGGCCAGTAGTAAAAGTACTAATATGTTTACTCCGCGAGAGATCATAAGATCACCCAACTCCAAGATATTAAGCTAGTTATACTCGTACATTCTCTAATTCGCAATTCTGTATGATGTATTTGTAGTGAGGAAGGTTATTATTTTTCCAGAAATTAATTTTTACAAATTGTTTTCAAGTTTAATTCTAACTGCCATTTAACCGCACCACTTTTGGATTACCTCCAGGTCTTTAGTTAGCGATTACTTATCATGATGTAAAGGCTTTTTCCTTCTCACTAATGCATCGTCTGCAAATGTACAAAGGTTACTGTCAACTACAATACTTGGTATTTGTTTTTAGAATAAAAAAGTGAAATATAAAAAAAAGTAACTTCCTTTTAATTTAATTATGTCTCAATTCCATCAAATAAAGTCTCGTTTTATCACCTTAAAACTTGTAACTGATTCTCGGGAATGTGTACATCGCATCAGGGCGATTTTCCCATGAGTATGGCCAAAATGTGGTGCAGTAGAACACCGAATGATGAGTTTGTTATCCTTTACTCAAGTTCCATTCAGACAATACCAAACGAATACGCTTTCATTCACTTGATCTCACATCTGTTACCGGCTATTAAGCCAATGTAAGTCTATTAATAGCCAGTCAATGTCATGAGTGGGGCGGACAAGCGGGCTGAATGCCGGAACCAATTACCTCCCCGACCCAAGTTATGTTCCCCTAAAAATATTTCCGAAACTGGAGATGTTATTGACGATCCTTCCCGAAGCAAGAGTAACCGTTAATCTCTCACCGTCATGCCGAACGCTCTGGTAATGAAGATTTAAAATTTACTGTTAGCGATTTCTTTCTGGTGAGGGTGTGAAATTTCACCAGCATGCACTACTACATGCATTGCACTAAACTCCTGGCTGTGAAGGCCTAAGGGGTGGGCAGCGCGGGCAAAAGCGAAAGGTCGTAGGGGAGGCCAGTCTCCGACTTACTGATGAATGTGAAAAGAGGACGGAAATAACAATAATCGGAGAATGTTACTTCCAAAATGCATTTCTATCCACAGTGGCCTACTTTAGTATATGGTAATAGTGTCTGAAACACATAAAGCACAGCATAAAGCACGATAAAACTTATGGACTAACAACTTCCCTCATCAGCATTCTTGTCCCCTGTCAAATGAAAGAAATCGTGGCCAAAATTGCTCTGCAATTTACAGTTGCAGTTACTACCATCCACACGAAGAAGGTATAAGGGTCAGTCCAACTCGAATGATCCAATAATGGTTGCATGAAGATTTTTGAAAAAATCCATTTATTGCATAGTTAGGAAAGTTACCAAAAAAATAACTAAATAAAATTAAAGTTAATCTCTGTAAAAAGTAACTAGTGAAAGTTAAAAGTTACTTTTCTGAAAAAGTAACTTTCACGTTAAAAGTTACTTTTTCAGTTAATTTTAAGAAGATTTAAAAAAGTAACTTCTAAAAGCTATTTGTCGCAATTGGGATAAAATAAATACAAACATCAAGTTCAAGAAAAAAATATTGAACTTTTACTTAAAAAGACATTAAACTTGAATAATATCCTCATTTCAAAATTTGTATCGGACTTCCGTCCTCTCCTGTCTGTAAAAAAAGAAGCCCTGCAGCACTAAACATTCTTTCACATTGCGCTGATGATGGACTGCCCGTGTTGTACTTGATAAAAAGATTTCTCATAGTGCTTGAGAGTTCATTAACTCTTCTACACTTGTGAAAATATCTCGCTGCTTCCACATTGGCGATGTAAAGTGCCTTCTGACTGATATAAGTCAGTCGGTGTTAAAAATTTGAAAAAATGCATCCATCTTAGAAAATTATCCCGAATCTCCGAAATTTTTGCGGTCACTCCACTCAACCCCAGTGATGTCGCCGATTGAGTTATGCGTAAACTGGCGCATTTTACAGATACGTTACTTTGAATGAACCCGTCCCCCTCGTTACCCGTCATAGGTTTTTTGGTGACTCCTTTTCTCGTGTTCAACTATGTAGTATTGATGACACGACGTCGCCGAGTAAGGCATTCATGCCCTCGCGGACATGGTCTTCGAGTGGTCTCGTGTTTTCTCGTCTGAGGGTGCGTTCCTAAACTTGTTTTTTTTTGCTTTTGTTTGGATGTATTCGTCTGGGCATATTCATTGCATTCTTCTACGACTACCCAGCAATATTGCGTTCTTAGATACCGTTTTATTTTCCCCTTTGTCTGTTGGGCAAGCTTTGCGCCCAAATTCGAACAGGTCGACATTCACCAAAAATTAACGAAAGAAATTTTCGAAGTTAGTTTTGAATCAGTTTATGTATAAGTTTAAAGATTAAAAGTTAACTCTTCTTTTAAGTAACGGTTAGGTTAAATAGTTAATTACATTTTTAAAGATTAATTTTAATCGTCAATTTTTAAAATTTCGTTGACCCCATTTATGATGTATTGGCAGCTGAATGCGATGATTTTAAAAATTTTATCCCTCCTCGTCTCCTCGCGGAAGCCATGTTTCCAAGATGGCGCATGTGGATTTTTAGAATTTTGATGTTTACTCTATTTTAATATCTCAAGAAATAATTATGTCAGAGGAAAAATACTGTATGGATACTATTTTGCATGCAATGGGAAATATTTCCTACAACTTTTATTTTTTTCCTTTTACATCCCTTCATTATTGAAATTGATCTTGAAGTCAACATTTTTTTCCTACAAAAAACTAGTTTTTGGCTCTAGAAAATTTTACGAAGGTGGAAAGTCTCAGATTTGAGAACTTTTGTACTCAAAGTAAAAGTAGAAAAATAATCCTTTAAATTTTTGTACATGTGCCAAAAATCCTTTCTCTAAAAACAAACAAAAATGTCTTCTCCCTCAAAATCAGCCATTTTTGGTCTTCATTTTCTCTGTGGTGTGAGCTATTTAAAATATGAGCTAAATTGGATAAATAAAAAGTAAGTTTAAAAGAGTATAATATTGGTAGTCTATGATCCTACTCGTAAGAGAAATAAGCGGGTGGTAAACTAGCTTGGCGAGGTTTAAAGGAGAGAGTAAACATCAAAATTCTAAAAATTCGCTAGCGCAAACTTGGAAAAATGGCTACCACTAGAAAGCGAGGAGGGATAAAGTTTTTAAAATCATCGCATTCAAATGCCAATATACATGTAGATGCAAACGAGCAAATTACGTGCAAAAAATGGATTTTTTCGAAAATGGTCCTGCAACCAATTTATTTTTCATTGGATCATTTGGCATGGAATGACACAATATAAATAATCGCTGAACTTTTTCTCGTAAAAATCGAAACTTTGAGACAACATATTGATTGACAATTGATTTCCCGACAGGAAAGGAAACGACCGCGTTAGGAGAATCGTTCTGAAACCCTTGAGTATCCCTCCAATTAACACGCGGTTTAAGAAATCACAATCGGAATATAAATTCTCTAATGGGAGCGGCCAAATAAAATGATGTTGCGCACACTTGTAAAATAGCTTGGGACGGCACTGACTTTATGTATGCTACCACTCTTGTGGAAAATATGAGTATTAGAGTATTTGGCTGCTATATAAATTCTCAAGAGTTACAAAAGTTATGGACGAAGCAGTTACGTGAGTGGTGATCCAATTAGATGTACACTTGAGCTCTCCCCTCACTTCCCTGTCTTTTTTAATTTTTTTCCCTTTTCGGCGACCTTCACGTTCATCATTTAACTGCATGATTTGCATATTGTATGTTCTATAAAAACCTCTGTGGAATGTGTTTTGCAGTTGGTGGTCTCTTTACTGTTTGGTACAGAAAGGAAAACAAGTTGCGGCCATGGGGTGATTTTGTTGATTCTTTTTGAGAAGGAAAATGTCGCTCGCTGACCATCACGACTCGTTCTAATCGTTTCCGTAAATCGTATGCCTTTCCATTGAAATTTCAGATGGCGTGAGAAGCACTGACTATGGGTTTCATTTAAGTTACAATAATACGCTTGTTGTTGGACGTCATTTGAGATGCCTTATATAGGTACCTATTTGGTGTTACAGCTTTTTGTTGGAGGAGAAGGAAAAAAATTGTCGAGTTGACATCTGGAAGACATAGAAATCGTGGATGTGGTTAGTTTTTGAAATTGTGTGAACGAATATTGTAGAAAAGACGCTCTTAGCGATTCTATGGTTGAGAAATTTTGAATTTTCAAGTTATCATATCGGACAAGTATTTAAAGCCTGTCGACTTGGGTTAATTTTAAATAATTGTTGAATTTTACTCAAAATGTCTCTTTCTACCGAGAGCTGAGTGGCTGGAAATTATGTATAATTTTAATATTCCATAGCTCATTTAATCGATAGGGGTCATTATATCTTTTGTGCATGTGTTATATCCAGCATCCGTTATTCTTATCCTATTTAAGTATCACTATTTTCTTACTCTGTACTTGGGTCGAAGTAAAACTTAAGTCGGCAACCAGTTGACCAAAACGACAACAGGTTACTTATGCACTCTTCTAATCTGTGTGCCTTAAGTAGCCTAAAAGTATTTGTGCTTCGATTCCCTTCGATTAACGTATCAGTTAATCGGAGCTTTTCCTTTCCTTTATATGTTTTATGCATTTTAGAGTCCCGTATCGACGCTGGCTATTTTCCTATTTTCATCTTGTATAGTGTATGGTTTCTTTGTAATTTTCAAACATGAAAAAAGTATCCTTTTATCAGGTACTAGAGTGAGGGAGGATGAAGCCATTTTGGGTTTCCCCCACGAATAGGTCATTTTAGACTCAATTTATTGATGCTTGCACCGAAACGTATTCTTTAAACGTACAACGCGTTTCGGATTTATATGTAATAACAAGGTACAGACCTGACATCAGTATAGTGATAGTTAAACATGCTGGCAGTTGCGGGGAAGGCCTTTATCAGTGGAAGAGTCCATTGCCGACAAAATTGTATCGCACGGGGAAGTAAGGTAGTCTCTGCGTGTGGCTACCATGGTTCCCAAGGTCTCAAACCTTCGCTGCCAACTTCAAAATGCTCAATCTGTTATTCACATCAACTTTCTAGCTTTCTAAGGCTTTTAATTAGATTGTAATGGAGGAGCTCCTGCGATGGGTTACGAATAATATCAGCATAATTTGATACAGCTTTGTTCGGATCGAAAAACATTTTTTTAAACGCGCCCATTTCCCATGACTCACATGTGCTCTCTCGAATTAAATGAAGTTATGTTGGTATCGTTAGCAACCATTTGCGCTCCTCTCCCCTCCTCTCCTTTTCTGACCCCCTCTACGAGCGCCTTCCTCTCCCCGACGTCACGCATCGCGCAGAAGACTGCCACGAAGTTTCGTTACCACTGTACTGGTTGGTGTCGTGGTCGGCGCCGAACGACCTCATTAGCAAGGATCAAATCCGAAGGGACAATTTCACATGCGTTAATCTGGCAAGTTTGCGAGGTTACCTAGCCTTAAATAACGCGCGTGAAAATGTTTTCTCCGTCTCTAAACCTTTGGTTTCAGTTTCGTGGTTCTCAAACAAAATAGTGTAGCATTGCGTCGCTTTTGCCAGGCTTCTTGAGGAATTTTTTTTCTATTAAATAATCCACCATATATGAGAGCACTCCTTTCAAAGGGTGTTTTTGTTGTCGTGTGAAGCAAGTAGGTAAATAATTTACCTCCCACTTATCTCCTGTTTGTACACACAGGCCAGGAGGCGATCGTGAGCGCGGGAAATTATCGGAAAATTTGAAGAGGTCCAATTTATCTCGCTGTCGCAGGATGATGGATTAAGGTTCTCTCCGATAGCAGTGTACCGTTGTAGGATTATCCTTTTTATGGCCAGCGGTTTGTATTATCCCTGCCTTATTTGTGCCAGGCTGTCGTGAGATTGTGATTTTTAAGTCTGGGTACTTACTTAGGTACTCACGAGCTCGCTTAGTAACCCAGGTCGTTGTATTTTTCAATCGGAAACTGAATAAATTTACTTTTTTTTTTTTTTTTTTTTTCATATTTTGGCAAGTTGTAGAATCACAAGCGCCCTTTTTGATATAAGCAACAAAACCCTGACTTTCACAGTTATTTATTTTCTCAAACTGAACTCATAATAACATAGTGTTAAGGAGGTTCAATCACGACTGTGTTAGGAAAAACGATTGCTAAATTCCAAATTTTTGTATATTTTATTTTTAAACAATTACGGTTTCCACTAATGGCATTCTGTAGCTATTAAAAAACATACCTAAGTTTCAAAAAAACTAGTAGATGCACTGGAAAAGCAGTGTGAGAAATACGGAATGAAGATTAATAATAAGAAAACAAAAGTAATGAGATTCTCGAGGACAAAGAAAGCGAAGCTGGTGATAAGAGTAGGAAGTCACTGACTGAAGCAAGTAGAACAATTTAATTACTTGGGTAGTACGCTAGAAGAAACATTTAGGACATAGTAGCAAATACATTAGGAGGAGAATAGCGCTAGCGAAGGAAGCGTTCAATAATAGAAGGGAGCTGATGACGGGGACCATAAGTAAGGATGTAAAAAAGAGGCTGGTGATGAGCGTGATATGGAGTGTGGCGTTGTATGGGGCAGAAACGTGGACCTTGGGAAAGGAAGACGAAAATAGGCTGAAGACTTTTGAGATGTGGGTGTGGAGGAGGATGGAGAAGGTGCGTTGGACGGAAAGGAAGACAAATGAGGAAGTGCTTGACATGGTGGGCGAGGAGAGGAAACTTATAGATGAGATTAGGGGAAGACAGGGTAGGTGGCTGGAAGGGGTAATGAGGGACGGTGGTTTGCTGAAGGCCGTGATAGAGGGTAGGATGTTGGGTAAGCGGGGAAGGGGAAGGAAGAGAATCGGTTTTATGGACGGGATGAAGAAAGGTAGGACTTACGCTGAGATGAAGAAAGAAATACTTGAGGTAGAAAGGGCACGGCACGTGTAAGAGTTCGTTGGATATTCTCTGACTTTCATCACAACCTACCTCTAACCGGTAGATTACTGCAATGATTGAATGAAGATGCAAAAATGCACAATATTCGTGGAATATATTTTTAACGAACCCTTTTTTCAAGCCACAGGAACCGAATGAATTGACATTCCCGTTGAATGGGGGTTAATGACGATTTTGGCTTTTTAATTTATCGTGCAGGGGACCATGACAAATGATCATTTGCAAATCATCTCTTAAAGTTTCCAAAAATTGGTAAAGATATAGGAGTCTAAAGTTGAATGGACGGCCAACGTTCCCATAACGGCCGTGACGTCATTTCCTCCATCGCTTCTTTCCTCTTCTTCCCGATCCATTCTAAGAGATGCCTTAAAAACGCTTTTGTGAACATGTCCACTTCTGCCGGAAATACAACAGTATAAAGATTCAGAAAATACTTTTTAAAAATATCCGTCTTCACCGGGAATCAAACCATGGGTCTTTGATCGAAGGGTGAAATGACGTCAGAGGTCGTTTATCGGAAACAGAAAAAAATGCTACTTTCTACGATTAGTTATTTGGTTATTAGGCCATAATGATTCGAAGCAGCTCCGTAAATCTGTAGGAAAACCTTTACAAATTTGATTTCATCGGTAATATCGATAAAGCATTCGAATGATAATCCCCCATTACCACATTTTGACTTCAATTGTTGCAGCAATTAGCTAATAGCTAAAAAATAAACAAGGGTAAGTTTTTTAAATCTTATTTTTTTCGATTTCCTGGGAGTATTTGCATCTTAATGACAGTTTTCCGCTAAAATAGAGTTTAATACAAAATTACCTTTTTTCACCCATTTTCGCATTTAAGACTCGGCAACTTCTAGGTCAATTTGAGACGTGGAGCGTGGGCAGGTAATATTTTGCTGAGCATGTCAAATAGAGCGTCCATATGTAGCCATAAATTGAATTGATTGACATTTAACTCACTTTATGATGGAACCACCTTAAGTATGGGAATGAGGAAACGTGGAGTAAATAAATATTTTTGTCTAATATACCTAATTGCTATTTTCCGGGAAAATTGTCCAAAAGAAGGACATTTTCCCAGGGAATTCAATGGTGATAAAAATTCAAGTACCAATCCATATAAGTTTTTGAGTAATTAGCCGGGGTAACTACAGGGACTGTAGTAAAATTGCGTTAGTTCAATAGAAATGGCGCTGCCGTCGGTTCTTTTTGCTAGAAAAACTGCCCATTAATAATTATCGAATAATTTGCATATATTGTGTCTTAATTTTAATTCCTTGGCTTAGCTTAATTTTATTTCTTAGCTTAGGATATAATTGGCGAAAACATTTTTTTTAACATCACAACTTAAAATGTGATGTTTGTTTGTGGTGTCTGAAAGTATTTGTTTTACTCTCGCAGTCGCGGTGGAACGTCTTTGGCTCCATTGTTGTAACCTATTGGCAAAGTCTACTGACTAATCGCGATAGGTATATCTGGAAACAATTTGCGTATAACAATGAAATTTTCCGCACAGTCCCGTCTTAAGGCCCTGAGTGTTCACAAATGAATCTTTTTAAAAAAATAATAACTTAGAGGGCTCGCTTTGTAATGTCTCTTTAATGCTAACCGCAAGATGACGTAGCCTTTTCGTTTAGTTTATGTTACCTGGTAGTTAAGTTTTTGCATGGTTAATAACTCTCGGTTCATCGACGCTAGTGTTATTGACGGGAGAATGTATCACCTTTGATTTTCATTGCGAGACAATATTTATCCGGAGATTATATAAAAAATTGGCTACACAGAACGTTTTTATTGCATCGAACGTATCTTGCGTGGAAAATTAGCTTTGTCGAAACTTATCAATCAGCATTGTTTATCTGCGAAATGTGAAATAGATTAAAGAAGTTATTTCGAAAAATGAAGACATTTTTTTATTTTACAAATACTGTAATGTTGTCGTTTCTGTGGTAAATGTATGCGAAGTTTCTCCTTCAATGGGGAAAAACTGCTGTTCCTGCGTCATTTTTGTGCTTTTACTAAAAAAATTCCTAATTATATTAGGCGAGTGATGTATTTTACCTAGTGATTATCACATAAATGCATCCAAAGGAAATTCAAAACGTTTTAAAAGCGCTCAAGTTCTGCGATTGATATAATCGTCGCTCAACCTATTGGGTGAAATAAAATCCAACGTCTCTTTGATAAAATGCAGTTGATCTACTTCTTAAAGAGTTGTCATCTGGGTCTCAACATTTTTATCGAACAGCGAAGAATGGCAGATCGACAAATAAGTAAAGAACTCTCTCTTTTCTGAAATACGTCTGCGTTGTGAATAACTCTTAGAATTGCTGTTGCCGTGTGAGCGACAACATTTTGTTCGTTAACTTTATGGAACCCGTGGAAAAGTTTAGAATTCTTTGTTGCTTTTATCGGAAATGAAACTGTTCTGATATCCGTTTATCTTCTAATTAATGTTCCTCTACTGAGAAAATATATTTGGGCGCAATCTTCGCCGTTTGAGATTAACCTCTTGATAATAGTTTTGGACGCAAGCAGAGGGGGCAAACAAGAAAAATAGAGTTCCTTGGTCTGGTGAACCTCGCAATAGGATCCTTAAAGGTTTTTATTAGCTGTTGAGACGTTTTATCGATTTTACACCCGGAGTTGATAACACAAAGGAAGCGATGAAGAAGTTAGTGCGCAGTATAAAGTCTTCGAGCGCGGATTATTTTTGTTCTAATGTTTGTTTTATCTTCGGCGTTATCTCAACTTTGACGTACTGGTAATCGAGTTGACCTTCGTCTCATCCATTGGAATTATCGCGGATTACAGGATCATGAAATGATGCCGAGATTTTAATTCCAATGGTATTTCTCAATAAGGGTTAGGGAGGCAATAATTCACTCGAATTCGGGAAAGTACTAGAAGCTACAACCTACCGTTGGATCCCTCGAAAATGAGCAGTTAACACCTGATAGTACCGGATTATCATCGTCATATTTTAATAATAGCATAATGGATAATGGAGGGAAAATGCAAGTAGCATAATGGAGGGAAAAATTGAAGGAAAGGCCCCAGTGGAAGACCAAGAGACAAGTACTTGGGGCAAGTCAAGAGGGATACGGGGAAGAAGAACCATAGGGAAGTGAAGGAACTGGTATGGGATAGGGCGAAATGGAGGGCTGCAATATACCAATCCTAGGATTGTAATACCATGATGATGATTTTAATAATATTGATCTGTCATTTCTCCATTTTTTTGCATGCGATGGTAGTAATTGATTCGAGGGATTTTGCCGCAATGTTAAAATGAACGAAATTTATTTTTGATTCGCAGATAAGATGGATGTACATCGCTCCTATTAATTTTAAGTTGTGAGATAAACTTTTCGAATTAAATCGACTCACACTGTGACGTGTCTGCTTTTAATCGTCTTGGGTACTGTCTTCGTCATATCGTCATTATGTCTACTCCTTTAAACTGTTAGTGCCGCAAAAATGTGCCCGTTATTAAGTAGGCATAGCATCAAGTCGGGTCAAAAACACGAGTAGTATATTTTTTCAAAAGCTAATAACATTTAGGACATAAAAATATCATTCACGTCTTTCGGAGTCCAGGTTATGAGTGTTTCTGGTAGCGTAACACCTTATAGGTAACCCTCATTCAATGAACACGACGTAACTGAAAGAAACTAGAATAAGGTTATTCTTTACTCTATGTATTGCAATACCGAAAATTACGCGTGAAAACCTACTGAATGGCAACTGAAAATCGGAAATGATACCTCAATGAATATTACCGGCAAACTTTGAACTCTTTGAGTCACTAGTTTCATTGTGAGTACCCACCCGTTCTTACAACCTAATTACTTTAATAGAAACTGAGTCGAATCGTCGACCTTTTATAAACTTATTGGAATGACTTTGAACTGCAGCAGATCTCTCCATCAAACTTTCTTGGCCCGTCCACTTTTATAGAATGACTCATCATTTTAAAGCATATACCATTCGAATAACGAACGCTAAGAGGCGGAGCACGGAGAATAACCAGCTCACGGCCGAGCATAGTACGGAATTAATCCCAGTACTAGTTTAGAGATGGGCGTTAATTCTGCGCTAACTCCTAATGTTCACGAATAAAATCAAGGTGGAGAGTCGTCAAAAGAAGTCCAAGAAGAGTGGAATGCAGTGCTCAAGAGACGTCAAAGAGGCAACCATGAGAATTGAACGTCTAATCTGCTCGAGGATTTTCAAGAGAACTCCGAGTAAAGCACTGACGGGAACTAGGGCCAGTAAATGGATTTCACGAGTAGCAAGATAGAACCACGTTCAAATAAATGCATTAGATTGCTTTTGATAACTCTGTAATACATTTTTAAATGCTTCTGAAAACAAACCATATTATGGGGCCAATTTCCAGTGCATTTTAAATGCATTTTAAAAATGAATTTTTCCGCGTTTATACTTGAAGCAGTCGAATTGCAATTAAAAATGAAATTGGATATAACAATTTTTTTATTCATTGCGTATGCGTTTAAAATGCATTTGAAAAAAAAAGAATTTTGTCAAATCCATTTAAATAGTAGGTACCTTAAGCTCTAATTAGTTATCATTCTTTCCCATGCACTTTAATAGGTACTATAAAAACCCTAGGATCGACTCGGTGAATGTCACTAGCAAAGGGTGTGTGTTATAACTGCATCTCAGATTTCAACGAAATATCTCTAATGAAAAAATTGCATGCAATTATAATTCAGGGTCTATCCATAAAATAAATTTTGCGTTCGTTAGCGTATACTATAGGATCCTGGCTAGGAGCGTGAAACGGGACACGTGACGCATAAATTTGGTTCTTACGTGGACTTCTTTTATTGGTACTTTCCCGGCGTCTTCGGCGACTCCGAAGTCTTCTCGGGTCTTCCACCAGAACAGGTATTTTTGACTGTCGACGTTTCGATAGCTGCCTCCGCCATCCTCTTCAGGGCTAAGATTCATGGCTAGGATCTTACATGTTTCGGTTATTCACTCAGGTAACGGAATTTGAATACTTTTTATTCGATAATAAAGAGACTAATGATATAAATCCTATGGTTTATCATCTATATGCATTTAATATTAATTATATTATTATTTATCACCTATGAATTGAAAATTTTTGATTGTGCCAAGTAATAAACTTAGATTTAAAGAAATGTAATAATTAGACAAACCGCTCCTGTGCGCACTTTGATCTCTGGGTTCTCGACATAAATGAGTTTTTTTTTCATGCTGCGACGAGATGAAAAACGTATC
Source organism: Pyrrhosoma nymphula (assembly GCA_963573305.1). NCBI lineage: Eukaryota > Metazoa > Arthropoda > Insecta > Odonata > Coenagrionidae > Pyrrhosoma > Pyrrhosoma nymphula. Next base: position 30,505,050 of record OY754335.1, on the reverse strand, counting down.
TGAGTAAAGTTCATCGACTGAAGATGCCTCTGAATTCTTACGTTAAAGGATAATATTGGTACGCCATCATATTGTTGGATGATTATCGGGTCGTTCTAAGGATTTCAAAACCACGAAATTTAACTGCCGCTTCAAGTTAGGGTTAGGTATTTTTACCGCAATGAGGCAGATTAATTTCTACCTATGATTTACTCTTGTCTTAATAGATCTTTTCTATGTACTTTCTACTCCACCATATAACAATTGTTGACTAATACTTCTTCAAACCATTTACACTGCATCAAAAGAAATCTTTTAGGACATCATATGAGTGCATGTAAGATGTATTTCAGGAACAATAACCTATTTTGACAGCGCACAGCAATTTTATTCAGCAAATGGCAAATAGAGATTCATTATTTAGCTATGGCGTTCCTATTAATGTCTCTCACGAATGAGGTTGGAACAGACCCCATCTTATCCGTAAAGAAACACTACCATAAACATAGTATATTGCAAACTTTAATCACGAAGGTAAGAAATTAGTTCACAGCCTCACATAAATGAACCGGATTTTTTAATATCAAAATTTGAATAAGGAAATGGCATTCTAGTTGTTTCGATACCTCTCGCTATTGCCGTCCAGAATGAAAACTTATTTAAAGAGAACTATGTAAGTATATTTTACATCTATACGTACCCATCACGTGCCCATTTCGGGGTAGGCACAGACTAAAGAAATTAATTCTGGGTGATAGGCCTTGAAAGATAAATCTGATTCTATAATTTCCTCCATACTGCACCATACTTGCATGCCTCTTATGCTTCAGTTACTCTTCATACACACCCTCCTGCTTCTAAGACAGCTAATATTCCTCCTCTTAAGAGTCTCTCTTTCACCAAATTCACCCATGGATTTCTCGGTCTACCCCTTCCTCTCACACTGTTCACTCCTCTGTCATAAATGTGTTTCTTTATTCTACTCTCATGCATTCTCTGACCATGGCCAAACCAACGAAGCAACTATCTTTCAAAAATGTCCTATACTAGATCATCCAATCCGCATTCTTTCATAGCCTAGTCATTCCCAACCTTATCCATCTCATCACAATGATTAATAAGTCCCGGGTGTATTATCAGGCCCGGCTTAAGGCCCGGGCGACTTCCCGGGGCGCCGTGATGATGAAATAAATATTTTTTACTACAACGTTTAACTGGTGAATAGATTTGATAAGCGGGGAGGGGGAGGCGCCGGAATACTCTCTCGCCCGGGTTAAAATTTTGCCTTAAGCCGGCCCTGTGTATTATGATAATGATTTATTTACTGATGAATTAGTACTATTAATAAAAATAAACTCTGCCAGAAATAAGTAATCGTGAACATTCACATGTAGTTATCTCCATGAGTGATCATAATCACTCACAGATTTGAGTCCGAAGTCGTCCAGTTCACTAACTTGAATGACTTTCATGGGTTGGCTTAGACTTTTCATGGAGAAAGCACTCTGAGTGGGAAGCTGAGTGAAGTTGATTCGAGCTTCCCGTCTGGGTTGTGGGGTGGTGTTGCAAACGTCGCCGTGTTCGCAGCCAGCTAGAACGCGTGACCACTCGTCGAGGCGTGCATGCCTACGTGTGGGCACGCTCCCGCTTAATTATGCCTCTCTCTGGCTTGCGTGCATTCTGTGCTGGAGAGTCGAGCGAAGACCCACTGTCTGCGGCCACGTAAGATACCGCTTCCATGCCAAGAAATGAGGTGAAACTTTACTTTAGGAGTTTTTTTTTGGAAGGAGGAAACGATTGATGATGCTAGGGAGAGGCTTACTAGTGGAAAAGCGAGGATTTTTTAAAACTTCGATCATATTCGTGGCGAGATGAGAGTGCATCGTTAGGGGCTAAGCAATTTCTTGCCTATAAACGAATCCGTCACCACTCGGTCCCAATCCCCTGCAACTGCCGTTTCGTATGTCTATCCTTTCTCTGTCCACTCAAATCCCTTACTCCCACGCTTCACTTTCACTTCCCCACCCCACTCCCCACCCTTACCCTCCCCCCTAGTTCCCCTCGTACCTCCCCCACCTTCCCCCTTCGGTCTAGGGCTATATGTGCAACCTAAACCGAAGAACCCTCCACATGAATATGCCACAGAGGAGTGAAACGTATCATGCCATTCTATAAATCTATGGAAGATTACTATGTGTTTTATTCATAATGATTTTCTTGCTTATTTTTTACCTCTTGAACTCTCGAATAGTTTGATTGGGACGTTTCATCCTCAATGACACCATCTGGAAGTAGAAGTGTATGAGAAAGGAGATGAGGCAAGGATATAAAAAACAGCAGTCTGACCAATACTGGCCTGTATGGAGAGACAAGACCGGTGACAAATGAAACTTAGACTTATAGAAACCACAGAAATGAAAATTATAATAAAAATTCCAGGGAACACCTTAGTGCAGCGGTTCCCAAACTTTTTCTTTCCGCGACCCATTTTAGCTCATACATTTTAGCCGCGACCCCCGAAAAATAACAAACAATGTGTACATTCAAATGATATTGTTTTTAAAGTAATTACAATCCTCACTTGCATAGTTCACCATATTATTTGTATACATCTCGCGACCCCTTAACGAACGGCCCGCGACCCCCCTGGGGGTCGCGACCCCCAGTTTGGGAACCGCTGCCTTAGTGGATAGAATGAGAAGTTAAAGTTTCAGAAAGGACTGCCTGGTAGAGAATATCAAGGGATGGGTAAACTGTCGGAAGCAGGAATGGAATGGTCACATGGATAGAATGGAAGACGGGAGAATGCTTAAGACTTCCAGAGATAAGCTTTCAGGTTGAGGAAGAGATGTGGGCAGACCAAGGGAAAGACGGCGGGACACTATTTATCGAGATGGAATAATCTGAGGCTGTTCTGAATAAAATGGGCGCAAGCGTAGAAAGAAAGTTGGAAGAAGAAGAGGAACTCGCAGTAAAATGTAACTGAAGTACGCGAGTACAAGGAAATTCCTTCCTGCTATTTATTTTAATAAACCATGCTTCGTAGTACGGTTGATTAGTATTATGTGACTCAAACGATTCCACTTTGTGATCTATACGTGCAGTAACTAACTTATAGCGTCCAACATTGCTGACATAACTGTACTGCAAGCGAAATTTAGTGTTTTTATACATAATGAATGAGTGAAATAGATATTTTGGCCATATATATCAAAAAGCCATTATAACTTCAAGAAATTGCTTTAATTTTTATAATTATTTCATATGCAACTGTTCACCATTAGATTTTAAATTACTATATGATGTGTTATAGGCGAATACTCTCCGTGTAATAATGGTACGATGCTGACAGAAGTCGGTACGGAATTGTATGCTATCTCGGAGAAAAATGTTGATCAGATTAGAATTATTCATTGAGACGATCCGCAGAGAACGAGTGTTTTCTCGCGAGCAACTCTGCTGATACATATCTTTTGCAATCTGTTATAACGAGAAGTGATATACCAATTAAGTTAGGTTTGACAACAACGAAAACGACAGATGGATGTAAAAGTGCTAACACGTGACCATTATCCGGGGATTTGTTTGGAATTTCGAGAGTACAATTACATATATACGAATCTTATTCAACGGCACTCACCTTTGATTGATTGATTGTTTGAGTGGGTGAGAGCCTTCTGGAGCCCTCCCGGCACTTAGACCCCTTGGGTCAATTGTGTCAATCCACTTGCAGACAGGGCACAAGAGCACCACGGTAGAGGTATGGAGGAACTTACCCAGTGCAGGTATAGAGAGTGGCCTCCCTCTAAACTTCCCGGCCTGGGTATATCTCCCTCCGGCCTCCCGGTGGTATGGAGGGAGAATCGCCTCTCCATCCACCCCGGTAGAGACATAGAGGAGGGCCTCCCATCCAACTCCGGGCCCAACGTTGCTTAACTTCGGTGATCTGATGGGAACCGGTGTCTCAACGTGTCTAGGCCCTAGCCACGGCAACCACCTTTCTATTTCACACGATTTCTGTCTTCATCTCAGCATACGTCCATTTTCCTGCAGTGGGTTTTTTTCCAATAAGGACGACAGTCAATATCCTTAGGTTTTTCCCACGTTTGCTCACATCTTTTTACACTTTGCTAACTTATAATTTTGTTTGTTGAATGTAATTCCAAGAGCAACTTGACAATGTATTTAACTGCAATAATTTTATGTTTGACGAGGGGTTAGATGGAAGATGGGACTTTCTAGTCCCAATCTCGCCCAATAAAGACGTTTTATTATTATTATTATTATCTCTCTTCCTCCTGTCCATAATGCCTATTTTCTTCCCCTACCCCACTTATCCAACATCCTCCACTTCATCACGGTCTTCAGCATCCCCTCGCCCTTGAGGGTTAGAGTTATACCGCGACAGTGTGAGTCAAAACAACTTCAACATTCGAACTTTTTATTGTATTTGTCCAAAAAAATCCCGTTTTCGCTGACGACATGCGTAACTAATTGAAAACCAAAATTAATATACAAAATATTCAGATTAATCCACGAATATATTTTAAATGACGATTTTTTTATAGCCATAGAAGCCGACTGCAGCACCATTTATATGAAGTTACCACATTTTGACTTCAACTTCCGCAGTAAATAGCTAATAATACAAATAATAAGATGGTTAATTTTTTTTTCGTTTTTAATCATTTCCTAGGGTGTTTTCGCTTCTTACATACATTTTTTCGTGCAAATAGCATTTATATTAGATATAAAAACAATATTTTCCCCGTGGTTCTGCCGTTCTCCCATTGAACACCATGTGATTTCAAGTTCTATTTGCGAGAAAAATAGCGTGGAAAGGTAACATGCTGTAGTTCATATAATATTGAGGACGTGCTTCGCTGTAAGTACCCAGAATGTGAATAAAATGACATTTATGTCCTTTTACGGTGGAACCGCACTAAGCCATGATGTTCCGAGAAAGCTGCGCTTGTGTGTTCTTTTGTCTCGCCGACGAGTACCCGTTGTGAGTTGTCAGGTGGAGGTCGCGTGTTGTAAGTACGAGTATGAATGCGTGAGTCTACCCGCTGGGGACTTTTATCGCCTTATTGAGGCCACAGGGTCACTACTCAGCCAAGGGTATTCCCATCACCCTTATTCCTCTTTTTCAAACTGGTTCCGAGAGGTCCCTCCGTTGCGACTTCCTCGTTACACGCCGTGCAACCGCTTGCGAGAAACAGAGAAAAATGGCTGGGATTGGAGGGCTAGAGCGGCTGTGAGCGCTCTATGGACTAGAGTCCGAATCTATAAGGTTGGTGCTGAGGGAAATAAATCAGTAGTCGCGTCGTATTGCTGCTTGCAGCCGAAATCAAGATTTCGTGGGCGTTTTGCAGGAAATTCTTCTCTCTTAATGTGGGATTTAAGGTACCGGGGGCTAAGAAGCTTGTTTCAGATGGTTCCCTCTAACCCAGTGACGGCTTTGCCGTGACAGCTATTGCAATTTTTGTCTTCTGCAGATGAATAGTCATTTGTTATTTTAAGTGGAATAACATTATCATGAAGTGTTGTGTTTTTTATAATAAATAGCGAAAATGTGGTTTTTACGAAATATTTTGGTAATATTCCGGGGCACGTTGAGAAGTCTAGATTGCGAAATGAGGTTTTTAAGCCCACTTAAATCAAAGAATAATCTTTCATGTACGCAAAAAATCAACAACCATTGATGCTGTTTTCGTATTAAGGCTATAGCAATGTTAAACGTTCTAACCAGCATTGACAACGGAGTAGACCTTTTCCATCCCCACCCAAGGATAATCGTTCCCCACTCCATTTTTGTCAGCGCCGCATTCACAGTTTCCCGTTGGGCTTCTACCACCCCAGTAGGCGACAACAGGCGGCGACCGTTAAATTGAGGCGGCTCTAGATCCACTTTAAGGCGGTACGGTGGTTTCGCTCAACTTAAGGTAGTTTGAGCGAAAAATCACTTCACCTAGAATTTGATGAATTTCAACTCATTTTAAAGAAAAAACTCTAATATTTCCATTGATATCAAAATTGCCTTGCCAAACTATTTTTCGAGCAATTTGCCTAAACATATATGCTGCTTTACATGGGATAGATTATGGCTGTGCGCTCCAGAGGGAGAATATTACAAAAAATTAGGAATTTCTAGCATCTAGATTTCGTCAAAAAACTAACGGTGTGTAGTTTGTATGTTTTCTCAACTGTTTATAAAAATTAATCTATTACTCACCGGAGTAATTTTTACATAATCGCAAAAAACATGCTGTTTTGAAGGGTTTTCAGCCGTACGGCGTCAAAAAAATGAGTCAAGTTAGAGACTTATGTGGCTTTAATTATTTAATTAGTGACAATTTTGGTCATATATAACTATATCTTTGCACCATCAATATAACAATATTTATTTCAAACTTCTTACAGACGCTGAAATCAAAAAATAAAATTTGAATTTTGCCTCTAGTATGACTATGCCTCAATTAGAGGTATGACTATTATTGCCTCAATTAGAACTATCTCGCTCAAACCACCTTTAGAGAATCCGATGAAATTTGCTGGAAGCATTACTTTTATTGTTTTTTTTTTATTTTATTTTTTTAAATTTTATATTACCACCGAAAACAGCACATATTGGCCTTTACATCGGGGTATTTTAACTATCAACAACGGACAAGCACAAATAACCATGTCCAGGGAAGTGAAAAATCCTCCACAGGCGGGATTCGAACCCGCGACCTTTGGGTTAGCAGGCGAGGACGCTACCCCGCCGCCACCGAGGCCGACAAAGCTAGCTAGCGAGGTTTGAAAGCTACCTGATTTTTTTCAGAATTATTTGCCGCAGATTTCTTAAGATATTTGAACGAGAAATGGCCATGACATTACACGGGTTCTTATGGCAAGGCTTTATTCATCAGAAAGAACCGTTTCTAGTTATTCAATATACAATAATTTATTTCATCGATAGAAAAATGTAAAACAGATTTTTACTCCGAGCGCTTGAAGAAATCCCTCACGCGCGTTGCGGACGATGTGAAATTGGCACGTAAGGTACTTGAACTAGTATGCATAATTTGCAGGATGCAGAAGAAAAGACATGAAAACCTGTGTAATTTCATGCCAAATTCTCGGTCAAGTATCTTAAGAAACCTGCGGCCAATAATTCTAAAAATGTGAAGGTAGCTTTAGAAAAATACTATTAATGCTTACGGGAAGTTTCATTGAATTCTCTTAAGTTAAACCACCGAACCTTCTTAAATGGATCGTATTGTATTTTCACGGTGTTGATGGCAATGCACGATTGTATATATTATGCCGGTTACAGAAATATATTTACGTATTTTTGCGTTGATTATAGAAGCAAGCAAAAAATAAACGACTATGCCTGGACCGATTGGCATGCGTACAAAGGATTCCACGAAGTTATTGGAACCGAAGAAACCACTGCCGCGTCCTGCGTTTTAAGAATTTGTACTAGATATGCAAAACATTTTTTTTAGCTGTTATTCAATCAATCATTTAAAAAAAAGTACTGAGAATTTATAACTTTTTAATTTTATTACAATATATTTTTAAATACTACGTTAGTAGAAAGTATTTATCCATTTACAATGTTATTCTTCTTTCATCAAATTTATCAAGCTATATTTCAAATATTGATGTCATAAAATATGTTTTTGTTAGGTAATAATTCATCTGTTTTAAATATTGTATAAATAATGTTCATTCAGTTAAAATATTCTTCCTATTATTTCAAATTGTTTTAAACTATAGTAGGCCTTTAAAACCTGCCGACCATATACAATACGAATAACAAAAAAATCACATATATCTGCACTCCAAGAAGAAAGTAGCAGTTAGTTCATTTCTTTATTCATGCAACATCTTCCCCGTCATTACTGCCGTGAAGGTCTAGAAATATCGCCGAAGCTGGCTCCTTCTTATTCTTTTTGGTGATAGCATGGACCAGTAGTGTAGGTTTGGATGAAAATTGGAGCTGTGGCGCTCCTAAGGTGGCACAATGCTTTGCACCGGGTTTTGCCATATTTGTTCATAAATATTATAAAATAACTTCTTGTATGGAAACTGTCAAATGTTCCTGTTTTCCTTTTTTTTATTAAATTTTTTCCTTAATATTTTTTGCAGTCGAACTTAAATAAATCTAAATGCCACCGGGGGTGAAAAAAGCTTCGAATTGCCTCAATTCGAGTTAATTAAAATTTACTTGCACACAGCGCAATGGGCAATAAAGGGCAATGAAATTTGTTCCCGAATTTTCTAAAATTCGACTTACAAAAGATCAAGCTTAAGCTGTATTTGTTTATTAATTTACTTTGTATAACTGTGGCTCTACTCCATATTTGCGCCCAGGGCCTCAAAATACTGAGGGTGGCCCAGCATTGAAGAGCTTCTATCGGACCATCTTGATTCGCTAGCACCTTCTTACTATTTAGTGGTTTTTCTTTAATACCTTGGAATTATTTGACACTCTGGACTATAGAAGTCCAAATCGGCCCGAGTTTGCATTCAGGCAAAAAATCAGACCCACCTCTTTTCCAAGAGAAAAGAGTTCAATTAGTTTGCTTTTGCACTTTTTCCATCCTCTCTAGTCCATTTAGAACGAGAGTGGTCGGCGTTGTTCTTGAAGCAGTCCTTTGAAGTGCACCCGTCCGCCGGCAAGCACGCATATGTTTTTTTAATTCCTTTTTTCATTTCGTCCATCCGGGTTTTTTATTTTTTGTTTTGAGATAAGGCGCAGTCCCCAACTCTCTTATGTACCCGGCGGATGCCGCCGAAAACAGGGCAACCACCATGCCCGAATGACATGTTTAAGAAGTACGGTTCGAAATATTAAAATTAAAAAAATATGGTACTTTATTCACAAACTTATGCTACTTTTAGGAAAAATAATACCTCTCCGTTTACACGTTATGGTGGACGATGTAACTTAATGTTGAATTTTTGACATTTTTAGAAGAATTAACTCTTGCTATATGTAACGCGATATTTTAAGACGCTGCCCGGTTTTGTTTAATGCATCATCGTCCGAATTGAGAATTTATTAACTTTGATGATTAATTTTTAGCGTGCATATCAAAACCTGTAAATGAATGAAAAACATTGTGTAGAATGAATAAAACTATCTTTGGTAAATTCGTGAAGCTCCATAGCCATTGTGTTTATTAAAAGCCAAACTTTCACAAATTCCACCACAGTAAAACAAATTTTTTTAAATATTTTATTGTGGTGGTATAAATGTGTTGATTGTGTGGAATATTACCTGGATTTATTTTTTTGAATATCCATTTACACATTCGCTTCTTGAGTTGAGATAAGTAATCCTCCAAGCAAAATTGACTTTCATTCTCTTATTTGGTTATTTAGATCTATTTATCCATCTTCCCCTGGATCAGACATCTTGCAAGCAAAAGATGAATGTACGGATGTATTACCAAAATGCTGCGTTAAGCATTCAGATGCATATTTCACCAGTCGTGATATTTTTAGAAAAGAATTGGAAACATCGCTGAACCGCGCAATAATCATTTCTTATATGAATCTAAACGCTTAAACAACTACTCTTGAATACCTATTAAACCGAGAAGAAGACGGGTTTTTTATCGCAAAAAAAACTATTACGTATGCTAGGGCGCTATCCTGGTATTTTTAAGTTGTAAGTCTAGGTACTCAAATTATGGCATACACGAAGTATAATGAATTTAATCATGTCTCAATTCATCCAAGTAAATTCACCAACTATCGCCTTGATAAGTGGATAGTAAACCATATTATGGGTATAAGCCAAAATATTTGAACCTCTTGAATGAGGAAGTCAATCTTTCAAATCTGCACACTAAAAACAGTAATATGACCGATATTTCCCCACTATGACCGATTGATTTCTGCATTGAAACCAATTACTTGTAAAAAAAAAAAAAGGCTTGAGGCCCATAAAAAGGTGAAACTCCTCGTAGTTTTTGCACTTATAAGATTCACTTACTCTTCTTTCACTTGTTTTATTGAGGGAGAGAGTAGAATGCGTCTTGACGGATGGAAGTGAAGCCTGTTTGGTCACGAAAATGAACCACCTAACATGGCGTCCTCGCGAAATGTTTTCGTAAATTTTATGAATGAGGCAACAAGATTCACTTACTCTTCTTTCACTTGTTTTATTGAGGGAGAGAGTAGAATGCGTCTTGACGGACGAAAGTGAAGCGTGTTTGGTCACGGAAAATGAACCGCCTAACATGGCGTCCACGCGAAATGTTTTCGTAAATTTTATGAATGATGCAGTGTTTTTTGGAAAGTATTTCAATTTTGCACTTTTATTGATTAATCAACACGTTACCGCGACAATTCCGCTAATAATACCTTTGTTTTCGGCGTATTGACTTCACAAGTGACCCACTCAATATGGCTTCAATGTTCCTCCGTGCTCCATTACCGTATGGTTCCACGTATTCTATTCTTTTCTATCTATGGTTTTGCACGTGAGCGGTTACGAGAGCCAACCTCCTTAATGATTGGTCTTTTTATTTAATGTCTTCTTTCCCTCTTCAACCACGTTCCCAATTCCTCATTCGGTTGCTTCTGATTGGTTCAGCCGGATTGACTGCGTCCGCGACCGTCGGAGAACGTCCAGCGTCACTCGTTGTGTTGAGGCGGTCGGAATACAGTATTAGAGAGTGGGGGAGAGAGAGAGACAAAGAGACTGAGAGGTTGAAGACAATGAGGTCCATGAGGACGGGGCGATTCGTTGGAGAGTGGTAATTGAAAGGGGGAGGAAAAGGAGGAAGAGGGAAGGGAGGTTGGGGAAGGCCCAGAAGCCGTCTATCTCGGAACTGGAGCCGCGGGACATGAATGAGGGACGAACTTTTCAATGAGTACGTAGGTAGGTATGCGAACACCAATTTCTTTTCAAAAGAGGCTTGGTCGCTTGAACGTGGCGTAATTTAAAAGCATGTTTTTGTACAATTCTTCATAATATGATGTAATTCATGAAGAATATATTTCGGCTCCTCTGTGTTTTTTTTTTAATTTACACCCAACGTTTCGCGTCCTCTGCCGGGCGCTTCGTCTCTTGCATTATTCCTGACGAAGCACCCAGCAGAGGAGTCGAAACGTTGAATATTATTTCAAAAAATCATGGAGAAGCCGAAAAATATCCTTCAAAATTGGAATGATGCCTGTGGAAACCTCGAAAATAAATAAATGATAATCTTCTTCATATTTAGGGAGTTATGACTTTCCTTCTATTGAGTAAGAATCGAATTTTTTATATATATATTTGATTCTGCTGGTCGATTTTATAGTTTCGTAAAGACTTCACCTTGTATGAAGCTCAATGTCGTGTGAATTTCACATAGTTAGGTATGATGAGCAATTCAATTCACTGTGCTATCTATAGCTTCCTATTGATTTCTGGTGAGAGAACCAAGCACGGTGTGTAATCTGTTTTCTAGATTAAGGTTTTAGAGCTCAATAGTACAAATAGTTGTGGCGCGTTACTTTCCCTATAGTAACTATGGTTTCCTCTTATTGTAGAAATCTGGTACCCAGAACATTGCGCGGAATTCAATAATACGTGTCCTAAGCACGTATCTGAACCCTGGGCCATCCAAAATTGAAAAAATATATACTTCACAAATGAAATTAAAGATTAATGCAAACTGTCATTAAAAGCAAAGGAATTTGGGCTCATATGTATTGTATTCTGGTCATCCAGGTGACCATAGACAGGGACAGTTTAAATCCTCGTAAACACGTGCGTGTGTACGAGATTTAAGCTATGGCCACCTGGATGACCGAAATTCGTGCATAGGAGTCAAAATTCCTTTGCTTTTGTGGATAATTTAGATTAATCTTGAATTTAAATTAAATCGTCAATTTCTCTCTTCTTGAAGCATAATTCACATTATCATTTTTTTATATAAATTAACGACTCGCATTTCGACCTTTAAAAGGCTCAATATATGGAGGCCGATTTTCGATGGGAGTGTATTTTTCTTCAGGAAAATTAATGAAGGAATTCACACTGAGAAAATTAATCTTTAGAACGTCGATGAAAACCGGACAGTTGCAAGTTCACCAGTTGCTAAAATTCCGGCTACGGTATGTCTCATCTCTTTTACGAAGTAAACAAACAACAACAGTAGTAACCATGGTGCTAATTTTTAAATGGCGATTTAAACACCAAAATAGTGCATTTGTTCTTAAATATCTAAATTAATTGATCAATAATTCAAAATTTTAACTGATGCTAAAACTTTTAAGTAAATGCTCAGATGGCTAAGTTAGATGGTATCTGATGATGGCTTCAGTAAGCTAAACCGCTTCGTGTCGATAAAGTTTTTTTCATGGAGAAGTGTCATTTCATTTAAATTATTGGGAAAAAAATTGGATTACATCACGTTTACTTTCTATGGCTCACACATGTACAAATTCTGTCCGCAATGGTGCCTTGTTATAGGAATAAGTCCTCGTTAAGGTAGTTTGAGCGAAAAATCACTTCACCTAGAATTTTATGAATTTGGCCTCCTTTAAAAGAAAAAACTCCCATCTTTCCAATGATATCAAAATATCAACCCCTTGCCGAACTACTTTTCGAGCAATTTGCATAAAAATAGAAGCCATTTTAAATGGCTTAGATTATGGATGTGCGCTCCAGAGGGAGAATATTAAACAAATTAGGAACTTCTAGCGTCTAGATTTCGTCAGAAAACGGTGTGTAGATTGTATGTTTTCTCAACTATTTATAAAAATTAATCTATTACTCACCGAAGTAATTTTTACAGAATTGCAAAAAAAACCTGCTGTTTTGAAGGGTTTTAAGCCGTACGGTGGGAAAAAATGAGTCAAGTTAGAGACTTATGTAGCTTTATGTAATTAATTACTGACAATGTTGTCATATATGACTATATCATTGCGCCATTAATATTACCATATTTATTTCATACTTCTTACAGACGCTGAAATCAAAAAATTAAATTTGAATATGGTCTCCATTATGACTAGGGAACTATCTCGCTCAAACTACCTTAAGGTCTGTTTATTTTCACTGGGTAACACCGCTCCCACATTCAATCTGAGAGTTGCCGTAATTATGACGTAAATGTTCTCGTGCAGAGTTGTAATTACGTGTAGCAGTTATATGACGGCAAGATGAGTGGGTGGAGGGATTCGAAGGAGGGTTGAGGCAAAGAGAGGGAGTGGGGGGTGGAGTAAATGGTGACACGGGGGTAAGGGGACAGGGTATACGGCGGTGGAGAGGAGAACATGGGAGGGGGAGGGTTTTCAGAATGAAGGGAAGGGGAGTTAGTGACATAGCGACGCGTCAGTGAGGTTTATCTCCGCTTTACATCATTGGCCGTGGAAGCCAGCTCTTGGGTAGTCGGGCGTCCCGCTTCGTGTACCCATTCCCGGTTAACCAAACCCTCATCCCATCACGGGGAGTGACGTCGTAAAGCCATTCGGCGTGACAACCACGTGTGTTCACCCTCAAGAACTCTTAGAGCCGGGCTCTTACAATTTTGTGAAATTTTTATTTTGAACTTCGACCTGTTGTTTAACTGCGTCTTAAATTGTCCACGACGGCTCACATTTACTTTCTGGCAGCGTAATACTTAATTTCCTCCCTCTAGGAATGAAATTTTCGTGTTTAGTGACTTTGTAAATCCTTATTATACTTCTCGACCAGACGTCCATCTGGTGTTCAAGTGCATCAGAGTATTCCAGGATTGCTTGTATTTGCTTTTTGGTGGCGTATTACTTCATTTACAGCCTTTAACGGAGTGATTTTTTCGTGCTTCTTTACCCTTCAGGATGCTCTGATTCAAGTGCGCCAAGCCAACATAGTCTCTGACCAGCGCTTTCCTGTTGATCCAACGTTGTTTACCCGCAAATCGTTGTTCTTGCTGGAGTCTGTGGATACTCCACGTTATAGGTGTCGTTTCAAACGAAATGTTTGGTGAACACGAAAAACTCGTTCATCTCTGAAAGTTTGACTGATGTAACTTGAAATGTAAACTGTGGTTGATAGTTTTTCCTCATCGTTTCTGATTGGTTTAGGGATGGAACCATACTTTCTTCTGGATCTCGCAAGCAAAACTCAGCGTACCTTACTAGAGGACGGTAATTGTGTCGACGTCTGACTAGAGTAACGTGAAAATGATGCAGTGATTGATTTAGTTTATCCTCTCATCATCTATGATTGGTTTGGAGAATGGGCCCGTGCAATACTTCATTATTCTGGATTCCACTAGCAAATTCAGCATACTTCACGTGAGGATGTTAATTGATATTCACATCTGACGGTAGTGATCCGGTGACCAAGTGCGTTAGAATATTGGTTCAGGGTTCCAAGATCTCAGCGGTGGATTTCTAATTGGCATGCCATCATCATTCGCTTTTCGTCTGTCCACCGAAATCCCCCATCTACATGTCCAACAGCCATCCCGCTTGGATCCGCCTCAAGGTCGTGCGGCGCTAAGTTTTATTTCGCGTGACTCGGCCCTGTGTACCGTTCTCGTCGAAGAAGTGTCTCAGCCTTTTCCTGTGCTCCTCACTGTCTGACTCGGAAAGAGGGGAGGGGTTGAAAGGTATCTGCTCCCACAAGGTCCAAATGTTTTCCTGCCAAATACTTAGAGCTTTGAAAATTTCGCACATGCTACCAGCATGCCTCTCCGACCAGGCCAAATGACATTCGTTCTGGAGGTGGTTGGAGTGATTTTTTTCATTTACAGATTTGCGTGAAAATTGGCAAACGTGTTCTCATTAGTGATATCTATAGGTAAAAGTGAAAAAATTGCATCGTGCCGATTTGTTTTTTTTTTGAAATTCATTGCTATTTTAACACGAAGCCTTTAGGCACAAGGCATACATTTCGTAACAATTCAATGATATGTGTACAGATTTTCTTCTAAACGCGAAATAATACATTTCATGCTTTTTTATTATTATTATTGCTAACAAATACCAAGTTGTCACAGCTAGTCCAATATTCGAAAAAAAAACATATTTTAATGTTAATTTCGTCTAAATTTCGAACACCGCACCGAAAACTCTAGTCATAACATGCATTAATTAAGATAAGAATTTTAAACTATAATTCTTGTATCACTATAAATGCCTGCATGGTGAGTTCCAACGCGTAAACAGACGCACTTAAATGAGAAGTAGACCAAAAATATTTTTTCGCCTCACTTAAAAAAATATTAAAATGTATTCTCTATGACCCACTGTTACAGCTTCAGCCACCGTAAGGTGGTTCCACCGCACAATGACTTAAATGTCAATTGATTATTAATCTGGCATCAGACAGAAAAAACATGCCCTCAGTTTGATGTGAACAGAAAAAACATCTACCTTTCCACGCTTCATTTATCGCATAAATAAATGTATTTTTTCGCTCAAACTGTAATATAAGCCGCTAATGAACCCAGGAAGCAGAGTGAACATAAATTTCAGACACCAATCGATCTTAGTTTTGAAGTTATTGGCAAATAACTAAATAAACTAAAGACAAAATATTTTTGTTCAATAGAAAATGCGCTGCAGTCGGTCCATGGGCTGGAAAATATGTAATTATAATAATATATACCTATTTATAAAAAATATATTCGTCTAATAATCTGCATATTTTATATCAGTGAAAGTAATATTTTTTTAAGTAATACAAAGAAAATATGGAATTCTGTATTTGATTTTGACTCAAGCAGTCGCGGTGGAACCTCCTTAACTCACTAGTGAAAATTTTCCAACCACGCAAAACATTTTCGTACCCTCTAGTTGTAATATTTTATCTGCCTTCACCGTGGTCCCTCACTTTTCTTACACTAGTAATAACACGAGAACTTATGCTGATATGGTTTTGTATACCCTTAGTATTTAATAGACGTAAACCGCGTAGCTAACGAGGTGTTAGGCTGTGGTCACAGTAAAAAACTGTAAAAAAATATTTTTTTTATTCCAATATAATTGTTTCGGTTCTGGAGGACATTTAAATTTTGAGAACTTAATACTAGTTTTATTCCTAGCACCTGTCTCTTAATTGTTCATAGATTCACTGTAGATGCGTCGATGGACAAACAGTTTAAAAAACCTAATTCGGGAGATGGAAAATCGGTAAAAAATACTTCTGCTATCATTATTTTTAGATTTTAAAAACAAGAAGGAAATTAATCTCTTGAAAATTGGGATATGTTTCTTGTCGCGAGACTGCTGCTAGCTAAAGTAGCTAAAATTTCCGTATTCTGTTGATTTTCGGTGACTTTCAGCCGAAACTAATGGCTTGAAGGAATCTTTTCCCTCTCTCAAAACAAAATTACGTAAGTACATACATAAATATATGTGCATGAATGCACGCAGTGTGAAGATACTGGTGAATCCTTCTCGAGCTTACCACCGGGTTAATATCTGCATGATGATCGACGTTTCGACTGGAGACTTTCCTATCATCCTCAGGGCTGTTGATGACGCAACAACAGCCCTGAGGGTCATAGGAAATTCTTCCATCGAAGCGTCGGCCATCATGAGGATATTTTTGCCCGGTGGGAAACCCGAGAAGAATTCACCAGGATCATTCGTCCGGAAAGCCTTAAATGTTTCATCAATGTGAAGGTACATTCCTGTGCGTATTCAACAAAAAATTAAAAGTGAATATCGAAACGGAAGTGATAATGTGATAATGAACTCTACGGAGCGAAAGTTTGGCAACAGTGTTCTGCATAAGACCCACGTTGTCCTTTTAACGTAGAACGCTCTATAGAATCCGAATTGTTGATCCGTGTTTCCTCTCTCTCCCTCTCTCTCGCCGCTTGAACTTCTCTCACTCGCGTGAATAAGGGAGAGCGGGGAGAGAGAGGAAGAGGTCCCAAAGAGTAAAGAGTCGACACCTGCTTCGCCTCTGCATCATCCCCGAAATAGATCCCCACGCGTGTGCGTCTCTCTTCTGGTCTTCGACCGCCTTTCCCCCCTCGTCCTCATCGCCATCCACCCCTGTCATCACCTCATGCCCTTCAAAGCTGATGCGATGCTCAGTTTGCGCCATCGATCCTCTACACAAAAAATGTTATAGACGTTGTGGATAAATAATAACAATATGCTCAGTCCCTAGTTATTTTTTCAAGTGTGGGCCAAATATTATTTGGCCACCCCTTACAAAGAATTTTGTTTACAGATTGTGATTTCTTTCACCGCGCGTTAATTTGATAGCTACTCTAACAGAACGATCCTCTCAATATTTTTAATCTTTCCCGCTAGGAACTAATTTTTTAATCAATATATTGTCTCCGACCTTAGAGTTTTACGAGGAAATTTTTTAAAGGGATTTTTACATTATACCTACGTGTAGAAGGTGAGTGTAATTTCAACCTTAAATTGTGATCAATTTCAACCTCAGTTCCTTTCAATGGGTGACGACATGACGATAAGTATGTTACTTGAAGGAAATTGTTAGTCCGTAGATTTTATTGTGCTCTTTGTTTGAGTTAATTTTGTAAGTTACTCACTTTCCCAATTTACTAAAGAAGGTCATTTTGGATGGAAATACGTCCTGGAAGTTATTATTATTTATTTCCCTTTTCACATTGATTAATAAGTCGCATAGTGGTCGTCCCTACGATCGGGCGCCTCTGGCTTTCTTTCCCACGTTGCCCACGCCTAGGACCAGCACTGATTATAATCAGTGCTGGTCCTAGGCGTAGGTCCTAGGTCCTGGTAGGAGACAATAATTATATGTCGGCTTTATTGAAGCGGGGTTGAGACTATAAAGTCCCCTCTGCCATCGAACTCCTTCGAAAATGTATGCATGAAATATTTAAACAGAATACGGTTTTCAGACGTGAACAAATCATTTTACCTAATACCTAATTACATTTTACCTAATACAGTTATGTATTCGCAGCAATGCAGGATATTTTAAGTACGAAAAAATATCACCAGAAAATTAAAAAAAGATTATGTACATGTTGTTGGAAAACTCTAGGGTTATTAAGCCTACATCCTCGTCGTAAAAACCCACTTCAGGAAAGCGCCCACACAAGAATGGAAATTGAAATGGACCTGTGAAAACCTTAGAAATTTAACAACTTTACCGTAATTTCGGGTACACCGAGCAACTTTTGGTGTGGCTCCATGTATATGTACTTGTTGCAGAGATTTACGTAGTTCATTATTGTGAAATTGTTATGCTTTTGGCTGACTAAGGGTCCGAGTCATAGTTGACACTTTAGGCTTAAATATACTTTAGATGGGGTAAAGAGTGTCCTTTATGCGTTTCATAGACGTCACTTTAGACGAAATAACGCTAAAGTGTCACTTTAACCTAAAGTTCTCGCCGGAGCTCTCTTTAGATGCTGAAGTGATCTTTCGAGATAAACAAAAATGGATGCGCTGGTTGTAAACGATGTCGATATCCTTGTCGACTGGGTTGATATCGCCGGGGAAATGGAAATGCTGGTGAGAAACCATCACCGGAGATACATAAAGGGTGTTTTACACGGTAAATTTAATTTATTTTCACAATCTATAGTTGCGTGAACGCTTGTATCAGGAAATTGTACCGTGTAAAACTGCAAATTGTGCGAACTCTTGTGCAATTGTGTGAATGACAAAACGGAAAATAGAACCTGTACTAATTTTATTCAGACAAACACACAATTTCGTTCAGTTTCATACCTTCGTTAGAACAAAAAAATCGCACCGCAACGGCCTTTGTGGCATGGAAAATCCGGTTGAATATCTCCGGGAAGGAGAATTTATTCGTCGGTTTTCAAAGAATGTCGTTTAACTTTGTCGTTCGTGTTGTATTCAACTTCCGTTATCCAACTGCCAATCGAAAAGGCTGCCTAGGTAATTAAAAAGTATCGTTGGATACCTTTTAGTGTAGGTATCTTTTATCACCGCTACCTTCATCGACTTTGAATATCGACCCTATCACCAATATCGTCAATATTGTCCATATTGTCGTATCAATATAAGCATTCCAATATCGAAATTGTATCATCCATCTCGGTAACGTATTCCAAATCGCGACAGCGACGCACTTGAACTGTAACATCCGTTTTCGAGTTGATGGTAATCATCGACACTCGACATAATTGGCTCCTTAAAAATTTTAGAAGACGACCTGAGGGGCTATTCTGTTAATTCCGTACCGAATCTTTATCGGTAATAAATAGAGACGTACGTCGCAGTTAAGCGGAATGATCGAACCGCACTATGATGTAACTTTCTACAAATACATTTTCCATTTTATTCCTCCCATAATTTTCTGAATCCTATCCGTTAGCCACCGAATCTATTTTTCAATCAGGATACAAAAAGGCACATGATACTGGCCGATGTGAAAAAAATGTCAACTTTTGCTTCTGTGTATCGTCGTATCCGCTGACCAGGGGACTTATTCAGTTAAGGACTCACAATTGCTGAAACTCGACCATGTCGTTCACGTGACGTCACATCCTCGAAAAATCTCAACTTTAAGGTGGCTCTACACAGACTATGTGGGTCAAAACAAATGCTAAATTACACAATTTATTTGGTTAAAAAATTCCTGCTTTCGCTGATGTAATGGGTTACCAATTGAAGACCAAAATTGAGGTACAAAATGTGCATATTACTCCACGAATATATATTAAATGACCACATTTGTCCAGCCAAAGGAGCCGACTGCTGCGCCATTTGTATGGAACTACCGCATTTTGACTTCAATGGCGGTAGTAGTTCGCTAATAGCTTTAATAAATAGGTGATAAGATTCCTATATTTTATTTTTATTCAATTTCCCAGGACTTTTTACTTCTTATAAAATGTTTTAATTAAAAGCTTATATATGCCTTCACTTTCAAGTAGACGTTTTTCTGCTGTAATCAGAGCAATCTCCATAAGAGCTTATGTTAAACTCTCCACTTTCAAGGCTGAACTATAATAAAACTTGCGTTTGAAACCCTATTTTTTTAATCTCAGTTTATAAAACCTACTACAAAGATGCTATATTTAAGCTTTAAGAATTTCTGGAATAAGTGGCCCTGAGGCCAGAGCCACCTTAAATGATATTATTTGAGGTTTTAACGTCAAGATATTCTGTCGGTTTCGTGGTTCGAATATTCCGAGCCATTACTGAATAGGGTGGTTCGCCCTTGGGCCCCAACTCCCAACCCATCGCTTATACCCCTTCCAACTCCCTAACCCACCCCTCTTCCACTTATTCATCGTGTAAAATCCATTACGTGTTCCTTCAACCCCTTCCTACCTCTCCTTTCAACCCTGTTGATTCTGTCATTTCCGTTCGGTTGTACAGACGCACATCCCCATGCACCCTTGTGCCCTGGCGTCGCGGATTTCTGTCGGGGAAACCTCACGTTGCTACGCCCCTTCTACCTCTCTATTCTCTATCTTTCTTTCTCTCTGTTCCCTCGCCTTGAACTTTAAGCGCTCTCCAGCTCGTTATATCCCTCTGTCTCATTCGCACACGAGCAATCGTTTTGGAGGGGATTTTTTTTTCTATTTTCTACTCACCTTGGTTTTCGGGAAACGATTGGAATAAATTGGTTCGACTTAAAAAAAACTCATACAGCTGTATAAATTGTTTGAACCCTCCGCTAAATAACTCCAGTATTTTCGGATTTTTGCTCTTCAATGGGCTAAAGATGGCTAAACCTTACAAATTTTTAAATTAGCTTCGAAAACTTTGGGAAATTCTTGGTATTCAGTAAATTATCTTCGGCTCGTTCAATCCCTCTCTTTAATTTTCCCTCAAGCAATCGTATTTTTTAATATTTTTCATTGTTTCTACTGACCTTGGGATTTGGATTATGAAATTATGCTAGACAAAAAAAACTCTTTGTTTAAAGATGTCTAAATTGTTTTAACCCTACGCTAAATAACTGGAGTATTTTCGGGTGTTTGCTCTTTGATGACTTAAAGATGGCTGAACCTTAATTTTTTTTTAATTAGCCTCGTAAACTTTGGGAAACGTTCTTGGTGAATCATTTTGAAAACATAGTACAGTTCCGTTAAGTTTAAGTGCTGTCGACCGATTTCGACGACTATAGCCGCCATTTTCATAAGGAGCATCTCATCGTTCCACGACGCAACGTCAAAATCTATTAACTTGAACATAATTCGTATTCAGTATAGTATCTCCAGCTCATTTAATCTCTCTATTTAATTTGCCCTTAAACAATCGCATTTTTGGATTTTTTCCTAGTTTCTACTGACTTTGGGGTTCGAAAAACGACTGCAATTATGTTAGACTTAAAAAAACTCTTTGGACTGTTTAAATTGTTTTAAACTTCCGCTAAATTACTCGAGTATTTTAGAGTTTTTGATCTTCGATGGTATAAAGAAGGCTGAACATTATTTTTTTTAGATTAGCTGGAAAACTTTGGGAAACATTCTTGGCATTGAGTGTAGTATCTCCAGGTCGTTCTATCCCTCTATTTGATGCGCACCAAGCAATCGTATTTGAGGTTTTTTTTTAGATCCTTCTGACCTTGGGTTTCAGAAAACGACTGGAATAATTTTAGGCTTAAAAAATAACTCTTTTAGCTGTTCTAACTGTTCCAACTCTCCGCCAAACAACTTGAGTATTTCTGAGTTTTTGCCCGTTCATGCGCAAAAGATCTGATACTTAATTAAATCAACAGTGTCATGCGAGATGTGGTGGAACTGCATTATCAATAAAGAAAGTAATCGATATCGTACTTTCCTCGATATCGTATTTCCGAGTTTTTGCCCGTTCATGCGCAAAAGATCTAACACTAAATTAAATCAACAGTGTCAGGCGAGATGTGGTGGAACTGCTTAATCAATAAAGAAAGTAATGGATATCGTACTTTCCTCGTAATCGATAGTAATCGATATCGTACTTTCCTCGTAATCGATAGTAATCCATATCGTACTTTCCTCGATATCGTATTTCCGAGTTTTTGCCCGTTCTTGCGCAAAAGATCTAATACTAAATTAAATCAACAGTGTCAGGCGAGATGTGGTGGAACTGCTTTATCAATAAAGAAAGTAATCGATCTCGTACTTTCCTCATAATCGATAGTAATCGATATCGTACTTTCCTCGATATCGTATTTCCGAGTTTTTGCCCGTTCATGCGCAAAAGATCTAATACTAAATTAAATCAACGGTGTCAGGCGAGATGTGGTGGAACTGCATTATCAATAAAGAAAGTAATCGATATCGTACTTTCCTCGTTTATATAAATTTACTACAAGTGTTCCGGCTTTTGTAATAAGCCATCCTCAGGTACAATGTTCAGGTACAACATTGTACCTTAGGATGGCTTAGTACAGAAGCCGGAACACGTGTTGTAAATTTAAATAAACGTGGAAAGTACGATATCGATTACTTTCATTATAGATCTAATACTTATTTTTTTTAATTAGCCTTGAAAACTTTGGGAAAATTCTTGGTATTTTTTGTTCCTCACTTTGGTTCCCCATAATATTTTCACTTTGTATTGGGAAGAGAATTAAGAGTTAAGCCTCCATTCCCGAATTCCCTCTTTCGTTTAAAGAGCAAGTTCATTTTTGCAACCAACTCTCGGAGAACATTCCCACATTCTCTTCCCTTGCGCTGTCTTTTTTCTCCTTTCTCGCCGTCCATCGTATCCCACACCTTCGTTTGGTTTACACTTTGTTTGAGCCATCGATTCGCACCGGCTCGTCATTCACCCACCACCCGCAGTTCGCGACCCCCCAACCGCCTCCCAACTCGCTACTCGTGAGAATCCCCACCTCCTCCCCCCTTTCCCAACTCCGACCACACGCATTGCCCGTCCAAGCGTCCGTTTAATTTTTCTGTCCATTTTTTCTCAGAATTCATTTTTTTCTCTCCCCCTTTCTCTCACGAGTCGTGTCAGTCGTTGGGCAGTGTCCACAGGCTTCAGTACCGCCCAACGCCCCAATGGGGAGGAGGTCTCCAATTCCAATCCAGAAATTTCCAATCCAGAAAAAAAAACTAAAAATAAAATAATAATAATATAAATAAATAAATGAAAAACATTTGGCTCTTTTGCTGGGATAGGGTCCAGGAAATAATTACGTAGCTGGCCCTTCCGTTTTTTTTATTCGATTCCTTTATTTTTTGGCGCGTTTTTCTTCTGTTCCACTGCGCATGCGTGAGCCGACTCGGGTTTTCCCAACAACGGTCATCATCCCCCAACAGTCCGTTCCTCTCAGTTCGATTGACGGCGTGCGGAATATTTTCGGAAAGTTTTCCCGAATGTGTCCTTCTCGAGTGACGGAACTCAACAGGCAACGTGTTCTCCACCACGGCTCGCTTCACAGCACTCGGTTTTATTGCCACCGCTCTGGATTTCGGTTTCTCAACGCTCCCTTCTCATCCTCCTTCGAGTTGTAACGTGTGCTCATCAATGATTACATCATAGTTTTCACTAGCGACAAGCGAAAGAAGGCGCCTCACATTCTCATGGGAGCCATTGAGAGTTTGGTGTAATCTCGGTTTAACATTTTTTCCCTATCAGATTTTCCGATTAGTCCTTGCGACGTTATATTTGTCTCTCAACATTTCACGCCTTCAAGAAAACATCAACCATCATCATCGTTTGCAATATAGTGTTTTTTTATGTTTTCCTCCCGCATACTTACGCGTAATCTTCATCAAAATAAGACGATCATTTTTTCTCCCTATTCCGAGAAAGTCTTTGTTAAATGTGTTGGAAGAAACTTAATAAGAGAGGGATGTTAGAGGATTCTTAAGAACTGGAGGGTGTGCTCGAAGCATTGTATGAGTGTAGCTGAAGCAAAAAAGGTATGAAAGGATAAGGCAGTGTGGAGGATATTATTAAAGCAGAGTCAGCATTACAGGCCTATTACTGATAGTGAAATTCTTTTACTGTGTCTACCCTGAAATGGAACAGCGTGTTGGGTATCTATGTATATTTTAATACCATGAAAATTGTTTTCGGTTGGTCGGCTGTATGGGGAGTTGATCCACAGGTGTGGTTATTTACGAATTCGATGGTAGTTACGCAGGGTGGTAAGGGAAGGATCATTTTGGGAATGGAGGAAGGGTGGAGTGAAACCCGGCGTCGGCACTAGACTCTTCTATAATCGAAATACTAGTAAACTGGATACGCGACTTTCTGAGTGATCGTAAGCAAAAAGTAGTTCTTGACGGAATTAGCTCTGATGTAGTTAAAGTGACATCAGGTGTCGCACAAGGAAGCGTAATCGGCCCCCTTTTGTTCATTATATACATAAATGATCTATGCTCTCGAATTAGCAGTAAAATACGTTTATTTGCCGACGACGCTGTCATCTATCGTGAAATTAGTGATCACTCTGACTTTGAAACTCTATCATCGGATTTAAACAACGTTCATGTGTGGAGCCAAGAGTGGGGACTCGAACTTAATCTGAGAAAATGCACGGCAGTACATTTCTTGCGGAGGTCGTCCAACTATTCCCATGTATATGCTGTGGATGGTGTTAACTTAAAGGCGACAGATGAAGTGAAGTATCTAGGAGTTACGATAACTTCGGATCTATCGTGGGGAACACATATAAGAAATATTTGTGGCAGAGCTCTGAAGAAGCTAGGGTTCGTCAAGCGTATTGTGGGAAGATTTTCGGATGAAAAAGTAAAAGAGAGGTGCTATTTCGCACTCGTCCGGCCACACCTTGAATATGCAGCGAGCATATGGGATCCGGTGCAGAAAGACTTAGTCCGGGAACTTAATAAAATACAAAGGAAAGCTGCGCGATTCGTGAAAAACTGCTACGGACGTACAGACAGCGTTACACAGATGTTAAACGAATTAGGCTGGGAGCCGCTAGAGACTCGGAGGCTGCGCGCAAGGCTTAGATTGCTTGAGCAATTAAGAATAGATATCTTTCAGAGCGACACGGAGAACCCCACTATATTTCCAGGTCCGACAGAAACGATAAATTAAGAGAGATATTTTGCCGAACGGATAGGTATGGGAATTCATTTTTCCCCCGAACAATAAGGGACTTCAATAAATGCTAGGCGTAATTTAATTGGAACGTTTCCTTTTTATATGTAAACGGCTGGTGTCCTAACACCCCCCGCCACACGCCCATTGAGGCGGCTTGCGGGGTAGTATGTAGATGTAGATGAATACGCGCAGGAGTCCGTAGCGTAGCATCCCATGCAACGGATGTATTTCTACTCCCTCTCCTCAAGGCACCCAAGTAAGAAACGTAATTCCACTGACATGAGACTTAGCCGCCAAAGTAGGGATCGAACTTCCGCCCTCGGGATGGAAAGCCGGTACTCCGACCACTGCACCAACCCGGTGTCTTTGGTGAGGTCTGTAGATCAAAGCTTTTTCCTCATTCATGTTCTCCGACAGTTCTTTACGACGCAGTGTTCCTCACAATCTCTCGCGAGTGAAGAGATACCCACAATCATTGGGTGCAAGGTGTTTAAGTTAGCGCAGGTTGAGACACATCATTGCACTTTAGCGCACACGAACGACGTTGAATAGAACGATGCACGCAGGGGAAACATTCGTTGACATATGATTGTTAGCATTCTGCAGTTTCACAATAATAACAGCTTTAATTTTGTATTTATTTTTGGAATCGTTCAAAATACGTACCTACTTGAAAACGTGAGGTCTTAATCACAGAGTGATTAAAGACTTTACATTTTCCATGCTTGACGCCATTTTATGTAAATCAACACAAAGACAACAATCGAAAATACGATTTTCGAACTTCTTTTGTTGTTTATCGTACATCAGATATGCTCCCGATCTGTTTAGAAGTGCGCAGGGTCTGAAACGAATGGAAAGCAAGTGTGCTGTTGTGTTGTGAAGTGAGGAGCGCGCTAGGGCAAACGGAAAGCTATAATCGTGGTCGGAAAATATTCTTGTTTTTACGTTCTCCAACTGCACATTTTCGCTCACTTTCTCTCAGGAGAAGCCGCTTGTTGTTTACATCCTGATCGTTGTGCTCTGCGTATCGAATTTTTCTTGGCGCCAAGCGTAAAGGAGGCACGCATTTTTAGCCAACAAAGTTGCATTAGGCGCTATTAATAAACCTTTGAGGCGCTGTGAAAACAGTGTTGCATTCGCGCAGGATAATTTAACGGTTTAATCTTTACGATCCGTAGAAAACTCCCTCGACACCCAAGACCTATTCATGCCCAAGACGACACGTTCCCTCCTCCCCCGGTTTTGCACAACACCCCTTGTTTACCGAGTGACGTTGGTGAGTGTTCTGACCAATGGGAGGCAACGTGCACACAAACTCTTTGAGACGCCGTAATATTTATGGTTAAGCGTCGTCGTCTATTATAACAGCGAAGGAGGCTGCGGCAAGAGACCTGGGGTCACGGACGAATTATGACCCATATGCGGACGACCCCTATGTGGCGGAGCGGTCGTTAACTGTTGCCATAATGAAAGCGCATCGCTAAAAACGGGCGTAAAAGAAAAGGTCGTAACGTGGAAGTTTTGTCAACAGTGTAAGACGCCTCAGTAGGAACAGCGTCTGTTAGTACCTTTGGACGCGGAGCTAAGTCCTTCGTTCCTACGCACTTTTTTCGACGTCAGATGAGAGAATACGCTTTATTTTGCTTCGTCTCTTACAGGAGCTCTATAAACCACTCACTCGCAAGGTCGTATGCTCGGCGTTGTGTGTGTCGCGAGTTAAATGAAGGAACTCTTGGGAACACTCTGTATGGTGTTTGCAGGGGATAACGAGTCTCTGAATGGGATTGATCATCATGTAGAGAATGACCGGTTGAATGAGGAGGAGGTGAAGTGATTGAAGTGGTATTGTTATAAGTGCACGGACCTCAGATCGCCGTCGTAAACAAATGGGGTGTAAAGCTGCCCCTCTTGTCCGAAATGTTTTCATTATGGTCCCCTGAAACTTTCTGAAGGTCCTCGGTTTCAGTTGCGGTAGCTAGAGCGTGATTATGCCCTAGTCATAATAGAAACAATGTTAAAATTTTCTTTTTAATGCAAGCAAATGTAAGAAGCAATGTAACATTAATGACGCTAAAATTCCGTTGTAAAATATGGAAATCCTCAGTAATCAACTCAATGCGCATACATTGTGTCTATAACGTGACTGATGTATTTCATGCCGTACGATGAAAATGCTCATAATCGACAACTTTTTGTGTTCTGTATATTTCTTTATTATTTATTACTTTATCGCTTTATTACTGCGGTGAGTTATTGATTCATTTTTAAAATTAGTCGATAAAGCACTACGCACTTTAATTTCTGCCGATAGCTAAATGTAATAACTCCTCATTTTTTTAGAGTAAATTCTTTCTGGATTGCATGCCTGTTCCGATTCCCATGGAAAATGGCTGATATTTTTTGGTTATCTCGAAAAGTATTATGGTAAGTGGCTGATATGTTCGTATCATTTGAAAGATGAGATCTTTTTCTTTTTAACGAAGCCAAATTCGTCGAATTTTAATGGAAGTTTACCGCTTGCTCAAACTACCTCAAGGTACAGATATCGCTACGTATGTAATTGCCTTAATTTACCTTCATTATAAAGAATGTCATAATTATGAAGAATGTAAATATATCATATTTCAAATGATAGATACGAAAATATCAGCCACTTTTTCGACTTCTTTTAGACGTATTTGTCAGAAAAATAGAAGCCGTTCTCCTTTGGATATGTTGTGGCTGTGCGCTCCAAACGGGCATTGTTAAAAATGTGGAACTTATGACGCACAGTTCGCATCAGAAATGTAGCATTGTGGAATTCGTATATTTTCTCAATTAATTAAAAAATTATTGCTAGCCGTAATACGCAAAAACAACAAAAAATATCCTCGGTTGTGAAAGCGTTTTCATTGTACAGCGTTTAACAAATAAGTATATTTGAAGCCTCAAATAAGCATATTTAGTTAATCACTGAGATGTTTGGTCATTGAAAGAAAAATCTTGCGTCATCAACTTTACTACATATATTTACTTCATGCTTCTTATAATCACCTTAGGTAATCGTGGGTGATTGAGTTCACATCTTCATAATTTTATAAGTACATAAGTGGAAATCAATTTTTGGTAATCGTGGGTGATGGAGTTCAGATCTTAATAATTTTTTAAGTAAGTGGAAAATAAATGTTTGGTCCACATTTCATTTAAGTGCATATGTTTACGCGTTGGAAATCACCATACAGGCAGTAATGGAAGCGATAAATGAATTATAGTGTATTTTTTCCTTAACCCTTAAGCTGCGGCAGCTAGAGCGCATTTCGTCCACCCTGTGCGACAGATATCTATTTGGACGGAGCCTGTCCCTCCTTCCCACGGGCCGAGGCCGGGCAGTTATATGACCCGTGTAATCCCCTCCCGACCCTTTTTCGGGATCCCAGGGAGTGGGCACCCGAACTTGTTGAGGGATTAGTGGGACTTGGAACTAATTTTGAAAATTTGTTTATAGGCGTATTTGTTGAAAACTAATATTACAATATTTTGTCTTGCAACTTTCTGTTTAGTTTGATACCAAACACCAAAAAAATCCGTTGATAATTGAGCCGGGCGCGAGCATAAGACAACTAACTTTTGAGACAACGGTAGCCTCTTGAGCTAACAATCGGAAGAAAGTGTGCGGTGGTATGCGATCCCTAAAGAGCGTGGGAAGGGAGTGGTTTGGGTAAAAATGGTGGATTCCCATATGTCCACCGCTGGAAAGAAAGAGTTTGGGTCATAAAAATATGAAAGGACTGAGGGAGCAGGTAGACAGAAAGGGTCAAACGTACAAGAACGTTCTTTCCGCAGTTCCCAGTACACACGTACATGCACGTTTGCCGCAGCCTAAGGGTTAATAAAATCATGTACTAGCATTTACTTTAGACTAAATTATATTGAAATATATTTTTTTCGAATATTTTACTCGGCGTGACATATTGATATTTGTTGGCAACGATTATTTTATAAAAAAACGTATTATTTCGCGTTTAGAAGAAAATCGTTACACATTTTATCGAATTATTGCGAAATACATGTCATTACATTCCATAAGACTACGTGTTAAAATAGCATTGAATTGCCAAAAACCAAATCGCCCTGTTGCAATTTTGTTCAAATTTATCAATTTAGATATTACTAATTAGTACACGTATGTAAAGTTTCGCGCAAATCTCTACGTAAACAAAATCGCTTCAGCCACCTTAACCTCCCGACGGACGGACGGTATAGTGCACTTGTACTCTCCTAAATTCAATCGTTAATTAATTCCGCCACCTCCGAGACTCGAACCGTGGGCGATCCAGCAAGGAAGCCGCACCTGTTTCCCACCTATCGCTGGAAAAGTGGGGACCATGCAGGGATTTTCATAATCGGGAAAAAATTGCGAGAAAAGTGCGGGAATCTCGTATTTCTTCGGAATATTTTCGTTATCGTGTTTCAAATATGTCTAAGTTTCAAAATATACACGTAGCCTCACGTACATTTATCGTATATAACTCGTACTTATTCGTATCTACTCTATCGTACTTATCTGCTCGAATGAGAGTGCGTAGGTATATCATTTTATGCGTGGATTATGAACTCATTTCTAATAATTGAATGTGTAATTGTGTTAGTACGTAATTCTGAAGCTACCAATAGATTTACTTATAAAAAGAGAAGGATGTTACCATGAAATGTGCGGAAAATTCCCTTTTGTCCCGGGGAAAACGGGGTAATATTCGGAAATTTTTTTCGACTCAGTTTGGCGAAGACCCTATGGGCTACCCAACGACCTCGCTTAATCGGTTTGTCTGTTCAGGTTGTTTTCTTTCGCGAGTATACCCACTGGACGGCATTCGTGGTGTGTGAAGTATTTCGAGTGAATAAATCCAAACCAATTGCGAAGGCTTCCCTTCCCACCTCCCCCCGCACACTACACCCTTGGCTCCTTTCGCAAAGTCGGTCGGATGTCGGTCGTCTTCTTAGTGTACGCGCGCGTGCGATATCGTTGTCTGAGTGTAACCGGCGACGAGTGCAGTCGTGGGCATCGCCTGGATACCCGTGGGGGCGTGGGCGAATACTCCGATAGAGCCCCACGCTCAAGGTCACCCTCCTCCCGGTGATACGTCACCCCCTCCTTCAACACCTACCACGCAAACACACACAACTCAAATCTCCTCCCGACCGGGGGCACTTGTGGAGATTCCTCCCGTCGTCGGTACCGACGGGCGCCGGTGTCCACCTCTTTTGACGCCGCCCTTTCGTTTTTGCCTTCCGGGAGGAGAGGCAGTCGCGGAACTCGTAAGGAATCATCTCCTGTGACGGGCGACTCGGAAATACCAAGTACTCGTGGGCCCCTTTTTAATTTCATTTCTGACGGATAGAAACGCACGAGAAACGCGATAGGATTTGTGTCCGTAGCGAGAGAATTGAGTGAAAAACATCCTATCACGATTGGGAAGACAGATTAACTTCCTCGTGTCTCTTTCCTTATTGAGTCATTGTAACTTCCTTGAGGTATAAATATTTTTTTAAGATATCTAGTATTTTATTTATCTGGAAAAAAAGGTTTACCATTACGTCCTGAAAAACGGAATTTTCCTGAATTAAGGCACATTAAAAAAGCGTTCTGACTCATATTTGTGGCAGAGCTCCGAAGAAGCTAGGATTCGTCAAGCGTATTGTGGGAAGATTTTCGGATGAAAAAGTAAAAAAGAGGTGCTATTTCGCACTCGTCCGGCCACACCATGAATATGCAGCGAGCATATGAGATCCGGTGCAGAAAGACTTAATCCGGGAACTTAATAAAATACAAACCACACGCCTATTGAGGCGGCTTGCGGGGTAGTATGTAGATGTAGATAGTATTACTGTAAATGAAAAGCATAACTTAATTATTCCACATAGATTTATTAACACAATACGACCTAGGTTTCGACGAAGCTCGTCATCATCGGGTACATTAGAAGAAGAAGACCCAGAATATAAAGTCACTCAAAGTTGGAGAAGGTTAGGGTGGGGAGGGAGGAGTCGGGAATAAGGCGTTTAAACGTTGGGGAGGAGGGGGGATGGGAGGTAGGGGGGAGGCGGTAGGTGTGAGGTGTGAGGTAATGATTTCAACTGTGGAGTTCAAGTTTGAACTGTGGAGAATAACTGAGATGGTTTCAGGTTTCAGATTTGAACTGTGGGGAATAATTAAGTTATACTTTTCATTTACAATGTTAAGAAAATTCCACCTAGTCACGCCTGAGACAACGAGTATATCAGAGTATTTCTCTTAATATATATTGTTTTGTGTTGAATAAGGAGTTTGCTAACCTTATTGTATCTAACCTTGTACTCCCCTTTTCGTTCATCCTTTCCTTACTGTGGACGAAATCTTAATATTTTGAAGATTGTTTCGTCGTTGATCGCATGAGTGAAACAAACCGTGATTGTACCGATCATAAACCATCGATTGAAATTGATTGTAAAGCATGCGATAACTCGATGCGGAACACCTTCTCTGCATCTATCACTCAGGTTTGTAGAGGTTCGAAAGCTTTCAACCACTCCAAAAATATTCTATCGACGATCGCTCGTGTGGTTTGTTAGATTTTACACCTCTCCACGCCTAGCTTTCTCGCCCAACGAATTAAAAAAATAAATAAAAATCTTTATCGAGTTGTTTT
Source organism: Pyrrhosoma nymphula (assembly GCA_963573305.1). Lineage (NCBI taxonomy): Eukaryota > Metazoa > Arthropoda > Insecta > Odonata > Coenagrionidae > Pyrrhosoma > Pyrrhosoma nymphula. The sequence goes on along the minus strand of OY754335.1, from coordinate 30,473,473 downwards.
CCCCTCGCGTAATGTTTTCGCTGCCTGAAATTCTTCCCTCGCACCTCTCCTCTGTTCGCGCTACTCGCTCTAAAACTGACTCACTGTGTCGCCACTTTTCCTCCCGCGAGATAAGATTGCAAAGCCCCCCCGCGATCCGCCCCTGTCTCCATCGCTGGGAAAACAGATCGGTTCTCCTCTTCTCTCTCACTCTATCCCCCCTTCCCTATTCCCCCTCTCCTCCTCACCCTGCCTCTAACTCCATTTCCTCCCCTCTTTTCCCTCCATTCCCTCCCTCCCTCTTTCCCCATCCCCTTCATCCTCATATATACGTTGTTAGGGAGAGGGAGAGAGGGGAAAGAGGAGAGCGCATCTCCGCGTGTTTCCATCCGCGATCCAAAGCGGCCCGGTTCGTGCTTTCGCGATCACGCGCCTTGCGTTAACGCGCCTCCGTTCTCCCTGCGTCCCTCGGTTAGCGCCCTTCCTCCCCCGTTCTTACGCGACCGGAAATCAAACGAGCCCGTACAAAAAAAAACCTCCGCTCCGGAGGTAGAGTGATTTCGGAGAGGGGTGGTAAAATCTTCAACGACGACATCCTCTTCCCCCATTAACCAAGTGTACGATCGTTTCCTAAATTGCCATTTTCACTCGTAGGAGATGAGGTCCTCTTCCCACCGATGAATACATTTTCTGCGGTAGCGGAACCGATTTCGGCGTCGAAACTTCTTCGCGTTGCGAAAAAAGTGGTGGTTTGATAGACGGTGTGTGTATTGTTTTCCCACCTTCGCCTGGAATATCCCCTCCACCCATCCTCCTTTCATTAAACCTGTGTTCCTCTCTCCTGACGTCTTTCAGCGGCCTCATCGTCTCCGCTCCTTTCTGCGACGCTGCGGAGTCTCAGTGCGACATCCGCCGAGGACTGTACCACCGGTTGCCGGTAAACGCTGTGACGAATCTTGTCCTTCGACAATCGCATTCTCTCAGTGCTCCCCAGTAACGTGAAAACCGTTGGACCGAGTGAGGTTCGACATGACCCGATCAATCAAGTGACTGCTTCTCTGCTCTCGTCATGTCAAAGTGATAATCCTCGAAGGACGTCGATGAAGATTCATGACGAGTGCTTCTTGTTGCCGCAACAGATGTCTTTGGGCCCTAAAGACATCGCTTTGCTAGTCGACAGCGGCATACCCTTGTGCTTCCTGGTGACCTGGTAACCACAGGTCTGCCTCTCCTGCTCTCCCGTGTGCTAATATCTGAAGGCACTTTGTGTTCTCCGATTCGTTTTCGTGATACGCGGCGTTTGTCCGACTAGGCGCATTTAGTTCACTAACAACTTCCTCCTTAAGTGCTCCCTGATAACGAGGCAACCGTGGAAGAATTTTTTGATGGACCATATTGCTCGTCGACTAACATCTTGCCGGGTTCTCCCCGGTAACTGACGAAGCGTAGATTGTTGAAGTGCTGATAGCTTAAGATCAGAGATAGGAGTTAGTGCTCTTTTTTTCTGGGTCTCCGCGACGCATTTTCATCGCGACAACGAGACGGTCCTCTGTGCTTGTAAACAGTCCGAGACACCTCTTGGTCCTCGTGTTGTTGTCTCTAAACATATCGGTGGGTCAACAAGGCGCATCTTGTCCGTCGATAGCCATTTTCCCAGGTGTTCCGTGATAGCGATAACTCGCAGCTAATGTTGACATCTGAAGTTTCTTGTTGTCCAGTCGTATTATCCTTGTTGTTTTTGCGGTATATTTTTGTGAATTATCTTGTTCGTCGACAGACTTCTCTCAGAGTGCCTCATAATTACTAGGTAACCTAAGATCTGCACTCACTGATGATTAAATTGCTGATGGTCACAGATCACCGCCGTTGATTCGTGCTATGTCAGTAGTGTCCGCGTGAAATTTTAATAAGCCAACTGAACCATTTTTGTACGTGTAAACAGTCAAAAACACTAGGTATTTTCCGTGTTGTTGTCATACCGCTTGGTCAACAAGACAGCCACGTACCAATTGTTCCCTGATAATGATAACTTACACTAATTGCTGAAGTCTTAACGTCCGAAGAATCTTGATTGAGATTCGTGCTATCGTTATTGTTTCTGAAATATATATCGGTGACCCATCTCGTTCATAACCTTACTGAGTGCGACCCGGTAAAAAGGCAGCTCAAGTGTTGATTACGGAAGTGCTGATAGCCTAAGATCGTCATAAGACATTCGTGCTATCGTAGTTGTTTCCGCGAAATATTTCGTTGGGCCAACGAGACTATTTTAGTGCGCATAAACGGATTTAATGTGCTGCGGATATCTACGGATTTTTTTCTTTCTCTCTCCGCGAGCGCTTGACCCTGTTGTGATCGGCTGTCGTCATCTGCCCTTTTTCTGATGTGGTGGCGCCCAGCGTGAATTCTTAATTCCGCGCAAAGAAATAGCCAAGGTCTCCGCTCCGCGGAGGTGCTTCCCGCTTGTTGTTGCGTGTAAAAGTGTCTCGACGTCGTCGTCCTGGAGGCCTGTCCGAGAGTCCTCGGGAGCGCGCGGCGCTCTTGTTAAGTCCTCCGTCGTAACTCTTCCGCTCTCCCTTGCTGAGCCTGGAGCCCGGTGACGTTGTTGGCCTCCCTCCACCCTGCCCAGCCCCCCCCCCACCCCCCCATAGAGTAGGAAAGCCGTTGAAAATCTCACGTCAAACAAAACTCTGGAATCTCTCACTTCATTCATTCTATTCTTCCGTTCTCCATTCTTCGCCGGAAATTTTTGAGTTATTGCCTCTCTTTGGGGTGCTTTGCAGTATCTTCTGATCTGGCTTTGTTTGGGGGAAGATAGTGTTGCGATCGGGTTCCTTGTCAGTTTTACAAAGTGATTTGTGCCTTTTTGGGAGATATATAAGAAGAAGAAAAGAAGAAAATAGAGGGAGTTATTTGCACAAGTGTCTGTATTGGAGATTTGTTCCTTTTTGTGAGTGCATCGACGGAGATCTTCAACCGTGTTTTTTTCTAGTGTTCTCTCAACGGAAATTTAAACGGATGTGTTCCGTATTGTTGCAGTGTGCTTTTCCCTTTCATCTCTGACGGCGATAGTGGGTGTCAGTGTATTGTGCGACGTATGAGGGGTGTTCTATCTCGTCCGTTTTCTCAATAGTGTACCGTGAGACCAAGTTTCCGAAGCTACCTCTGGTTCTTCCTTTCAAATCTTACGCTGCTGACCGAGTCGTTGCTTCGGGGAACCTCTTTCTACCCCGCTACCACGGCATAAAGCACCAGGAGTGTCTTTTTTCCCCTTTCATTGGTGGCGATGTGTTGATTAGTTTTTGGGTGTGTTTGAAAGTGGCAGCGATGTCTTCGTATTTCCGGTGGATGAAGAAGAGGGCCGACGATCCCCTTACCTCGCCCTCTTACACCAAACCGAGGAGCAGGTCCTTGGACGCCAAGTCCTTGGAACACTCCGGAATCAGACAATTCCTGCAACATGTACGTACTAAGTTCTTCGCTATATTAGGTTCATCCACGATCGACCTTTGTGCGATGGTTTTAGATCTTTATCTTTTTCAAATTCAACCTAATGTGACGTTAATGATACTGACGCTAACGCCTACGTCGTAACGCTTGTTCTGTATCATACTGACGATTACGTCAACTTAGAATAGAATTTGAAAAAAAAAACATTTATTGACCTAGGAGCGAAAGCTCCTATGGGGCAGTAGTTTACATCATCAGGCAGTATTTTACATAGGTACATATAATTTTCTTGCTAGGAACAACAACAATCTTACAATCTTAACATATTAGATACCATACATTTTAAAACAATCATACCTTAAACCTAAACATAATATATGTAAAAGAAAAAGAAACCTGTATACCTAAACATACCAAATCATAACATACCATCCAGACAAATATACAAGTGATTAGTAATATTTTTAAAATTTTTGGTAATTAAATCAATTTCAATTTTCAATATTCAATTTGTTATACAATGTATCATACATAATGGTTGCTTGTGTCTGATTCCTATTCTATGCTTTCATTTTCAATTTCTTTTACATAGTTAAATAGTAGGTTTTTGAATACATTGATTGAGGTGGTGTTTTTTATATTGTCTGGTAATTAATTCCAAAAATGACACGATTTAACTATGAATGATTTCTGTGAAATTGTTGTATGGTGCGATGGTATATGTAGATTTTCGGTTATTCTCGTAGTTCTCACTTTTACATTTTTATTTTGAATCATATTGCTATAGAGGTAGGTGGGTTGCCCAGTTTCCAGAAGTTTGTGTATGAAAAGTCCCAATTGATAGAGTCTACGAGATTCGACTTTTAGAATATTTTATCTCGTGAAATATGGCGTTACGTTGAACTAAGGTGGCTGGAGAGGCATATTTTCATAATTTTTCAAGCAATTTGAAAAATTTATAGGAGCGCATTTCATATAAATACATTTGTTTGTGCAGTGGATTTCACATTTCATGCAGTAGTGGAAATGGTGTAATAATTATATTTTACATATTTTCCTCAATTAAAACATGTTATGACCTGAGCTATTTATAGATTTCGGCGCGGTATTCGTAATTTAGGCGAATTTTTTCGTTTGGATGGCAGATAGTTAAATGAAAATAATAATTCAATGAGAGACTTGGTTTTCGGGTCTTCCTCCGCGTCTATCCATATTCTTCTGGACAATATTTCGCCGGCGTTCCAGTTGGCTTCTTCAGGTCCGCTGAAGTATCGATGCAGTCTTTCGTCCGTCTATTTCTGCCCGTATGACTGCATCGACACTTCAGCGGATCTGAAGAAGCCTGCTGGAACGCCAGCGAAATATTGTCCAGAAGAATGTGGATAGACGCGGAGGAGGACCTGAAAACCAAGTCTCTCCAAGCCAAAGATTCCGCGGAAGCCTACACGGAAATAGTTCAAGGGTATGGTATGGTACTTTCCCGGCGTACATGATCTATGAATTGGGTTCTCCATCGGGTTATGCTCTCCGTATTGGCCGACCTTTCGATACGCGACTCGTGAATCGAAACGTCGTGGACGACATGTGGACGACGCGACGCGTCGCGTCGTCCAGTATGGAGAGCCTAACCCGGTGGAGAACCCTAGAAGAAATTTTGAGGAAACCGGGGCTAGCCACGGTAACTAGTAACCTTTACGGAGTCACCCGGTCAAAGCGAATGATTTTTCTACAGTGGAATATCGCACTTCTGTGCACTTGCGGGTGACTCCGTAAAGGTTACTACGGTGGCTAGTCCCGGTTTCCTCAAAATTGGTCAAGAGCGAACACCTCCTTGTGTTCCATGTATGGCTTTATCCTCGCGGACTGTGGCGCTTAGCGCACGACTTGGACTGCTAATGACATCATATGTCTAGCAGTCCTGACCACCATGCTCCTATAAAGCCACCAAATAATCCACAGGGGAGAATGACGCCTCGGTAGCTTAACTGGTTAAAGCACTCTGCGCGAAATCGAGGGATCCGGGTTCGTATCCCAAGTCAAGGCGAATGATATTTCTCCTGTGGAATATCGCACTTCTAAACCCTAGAAGAATTCATACAATAATTCAACTATTTATCGGAATAAGTTTTGTGTACTTTTACATTAATAGTATATTTACAATTATCATCGCTGCTTTGATGTCAAATTCTGGGTGTTGTTCTTCATGCATGGAGTGCGTGTGACCTAAGGACGGGTGAATTATAGAAAATAATAAAGGATTAGAAGTACAGGAGGGTGAGAAAATGTAACCTAAGAGCCAGCCAGCACCTAAGTAAAAAGGAAAGAATGTCTGAAATTACGTGACAGAATTTTTAACGATGCTAAGGCCATGGGAAATGTATGTCAACTTTAAATAACAGGTTTTAAGGTGAGGACTTAAATGACTAGCGTATCATAGAAATGCCTTCTGGTGGATATGAAATTTAAAGATATTAACTTGGAAACCAAAAGTTGAAGCCTTAACTCGATGGAAGGTAATCATAAGTATAAAACGAACTCTGTTACCTCCTCAGTTTATTGCGAGCCTACAACTGGTTTAGGCCCTTATGCCATCTTCAGGTACATAGTTAACATTTTTTCAGATTTCGGCTAACGTAATTGCTTATAATTGTCGTAATCTGAAACATTTTTCGAAATGTATATGGAGATGGCTTAGTCTGAAATATTTTTCTCATTGTATTTGAAGATGGCTTAATTTTAAAATATTCACAATATACCTGGAGATGGCTGAACGGCCGCAACCGGTTTTACATTTATAAACTGTAACTAGAAGGCATTGATGAAAGAACTTGATTGCTCGGAAAAAATATGGAAGGAAGAGATGAATGTGCTGTACACAATGGTGGAGGAACTCTCGGGAATAAGATAATAGAATTACGTATAAGCAAGCTGGAAATCACGGTACATGAAATTGGCTAATGTTGGAAGACAAGGTGTGTTGGATATAATATCTATCTTCTTCTACTTCGGTTTTTATTTGATCGTAAGATAACCCATTTATCGACAGCTTGGTTGTATAAACCAAGCGTTTTTACAGCGTATAACAAGATTTTTTGTTTAAAGTGGCTCCATAAATAATCTTTAAAAAACTCTGTTTTAGCTGACATATATTTCACTCTTCAATCAGTCCTAACCCATTTCGAGTGAGTTTTTTTTGCCATTTTCACTTTTCAGACATTGAAAATAGTCGATGAATTTTGAACGATTGATTTCTTCAAATTTACGACGCGATATTATTCTTCATTATTTTAAGAGCATGGCCTATCTATACACCTCGTTTTTTATATTTTCGTATGATGAGGTGTGTGGTATTACGTTAGTTTCGTCTCATGGCGAGTTTATTTCGAAAAACGTAAAGGTCCTCCCTACTTATCCGTAAGATTTTTTTATACCTCGGGATAAGTCCTGCCTCTCTTCATATCATCCATAAATATTAATCTCCCATCTTCCCATTCCTTTCTCACTTCTCATTTTAATTATTACCAAAGTAACTTATTCATTCGAGTGCATGATTTGTCTTCAGTTCCTTTGCTACAATTCTACTTTTTAATGTTTTCTCACATTATCGAGTACTTTTCAGTATTTCCAAAACTTAAGCAAGTGTTTACCTATCATTACTCTTTTCTCTCCCTTTTTTGGAACGATTCTCAAGGAGCGAAATCCTTCCTACGTTTCTTTGCCTTTTTCTGAAACTTAATCGGTCTGCCGAAGGAAGTCTTATTCGATTTTATGCGGGCAGAGCCGAGAATGCTTTACATGACTCATAAAACGAGTAATACCAACCTCTGTCGTCAGTCTGAAGAAACTGTTCTCCATATATTAATCACTAATATCTTGGTATTATTCCGGTTAGGCTAAGTTTTGATCCGCCATTCCTACTTTCCTTTCCGAATTTCTTTCGCGCTTTTCCTTACCCCATTTTTATCCTCAGTCGCGTGTATTATCCCTGTCCCTAAATAATATATAGCCCAGTTTAATTTCTTCATGCTACCCATAGAAGCGATTCTCCTTCTTCCCCTTCTCCGCGTATTCAATGTACTCCCCTCTATCATGGGCTTCAGCATCCCCCATTACTTGTTCAAACCACCTATCCTGCTTCCTCCTGTAGCTTCCGTCCCTCACCTACCATGCTCAGCATTTCATTCATATTCTTTTTCTTTCCGTATTATTTCTCCATACGTTCTATCGGATCGTAATTTCGTCATTTTTCATTTGTTATCGTCATTTAGGTGTCCTTTTATGGCATATGTATGTCTCTAAAACCGAGAGTAATTATTGGAAGTAGAATTCTTAATTTTGAAAGAATACATCAATATTTTTGTGTCAGGGGAGCTACTAGATTATACGAAAGCCGAGAAAATAGTTTCTTGGATTCCCCAAAGTGAGTATACGGTAAAATATCTTTTCGATGTCTAATTTTCGAACCCCATTCATCCCAAGTGTGGCACTCTGAATAATTTTTTTTAAACCATGCGTTTGTCATATTTATCATTTATTCTGCATTTAATAATTAAGATCCCCGCTGAAGTTCGGTGCGTAAGGTCCAGGTATCTTAGGCCATCATATTTAATAAAAATACTAGTTGTTTGAACGCGTTTGATGCATGTCGGGAAATGTGAATTAAATGATAATAATACGCTGAGAAATGGCGGATTCAATGCTGTTTAGAGGCTGATCGGAGAAAGTAGGAGACAAAAATATTGGCTGCAGGGTATATTGAGGGGGTAACGATATGTTGTAAGAGGGTGATTGGGAGGAGAATGCCGAGAAAGCTTGGGAGAAGGAGGAGGAGGATAGTAATCTTGGGCGGAATGAAAGGAGCTAGAATGCATGAAGAATTAAAATGGTCTTGGAAATCATTGGTAGGGCAGTACATGAACTCATCATTTATTTAGTTGGATACAAATGATAATAATGGTAAATATTTATTTTAATCAACCAATTTGGCCTTTGAGACTTTGTTTACATACGGTATTTCAATACAAGGTTCAATTTGAATTAAGGTAAGTAAATAATGATAGCATGCGTAAACAAAAACGAAATTTAAACGTTTAAAAGCGACACCGCATCATACAACCACAAATAGAATACGAAATAACAAATTTTCCATCCGCTAATATGAATAAAAAGCAATACAAAGGATAAACTGTGGTGGGAGGGAGAGTGTACATGATATTACTTTCATTCATTCATTACAGTAATCTACCGGTTAGAGGTAGGTTGTGATGAAAGTCAGAGAATATCCAACGAACTCTTACACGTGCTGTGCCCTTTCTACCTCTTGTATTTCTTTCTTCATCTCAGCATAAGTCCTACCTTTCTTCATCCCGTCCAAAAAATCGATTCTCTTCCTTCCCCTTCCCCGCTTACCCAACATCCTTCCCTCTATCACGACCTTCAGCAAACCATCGTCCCTCATTACCCCTTCCAGCCACCTACCCTGCCTTCCCCTAATCTCATCTATAAGTTTCCTCTCCTCGCCCACCATGTCAAGCACTTCCTCATTTGTCTTCCTTTCCGTCCAACGCACCTTCTCCATCCTCCTCCACACCCACATCTCAAAAGCCTTCAGCCTATTTTCGTCTTCCTTTCTCAAGGTCCACGTTTCCGCCCCATACAACGTCACACTCCATATCAAGCTCTTCACCAGCCTCTTTTTTACATCCTTACTTATGGTCCCCGTCATCAGCTCCCTTCTATTATTGAACGCTTCCTTCGCTAGCGCTATTCTCCTCCTAATGTCTTTGCTACTATGTCCTCTTTCTTCTAGCGTACTACCCAAGTAATTAAATTGTTCTACTTGCTCCAGTTTGTGACTTCCTACTCTTATCACCAGCTTCGCTTTCTTTGTCCTACCAAATCTCATTACTTTTGTTTTCCTATTATTTATCTTCATTCCGTATTTCTCACACTGCTTTTCCAGTGCATCTACTAAAGTTTGAAGTCCTTTCGATGACCGAATCACCAACGCCTGGTCGTCTGCGAATCTAACCGACTTTATCCACTGGCCTCCTACTTTCATTCCCACATCTAGCTCATCCCATGCCTCTCTTACCATTTCCTCAGCATAGATGTTAAAAAGTAAAGGCGACAACGGGCACCCTTGCCGCACCCCGCGACCTATAACTGCCCACCCTGATTCACCGTCCGCTACCCTTACCTGAGCCCTCTGCCCAATATATAAGTTTCGGATGAGTCTCCTATCACGCCAATCTATTCCTATTTTCCCCAGTATCTGCATTAGTTTCTCCCAGTTTACTCTGTCAAACGCCTTTTAGAAATCTACAAAACAAGCGAAAACATCCTGATTATGCTCTATGTTTCTATCTATAAGTGTCCTCATTACCCCAATCGCATCTCTGGTTCCCCTCCCCTTCCTAAACCCAAATTGGTCATCGCCTAAATAGCACTTTGCTCTGCTCTCCAACCTTCTATTTAGTATTCTAAGCAACACTTTTGCTGCGTGCGAAATTAAACTGATTGTTCTATACTCCTCGCATTCTGACGCTTTCTTCTTCTTCGGGATAGGTATTAATACTGTTTTCACGAAATCCTCTGGCCATACTCCTTCCTCGTAGATCCTGCGAATAAGTTCGAAAAACGATTTTCTCCCCCTACTACCTAGATTCTTCAGTAGCTCCGAAGGTAGGTTATCGGTTCCCACGGCTTTTCTACCCTTCATCTCCCTTAGTGCCCTCTCTATTTTACTCTCAAGTAACTCTGGTCCGAGGTTATCTTTATCTATTGTTCCTTCTTCCTCTAGATCTAGGCTATGGGGTCTATTCTCGCTGTCATATAGCTCCTCTACGTATTCTCTCCACCTTTCTTGGATATCTTCCTGTTCGATTAATATCTTTCCTGTTTTGTCCTTAACCTTTGGTATCGCTTGACCTCTCTTACCACCCGATAACATTTTCACCTTGGCGTACAAAGCGCCCACTTCCCCCTCCTCCAGCATCTTTTCCATTTGCTCACATTGTCCCTTCCACCAGTTTTCTTTTGCCCGATTGGTCACTCGCCTGAGTTTATTATTCAATTCCTTGTACTTCCTCTTCCCTACGTCGGTGTTCACGTTTTTCCATATCCTTCTCTCCTCCATTTTCTTTATCATTTCTTCTGTAACCCACTGCTTCTTAACCCTCTTCTTTTCCACCGTTCCTATTGTTTTCTCTGCCGCTCTTGCGATGCCTGTTTTTATAACCTCCCATCTCTTCTCTATGGTTCCCATCCGCTTCTCTTCACCTATGTTCTTTTCTACTAGCTCTTGGTATTCCCTCCTTTTCAACCCTTTCAATGCTTCAAGGTTCCACCTCTTTATCTTCCTACCTTTACAAAGCCTTTTGAATCTAACTTCACACTTCATCATCACCAAGTTATGATCCGAGTCCGCATCCGCCCCTGGATAGCTACGAGAGTTTTTTACACTGTTCCTAAATCTCTGCCTCACCATTATATAATCAATTTGGTATCTCCCAGTGTCACCCGGCATTTTCCATGTGTACCTACGCCTGGGGTGATGTTTAAACCAAGTGTTTGTCACTACTAATTTATTTCTTCTACAAAATTCAACTGCCTTTTCCCCGCGATCATTTCTTCTTCCTAGCCCAAACCCTCCTACTTCTAATCCGTCCCTCCCTTCTCCCACCACTGCATTCCAGTCACCCATCACTATCAGGTTTTTCTTCCCCGGAACTTCTCTAATTATTTCTTCTACTTGCTCGTACACCTCTTCCACCTCTTCCTCCCTATGGTTGCTCGTAGGCATGTATACCTGGACCAGCACGAAATTCGTCGGGCGTGCTTTTATTTCTACCACTAGTATCCTGTCGTTCACCTGTTCAATGTTTACCACCCTCAGTCCCAACTTTGTGTTCAGTACCATGCCTACCCCCCGTTGACTCTCATCTCCCCCACTATAGATCACCCTGTAGTTATCACTCCAATAGTCCCCGCTATCCTTCCATCTAACCTCGCACAATCCCAAAGCATCTATTTTTCCTTTTTCCATTTCCTGCTTAATATTTTCAAGCTTCCCGGCCCTCATCATGGTCCTTACGTTCCAAGTTCCTATTTTTACCATTGTTTTCCTCCTCCTCTTCCTCTTTTTCTTCTTCTTCTCCCTCCTTTCCCTTGTATCTTCTGATGATGATTCTGTGCAAGGATTTCGTGTGATGACGACCGCGGAGGCCTTGCCTCCCCCGCTGCCGGGCACGACACCCGCCCTAGTGGGCGGCGTCCCGTAGTTGCCAGGAATCAGATCTCTTTGGATGACTTTCATGTTCTGGGAAGTGATAGTTGAGAGGTATCCCACGCGACTCAACGGTATTTTTAACGTGACACCATCACGGAACTACCTTTCGTATGGCTCCTACCCTTCGACCTATCTGGCATGGGTGGCCCTACCAGGAGCAATGTACTTGCTCCTGCCAGTCCAGCTCTAGGGGTCATTGGAACGCACAAGCCCTTCCACCACGTCAAGGTCGTAGTTCAAGGAAAAGATATTACTTTAATTATATGAATTTATGGTTTTCGTTTTTTCACATTAAATTTACGAATTTATGTTTATGAACATTTTTTAAATATTTTTAGGACAGTGTGCACAATATTAATATCAATTAAAGTTTTTCCGAAGAATTTGATTTTAATATTTTGTTTTAAAATTTTTAGCATATTGGCTGTATTTTACATCTTCAGGGAGTGAATTCCCACTTTGGGATACTGTGGCTATGAAGGATTTATGATTTAGTATTTCTTTTTTCTGCTACCGGATCTGCTGATGTAAACGGGGTGATCTTTTTATGCGATTAGGTTTATTATGATGATGTCGAATTTTCGACTGCCACACTAACTAGCTGCACGTTCACGCGAAATAACGCAAAAGACGCACTTTGGATTCGATGTTCGTAGCTAGAGTGATAGTTAGAAACATTTTTAACTGTTTTGCGAAAAATATGAGCCGAATCCATCAAGGATATTTCACTCGTGTATTCTGTGATGTTGACAGTAACCTACTGATCATTAGTCTCCTGCGTCTTACCCTGTCATAAAAACAACTGAGCTCGTTTCTTTCTTCTGACGACGGTTTCTTAAAATGTACGATAACGCGGGTCCATCGGTAGGTGTAATTCCCTACTTCGATGCATTCATCTAAATAGTTCTTAAGTATGTATAATGAGTATAAGAAAGGATTTTGAATGAAAGTTACAATGAGAAAATGAAGATAGTAGCTCACCGTTGGATCGAAATTTAAATTGCATGCATCCGAGTCAAAAAGCTATTTGTTTATTTCATTTAAAGCATCTTTGATACTTTTCGAAATTTAGATGGTCACGCGATTGGCGCTAATAACATTTTGTAATGCTCTTCCTCGGTGTCGCTGCGAAGTACGGACGTAGATGCCGTCTATACTTAAATGTATACTTAAATTAAGTGTTCCTTTAAATAAAGCTGTAATGTAGACAAGGTATTAGAAATATTGGGGAACACCTGATAAAGCTTTGAACTCCGCTTGAAGTGCCAACATCCTTGATGGGTTTTACCTTCTTCCCCTGACTTAATTCCAATGACTGTCAGCGCTGGGACTCGAGCCCGGTCCCCATTGACGAAGCTCAATTGAATAAGTAGTGAGTGATGTGTGTTCGCACTTGACTGCCTTGTGACCACGACGATCGTGATAGCACATCCACTCCCGACAGCTCACCATCATTGGCACTTTAAATGGAAACGGAAAAACCCGTTAACGCCCAATACCTCGAGCTCCGCGCTCAGGAAACGCGGGTCGCTTGCATACATGGGCGGAGAAATTGTGCCCTGAAAGCACTCCCATGTCTGGTGTCACGAAGCCTTCGAAGTATAAGCTACCAATATAAGCATTGATCAACTTATGCTTCACGTTTTCGCTACCCTCCTTGCCTAAACGAATTAAGCTCTAACTAAATAGCTGCACCCATGATTTCGAGTCAACTATCGATTGTCTGGACTAATTCTATCCAGAATAATACAGTTTGATTCTGAGAAATGTAGCGAAATGAATTTTTGAACAGCTATCGAATTCGAGCGTTTTGTCGCTATTCATGAACTTTGAAGCGAACTATTTTGTAGGCCAAGTAATTGTTTTTCCTTACCGAGTGTATTTAGCAACCCTGTTTTTAAGTAGTTAACACTAAAGCCTAATTATTCAGCAAAAAGAAATATATTTAATTGTGTAATGTTTAGATATTTGTTATTGGAGAAACAAATTTCGATTCCAAAATTTATTAAACATTTGTGAGAAAATAATCGCATTAAACGTATACTTCGCATGTCAAGGTGACTAACGTCCTTTAGGATTACATCTACATGGAACCCTTCAAGCTACCTCAAGGGTGTGTGATAGTGGGATTGACTTCGCTATCGACTGTCCTAAAGTTTCCAAGAGATTATTTGCAGACCATGTTCTCATCCGAGGTGTTCTAACATTTGAATGTAGGCCTACAAAGAATATTGTCAATAATTTACCTCTTTTTCAGCGACTCCCACAAAGTTTCCCTCGCAAATCTGTTAACTTTCCCGATATATTGAAAATGAAAAACTTTTAACTTTGTGTACTTCCACAATGATCTTTTTATTAGCACCACCCGGCACCTGATGATAACGTTGTAGTACGTCGAAAGTTTCACCAAGTTACGCCTAAAACTACGAGTTACCGATATAACATTCCTCCTGAAATCTGCATCTCATACACCTCACTTCGCCCAGTCTAAATTTCTTATTCCAGGGTTTCTACAAGCCTGGAACACCTGGGGGCCTATTATGTAACTCATAACTCCGGAGTTACGGAGAGTAAGGCGTTATAATGGCCGCCGTAGTTACTTTGACTTTTACAGAACTAAAAATAACTCCAATCGGAGTTACAAATTGGAGTTATAAGGGTGAGTTTAGGGCTGGTGTTATCAAACCTCTGAGATAACTCCAATTTGTAACTTCGATTGGAGTTATTTTCAGTTCTTTAATAGCCGAATGAGCCATGGTGGCCGTTATAACTCCTTACCCTCCGTAACTCCGGAGTTGTGAGTTACATAATAGCCCCCCTGGAATATCTAGAAAAGTCATGAAAACTGAAAGTGAGCCAGAAAAACCTGGAAAAGTCGTGGGAAATGAGAAATTAGCCTGGCAATTTGCTTTTACTAGTCAAAAGCAGATTTTTTCAAGTTTCGAACTACATTTTAGAGTGCCTGTCTGTTGTAGTGGTGGCACGAACAGAACACAGCAGTTTCGTTGCAACTGTTTCGCAACCGAAACAGTTTCAAAACGAAACAGTTCCGTGGAACACGCTTCTGCGGACAACAGCTAGAGACACACCCAACTACAAGCGATCGATCGGCGCTGTTAGAACATGGCTGGTAGTTCAGTTTCTATGTAATAAGAAATCGTTCACTTAAATAGAGTAACAATTTCATTTGGATTCATGAAAGATAGGTTCTTCACAGTTTATCTGCCACAACGGGCGGGCATGTGTTGGCTGAATAAACCAGAAACCGTCTGCAATAGATTCAAATCCAACAAATTGTAGCTTACAACCGCAACGCAGCCACACGCTGGAACAGAATAGAAGACGAAACAGTCCGCTTTAGCTCTCAGTTGCCGCTGCACAGCACAAATCGCAACGGTGGCGCGGCTGCGGCACGATTTCAGTTTAGCCATTGCCACCCGGGGTATTGCCTGGTTGCAACGTACTCAATCAATAAATGTTAGTCTTGCTATCACAATTTTCAGCGTTCCGTTACCTTAATACTTCTCACATCTGCATGTGCTGCCTTCATCGAGTTTCTCAAATCAGCTTTGTTTTCTTTTGTTACACATCCAAATCCTCTTCATTTGCATTCCGCTTACACTTCCCATCCTTCTCAATTGCCATATCTCGAATTACTACAGCATGTGCTCGTGTTCTTTCCGCTACGACCAAGTTTCTGTGCCAGGCTTCACAATTTCTTGTTGCATTCTTGAATTGCCCGAAAAATCCCTTCTTTTCTAGAATGATTACTTGGCCTGCAAATCATATTCCTATTCAGTCCTAGATGTTACTCCATTTTCATCCTAAATAAATATTATCACTTTTTATGTACAGGGTTACCCTTCCTGAATGTTGTGCCTTCATTAATTAATTTCCTGCTTAGAGAATGCCATAAAGTTGTATCCAATATTAGAAAATAACAACGCAGACGTTAAGCCAGAATGACTCTATTGTACAGAATGCTTGATGCTGAACAAGAAAAGGAAAATGGAAGAATTAGAGGAGGAAGGAAGAAAATCTCAAGGAAGATCCGAGGTCCGGAAAAAAGGGAGGATGGAACTGATCTTTACAAAAAAAAGTGGAGAAGGTTACAGATACATTGCGCCCGAGAATACTGAAGTTTTTGGCGCATCTTAGTAATGAGTGATTGTAGACTGACAAAGAAAAAGACTTAGATTAGAAAAGATTAAAGACGATAACTAAATGGGTTGAGCAAACAAAAAAAGATGTGGAAGATGGCATCCATCTAGAAGTTTTCTGGAATAAAGACATTTTTTTAATGAAGGTGAAGGGATTTCATCTACATCTACATACTACCCCGCAAGCCGCCTCAATAGGCGTGTGACGGGGGGTGTTAGGACACCAGCCGTTTACATATAAAAAGGAAACGCTCTAATGAAATTACACCTAGCATTTATTATAGTCCCTTATTGTTCGGGGGAAAATCGAATTCCCATACCTATCCGTTCGGCAAAATATCTCTCTTAATCTATCGTTTCTGTCGGACCTGGAAATATAGTGGGGTTCTAATATGATGTTCTCCGTGTCACTCTTAAAGATATGTATTCTCAATTGCTCAAGCAATCTAAGCCTAGCGCGCAGCCTCCGAGTCTCTAGCGGCTCCCAGCCTAATTCGTTTAACATCTGCGTAACGCTGTCTGTACGCCCGTAGCAGTTTTTGACGAATCGCGCAGCTTTCCTTTGTATTTTATTAAGTTCCCGGATTAAGTCTTTCTGCACCGGATCCCATAGGTGTGCCAGGATTTAAGGTGTGCCAGGAAAAACGAAGTAGAAAAGCCAAAAACATCTGATCAGAAGAAAGGAGGAGAAACCGGAGCGAAAGAATGAAGACATTTTATGAGTAGAAGAGAAAGATAACCAAGTAAATCGATTGTTTCCCACGGTCCACAGCAGGCCAAACTCTAAAATAAAGAATGTACACAAAAAATAATAACCAAATAGCATGTAACTCTCTGCCTGCGGGTTCGCTGCTTTAAAAAGTATATATGCCGACTCACAGCTCCGTGATAGGGCGTCGGTTCTTACTTTTGAAGTTTGGTGCTGTAATTCATGGACATAGAAGTGATCAGAAAGTCGTTTTGCTACAAGGCGCTTGGTTTCTAAATACTTTCATCCCTTCCTCTGCGAATGACCACTCCGCGTATTTATTTCTTTTGAGATACTAGTTTATAAACACGCTTTGCATCCTTCAAAAGAGATAAAAATGTCCTTATCCATTCCTCATACTCAAGATATATTCTTCAAAGTCGATACGGATTGTTGTTGACTAAGTGCAGATATATTCATGTTGCTTTGAACAGTTTATGCCGTGAAAGGTTATTTCTTGCTGAGTTGCCCAGTTGTGCTTATAATTGCCTCCATTTGCACAATGGCTTTTCTGTCAAAGCTGTCAACAAGTGCAGTCAGTACATTTGATAGTTTCTGGCATGACTTAGTGAAAGTGACGGATGTCCATTTTAACGACACTTCTTTGTACTTTTTCACCGTTTACTTGTTTCTTCGGCCGATTTCGCATTGATAAGCCCGGAGATGTGAAAGGTGAAACCGGTCGCAGAAGTGGAAACCGTGGAAAATCACTAATTTCTGTTATTAAAATTAAGTGCTGTCATTATTACTGTATTAAATATTACCTGCTCAAGGTGATAGATTTGATCTGTAAGGTTAGATCTGCTAACAGCGATTCGGTTACATCATAGATTAAGGAGGAGAATAGAAGGAGCTATGAGGTAAGATAGAGTAGGAGAATGTTTAAGGGTGGGCTTGCACTGGCAAGTTACTTCCACAAGTTTCTTCTGCAAAGAGCTTGCGAGGAATTTCATTCTGACAAAAAATGTTTCACAAGTTAGTGCAGAGACAGTTTGGTTGCTGTTTACGCTAGCAACAATTCGTTCTGCAATCGACTTGCAGAAACTTTTCAAAGTTCTGCCAGCGGATTCGAGGAGCTGTTAGCACGTGCAATTTACGTCGGAAGTCGCTTTATGCAAGTAATTTGCGTAATAAACTTGCCTGTGTAATTCCACGTGTAGCCATAACAATACGCAATCGGCCACGTTGAATGAATCCGTGCGGTTAATACACCCAAGACAAAGTTATAAGTAGTGGAATTGTCGAGGTGCCCATATTTTTTTTCTAGAAAAATGAAAAACTGAAATAATTTCCCACAAAAAGCACTGCATTATTTATAAAATTCATGGAGAAATTGCGCGTGTTAGCCATGTTAGGTGGATCATTTTTCGCAAAATCAACGGACTTCACTATCTTGCGTCAAGGCGCCATTTTCTCTCTTCTGTAATCTATGGTATGATCGGTGAGAGTGAATATGCTATCTTGCGATCTAGTTTGAGGCTGACGTAAGATTGCTAAAGTTGCGCGTTTTCCTTTTTAAAAATTACGGTTTGTGGCGCATTTGACGTGTACCGATAGAATAACTCCCGATTTCCACTGATTTTTTTGTATCAGAGGGAAAGTTGTGTGACAGCAGTTATAGTTGATCTGGCGTTTACGAAATCGCCGATTTCTTAATTCTAAAGTGAACCTCTGACATCTGTATTCCTAGCGTATTGCATGAAAATCATTCATGCATTCATTCAGTATTACACTAGCTGATTACGGGATCTCTAGTCCGTAGTTTCGCTCTGTATCCGCTGGGTTACCTCAACCTCAATTAAAATCTTACGTGATGAAAATTGTATTTTCTGATTAATCGAGAGATTGAACTAGAACATACTCCTGACTCTCCTCCCTATTATGTTCAAGCTTTCATGTGCCTGTATGTCCTCCAAAAGATCGCAGCAAGATCGCAGCAAGGAATGCGCGTTAAGGAATCAATTAGTATCTCCAAGTATTCATCAAATGATAGTATTAGTAATACTAATCAGGATTAATATATCTTAACCCGCGTATTCATGTAAGGATATTTGTTAATGTAGAACTGTACCAAGGTGATAGAATACTAACACCTCAGGAATAATTAAATAAATAATTAATCGCGATTAATATCTTAACCCGCGTATTCATGAAAGGATATTTGTTAATGTAGAACTGTACCAAGGTGCTAGAATAGGGATTGGAAATTTATATCCAGAATCGATTTTCGAATAATCGACTTTCGATTTTGGTTTTTAAAATCGATTTTCTGAACATTCGATTTTTTGCCCAAAATAATCGAAAAATCGAAATCGATGTTTATAAATATTAAAATAATTGTCTGCTGAAATACGGATGTGCTGTTGAAACAAAATGCAAAATATGGGTTAATGGAAGCACTAAGAACCGAATACAGTTAAATTTATTAATACAATATATTATTTCAAAGATATTAATAAGATATACAGGAAATTAATAATCCATAACAGATACTTATAAACATATAGGTAATATTACAAGAAAATTACTTATAGTTTAGTAGCAATAAGAATTGTATATTGAAAAGTGGGCATACCACAAAATGAAAAACAGAATTTTATTTATTTCTTGTTTGCAAAGCCGTGGAAATAGTGTTCCTCAGGGATGGACCTTTAGAAAACTAACATATTTAAATGTTCTCCGGATAATCGATTTTGCACCTGAGTTGCAATTAACCCGGCGTGAGAAAATAGTCGCTCACAATGCACGATAGAGGCAACTATATAGATAAAATCCTGCTGGCTGGTTTGTATAGGTGGGGATATTCTCCCAATCTCCTTCCAAGCTTGTCGTGGATTAGAGTTGGACTTGCGGTCCACTGGAGGGCGGTTGACGAACTGGCGCAGCTCGATTGGCAAAATTCAAACGCTGTAGCAAGCTAAAATCGATCGGCTAGAATCGATTTTGATCGGTTTTTCAAAACAAAAACTCGACTTCGATTAAATCGAAAATCGGAGTGTGATAATCGATTTTCGATTAAAATCGAAATCGATTTTCCAATCCCTATGCTAGAATACTTACTAACCCCTTGTTTCTCTAACACCTAGGAACTGTACTAGTTTCTGGTTTGTCCGGGCATTGTTCTTGTGATGCCTTTTTGGTGTACGCATAGTGGTCAGGGGAGTGTTTGGTGTTCGACCTTGAAGTTTGACGAGTATCGCATGCCTGGTATGGAATCACCCCTTGCCACACTCCTTGGAGGTGACTTGCAATGTTGTCGGTAGATGCAGATGAAGGAAGGAGGGAATTGGCAAATTACAGCCGCAGTATACTAGCTCTATATATCCTGTGTTAACTGCTTTTTAATTAATGTGCTTGGGTGTGCGGAGAGTATCAGCAGTGAAGTAGTTGCCCTCAAAGTTTGGTTTTTAGGCGGTGAATCATTGTTTGGCTTCTATGCGTGACAATTAAATATTTCTTTAAAGTGATTCGGAATTAAATGGTGCTATTTATCACGACTGAGTAACGTCCTTGCGACTATGCAACCAACTTTTGTTTGTCATGGCTATCTTCGTGGTTAAGACAAGTTCGTGGACTTGTACTCGCGTATCATCTACAAATCGGCATCCATAGACTTGAATTTTTTAGATAGATTTATCACTCTCCCGCCATTACAATCTCGCAGACAGTATGTTCATTTGGAATGTAGCTTTGAGTAACCTTGAAGGTAAACCTGTGTAGACATTATGATCAACATTTTAAAGGTTATACACAATAGAGTGCGTAAATATATATAAATCACTGAAACATTCAATGAATTAGTAAATTATCATTACGTACGTTATTAATAATCATAAGGTGTTTTTAAAATCTTCCTCTACATCCTCTGTATAGCTGTGCATATATATTTTTCATTACTTTATACCAAGGGTTAGAATTTAATACAAATAGTTGAAGGCGTAACTTTGTATAACTTCGTTATAGACATGACGTCAAAATAACCTATTATATTCCACACTAAAAAGTTTATCTCTGACCTAGGTTCCAATAATGATAATGGCGTTTATAATGACTGCTGAGCAGATGAAAACTAGGTTGTAAATAAGCGTTTAAGTGTGGAATATACTAATTTTTTTCGTCATGTCAGTCAGAATTTAGACAAGAATTGTATTTTGTTTAATTTATACAGTTTTTGTCCCATGTTTGCATCTCTAGTAGTATTAAAATGTCTTGGTAACATTTTAATACAAATGTCACTGTCCAGATAGACAAGATTTCGATAGCTCATGCTCCATTTCCTGCGCAAAAGGACGGTATTTATCATCTTCGGTAAAAACAGTAATGTTTGATTTATTGATACATTAAAGTATATTTAATGGAATGCGTCAATCTATAAGTATTTTAAACGCCAAATTAAATCATATTCATTTGACTGACGAAATGTACTCTAAACCGATGAGTGTATGAACAATTTTCACGGAATTGAGATGACATCCGTATTCCACACGCGAATGCAATCAATAGCTATGTGATAGTGTTTTGATTTGATTTCTCAGCTTTTTCTGAATTTAAATTACGTCTATATTTAAATTTCTTGCTCTTGGTGTATATTATAACCTTTGTTCGACTGGGTAGTGTCTTCACTACTGCGTATATGTACTCATTTCGAAATGCATGTCTATATTTCTTCTTCATTTTTTAATCTAATTGAAATCTTCTTTTCTTCCTTACAGAGACAAGCGGCGCTCCAGCAACAGTTGGCTGCTCAAAGTGAGTCCATTTATTCAATTTTTTTAATCGTACTCATCTGAACATCTGTTTTAATCTTCGATATGCGCACCAATGTTCCTTATCTAAATAAATTATCCCTAAGAGCGTTATTCCCACCATCATTAACATGAGCGTTCGTCGCGAGGTCACTTTGAGCGTTAAGCATTTCGTGAGTGTTCAATGAAGTAATCCGGTTTGCGTTAGATTGTACAGAAACGGTATTCAAGGAGTTGATTATCGCCCCGCGAGGGTAAGTAACGCGATAATCATTCCTGTTATCGCCGTGTTCGTGTGGCTTTCTTTTAGCTGGGTGGTGTACCTAATTTGAGCAAATGCCCATTGCACTTGAGAAATTGGCATTTGGACATTAATAAAAAAAGGGGCGAGTGATATTGAGTTCTCAAATTGGCTTTCACCGCCGGTGGTTATGCTCATTCCTCACTATTAATTGGTAGAGCACGTAACATTTTCTTCGGTGGAAAGTTTTGTCGAGAACCATTTTTATGCAATTATGTAGAAATTAACTGAATAAATATCACCATTGAATCATAATATGTAATACATCATGCATATAAATATATCCTCATCAATGATACATATCTATATCCTCATATGAATGACTACCAATTGCAATAAATAAAATTGAAAATTGCTTTCGTGTGCGTGAAGCATATATAGAAGCATATATAGAAGTATACGTTACAATTACTACTCGGGACGTATTTTATTTTTTGGAAAATACCAATTCTACTAAGAGAATTTATACAGTATAGGAGCAATCAGCTAAAATATTACAATGAAATATCACAGCACTGGAAAAACATAAATTACATGTGCCTATGCGTTTTTGACAAAAAATTCAGCCGCGCATCTGCGTGGATACAGTATACATAAGACTAATCCTCGTAATAAGAATGTGTTGGTTTATCGAAGAAGAAGGAAAGATATACTATTAAGAACTGCCAAAAAATTCTTGTTTGTTATGGTTGGGTACATACCTATTTACTTTCGAGTGCTCATACATACAAAGCCATCGTGGTCGCTGATGAACTGAGCACATACAATGGCGACATATTTATTTAATTTTAGAAAAATAAAAATTTTTCATAGTCTTCATATAGCTTTGAAACAACCAGGGAAATACAGTAATGAGATGAATACATGACTGGAAATACCTTAAAATATGAGTATGCGTTATCATTAAATATATCTGGAGCACAAATCTGCATGAATGCAGTATGTAAATTATTTTACTACGAATCTGCAATTTTTAATGTATCGTATTTATTATCCGATTACAAATTGACAACTACAAGCACGTATAACAGAGCTCTACATAAATGACGATAAATGCCAGAGAAATGAAAATCTCTTGAATGACGATTGAAGACATGAGGTAACTTTCGATTGTTCCTGCGTGCAAAGCCAATGTGGTCGCTTATGAACTGCGCAGGAAACAGTAAGGACTCCCACTATAGAGCCTTCGGCAATATTAACTGCGGTTAAAGTACGCGAGCGCTTTCAACATCTCCCTTGACTGTATCCTTGCCAAGAAGAGCCGAGAGCGAGCGCACTTAAATGTAAATATGTATGTGTCGTATCTTTCTCTTCTCGCGTGTCATTTGAATGGACAACCGTCAATCGAAGTCACTCGGGATGCAATTTGTTGCCTTTTAAGAGGTAATATTCCAGGCCTATTTATTTCGTGCCAGGCGTGTTTATTATTAAGGCGTATTGTGGCGTAACAACGTGTTGGGGTGTATGGAATGCCTTCATAGCCCGTTTGGATTTCGTGGTGATTTCAGAGGAGGCCGTTAAGAAGAGGTTGGCTTGCGACAGTCGCAACCCGCGAGAAATTCCTCCGTTTTTCGAATGCACTTAATCTTGATTCCTGTTTTAATTTCGTTTTTATTAACTTTGTTCAAATACATGTAAATACAGTTTTCTCTGAAATCGCACCCATTTCATTTGAGTTTTAAGATCAAGATCCTTAAAGACGCGGATTCCTTGAACATTAATTTTCTGCAATTCCTTTTTTCTCAGGCAAAAGCGTCAACTGTAGTGAACTATTTTCTTCTGTAATCTAAATTTAAATTACGAAGCACCTTTGCGAGCCACCTCCAAGGTGTGTGATACGGGGTAGTTCCATATCAGGCATGCAACACTCGTTCCAGTTCAAGATAGAGACTTCGCTAGGTGCGAAACAAAATATGTAAGTCAGGAGATCAATAATCATAGTAATTCGCTATTAAGTGAAAAAATTACATGCCAGGGCCCTCATTTGCTTACTATTTTTATACATTTAAAAATAAAACTGCATCTTCTGTCGGCTTGTCACAAAGAAAGGCTTATTATCGTGCTAAAAAGGTAGTATTCTTTTTTCTACCAGTATATCTTAGTTGGAAAATTTCTTTTTTCTACTTTTCAATTTAAAATCTTACTATCCCCTCCCACCATTTCATGGAATATATTGTGAAATATTTGTAGATGAATTATCATGAAAATTTAGGAATCTCAGTAAGATATGAACATTTTAATTTTTTTAGACGAAGAACATACTGGAAGGACGTATTAGAAGTCAGCAATCTGTAGACTTTTCTACACTTCATGCTTGTCATTGAAAAATCTCCTAGAATACGAACTAAACGGTATTATATATCAGTCTAGCTGTAGCTGCAGATCACTTTTAACTTTGTTGAATTCCATTCTGTAAATCGATGTATTTCAGAACTTGTACAAACCCCTAGATTTACAATATTTGTGGGGCGATTGAATTGTAGACTACGGTAGTTGGCAGCGATAATTATACAAACCTTTTGGTCCTCGTGCGAGCAAAAATGTTTTGTGGTCAATTGTGCCGGAATAGGCGTTGCATTTATGACTTGCAATTTCAGCAAAAACTTGTCCCACAAGTAAAAAGATATTCTTAGAGTGCTCCAGGTAAACACAGGAGGGGTCTTAAATGTTATTCGTCTGGTAGCTGGTTTTGTGGGACAGAATGAACCTCAAGGGAGTTTTACATTACACACCCACTGAAATCAGTACTAAACTCAGCGCTGAAAACTCAGTAGCATATTCGGGACTTCAAACTGATTCGATGCCTCGGAGCCTACGTTTACAATATGCTACTTTCAGTGCGGGCATTTTTCAGAACTACGCAACCTAAATACACATTGGTGCCATATTGTTTTGGCAAATATACTGTATTTTTTACAAAGCAATCTAAAGAAGCTCCAGTCTGGGCGTCCTCTTTAGTCTCAAGTGCTCATTTTCTCGGTTACAGTTCCCACAATTCCTCCGAAGATTATTTTCTCCTCCTAAGATTATTTTCGTAGATACCAGCTCCACCGTCGGTACACCCTCGAAACACTCGACTCGCCTACTAGCCTTTGAATTGTCGTTAGATCCGAGAATCGGGCGAAGAATAAGTGTCGTACTTATTTATGTTTTCAGCAGGTACTAATAATCGAATTCAATTCTTTCATTGGACGCGATAACTCCCTTTTCTCGCTGCAATTTTAAACATACTGAATTCAATTCGGTTTTTCACACAGAAGTAAGCATTGTATGAAGGGTCTTGAAGCAGCAACCTGTACGCCATAAACTATGTGGCTGATGATGTTCGGTGCGTTACTCCGTCTGGGTGCATATGGGCGAGGCAGTCGGCTGTAGATGTGGGAAAAATCAGGAATGATACGGTGTTAATTGAGGCCGTTGAACTCCCTCTTGTCGCGTTGGAAATTTCCGCATGATGTACCGTAGAAGTTCGTGCACTGACTGACTTTTTGATCAATGGAGTATCTATGAGTGGGCGGATTGTCCACCCCGGGTGGCACTTCTTTCGGGGCGGAGTTTTTCTTAAAAAAATGTTCAGGATTTTTTATAGTAAAAAGAGTAAAGTAATCTACTATCCGCAGGTTTTTACTGGCACTGTTAATCATAGACAACGATTTACGAATCATTCGATACGATCTATAGAAATCAACTGACCAATAAAATAGATGATCCTTGGCTTTCGGGAATCCCCCCGGGTTGTCTATTATTGACGACTATATTTTCTCCAGCCATCCTGCTGGCGTCTTCAAGTCAGAAGACTCGAGTAGGATGGCTGGAGAAACTACCGTCGTCAATATTAGACAACTTAACGCGGGGTGAATCCCGAAAGTCAAGCATCATAATTCGTGACACCGAGGAAAACTGAAATTCAACAATGAAATAGATTCTGATTGTATCACAAATGATTCTTATAAAAACAAGAAAGAAAATACATTTTAATTTTTTATTTCAATCTATAAGTAAAAGAAATCAAATTATTTTCTTGAAATTATTCTTCAGGTTTCCGCGATTTTTTTTAAATTTTCTTTTGAACATGTTTGATATCCATCGCGTTTGGTTACTCATTTTATAACGTTTCGCCTCCCTTCATGAAGAAGAAATTAAAAGAAAGAAATCAAAATTAAAAGCAAATAAATTAAAAGTCATTAATTACCTGATGACGCCTCCAGGAAAAGAGGCGAAACTTTGTAAAATTAAGCAACCAAACGCGATTGATACCGAAAATGGTAGGAAGAATACTTTTCTTGAAGTTAATTTTCTAATTCAGTTTAAATAGCTTTGCTGTGTATTGTGTATTTGCCCTGGTTGCTCAAACTGAAACTCTGCCTCTGGTTTTGATGAATAAGCAGTGCTTCCAATTCCTCGAAACACCGACAATGCTTAGATTCCCTCCCCAATCTTTCTTCCAAATTCTCCATTCTCCTCGACACCCATGTCTGAAATGCCCTCTACCTATTCTCAACCTCATTTTTCAAGCTAGTTTGAGTGAGATATTTCCCTAGTCTTAATAGGGACCATATTAAGATGCCATTTTCAATTGATGCAACTCTATGAAGCTTGAAGTAAATATTGTGATATTAATAACGCAAAAACTTTGTTTAAAAATTGCTTTGAATTCTCAGTACATAATTTACTAAATATACATCTATAAGGCTTAAACTAGACAAATTTTTTTAACCCCATACGGTGAAAATGCCTTCATAACCGAAGATTTTATGGCAGTTCTGTAAAAGATGTTGGGGTAAGTAACTTATTTATGTTTAAAAATAGTTGATAATTAATACAAAGTACACACTGTTACATTTTTGACGAGATATACGCGTTAGAAATTCCGTATGTTTTTAAATAGTCTCTATGTAGTGCATATACGTACCACTTCCTAAGAAAAATGGGTGGTATTTTTTGGCAAATATCTCGAAAATTATAATAGTAAGTGCCTGATAGTTTCTTACCATTGGAAATATGAGATCAATTTCATTAAAATGAGCACAAATTCATCGAATTTTATGTGAATTGATATCTCGCTCCAACCAGCTTAAGAGTACCACGTTTCAGCACCATGCATCGTCGCACTCCATGTTAGACTTATCGCTAGTCTTTTCTTTACATCCTTACGCAAGGTCCCATTGATCAGCTCCATCCCATTGATATCTACTCTTAAGGTTTTTTTAAACGGGATAGTTTCTTTCGCAAGTTACTTCTGCAAGAGTTTGCGGGAGGGTTTACTACGACGAAATATGTTATACAAGTTAGTGCATTGGTTGATGTTTACTCTAGCAACAATGCGCTCCTGAAAGCGACTGGTCGAAACTTTTAAAAGTTCTGCAAGTGGACTTTCTGAGCCGTTTACTCGTGCAATTTACGTCGACAGTCGCTTGGTGCAAGTAACCTGTGCAATAAACTTGCCAGTGTAAACCTACCTACAGACAAAATTGGTCTTTACTAATTTGTAAATGTTTTATTTTGTAAAAAATAACAATATCGCCCGAAACCGAATTGCAGTATGTGAAGTATTGAAATCATAATTCAAGCACGGCTAGGGGAGTTGCTGCCATCAATGAATGTTTTTTATTACAACATTGTTTTAAGTGTTTCCATCGTAAGGTGACTTAAATGTCCTTTAAGTCATATCCTGGCTGTTCATAGAAAAACGTATCCTTTGTTTATAATGAAAAACAAAACCCTATATTTTACACGCTTTGTTTTGTTAAATTAAACTTGAAGTTACATGTTGTTAATTGCGAGAATGGGTGAAATATGGGTAAAAGCATTTCATTTCTATATCTCATTAAAATAATTCAATTTTCGCGAAAAACTGTTCAGAAGTAGTGAAAACTCCAAAGGGGTCTGTATAAAAGTAAAACTTAGGCGCCTTGCCATCTTATTATTTTAGGTTTAAGCAAATTATTTTAACAATTGAAGCCAAAATGAGGTAATTCAATTTAAATGGGGTCGTCGTCCGATCAAATGGCCGGAAAAAAGTGTTCATAAAAATATATTTGTCGAACAACTTCTATTTTGTACCTTAATTTTGTTTTGATCAGCAAGGGCATGTCATCTGTGGAAGTACATTTTTTTAAACAACACAAACAAATAAAGGGGTGTAGAGCTGTATTCGGGATTGTGGAAATTTAAAAATAAAAAATGGGAGTTCAGTTATTGCTTTGATTGTCACAGACTCGAGGTAACCTTTTTAGTAGCCTTTCTTGCTTTCGTAAACTATTACATTTTCTTATTTTACTGATCGGCCGCATTTTCCCACTCTCCTCTCTACTTCTGTGTGATCTCTTCCACAATCTCCCACACGCAACCGTAACGAGGTCACTCTGGTTATATACCTCTTCACATCCATCATTCGCTCCGCTGTTGTAGCCTTCAACTAGCTCTCATGACGCAGAATACGCCCTCGTGACCTTGGTCTACTCTTTCCCATTCACCAGATTGCACTTCTCTCGCCAGTGATCTGTACATTAGCTTCTTCATTCGTTGTTCTGCCTTTTTAACAAATCGCTGTGAATATTTTCTGTTTTCTTTATTTTTAATGTATAAAATACATAAAAACTTACATACCCATGACGCCGTTCCCTATCGGGGTTGGCACAGCCAAAAAAGGTTAACTATCGGAGGCATGCCTGTTCATTTGCAGGCTCTATTTTTATAATTTCCTCCATCCTGTCCCGTCCTCTTTCGCTTCAGTTACACTCATACATTGCTTCATGCACGCCCTCCTGTACTTATGACTCCTCATGTTCCTTCTCATGAGTGTATTTTCCACTACTCGTGACTCTCTCGGCTTATTGGTAACGGCTTTCGGGCGTTCCTCCGCGTTGTCTTGTCTAAAGGCGACGACAGTTTCCTCAGCCATCCTGCTGGCGTCTTCAGGTCAGTACTATTAAACTATTAAACTCTAAAGTAGTTTATTTCTCCAGAAGTCAATCCTGTGATCCCAGCCGAGGAGCAAGGTAGATATTTATAATAATCCTATCTCAGTGTTCTAAAAAAATAATACTTTTTAGGACCGGTTTTAAAATATCAGGTTAAAGTTAAAGTGGTCGTTAGGTAACGTGGACGTTAAGTTAATGTGGACGTTAACTAGAGGTCGGTTTTTATGAAGAAAATCAGACCTCGGGTTAGTTGACGTGAGCTTTAACGACAGAAGAGCGTACTCACCTAAGTTCTACTGAGTTCTCATATCGCGAAAAGTGAAAGCAAATGAATAACGATAATAAAATATCGCAAAGAGGGCATTTTCAAGTTGTTTAAGTGCTTGGCAATGTCTCTCGGCTTACTCCATTCTCTTACACTATTTAATCCTCTATCAAAAATCAGTTTCGCAATTTGATTCTCATCCATTCTTTTTTATTGTTCATGGTAAATGAATATAGATAAATAATAATAATGAAGTATCAAAGAATTATTTTATAATTCAGAAGAAAGAGGAGGAAATACAAAACATCATCATTTGTGTTACTATTTTTTGACGTGGGCATATTTGAGTCATCTATCGATTTTTCTGAATATAGCCATATTACCTCGCTGTTCAAGTTGTATACTTGTTCCCTTCACTATACTTTAATGAGAATATTCCCCGTTAGGTTTTTGATGTAGAAATATACTCATCTTCATGCTCAATTAACTCATGTAATTTCAAGTTGTGCTTGTAAGTATGATTGATATCATGGAAAATTATAAATATTTTGTAGATACTAGAAATTCCTTTGATGATAGCTTGGACGGTAATAAAACAGTTTACCGTTAAATTAAATAATGTTATGAAAATTTCCTAATAGGTTTTCAACACCAGATTTACTTCTTTTCAGAGGGAAATGTGTTGAAAGCCTATTGGAAAATGTTCATAACAGTATTTAATGTAATTCTGGATGGAATATGGGTAGAATAATGACAAGTAAGTGAGATCTTACGGCTTGTAAGTAAATAGAGTAAATAACTCCAAAATCCGTAAACAATGTACGGATTGTTTACGGCTTTTGGAGTTATTTACTTTATTTATGGGTAGAATACTTTCAAAATGCAGGAAAAGCAATTTTGAAAGACAAAACTTGCAGATAACTTTAAAAAGTGTCCAATCATGGTCCTTGCACGTATCATCATACCATATCAATCATTGTCACTGAGAAACTTTCTTTCAAATGTTAGTTTAGTGGGTGTTCGTGTCTCTTCCGGATATCTGGTGAGCAACGTAATTCAGCGAACAAACAAATGACGAGCAGTAGCCGAGTTTTGGACTCACCTCATTAATTTGTATTCGTATTAATACTGTGGAAGCAAAAAATTAGGATCATATCCATAGTGGATTCTGCTTCATTTGGAGAAATATCGCAGATTTTGTCTTGCTCCCATGACGATTTTTCTGCGAGAATTAGACTAACATCTTTTCTGTTTTCGCGGGCAAGAAAAATCTTTGCTTTGAGAAGGTTCCACCGCGAGTATGTTAGTCAAAATAAATACTAAATTCCACCTTTTCATTTGCATTGTTAAAAAATGCTTCTTTCACTGATGCCTTAGCTATCTTAAAACAATATATTTGTAAAATATATGCAGATTAATCGACGAATATATTTTTGATGGGCACTTTTTCCAGTCATAAGAGCTTACTGCAGCGCCATTTCAAATGAGTGAACGCATTTTGACTTTAATTATTGCAGTGACTTGCTAAATATGATACAATATGGTGTATAAATGCCTAAATTCTTTGCGACTCCATTCCCTTACAGAATTTGCTTCTTATGTACAGTTTTGTGCAAAAAATGGCATGTATATAAGATAGAAAAAACCTAGTATTATCGCCCATGTTTCACCCATTTTCGCATAAATTGAACTTGGAACGATATGAACTTGTTAATCGTACAAGAATAAAGGACAAGTTTATCTATTAGCAGCCATAAATTTCATTCAATGACATTGAATTAATTTACGGTGAAACCACCATAAATTAACTTGAAAACTCACCCTGGTAATGATTAATTGAAATTAATTATGCTGGGCAGTGACTTTTAGCTCAAAACGGATGAAAATCAAGTTTCTATCATGAAAAACTTTTCTGTATATACTATTGCTGCTTTCCCGATTGCTTATTCGCTTACCACTCAGCCACCTTATTGCAGCGCAGGAATTAATGGAAAGGATGCAGGTAATATTTTTTTGCCATGGACCTAGTGTGGTTGGAGCGATTTTTGTTTATGAACAGAATTGCGTGAAAGTTTGCATACTTGTCCTTATTAGTAATACTTATGGATAAAAGTGAAAAAAATCATTATACCGTTTTTGTTTCTTGGCAGTGCATTGCTATTTTAACACGCATCCTTATTGCATATGACATATATTCCGTAATAATTCGATTGCATATGAACATATTTTCTTGTTAACGCAAAATACTGCGTTTCATATTATAAAAATCGATTGCAAACAAATATCAAGGAATAATGCCGAGTAAAAAATAGCGTATTTAGATATGATTTTCGCTTAAATTTCGAATTCCGCGCCAAAAATCCAAATCATACCTGCGAAAATAAAGACGTACCATTTAAAATATAATTTTTGTATTATTTACAATAAGGTATGCATGGTGATTACCACTGTATGAACAGATGTACTCAAGTGAAATATAGCCCAGGACTATTTTTCGTCTTACTCGAAAAAGTTATTAAAATGTGTTCTCAATGACTCGCGATTACTGCTTCAGCCGCCTTAATCGCAAGGCTTCTTATAAATGAAGGTGTCTTTAGATTTCGAGTGGTGATTTCGATTTTAAACGAATCAATTTTACCCGCGACCGGGGACGCGTTGCGACGCTGCATATTAAAAAAGACCCTATTATTGAGCACCCGTCCGTCCCGAGTGCCGTAATCTTTTCCTTACAATCTTGGTGATGCTGTTTGCGTTGAAGAGGCGTTTCTGTTTTTTTTGTTGCTCCTAATTGCTATCTTTGCTTTCCTTATCAACCTTTTTTATTTCTCCTCTTCAGTGACTCATCTTCAAAGATAATTAAATTCATTGACATCTTCCATTGTTTTCCTCGCCCATTAGTATTTTCACTCTCAGAATTGTACCCACCCTTTGAGAAACGCCATTATCATGATTTTTGCTTCCAATTATATTTCTTTCGCCTCATTTCCGCCATCTTTTATATATTATACTTTATCATCTTTTCACCTTCAGCCAACAATGCGGTCTCCCCTACGAATAAAATAATATTTGGAGAGCTCAGTGTTTAAGCCTATTTTTTTCATTTAACAACTGTTTTTAGGATAGCTAAAGTTGTCCAAATTGTATTGCAAGAGATAACCAAGTCCATAGTTTGAATATTTGTTTCTACATGGCAGCAGTTGTCGAGAGCACTGAGCTGATACAGCTGATTTACGGGAGGAATATACGGAACTTCATATAGCGTATTCCTCATAATGCTCTCCAATAGATTTCACCTAATTAACACTGAGCCCTCCATTTCTTGCTTCATCTTGTATCCTTATCTCTTTATTCACGTCTTATACGGTTTCTGTGCTTTCTGGGCGTTTTAAGCTTTCAAGTCTTAACGCTACCTTTTTTTCTATCTTCTTATTTTATTATTGCCAAAATTACTTATCCATTAATGGACAGCCTTCCGTTTCTGTGCTAAAAGTCTACTCTTTTAGATTTGCTTACATTATCGAATAGTTTGCTACATTTTTACTAAATGTAAGCAAGTAAACCCTTGTATTTTTCTTATTATTTTTTTCTCAAAGAGTGCATTTCTTCCTTTTCTGTTTATTTGTCTTTTTTGAAACTGTCGAGGGTAGTTAATTTCGCCATGATCTTTTATCGCGCTAATGATTTGAAACGAGTACAGCTGATATTGCTTCATCTTTCCATTTAATTCGTACAACGGTCGCTACCATGGTCCGCCTTCAGTCTGAAGAAACTTTTCTTCAAGCACTAATCCGTAAAACTATGTTTTTATTCCAGTTCGGATTATGATGCTTTGATGCACCATTTATTCTTGACTTTTCAACTCTGTTGCGCGCCTTTCCCTACCCCATTTTTATTTTCTGTTGCGTGTTACCCCTGCCTCTACTTGCTATATCAAGCATTTTCATTGCTCTCAAGCTGCTTCGGTCAGTACTAGTGATTTAGGAGCTTAAAATAAGAGATAATTGTGTACATTTGAATGTAACGAAAAAACATTGTCGTGAGAAATTTTTTTTCGAGTTACCGTTTCCAAAGGCGCGAGGCCCTTAATTGTGCTGTTTAGTGAACAGAAATTGTGAGAACTTGGGCACGGAAGTAGAAGAGGGGATATAGTTTTTTGTATGTTAATAATCTCAGGTGCTGAGTCAGTCGTAAGTATGTACCAGGGGGGCATGCGACATTTGTTTCTCGCTGAGATGACAGTCGAGGTATTTTGAGCGAGAATTCACTACTCAAAATTAAATGAATTTAGCGTCATTATTTTTTTAAATTTTGTCTTTCTAATAGTGCATAAATATCAGCTAAGTATCGCGCTACCAGAATCATTCCTAAATAATAATAATGTATATTAACGGGCATATGCCTAATATAAAAAAACATACATTTACAATATAAATTGCACAGTAACTATTAATACCATAAAACAAATTGGATTGATTTTTTTACAGTGAAACAATTTAAAATAACGTAGGTACATTTGTTTAAAATTAAAATTGCACACAAATTACGCAATTCCGTAAAACAATTGGATCTAAACAATTGGATGAAAATAAACGTGAAAATGTTGGGGTAGGCACGGATTGGTGTAGTCCACCAACCATCTTCGTAGGTCGCCGGGAAATTAACTGAGGAAAATATGGATTTTATAATTATTCTCTTTCATTTCTTGTACATTTTGTTAATAGTTCCGCGCACTTCTTCTTAAAAATTGGTAGGCTATTTCCGTGTATGTCAAAATTATAAAGAGTAAGTGCTGAAGAAAATAGCAGCCAGAGAATATTCGGTCATAAAAACAAAGTTTTTGCGTCATAAATATAACCTACTATTCTCACATTGAGATGTTTTCTGCTTTAACTTGTGGAATTTAAGCATTTTAATTTCCACGCGAGTGTTTATTAGGTCGACCTAAACCCATGGTCTTGAAAATGACGTTGAATCCGCGGTGGGCTTAATGACAAATCGAGTGGAATTGCCAAACGCTCTTATTAATACTACATTCACTTCATGCTTCGTAGAGCTGCTTATATTTTAAAATTAAATTTGAATATGACGGTCTTTATTTTGGCAGAGATAAATCTCGCTAAAACTATCTAAAGTAATTTTTTTTGGTGAAAAATATGAGAAAAAATATTTTCCTTGTAAAATACGTATACGAAAAAATATCAATTTCCTATGAAATTATTTACATTTTTAGCCCTAAACTAGTGGCTGTATACACTATTCCGCAGAATTC
The DNA here is from genome assembly GCA_963573305.1 of Pyrrhosoma nymphula. Taxonomy (NCBI): domain Eukaryota; kingdom Metazoa; phylum Arthropoda; class Insecta; order Odonata; family Coenagrionidae; genus Pyrrhosoma; species Pyrrhosoma nymphula. Next base: position 30,439,343 of record OY754335.1, on the reverse strand, counting down.
TTTTTAATTTAGGTGCCTAAGTAACTGTTCTCCGTGATGTTTAATTGAACCTTTAGTCGCTGTCTTCGATCCTCACAAATTCATTCTTCAGTTACGTGTCTTTTGGTGGAGTGGTAATGGATTGGTTGCATCACAACGAGCGCTTCCCTTCTCTTTCGGATCTTGGCGTGGATAAAAAAAACGTGGAAATGTTGGGCTAGGCACGGATTTGTGTAGTCCACCATCTTCGTAGGACGCCGGGAAATACACTGAGGAAAATATGGATTTTATAATTATTTTCTTTCATTTCAACGCATATATCTTCATTAGAATGGATCGCAAAAAATGAATTTCTCGTTTACTTCCCATTCAATTTTCGCGCTGTAAGCTGCGGAATTCAAATGGACTAGATGTATCGGTGGGAGGGTGTATCTGGTATATCGTACGTAGAGATGGAAATATAACCGTCATTTTCATCTAAGGTAAATTACCGCGGTAATTTTCAAAAATTATCGTAATTTTCCTGTATTTTTTAGTTTAAAGCATTTAACATCAAATGTATGGTTAAATAAGAAAGCCAATAGCAATAGGAAGAGAATAACGTTGTTTAAACCATACATAATACAACATTAATCTGCTATAAATTTTAAAAATTGCAAAAAGAAATACTGCAGCAACACGCAATCTGGCTTTCTTTTGTCAAAGTATGAGAAATTTTCAAGAAGAATATTCTAATACTTTACTCAACAATGTGTTTAAATAAAATATTCCAAAAATGAGTTGTACATACCTCAATTTATAATTAAACACGTAGGAAATGTGGATTTGGCTTTAAAAAACATGTTGGGAATTTTTCTGTATGAAAAATTGTCTCAAACAGAGGTGAATTACCTAGAAAATTACCAATATATTACTGTAATTTTCAAGGGGCGCGGTAAATTACGAAAAATATCGTGGTACTTGACGAAAATTACCGCGGTAATTTTCTGAGTGGTCCATCTCTAATCGTACGACGTCCCGACCACGGTCGCGACCGGTCGGTAGAGAAGATACCGACTCTGTACAGACGCGCCATCTGTGGGGAGATCAGCGGACTCGCCGCGCGCGGTAACGGCGGAGCGCAGCGGGTGGGGGAGAGAAGTGTGTCAATGGATGGGGAGAGAAGCATGAATGTTGGCCAGAAGATCGCGTGGGATGCGGGAAGGGCGACGAAGGCTTTTTTCCAGTCGTGTCGGTCAATCCTGCACCGCTGAGTTGCGCGTTGCGCTAATGCCCGTCCCCCGCTCACATTCACTCTTCCTCCCGTCATCAAATGTAAGGAGGTTAAATTTGCAACTGTGTAAGTCAATTCATAAATACGAAATTCCACCTTTTAGTTTCAATTGTTTAAAGAAATACTTCATTCACAGATGACATGGCTTATACCTATTACTTGACATGACTTATACCTATACACAGATGACATGGCTTATACCTATACCTGAATTATGCTACCATATATGACAGTTATTAGACGCGTAAGTATTTTAGATGAACGCTATTTCCGGCCAAAAGAGCCGAATGCATCGCCATTTTTATAGATTCAACGCATTTTACTTCATTTAGTTATTGCAGTAATTTACTAATAACTCAAAAGTTAAGATGGTTAAGTGGCTTACATTTACTGCCATTGAATGCCCTGGGAGAATTCGCATCTTATAGACAGTTATTCGCGAGCATAGCATCTACTTGTAGTTAATTAGATTTTTAATAGTAGTAGTACTCGGTTTTTTAGTACATTCGGTGACGGATTAACACTTTTTTGGGCCTGTAAGCAATACAAGCAACGGGGCCCACGTTAATAAACAATTCGCAAGAGAAGATATGGGAAAACAATCCTCGGGGCCCCTTCGGGACACCCAAAGCCTCGTGGCCATTAGGCAACTGTCTACTTTGCCTTATTGGTAATCCGGCTTCAAGTACATTACACAGAAAAATGCTATTTTCCCCATATTTCACCCTTGATCGCATTTAACTTAATGTCGAGTTCGATTTGCGAAAAAGTAGCTTGGATCGTATCTGCGAATAAAGAAGTAAATAACAGTAAGTAAAAGGTAAGAATAAATTTCATACATAGGTGACTCATTTTACGGTGGTACCATTATATTATACATGCGGTATGTTCTAGCGATTGAAGTGTTAAGCGCTAAGATTTATGAGTTACCTACGCTCAGCGCGGAGGCCTGTGGAATCACCGTTATCCTGCATGTAAAATGTCGATAGGTGTCGGCTTATTCCAGCCTTAGTAACGCGATTTCAAAAATGTACGTATTAAAATGGATGAATCGCCTCGGAAACCCCTTTCCGCAAGACCCTAACCTCCTCGCCCGATTTAATTTTTCTACTCACACCTGCGTACGAATCTTCTCTCTTTTCATCTCGTCCATAATACATATTCTCTTTCTTACCCACTCCCGCTTATCAAACATCCTCCCCTCCATCACGGCTTAACGTGGCCGAAGTGGTAATCGTGGGTCATTGGGTGCACATTTTAATAATTTTTTAAGTAAATCGAAAAGAAAATGTTAGAACACATTACATTTTAGTGCATCTGTTTATGCGTTGGAACTTATCTCTTGATAATGACCTGAAGAAATCGAAACTGGTTGAGTTTTGAAATGAATCGTGTGGTATATAGTTAAGTTGATGCTCGTGCCAACTTGCCAACCATTGATTTTATTCAATTTGAAACTTTTCGGATCCGTATCGGATAATAGATTTGTGTGTTGTAAGTAATGATTTCGAAAATTTGGGTTGGTATTATTGAAAGTTTATAGGTAGAAATTTACATGATAGTTTGGTTCGGTAATTTCGCTCGATTGTGACGTCTATTTTGACCGTAGAATCGAAGGAAACAAGAGATAAGCCCCGCGGTCGATTGACTTGGATATAACAGGGGGTTTATAAAATGCCTGAACAATGTGATCGCTGTTTACATTGTTGTTGGCCAATAACTGCATGTAACGTACCGGTATAAAACTAAAACTTAATGAATTTCTTGCATTAAAAATTTAGTTAATTAAGGTAGTTTGTGCGAAAAATCACTTCACCTAGAATTGAATGAATTTTGGCTCATTTTAAAGAAAAAACTCTCCCCTCTTTTCAATGATATCAAAATATAAACCCCTTGCCGAACTACTTTTCGAGCAATTTGCCAAAATATGAAAGCTGTTTTACATGAACTATGGGATAGATTATGGCTGTACGCTCCCAGAGGGAGAATAATTTAAAAATTAGGAACTTCTAGCACCTAGATTTCGTCAAAAAGCTAACGGTATGTAGATTTAATGTTATCTCAGCTATTTATAAAAAATAATCTAATACTCACCTCAGTAATTTTTACAGAATCGCAAAAAACCTGCCGTTTTGAAGGGTTTTCAGCCGTACGGCGGGAAAAAATTAGTCAAGTTAGAGATTATGTAGCTTTATTTATTTAATTACTGAGAATTTTGGTCATATATACCTATATCTTTGCGCCATTAATATTACAATATTTATTTCATACTTCTTACAGACGCTGAAATAAAAAAATTAAAATTTGAATATGGGGTCTATTATGACTAGGGACCTATCTTGCTCAAACCACCTTAATATCACGTACTTTACTGTTCTTATGCTTTATTCAAGTTTCTCAGATAATTTATGGTCAGCCTGGATATCCTTCTCTTGGCAAACTGGAGTTATTACTCCATTAGTTACCTAACGTTAAAATCTAGAACTCCGAAACGTTTCCGGAGCAGGGTTCGAGCGAGCCATAGCCATTCATAGGTGTATCAAGAGGCCCTAGAGCATCCTTCGCCATAATATTACTGGTAATCTACCCATTGAGTTAGGTTTAAATGGACATAAAATCACTCACGCCAGTCCCATTACTTCAGCATGCTCCTATTTTCTCGTCAAATCACTAATAGCGTAAGCCTTATCTGATTTATTACAGACGTGCCTTTCTACACCACCATGGCTTATAATACCTAGGGTAAGCTGGAAATCGGTCGTTTATTGGAGTCGGAAGTTAGCAGAACAAAATCTTGGAATTATAAACTAAAAGAACGATGAGTGAGAAATGCACCGATAATTATAAATTACATGTGGGGACAGTACTTAAATTTTCTCTAGAGTGGGAATCGAGTCGAAGCCTACTTTCGAAGACCAGAATTCACAAGACCTGTAAACACGGCAATGGATCCCGCAAGGCCGTTACTTGCCGCAAGAGCTAATGACAAGGGCGAGTGGATGGGGATTAAACACTCATAAGATATGGAAGGACATAATCTAATGGAGAATGATGCGATACGTAGGGATGAAGTTCAATGAGAATAGCTTTCATTGACGGAATGAAATGCTTAGTTAGTATTTCCATTTAAAGAATGAATTCGTAGGAGACATTATGTGTGTACTTGATTGTGTAATAGTATGAAGTTGGCTATAAGGTAATGTTGTAAATTTGTGGATAAGATAAAGAGTGTAAATTTTTACGTGAAATGAGGAAAACAATTACGCACTCTCTACCAGAAATAATTTAAAGAAGTTTGGAATTCATAACAAAGCTATTTATACTCCTCATAATTTCATGTCTAAATAATTATAACGAACAAAACATTTCCAGTAATTCCCAATTAAAATATATTTCCTTCAAATGCCGGACGAGAAACGGGATAAGTTTTATATTTTTGTCTTATTTTTTTATATGGTTCGTTTTTGTTAATTGAACTGACTATGGTGCTCTGTGCTTTGGTTCGGATTATTATATAATTTCGTGTGTCTATAGGCTAGGGGAGAAAAAAATAACCTAGTAATTATTTCTGTTTGAGATGAGGACAGTGAAAATAAGTATACTGTTGAATAAAAATAATAAATCGCAGTTTCGTGCAACACATTACTTTGGCTTGCCTTTCATCCTCTGCTTAATCTGTGAAATACCCGATTTCAAATATCCTTTTTGACTGAATTTACCACTTTTAGCCGGGAGCGATCTGAAATGATTGTTGTTGCATATTATAAATGGCATATCGTTTTCGACTACTTGAGTGCATGATAATGAAATCATAGAACTTTGAATCATTCGCAGGATGCAACTGTCAGTTCTCCCCCGTTAAATTTGCTGTCCCTTCACTTCATTCAATCTTTTTATTAGTTCCGGAAGTGACCTCTTCAGGCTTCTCGAAAAGGCTAACGAAATTGCTAGCCCCCCGTGAGCGTACATCGCCAAATAGCCTTCGTCGCAGGGAAAAGCTGCCCATCTGTTTGGCGGTGTGAATGTCGTGCGGTTTTTATTCCATCTCGCTATCAAAGTTACGCGAATTCTTACGGTAATTGGAGAGATTTTTGTCTCCGTATAGATTTGCGTGAACCTTTCATTAGTGATATCTATTGATGAACTTGAAAAAAATTGCTTCATACTGAATTAGTTTTTTGGTTACTCATTGCTATTTTAACACGTAGTCTTATGGCAAATGAGATATATTTAGTAATAATTCGATAACATATGTAGATACAGATTTCTTCTAAACGCGAAATGGTACATTTTATTATTATAATTGTTGCTAACCATTATCAAGGTATCACGCCGAGTCCAATATTCGAAAAAAACTAACTTCAATATAATTTCGTCTAAATTTCGAATACCACGTCGAAAACTCTAGTTATGACATGTTCTAATTGAGAAAAAAATTAAATTCTTGCATCATTTCCATCACTGCATGCATGGCGCGTTCCAGCGCAAAACTGATACATTTAAATGAAATGTGGACCAAGAATTTTTTTCGACTCACTTAAAAAGTTAGGTTTATAATGTTCACTCAATGACCCACGATTACCGCTCCAGTCACTTAAAAATGTGCATCTATCTTGAACTAAACATTAAGAGGCAAATAAAATAGTTGTTTTTTGCGTGGGTACTTCCTGCTTCAAAACAGTAGTACACATGTAAATCATAACCGTTTTCCGCGCTTATTATCACCTACAACATCACGTTCACTACGATAACGCCCTAAAGCCCGCTTCACTCGCTGCTTGATCCAGCAGACGACCTTATTATGCTAGCCGGCATTTGATATTGAGGACGGAATCCAGTAAGATTTTAGCAGTCCTTGAAGGTTTCTCGCGATCCGACGCGTGCTGAAAAGAACAGTAAGATACGTTATAGGCCGTTATGATAATCTCCTTAGTGCTACGGACCTTTTGCATCAACTGGGATGGGAATCGCTTTCTGACCGTCGTTTAAAATTTAGACTCAATCTATTATGTAAGTTCCAAACCGATATATTCTCCGATGACGGTAATGATATTTTACGAAATCCGACATACTACGGTAGATGAGATCATTAGAATAAAATTAGGGAACTAGACTGCAGAACGGACAGATTTAAAAATGTCATTTTTCCCGCGAACGATAAGAGACCATAACAGCTGCCAATGAGACTTTAAAGTAGGTTAGTCAATAGCTAGTGTAGCTCTTACAATTAGTAATAGTAGAACTCCCTAATACTTGTATCCTTATCTGCTACCTAGTACTTACAGCACGACGTGAATGTATTCAGTATAACTCTTGAGTCTCTGCCTGTTATTGTGGTTGCAAAATACATATATATTAATGGTCCCTCTCCATTGTGATCTGTAGTGTAGTGCATGCTTGTGAGGCTTCGTCTCGTGACAAGCATTAGCGATTCATGTTAATGCATCAATAGTTGTAGTTACACTAACTTTAGGGTATAGTGTAATGCATGTTGGTGACTACTCAACCCTGCCACACACCCCTGAGGTTGCTTGCAGGGTATTTTGTAGATGTAGATCATTCAACTTGTATCTTTTAGGAAATGATATTTTCATTCAATTTGTGCCGCATGTCTACCATGATGTTAAACTATCAATGGCAGCAGGTGACCAAAACAACTGCCGGGACATTTTCACCTTTTCTAATTTCACTGGCTGAAGTTTTTTAATATTAACAGGAGATAGCGCTGATTTCAGAATGTGAAGATCGCACTGTGACTGTAAAGGATGAGTTCATTGGTTGATAGCTACATAGTCCAGCTGTGAGCGAGTGGCCAACGAATACCGCATCAATTATTAAATGAAGTTATACGATCATACTCGCTAGCCAACATGCTGGCTCTGTTTCACACGGTACTGTAAAGCTATCATACTAGCGAGTATCTTCGAACTAGTGGTGGATGTCTAGTATCGTGCGAAATATTTAGACATGATCGTTTGCATCATTTTTTAGTGTGAGGTATTTTTAATTATAATATACCTCGTAGATGAATCTTTCTCGGGATCCTAACCGGGTAAGAGTCGTCATGGAGTCAACTCTTTCCCGTTTAGAACCCCGAGAAATATTCATCTACGCTATTCACCGGGAAAGCCTTTTATAATATACCTCGTTGCCCGCGCAATCATGTCAAGTCCTCCGTATTGGTCAAATGCGCAACCAGGACCGATCATCGCTACAGGTGAGGGTCAGAGATCAATAAGGTCCAGACATATATAAATGTGCAGCCGCGTTAAGCGGAGAATTCAGGAGGAGATCCCCAAAGTTTTATTCAATATCGGTGGAAGATTTCCCCTAGGCCTTCTCTTCCTAATTGGGGAAGAGTGAGGGACGGGGAAAGAAGGCATCTTAAGTCACTGAATCGAATTTCTTACGATGTAATTTTCTCGCGAGGTCGAAAAAATCATCTGGAAAATATTGTTATCAATTTTAGAGATAAAACACTATTTTGAACATGGAAAACCAGCTGGTTAGTAATTTAACAAAACAGCTGCAGTTGGCTCTCGTTGTACTTGGCTAAAACATATATAATGGGGGACGTGCATCGTTTTCTAAAGCTATTTCCATGTTGTTTTCAGATTAAGAAATATACAGAATATAACTCTTGTCAACAAGCAACATTGTTTTGCTAAAATATTTACATCTAACGAACCTTTCTCTTTCGGAACCGTCAAAGCGTTACGTCATCGAGAATGCATCGGATGACGTCAATAAACGGTATCGCCGCCAGTTATACGACGCGTTTCCGAGAGAAGTTCAGGTTATTTATCCCAATCTGGCGAAAATGATCGTTATTATTCCGTTTTTTTTTAGAAAACAAATGACTAGTAACATTTTGATACGTCCTTTTGAACTACACGTGGAGAACAGATCCGAGTGCAATGACGTCAAACCATTAAGATGCTGTTTTGGATTACGTGACATATCAAATTTTTATGCTTTATTCAAGGAGGCTCAGCCGTGACTGCATTAGTCAATGCAAACTCTGGATATTTTCTTTTCGTTTGCATTGTTTAAGAAATATTGCTTGCACTGATGACAAGCCTATAAAACAATATATTGGTACAAAATACGCGGATTACTCGACAAGTATTTGTTTTAGTTAACAACCTTTTCCCATAACTTGACCGTGGCAGGCTTCACTTCGTAGAATATCATAATATCTATTTTGCTTTATTTTTTCTGCACACAGTTTTCGTTAAACGATTCTCAATGTTAGCGTATAACTTGTAGGGAAAGTTTTTTTTTAACGTTACTCTTCATATCGGTAAACTTTTATTTGTGTTTAATTCTGTTTCAAAGCAGTATAAAGCAGGTACTCATGATTTAAGACAACTTAGTAAATTTTATAGAAAAGTGCTAATTTGTCTTTAATCATGATTACTAATACTAACCTTTTTCCAGCTATAGGAAAGGTCGCTATACCCTATATATAAGGGGATAAGAGTATAGTACCCTTGGCCATAGGATCAAACTACAGCGCCATTTTTATTGAACTAATTGAGTTTTGACTGCAGTCACTGCACTTATTTGCCATTGACCCAAAAAGCAAGATTCACTGGTGCCTTTAAATTTATCACCTTTTAATTCTTTGAAAGAATTCGCTTCTTACGAACAGTTTTTCACGACAATAGTATTTATATTAGATAGACCTTTCCTATTTTTCCCATTTTCCTCCCATTCTTGCTTTTAAATATATTTAACTTTAAGTTCAAATCCAGAATCAAATAGCAAATGGTCAGCTGTACCTTACAGTAGTATAAGTCGTTTTCAGGTAGCACAACCTTATCTGCGGAAATATTTGCGAGTTGTATATTTCATTATTTGTGATATTAACGCAGGTTTAGCTGAAGAAAAAGGCAATGAATGACGTTTCACATTTAGTTAACAGTGTGGGCTCTTGTGGCGATTCGTTTCCCGTATAAATCTCCATAAAGCCTGAGGTGCGATGCTGCCAATAACAGTGTGCAAATTGATATGCTACTAAGCAGTATAAAAAGATGTTCCCCGAAGCAGGAAAAGACGCTACATCTAGCCCTGAGAATAGTTATTCGATATTTCTTCATAGTTAAAATTAAAAAAAATATTTTCGTGAATATCCGCGTGGCTTTTTTGCTTTTTTTTCTCTTCACACAGTTTTCGTTAAACGATTCTCAATGTTAGCGTTTTTAGCTTGTAGGGAAAGTTTTTTTTAACGTTACTCTTCATATCGGTAAACTTTTATTTGTGTTTAATTCTGTTTCAAAGTTGTTATATTTACTTTAACATCTTCTGGACAAAACTTTTGGAATTTTTTCAAGGTTAAAAGTGATGTCCTGCTATCTTTCGTATCGTGCGATATAGGTCCACATAAATGCTGCCTATTCATTCAAGTATTCTACCAGCTGATTGGTAGGTTCTTGGACAGTCCCAATTTTGTATCCCAACCTATTAGAAATTGTCTCGCTTTCCCTCCTAAGGATGGCCCGTTATTAGATCCCTCTTCAATTCTTCATATCTTCTAACTCCTCTTATTTCGTCCAGAATTCCTATCCTCTTTCTTTCTCTTCCACGCTTCCCCAGTGTTCTCCCCTCTATCACTCTCTTCAACATGCCCTCTCCTCTCAAAACCTCCTCCATCCATCTCTTCTGCCTTCTCCGAACCTCTGCCACAAGCTTCCTCTCCTCTCCGACCATATCCATTACCTCCTCGTTCGTCTTTCTCGCCATCCAGCTAACCTTCTCCATCCTTCTCCAAACCCACATCTCAAACGCCTCAAGTCTACGCACATCCTCCCTTCGCAATGACCAAGTTTCCGACCCATATAGCGCCACGCTCCATATTAAAGATTTGGAAAATTAGTTTAAAGTTATTCTTGGTGAAAGAATCGTCACTTTATCTCGATTACGAAGAGTGCAGAGATACCTAGAGGGCATTTACTCCGCCTCCTCTCCCCCTTTATCCGCTTCCCATAAATCCGTTGGAGGGCACAAGGTCGTCTTGGCACGGTTGTGTCATGAAAACTTGCTCCCTACGTGACTGAGGGCTATTCCCGCCCCCTCCCCTCCCCCCCCCGCCCACAATCACGGTCCCCATTCCTCTCCCTGATTGTTGGACAAATCTTTATACCTTCTATCCGCCCCTCCTCCCCCCATCCTCTTTAACTCCACAGGGGTAGCGGGTTCACCAACCGGGGACAGTTTAACCCCGAAGAGGTCGCGCGCCATCTGTCATCGTCGCCTGGGTGCGGACGGATGAGTTAAGGCCGTTTTACACGATGCTTAATTTAGTACTGAAAATTGAACTGAACTCAGCATGCTTAAAACCGTACATCTGCATCTCCATAATACCCTGCAAGCAACCTCAAGGGTGTGTGGCAGTGGGGAGAGTATTCACCAACATGCATTACGCTATACCGTAATAAAGTAAATGTAACCACGGCTATTGATGCACTAGCATAAATCGCTAATGCTTATCAGGAGTTGAAGCCTCACAGGAGTTCACTACACTCTCGGTATTCTACCAATGTTTGAGGGACCGTTTGTATCATTGAATTTTGCAAATAAATAAATAGAAAGACAGACAAGAGTTATGCTGAATACATTCACGTCGTGCTGTAAGTACTAGGTAGCAGATAAGGACACAAGCATTAGGGAGTTCTACTATTACTAAGAGCTACACTAGCTATTGACTAACCTACTTTAAAGTCTCATTGGCAGCTGTTATGGTCTCTTATCGTTCGCGGGAAAAATTACTTTTTTTAAATCTGTCCGTTCTGCAGTCTAGTTCCCTAATTTTATTCTAATGATCACATCTACCGTAGTATGTCGGATTTCGTAAAATATTATTGCCGTCATCGGAGAATATATCGGTTTGGAACTTACATAATAGATTGAGTCTAAATTTTAATCGACGGTCTGAAAGCGATTCCCATCCCAGTAACACTAACGAGATTATCATAACGTCCTTTAACGTATCTTGCCGATATTCGCTGCACGCGTTCTAACTCGGTTTTTTAAAGCCTACTTCATAAGGATCATAAATACTGGCATCGTATTCCAAGTTTCCAAGTGGGGTCTAGCAAGGGAAAATTAGCTGATTTCCCTAACTTTACCGTAGCACTTGCCAAGTATTCATTTAACAAATCCCAATTTACGATTAGCTTGGCCTGTAATTTCTCGAATGTGTTTATCCCACGAGAGATCATTAGCCAGTTTAACTCCGAGGTATGTAACCGATTCTACAGTATTTAATTGGTTGTACTGTATGCAATAGCTGTGATAAGGAAAGTTTTTTCTTTTCAAAAAATTCATTTCAACATACTTTCAAATTTGATTCCAGCTGCCATGCATCGCATCACTCCTGGATTGCCTCGAGGTCCTTCGTTAGCGTATGCTTATCATTATGGCTATTGATTTCCCCTATGCACTACTGCGTGGTCTGGAAATAATCGAAGCTTACTGTCAACTACTTCACCGATATTGTTAATATGCAAAAGGAACAGAAGTGGTTCTATGACACTCCCCTGTGCGACACCCGATGTGGCTATCATTTCATTAGAGATAGCGCCGTCTAATACAACCCTTTGTACGCGATTGCTTGATGATTCTCCAACCGAGGAAATTACGTAGGATTTTAACGTCATAAGCAACCTACTATGGGAAACTTTATCTACCAAATGCATTCTTAAAGTCAAGAATAACTGCGTCAATTGGAACGTTATCTTCACGCGAGACTAAAATATCGCGGGCAAAAAGTGCTAATCGATCTTCACAAGATCTTTCCTGTCTGAATCCGTGTAGCACTTTAATTAACAAGTTCTGCATATCGAAGTGTCTCATAACTGAACATAAAAATTAATTGTTCAGTCTATGTACGAGGTAGATGTGAAGGATATCGGTCGGTAATTCGATGGCTGTTCCTTATCACCGCTTTTTAATATGGGAGTGAAATTGGCAATTTTCCAGTCCTTGGGTAATATATGTTCGTTGACGGATTTGCTAAATATTTTATATAAAAAGGGAGCTATTTCTATATAAGCGGGCAGGAATTTCTTCAGGACCTGGGGATTTGTATGGACTTATAGATTTTAATAAATTTTCTATTCTATGAGAGTACTGTGAAAAGGATGTGATCACATCCGATTGCAGAATCGAATCCGATTATCAGTAATGAAAATAGAAGTAATTACGATACTTATTTTCCATCCGATTATTGGATCTAACGACCAATCACTGGTAAGTAGGCAAGTCGAGCGTTTTTTGCGAGAATACCGGTGCCAGCGCTGGAATCTACCAAAATAACAAGGCCAAAATAATCCCTCGAGGAATTGTTCAGAACTTTTGACTACATTTCCCTAAAGTTCTGTTTATACGAAGCGATAAGTCCGGGGAAATTGAATCAAAATAAAATATGGGAATATTACCATGGTGAAATAAACTAGCAGTTGTATTTTTCGTCGCGGTATTCTAAATTTAGACGAAATTATATTAAAATATGCTGTTTTCGAAAATTGGACTCGACGTGACACTTGATATTTGTTAGCAACAGTTATAATAATTTGAAATGTGTTGTTCCGCGTTTAGGATAAAATATGTAGATAGGTATTTATATAATCGAATTATTGCGAAATATGCCACGTGCTGTAAGGCTGTGTGCTGAAATAGCATTGAAATGCTAATACTAATGCATTATTTTTGGCTCATATTTCATAAAAATTAAACATCAGTTTAAAAATAAAAGACTCATTTATTTTTAAACCGATGTTTAATTTTTACAAGTATCCTGCTATATAGATGATGCTTCCCCGCAACACACGTAATTTTTTTAGGCGCTAGGCTTAGATTGCTTGAGCAATTGAGAATAGATATCTTTCAGAACGACACGGAGAACATCATATTAGAACCCCACTATATTTTCAGGTCCGACAGAAACGATAAATTAAGAGAGATATTTTGCCGAACGGATTGGTATGGGAATTCGTTTTTCCCCCGAACGATAAGGGACTTCAATAAATGCTAGGCGTAATTTCATTGGAGCGTTTCCTTTTTATGTGTAAACGGCTGGAGTCCTAACACCCCCCGCCACACGCCTATTGAGGCGGCTTGCGGGGTAGTACGTAGATGTAGATGTAGACACGTATTTTTTTTCGCGATTTCTCTCCTTTCTGGAATACTGAGGAGAAAAAGCATTTTGAGGCAGAAATATTCCAAAAACCTAACGGAATATCAAGGTACACCATAACTGTTTCTTTTACCCTGAAAATACTCATTTGTCAATTTCATAATTAGTTTTATTATGCCAATGCAAATGTTACCTATTGTTTCAATGATAATATTGTTTACCTACAATTTTGGCTGATTATTTACCTTATCCGCGAGTCATCAACCAAATACCTCCTACAAAAATATCATCTTGCCGGAGGTATTTGGTTGATGTCATAGAATTACAAGGCAAAATATTTTCAATATATTTTCATACAAATATTTTAGAACTTAAAACCAAATATTGCGGCAGATTACAGGAAAAAAATTTAAGTACAAATATAAATAATTTCTTGCATTGTAAGTATTTCCAATTTATGTTACTCAAATTTGTATTTACAGCGTCCTTACATTTTCTTTAAACATACATCTGTACTCATGTACAATAATTTCAAAATAAATAACACTTAAAAATTATTATTATTAACTATACATTTCGCTGCGAAATGCCTGGAAACTTACCTCCAATCACAGTCCGCGCTCATCCGGGCAAGCGGGGCAGTAGTACGAGGTATCTTTGCGTAAATCATTGCGGAAGCACTTCCCACACCCTTTCTGCTTTCTTCTTTTCTGACTTTGGTCTTTGCCATAAAGTCGGGGGAAATGGTATCCAAAGGGGTCGAAGTTTTAGAAAAGGCCAAAAGAGATTCTATTATTTGTTGCCGAAAATCAATCAGTGAAATTTTCCTAACGTTTTCATGGTACAAAAAGTATCTATTTGGTAAAAATAGGTTCAGTAGGTGGATTCACAATTTTTTGTATTATTTGATGGTCTTTTTTCATTGGGGTAGTGGGACATCATTCGATCCAAATGATCGACGCCACTCATTTTCTTGCTATATTCCACCACTGCCTCTGGCTTCCGTGAAGTATGCCCCCGTCTATTCGTGGCCTCAATCATTTGTCTTTTATACACTGACGAAATGCCAACCTACCTCGCCATGGAACCATAGATGTAAAGTAGGCTACCAGTACAGCAGACACTCACTTTGTGAAAGTGAAATTCTGAAACAAGGAAGTGAAATCTGATATTAATATGCACTTTCATTCATCCTTCCAAACTAAATCAAATAAACACACAATGCAGTAAAAGTAAAATGATGTTAAGAAATGTTAGATACCTTGGTTTAAAATAATTTTGATATTCCTCCTGAACCTTGAATATCTTCTTCGATATATCGTCTTCAAGATCTGCAAAAACATTTATGGGATAAAATGTTACAAAATACAATAAAAAGAGGCAATTGTGGTTTTCTGCTAAATAAAATGAAAGTGCTAATAAAAGAGATAATAATTACTCCCCTCCGAAAGTGTCCTTTCTCAGCGAAGTACAGTGAAAAAGAAAAACACAAAAAAAAGGAAAATGTTTTTTTCGATACTCTTCACTCAGCTGCCAGGCTCTGACTGGTCACTGACCCTTTTGCTTCTCCTGCCGGCGATGGCTAGCGCTAATAGCCAAATATACCGTTCAAGGGAACCATTACGTAGTCCTTACTTCGTCAGTCACTCGCAAGGGACTGCCGTGACGTAGATGTTACGTCATGAGCACGGAAAATGGAGCGATCTATTGGCGGGACATCCTTAGGAGGGAAAGCAAGACAATGTTTCAGAAATTGGGATGCCGGATCAGCACTATCCAAGAACCTACCAATCAGCTGGTAGAATACTCAAATGAATCTATAGATATTTCTTACTAAAATGCGTATACAAAGTTTCGCGCAAATCTGAACATAAACAAAAATCTCTCGAACCACTTTGACGAATGAAACTATGCACTTCACGTTAGTCGTCATCTCCCCTGTCACTCACACAGCCTCGATAACAATGGTGCCACTGCCTTCACTTTTCAGCACACACAGCACGATGCTTGGTAGCGCTCGATCGAGTTACTTGTTTACATCAATGGGAGTCACGGGCTCGCGCGGCGGCCATGATTGTGAGACTGACTTAATTATGTGGATCGTGAAGTGATAGTAAGTTTGTGTCCAAGTCCCCTGTGTCCAAGGCAAACTTCTATCCTGGTTTCTTACTTGCCGTTCCAACCCACCCCTCCCCCACCTACCCTCCCCCCCCAATCTGCCCGCATCGCCAAGCAGCGCCGTATCCCAGTGAAGATGTCTTGAGGCTTTAGGTAAATTATTGACCTCCCATCTTCCCCTCTTTCTTAGTTGACCCGATTTTTCCGACCCCCTCTGCTCCGATTTTCAACTGCGTTGAAACTGGTGGAAAACCTCAATACGAAGAAAAATAATGAATATGATGAAGGTGGTTACGTGACTTCGCTTCGCTATAGACTATTCAACTGTTGTATTTTTTTAGATAATTTTTTTCATATATATCGCTGCAATTTGCTAGTAAATAAAGACAAAATGGTCACCCAACGTTTTCCCTATATTCAGTCTTGTCCGACTAACGTGGCAAAAGTAGCATAGGGAACCACGTTCATTATTCGGTATTAAGGAGGTTCCGCCGCGACTGTGTGAGTCAAAACAAATACTAAATTCCACATTTTTTTATACTTTGTCCAAAAAAATCCTGCTTTCGCTGATGAAATGCGTTACCTACAGAAAACCAAAAGTAAAGTAGAAAAAATGCAGATTATTCCACGAATGTATTTTAAATTAGCACTTTTTTCCAGCCATAGGACCCGACTGCAGCGCCAGTTCCTACGAATTACCGCATTTTGACTTCAATTACGGCAGTAATTCCCTAATAACTAAAAAAAATAAGGTGGTAAGATGCCTATATTTTATTTTTATTCAATTTCTCCGGATTATTTCCTTCATATAAATAGTTTTCCGCGAAAATGGCATTTATATTTTATGGAAAAATACTATTTCCCCGTTTTTCTCTCATTCCCCCATTGAACACAATGAAATTTCAAGTTCAATTATAGAATAAAATAGCGTGGAAAGGTATTATTTTGTTGTTCATATCAGATAGAGGACAAGTTTTTTTTTACAAGTAGACAGAATATGAATAAAATGACATTTAAGTCATTTTACGGTGGAACCACCTTAATTTCGAATGCGGTCTACAGCCGAAATCAAGAGAATGTATGCAATCAATTATTATTGTAATGGTATTAGTTCCCTTGTATCCTCCAAAATTGCCACGGCGTGCCAGTAGCGTGGTGGCCTGCGCATTGTCCCGGTTAGTCAAATGACCGTGGTTCTATTCCTGGCTCAGGCCCTTTTTCTATCGTGGCAATTCCTACATATTTCATCGCTATATTTTCGAAGGTATGAATATCTTCAGAATTTATTTTATTTTACTCGCTGTTCGTAGAAATACGTGATTTTGTTATTCTTCAGGTTTCCGCAAAATCTATTTATTTGCTATATTTAGGTATTGGGATGGAACCAGATATTTAATAAAGTACGTGATTGTATTGCTGCGCTATATAAGTAAGCATGTGTTCGTATTGTTTCATTGTTTATAGAAAAAAAGAAAAATGTAATCGAATTTGCCTATAATGGATTGGATTAGATTGATGGAAAGTCGTGGCGTCAAAGTAATTTACAAACAATTTTTTCCTTATTTGTTTTTAGCATTTAATTCGCATTTATTTGTGAAATAACACTTGGTAACCAACTGTTCGTGACGTCAGACTTCACCAGTCCACCACTCCACCTACTTGCGAAGTAATTCTACGGAATTATTCGAACCGAAGAAACAAATGTCGTGTTCATTAAAAAAAAGGAAACTGATGGAAAACAACCACGAACTTCCACTGAGGCAACCAAATTTCATAATTAGGCGAAATCTATGCAAAGAATGCGTTCGTGTGTTTTTAAATTAAAATTAAAAAACGTTTTTATTTGGATACAATATATATCTGTTTATATTACTTTGTCATTAAAAAATGTATTCAGCTAAAATATTATTCTTTTAATTCATTAAATTATTATATACTAGGTGCCTACTCTTGTTGACTGCAAACAACCTATCGCATCCGACATGAATACCCATTTTATCTATCTTCATCGTGCTTTCTCTCACTTGACCACCTTATGAACGCCTTTCCTAGACGGTGATATTTTCTGTCAAGTTATTTCAAGTTTAAGTTTATAGATGCTTAAAATTCGTATTTAATTCGAACTGGAAACATTCTGAAACCCATGGATACTATATATATTATCCGTCCTAATACCATTTCCACATTATTCCGCTCTGGTGGTAGATAACTTGAACTTTTGGAAAAATCCTGGAGCACAAATTAACATGACTCGGATGATAATTTATCACCGGAAAAGAGAACTTCCTCCGGGAGGGTAATGAAATGAATTTCATACTCAATCTTGTTTCTATTGGGTATTGAATTGAAGAGTTTGTACGCATGTAAAAAAATAAGCAAACGATACCATCGTCGTCGTCATCAATGGAATGGAAAGTTGCCAATTTTGTATTACTTCGAGTTATCTGTGGGCAAAATTCCACCCACTGTGTCTCCCTTATCGCGGGATTCTTTTTTGTTTCTTAACTAATAGGGAAACCTACTATATCTCGTCTTATGTTAGTCGACATACTTTGGCTTCAATCTTTAATAGCCAAAGCAATGTCCGATTTAAGCATGAAAAACTCGCCTTTTCCTAAATGAGAAATTTTTTCATGCAACGAACTTAGGTGAATTTAAGTTATATTGTTTGGTTGATGTGAGAAATCGGAATTTCAATAAATATAGTTGGCCTTGACAGTTAACGGAGTTTAATCTTTTCAAACTTTCAGTTCTCGGCGTAATGGGAAATGGTAGTCGTTGCTGATGTATCGCGGCGGTACTTATTACCAATGTGATTCAACAGTATACATATTGATATTTTAGTATAGGTTGAAAACTTTAGAGCAAACCATCGAAAAATTTCTCACTGTCGAGGTAGAAAGAATTTGTCAGAAGTGGGATTCGAACTCACGCCTTCTTACGAAGACTAGAAATCACAAGCCTCGCGTAAACGGCCAAGGAGATATCCTTGAGTCTGGCGCTTTCGACCGCTCGGCCATCCTGACAGTTAGTAGTGGACGTGCATTTAAAATTTCTTGTATGGAAAGGAATAATCATCCACACCGTAAAAGAGGCACTTTTGCGAACTAAAGGATGTCACCATGGAGTTAAAATGTATTTTAAATTTTCCAGTACCCTTGGATGTCAACAATCAAGCGGCTTCATCAAGAACTCATGCGGAGACTATCTTCATGGATTGATGTCCACATTTTTTTAAACATCCCATTTTGTTGCCACGTGACGATTTATTACGTATGCATTGTTGCTAGCGTGCTTTCGGGTGGCGTAAAAACAGCTATTTGTATATAGATAACCTAGTAAGTAACCATGGTCTACGCCAGGGGATCTCAAAACTTTTTTGACTCTCGGCACTCTATTCAGCCTTGCGGAATATACTGGCTCATCCATAATATAGTTAAGCAACCACAGTAAACTGCAACAATATGTAATATTATTGACTGCACGTTCCTAATTTTTGAGACTGTATTGTATATATTTTCAGTACTCAAAGATTAGTAAATAACATCACTGAAATATTTAAACACAAGCCGGTTTTTATGTGTTCATACATTCCCAAAACTTTTTTTCGCGACACAGTCCTGCAATTTCACGGCACATTATTAGTACGCCGAGGCACAACCTTTGAGAACCCAAAGTCTACACCAATCGGAAGTTGACATTTCTAATTCTAGCCTTTTTAGCCTAACCATAGTAAGACACTTGTATATCGAATGAGGTGAAAGAAGTGAAAAGCTTTTGATTTTGATGCATGTATTTGTAGCGTCAGCGATTCCCCGGAAAACCCTTGATGAGGTTTACAGTATATATTTAGCTGGAGGAAGTTGACTACCGAGGGCTTCGTTTGGTTTCCATATCATTCCAAATCGTGCGTCACGATTAGGTGAGCTGATTCAGTATTTACCTTGTGAGGCAAGATTCCTATCGACTCGACCTTTGATTCGTATATGTGATTGTATCCTATCTCGATTTCTCTGCCGTAGCGTTAGTTTTTGGCGATTGGCACAACACTTACCGTTTGTCTAACTCGTACTGCTTGTCTAACTAAGTGAACAACTAACTTCATTTTTGACTCCACGGAGAATGCTCTGTCCGATGGCTTAAAACTAGACTCAGTAAAGTCTGGGGCCAACTAAGGAATCATTGATTCAACAGGGATTGTTTGAGTATATACACAATAGTAATGAAGCATGTTTTATAATTTTTGAACGATTGGCGGTGAAATATTTTATCTCAGACCAAGGAAAAGTGAACTTCATTTGCCTCGGTGAAGTCGATTTACATTGATTTTTCTTTCAACGAAGTCTACATGCATGTTCACTGTGGTAAAACTTTATAAAGATTGAATAATTGTCATTGCATGTAAATGAAAGGTCTAATACATCTGCAAATTTACATTCACAAAACATCGAAAACGGTAACGTAGTTTATGCACGACCCCTAACAAAATTCATTGACTTTGACTATCCCAGAAAGGGAATGGCATGATGGGTATGTGTGTATGAATGAATTATTTTCGTTCTTACTTAGTAGACTGTTACATATTATCCATCTCTTACTTTCAATTCAATGTGTTTCGTAATGTGGTCGAGTATTCAGTTACTATTTGGGAAGGTTCGATATTTATCGTATATTTGTTATGTTCTTTCCAAGCCTTCCCTGGCCGAATGGCCATTGTTTCCTCCGATTTAGTTGCCGTTAATTGTACAGTTAAATAGGAGTAATGACGTTGTTCTTTTATTTATTTTGTCTAAATATCCGCAACTTTCATAAAATTATTATGTTGTTATATTCGTTATTATATGTCATATACAGTGGCGTACGGACGGGGGGGGGGGTTAGGGCTTAAACCCCCCCAAAAACATGTTTACCTGAATGCGTTTTCGTTCGTTTACCTGAAATAGCGTTTAGAATTTAGCTTATTGGACCGAAAAATATAGTTGAATTGTCTTCACGAAAAGAGAATGTTAACTTATTATTGTTTTAGTGAATAATAATCTAAATATAATTTTATGATGATCCACATAAATATTAATGAAACCCCCTCTCAGAAGCCAAACCCCCCCAGAAGTCAAAACCCTCCAGAAGTCAATCCTGCGTACGCCACGGATTATATACGTTATTCTTTTCTTCCTTTTGTGTGAGTATCCGGAACGTTCATAAAATCGCATGCGAGCAAGTGTTGCGCGAGTTCTGCTAGAACTTGTTTAAAGCATTTTAATAAGAGAAGCAAAACATTGGTTAGGTATAATCATGGGAAAGGTGTGGTGTTGGTGCTTCTCTCTTTGTTCAGTCCTCTTGCGATCTCTACGCTTATACGTCCCTTCGTTGTTTTAAATCCCGTCTGCGGCGTATGCTCCCCGCCCATTCCGCCTTACCATTAGTCTCCCCTGCCATTCACCCCCTCTAGATTTTTTTCTAATTACGTCGTGCTCACTCGGCTCACGGCTCCCTTCTTGCGGTCAGTTTGTGACGGTGGCTTAACGGATTAACGACGGCTCTTCCGCCACTGAGGGGAGAGGGGTCAAAGACATGATGACGCGGCTGATGACTCAGTCGAATCACAGGTCGAGTTTTCTTTTTTTCATTTATTTTATTTTTTAATCATTCGTTCGACAGGGTCCGAGAGAAATTGGGCCCTTCCTTGATGAGTCTTAAAAGATTTTTGTCGCAAGGAGACTGTAATCAACCCGAAGGTTTATTTTTGGTCAGAAAGACTTGTTTTTCCATGAGTTGAGCGAGCATCTTTATTTTAATTCTACAGAATCCTCACCAACGCTGATTATAATGTTTTAATTTCACTGCTCACGATTTCTCTGGTCGAGGGGTGAAAATGTGCAATTTATTTTTTATCGACTATTTTACGATGATATATATCTGGGAGCTGTGAAAACCGATTCACACTTGAGAATGATTTACTCATTTTTCTTTCTGTTTTCATCTGACCCCTGTATTATCGTTCATAAAAATTTGCTTCAATCTATTTAAACTCTCGAAATATATATTTTTATGCATTATATTTATAGTATTTTTAGTGGTCACATTTTTACAAACTTGTTAGATGAATCCTCCTGAAAACTACAATTGAAGGAGATGTGTATGGGAAGAATTACCAAGGATGGAATTCATCGTGAAAATTAATTATCAGGCACGTTTAAATAAATAATTATGAAGGAATAAGATGGTTATTTGATGGAAGGGTGACGTAGAGAGCTGCGGAAAGCCGATCTTTTGATTGGATGTGTCCAAATATGGCAGCAGGCCAATCTTTGGACACATGTGGTGTGTCATTTCGATTAAACAATGAAACCAAGGTTTATGTATGACGTTTCGTGATATTTAATTTACCGTCAACTAGCTTTTAAGCTTTATAACGGTTTTATTGTTTCTATGGTGGTAAATTTGTTTATTTGGTTTAAATTAGTGTTAAGGCTTCTTATAGAAATGTTTCTATTTTAGTGATTATGTCAATGGTGAGGTTGCTTCAATATATGTGTTAATGGTTAATATAATGTTAAAGTTATCGTTGGCCGTTGATTCTGCCGCCAATTTGTTTATAATGGGAGGAAATAAAATGTAGCGGCTATACCCTGCGTCCCTCACAGTGTAATTTTCTTATTGGTTACATCTAACATAAGTATCGAAAAAACGATGTGCGAACGTGGATGATGACCCGAGTAAAAACATTTTGGCAATTTATGAAAAGTACATGGCCATGCCCATTAATTTTTGATATCCTATTTCGAATGTATTTTAGAAAATGCATTTCACTCTGCTTTAGAAATTTCCTGTTTAAGTGCATTTCAAATGCATGAAAATTCAATTTGAATAACACATTTTAAATACATTTTTTTCATCCGCTAATTATTTTTGGAGCAAGTATACTTATGTAGAGCAAGTGTACTTTTTTGTTGATGTTGACATGCCCATTAATTTTTGATATCCTATTTCGAATGTATTTTAGGAAATGTATTTCACTCTGCCTTAGAAATTTCTTTCCTGTTTAAGTGCATTTCAAATGCATGAAAATTCAATTTGAATAACACATTTTAAATACATTTTTTTCATCCGCTAATTATTTTTGGAGCAAGTATACTTGTGTAGAGCAAGTGTACTTTTTTGTTGATATTGACTTGCCCATTAATTTTTGATATCCTATTTCGAATGTATTTTAGGAAATGTATTTCACTCTGCCTTAGAAATTTCTTTCCTGTTTAAGTCCATTTCAAATGCATGAAAAATCAATTTGAATAACACATTTTAAATACATTTTTTTTATCCGCTAATTATTTTTGGAGCAAGTATACTTATGTAGAGCAAGTGTACTTTTTTGTTGATGTTGATTATAAAGATTTGTTTCATACCGCTTTGAAAAAAGTACTTTTAGTAAATCTCGAGAGTTGGTTTTATAAATAGCACAAGGTAGATACACTATTCTCTCGAGTTAGATCCAGTGATCTTGATTTTCTCCTTTAAACAGATGTGACCACGGCTAATGTATCTTTCGCCGATTACGTGTTTAACGGTAAAAAAAATCACCGTTTATATAATGTCACATTCCTTTCGAAGAAGTGCTTAGAATATGAAGTCACATTCCTTTCGTGTTTAACGTGCTATAGATTCATGGGTTCTTGAGCGTAAAAATATTTTCATTTCTGGATTGCTAAGTGAACCGACTCGAGAATGCTTTTCGTAATCAAGAGTGAGTGCTCTATCTTAATATTGGTTCGCGAGATATTCCATCTGCTCATCGTCCTTGAGTCGAGGAGAGTCCAGACTCCCCAATTCCATTCCGCCCACCGCATGTGTTTCATGTTCCAGCAGGAGCGGCTTCAGACCAGAGGTTCGGGGGGGCAACTGGGGTCCCCCACCCCAGTTGCCCCCAGTACCACTGGCGCTGGATGAATGGAACACTTCCCAGGAAAAGGGGAGTATGGGGGTTTCGTCCCGGGAAATCGTAACAAACTATGTGTAAAATGAAGAAAAAATAAATGAAATACACCGGGTTTGGAGGGGGGGAGAATATCCCCACCTCCTTGGAGCCACCATTGTGCTCCAGAGGAGGTCGCTCTCGCCATCTTGTCATTTCAAGCAATATCTGACTGAGTAAAATGTACGCGTGGGAGTTTTTCGCCCCACCAAAGCCGTTGCCAGATGCTACAATTCTGCTCAATACTCAATATTTGTTTTCCTTAGGAACTATAATTTTGATTGGCTCATTCATTTCATTACAGTAATCTACCGGTTAGAGTCAGAGAAAGTCCAA
Source organism: Pyrrhosoma nymphula (assembly GCA_963573305.1). Lineage (NCBI taxonomy): Eukaryota > Metazoa > Arthropoda > Insecta > Odonata > Coenagrionidae > Pyrrhosoma > Pyrrhosoma nymphula. The sequence continues at coordinate 30,415,529 of OY754335.1, read as the reverse complement.
CGAACTGTGATCAAAGTCAGAGAATATCCAACGAACTCTTACACGTGCCGTGCCCTTTCTACCTCTAGTATTTCTTTCTTCATCTCAGTATAAGTCCTACCTTTCTTCATCCCGTCCATAAAACCTAATCTCTTCCTTCCCCACTTACCCAACATCCTACCCTCTATCACGGCCTTCAGCAAACCATCGTCCCTCATTACCCCTTCCAGCCACCTACCCTGTCTTCCCCTAATCTCATCTATAAGATTTCTCTCCTCGCCCACCATGTCAAGCACTTCCTCATTTGTCTTCTTTTCCGTCCAACGCACCTTCTCCATCCTCCTCCACACCCACATCTCAAAAGTCTTCAGCCTATTTTCGTCTTCCTTTCTCAAGGTCCACGTTTCTGCCCCATACAACGCCACACTCCATATCAAATTGGCTCATTAGTCATAATTTATTCGTACTTGCTTTTATGCGCACCATTCTTCGATAGTTCAACTGCTTTTTCGCTGTATGGAATCTTCCTCGTTTAGAGAAAACATGGATACGAGGTGTCTAATGATTACCAATTACTTCTTGAGAGATCAGGTTGGCGTAGTGGATAGAATACCTCAATGGTCCGGGTTCGAGTTCCCTCAGAGGTAGAGATATTCCGAATGTCGGCGTTAAACTATGAAAACTGACTTTGATTTTTACAATTTTTTTCCATGCTGCTCTATCCTCGCAAACCTCCTTTGCTTCTAGCTTGATACTAGTATATACCTATGTATGAAGTGTGGCGATCTTTTATGTCCGCAGTGGCTATTCACCACCATTTATTTCCGAGTGACCTGTTTATTCTATGAGAAACAAGTGGCAGATGTACTTGTCCAAACCCAATCTGGATCGATTTAAAAGTTCATTTTTGTACATGGGGCCAAAAGTTTTAAATATGCTACACGAAATTTTAAAAAGGGAAAGGAATTTTCATATATTTATATTTTTCTAAAAAATTGTTGTTTTCTCAGACAGACGGATATATGCCATTGTAAAACATACGTAAAAGATTAACGATTGTCTAAGGGAGATTTTTGTGAGTTTGTTAAGACTTTGTTGTTAGTTTTCATAATTTTCGTAATGCTGGCAGCGCATTGTTTATAATTAAAAAGGTAGGTATAGTTACTGGTGAATCCTTCAAGGCTACCAAAAGCTTCCAATTATTGTTTTTTTGTCATGTACTTTGCTTTTATGAAGGAAGTGATAAACGTTATCATATCATATCGTCTGTCACATTCATGCACTGAAACAACGGATTAAAAATAATTTTGCAATTCCTACGTAAAACATTACAAATCGTTATCATTCAGCACAAAAAGTGGTGATCATCTTTTTGTGGTTACTTGAACGGAAGCAGTATTCATTTAACGCAGTGAAAAGGTTGAAATGAATGTTTAATTGAAAAAAAACTCCTAAAGGGATTCACGAGTATTTTTTCCAATTTACTGTGCTGTCAGTAACTGTTTAAAGTTGCATCAAAGGAGCCTGAGGATGGAGGAGTGTGACAGAATGCGAAAAGAGCCTATTTTTGGCACGCGATAGGTATAAGGGGTTAACGACCACCGAAGTAGGTCATTGATCACCCTGAGATTACGGAGCATCATGGCGGACGGGCTGCTCTATTGGGTGGAATCGCTGCACATTCTCTTCGTTTTTACGAAAAGGCTTACATTTTATTTTCATGGTAGAAAAACGTAATATCCTTAAATGTGGATGTTGCATTTCGAGAATCGTATTTTTTCATTACTCTCCTATCGAAATCGATTTTCGATCTCTTGAGGGACGTGATGGGCTACAGATTTGTTTGCGAATGTTTGGCTGAAAAAACACCATCGGGTGATGGGGAATGGATGTTATTTTGTGCCATTGAAGGGATTGAGGAAAGACATGGGAAATTTTCCAACAACTGTGTTTTTTTATCTAACTGCCGTATGCAAACCCATCAGCTACATTGGGCTTTGCGACGCGGCCTTCCCCCGTAGGATAATAAAGTGTGTTTTCCCTTTTCATTTCCAATGGGTTGCTGGTTAACCTGGTGTTATAACGTTTAGTTGTATTTGAATAGTTCAAATTTTTAACAAATACTGTGTATTTTTTTTTGAAGATTTTCGCAGCTCATGTTTATGTTATTCAGGTTTTAGGTTCTGCGATTAAATTATTTTATATTATGCGACAGTTTCGCCGTTCTATGCTGCAGGCTTCGTCGGGCTTTTAAGAACAACAATGGTTTTCAAAATCATCAACTGCTGGAATTGTTTATTTACTTTTTGAAAAAAGACCATTGTTGTTCTTAAAAGCCCGACGAAGCCTGCAGCATAGTACGGCGAAACTGTCGCATAATATAAAATAATTTAATCGCAGAACCAGAAACCTGAATAACAAATACTGTGTATTAATAAAATTCCATTGTTAATCATCCAATAATTAAACTTTAATCAAAGTAAATTAATACGTATTTACTTTGTTTTCACTCGTATCCATTTTTGTATTACCTAATTTAACGAATTAATTATAATGAAACAAAAATTGCTGTGGCAAGAAACCTTTTTCGGATTTAATTTTTTCTGCAGTCAGATCTACAGTGTGACAGTTTTGTTTTATAGTATTCACTTTTATACCTAGTTTGATATTCTATGTCATTATTAATGTTTTCAATTAAAATATCTTGTTGTAATTGCTATTGCCGTAATCTGCGTGTACATGCAGTCCTATTGGAGCCCGGGACTCAGTGGAAAAATTCCGTTTAGAACGAAAATGAATTAAATTACCTCCAGGCTTGTGTTACTGCCACCATCTCGCTCAAAATATCGTAAAAGTTATTCATAAAACGAATCTCGTTTGTCCTGCCATTCTCTCCGTTTTCATTCGTATACCTCCCACCTTTAGCTTTAGCTTCCTCCTCGAGATGGGAAGTGGTGAGGGACTTCGTTTGCGAAACAGGGTTTAGGCAAGGGTTGAAAGCGCCGGACGGCATTCTCCGCGTCACTCAACACGAATTCCATCCCCGTTCGACATTCTCCTCCTCGCGACCCCCCCTTAACGTCCCCTCTCACTCCCACCCCCCCTCGGTCTCACACCAGTATCGCAGGAATTGGCCGAGAGCGGGATGGGGGGGAGGGGTAGGGGAAAAGGGTATATTTAGACACTAATGATCCCCTTTGTATCCTGTCTTTGCGTCCGCCTCCTGATTTACACTTTCTTGATCTTCCTCGGTGTCACATCAGCGGCGGCGGAGGTGATCCCCGGCCTATTTTATAGCTTGGTAACTACCCTCTGTGCCCTGTCCCTGTTTTTTTACGGATTAAGTACCGATTTAGGGGAAAAGAATAAGTTCAGGGTGATTCAGGAAGAATATGCAGTAATGATGGAGTTGGTAAGGCTTTTAATCATTTTAGTTGCGCGAGCATTAAGTCTTCAGAAGCCCTGATTGTGAAGAGGGAGTCGTTTTCCTAAACGCCGGCAGACATGGATCCTCTAAATCCGCTGGTATACCCGAGAAACCTTCCCTCATTAAACTTTCACTCCTTATTTTCAGAGCTTATATATGCATTGGATGTTTCAGTAATAATGTGAATTGATTATAGAGGTAGGTGGTAATGCTCTTAAACATTATGGCTGGAGAAATTTTATTACCTTTTTACCCGAACGGTCGGAATTAAACAAATGTCATTCTTCTCTTTTTTAAAGAATTTCTCTATTGAATTTATATTTTAAAAATAATTGATAGGTGCGGTTTTTTTGCCAAATTGTTTTGATTGTACATTTATAATATAGTTGTTTTTGTTATTTGACATAATGATGTCAAAACCTTAAGCGATGCAGTTAATTCTGAGGAATATCAACAGAAGCAATGAAACTGTTTTTGTGGCTCACCTGACATTCGAGTTGGAGACGCAATGTCGGGGTTACCCCGAAACTCGTGGAGACAGGGTTGAAATTATTTTTGTCCTGCGAACATGAGATCTTAGCTCCTTACTTCCGGAGTAATAACAACGCATTATATCAAACAGGGCTAAAATATACCGCGAAAACTTCGAGTAGCGCTGAAATAGAATAGAATAGAATACATTTTATTTCACCCAAAAGGTATACACACTTTTAACAAATAAAAAATGGGGGTGAAACTAGGCACCCCAGAAGAAATAGTTACTTGTTTTGGGGTTGCCATTCCTTGAATAAATTGACTGTAGTATAGCAGCTGTCACTTACAAAAATAATCATAAAATAAATTCTGGTTTTTATATAACATAAATGTATTCCATTATAACAGTTTTGAATTTGAATTAAAAATAAATTGCAAGATTCACATAACGGAATAAAATAAGTACACATACCATACAAGAATCACACCATAGTTTTTAACAGATATTCCACATCATTTTTCTCTAACAACCAAAATTTCAATTTTCTGAGGAAAATAGTCTTATTGCTAATTGTTGGAATCTCATTTGGAATTTTTTGATGAATTGAAGGGGCAATGAAATCAAAGAAATGTTTGTAAGCTTCAATATTGGGTTTAGGTATAGTACAATAGTGAACACCTCTTACTCTACCGTACGGACACGGTTTACGATTTATACCTCCTCGGTTATATAATTCGTTAATAGAAAAGTGCTAAAAGTTGCCTTGAGCACGGAACAAAATATTTATCTTTGTTTTAAATTCCTTTCCCCCAGCTAAAATTTACACTTACTGTTATAACATTAATATTTACTGTTTTGCGTCTAAATTATTATTGTTGCGATAATTTGTAAATTGCGGAGATAGCATACTATGGCTAGAGAAAATTTAACGAAAAATATAACCGGTTTATTATTTTTTTTAAAACATGCCTTTCTTTCTATATGAATTTATTACCGAATTTAAAGAAACTTTCGTTATAAAAATGCCAGAACAACATACTAGCATATCTCTCAATCGTTTAAATGGATTGCTTTTGTTTTTCCATAATGCAAGGTTCTATCTACCATTTAGAGCGTATAAAATTCCTAGATGATGTAAGGTTGACTTTAGTGTAAATTTAGGAAAGCAAATATCAGAATCATAGGCTTCAAGCGAAGAGTAACATTTTGGGAGGATTTATTTAACTTGAGATTAATTTTCAAGATGTAGAATGGCAAACTTTTTCCGCCATTATTTTGGAACTATTTTGACAGCAAGAATTCCGACGAATAGATCAGCGTGAGTTTGTGGAAAACCGGTTAGGAGCTCGTATCAGACAATTTAGCGCAGAGCGTTGCGTTAGAAAAAATGGCGCGAACACCGCGCCCTGAATTCGCCATCTAATGAATATGTATCACGGTGCTTATATGCACAGTGTTTCTCATGACTATTTTACTCACGTATTTACTCAGTAGCTGGTTGCCCGTCCTTCGTACGAGCCTCCGCCATTTTATTAAACGATGACGGATGATGGTTTGTGATAGCTAAAAATCTACCCATTTCGTCTTAAAGCTATCAGATACTACGAAAAAAAGTTAAATCGAAATCCGTCAACCGGTTTTCCCGTGAAAAACGTGGAAATTTCATGGTAATCGGTTAATTAGTTCATATGTAATGAGGTAACTTACAAAGCACTGTTTTGAGGCCTGAGGTCCAGGGGCCCCACCCTTACTTCCGTCCCCTAAGGTCATATGATATCTACATTGGCTTAGTACGTATGTCTCTAACAGTGAAAAATTCTAGTCTATGAGTATTTAACAGCCAACTAAGGGCCCACTTTCGGGCCCTCGGGGCCCCTGAGGATATATAGCCTATCGCCGTCCCAGTGCACGCTTATACCTGAGTGCGAAATTTCAAAATACGAGTAAACCGTCTACTGGTTTTCCCATGAAAAATGGACAGAGCGCATGATAGAAAAAGCGCTATTATTTTATTAATACATATATGAAGATTGTTGAGGATTTATTTTATTAACTGTCGGGGTGGCCGAGTGATCGCCAGAATAAAGAAAGAAAAAGAGTTTATTGTTCTTGGACTTAAAAGGTTCACTGAGAGCGCAACAATTAATACACTGTAACTAGAGCTTAAACCAGTCCAATATCCATTTCATTGTCGTCTTTAATTTGGTGATATAGCTGAATATTTTCTTTGACAGTGCATAAGCACTCATTCTGGAGATATGAAAATAAACCTTCAGTCTCCTCTAAAGCATTGTATATGCGGCCTAACTATTGTTATTAATCATTCTACTTATTCCATCGTAAACTAGGAGGGAGGTGTGGATGAAAATTTTAAATTTTAAAAACCTTCCGACTGCTGTATTTCACCGAATTTTATCAATTTCTTTCTCCTTTTTCTTTCCTCAGTTCATCATATTTTTTCGCCCTTTCCTTAATCATCTAAAAAAGACACCATTATATATGCTGCGTATTTTCTTACGAAGACGAAGGCGTGTCTATTTTTATCTTCAATTAAAACCAGGAGAGGGAAACTTTTGCTGCCTTTTTTCCTTGATCGGAAGAGGCCTTTCTCCCATGGCAAAGACAGAGAGAGAGACACGGTGGCAAAGTCAAGACGACGTTTTCCTTCGCCGGATAACGAGCGTTGTGTTTCCTCATCGCCTTCCTGTGTCTCGTCTCTCCTTCTTCTTAAACGACAGTCGAGGCCACCGCCACCCTTTCTTAGCGTCGCCCCACGCATTCTGTTCTTCGTCTCAAAGCTCCGGCTCCGCTGACTCATGGCTAAAGAGTTACAATTGCAGTCGCGATATTCGCCTACCTCTCTCTCTCTTTGCTTCAGCCTTTAATGGTGGCTGGAGCATTAACCGTGGGCCATTGAGTTCAAATTTGAATTATTAATTTAAGTTAGTGGAAAAAATTGTGGGGTCGCATTTTATTTAAGTACGTCTATTTTGGCAGTGGCATGTATGGCAGTGGTTCTTAAACTTTTTTCTCTATTCCCCATTTTCACCATACTTCACAATATAATTCCACCTTCCCAATATGATTCATATATTTTTAGATTTGAACGTAAAATCCTGATTTTTATCTCGTTAAATGTTAGACACGGATTTTTCATGATCATGGAAACGTCACTCTAGGCAGAATATTCCGTGGAAATAGAGGTTTCGAATAAGCCTTTAACGAAGAAACTTCGATTTTTTGAAGTGAAAACTTCTTATGTCGCGTTGAGCACTTTTGTAGATGGGTAAAAGACATTGGACTCGCGTCACCGTTACCGTCACCGCTACTACATATATGTATAATTATGTATATTCTGTATATACACAGTATACTCGCTATATACACAGTACTTGTGGATGGGTACAAACCATTGGACTCGCATCACCGTCACCATCACCGCTACTAAATATATGTGTAATTGTATATTCTGTATATACACTTTTTTGGATGAGTAAAAGCCATTGGACTCGCGTCACCGTCACTGCTGCTAAATATATGTATAATTGTATATTCTGTATGTACACAGTATACACGCTATATACACAGTACTTATGGATAGGTAAAAACCATTGGACTCGCGTCACCGTCAAATAAACTATATTATAATTTTATTCATATAACATTATATATATCTAATATAAGGTTTAGTTCATTCAATTTGGGTTGCTACAAATATTGTGCCGGATAATATAATAGTCCATACTCGTGCAGGAGAGTGTACTCGATACAAGAATAGTGAAGGTTAGTACAATATAACTCAATTTCTTTTAATACGTTCAATTTGAGTAGCTTATTCATATATACATAAACATAAACTTTGCAGACGATAAAAATCTACCATTCATTGAATTTTTAAATAGTGAGTTTGGTTTAACGATGTCTAATGATCGCAATCTTGGCACAACGAAATATAAAACTACTATTGATGCAGTATTTACAAGGCATTTAAGCAAATTCGAATCAAAATTATTCGTTTCTTACTTTAGTTACCATAAGCCTATTGTATCAGTTTTAGATATTGCCGATGATGATGGCGGTGATGATGAAAGAGTTGTTGAAATAATGGATGAAAGTTGATTATTCTGAAGTGTACAATTTATATGTAAAGTAATTGTGTACAATAGCGCAATAAATGAATATTTAATTTATTATATACATGAAACTACTTTCTACTGATTAATAAAACACTTAATTAGAAATTATTCCCTACATTCAAAAATGCTCACGTTATTTCAAGTTTTCACTTCTGTCGGGACTCCCGGAGTGCCTTTCTTTTTTCATTGCTATGAAATTTATGGTTACTTTAACGTGGGTTATAGCCTCTAGGTAGAGCGTAACTTACAGGTCAATAAAAATGACGTCGTTCACTGGGATGTTAAGTAAAATACCAATGACGTTTACGATAACTTTCTGGTACAGACGAAACACAAATTTCAATAGGCAATAGCAGGGTACTAGTAATATGCATGCTTACTTTATAGCAGTGGTTCTAAACCTTTTTTCTCTATTCCCCATTTTCACCATAGTTCACAATATAATTCCCCCTTCCCTATGTGATTCATATGACAATAATTTATTCTGTAAATGAATATAATGCGGATGTTTCAAAATCGATTTTAATAAGTGGCTTTCCACGAACTTTTCTGAATGTCGCAAAAAGAACTAAAACAAACTATAATTTTGCAGATTTTTTTTCCTCCACGGAACACCACATTTTGCTGAATAGGTATGCCAATCCCTCCATCCCCCCCCCCAGAAAATAATGCGCATGTTTTAGAATCGATTTTTAGCTATGGCTTTCAGTGAATTTTATTGAATGCCGTAGTATAATCATTTAAAACAAACTGCAATTTTTTTAAAGATTATACATCATCTATAGAGGATCACATTTTGCTGAATAGTTGTGCCAATTTCCCCCCTTAACCTCCCTAAATTCCCTCCCGGGGCTGGATTCTTGCTCTATGGTAATGGTTCCCAGGGAGGCATTGACCAGGGTTAGATGGATAAGGAAAAGAATCTCCCTTCTTTTTTTTTTAATGTGCCATTTTCCCTCAAAATGGGAAACCCTAATGACCTCATTGATTTTTGTGTGGTTCCTTCGAGTATTTTCCACCCATTCCTCGAAATAGCTCTTCGCTGTTAATGCGTGGAATCCAAGGGCAGTGAAAGGGGTCGAAGTCCTTCGTTTAACGAGACTCCCCCTTGCGCGTTGCATCGTTAGGATGCTCTCATCGCGGCAGACGAGTTTGTTTTTCTTGGCACCGGCGAAATGATTCGCAGCCGGCGGAAAATCGTTCCATTTCCACGTCTTTCGGCGAAATTTTGCGGAAAAAAAGTGCGCGTGATCTCGTTCCGGATCTAACTCTTTGGGTGTAGCGACGAAAATAGTTTCACATAAATGTCATCGGAAGGATCGGCGAATCTTAACTGTCCCTCTTGGTTGGAATGAAAAATTAATGTTATATCATCTTCTCTCTCTCTTGGTGCTCGCAGAAAAAAATCCGTTTTTTATCTACCCATAGCTGTAGGATTCGAGTGTTGGGGTTCGCTTCTGGACGTTTCCTTCTGTAAAACTATATGTTTCTCAACTTTTTAAAGTATTTAAATCCTCTTGAATCTGTTTTTCTTTCCATCAAAGGGTCAACGATTCCTATCCTTACCAACATTTCTTCCAACTCTCGCTCCATATATCGTTTCCGTATTGTTTACAGCTCATATTTAGCTCCACAGTCCCCATTTGCTGCCATGCGCTCCGATTGGCTGCATTTCAGATTCAAGTACTTGTTCATTGATGGAAAAAAGGACGAGCTCGGATGACGGAAAAAGTACAGGGATTCCTGTTTTAGCCGCTATCCGAAAACTTGTGCCAGAAAAATGACCGTGTAATTGAGGTTTTCCCAAACTATCCACCGGTCCAGTATTCCTCTCTTGAGATGCTTTACGTGCGGAATGCAGAAATTACTTCTTTTACTGCATCTTAGTTTGCTTAGAGATTTGATAGCCCTGTCTCAAAGGAAGTGTGTGTCTATCTTATCGGTCGATGCATTGACACCGCCCTCCTTCGCTGAACCGATGTCGTTAGACGCCATATCCAGCGCGATTCAACATTTGATTCGTCCAGTCTTCGTGGGCGTCCGGAACTCACAAATGACGGCCCATTAGTCATTCTTCCTTTCAGTGAGCACAGGTGTCTTATCTTTTCGTCTCACCCTTCATTGTTCACTCGCCTGAGAACCTTGTTGGCACGTTGGTCTTCGACTTCGCGTTTAAAGCTCTCGTTTGTGTGAAGGTCGTTTTAATCAAGATGTTTTTACTTGCGTCGGGTATAAATGAAAAAATAAGTCATCACCACGAATCGTCCTAAAAGAGATTAAGTGGCGAATCCACCGAATAATATTTTTTGGGAGAGCCATGGGTTATAGAAGAGAATTGATGGAAACATACGATACGATAGCTCACAGCAATATTGAAGCCATTAAAATGCGCAATCAGCCATATTGAATGGATCAGTTCATGAAATTTATACGCTGAAAATTTATACGTATTAGTCGCGGAATTGTTGCGGTACCGTGTTGTTTTATTTAGAAAAACGCGCAATGGGAATAACACTAAAAAAGCACTGCATTATTCGTAAACTACTGAATTCCGCGTGATAGCCATGTTAGATGGATCGTTTTTTCACAAAATAATACAAGCCTAACTTTCGTGCGTCAAGACGTCATCTACTCTCCTCTCTAATATACGAGGAAAGCGAAAAAAACACCAACCATTCCTGCCAAAAATCAAGTTTTCATTTCAAATATATATTATTTTCGAACATTTTAGAATTTATATTAAAATTGGACATGGGCATCTTTATAAGTGCAGGTTCTAATCTGCGCACTAGCGTATATATCCATAACATTTATGACGAAATGTCTTTTTGCCATTTGATATGATATATTTCAGTAGCCCCTACTTCAAACACCCAATTTCGGAAAATTTTAAACTTTCCAGCTTACGACTATTTCCTAACCACGTAGTTTCTCAGGGATGGATTTGCCGTTAAAGATGTGTCGCGTAAAGCAAAGATTTTAGCAAAGTAACGTAAAGCAAAGAGATAAAGTAAAGGGCGACTGCGCGAATACATGATCGACTGCACAAAAAAACCCCCTCCTATAAATCAGTGCATTCATTTTCGCAATATCTAGTCCACCAAAAATCTCATCATCTTACAGCTCGCAATAATGTCGTCAGCTCTCCCAAGCATTGCAGCCTATGATACTGTTACAACTGTTGGTAGGATTTTTTTTTGGCTTTCGACATACCTTATCTTATACCCTGTGGTGTAAGATTTCCGCGCTGTTGATCTTTTTGTAATTTGAATTTATTCCCTCTCCTATCAACAGACCCACCCAATACTGTTGTTTGATGGTGGTGATGTAAATGCACATTCTCGGTTATTTTTTTAAGTGTCGCTAGTTGCTGGAAAAGATTAGTTTTTCGTTTTAAAATGCTCTTGCCCATGAACGGAATTAGGTTGAACATGAATATTTCTTATCGGAGGTGGTCTACCGATTAAGGTAGTTTCAAATGGAGATGATCTAACATCGGTGAAACATTCACAACAATAGAAGTGGCCTCAATTTAATCTATTTAACCTCTGTTGCTGAACCGTCTGCTACGCGATTTTCACCTATAAGTATTGATTTTCGTTTTTCAGTGCCTTTATAGCTAGGTAGCAAGGAAGACGAACGAGGAATTGTGGAATGTGGTGAGAGAGGGTGGAATTCGCTGGCGGAGGTTAGGTGAAGGCAGAAAATATGGATTGAGGACATGTTGAGAGGTTATGGCATGCTGAATAGTGCGATAGGGAGAATAACGCTGGGGAAGGATGAAAGAGGATAGGAATCTTTGTCGGCGTAAGGAGAGGCAGAGGGTATGCAGAATTTAAGAGAGGCGTGAAGACGAGCTATAAATAGCCAGGGAGGTGAAAAGTTGCCCCAGATATGAAGAAGTTAGGGTAGGTTTTATTGAAATTCAGAGGAAATCCTCCAATTTTTTTACACGTGCAGGGGCCTATCTACGTCTGTTATTTCTTTCTTCATTTCCAAGTAAGTCCTGCCTTTCTTCATTCCGTCCATAAAACCTAATTCTTCTTCATGTGTCATACTCTTCCTAGAGCGTAGACGATCACACTGGCTTCAAATATTGTGTTATCGGGCTTTTTAGAGCAGTCCTCGAATGGATGCTGTACCAGTCCAGTCTTTAATATTTTGTACCCAATCTGTTCTTCTTCTTCCCGGACTCCTTTTACCCTGGATATTTCCTTTTGTTATAAGTTGTAGGATCTCATATCTTTTTTCCCTCATAATTTGCCCAAAATATTTTATTTTCATGTATTTTATCTGCTTGGTAAGCGTTCTCTCAGACTTGGACATTTCGAGTACTTCCTTGTTGGACGTTCTTGTTGTCCAAGATATCCTAAGCATCCCTCTGTGGCACCATATCTCCATGACATCTGATCTGTCCAACTGCTTCTTGTTTAAAGTGGCAGCTTCTAAACCATACCTTAATATTGCGTAAATGTAGCATTGGATCATACTTTTTCTTATTTCCAAACATAGTGGCCTGTAGCAGAGCAAGCTCATCATGTTCTGGAATGCGGCTCGAGCATAGCCACATCTCATTTTTATTTCCTCATTCAGATATAATTTTTCTGTAATGTAGCATCCCAAATATTTAAATTTATTAACTCTTTCTATATTTTCATTGCTGATGGTGATTTGGTTGAGTTGCTTCTTACTAATGACATTCACTTAGTCTTCATAACATTAATATTCATAAAAACCTAATTAATGATGTTAAAAGCTGAAGCATTTCGCGCCACTACCTTTGCTTTTTAAACAAAAATCTCTCCCCGGAAATAGTTGTGCGATGTGCGATATGATCGCCGTTGTCGAAGTACTCCCAAAAACCTAATTCCACTACTACAGGCGTCTTTACAAGGTAAACGACGTTGCGCACGAATTTCCCAATCTGTTAAAACGCACGGTTTATTTTTTAACGCAGCCATTTCACGGATTTAATGCTCATAAAATTGCTTGTTCACGAAAACAGTATGGAGATGTTTCCATTTGCTCACGCAATTTATCGCCACACTCTTGAACTTCGCCAAATGATGCCGCTTCAAGCTATGATCTGAAGTGCCTGGTGTAAAAAGCCTTTTTGGAAGATTTTTGCCTTTTTAAAACGACCGTCCTCGTGTTTCGGCGGTTGCGTAAACATCGTAGAAAACGCTTGTTGAAAAATGTTCTCCGGGAATTACGTGGATGAAACTTTGCTATCCGATTTCAAAACTTTTTAAATTGCAATAATTTTCCATATATTTTGGTGAGTTAATTGCCTCAGTGGGCTTGGCCGTAAATTAAGGACGCACAGAAAATTGGCGCAGAGCGCGGTAATTGTAAAGGGCTGTCGTCGTCCATGTGAATAAAAGACAGAAAAAATAATATCAACGACCTGTTTGAGAACCACCGCTTGGAGGTGGAAGGTATAAGGATATTTAAAGGTGATCATTAGCAACAATTAATTTGTATTTATAATATATATTAATCAAAGAAACATCAGTAGAGGCAAGCAAGGATACTAGAGCTCAATTGACGAAGGATGAATTGCAACGGAAGCGCGCATTTATGACAGTGGAGAGAAAAATGTTTCTTTTTTTATAAAATTCACGGCGCAAAGCAGAAAATATACGATTGTGACGCTGCGAATAATACGCTGAAAAACACTATTTTATCACAACTACTTAAAGGTGTTTTATTCTTCTTCCTTCGATGATATCGGCTGCTTCTGTACCCCAAACCATGCCAATAGCCTTATTTAAACTCTTTTTAAGAAGTAACTCAATTTTCGTTTTAATATTGTTACTCATTATCATTCTACCTTCCTTAAGGCTAACCCAAGTGTAACCATGGAGCTACACATTCATGAATCCGTTTTTGCGCTGACTAAAACTGCTTAGCCAATCAGAAGCGAGATCTTCAACCGCAGGCTGCGTTGCCGTCTGAGTTGCCCATCTTTCGCTTTCCGCCTGTCTTTTTTTGGTCACGTGTATCTCTCACGAGGTATTTTGGGTCATCTTCAGATTGTTGACAAAACCGTGGAGTCTATATTATGGACTCCATGGACAAAACCTTGAACTTAAACGGCTTAGCCCGTCGCCAATATTCCTCGTGAACATCAATTTTTCTTCAAAAATTCCACAGAAGAGATTATATTTCCACAGTGAACAGAAATAATTGGAAAGACCGAACGCGTCACGGTTTTGCACCGTATTCATTTTTCATGCGATGTTGCCACTGCCTTGAAAACTGGGTAGGTATGCGTGTTACCACGCAGCAGCAAAGCGACGCAAAAACGGCTGCATAAAAACGTAGCTTGAAAGTTGACCACTCACAAATTCATAGATGTGTGACCAATGCGTAGGCTTAGTATTTAACAAAACTTCTATCAAGCCGAGTGATTTTTCCCAAGGAACCGCCAGTGCAGTAACACATATAGGCCTACACATCTTCCCCATGCAAATACCCTGTGGTGTAAGATTTCCGCGCGATTTATGTAATTTGAATTTATTCCCTCTCTTATCAACAGACCCACCCAATACTGTGGTTTGATGGTGGTGATGTAAATGCGTATTCTCGGTTATTTTCTTAAGTGTCGCCAGTTGTTGGAAAAGGTTAGTTTTTCGTTTTAAAATGCTCTTGCCCATGAACGGAATTAGGTTGACCATGAATATTTCTTATCGGAGGTGGTCTACCGATTAAGGTAGATTCAAATGGAGATGATCTAACATCGGTGAAACATTCAAAACCGCTGATAACTACCCCTCACTCTTCTCCAAATCGGCATACTTCCTACCTCTCATCTACTATCATCTCTCTTCGTCGTGGCTGTTGTCTAAACTGTTTTGCGTCGTGGCTGTTGTGAGGCTTCGCCTCGTGACAAGCATTAGCGATTTATGCTAATGCATAATTAGTCGTAGTTACACTAACTTTACATCTACATCTACGAAGTATCGTGCAAGCCACCACTAGGGTGTGTGGCACGGGGTGATTCCACACCAGGCATGCAGCACTCGTCCCAGCACAAGTCAGAACCTCGCACGCTCCCCCTGGCGCTAGGCGCAGGCCAAAGCAGTCTGGAGAACAGTTCGCAGTCCAAGCGGAAACTGGGAGAGTGATACGTAAATGAACATGCAAACATGCAGAACAATGCTATACACACATCTGGTGGTTAATATTACTGATGCTGTTTATTTATGAATGCTACGAGATGCTACTTCATGCAGAGAACAAAATAAAATAATGCCGGACAAATCGACCGGTGTGAAGGGTTAGTAATGATGTTGTGTTACTAAGCACACTTAAAGATTCTACTCTACCTATTCAGGGTGGGAGTTTCATATGAATTATCTATCGCAACTATTATGATCCCTTATTGTACGTGGGAAAAATTACATTTTAAATCTATCGGTTCGGCAGTCAATTTCTTTTCTATTATTCCTGTGATCGCTTCTACCGTAGTACGTTGGCTCTAGCAGTATATGTGTTCAACATATAAACTCCGGCAAAAAACTGTCTGCTCCGAACTTGCGCAAAAGGTTTAACCTGTATTTCTCCCTTCGATCAGTTAGAGATTCCCACCTCAATTCCTTTAACAATTCGGTAACACTGCTAAGTTTATCGAAACAACTTTTCACAAATCTTGCTGTTCTCCGCTGTATTCGATCTATTTCAGAGATTAGTCCGACTTCGTAAGGGTCCCATATGCTAGCGGCATTCTCCAAGTGAGGTATCACGAGTGAAAAATAACATCGCTCTTTAACCTTCTCGTCGCATTTTCCTAATATTCTTTTGATAAATACCAATTTGCGACTTGCCTGTCCGCAGATTTCCCGTACGTGTTTCCCCCAAGACAGGTCCTGAGTAAGTGTCACACCTAAGTATTTAACTGACTCTACATTTAATAAGTGTGTTTTTTAAGACTTTTGGGTATTGTGTAATGCATGTTGGTGAATACTAACCCCCTGCCACACACCCCTGAGGTGGCTTGCCGAGCATTTTGTAGATGTAGATGTAAACACCCCTTGCCATCCGCCCTTGCGTCGGCTCGCTGCGTAGTATGTAGATTTAGATAAAGCGTGTTCATTTTCTCCCCCTACCCCATCTACCCAGCTTGTTTTCTATAATAATGGACAAATCACAAAACAAAGGTTGAATTAAATATAACGTCCTTTGGGCGATTTATATCACCATGATCCGGATATTTTATTAAAGTCGTTTACGTTAAGTCATGGATATGAGTCATTACTCGCTGGACAGCTGCTGGAAAATTGCGAAATGGAGGCGACGCCAAATTCACCGAAAGGAAGCGAGTGAATGAGGAGGAAAATAGACCGGAGTTTCATTTGTGGGTTCTCGAGGGGCGATAATCTTTCCAGTGAGTGTTGATTAATGGCGGGTGTCGCTAATTTGCGACTGGAACGGTTTCTGAAAATATTTCCACGTCTTCATGGGATTTAGTAGGATAAATTAATATGCTGCTGGTGATGTTCGTATTAATCCACTAAGCACCGTGAAAGCCACCTCCATGGTGCGGGGGGACTCCACACTAGACACGCAAAACTCGTCTCAGTTCAAGGTCAAACCCCGACCGCTCCTGTGGCCGAAGGCCGTTTTACACGGGGCTCTCTACTGCGCAGGCTGGTGTATGGTGAAATTGTGCTGCTGGTAGGAATTCGCAGTGAAAATTGCGTCGTGTAGAGCGGTGTACTGCGCGAACGCCTGCGCTAATGTATGAATAACTGCGAGGAAAATAGCCCCTGCTCTAATTTGGTGCCCGCATTCTCGCAGTCCGTGAAGCACCTCGTAGGTATGCTATACTGTTATTTAATAAAAAAAATACTTGTTTGTTGCTACAAATACACATGTAGACATGCTCTTGCCATTGTGCGAAAAGTTGAGAGAGATATTTGTAGGCTGTTACAGGTGAGTGATAGGATAATAGTCGTGGAACTAAAAGCAGAACCAACGAATTTAGTTATAATCCAGGTTTATATGCCTACCTCTAATCATAAAGAGGAGGAGGTAGATGGGGTGTACGATCAGCTAGAGGAAATAATTGGTAGGATACCAGGAAGTAAGCACCTGGTAGTAATGGGGGATTGGAACGCGGTGGTGGGTGAAGGAAGAGATGGGCGGGAGGTGGGCGATTACGGGCTAGGAAGGAGAAACGACCGGGGCGAGAAAACTGTGGAGTTTTGCCGCAGAAATAACCTAGTAGTTACGAATACATGGTTCAGACATCATCCTCGACGTAGGTACACTTGGAAGAAGCCGGGAGACACAGATAGGTTCCAGATAGATTATATAATGGTACGTCACAGATACAGGAATAGTGTTAAAAACTCGCATACTTATCCAGGAGCTGATGCAGACACAAACCACAACTTATTAGTCATGAAATGTCGGGTAAAACTGAAAAAGATAAGAATGGGAAGGAGGGTACGAAAGTGGAATACGGAGGCATTAACTTGGGAAATGAAGAAGAAGTATCGGGAGAAGGTGGATGAGAGAATGGGTGAGGACCATGGAGTTAGATCAGTCGAAGATGAATGGGGAAGTTTGAGAAACGGAATTATAGAAGCGGCGAAAGCAACGGTAGGCGTAATGAGTGCAACTAAAATTAGAAAACCGTGGATCACGAAGGAGATGATCAGGGAGATGGAGGAGAGAAGGAAATGGAAGAGCGTAAACTCAGAGCTAGGTAAGAGAAAGTACCGAGAATTTAATAACAGGCTTAGAAGAGAAACAAAGAAAGCAAGAGAGGCGTGGTGGAGAGAACAGATCGACGCGTTAGAGAAATACCAAAAAGAGGGAAGAGCAGATGCATTATATCGGAAAGTAAAGGAACTGACGGGTGGTAACAAGGGAAGGGGAATTACAACGATAACAGACAAGACGGGAAAGATGGTCGTAGAACCGAGAGAGATCCAGGAGAGGTGGAAGGAGTATGTTGAAGAGCTCTATAGTAAAGAAACAAGGCCCAATAGGTTAGATATAGAAAGGGAAGACGATATCGACAGCGATGGCATCGGACCAAGTATCCTAGATAGCGAAATCGAAAGAGCTCTAAGAGACATGAAAAGGAATAAGGCGGTAGGAATAGATGACATACCTGCAGAGTTTTTAAAGAGCATGGGGAAGAACGGAAGAGGAAAACTTTTTGCGCTTATTCGTAGGATTTATGAGGATGGAGTGTGGCCGGAAGAGTTCGCGAAGACTGTACTAATTCCTATACCGAAAAAGAGTAAGGCAAAAACTTGCGAAGACTATAGGACAATAAGCTTAATATCCCACGCGGCCAAAGTAGTTCTGAGGATTCTAAACAGAAGGCTAGAGAAGAAGGTAAATGAATACCTGGGTGACGACCAGTTCGGGTTTAGGAGAGGGACGGGAACGCGAGACGCTATAGCGGTGATGAGGACGCTAGTAGAAAGAAACCTAGAGTATGGGCAGGATGTTTTTGCATGCTTCGTAGATTTCGAGAAGGCGTTTGATCGGGTGGAATGGACAAAATTAATGGGAGTGTTGAAGAAATTAGGAGTCGATTGGAGGGACAGGCGTCTGATTCGGAATTTGTATATGAACCAGACGGCGCAGGTTAGGGTAGCCAATGGTGAATCGGGATGGGCCACGATAGGACGGGGAGTGCGGCAAGGGTGCCCACTATCGCCGTTGCTTTTTAACGTGTATTCAGAGGAAATGGTAAGGGAGGCATGGGGGGAGGAGGAGGTAGGAATAAAGGTAGGAGGGGAGCTGATAAAATCAGTGAGATTTGCAGATGATCAAGCATTAGTTAGCCAGTCGGCCAAGGGGTTACAGTCAATGGTGAATGCATTAGAGGTGCAGTGCGAAAAGTATGGGATGAAGATCAATCACAAGAAAACGAAAGTAATGAGATTTTCTAGAAGTAAGAAGGCGGGGCTGAATATAAGGGTGGGAGGGCAGAAGATAGAGCAGGTCGAGCAGTTTACGTATCTGGGTAGTATTTTGGAGGCGAATGGGTTTAGTGGTAAGGACATCAGATGCAGAATTGCGCTCGCTAAAGATGCATTTTCGAAGAGAAGGGAATTGATGAGGGGGGGTCTGAGAAGAGACGTAAAGAAGAGGCTGGTGAAAACTTTAATATGGAGCGTGGCGCTATATGGGTCGGAAACGTGGTCATTGCGAAGGGAGGATGTGCGTAGACTTGAGGCGTTTGAGATGTGGGTTTGGAGAAGGATGGAGAAGGTTAGCTGGATGGCGAGAAAGACGAACGAGGAGGTATTGGATATGGTCGGAGAGGAGAGGAAGCTTGTGGCAGAGGTTCGGAGAAGGCAGAAGAGATGGATGGAGGAGGTTTTGAGAGGAGAGGGCATGCTGAAGAGAGTGATAGAGGGGAGAACACTGGGGAAGCGTGGGAGAGGAAGGAAAAGGATAGGAATTCTGGACGAAATAAGAGGAGGTAGAAGATATGAAGAATTGAAGAGGGATCTAATAACGGGCCATCCTTAGGAGGGAAAGCGAGACAATTTCTATTAGGTTGGGAAACAAAATGGGGACTGTCCAAGAACCTACCAATCAGCTGGTAGAATACTTGAATGAATGAGAGGCATACTATGGCAGAAATCAATAATTAAATATTTCTACCGATGAAAGGGAAATCGCTCACCGTCACATCGCATTTTATAAATAACTATCAATAGGGAATTTAGGCGTACAATGATGATTTATGCATTATATTAAATTACTGAACCGTGATTGACATTCATTTAGCGGTAATTGCTCGTACAATATAAATTTAATGCACAAATCACCTACATTCACCAAGCGTGAAGGTAAAACCGGGACACATCGTAAAGAACGATATCTGTGTTATTTCCTCCCAAGACATGAAGCCTGACCGGATAAATGTAAATGCAGTTTTCGAGTATTAAAAAGACCCTCAGCAATAATATAAAGAACAATGTGCGTCAAGAGCAACAGAAATCGGACGTGAGGCCATGCCATAATGAACTCGGTGCAGGAACTTGATGATTTAGAGTAGGAAGTCGCTAACGCAGGAGAATAGTATCATGAAGTTCACCGGGTCAAACCTCTCTAGATGTGTTACGTCATGATTTATTATTGTTCGTACAATGTTTAAACACAAAGATTAGAAATATTTTTAAAGAGAAGTGTCTACCCAAAAATTAAATATATCCCTAATTACCGACTTTACCTTAAAGTAAAACTTTTCTTTGCGACGCGTTAATAACCTTGCATCCCCTACATCCATGCCTTCCCTTGCAAATTGAACGGAAAGCAATCCAATGTGAACAATAATGCGCACAAACCCTTTTCACTGTCAAAACAAAACACTCGTCAAATGCGAACGTTATTTACGAAGGAATCTCACGAAGACTTGTGCAAACGCATGTGTCGTGTAAAGCCGTCATATTGTGAAAAGCTCTCGTTCTCGCAGTGTACTTTGGCGCCTTCTACTGTGAGAGCTGAAGCTTCTTCAGCCTGCGCAGTAAACAGCCCCGTGTAAAACGGCCTTTGCACGAGGTACTTTATTGCACAATCTGATGTATTGTATGGATGTGCATTGAAAACTGCGTCGTGTAAAGAGGTGAATTGCTAGAATGCATGCGAAAATGCATAAACGACAGATGGGAAAAAAGCCCCTGCTCTACTTTCGAGTCTGCATTCTCGCATTGCGTAAACAGATGCTACTTCAAATTGTGCAATAAATTGCCTGGTGTAAAACGGCCTTAAAAGCAGTCAGGAGAACAATTCACAGCCATACCAGAAAGTAGGAGAATACTACGTTTGCGAGCTTGCCAACATGCAGTACGAGGGACAAGGTTCTACAGCTTATTAGTACGCACTGTCAATACTGCTAATTCACGCATACTACGAGATATTAATTCACGCAGAAAACCAAACCATGTGATACATCCCAATCGGGAATACCATTGTTATATACCGTGACCGTGACGTTTGACCGTGTTAACTCCGTTTACGATTACGTGAATACGATCGTAGAAAATTACGTAAATGTAACGAACAACTTTACTACTTGCTCAAATATATTCAACGATATCTGGCGAGCCTAGGTTCAGTTCCTTAATATGACGATTTCCCGTTGAAACGCGTTTTAAAATTAATAATTCAGTGGACAGAACCAAGTTTTGTTATTTCAATAAAAGCACCTCACAACAGAAGGTTATTTGCGATTCTGTAAAAATTTCTGTGGTGGGTAATTAATTATTTTTATAAACAGTTGTGAAAACATACTAACTGCACACGGTTAGTTTTTTTTACGAAATCTAGTTGTTATAAATTCCTATTTTTTTTCAATATTCCTATTCCTCTGGAGACCACAGCCGTAATCTATCCCATGTAAAATAGCTTCACTGTTTAGGCTAATTTATCTAAAAGTAGTTCTGCAAGGGGTTAATATTTTTACATCATTGGAAAGATGGGAGTGTTATCTGTAAATGAAGTCAAATCAATCAAATTCTAGGTGAAGTGGTATTTCGGTTGAACCACCTTAAGTTAACTTCATTGAGTTAATACTTTTTCAACTCGTGAAATCCTCAATCACTGCCTTAAAAACATCATTATCTGGAATCGGCCCAGTTCATTTGACTCGCATTATCATCTTTTGGTCGAATTAATATCCTCTTTGGCCCCTGCAGTGCAGGAAACGCCTATCAGCCGCAACTTGACATGTAACACGTGTCTCCTCGGTAGGAAGTCTTTTGATTGGGTGAATGAAACCCTTTCGTATAAAATATGTAATTTTAGCCACTCGAAGTGACAAACGCTCAAGCGAATTTTTCTCGATCGTCCTTAGGCAATCTTGTCTGAGGGCGCAGCGTGAATGAATTTGGCGCCCTGCTCATTGGATAGGTCATGCGACAATCTGGCCGGCACACCCGCGTCCGAAAGTAAAGTCCCCTTCCTCGTGGCCTTGGCCTTGAGTGTATTTTCGACGTGAGACGGCAGGCATGAAAGTGACTCGAAAGCGCTCTCGGGGCACCGGGAGCATTGAGCTTATCGGTTCCTCATCTTTCTGCCATTCGTATCGCATATTGTCAGTAATTTTTCGACTCTTGCGGCTGCATTCATACTTTGTTTTGGCTGGGTCTACAGGCCGTTTTACTCGAGACACTTAATTGCACTGTGTGATGCACAGTAATTCATCTACATCTGCAAAATACCCTGCAAGCCACCTCAGGGGTGTGTGGCAGGGGGTGAGTAGTCACCAACATGCATAGCACTCTATCCTAAAGTTAGTGTAACTACGACTAATTATGCATTAGCATGAATCGCTAATGCTTGTCACGAGGCGAAGCCTCACAAGCATGCACTACACTACAGATATTATCACAATGGAGAGGGACCATTAATATTTTTGTATTTTGCAACTACGCAAATGGACAGAGACTAAAGACTTATGTAGAAAACATGCACGGCGTGCTGTTAGTACTAGGTAACAGATAAGGATTCAAGTATTAGGGAATTCTACTACTACTAAGAGCTACACAACCTATCGGCAAACCTAGATAAAAGTCTCATTGGCAGCTGTTATGGTCCCTTATCGTCCATGGGAAAAATGACATTTTAAATCTGGCCGTTCTGCAGTCTACTATAGTTCCCTAATTTTATTCTCATGATCTGATCTACAGTAGTATGTCGGATTTCGTAAAATATTATCAACCTCGTCAGAGAATAGACCGGTTTGGAACTTACATTATAGATTTAGTCTAAATTTTATACGACGGTCTGAAAGCGTTTCCCATCCCAGTTGCTGCAAAAGGTCAGTAACACTAATGAGTATTAAATAAACTTCCACAAAGTTGAGCCTGAGACGATGGTGATAAACACTAACGAGATTATCATAACGGCCTTTAAGGTATCTTGCCGATCTTCGCTGCACGCGTTATAACTCAGTTTCCAAGCATATCTCTTAAGGATCCCAAATACTGGCAGCATATTCCAAGTGGGGTCTAACGAGGGGGAATTAGCTGATTTCCCAAACTTTATCGTCACACTCATCGTCGTAGTTTCGAGAATGTGGGCGCGGAATTAGTGCGGGGCTATTTTACTGTCTTTTGTTCATATATTCATGCAGTCATTTTAGAAAATCACCGCTTCTTACAATGCAATTGTCACTGCACATCCATCTGTACATAAGACTGTGCAATAAAGTGCCTCGTATTATACGCCCTTAGGAAAGTTTGTCTGGCGCTTCTGTGAAATCGTTATTCATGGCTTAGAAATTTCCTCGATAAAAGAATCGCTATTCTAGGCGTAATTGCGGATTCTGGATTGAGATATCAATAGTATGCCATAAAAACCTACTGCATATTTAAATCAGTGCAAGAAATATAATTTTTAATCCCCCTTTTCCCCTTGTTGTGCCTACTAACGTGAATCTTCCATTCTATGCATCGTGACATTATATCAACATGTAGGTTACTTTGGAGGCTAACTTAGGTCGTGAATTACCGTTGCTATTCGTGAGGTAATGGGCGGCTACTGTGTCTAAGTTTCTTGTTGAAAGTTGCTCTTTTTCCCGACCATCTAAAAACTTACGTCTCGCTATTAGGCACTATTACTAATAGGCACTTCCCAGACCCCCACCGGTCCTTATTTTTGAGGTAATTGGGTTTAACTTTCTCTGCATGTGACATTGTATTTGTTTGGTTTATCTTTTTACGGGAAAGTGTCCGTAACACGTCGACATTATTACCGGCGCGTGAATGTTGAACGAGCATTCAAGTTAATTGCATATTTTAGTCACTATTGCGTTTTACGGACTTCTTGTTGCGGCGCTTAATCAACCCTTTGGTTGTTCGTTCGCAGGTTGCCGCGGCGTTGATCAGATGATATCAAAATTTCTCGGGTGACGTCCGCGCGTATGTCGTTTAGGTTCACAACAGTTTCGCCAGCTATCCTGCTGGCATCCTCAGGTGAAGGACAGCGAGAAGGTTTTCCGTTGAATTCTTACAGGGGCCAAGTTGGCTAGATTTGGTGCCAAGTTCGGCCGATTCCGCGACCAGTCATGGAGCAGCATCGTGATTACGCGGGAGACTCTTTTTATAGAAGAATTGGTACATCCAAAGAATAATTAGAGAAGCCATCGAAATAATTAAAACGCCTATGAAATTCAATAGAGAAAACTCCACAGCACGCGTGAAAGAGTAATTAGTCTTCCGTGCAATCACGATGCTGCTCCACGACTGGTCGCGGAATCGGCTGAACTTGGCGCCAAATCTAGCCAACTTGGCCCCCATATGAATTCAACGGTAAACCTACTCGCTATCCTTCATCTGAGGACGCCAGCAGAATAGCTGGCGAAACTGTTGTCAACCTAAACAACATACGTCACGCGAAAAATGTTGATATAGCCCTTTTAACTGGAAAGTATAAGTATGTCTCATCTCGACATCTCTTGGAGGTGGCTTGCATGGTATTTCGTATCTCTTTGTTTTCGGCGCGTGGTTCCTGATCGGTCATTCAAGTTGATTCCATATTTTAGCCATTATTGCGTTTTATGAAAATCTATTGCGTCGTTTTATTTAGCCCTTGTGCTCCCAGTGGGCCTTTCGGTCATCCAATTGGAGCCCGCGTGAAAAAAGGTCACCGGTTGATCTATTGGCCGCCATTTTTATGCGCATGAACATGGATAAGTTAATTTTAATTACCACAATATTCATCACAAAACCATATTAAAACCAATAACGTCATATAATTGTGAAGTTTGGCCCCTTAAAATAAAAATTAGAAAGGACTCTCTAGAGTGGTGGAGATGGATTTTTGGAGAAAAGCCTTAGGTATATCTTGATTGGAAAAGGTTTGGAGCGACAGAAATAGATAAATTGCTGGCGTCCCGAACAAAAATATTGAAGATAAAAGAGGAAAGCAATTAGAATGATATGGCCACGTCCAGCGAATGGGAAATGAGATGTCACCACAGCAAGGACTTGACTATTGTTGACTCTTATAAGGAAAAGAAAAAAAGAAGGCCCAAGAATATTTGAATTGAAGGAATTAAAATCGAGAAAAGAGAGAGAGAGGTAGAGAAGAAGAGAAATGAAACGACCGTCATCAAAGGATATAGGAATCGGAAGACGCCCTATGGTATTTTCAACCGATTGAATGCGTATAATTTTCATTGCGAGAAATGTACATGACTTGAGTCCTGCATGGTGTACCTAAGGATGTCTACCTCTTCGACGAAACCGGTCGCATAGTAAAAATTCCCTGTGAAATTTACCAAGTTTTTTTGTTTTTCAATTCACCATGGAATTTTACATATATGAGCAGGAAGTTGTTGAATTTGATTTTAATTGCCTTCAAAATGCAATCTAAATTCATTATTTTTCACTTTTTATTTTCCAAAACGTGTTTGAAAATTTAAATTTTTAAAAATCAAGTAAGATAAATTTTATGACATCGAGCTAGTTTGCCTTGGCCTAACACCGATGAGCTCTTTTGATAGTTCCTGTCCTAAAAGGGAATGGCGTGATGGATATGTAGAACAAATACAAAAAATTAAAATATCTGAGCTCTGTTACGTTAACAAAAACACACAAAAATGTCCAAGAGAGTCCTAGTACGCTCAACCTAGATTTTGCTGGCAGTGAAAGAGCGAATGAGCGTCCCATAATTTTCGATTGTATGGCCAGAGGATTTCGTGAAAACAGTAATAATACCTATCTCGAAGAAGAAGAAAACGTCAGAATGCGAGGAGTATAGAACAATCAGTTTAATTTAGCATGCGGCAAAAGTTTTGCTCAGAATACTAATTAGAAGGTTGGAGAGCAGAGTAAACTGCTTTTTAGGCGATGACCAATTTGAGTTCAGGAAGGGGAGGGCAACAAGAGACGTGATTGCGGTAATGAGGACACTTATAGATAGAAACAGAGATCATAATCAGGATGTTTTCGCTTTCTTTGTAGATTTAGAAAAGGCGTTTGACAGAGTAAACTGGGAGAAACTAATGCGGATACTGGGGAAAATAGGAATAGATTGGCGTGATAGGAGACTCATCCGAAACTTATACATGGGGCAGAGGGCTCAGGTGATGGTAGCTGAGGGTGAATCAGGGTGGGTAGTTATAGATCGCGGGGTGCGGCAAGGGTGCCCGTTGTCGCCTCTACTTTTTAACATCTATGCTGAGGAAATGGTAAAAGAGCCATGGAATGAGCAGAATGTGTGACTCCAAGTTGGAGGCCAGCGGATAAAGTCGGTTAGATTCGCGGACGACCAGGCGTTGGTCAGTCGGTCATTGAAAGGATTGCAAACTGTAGTAGATGCATTGGAAATGCAGTGCGAGAAATACGGGATGAAGATTAATCATAGGAAAACAAAAGTAATGTGATTCTCTATGAAAAAGAAAGCGAGGCTGGTCATAAGAGTATGAAGTCACAAAATCGAGCAGGTAGAAAAATTTAATTACTTGGGTAGTTCGCTTGAAGCAACAGGACATAGTAGCAAAGACTTTAGGAGGAGAATAGCGCTAGAAAAGGAAGCGTTCGATAATAGAAGGGAGCTGATGACGGGGACCATAAGTAAGGATGTAAAAAAGAGGCTGGTGAAGAGCTTGATATGGAGTGTCTCGTTGTAGGGGGCAGAAACGTGAACCTTGAGAAAGGAAGACGAAAATAGGCTGAAGGCGTTCGAGATGTGGGTGTGGAGGAGGATGGAGAAGGTGCGTTGGACGGAAAGGAAGACAAACGAGGAAATGCTTGACAAGGTGGGTGAGGAGAGGAAACTTGTGGATGAGATTAGGGGAAGGCAGGGTAGGTGGCTGGAAGCGGTAACGAGGGGCGATGGTTTGCTGAAGGCTGTGATAGAGGGAAGGATGTTGGGCAAGTGGGGAAGGGGAAGAAAAAGAATAGGTTTTATGGACGGGATGAAGAAAGGTAGGACTTATGCTGAGATGAAAAAGGAAATACTAGAGATGGATAGGGAACGGCACGTGCAAGAGTCTGTTGGATATTATCTGACTTTCATCATGACCTACCTCTAACCGGTAGATTACTCTAATGAATGAATGAATCATTGATTGATTGATTGGCTATGTGCGTTTGCATTTCTAACCCTCCTCGTTTACGATTCAAATCACGCACTCGTGAATATTACATGTAGAAACGCGGAAAGAGTGTGTGTGTAAGGTGACCCATGATTCATTGCGTACTATTAGTTCTCGCGGCGGTGTTCCAAGAAAAACCTTTCTCCAAGTTGACGGTGGTGGTTCGATATTTGATAAGGGAGAGGATGTGAGTCATTCAGATTAATTTCCACTTGGCCGAGTATTTTACGCAATACGCACAAACAAATACTAGCCGGTTCCCTTTCTCTCGTGTCTCTCCGCTGATCTACAAACAAAATATTTTCAGTTCCATGTTCATCGGTTGAAAATTTCTGTTCGTATACCGGCAGATGAGGTTTCATATCTCGCCCCAATTAGCATGAGTAACTAACCCCCTAACGTCAGTGGAAAATCAATGACAGTGGTTTTCACAGTTCACGTTTTATTTTCGTGTTCAGTAGTCGTGTTGTTGTTGAATTCATATGTGTATTTGAAGGATGCATCAAAAATAAGTGGTTAGAAGACTGCTTATTCAAACTAAAAATAAGTAAAAACTCCTACAAAATACACCTTTACTTCCGTATACCTGGAAATACTTGAATCGTAGTCACCAACTTACCACAAAGCCAACGGTGTTACGATGCTATCACCCTGATCAGTGAGGACGGAGATAGAGTAGGCTCACGAAATAAATTGCATGATTGTATCAAAGAAAGCAATTTAAGCTTAAAGCTTAAATTAAATCAGAATAATAATAAAGGTTGGTACATAATTGCGTTAATAATAAACGGCAATTGTACTCACGGTAGTTGCGTAGTTATCCCCGAAAGTTGGGTTCCTTCTTGGGGGTCAAAAAAATCGGCTCCTTTTTCTTTATGCTCGGGAAACAGTGTTTTAAGATTGTTGAAAAAAATTGCTCTAGTCACTTAACTTGAACGGGAACAAGCTAAATGTCAATGCCCGTTTCGTTAAAAGCCGCTCCCGGTGTTCTCTGAATAACTAGTCTTTAGCTCAGGGTCTCATACTTTTTGCGCCGACAGTATTACTATCTTTTTGAAACGTTGATGTGTCAATAAAAACTACAGTAATTGTACTGTCCACTTAAATTTAATATGAAATACACTAAGTGGACAGTAAAATTACTGTAGTTTTTATTTAAAATGCTGTTCCACCATATATCGCCCGACACTGTCGAATTTATGTTGTTGTGTCAGCCTACTGGTTACGTAATCATATTTTTGTGTGCAACAATACTCATTGAAGACTTTTCAAATCATCATCAGCAGTCATCTACCTGAGGATTGATCCTCCACCCCTCTCCACTCAATTATCTTCTGAGTTAACCGCTTAGTTCCTCAACGATTCCTCATTTGGGCGTAGTGGTTGGTTTACTCCATGTACATACACTTGAATATACTACTTATTCCATCCATGACCTTCCTCGGTAAGTTTTCTCTGTTGTCGTTTCTTCCATTATTGTTTTCAGGAGGTTATTATGACGGAGAATGAGACTACTCATTTGTTCTATTCTTCACTGCTAATTATTCATCATGGATCTTTTCTCCCCCGATCATCGTATGTCTTCTTCATTTGATATAATCCCCCACTTCATTTGATATTCATCATTCTTCTGTAATAATCATTCCTGATTCATAAACAAAAGATCTGCTGCATAATTTCCCTCTGTCAGTGAACTAACTGCTGAAATTTCAAATCTCGCTGCTAAAAGCTTAACTCTCTAACTAAGAGTCATCTATTTTCAGCAGAAGCTGAAGCCGATGCGTCAAGGTAGATAAAATGACTCTTAACAAGGTTTATTAAATAACGCTTGCATTTTGGAATAGAAATAAAAGATTTTTTTAGTTTGGAGTTATATTAGTGTACTCGGTGGTCGTGCTCTAAAGGGATTCATCTGTTTACTGTAGTGGTGGATATACTTAGTGAGCATGTGGAATTCTTGTTTATTATCAGTGAAGAGTCATCCATGTGCCTTCCCTCATGGATGATGCTAAGCCCATAATTTATGGGCTTTCAATGAATGATGTATACGTTTCGACAAATATTGAGGGCTAGTTTTAAAGCATTCCTCATTCATATTATGATAAATTGACTCTTGTCGCTGTTTGCATTTCTCTTAGACCCTTGGAAGTTTTTAAATTCTCATTTGGTGTGCCTGCCCTTGTACCCTTCGACAAATACTGAGGGCCAATATTAAAATCTTCCCTATTAATATTATGATAAATTGACCTTTGTCGGTGTTTGAATTTCTCTTATATCCCTGGGGAAGTTTCTATATTAGTCTCTGGCGTGCCTACCCTTATACTCTTCCGCAGACGCTTGAATTGCCTCAGAATTTTGAAGGAGAAAGTGCTCCTTTTAAGCCTGGCTGGATCTTCACGCCATCAACTTCAATTATTCGTCGATGGCTGTAGTTTTTGCTATGATATTTCAATGGTGCTTTTTTGCAATGGAAAGAAATTATACCGCAAGAAAGCGAAATGAAAAATGTATCTTTTTATTTAGGAAGGCTTAAGAAATTATTTCCTGAGGGACCCGTCTTCCTAATCCCCTCCAGCCTCCATCAGGCACTCCCATCTGTTTCATCCTGAGGATTGGGAGAGTGTGTTTAATAAACGTGTTTCTTGTCTTGGCGATGTATAATCCTCAATGATTTTATGCATGAGAAAACATTATTCATTTTTGATCCTTAAGCTATGAACGTTGATTACGAGCAACGAGATTGTTGTAGTTTTTATTTACTCAAGCAGGCATATGCCCAAGAATTAAGAAATACAGAAACTTTACGGTGAAATATCCTGAAATATCCAGGAAAGAATGCATGTAAAAAAATAGTACGTCGTATAGAGAATACGCACATCGTGTTCAAAAGTTGAAAAAAATCATAACTACAGAGCAGAAGTGTCAATTCTATGACAGAATTAAAAATTAAATGTAATACTGATGTTTGTATGAACCAGTACGTACATTCACTCGTGTATTTAATACTTCCCAATGAGCATTTCATGAACTCTATACCTCGCAATTCGTTTCCTGGGGTGTAGAAAACGTGTAGGTAAAAGGGCAGCAGTAATGGTTATTGCGAATGTCAAATCTGAGAATTTCTAGTGGTTCTGGAGAGAGATTGTTACTTGACAAGACAGGGAATGGCGCCATTCATTGTACACCCTTATAATTGAGAGCTTAATATGCTTTATTGGTATGTATTATCATTGGTTGTGATCTACCGAAACTTTGTAATGCATCATGTCGAAATTCCACCAAGTAAACGCTTCAACCATCTTGCATAATCTTCTTAACTTTTACTGGCGCATGACCCAATCTCCTCACTCAATTTCATTCTTCAGCTCGGCGTACTTCATACTTCTCTGCATCCCTTCCATAAAGCTGATTCTCTTTCTTCCCCTTCCCCGCTTACCTTACATCCACCCCTCTGTCACGGCCTTAAGGTGGCTCTATACCGGGGCTAAGAAGCTTGTTTCAGATGTTTCCCTCTCTTTCTCTCGTTTCAGCTAGAGATTTGCATTTTTTGTATCTTGTAGATGAAGAGTCATTTGTTGATTAAAGTGGAGTAACTTTATCATGAAGTGGTTGTGTTTTTTTATAAAAAAATAGCAAAACTTTGGTTTTTACGAAATATTTTGGTAATATTCCGGGGCACGTTGCGAAGGCTAGATTCCGACATGAGGATTTTCAGCCCACTTAAATCAAAGAATCGTC
The DNA here is from genome assembly GCA_963573305.1 of Pyrrhosoma nymphula. NCBI lineage: Eukaryota > Metazoa > Arthropoda > Insecta > Odonata > Coenagrionidae > Pyrrhosoma > Pyrrhosoma nymphula. Next base: position 30,384,690 of record OY754335.1, on the reverse strand, counting down.
TTTCATAACCAAAAAAATCAACAACCATTGATGCTGTTTTCGTATTAAGGCCATAGCAATGTTATAAGTTCAAGCCTGCATTGACAACGGAGTAGACCTTTTCCATCCCCAGATAATCGTTCCCCACTCCATTTTTGTCAGCGCCGCATTCATAGTTTCCCTTTGGGCATCTACCACCGCAGTAGCTGACCACAGGCGGCGACCGTTAAATTGAGGCGGCTTGGTACTACTTGGTAGAGTTGGTAGTATAGACCCACCTTAAGCATGCAGTGCTTTTGTGACAACATTTTAAAATTTATAAGAAAATGTTTTGCGCTCTTTATATCACGAGTTTTTAGTCCCTTATATAACATGAATTTTGTGCCTATTTTGGTTTTTTCCTGAAAGCGCCTCTTCTTCCAAAACGCTGGTCTCCTCCTCTGATTTTTCTGTAATTTTATCAGTGTCATTGTCAAGGTCGATTTCGTGTCGTTCCGGAGCAGTAGTTGTGATAACAGCGATTAGCGTCTCGCACTTTGGCGCGGTTGCAAATCTTCGATCAGTGTTTTTCTCGTGTCTTCTGCTTCTCCGCTCGAGTCCTCTGCCGCGTCGCTCTTTATTTTCCTGGCAACTACCCTTCAAGTGAAGATAAACTTGCCAGACCCCCTGCGTTTTGATGTCCGCAAATAGGGATATCGGGGTGACGAAAGTTCTATTTGCCCTCCCGCCGGAGCATAATCGTGGCTATTAATTGCCTAGCACGCCAGCTGGAAATTTGGGAAGTTTCAAAATTGGTCTCTGCGTATGCATTGGAATCACTTCGTTCCCGGCGGATTCGTTCCAAAATGAAATGTCAACGAGATTATTCCCGTTGCGTACGGTGATGGATCTGGAGGGAGGATGTCGTGGTTGCCATGGCCCGGAAGCATTAGGAAAGATCAAACAGACTTATGATTCTGTGCTACCTAAACATGGGAAATCTGATGGTTCCATTAAAAACTCAGCGGACATGCTGAAGTAATCAGGTCTTTGGAAACTAATCCTCAATCAAACATGATTAATACGACACAGCGCTTGCGAAGTGGTATTTGATCGAAAATTCTCATGATATATTCAAATTGTAAGACACGCTGTATGCACCACCGAAATTCTAAATCTTCTGTTTTATGAATGCGTTCACAACTTGGGAGTAATCTGTTGATTTAAATCTCCTGGAGTCACGCAATTCAACTGATATATTTGCTCAACTATGGACACTATGTGATCTGGAAAAGTTATTATTTCGTGAAAGGGAATACAGTGGAACGAATCAATCGATAGCTGTAGATACTTGTAGTGACTAAAATCGTTCAAAATAAAGCTATCGCAACTCTCATTTTAGGTTAACATTTTGATTTTTCCCAATTCACCTTCCTTTTGCCAGCTTTGATAAATTTCTTCCTGTGGGTCATTTCATATTGCTTTTACGATGACCTTTCCCAAGTCGCATTTTGTGTTTGAATTTTATCTCCCGATTTAGATGAAATGAATGAGTTCACTTTTATGGGAACTGCGAGACGGCAGATTACATATTTTGCGTTTTAACCTTGTTAAGCCACTGACCAACTCATGATCTTTCACAAATAAACCTCAATATTCATCGACCTATCTCTGTGGCAGTATTAAAGAAGGATTAATCATTCCTGTGGATACTCAGATAAATTGTGGTGGCCATTAAAACTCCGCAATTTTTAAATTTCTTGGAGTACCTATGCATTCTCCGATGCGAAATTTTTACGGCCCTCTCGACTGAGAAATTAATGGAATTAATAATGAAAGCACTTTCACTTTCACCATGTTTTGCAGTGCTAAATGGTTCTTCCGCGAGAACTTCAGCGTGTCTTGTAGCCTTTCTCGCCACGAAACAGCCGTAAACGGTTTAATACTTTTTCTCATTGTCAGTCGAGTGAAGGGTGTTTAATTCCTACTGGAAATAAAATCCAATCAATAACTGTCTACTGAAATCTCATTTCCGTAGGGAAAAACAATGACGAGGTGCGATGGTAATACTTTTATGACTTGAACCCAGACTTCCAGTTGAAGTGCAAATGCGAAGGTGATTGGCTTGTGGAAGTCACTACTACGTTTCAAAAAAGCTTCATCTACATCTACATGTTACCCTGCTAGCCACTTCTAGGGTGTGTGGCAGGGGGTGATTCCTCACCAGGCATGCACTAACCTTTAAACACATTATCACAATTTATTTCGCTAATATGCTAGTTATACTGTTAAGTGACGTATGTGTGAGGATATTTCATGCCCAGAACGGCGTTCAGCTACAATTTGAATCTAATAGGATAGGCACTGTATTTATATATCACAGGGATCAACTTTGCTTAAGATCGCAAGAACAATTACTAAGGACGTGAAGAGTAATTTTCTTGGCGCAGTTTTCCATTACGAACTAGACATTTCGTAGCGGCTGTGTTAAGGTGGTTGGAGCGATTTTAGTTTATGTATAGATTTGCATAAAACTTTGCATACATGTTCTTAGTATGAAATTGCATGTTAATGATTTGATTATCTGCCAATTCAATGCTATTTTAACTCGTAGACTTGTACCACATGACATAAGTGTGTATATAAATGCGATATATGTAGCAATTCGATTACGTATGTACAAACATATTCTTCAAAACGCGAAATAATACATTTCATATTATTTTGATGGTTGATATCAAGTACCAAGATGTGACGCCGAGTCAAAGACTCGAAAAAACATATTTCAAAATTAGCTCCGCCTAAATTTCTAACATCGCGGCGAAATCTATCAACAGCTGAAGTCATAGTGTGCTTTAATGAAGGCTAAAATGTAATTAATGTAATTATTGCATCGTTTTCACTACTGCATGTATGGCGAGTTCCATGACATTAACATATGTACTTGGATGAAATGTGACCCTAGTACTTTTTTGACTTACTTGAAAAAATAATAAAATAAACCTCTATGACTCACGATATCAGGTCCAGCGACGTGATGATCTGATGAATTCCCGTAATTTGTGCGAGATTGCCATTTTAGGAGAATGGAGGGCCCGCAAAAGATTTCTTACCTTGCCTCGCGTTAATTTCCGGGGTATATTTTACGCGCAAGCTATAGCAAGCCTGACTTTAAGATAATTTGCGCGAGATTTTTCTGTAGTCGTTATATATATCAAATTTATATTTAGTTTTTACATTGAATTTGTTGTAAGGGGCATGAAGTAATTATTGTAATAATAATGACGCAGAAAATTTATTTTAAATGACTGAAATTCTTATTAATTTATTAAATTTACATATTTAAGGCAAACTTTTTTGTTTCACGCCGTAAGTTGAAAACGTCTTCACAACCTTGGATTGTGTTATTGTAAAAAGTGTCACGACGAGTGATTAATTTCTTTTTTAAAAATAATTGAGAAGGCGTACGAACTACACACTGTTTAATTTTTGACGCAATGTTATCGTTGGAGCTTCCTCATTTTTTTTAAAAGGAAGTCCCTGAGGAGGTTTAACAATGCCTCATCACATGGAAAACGGCTTGTATTTTTTTTTTGCACAAACCTCGAGACGTAGTATGGCTGGTATTTCGGCGCATTTGGAAAAATGAGATTTCTTTCCTCATAATGAGGGCAAACTAATTGAATGCCATGTGAAATGAATGATAACATTCGCTCGATCTACCTTAATACGTCGCGACGTAATATATATCTTGTGAATAAAATTGTAATGTGCACATTGAAAAATTGGAAAAATAAGACTTTTATAGAATTTATTATGTTGAAAAGTGAATAAATTCGTAATGTCGTCTCACTTTTAGGGAATTATCCTCAACTATAACTAAGTCTGAACAAATGTCCGCATCTAATCACCGCGTCGCGACGCGTCGGGCGGTTGGACCCTCACGCACATAAGTTGATAGGAGAGGTGGGGGGGGGCAAGTTGGGGCAGGATTATTCTTTTGAGAATTAAAGTTGACACTTTTTTTTATAATGTGGTGTCAAAATTTGAGCGCCAGAAGGTGAAAAACATAAAGTTTTTCTCTACAATGTGTTAAAAATTAGTGAAAAATATGGCATTTTAATTGTTTTAATAAAAAGCAATAAAAACTGTCAATATAATTAAGATTTTCACTATAATGGATTCTAAAAATATTAATTTTTATTATGGTATGCTTTAAATTTAGGCATCTTCAAACGAAATGCAACTGTAGCAAAATACTTCCGTCAATTTTCTCAAAAAAAAGGGGGAAAATGTTTTGTGATCGATTTATATTAACTTTACAGACGTGTCCTGATCTAAAACAATTACTTAAAAATTAAATTCTTTCAGTAATTTGTTCAATGATTATTCTATAATGAGAAAATATCATAGGTTTTCCAAAATTAAAAGTGAAAAAAATCATTTGTGGCCAGCTTTTTTCGATTTCAGCCCACTGTGCGTCGCGGTCGGGGGATTCTCACTTCTCGATCGCTGAAGGAGAGCGTTCTCTTGTTTCAGCGGAAGGCGCTTACGTGCATTTCCGCCCGTTGTCATTCGGGTTGCGCAAACCCCGCGGGTTATGCCAGTTGGAAGAAGTGACGCCGCAATAAAGTTAAAAGCGTGTTTCACGTGATTCCGTGTTCCTCAAGACTCTTCCGTCCATGAAAAGAAATCAGAGGCAGTAAAATGAGGCGAAAGCTGGAGACGGGGGGAGTCAAGAGGGTCCTGGTATAGTCACTAAAGTCTATTTTCGTGAGGACTGGAAGGTTAAATAGGTTAGTTACCTTGATGGGGACGAATGAGTTCTGTCGACGATGGCTTGTCTCCGCGAATTGGTTGTTGTAATGCGTCTATTTTTCTTCAACTTCCTAGTTAGCGGTAAGGACTGGTTCTACGTGGTCGTAATGTGGAAACGTTATCCTATTCAGTATTCGGTTCTCATGAACTGGATGCTAGTAGTCCAGCATGACCAATGCCTGTAATTTTCCTCTGGTCTATTCCTGTCGTGATTTAATCTGTATAGGCCAGTGGTTCTCAACCATTTTTGTTCAATTCCTCTCTTTCACCGTAGTTCAGAATATCATTCCGCCTTCTTATTGTAAAAATTTTAATGAAAATTTAATTCCGATAGTGAAAATTGTGTGCGTGCATGTTTAAGAATCGATTTTAATCAATGACATGCAGTACATTTTATTGAACTCCACGGGATAAATTAAAATGTACTCCCCTTTAACAGATTTTACATTATCTACAATACATCACATTTTGCTGAAGGGTGGTCCCGATTCCCCGCTAAATCCCTCTGAATTCCCTAAAGGGGGGAAGTCCCCCTCTGATAGAGAACCCCTGGTACAGACGTACTGTATCTCTAGAAAAGTATAATCTCCGGGGACTCCCAGCCTAGTCCGCTGTCTCTCATACTTTCGCTATAGGCAGTTTCTAACGAAATGTGTGACTATCCTCTGTATTTTATTTAATTCGCAAATTAAATCTTTCTGTGAATGATCCCAAACGCTCACGGCGTATTTGCTATGTTGTCTAACCTGAGAAAAATAGCCTCTCCTTCACTTTTTCATCCGAGGTCCATACTGCTCGTTTAATAAATCCTGGTTTCTTTCATGTGGCGCCGCAAATGTTTCACACGTCATGATGAAAAAACACAACTTAGTATATTCCACTCCAAATATTTTTTCATCATGTCGGTGACTATTTTCCACAAAGTTACGCCTTCAACCATTAATATTATTTGTTTCACACGAGTTTCCACCGCAGTAGGACTGATGTTACAATGATTCTCAGGTGTTTGACTTTATCTGACTCCTTCATATTTAATCCCCCTCTTCATAGATATGGCGTTGGTGTGATTGTATGATGTAAAGGTAACAGCATCTTACATATTCAGAAGATTATGTCGATATTGTCCTTACACTCCCCTATTCTCCTCCTCATTACAAAATAGTGATTATATACTCCACCAAAAATATCTTACCATACCTTCCTAACCACTTTTTTTAAATGGCTCAAATGAACTAAATTGTCGGTCACTTTCTCGAACCCATGCACCATTTTCCACAAATAAGAACAACTTTAATTACGACCCGTGTAGTGATGTACTACATCATCAGGCAGGAAAGTGAGTAAAAGAGCTTCCTAATATACCAAGTTATTTCGGGAAAAGGAGGGGTTACGGAGGATTAGGGTATGGAAGAGGAATTCCCTCTGTATTCCCCTTCAATACTCTAGTCCTTAGTAATCCCCACCCTCCCCAAAACACTAGCTGCAGCTAGTAAGTAAAGTAAGACACTTGCTGGTTATCAGGGTAGCATTGTCTTAAATTAAGACACTCACTGGCTGGTTGGTAGGGGAGCATTGTCTTAAATTAAGACACACACTGGCTGGTTACCAGGCGAGCATCGTCTTAAATTAAGACACTTGCTGGTTATCAGAGTAGCATTGTCTTAATTTAAGACACTCACTTGCTGGCTCTACATGTACATGCCTTAAAACCAGAGAGTTTATGGCTAGTTTGTAGCCGTTCTCCTGCCCTTAAAAACAGCCCAATCTACTGCTCTGGAATTCAGCACCAGCCTTCTTAATAATGTTGCCTCTAAAATCCTGATATTACTTTTGTCTTAAAACAAGATCTTCTTTTTACTGTGTGGTAAGTTACGAAACTCTTTGACTTACTTTCGTACCAGATAGTATGTCGACATAGTAAGTCGAAGCCTGGGTCGTATATAAAGTTTTTCTTATATATGAAAACTGCACTTCTTTTTATTCATCACGCGACAGCATCTAGCGTGTAAAGTTATCCAGGCGATGTTGTTGTGTCCCATATAGCTGAATGCAACCAAGAGGAGAAACGACCAGAGTGACTGGATCGAAACTACGATGCGTACTATAGTGAGTAAATAGAGAGTAACTAGAGAGTAACTAGAGAGAGAGAGTAACTGTTAATACTCGACCGTAATGCATTGGAGAAGATGTTTATTTCCAAATTGACCCGAACGGAGACAAGCACAGCCTCCGGATACTACTTCGGGAATGTCCGTCGATTCGTTAAAAGTGTGGGTTTTTATATCTAATGAGGGTAGCTTGCGGTGGGGTGGCCATTTTAGACATTTTCTGAACCTTCTGACCCTTTGAAGGTAGCTGGAGCGAGATATCACTTGAAATAAAATTCAATGAATGTAGGACACTGTCTCCGGCGTTACTCGGTGGAACTCCTTCATTTTAATAAAAAAAGAGGCACTTGGTTATTATTCCACACTTTATTTTCAACAACACGACCCGGGTTTCAGCATCTCATGCCATCATCAGGCATGTTGATGCTGTTTAAACCCGGGTCGTGTTGTTTAAAATAAAGTGTGGAATAATAACCAAGTGCCTGTTTTTTTCATTAAAATTCAATGAATTTGGCTTCATTACGACGAAAAAGTTCTCAACTTTCTAATGACATCAAAATATCAGCCACTTACAGTTCTAATTTTCGAGATGTTTGACAAAAAATACAAGCAGTTTTCAGTGGGATATAGTACGGCTATGCGCTTCAGGGAGACTTAATTAAAGGAAATGAGGACTTTCTGACCCATAGATGGCGCCAAAAATTTAAAGATTTGTGTATGCTTTATAAAATATTTTGGAAAATTAATTAACTGAGCCTCACCGTTATACATTTTACGATATCGCATAAGAATCCCAGCTGTCGCTAAGGAATTTTCTGTATTCCACGAGAAACAAATGAGTCAAGCTAACCTCTTATATATGTATACTGAGTTCATTACTGAGAATTTGTAAAATATAAAATAAGGTTTATATTTTGAACACCAAATTTACTGCATGAGTCCTAGAGCTGTTTAAATGTTGAATAAAAAAATAAATTAATAAAATTCTAATATGGAGAAACAATCTCGACCAAATTACCTCAAATGCATTTCGGAAAACTCCTCTCTCCAAAGCAATAAGGGCTCTCGTCTACTCTTCTTGAGGTATGTACGTCAAAGCTCTAAGATTATAAATCCAGAGATAGATGCGTGGATACTTCATGGGGAAAGGTTGAAAGATGAAGTCCTGAACCCTTTTATGAGCATGGATATAACTTGAGTCCCTCCGAATTATCGGACCCAAGGGGATACACATCTGGAGGGGTAGTCGTGGAGCGTAACAATATAATACAGGTGATCAATGAATCTTCGCTATAGTATATTTTCCCCCGGAAAGAAATTGCACTCGTGCCGGGGTTTAATACCGCACGTCGTCGCAGCATCGTGGATTAGCGGAATCTCAACTCGTTCCGTGGTTGCCGAGTTCTGGGAACGGAGCGACTGTATAAGACACCACCTCGTGGGAGGATTGAGTAAGGGCGGCAGATGGGGGGTGAAGAAGAAGCGGGGTGAGCATAAAGCGAAGGAGGGGGGGTTGCCGGAACAACCAATCGGAGCTCTTTCATCCCTCCTTCGATCCCCCGCGGGCGTTTCCCTGGCCTCCCCCACCGCTCCACGCCTTGCCCTCCCAAACCCCCACAACAAGTCCAAAAAGACCCCCCTCCTTCCCCACACCATTCCACCCCAATACCGTTGGGCCGTGGTTCACGTGCTACGTGCCATTGCCGCCCCACTGTTATGGCTGCTCCTTCTCTCTTGCACCTCTACCTCCTTTCCACTGCCTGCACACATCGAGAATCTTCCCCTAACCTCTCTCCTCCGCTCCCACACTACTCTCAACTTCCCCTACTCACCCTCCCCACCACCCTACTCCGTGACCCCCTAACTCCCTTTCCCCCCCTCTCCCCCTTTTACGGGAAGTTTTCCTACCTCACATCTCTACTTTTTTTTCCTACCTTGCTATACGTACTCACTGCAGCTGCTTTCGTTTCTGTGTTGGTGGCGCTATCCCGTCGCGTTTTCTGTGACAACGCGAGAATTAGAACAAGAGGTAGCTGTGGATCCTCATGTCGCCTTCGTGTTGGCAAATGCATCGTGATTGCTCATGTGTAACAGCTTGAGGTCAAGGCGAAGGGAATGATGTTTTGGTTCTGGGCACTGGCTTCCCATCCCTGGTTCGAGTCGCGGTATTCTTGACGTATATACTCGCATGTTCTGTAGAAATTTGGCTAATATTTGACGTTCAATGACGTACTACGTTGAAAACTTGGTCCTTCGTATAACAAATTTTGTGAGGAACATCAACATTTTTACTGTATTTTCGATGTTTTTCAGTTGAATCTCTATCCCCTCTTCGATAATTATTCAAGAGCGTAGTACTCCTGTCTAATTAGACGTGAAACTCTGGAACCTTTAGCTTCTTTCGACAAGATTAGGCTAATGTCGGCGCCGGGTTTCTCACCATCCTTCCTAAACTCTCCAAATATGTTTACCATACCTGCTTACCCACCTATTTTATATGGCTCAAATGAACTTAATTGTCGGTCACCTTCTCGAGTAATAAACCAAGCTTCTTGAGATTATGCCAGCGTTCAAAACATCGATTTGCGCGAACGACTGGGAATGTTTGTTTACCTAAAAAAGGGTTGGCTTGCGAGGGAAGAAGTGGGCGTGTCCTGTTTCGGATTCCTCCCGATAATGGTTATCCGATTGCTAACCTGTACAGTATTGGCTCGTTTCTTCTTATGTCACAGTGTTGGCCCAAAGTAAGAAGTCAATGATTCGTCGCCGATGCTTAATTTAATCTTCTTGGCTAATTGCGAAAGCAAAATTATGAAAAACAGCAGTTTTATAATGGTGTGAGATCCATTCGTAGGTATTGATCCATTTTAACCCTTCTTGCTTCTTCAGTACTCTGATGAGTTAATATTTCTGCTGTTTTTGTGTTGTTTCTGTTTTCGGAATAATACCTGACGAAGATAATTTTCGTTGGGACGAATCACTGACATTTTACCTTGGAATCAGCTTACCAAAAAAAAGGAGATACATACGCTGTCAGACTAAGGAAGAGGTGCTTCGGTAGTGGTGACTTGATTTAAAATCCCCGAATGGCAAACATCGTCAGAGGCAGCGATTGCGTTTTCGACGCGCATGGGTTGGCAGCCCTGCGCGGTCACTCGGTCTTTTGAGTGTGCATGGCCTGCATGCTGTGTTCTCGCCGTGTTCGCGTTGCGCGCGCTCTCTCTCTCTCTCGCTCGCCTCGCTCGCGCCTTCCGACAGTCGACGAGCGGAAGTCGCTGAAGTAGTACGTGTTGTTGTGAGTGGAAGTCCTGTGCGCGACGCCCAGGATCTATTTGGCGTGTATTTGCCTGGATACGGAGCCGTGCAAGTTTTCATCTCGTCCTTGTGGATTTTTGGGGGACACTATTGATTTCCCCTGGTCGTATTCTCTTCTCGTGTTTGGTGTTCGCGTCGTCGTCAAGTTGTCTTTCCCGTTTGAGTTTTAACGCTAAGACTTCCGTGTGTTGTGGTTGAAATGGACGCGTCCAACCTGCGTGCATGGGCTCTTTTTGTGTTCCTACCGTGCCTGTGATGAACCGTCACAATGTGATAGCAGTTGTGAATGTTCTTGGCGTGTGATTTAGAGGTAATTTTTGTTCTTCTGATTCCCGTTGTATCTCAATTCCGTGAATGAACTACTTTGTTTAAACCATCACGTACTTGAAAGGATAAGCTTCATCCCGTCCCAGGTTAACGCTGCATTCATTGGCGTGAAACATTCTTAATGTTATGTGGATCCTTTGTTTAAGAGTTTCTTTTGCGTAGGTAACGCTTTCTTTTCTGTATTTTATTTAGCCTTGGCGATGTAGGTGTTTGCTTTTAATCCGAAATTCTTAAAACTTATTTCCACATTTTCGCCCTCGTTCAATCATCAGTGTAAAAGTCTTCGGTGTTTTGTTCTGTTGTGAGTTTACTTTTCGTGTGTGCGTAATCGCGCAGTGAATGGCAGTGGCGTCGTGAATTTTCTGATATTTATTCCTTGTTTTTTTCTTGCTTTTTGGATGGCAAATGAAAATAAGTTGATAATTTCCCCTCCTGTTTATCGTCTGTTCTAACAAGTTCCCGCGAGGAACTTGTTATTTATGCTAACGTGAGTGTCCGGTCGTAGTAGGTCGGCTGAAATCCCTCATTAATGTGAACCGCTATGAAATTATGTCATCATTCGTAGTATCTTCGACTATGGGTGTGACACAAGTGTAGGTCTCCGTAATTCCTTTTGCCTGTGACTGCTGACGCGTGGGATTTTTGTCCCAACCATTCCGGGCGTTGCTGCTAATTGGAGACAGGATCGTGCTCTCTGGAGGGGTGGACGGCGATCTTACACAACGTGCTCTTCACAAAATTTAAAGGGAACTCGTGAAGGAATTGGGGGAGGTTGAATACAGCTGGAGGAGACATCTCTGAATTGGGGACCGCTTGGAAAAGAAGGATATGCTCGCGTGACGGGTCAGTGAAGTAAATAACGTGTGTGTGTGTGTACCCGCCCACGCAGAGTTTAAGAAATATTCGAGTCTATTTTGGAAAACCACGAAATCGCGGGCGAGGGGTCCCCTCTTACTCAGGGGAGGGAGACGAGAGCGGACGCCGGTGAGAACCCGTGCGACTCCCCGTCACGGCGATAGTCGAGATACCGGTGGCGTTCAGGTCCCTGTCTGAGAGCGGAGAGACACCTCAGCATGTCGCTCAAGAGGAGCGCCTCCCAGAGTGGCGGGAGCACCAGCAACTACAGCAGCTATACGAGCAGCAGCAGCGAAGACAACTGCACCCACCACAGCAAACCCTTCCACCACCACCTCCACCACCATTCCCTGAACCATCATCATCACCACCATCACCATCCTGCCTTGTACGAGCACCAACTCTCACTGGACAGCAGCACGGGTCCCAACGCCCACCATCCCCCGGTTCCCTCGTCCAGCCCTGTACCGACCCCGCACCAGCTTCCCCCCGCCCACCCGTCGACGACCTCTGCGCACTCCGACTCGGCTGGGTCGGGCACGCAGCTCCAAGGGGGTCACCACAAGCACCACCGTTCGCTTGCCGAATTGCTCCGGCACCTGCGATGGGGCGGACACCACGGCAGTCAACACCACGGGCACCACTGGTGGAAGTCCGAAGACGCCGGCAGCAGCGGATCCTCCGTAGACGATGAGTTCCGGTCGCGTTCCAAGTCGCTGGACGAGGGGAGGAGAGGTGGGAGGGTGATGAGGGGACTCAAGAAAGGCCCCTTGGACTGCGATGCCACCTACAAGATATACGACTCTATCGTGCGGGAAGGTAAAATTATTTGTTGGGTCTATCTTGGTTCCACTGGTACTATACGGGATTGGCACATTGTCAATATCGGCGATGTTGCAATTGTTGTCACAGCGTCTATTAATCTCTTATTATTACTCAATAATCATGATTCTGCTGGACTGTGGTGACGAAATTTCAGCTTTTGTTCATGCTCGAGAATTCAGAGCCATCCGGGGAAATTTGGGAAATACTCGAAGTATTCGAGTGACGACAATGGTGAATTTTTTTGAGTAATAAAGGTGATAAATCCCGGCTATAGCATTTGAAACTTTTTTGAGAGATTTTTCCGAAGCATGCGCTTCAAAATTCAACGTGTCCGTGTTTGGCGCTCCCCAGTTCCTCCTGAACAAATCCACTGAGGTCTCAGGCCCTCCGAGAACAGAAGGGTTTTCTCTGAAGGGGAATGGATGCCTTACAGTTTGAGTCAGTTTAACTTCATGGTTAATGTCTCATTTCTGTTCCATTTGGTTCAAATCAGGTTCAAGTATTCATTTGCGGCCAGAAATGATCAAAATCGAGTCTGATGAAAAATACCTCTGTTCTTTTGTTTCTTTATGTGACCTGGGATTTTTCCGAATTGGTATAAGTATTTTGCTTGTTCGATGTGTTACACTATCGTGATCAACATCCGTTTACTTAGTCACCAGTCATAATTTTTTGTTCGGAAGGGGTAACTTTGAAATAGGCTACACAGTCCAAGTAACATCGTGGGTGTAACCAATTGGATCCATAGTTTTTGGGACTTGTTTCCTCAACCAAATGAATTTGCCAGTATATGCAATTGCGAGTAGTTGTTGGTCATTTCTGAAGTTTACCCTGTTAAATCGTTCCTTTGCTATTTGCTAATGGTAATAAACTATCCTGGCTTGTTCTGTCTAATTGTGGAGTTTGAGTTCTTTTCATGTTCGCCAGCTATGAGTCCTGCCTTTTTGGCAAAAAAAGGCCAGTGTATTTTTTTTTTCAATTTCATCTTATCTCAAAGTAAACATTGATCGGGAAAGGTGGTGAAAATAGAATTGTGCTAAAAAAGGTCTGCTCTGCATTTGCTACTTAGGCATTTTTAAAATTGTAATTTCCTCTTCTAACTTACAGAATGACCTCTACTGTTTGGTAGTTGATAATTTGGTACTGAAAGAATGTACATACATTATCATGAAATCACTTTCCTATGACGGAATAACAAAAGGCATCGTATACACAATACCAATTATCGAACAGGTTCATGCTTCTGTTTTCTCCCAGCTCTTGATTAACATGTTGCATCATTTATCATCATAGCTATGTTCTTTATAGTTATTACATTCCCTGTTTTACTTGTAGTGGAAAAGTTTACTGGTGTAAGTATGAACACAGTATGAATGACCAGTGCCTCATTAGCCTTTACCCTTATCCGCCCTAGGATAGGCTCCTATAGTTCATGTAATGAAATTTATCTAGTATCATGCATGTAGTATGTATGTCCAATTCGTCATTGACTCACTAAGGTAGTACAAGGAACTTCGTTTTCCAGCTATTACTTTTATAGAAAGTTTGGTGGGCAAGGGCCTGCCATGACGGAAACACCAGTTCCTGATCAGTCACTGAAGTTAAGCATCGTTGGGCTTGGCTCGAGTTTGGTGGGGTGGTCCTCCAATTTGGTCTGAGTGCTGTTGCCCCTGTCTGCACGTGGCAGACAGTATGTGCGAAATGACCTTAGCCATCGAAGCACGTTAAACAAAAATACTGCTACTACTAGAAAGTTTGGTATTGATTGCTTCCATGAATCTGCCATCCATATTCCTTACTTTATTTGCGAGTTTGTCCCTGCATATTCTAAATATTTGTGGCATCTGTATGGTTACAGTTGCTCTGTAAAGGATATTTCTGTTAATGTAGTTGTTTATTAGAATTATTTTGTAGACATACTTTTTTACCATTAGTTATGTTCTTGATATAAATAACAAGAAAATATTTCACCATGATTAATAAGAGTTGCAGCAGTGGCATCCATTTTATAATTCTGTGAATTCTGGTTTCTGTATGCTGCATTTTGGCCAATCTTGTCATTCGGTGGTAGTAATGAAATAGTTAAAGCCCTATATTCAATTTTAAATTTGTTTAGACTAATAATAATAATTATTAGAGGTAGTCTTATGGTTAAGGTAGGCTTGAATGTATGTTGAAAAATTATCATCTGATCATCTGTAACTACAGTTACCTATATAATTATCCTATCAGTTTCTTCATTTCAGCTTGTTACCTAATTCACTTCATACATCCGTATTAATGCTTAGTCTCTTCCTCCTACTTCCCTTCCGGCCTAACCTCCTGCCCACTTTTGTGAACTTCCCCTCTCCTCTTTCATCAACTGCCCCATCCACTGTCTCTCGTCATGAGTGATTCAATTCCTGGGTTGGTTTACTGCAACTCTTCTTTCTTCTCTGCTTGCTACTTCTTCTATCATGTGTTGGTAATTCTTCTTAATTACATCCATATTCATTTGGCATATCTACTCATCCCTTAATTGTCCTTATGGAATCCTACATTCAATTATATTTTGAGGAAATGTACTATGTATTCACTCAAGCATGTCAACTTAACCTGGTCCTTATGTATCATATGTAAGCCATGACATACTCATCACACCATTCTCTTTTCGGGGTAAGCTCAGTGAAAGTGCTTAGTTATTGCTGTTGCACTAAGAATGCTGGCTTTAGTTCAATAATTTCCTCAGTACTACACCAGCCTTGCATACCTTTTTTGCCTCTAAAACCATCATGTGTTGCTTCATACATGTTCTCCTATGCTTAAGAGTCAAAATATTCCTTCTCTTAAGTGCGTCTTCCACCACAATTACCCATGACTTTCTTGGTGTACCTTTTCATCTGGAACCATTCACTCCTCTATTGTAATTCTGTTTTGTTGTTATATATCACTTCAATGGGGTCTCCCCTCTTGTTTTTTTCTGAATACTTCTTTATTTTTCATTTTATCTGTTCACAGACTCTGCTTCCTAATTTCCTCCAACAACTTACCATCGTCACCCACCATGTCCAACAGTTTTCCATTTTTTCTCATATTTGTCCATTGTGCCTTTCCTATTCCTTCTTCACACCTACATGTTAAAGTCTTCTTGTTCTCAATTCCCTTTATCAGAGTTTCTAGGTTTCCCACTACCTACTTAACGCATTCAATGCGGAGCACGTCAATAGACGTGCTCCTGGCTACACGGACTGACGGACCACGTCAATTGACGTGGTCGTTCCCTTCCGAAGGACTTTAAATTTTTTCGAGCCGATTGTGACGACATTCATGAAAATCGGGCCCACATTGAATGTGTTAATAAGTTACACTTCATATCAGATCCCCACCCACTTCGGCTTGAATGTTGTTAAATTTGTATAAAATAATGAACAGCTACAGTCCATCTCAAAAATATTTTTTTTCTGGGATATCATAGTTTTAATATAGAGTGGACTGTTGGTAATATGGTCATGTACCTATTTCTTGAGTCAAGAATCAGGGATACATTTTGATGGATAGTATATTATTAAACATGATTTTAAATCCTAATTTTCAGAACTATTTATGTACTGCATGTGCTCAACTTTTGAGGGTTAAAGTGATTTTATATAGATTTTTTAAATTATTTGTTGGTTTTCACATGGCAGCGTGTGTATCCATTTGTATTTTTCGTGCGTTAAGTTTTGAATCATAATTTCATAATCATATTGATCTGAGGGAAGGCATTTTCAAGGTTTAGTTGATACATCATCCATAAAAATAATGTTTACATTCCATTTTGAAGAGGAGAGGAAACATGACATCATTTTGTTTATGTATTGGTAAATTTACCCATTAAACATGTAAGACTGAATTTTTGTGATCCTTCATAATATTACATAATCATTCGCTGTGTCAATTTCCTACATATGATGTAGAAATGATATCCTTGCTTGAGAAACAATGTGATGACAGATTATGTCAATCAATGCAATTAATACATTTTCTTTTGCAATTCCACTTATCTTGGTCAGTATTTAATTTTATAGGAGCAGACAACTTGGCACTGTGCATTTTCAATAACGCATTTCTATTTCACTTTTAACCAACTTTAGCGTTACAGTGTCATACAGAGGTATCACATTGGAATGCAGAAATAAGGTGTGGTCAAATGAAGATGTGTGAGTAGAAATGAATGATGAAATTTTATTACTTCTGTAGCCAATTATGTCTATCGTGTCATTGCACAGTTTTTAGTCTGAAACAGCTGAAAACCTACCAAAATCCATGTTATGGTGGAGGGAATGTTTTGAGAGTTTATTGTTCCAATTTTAACCTCCACTGTGTAAATGCCCCGTTATAATACCTGATGTAAGGGCTTAGGAAGGACATAAGCGGTGATATTTTTGATGGTACTGTGATAAGAACAATGTCCAATCCTTGATGTAATTTTCGTACTCATCATTATTTTGCGAGCTTTGTCATTATGCTATGTGGTAGTAAGTCTGTTTAATATTCACTTAGCCAATGTTATCAGGTTGTGTGATTTCTTTCCTCCATAGTGTAAGAAATACCTCGGCTGTGGCCTAGGTTAGGATAACACCAGATAATTGCCAGTTGTTCGTATCGAGTTGAACTCCGGCTCTGGTCGTGCCAGTTTGACAGCGAAGTTATAGCTGGTCCGAGTATTTGTTTTGTTATTTTTGAGGTCTAAAATAATCCCAAAAGGAAGCATTAAACTTCAAAGAGGCACAAAAATAGACGTTTGGAGAATTTATGACCCTCAGGGTGTCTCACTTCCTTCGTTTTCCTTTCCTGTCGCCGGCTTTCAGAGATGTTTCGAAGGCCAGAGTTGCCGCAGCGCTCAAAAGTTCTTGCCCTTTGAGCCGTAATGTTAGAAAATATTTTATTGGCGCATGTTGTACCGCGGAAGCTGTACTGACATTAAAATGTGGAGTGAAGGGTACACAACGATGCAGATCCAGCTTTTGTTGGCACAACAGTCACTCAGTCAGTTTTTGAGAAAGTGGAACACTAAAGCCATGACGGTCTGTTGTTATTTAATGCGAACGATTCCAATTCTACAAGTTATTAAAATGGAAAAAATGTATTTTTCTCCTGTGATGCTTAGCTTCTCTCAGTGTTTCCTGGTGCTGCAAAAGAAGTAGCTTTGCGTATATGCAGTGACGTCGAATATACATAGGTGGAATTCAAACATACAAATTCTTCAGTTAAATTTGTCTGAATGATCGTAAAAAAATGCACACATAATATGCTTGAGTTCGCTATGTTTTTCTTGCAAAACTCCAAATACCTAAATTGCACTTTTTCGTAAAAATACACCAAGCAGAGGATTCATTATTTATTCATTTTAGTTTGCTTATATATTCCGTTTTGTTTGTTTTAGCGGTTTGATATAGATTATAGGTAATATTCATCGTCCTTTATTGATCTCTTTTTATCAGAAGTTTTATTTTCACTTCATGGCGTTTTGGCTCCATCTCTAAAACCGCATCCAGGAAGTCGTGGGATATTAGTGGAGGCGTTTATGACTCCTCTTGTCTCCCACGCCATAAATTTCAAACGTTCACTCATGCCCAAAATATATTTTCGTCGCTGGAACATTATTTTTACTCGCAGCGATCCGAATTCCATTTCAGTCGCGTCGCTTCCTTTTTTTTCTCCTCAATTTGATACAAAAACAAACGAGCATTTGTCTTATCCCTCTTGAGATACTCAGTCGTATCGCATTAAGGCACTCCTCTTATCAGTAAAAATAACCGCAGCCCGTCTTTTTGTGTCACGATTCGGCCGCTTTGACTCTAAAATGGCGGTCAGTCGGAGGAATCTTCCGCTGAATTAGTCATCATTAACCAGTTGAAATGTCGTCTTGTGTTTATTCATGCGTTGAGTTTGATTGAGTGGAAGCGTCATCGAATTTTAATGTAATGTTGCACGCATTCCCCATTAAGGAAAGCGATTGGATTGGGGGCACTCGTAATTGTATTTGCTATGCTTGGAATCGGAATTCGTGAACTTTGAAGTCTAATTAAATGGTTGTACAATTTATAGGGCACTTAGGCAAACTATTTATAAAATACATCAATGAAAATTGCTACTATGCCGCTGAAAGTTATCGCAATGAAAGTAGCATGACCTAATTTAAACTGCTCAATTTGAACTAATTTGTCCATTTATTGTTCTGATTAAGGTGGTTTGAGTGAGATAGTTCCTTAGTCATAATGGAGACCATATTCAAATTTTACTTTTTTTATTTCAGCGTCTGTAAGAAGTATGGAATAAATATTGTTATATTAATGGCGCAAAGTTATAGTTATATATGACCAAAATTCTCAGTAATTAAATAAATAAATATACACAAGTCTCTAACTTGACTCATTTTTTCCCGCCGTACGGCTGAAAACCCTTCAAAACAACAGGTTTTTTGCGATTCTTTTAAAAATTACTGTGGTGAGTAATAGATTATTTTTTATAAATAGTTGAGAAAATATATAAACTACACACCGTTAGTTTTTTGACGAAATCTAGGTGCTAGAAGTTCCTAATTTTTAAATTATTCTCCCTCGGGAGCGCACAGCCATGATCTATCCCATGTAAAACAGCTTATATTTTTAGGCAAATTGCTCGAAAAGTAGTTCGGCATGGGGTTTATATTTTGATATCATTGGAAAGAGGAGAGTTTTTTCTTTATAATGAGGCCAAATTCTTGGTGAAGTGATTTTTCGCTCAAACTACCTTAAATATTGAATCACTCATTCTAATGTTTTCTTGTCTTATTTTCATTGTCTTTAGTAGATTGATAAACTAATCTTTAGCAATCGTTTAGGCGTTATTCAATCCCGATGTATGTTCTACTGTGCATTTTTGGCCTGCGGAAATGCAGGATTCGAGTTTTGTTATCCGCAATTTGGAGAGGGCATTATTATAATTGGCGATTTTGAGGCACAATTTGGAATTCCACTTTCTCCGTGGAAATTGAGCGAGTAGGTACTTCTATTAGTATTTTCTGTTTTATTTAAGAAAAAAGTATTCTTGCGACCTTTTAACTGCGTGAATGACCATTCGAGCTTCAGTCTAGGTCCTTAATCCTGCGCGTTACTGTGATACCAACATCTCGCACATTTTCAGTCTTAATTTCCGTATAAATCCGTGCTGCGAAGTTTTTTTTGTTCCGTTGAAACTTGTGAGGCAACACCCTTGATCATTCTTCTCTGCAGCCACACCTATTCGAACGGGAGTGACTATTCGGATCCTGCTCACATCAGGAGTTGGGTAATCGACCGTCACCCGAGTTTGCGCTTTGCTGAACTCGTCTCGTTTCGGTAGTGTTTTGCTGGCGGCAAAAAAACGCGGAAGATTTGTGTGATTATATCCGAAATTTCATTTTTCTGCTTCCAAAGCTTCGTTGCGACTGGCTTGCTGTCCATCTGGTTTATCATCTTTGCATGGAAATCTCAACACTTAAGCCGTTCATCAGATTTCAAGAAAGTTCCATGATTGAACGAATTTATCAGCGGGGACGCTCGAATCTGAGCTTTGGACATCGATAAGACCATTGCGACTTTTAATTTACCTGTTCTGATTATTATCGGTCTTTTGACTTGTATTTAGGTCTTCAAGTGACCCAGTAATCGTCTTATCCTGGACAAAATTTATAGAAACGTTCGATTTGTTTTCTAATGGGGACACATATATTTTTTCTGGAGACCAAGTAGCGTACTTCCAGATATTCAGCCGCGTCTTTCGGGAAACCGTTATTTGACCGCATTTTCTCAATATATTCCTGCTGTCGTTGTCTCATCTTTCCTCCTTCGACCCAATCCCTCCCGCAACCGAATTTCAGCATTTCATTGTTCTTTCATCCCTTTCGGCCAATACCGCGTAACGTTCTCAAGATCCCGGTCTCCTTAACCTTGTCATGAGATTTTACTTGAAGAAGCTTTTGAGTTATATGTACATACTTTGGGAAATGCTATCCATATTCAGAACAGAGTCGCTCCCTCGGATCGTATTATTTTTATGATATGAGCCTGTGGTTATTGATTTAGGGTCCTGTTATTTGTTCTCCGTCCGCTGAACTCCGCGAATCGCTAAGATGAATGATTCTTTCGGAAGATTTATTGATAAGGATCGGGGATAGCAGCCCACTGAGGTCGGGGCATTGCACTCAATACCTCAGAAGGAAGTAAAATATCCATCCACAATAGCAATTGTTGAAGTGAAGGTGAAGTAACTGTCTTTATAATACTAATCGCTATTTGAACACGGCACATAGAAAATATGAACGGGCTGGGTATTAACGGTTTATAAAGGATCAAATATAAGAATAGTCTCAATTTTATTTTTTGTAGTATAACTCAGTTCTGAAGTTATTTTCCAGATTATGCTTTTATACGTCCCCGCTGTAATCACGATTTCCTTTTTCTGATGAAACTTTTTGTATTGTTTGGTATATGGCATTTTGTACGGAGTAAGGCACTGTGCCTTTTCTTTACTCATTCGTTGCCATGCCACATATGTTGAAATCGGAATAGAGTACCATGGAACGAGCCCTGTTTGTTTAAAATCATAGTGAAATGTTTATAACTATTATTGTGGTTGCTATGAACACTTTGATGGTATACCTGAGACAGACACTTATATGTGGTGGTCTGCTAATTTTCTCGATGGAATTGAAGCATGCGTGACTAACAAAGATGATTCTTCGTAATATTCTACACTGTATTTTAACAACTTTCACTGATATAGTTGGTGGTTTCATTCGTACATTTATGGAATAGATTCATGCTAGAATGAAAAATTATAACTTTGTGATTCCAATTATTTTATTCAGATGCCACCCGGGTTTCGACGTTCAACGCCATCTTCAGATCTGCTGTTACGAGATGTTGATGTGGAATATGGCGGGTCATGACCGTAATATTCCACACCTGAAGATAACATTGAACGTCAAACCCTGGTCGTATCTAAATAAAATAATTTTAAATTATGAAGTTGTAGTTTTTCATTTAACTTTTACCGATTTAGACTCTTCACACAAGTCATTTTCAAGAGTACTAGTTCATAGGAGAACTATTACATAGAGAAGCTTATGGCACTGTCTTATATACTAATTTTTTATTTAGGCTTTGGAGTAAAGGAACGGGAATGTTAGAACTCACCAATGGGGGAGGCGTAATTGTTGTTAAATTTGAGTGTGGAGCAATATGTTTTGTGCGTAAAATGCCGGTTTTTTATATTTTTATTATAATACGTCTGATTCTGGAAAGCATTAATTAATTCTACGCTCATGGTTAATTTGGTGATCTACTAATTATTTAGTAGCTAGTCTATTGAACCAGGCCTATCTTAATTTTACTCTATCGCTAGATCTCCATACGTCCCTGGAAAAACTATAGCAAAACTAGCATGCTATGGACTGCTGCATATACTTTCAATGAGAGGGGTTATCATTACTATGAAAATGAGATTGATGTTCGATCGTGAGTTAGTTTGAAAGGATGGCGTCTTTGTTTTTCTGTGGGTATTAGCTACGGCCTGTCAATATATTCTTATCGTTACTTAGAAACTATTAGCAGGCCCCGTTTCATCATCATCATAGTAAGTCATTCAGTCCTGAGACTGGTGGAAAGCATCCCTCTCCATGCTGAGGCCATTATGGGCTGATAGATCTTGTGTTCTATGCCCCTTGGATAAACAAAAAGGAGTGCTCTTTTAAACGAACTCGTCATACTACTTCAATCTGATTAAGAGTAAAGGTTAGCATTCAAGTTGAAATATTGTCAGCAGTTCCAACTGCATTTGAGTTGCATGCCAATATAGCCAAATACTACGCCTCACTTGTGATGTCCCTGGAAGTTTTTTTGGAGAAAATCCGGCTGGAAATTGCAATTAACGCGACGCTTTGCACTGAGTTACTTTTTATGACAAGAAGAATATTGAGAAGGGTATTGGAGAAGTGTATCTGGCAAAGGTAGTAAGAATATGGAGAGGCATGAGTGGGTCATAAAGGATGTGAATTGGATGCTCTACTGATGGAAATATATGAATGTAGTGTGCTTCATTGGTTTGACCATGTCGTGAGAACGAATGAGAGTCGAATACTCAAGAAGATATGCAGGATAGAGTAGTGAATTGTATGATAGGAAGGGGTAGACCGAGAAAGTCATGGGTGAATGTGGTGGAAGAGACTATAAAGAGGAATATTAGGAATAGAAGAGCGTGTTTGAAGAAAATTCTTGAATGTATCAGATGCGGAAGAAGTATGCAAGGATAGGGCAGCATGGAGGAATTTATTAAAAGAGTTTTCTACGCCTCACACCAATAACTATGCTTTTTTGGCTATGCCAACACCGAAATGGAGCGGAAAATCTACGCGTTAGTTCGAGCTCGTTGACTGTGCTTTTGAATTCGCGAGGCGTGTGTAGAATTTCCTTTGGCTCGGTATGTTCCACTGTGTCGTGTCTTTAACATCCAGTGGTCGCGCTCCTGTTAGAAGGATAGTACTCCGAGGTCATGCAATCGGGACGAATGCTTTCTAAATTATATCTTGTCGGCCTCGGTGGCGGCGGGGTAACGTCCTCGCCTGCCCACCCATAGTCCGTGGGTTCGAGTCCCGCCCGAGATTTTTCTCCTCCCAGGACATGGTTGTGTGTGTAGTCCTTTGTTACTGTTACAACGCCCGATGTAAAATGATCCTCGAGGCTGTATTCAGGTTGATGAAATAAATATAGTAAAAGCGACTTATTCTCTGAGCTCTTTCGCAATCTATGCTACTTTCCATCTTTTTTTTTGTCGCGGTATAACCGAGCGCCAGTCTGTTAGTGGAGCACGTCTTGATGCTCGCGCAGTGGGTGGAACACTATCCCAATCATTTCCAACTCGATCTGCTGTAAATGTGGTTGCGTAATACATTCGAGCTGGTTTGTTTTTTTTTGTTCCAGGGAACGGAAAAGGGAAATTTTACCTGTTATATCAATTTAGTTATTTATTGCCGCCGTTTTGTCGGTTGCTGAAATGAGAATCTGACTGCTTTCCTTGGAAGAAAAGACTAGGTAACCCGTGCGAAAATTTCGCACTTTCCCGCTATCAGGGGATAAGTATGTTAAGGAAACGGTGTAATTGGGTTTTAAATAGAGAAGAAGGTGTATCATAAAGTACTTTCTTTATACTTGTTTTCTTGCAAAAATATGCAAAACATATGAATACAATATGTACAGGCAAGAGAGTTTATCGAAAGTCAAATTAATGGGTAAATAGTGAAATTTGAGATTGAGATTGTATTTTTCGTCAGAAGCCGGTGATTCAACGTTTAAAATGACACCTCATTTATCACTGTAGGTGCAGTATTAACGGAGCATATACGGAATGACAGAAAAAGACCTTTCTGTAATATATATGATTTTATTTTTGGAAAAGTGCCCATTGTTCGGTGAATTATGATGCCGTATTTATTTCTATAATTTGTTTAGTTTTTTTCGAGGCAACGAGTGAGTATAAATTGATGGTTTCAGCCGTGACTTCGTGGAGATGACGGATATCCATTGTACATAGAAAAATTAGTACATTTCCACTTTATATTTATTTAAGCGACCTATTTCACGGCGATAACGCATTATCTGGCCTTAAAATCAAAAGATGCTTTTATCGGTGAGGTGAAACCGGGAACAGGAATACATTTAGTATGGGAAAGGAACTTTTTGTCATTGCTGTGAATCTGATCTATTGTCGCCGCCATTTTTACTGTGAGTTTACCTATAGGTGTAGCAAAACCTGTTGGCACTCGCCCGTACATAAAATTACGTCAGGGAGGGGAGATCATACAAGAGATGAAGGATAAAAATCCTTAGGTTCTCTCGAGATGTCCCCAGCCCTTCGATAGTTTTGTCCGCTCATCAACGCTTAATTTGTTCTCAGTGGCCTTAAACGCTCCACTGGAGAGTGTCACCAAGTTTCTCTACACCTATACGTCGTTTATAATGCAAGTTGTGTTCCACGGCTACTTACTACCCTGCGAGCCGCCGCATGGACATGTGGCAGAGGGTGTTAGGACACAAGCCGTGTAAAGGTGAGGGAATGGGGAAAATAAATTGGAAGAAGGAGAGGAGGAAAGTGAATTTCATGCTAACAATTTATTAAGCCTTACAATTTATTTTCTCGCTCTGTGTTTGTTATAGACATTAATAGCGTGTGGAAAGAAGGAATTTTTGTACCTGTCTGTTCGGCGGTATAGCACTGCATCTGTCAGCTCAAGAGATGCAGTACGGGGTGAAAATTATATCCTCCGTGTCCTACTGAAACTCGCCTGATCTGAATTTTGCTGTTAATCTAATCCTAGCGTGCAGCCTCGAGTCTTAAGCAACTCCCAACTTGCGATTAGCCCTCCCGTCAGCTGTGTTACACCATCTGTTCGCTCATAGCATTTTTTTAACGAAGCGTGCGGCTTTTCTTTTCATTTTATTTATTTCGCGAATTTAACCTTTCTGTGCAAGGTCCCGAACGCCCGCGGTGTATTCGAGATGTGGGACGTTCATGATGAATGCGTGTTCTGTGAACCGCGTTCTACTTCCTGAATATTTCTTGATCATTACTACAACATTGCGGAAAACTGTTGGAGCGATAATTCAGCGGAATCATAAATTGAAAATAAGTGGTTTTCCCATCATTACTAATGCTGAATCACCGTAGTTTTTATCAATAGCGATTGAAATATGTTGTTTTAAACTCAGCAAATGTTCTTGTTGTCTTTGTTCAAGTGTTGAAATAGGGGATATGTTTTAGTTTCCGAGCAAAATTCATTGCCTTCTAAATTTGGTGGTGGGTTTAATAATTGTGAAGAAATTCGTTTTCATTCAATCAAATGAAAAAGCTTGTTTTATTCCTCAAACAAACCTCTATGACCGGTTTCAAAGAAGTCACTATATAGTTCTACTACTCAGCTTGGCTTGCCCACAATTTATACATGTTAACAATGATATTTAACAATTTTCCTTTAGATATGCGTAAAAACAAAAGCATTCGCGTTCAATTTTGATTAAGTAGTGTTGGGTAGTGGCTATTTTTTATCTTTACAATTCAAATCTCATGTCGTAAAAGGCATTCTAATGATAATTAATGGTGTTTTTTTTAACGCCAAGGTGGCTTTAATGGGATGAAGAAGGGCCTTTTTTGACGCTGCTCTGAAAAGGCTCGCCGTCATTTTGGCTTCGATTTTTACCCCAGCAGCTGTTACCGTGTTACGTATCAATTAAAATATTAAATTTCAAAATATTATATATGCGGCTAGATTTTGTTAGCAATGCATTTACGAGTCTATAAAAAAGTGTATATAGTCTTATACGAGGCTCAGCCGCTTCAACCCACGTCTCACGTATGCTTTCCTCTCCTTTTCGTCATGATCTTCCTATACGAGTGCCACCAAGTTCCGATACACCTATACGTTAACTCTTCTTATCTCGGCAACGTTCAATCTTTCGCTTTGTTTTAGAAACTCCGTTTCCATTTATCTAATTTATGGAATTAATTAGAATTGGCCTTTTTCCAAACACAGTTGACCTTTATTGAAGCCATTACCTAAAATTCTCGTGAAGTTTATCGATTTTAACCAGCCTGTGAGTATCTGCAAGTCCCAGCAGTTTCCTTGTGAGTAATGCAAACGAACAATTAGACACGATTCTGCTCAGTGACGTCAACGTACAAGGCAACCCATTTTTTCTGAATGTGGGATATTTTGGAAGTTCTGCAATATATTTGTGGCTGTGAAATGTTTAATGCAGTGCAGAAATATCACTTGAGTAAATAGATTCCAAATTTTTAATTGTCAGCTTTAATTTCTCGCAAATCAATGGTTCACAAAGGTATTCCCGGGGGTGGAGTAGAGTTATCGAATGGGAAGAAATGGCAACAAATCCGTTAACTAGGAGTTCGTACCTGATTGTAGTTCTGGACGGTCGCGTCACGCATTTATGAGGTCAAATGGGGATAGAAATGCCGTTCACTCTCATGGCATTTGCCTCGCGGATTGTCGTGTGCGGTGGCTACCCATATCTGCGCAGCTGCGTCGAATATGGTGGCAGAATTCTCTTCGGACCTTCGATCTATGTTTCTAACCCTTCGTATGGCCTTCAGGTTGTTAACATGAGAGGTGACCGACAACTGAGGTCATTTGCGCCTTAGGATGGGTGCTCATGGGGGTTATTCATGTATGGCCTCGAGAGTGACACAATTTGACGTCACAGCCACGAAAATGTTAATATAGGGCCATTCAAAAGTTGAGATTTGTCGGGGGCTTTGAAGTCACATCCACGGATTTTCATGGGTTCGACCATGTAGAGTCCTTCCTGGGGCCTTATTCAGTAAGGGCTCGTCACGGACAAACCTCAGGGATTCCGTGGTTGCAACGTTACAGCCCCCGACAAATCTCAGATTTAGAATGGCCCTAATTGAAATTTTCTAGACTGTGACGTCATAATGTCGTCACTGTCGAGGCTCGGATATTCCGAGGCCGAATAACCCCCCTGGGGCCGTATTCAGTAAGGACTCGACATGGTCGAACCTCGGAAAATCGGTGAATGTGACGTCCTTTCCCCCGAAAAACCTCAACTCAACTTTTGAATGGTCCCATTTGAAATTTTAGAGGCTGTGACGTCATAATTTCGTCACTTTCGAGGCTCGGAAATTCCGAGAACATACAGAATAGCCCCCCTGGGGCCTTATTCAGTAAGGACTAGACATGGTCGAACTTCGGAAAATCCGAATTCGTCACTTCCCCCGACAAATCTCAACTTTTGAATGGTCCTATTTGAAAATTTAGAAGCTCTGACATCAAAATGTCGTCACTTTTGAGACTAGGAATTTCCGAGAACATACAGAATAGCCCCCCTGAACAAAGTCCCAGGTGGGCTTATTTTCAGAATGTGGAAGGAAAGAGAGAAACATGGCGCTCGCATTGACCGACTCGGACCAGCCAGTTCATAGAGAAAAAGCTAAGTTACCACCGGTATGGCTGTTTGAGCAAGATTTTCCCCTTAGAATTTTCTAGAATAGACCATATTTCAATCATATTTTATAATTTAGGCTGTTGTAATATTAGTATGAAGTGAAAATGTTGTTATTATAATAACGCAAATACTATGTTCTATTTGGCTGATATTCTCATTAATTAGCGAAATATATATGTTTAACTCTTTACATTGCCTAGTTCTTTTTTTCACGCCGTCTGCTGAAAATGCCTTAACAACCAATCTGATCTGTTGAACCATGATATGTTGCGTCCAAGGAGGTCGGAATGTATGGAATATTCCAACCTCCTTTGTTGCGTCAGAACGTCCTTTTTTTAACCATTGCCTCCGGAGATCACAGTTGAACCATATCCCAAGGCTTACCTTTAGGTAGTTTTTGGTCATTATATCTATATACGTATGATGCAGTGAGTATCTGATATATTTTGTATCATCAGAAATATGAAGTCTCTTCATTTGTAGCCAGGCAAAATTCGCTGAATTTTACAATGAAATAATATCCCGCTCGAACTACCGTGGGAAAACATCTAGTTGGCACGGTAAATAAACACAATTTGATGAGTTGAGAGCTACCGATTCGGGAAATTTATCGTTTATATTTTCTGGAGCGCCTAGCCTACGTCCACCAAAAGCACATTTTTCCTTCAATTATATTTTTCTAACTTGTAACATATGCATCGCAAACTCTCTTTGCCTATCAAAACTGTTGTACTGGAACACATTTATGTTATATAAAAGCCAGATGCTATTTGTAATTATTTTTGTGAATGCTAGCTGCTGAACTACAGCAAATTTATTCAAGGAATGGCAAGCCCAAAACAAGAAAGTATTTATTCTGGGGGTGCCTAATTTCGCCCTCATATTTTATTTTTTTTTAAATGTGTATATTTATTTGGGTGAAATAAGTTACATTCCATCTTCTATTCTATTAAAAGGGGAAGAGAATCTGCTGCAAAGTTAATGCAAGTAATGAATAAAAAAGAAAGCACTTAGTTATAATTCCACACTTTATTTGAAACGAGCGGAAGATACCCGTTGAAATTCAACGGGTGTGAAAAACATTAAACTTATTTTTTATAATAAAACCACAAAGCCCGAAGAAAAACAGTATGCGTGGCCATTTGAGGAGTTCGTAACCTATCTTGTATGTTGTGTTCGTTGTAGTAGACACACTGACAGTTTTCCAGGTGCACGGAGAGATGAGTGACTATTGGTTCACTTTCATGCACGGGAAACCCAAAAATCGGCCTTGCAGACTCATTACTACTTAAATAGCAAAGGTTGATAGATGGTCACCTCGTCCCTCCGGTTCTCTTAAGCTGTCTTCTGAGTGATTAACAGCTCTATCGCTTCCCTTGTGTACATACATATATTTGCATTCCATGACTTAATTCAGTTGCACTATTCAACGTTGATATGTGCGTTGATTATCTTAATCAGGATTGGACAGAAGGGTACAATCCAGCGGTTGACAACGTCAAGAGGAGTAATGGCAACAGAAGCCATGTTTATTTGACCTATGAATCCTCCATCAATGGGACTGCGCCTTCGGCATAGCCATAATCATTGGTTTCGGTTGCTAAATAAAACATTTATGGTGATTCTTAGTGCACTTGTCGATTTTCATGCACGGGTGTCGTTAATTGTGCAGAATTTCCGTTCTGCTTTCGGGTAAGAAGCA
The DNA here is from genome assembly GCA_963573305.1 of Pyrrhosoma nymphula. Taxonomy (NCBI): domain Eukaryota; kingdom Metazoa; phylum Arthropoda; class Insecta; order Odonata; family Coenagrionidae; genus Pyrrhosoma; species Pyrrhosoma nymphula. The sequence continues at coordinate 30,355,765 of OY754335.1, read as the reverse complement.
TGTAGTGGCGTCATTATAATATCCGCCATCTTAAAGCAGATTGAAGGTTCGAAACAGATGGGTCTGAATTTGAACCAGATTTAGAGCTGGTTACCCATCCGTATGTTGGTTAAGGATGAAATTTGTGCTATTCTTAGCGTAACCCGAGAAACACCACGGGGAGAATCTCATGAGATCGCTGGTGGGCATGTCTTTGACCATCCAAGTCTAACCTTTGTCGTTTTTCTTTCAAGGGCTCATTTTCTCGCAAATAAGACATTCATTTTGCTTAGAAGATTTTTTCGAAAGATTACTACTTTTTCTATTAGGCATGTGGATGGATATATTTTTAAGTCCAAGGAGGGGAAACACAGCGGCGAGCGAGAGTCTTGAATGGGTAACTCGATGATTGAGTGAATGTACCTAAGGTAACTGCACTTTAACATTTATAAACATATAAATAACTCTTGACGTTAATGACGTGGGAATTGGTCTAAAAAACAGTTCGCAATCGTAATTAGAGGCAGACGGTTTCACTACGTGTAATACATCTGAGTATTAAACGATAATAAACAACGCCGTGTTTGTTGTAGCAACATAGGCATTATTACCATTGATATTCGCTGCACGTAAATATTCTTGCACATATAATTGTATGTGTAATCAATTAATTTCCTTTATGTGTATGGTTTACTACGTAAGTGTTCTCTCATATACATGCAATGCCCCTTTGAGAGCTACTTTAAGAAAGACGTTGAAAAGTATACTTGTTGTAAATATGCATTGAATTTATCAATTAACCCCTGAAGCAATCTACCATGGGGCCCTTGGGACTCTGGGTCCTTCTTATACGGATTTGCATTCTACGTACTATCATGGGCTTGCAGGAAAACATTATATTTAATAGTTAAGAGGCGTGTATATCCTTTGAAAATCAAATCTATGGTTGTCAAGGAAATATGTTATTGTTGATTTCAGGGAAAAACGTTAGATTTTTCAAATGAAAACATGAATTTCAAACAAATACGGAGCGTAGAAGAAAATCGATTGAAAAAATTAAAAATTATATTTATTCAGCCATCCGATAAAAAAAAATTCCAGCCCTATATCTTGAGTGAAAGTACTTTTAAAAAGCAAAAAATGAAACCACTGCACCAAACACAATGCTTAGCATGCACAACCAGGGGTGACCTTCAGGGGCCTTTGGGGGCCCTGAGGGCTTTTTAATATAGCATATATTACAACCAGACATGTTTTCTATCTACATGCCAAATTTCAGCTCAATCGGTCCAGTAGTTTTTGCGTGATAGAGCAACAGACAGAAAGAGACCATTACATTTTTATACATATTAGTAAGGATCACACCCTTAACCCTGAAAAAATAGGGTTTCGGTTAATTGAACCCTACAGTGTTTGTTGTCTACCAATAACAAACACGTGTTCCAATTTTCATTAAAATCGGCCCTGTGGTTTAGGAGGAGATGTGGAACATACATACATACATACATACATACATACATTGACTTTTATATATATAAAGACAACACGACCTAGGTTTCGGCATTATCAGGCATGATATGCCGAAACCTAGATCGTGTTCTTTAAAATAAAGTGAGGAATCATAAACAAGTGCTTCTTTTCTCATTTTTTAAAATTCATTATGAAGGAGTCCCACCGAGTAACGCCAGAGACAGTGTCCTAAATGAAAGTTGCTTGCAAAGCAAAAACGATGCAAGTTACTTTTGGGAACTCTATTTAGTCCTGAATCGGGTCAGGAGTGACGAGATTCTTGCACTCCCCGTCTCCCCCTTGCAGCTCAAGTGAGCCTCGCACCGCTCTCGTCCATGCCATTTTCGTTTTGCAGTCGAATGGATGGCAACGCGGGTCGGGAGTCGAGCGGGAGTGAATCGGAATTTGCACGCCCCTTCACTCAAGATTGAGTCGCGATATCCCTGAAAAACCTCAGCGAGGATTCGAACCCCCGAGCCACTGAGGAGACTAGTTCTCGGTCCACGACACCAGATCAAACCCTAGTAGGGCCGATTCTAATATCGTGAATGTTTGCGGATTTTTTTCAGACCTCGTATGACTAAATTTGACGTTTTATTTTTCTAATTGGTGGACCGGTGAGTGACTTATTTCTTAGTTATGAAGACGTTCTCACGCGAGTAAAGACGGCCAATCATTGTGCTGAGTTTTTCGAGCTCGTTGTAAACAAATAACATCTAATTGAGTTGCGTGAAATATGATGGGCTACCTGTCTCGAGTGAGGCTTGCTCCTGTAAAAGTTTAGCAGATTTTTACTCTTTTCCATCCAAAACCAACTCTAACTGGTAGACCACCTAAAGGTAATTAAAGTTAGTAAAATAGCCCTTCAGCGTGCCAGAGTTAACGAATTTTCGTCTGTGCGACCAATTGCGACAGATTAGCGTATTGGAATTTACTTTTTAGTAGGTACATTTCGTTGCTGAACGCATTTTTACGCAATTTTTCATGCACTTACGTACATTTACGCACACAGGGTATATTGTATCCCAGCCCCCGTGGGCCTGTTCTCGAAACGCCGTGAAAATTATCGCATGGTTTAGTCGATTCAGCGTACTCGAGTCGTCGCCACTTGTCCGCATACGATAGTATTCGATTGTAAAATATCGATTGACTGTGTAGCATGCGATAGTACTTGGAATTCAGTGACAGGGGGGCATTGGGTCCGAATATCCGAAATTTTGAACTATAAAAAATGACAATAAAGGTGGGTTAATTTTCTTTTTTATTTAGCTGAGAATGTTGATTTAATTTATTATTTATTTTGAATATCTTTTTTCAATTGATATGTTTGTAATTTTCAAACAAAAATTTGTGGTTATTGTGTTCTTTCAGAAACTTGTACAGAAAAAAATTAAAAAATCGGATCTTACACTGCAGTCACAATTACGCTCTTAGTGGCATACACTCACAATTTTGCTCCTGATTTTAAACAATTTTCTCATCCCGCCACCGCGAAACGAAATCCTTGACTGCGTCGCTGTACGAAATCATACGTCAGTTTGCTATTTTCTTGTGCGATAATTATCATGGAATTTTGAAGAATCAATACCCTGGTTTTCTGAGTATTGGGGATCCATCTCGTCTATCGTCGACCGAATCGCATGAACGTCCTCTAAGCTCTTCCGTCAGATGTCTCGCATAATTCCTCTCAGTCGTGCTGCAAGTGTTGATTTCCCTTCGTAATAATCGCGAGACCTCAAATCACCGAACCGTAACGGCACGGCGTGGGAGCTCGTCTTGAAGGTTCGCACTCGCAAGGTGGGGAAGATGGCAAGAGGGATATAGGAGAGGAGAGAGATAAACAGTCTGTTCAAACTCCCACCTTCGAGACATCCCTCTCGCGAAAATGTCGAAAGTAAGAGAAGATCCGTACAAAGCGCTTAGTGTTGCCGCGAGACGAGACGAGACTTGAGCCAGTCTCGTCTCAGTCTCGTTTTCTGTACTCGGGTATCGTCTCTAGTCTCGTCTCGTGAACCCCAGTCTCGTCTCGGACGAGACTCTCGTCTCGGACGAGACTCTCGTCTCGGACGAGACTCTCGTCTCGTTTCCCCCAAAATAAGTTTAGCACCATAAAAAGCCGTTTCCTTAGCGTACTTAATCGCTGAATCGGTACACTCGAAATAGGTAATCCATTAATATAAATTTTAAATATATATTGATCTGGAAACCAATTACATCAAACTGCTAGTATAATCGTTGATTTTATTGATACTCAATGAATAAACTAGTAACATAAAACAAAAAATTTCTAAAAAGGGAATGTAGACACAAATTTACTACAGAGAAGTCCACAGAAGGTTTAAGAAAATAATCGCAAAAATAATGTGTGGTATAAGAGATAACTTTCGCTTTAATAAAGTAGTTTAAATAATTTTCAGAGTTAAAAAAGTTTAATTAACATAAGCTTTTTATTTGACTCGCCAAATTGCACGTCACTCACGAGATCACACAGAGTAAACTTCTTGCTGATTCGTAACCCAAGCGGTTTCTATGCTTCCTTATTGTCAAGGCTGCTCTTGAGAACAACCTTTCCGCAGGAACAGATGTAGTGGGAATATTGAGGAAGTCTCTCGCCATTTTTGATAGCACTGGAAAAGTTGCCTCATTTGCCTTCCACCATGTCAATATGTTTACATCACAAGGGGATCTCGGAGTTGAAGATAGTCTTCAAGTTCTTTTCTCCATTTTTCATGCTGGGATGATAGACTCGGAGCAAATATATGAAAACCATTAGGTCTTAACAGAAAAAGGGTTAAATTTCTATTTAAAAGAAAAAAAAATTAAATAAAAGTTCTGAGACTAATTGAACTTCTCTCTTAGGTCAAAATAGTTAAGGTAAGTGAAATTAGTCGAAAAGGAGAAAATACCTGCCAGTACTGGGTCTTGACTGCTTATAGAGAAAATGTACATCTAGAAGGTCTTCCTCGTCACTTTCTACCAAAACAGACCTCTCAAGATTCTCTAGATCCATTGACTGAGCGGACTGTATTTGATGGGATAACTTTCGTTATAGACTTTGAACATTTCCTCAAATTTCAATAGGGACTTTTCCTGCATCTATTTTCCCCATGGCGTCATGGACAAAGTTTTACATTTATGACGTGGATCTAAATTAATACCGCGCAATAAATCCAGTTTGTCAGGCGGTAGTGCTTTAGCATCTTGTTCAGAGCAGCTTGATAGGCAAGCTACAGTTTTTCATCACCTTCATTCCTTCCAGGCTTGTTGTCCAGTATTTCCATCATTTTTTCTAGCTTATCCAACAGCAAGTTAAATGGAACGGTAACGAGTGGAAGGGTGACGTAATTTTCTCCTCCTAATTTATTCGTCAGAACTTTAGTTTTTTAAAACTTTATGAACATTTTCAAGCAGTGTCCATTCTGATCCAGTGATTTTGAGGCGCTTTAGGTCACTTATACTATCGCATAGGATTGAAATACCTCTCTTCACATTAAGTGCTGTTCCAATCATATCGTCTGTTGAATTCAACCTATTTGGACGTCTATTACAAGGTTCAGTGATGGCTCCCCTGCAGCTTCGCAAGCGCTACGGAATTTATTTCGTAACTGCTCACTCTTTTTAATTTTTTAAATTAGAGATCTTATTTTGGAAATTGAAGTTTTATTTTCTTCTTCAAAATCAAAATCCTCGTCGTCACTGTCAATTAATAAAGCTGGTCTTCTGAAACCCCGTCCTCCAGAAACAACGTTCTTAATAGATCCTGTAGGTACCTACTGCAAGGTTTAGTACATGGGCTATGCATCTCAAATACTGATCATTGCTATCAAAACTTTGTGCTTTAGCCATTTAAGCTAAAGAACTTGGCCGCAAATCGATGGATCCGGGTTCGAATACCGGTCAGGGCGAATGATTTTTCCTCTCAGGAATTTCGCACAAGTCTGCAAATAGATTTTTTCGACAGGTTTCTGGCTCCTTTTAAGGCCGTTTTACACGGTACATTTGTTTGTACAAACTCTTCCGTGAACTCTTGCATGAGGCAAAATGTATCATGTAAAGCGGCAAATTGTATGAACGCTTGTACGAATGTCTCAATGCCTGCACGGGAAATAGAACCTGCTCTAATTTCGTTGAGACAAACGTACATTCTCACGTACATTCGTTTGTACAAAATCTTTCATCGTGTAAAGCGGCCTTTAGAATGGACTACATGCTGATGAAATAAGATTACCTGCTGCTAATAGGTGTTTCTGGAGAAAATATGATGAATGGAGTTAGAATGAGTGGCTCATGAATAAATGCCGGTCAGATGATCCAGTAGTGGATTTTTTGATTAAATTGATTTTTGGTTAGCAAAATAAAGGAAAATGAAAGAAATGAAAGTCAAAGGAAAGCCGATTGTAGTTATCCTTTTTTATTGTATTATCCTCAACACAATTTAGCGACATTATGCTAAATATCCTCACTAACCTCGGAAGTTATATCATGCAGGAAGAGGTACATAGTTATTTCAATTATCATTCGTCTTTCTGCCGAGGTGATGTGCTCTGCGCAATTCGAAATGGCGCCATCATTTTCTCCTAGCATGTAAACTATAAGCAGGATTGCAAGTGCCGCTAGGCGATACTTTACACATATGCGAGCATAATCCAAGATATTTTTGTTGTAGAAGTAAGCACTGAAAATAACCACTAGAAAATAGTCCAATTTTTGCTGGATAAATTTTCCAAGGTCCCAGGAAACAAGGAAAAGTAGTCAGCCATTAACACTCCCTTACTTGGCTCCAGAAGTCACGCTCATGCATTCAGAAATTGATTTTTCGGTAAAAATTCTTTTTTATAGTTAGATAACTTATCGAAAAGTTATTATTGAATTATATTTCAAATTTAATACTTAAGAAAAACGTCAAATTTACTTCGTCTTAACAGAAGGACATAGTTTTAGGGATAAAGCTATACAAATTTGTATCTGTATTTGGATCTGTATTTCGAGACTTTCGAGAGTCTCGTGGAAGTGGTATCGTCTCGTCTCGTCAAAACGTGGTCTCGTCTCGAGTCTCGTCTCGAATTTTACCCATTGGTCTCGTCTCGAGTCTCGTCTCGTTTTCGAGACGAGACGAGAAAGTCTCGAGTCTCGCGGCAACACTTAAGGCGCTCCACATTCAGTTGGATGTGTGGCCTCTTATGGATTAATCCAATTGTCAATGAAAGCAGTAGGAATATTGACTCATATGCATGAATTTCGGTTATCCAGGGACACCATCGTCAGGGAAGGTTTAAATCTCTTTAACATGTGCGTGTAACTCCGAAGTTCTAAGTCCGACGACACGCACATGTTTTTACGAGATTTTAACTCTCCCCGTCGATGGTCACCAGGAAGACCGAAATGAATGAATAGGAGTCTATTCCTATTGCTTTTGCTTTAATTTGTAATTTTGATTAATCTTTAATTTTTAATAAACTTGGTTTCTTTTTGAATTCTCAGTCACTCAGTGATTCAACCCGAAGGTTGGTTTGGATAGTTGATGATAGAGCTCAACCCTGACTAAGCCACAGGCGTGTTAATTTCACACAATCAGGGTAGGGGGGCCAGTTCCTTTCCCTGGAAAACATCGCACTCGGGGGCGCTCAAAGGCTTCACCCGGATTTGAACCCGGGACCCTTCGATCAGTAGCCAAGCGCTCTACCCACTAGGCCACCACGCTCACTTTTTTGAATTATGGGCTCCTATTGGAGAGTCGTTTCCTAGGTAAATTTCCAAAAGGCCGGAGGTGCAATGCAGCCAAAACCAACGGGAAATTCAAAATAGTGCTATGCAGTATTATCTACTCATCTAGGAATCATCCAATATGCGAAAAATTTGCCCCTAAGTTATTTGATTGCATTTAGCGCGGTGTTGCTTAGCGTTAAGTGGTTGCCAACGTGGCTAAGAGGTGAGCACTCGGTGCGTAAGTTTGGCAACATCACTCTTCATTGTTAGGCTCATACTGGAAACTACCATCGTTTGTAAATTCAGTCTCCGAGGTTGAAGTGTAATATCTTATAAGCGGGGTAAACCATTTCAGTCACTCGCATATCAATTAAGAGCTTATTGTTTTCCTCGTTGATCGTTGGTAGCACTTTTGTTAAATGCTGCTGTTGTTTAGTATTACCACGCTAAGAGTGAAAAAAACTGGCCATTTTTCGAGTTCATTATAACGAAACTTGAAAAGTGGGAAAAATTTCTTTGTATATACTTTGTACCTATAGCCTTAGCAAGTACTCGTGTATAAATGTAACGCCAATGACTTGATCCGTTTAGCTATTGTTATGCACTATGCAGTATGTGTGGAACTTCGCTATCTCGAGAACCGCGGCGAAAATCTCCGATCGAACCATGTTATAGGTCTTCACTTTTAAATTATGAATCAGCTATAACCGTAAGACTGGGATGACCTGGAAATTTCTTTATTATATATAGCCTTTCATTTGATTTGCACTAGACTGAAATAGCATTTCCCGTTATTGAGATACAACGCTTCAAACTCGGGTGACAGAATTTTGAAATTGGTGGTAAATGTGGAACGTTCTATACAGACGTTTTTCGTCGTTCTTCGGTCGCACTTGGCAGTTTTCGCAACCCTTTGGTTTTTCAAAAATCTCCCTCGCTAGCAATCGAATCAGCGAGAGGTCCTGTCGTGAATGCGTTTAGCGAGGAACCTCGCGGTTGGACCTTAGATTTGTTCTGCCTCGTTTTGGCGTGTGTTGTGTGGGATGAAGCAGAATCGAAGAGGAGATCACTTTTTGAAGTGATATATTGGTAAAGTTTTGGATATAAACGGTGTTTCAAGAGGAATCTGCGAGTTGTAGGTGATGGGGTTTGTGATTCCAAGTGTTTTTGCCTGTTGGATTTGCGGGTCACCACTCAGTTCTACTGGCGGAGCTATGGCAACGTAAACTTGTATCCACCACAGTTTGCAGTTGCTATAACACGCCGTATAATGGTGACCGTTTTGGGTTCCATCGTGAAAATAAACATTCCAGAAGCACGTGTGGCAACAATGAAAGAACGATAAATATCTTTTGTACCTACATCGTGTCTACATCACAAGTATTCACCGGGAAAGCCTTAAATCTTACTTAACTCTCTTATTCTTCTTCTTTTACCTTTCTTCTTAACTGACTCGTGTCAGTGTCTGCTTTTGTGCATTGAGCTCTGAGCTTGTAAACGGTAGTGGCAGCTTCTGTATTACAGCTTTTTAAGAAAAGTGGTTTTATTTTGCGGAAATCTGGTCCTTCATGACCCTCACTTTCGCCGCTTCGCTTCAACAAACTGTGATTTTATCACCTTATTTTTAATACACTCCGTTGATGGTGGTGAATTGCATGCTTCCCAAAATATGATGGGTGTAAACTTATAATTGGAAAATCATATCGCTGACCATAATCTCATTTATGCAAAGCAAAGTTTGCGTATGAGAACTGCGGTCACGTGGTTTCATCATCCGTTTCTCATGTCACGACAGTGCGAGTCGCATTCCTGTGCATCATACTCACGGATATGTCTTGCACAGGGGTGGGCAACCAGGGGTGGTGGGATCACGGTTCATTCTCTTGCGTTGTCATTATGGTTACCCAAAACGCAAACTTCTCTATAAGGGTTACTCACAATACTCACAGTTACTGTCCAAACAACGCACTCCATCGATTAAAACTAGTGATTTGAAGAACCTGACAAATTTTGAAGGATGGCAATCTCGTTTTCGCTCTCATGAGCGCTGTTGAAAAATAACGATAACGCGAGTGCACGCGTTATGGAAACCGTGATTGAACCCCAGAATATTATAGCGTCGGTTTATTACCGTCATGTGAATTCCTTGTTCGTTGTGTTGGTTGTGGGAAGTGAAGTACAGCTAATCTGGTTCTGCCTTGAATCTTCTGTGACTGTGTAAACAGTTTTTATCGCGACTTGGGTTCTATGCCTTTGAAAGCGGCGCTATATAGTAGTATAGTTATCTCGTATGTACACTAACTGTTCTATTTGTGACTCGCGAGGAGATTTTGGTTGTAGGTGCACTCTCATTTTGAAATTTAACATTTCACGCGTTTTGTTGATTCCGTTACTGTTGCTACGAGAGTGACGTTGAGGATCCTTATCATGTATGTCCGTAATATACCGCGCTTGTCCGTCTGTTGTGTACAGGTATGCATGGTACTAATACATAATGTGTTAGTACCATGCAGGTATGTCCCACAACCATTGTTAGACGACATGAGGCAGCAGGCAACAAGGAGTCGCTTTCACTATTCTGTTTTAATTTCTTCCACTGATTGCAACTGTGAAAATGAAGGCTTGATTCGTAATGGAGCCATTAAGAGCAAATGTCACCACATATACCTACGCAAAACATCGGGTGACTGTCGGATAATTTCGTTACTTTGGGAACGGCGGACATTTTCTGTATTCCTGCATGTGTAGTTACGGCAGTAGACTTAAAAAATGTTTTTTGTTGCATGATAAGTGTGTTCTTTTTCGTCCATTTCCCCGCTCATCTGCATTCGCATTCATTGCAGGTGCTCCACGCCTTGTGATGATTTGGTTTCAGCTGATTGGTGTTGATTACCAATCCTGTTGATGGCTACTCGTGAGGCGAATTTCTCAGTTTTGTTAATGTTTGAAGAAAATGCTAATCGTAATTTTGCGTTCAGTTTACGTGAGAACGTAATACATGAATGGGCAAGAGTGGTAGACATTTATGGAGGAGACAGGTTATTCGGGGACGAGCTGATAATTAGGCTATCTTGTAGGTATGCTGGAAAAAAACTGAATGTTCCCCGCGCCTCAGGCGTCCTACTGAATGGAAAACTCTTGCATTACTTCCGGAAGAGTTGTTATTACCATGCAAAGTGGCTCGTGAGAAATTCCCCCGAAGTCTTATGATTGTTTTTTTTATTTCAATGTCTTGAACATTGTTCGTAAGTGGGACAAGATGACCTCGGCAGTGCCCTCGCGCTGCCTATCTGATGGCTGTTCATTGCGCGTGTGCTGACCTCTCTAGTGTGAGTAAATTAACCTCGATTACCTTTCGAACCTATTTATTCCATTTTCAAGACGTCGGGTAAAGTTTCGCAGCTGATGTCGCAATCACAAATCAGCTCCTCTCTTCTTCAAGTACAATCCTTATGTATTTCAATAAGCTCTTCATCAAAATATATCTCTTTTGACTACATAATGTACACACGAGGCTTTCCTATTTGAATGTTCACTTTTTTGTCTTGAAATAAGTTTTCAGATCAAGTTATAAATCTAATTTGATCGTAGCTTTTCGTTGGTAGCTGTGGTCCATAGTTATTCTCTAGTCTTGGTCACAATGCCAGCATTTTTCTGCTTTCTCCTGTAGATTTTTCTAAAGGTTGGGTTAGTGCCTGTATGTTCCATATGAAACACATGATCTAGTGCCGTCCTTGTAGCTACGTAAGCATATTTTAACGGGAGCCGTCTCTTTTTTAAAATTACAGCATCGTATGGTGAACTTATTATTTATATCGTGTCTAACAATATTAAATCGAAGTTTGTCTTGTTGTTACTTTGATTTCTGTTCCGGGGCATGCCTTTTTATTTTCTTTTGGAGATAACCCAAGGAGGATGAAAAATTGATGAGAAGACTACATGGCGTTTCAAGGACCCACAAAAAAGTGAGGATTCTGTGTAAGCAGATAAGAAGGGGGATAAGGATAGGAATTTCTTATGAAATATTCGAGTGGAGCAAGTATTAAAAGCTAGGATGAGGGAATTTTGAGATCCGTGTTTAGCTCGTGTCTCGGAAGTTATGAGGATTATGAAAGATCTAAGGCTTTCCCAGCGTATAGTGATGTAGGGGGTTGTTCGGGTTTCCGACCGGGTCAAACTCTCCATTTCTGCCGACGCGACATTTCGATGAACGAGTTGTTCATCAAAACGTCGGTAGAAATGGAGTTTGACCCGGTCGGAAACCCGAACAACCCCCAACATTATGAGGATTATACTTACTTTTTCAGGGACCATCCAAAATGTCCTTTAATGAGAGAAATGTCAACTTAAGTATGCTGTTAATTCTCGGCCACATATTTGCGAGTTAAGTGGATTTAAATAATAAAGGAGATTGTATTTACAGTCCAAATATCGAGATTTTACGTGTCATTTTTAAGTCAATCCAAGCTTACTTTTCATTTATTACAGAAAGGCGATATTTGGAGGAGAATGAGCGTAGTATTTAAAATTAACATCGGTGAAGAGCTGCTTTAACGAAGAGAGTATGTTCTTATAGGAAAAAAACTGATAGGAGGGACACAAAACGTAATCTATTGAGATTAGTAGAGGTTATTGAGGAGCGAAACATTTTGTGGTTAGGAAACTGATATCTATGATGAAGGATGGCGGTATGATCTATCATTTTAACGTGTTTTTTTTTTAGAAAGATTTATAAGTTATGGTTGATGGGAGGACGAACAAAATATTGCCAGGGATTTAGGTGATCATGGATTTGGCAGGTGGGGCAGGTGATTAGTGGTAATGTTAATGTTGAAGGCCGCGATTGATGCTAGTATGTTAAGGTTCCCCTGGGGCTGTGTGAGTCAAAACAAACACTGAATTCCACCATTTCGTTTGTAGTGTGTAAAAAATACCGATTTCACCTGTGACATGCATTAGCTATCGGAAAACAAAGTTTATGTTAAAAATATCCAGATTATCCGACGGATATATTATTTAATGAGCATTTTTTTCAGGCATAGTAACTACTAGATACAGCGGTATTTCTATTGAACCAATCCATTTTGACTTCAACTTATTGTTAGTTGTAACTTGCTAATACAAAAAATATGATGGATAGGTGCCTAAATTTTTATTATTATTCTAATCCCTGTGAGAATTTGCCTCATGCAATGTCTTTTTTTTCGAAAACGGGGATTTGTATTAGGTAGGAGAATACTATTTTCCCCATGTTTCACTTATTCTCTTATTTACTACTATGCAACTTCAAGTTCAATTTTTGAGAAATAGTTTGGAAATGCATGGTTTTGTTGTTCTTATCAAACTGAGGACAAGTTTTTCTTCAATGAGCTAAAATATGAATTTTCAATAATTAGCTAGAAAATGCAATTTTTGTCATTTCACGGTGGAACCACCTCGGTTAAGTGAAATAGAAAAGGATTGTTTGGGCATTTTGGATGGAATGGAATTGAGGTGCATGCCGAGGTGGAGAAGGAAGTAGGTTTTTGAATGGAGGTGTTTGAAAGTGGAGTGCATATTTGCATTAGGAGTTCATAAAAAGCAGTAAAATTATTTTTTTTATTTTTATGACGATCGAAGTCTAAGCCCTTAATTTCGTTTTCAAATGTGGTTCAGAATAAAAATTGCTGTGGAATCGTGCTAAGTTATTAATTCGCAATTTGGCGAGTAAAAATGCCACATGCATGCATATCCTATCATGTACAGTCGTCATTATAAGTAGGTATATAGGAGAAGCCCTGCCTAAAGACGAAAGAAACTTTGATTTCTAAAGAATTCGTTTCAAATGTTGACAAGAGGTTTGCATGTTTCATACATTACTTCCTGTTACCTCACGACAGAGTGTCGCGCAATTATTTTTTATAGTCCTTGTGCCATGAAGTTTGGCCTGAACCGTGGAACGGTGGAGCTTTCTTCATTGTGTAGTATCAAGTTCGCATTTAGATTTAGCTCCTATGATTTAGCTATTTTGAGCGAAATATCACTTCACATAAAATTCAGTGAACCTGGCCTCAAATAAAAAAATCTCGTTTCTGATGATACCAAAATAGCAGCCACTCATCGAACTACTTTTCCAGATGTTTCCAGAAAATAGAAGCCGTTTTCCTTGAGATATGGCTCGGCTGTGCGCTCCAGGAAGGCATTATTTAAGAAACTGAGTCAGCTTTGACGCGCAGATCGGGTTGGAAATGTGAAGGTGCTTAGTTCGCACGTTTTATCAATTACTATTCAAGAATAAACTAATTACTACTCGCCGTAATACTTTATTTAATGAAATGGCGCAAAATCTTTGGTTGTGAAGGAGTTTTAAGCGTAAAGCGTGAAGAAATAAACCGATTTTAATTCTCAAATATGCATTATTATTTAATTATTTAGTAGTTCAGTCATGAAAGTAAAGAATTTGCGTCATTATTTGCACTATATTTACTGCAGGCTACTTAGAACTGCTTGAGTTTGAAGATAAAATTAAAATAAATGGTTTCCAGTACGAAATCTCGCTGGAACCACCCGGGATTCTAAGCTTGGAGCCAGTCGTCGTCGGCATGTAAGTCGTGTTTGCGATCCGAGATGAAACACCGAAGTGGTTGAGTTGGAGGTTCGGAGGGAAGAGGCGAATGTTTTTCGCGTCTCGGTTCTCGGTATGTGGGAATTTTTTTCTTTCTCCCGTGAGGCACGACGGGAGCCTGCTCATTCCATTCAAAAGGGCTTCGTGAGAAAATGAAAAAAAATTAGAAGTTGGAAAGCGAGCGTCCTTTTCGTGATTGCCGAAGCTTCCTTCCGCCTTCACTACTCTTGCGTCTCCGTCTCTCCCAAGGCTATCCGCCTCCCATCCCTCCCCTCCTGACCTCTCCCTATCCCTTCCCCGCTTTCACTTTTCCTTGGGTGTAGGTACCTCTCCCACCTGCCTCAAGACTCTCCTTCCCGTCAGTTCTTTTCCATGGAGCCGATTCTTCCGCCCACATTCATGGAACGACAACCCGTTTACTGTTTAAATGCGCGATGCATTGGACTTATTGCCTCGTTCTTACTGAGAAGGTTATTGCATTCTTGCGAATGTTTTCGCGAGAACCGACGATATCCGGTTGAGGTGAACCGGTCCAGAATTCATGACGATTTATTCCCTGTAGTTATCGAAGATGAAAGGCGGCTTCATGTGTCAAAACAAACGAGAAATTTCTCAGTTTTATTTATTCTGCTTGAAAAGAAATCCTCCCAAGCACCGGAAAAGTATTTCCAAAACGTATTTGAATGCGCTGAATCCGTGCTAACGTTTTTCTAGATTATGTAAAATCACTAAAGGATGTCTGCTCGGCCGAGCGAGTGATTAAATCATTGGAACTACACTGAAATTCGCTAGAAGTTGCGGAAGAGTTGTAATGAGCCAATATTTAGTTTGGGAAGAAGAATCAATAAACGCATGATGATACTAAATTGCAAATTATGCGATGAAAGAATTACATTGTTTTAGAAATATTTCAATTTTCCCCCTGTACTATTTTGTGTAATATTCCATTCTTCCTCCTGCACCTCTTTTTGGACAATATCTTCTGCTTTCGTCCTTCATTTTCATCAACTTTGTCTTGCATTATCCTCAAAAGAGCTACAAACCCTCACCGTAGCATCCCTGCGGCTGTTTTCGCCGGAACCGACGCTGTCCACATCTTAGGCTGCAGTAAAGTGGTCAATCATTGACGATGATTTATTGCGTGTAATTATCGAAGCTGGATCTTGACTGCATCTGTAAAATTAATTCTATCTACAAACGAGAAGGGCCATAGTTGTATAAATTCTGCTTGAAAATAAATCGGCACTATCACTGATCATTTCCCAGTCTTTTTTTATTTCCGAGATAATTGGGCTACTTACAGTTTGTTTACAAAATTAACATCCTATTACGCTGTGAAAAATAGATGTTCTATCTTTACACGCATTCTTTCCCTTAAGTTTGTTTAACTTCTGGTTTGATTTGTAGAAAAAAGTACTGCGAAAAGTCTAATTTTTGTTTACGCAAAGCAAAAAGCAAGCAACTGCGTCAGTTACTTGAAATATTTCGACTTTCGTAGTAACCATGGCGCCTCAAATTTAATGTTTTTTGTTTCCAGAAAGAAGTGCAAATCTTATTTAATTTTTTTGCAAGAAAGCCATTTTGCTAAGGTGTAAAAAAATGTTTCGGATACCTTTCTCTGTTTTCGAAGTTTTTGAAGGTTAGAATAGTTGGCACAAGATAAAGAAATTTTTTATATCATACCATGATTTAATTCTTGCAAAAACTTCATTGAAGATTAGAATTAAAAGTCGGCATTTCTCTAATTTGCTTTGTCGTTTGCGAATCTTCTGGACACTTCATTGGATTCTTTAGGTTTCGAAGTTCGCTTGATTTGGAAGTTCTTTTTGCATCAGTCGGCGCTGGCTGTTGTTTCCGCGGGCCAGCGTCGTTCTTGTTTTGAGTCTCGCGTGTCGAGTGGCGCCGCCCCTTACAATTCCTGGAATGATTGACGTTGAAATTCGTCTCGTTTTCATCTAATTGCGGGAATGTTTCCGTTGAAATCGTCTTTATTTCCTCCCTAACCGGCAATCACCTAAGCAATTTCGTGGCCATTTTGCATGATATTCAATTATGTGAGGCGGAACTCTTGATAACTTGCTTTGAAACTTAAGATACGCTGTGGAAACATTCGCAGCTTCATTCATGCTGGCAGTATTTTGACGCACTTAGATTAGGCGTTTGTTTGTGTTGTACCTAAGTCTGCGAAAGTACGAGTTGGTACTCGCGAATATCCCAGAATTTTGGGTGTGTTCTTGAGATGTTAGTTTGTTTATTTTGATGATAAAGTGACTTTGTTGGAATACTGCAGGTTTATGTAAATGGTTCGTTGGAGTGATTACAGTTTCTTTAGATGCATAAGTGATGACTGTAAATTACCTCGTTGAATAATAATTATTGCTCATTTGGATTAGCTTACTTTAACTTCTGGTAAACCTTTGGTTAGGAGGTGTTTTCCCTTCTCAATGAATATAAAGTGCTATATCTTGCGTTCTTCCAAACCCGCTCTCCTTTTCAAGTTAAAAATTTACCTTTTTCTTTTGCTATTGAAATTATTGAAGCCACACCCTTCTATCCATGAAGAATCTCAAGGGGACTCTTAAAACACAGAAAATGGGCATGTTTTATATCCTTCTTCTCAAGGCAGTTTGAACGAGTTATCAATACTCGTAAACAAATTAATTTGAATAAAAATAACTTTTCTTCGATATCAGCCTCTTATTGCTCTGTTTCGAAATGTTTTCCCAAAAAACTGAAGCCGTTTTACATGAGATAATCGTATCCTTGGTATCAGAAAAATACTTGGTATCACTATATCCTAACCGCTTCTACCAACTTCTGTTCGCCATTACTTGTGAATTTTTTTGAAGTACCCCTTT
Source organism: Pyrrhosoma nymphula (assembly GCA_963573305.1). Lineage (NCBI taxonomy): Eukaryota > Metazoa > Arthropoda > Insecta > Odonata > Coenagrionidae > Pyrrhosoma > Pyrrhosoma nymphula. The sequence goes on along the minus strand of OY754335.1, from coordinate 30,339,109 downwards.
ACCGATTAGTGCGGACACGCTCTTGACGTACGCGTACCACAGGGTGGAAACCGTTGTCCTGGAAGAATGCTGGATGCGTATGACTCCTAGCTCTGCGTATGCTATTACGAATCGAATTCGGCACCGTCTAGGTTCTATTTCGAGCCTTTCACTAACCAGCTCCGCAGATTTGAAGCAGCGCAATTTTTCATTGTGATGTGAATTGAAGCACGTTTGTCAACATAGTGAACCATTTTTTTCCTCGCGAAAATGTGTGAGATTGAATGAAGTGGGAAAACGTCTAATTTTTTTTATGCTATCCTGGACCCGTCATTTTCGGGTGCGCGCATATCGCTTTCTCTTGTTTAATTTTTTATTCGTTGTCGAACGGATTTTCGTATCCTCTGTTCCCCCAAACCTGTCTCATCTTTCTGTATTTTTTTTGACAGAATGGAACTTATCTCGGTCCAGGGCGATTCAGTGCTTTCTCCATTGCCTGGGATCTCATCATTTCATTTTTTTTCTCGCTCTTGCCATCGTCTGTCTGTTCATCGATCACGTCGGGGTCTCTACTTAACGCGCCTCCTCATCCTCTTGTCTGCTTAGTCCCGTATTTTACGCCGTCTACTCTCCTCGGCGACTGGAAGAGACCCTTTTTGCCTGTCCGACAGCCTAGAGATGAGGGTGTGCTTTTTTACTTTGGAATTGTGGCCGGAATGCTTTCCATGCGAAAATATTGCCATCTGCTACTACGGGTATGCGTTTTGTGATTTTACGGTGCACATTCTTATGGTGAGGAAGGAACAACTCAAATTTCAGTCCAGGCGTTTTGCTCTTCCAAAAGGACACTGCGAAAATTTACATTCTACCTATCTATGCATAATGCAACAATAATCATAATTATTCTTCAGGTTTCCGCGAAATCTATTTAGTAATTTGCTTCATTTTAGTATCGGGTTCCACCGCATTCGGTTGCTTCATAAACAACGTTTCACCTCTCATCCAGGAGGCATCTTCAGGTAGGACTTCAGGTAGGACTAAGATGCCTCCTGGATGAGAGATGAAACGTAGTACATGAAGCAACCAAACGCGATGGAACCCCATGAATAAAGAAGAATAATCTTAATTGTTCCAGATGATGCTGCCTGAAATGGCGGCGAATGCTCGAAGCAAAGAAATGAAGACGCAGTAGAAACAGGAATCCCTTCCAAAAAAATATTCACATCACATTAACATTAATGAAAAAAACTGTTGGAATCTAACTATGTTGGAGCCATTCATACGTTGTGTGTTGTCTTCCGCCGTGGAAACCTATCGCTGAGTGAATGTCATTTGGTTGTATTAGGTGGTTGTAATCGTTCAGCCTATCATTAAATACTTCTGACGTAGATATCTTAGCCATGTCAGTCCTATCTTGAGCAGAATATTTCATAACCCAGTCAAGGAGTAGTTCTTCATCAGTAGTTATCAATCCGAAGATTGATTTGCTGCAGAATTCCACTCTCCTCTCCGCCAACAGCTTCATTCCTTCATAATTATTCACTTTGACGTCCTTCATGATTTGCTTGATGTGTTCCATTCTTATTCTTCCTCTGTAATTCTGCCCATTCATTTCGCCTTCCAATATTGATTTCAGTAGGCTATTATGTCGCAAATTTCCAATAAGTTTGTATATTTTTCTCAGAGTTTTCATCATATTTCATTTCTCTCCCTTGATGATTCTCTCCGTCCATTTGATCTTCATAATTTTTGGATAACACCACATCTCCGTTGCTTCCAATCTCTTTTGCTCTGCAGCTGTTAGTCCCCAGTTTTCTCTGTCGTATAAGAGCATGTTCCACGTTTATGCTTTAGTAAAATGCTCCCTTCCTTCCATGCTTATGTTACAGATTCCTATTCTGATAGAATGCCTTCTTCGCCTCGGCTATTCTGCTCGCAGCATATTTCTTGCGCGGGTCGGAATTTTGCATGAAGGTCGAGCTTTCTTGTTGACCAGGCGTAAATGTTGTTGTTGCGTTTCAGGAGAATCTGGACGGAGAGGGAAGTTATCTTGAAATTCGACATTCCGATCGTGTTCAAGGGCAACTGAAATTATTGCTCGCGTCGAAGCTGTGAGTCAAAAAGAAACTAGGTACAACTTTTCCACGAATTTAATAATGGCGTACGACGCGTTGATTATGATATCCTTCAATTCATCTCGCCGGATACAAATACCGTCATTTAAGCTGCGGGTGTTGGAAATTTCCCATTTGTGACATTGAGGCAGTAGCTAAACGTTTTATTGGATGGTCGTAATTTTTTTCGTACACAGGAAATACAGATGACCTTCCGTAACTTCTACTAAGTACTGGGAATTGAATTTTCAATAGTTTGAAAAATAATAATTTCGATGGTGTTCCGTGAATTTCATGCGTAGACTACGTAAAGAATTCTCTGACTCGGAAGTTTTACATCTCGGACGGCTCTTCAGTCCCCGGGGAGGTGCGACTCATCGAAGTTCGACTGTAATTCGATTATACACGATTTTTTCGCTATGGCCTTTTCTAGATGGTCATCTGTAAACCTCGATGTGGTATTAATAAGTTTCGCGCTTTCATATAATGAGTACGGTGGCCTCTGTGTCTTTGCACACTAACCCTAAGGTCGCGGGTTCGAGTCCCGCCTGGGTGGGTTTTTCATCATCCAGGGCATAATTAAATGCTTTAAAACAACCACTGATCAAAATCAGAGCCATAAATATTAATAAAATGTAAAATTCGGTGGTTCCCTTATAATGTAAATGGTATAATTTAAGTTTTATAAAATGGATGTGTGCATTGTGATTATCGAGTCGAAGTAAGAAAGTACTATGAAGCCCTAAATTCGCTAGAGAAATAAAGATAACATTATTGTTATTATTATTACTATCACGACCTTTTTGTTCGACCAGATTCGGGTGCGCAATGCTTTTTATTTCCGTACTATCGATAGTTTCATTTCGATTCGATTGTCGATGTTTCTATTTTAGATATATTTCCGTATTTTCAGTGAATGCGTAGGTTGAAATGCCACCTCTTTCGAACCATTCTCTTTCTCTTGCATGATTGCTTACAATTAGAGGAAAAGAGCGGTGCAGTGTATTTCCCAATGCGCACTACTCGCTGAGAAGATGATGATAACCATTCCAACTGATACGTGTTTTCATTCTGGTCATTCAATAGTCAATCATCCTGTTTACATCGGGCGAGCTAGATCCTCCTCCCGTATATCGAATTGACGTCCCCATTATGAAATGTCGATAGATGCTAGAAAAAAACATATGCTGCGTTGTGAGATGACGCACGAATCAATCTTCATTGTTGTCTATATTATGACTAGCGAAAATACCCGTTGATTCTCAACGGGAGAGAAAAAAACTTGAAAATAATGTAGTAGTGCTGTTTATACAAAAGGGAAACGATTTCGAGTAGAACAAATATAATAAAAAAGCTTTTAAATTTATATCAAAAAGATAAAAAATCGAAAACCGAATAATGGTATGCTGATAATACATAGATGATGGTTTATAATTAAATCGAAACGTAGTGGAAATCGGAAGGTACCCGTTGAAATTCAACGCGTGTGAAAAACATTGAACTTACTTTATAAGAAAACCACAAATCCTGAAGAATAGTGTCAGCGTGGTCATTTAAGGAGTTTGTAACCTATCTTGTACGTTGTGTTCATTGTAGTAGACACGCTGACCATTTTCCAGGTGCACGGAGAGATGAGTTACCGTTGGTCCTCTTTCATGACGGGAAACCCAAAAATGGGCCACGCAGACTCGTTTCTACTTAAATAGCACCCAGGAAGATAGATGGTCACATCGTCCCTCCTGTTCTCTTGAGCCGTCCTCTGAGTGATTGACGGCTTCATCGATTCCCTTGTATACACACATATATTTGCAGACTGAATTTAGTTGCGCAATTCAACGTTCATATGTGCGTTGACTATCTTAATCAGGATTGGAGAGTAGGGTACAATCCAGAGGTGGACAACGTCGAAAGGAGAATTTCCAGCCGCTGCCATGTTTATTTGACCTATGAATCGTACATCACCCGGACTGCGCCTTCGGAATAAAGGGTAGCCATAATCATTGGTTTCAGTTGCTAAATAAAAAATCTTTGACGATTCTTAGTGCACTTGTCGATTTTCATGCACGGATGTCGTTCATTGCGCAGAATGTCCGATCTTCATTCGGGTAAGAAGTATGTAGTGACTTCAGTATAATTTCCGCCTTCTTTAAGACTGAAGTTTCGAAACAGATTGGTCTATATTTGAACCAGATTTAAAGGTTGCTACCCGTCCGTAGGTTGGGTTAGGATGATATTTGTGCGGTTCTTACCGTAACCCGAGAAACACCACGGGGATATGCTCATTGGATCGCTGGTGGGCATGTCTTTGAGCATCCAAGTGTAACCTTTGTCGTTGTTCATGCAAGAATAATTTTCTTTCAAAGAAGACATTCCTCTTTCTTAAGAAGATTAATTCGAAAGGTTACTCATTTTTTCTATTAGGGATTTTGATGGATATATTATTAAGTCCAAGGAAGGGAAAATAGCGGCGAATGGGAGACTCGAATAGGCAACTCGATGATTGAGTGAATGTAAGTTAACTGCACTTAAACACGTTTAAGTATATATAAATAACTCCTTAAGTTTATGTGGGAATCGGTCTAAAAAACAGTTCGCAAGCGTAATGAGAGGCAGACGGTTCCACTACGTGTAATACATACATCTGAGTATTACGCGATAATAAACAACGCCGTGTTTGTTGTAGCAACAGAGGCATTATTAACATTATTATTCGCTGCGCGTAAATATTCTTCAACCTTAAATTTCTTTATGTGTATCGTTTACTACATAAGTGTTCCCTCATATGCAGCGCTCCTGTGAGAGCTACTTTGAGAATAGACATTGAAGAGTATACTTGTTGTAAATATGCATTGAATTTATCTATTACCCCCCGAAGCAAATTATCATTGTGCCTTGGGGACTCCGGGCCCTTCTTTTACAGGTTTTCTTTCTACGTGCTGTCATGGGCACGCTGGAAAACTTAAATGCTAGAGATATGAATATCCTTTGAAAATCAAATCTCTGGTTGTCAAGGAAATATGCTATTGTTGATTTCAGATAAAAATGTGAGATTTTTCAGGAAAAAACATGATTTTCAGAAAATAATAAAGCGTGAAAAAATAATTCCAGCTCTCTATCTTGATTAAAAGTAATTTTAAAAAGCAAAAAATGAAACCACTGCACCGTGCCCAATGCTTAGCATGGACCACCAGGGGGGGGGGGCTTTTGGGGGCCCTGAGAGATTTTTAATATAGCCTATGTTACATCCAGATATATTTTCTCTCTACATGCATAATTTCAGCTCAATCGGATCAGTAGTGTTTGCTTGATCGAGCAACAGACAGACAGACACCATTCAATTTTTATATATTAGTATGATATAGAAAAGGCTGTCACACGGACATACGTGTAATATCCCGTGATAAAGATTCTTAATCATTTCAGTAGCGGAGAGTGTGTTCAGAGTCTGAAATTATACCAATGCATTCGTTGTTTTAGGCAACAGCCTTCCCAAAATGATGAAAGGAGATGGTTTCAGATGCCGATAATAAAATACGTAGCGGTGAGGCGCATTCTAGAAACTAGATTCCAACATACCGTTATTTGATCCGTCCATTTTAAAATAGAAGTGAATGCGATGGACTAGGAATAAAGGACTCTTATATTGTCGAAAATAAGTGTAGTGTGTTGTTATACATGAAATCTCCCAATTTAGTAACATAAGGATGTAAAAAATGAAAAGGAAAAAACATATTCAACTTGACTGGGGTTCGAACCCGGATCTCTCCCGGGTAAAATTATTTTTTTGTGTCGACGTCATCCCTTTGGTTGTATATAGAAATTCTTGAAGTGGAAATGCGTTCGTTTGATTCTATTGACCATGCGCTCGGCTCCTCGGGCTGGGAGAAAGCTATTCATAAAAACATATATCTTTAGAAAAATTCGCATTTTCAGTGACTCGCCTTTTCTTTTCAATAGCTTCGTTGCATTGTTTGTGGAAGCGGTAGTTACAAACGTTTACAAAAGAAAAATCGGAATTCATTTTATTGTTTTGACAAACGTAATCAAAGGGAACCACCTCAATTGAAGCGTCTTTATCGCGATTAAAAGGTTAAAAAGTTTCTTAATGCGCGTGGATGTGATTTTTGATCATCACTTGCCACAGGGATTACCTTCGCTGGGATGCAATAATTAGCATTTTAGAAGTGACCTTCGTTCTCGACAATGGGGAATAACGGAACAGCTCGAAGGTCCCTTAACCTCTTGCGTCAGCTAACTACCGAGGGGGCAGGTGCTATGTAAAACCCACGAGGTCTGCGGTTTGCCGGGAGAGAGAGAGGCTCTTGACATTTCTGTGCCGTAAAAAAACTTGAGTATCTCGAATCTCGATGCATTGGAATCTGTCTAAGCAGCTGCCGAGGGAGTTCTAATCTAATCTCCATACTTCGCGACTGTTTCATTCAAGACGTGTGGTACATTTCTTGAGAACATTTCTTCCGTTCTCGATGATGCCAAGTCTTCGGGACGTTCACTTTTTATCCCTGCTGCTTTTCCGCTATATCATGCGTTAAACCTGAAATGTTTGTCGTGAAAATTTCGTATTAAGTTTAAAATGTAGATTAAATGACTTTGAATATATCGAATTAATGCATTCTTTGTTTTCCAAATCGTGCGTGTGATACTGCTACTTTTATGTCGGTGTGATTTTATTTCATAACAGTGACCAAGGTGAAAGTTAATTTTATTATGTCTGCATAAAATGTTTATGAACGTTATAAAATATACTAGACTCATCATGGACTAGCATAATTGCATAGAGACGATTTGGGTCAAAGAATGAATAATTTCATCCTGCAGTCATCCTTGTCATTCCGAATTTCCATAAAAAATACGAAACTTTCTAAGTTCGATGGCTTCAGGCTTAACTATGTGGAGATCCATTTTGTAAGTGAGAGAGAAAAACGTTGTATCTTTCCATTGATATCGATAATCGAGAAGTATTTTCTCACGCTACGAAACTTTCTCTCAAAATGTATCACATACCCAGCTGGATACAGGAGAAAAGTGGCACGAATTGAAATGCTTAGAAATGACAGATTTTTGCAGTAAATCTTATGAAATGATTGGTAGCTTTCGGGAATATTGTGTGTTTCTAATGATCATTTGTCTATAAATACGGACAAAATGTGCGCTTTATTCTTTTTGTGTTCTCCAAACTACGGCAACTTCTCATGACGATGCCAAGCAATCCTTTCATATTTACTGTATTTAGCCATTTTTTTTTAGTGGCCAAATAATCATTTTCATTATTACGAACTTCCGACTGAAGCTCAAAAGAATTTTTGCGTTCATTTGCTCTTTCTAAGCAAATGTTAGCATGCGAGAATTCTTCCTATCATCTGGTAAGGTTTCGCATTGGATTTTGCTCCAGCAAGTTGCTGAATAATCGGCTTCGTAGTTTTGCTTGTTCTTAGGAGAAGCTTGCGTCATTGTGGCCTTTTCCTTAAGCTGAAGCCATTTTAACATGTACAATGTAAATATATGAACTAAATAGTCTTGTGGACTATGTTCGAGAGATAAATATCTTTTTTGGCCTCCTCTCAGCCCGTCTGTCGACCTTTGGACGAAATCGATAAGGAGGTGAGGTAATAAAGTTACCTCTGCCTTCCTTACGAAATGCATTTGGTTTGCTTCTTCCTGCAATCACTCCACATCGTTGACAGCCCAATTTTTATCTCACTGAGATATCTCGAAATAAGTACTTTTGTTGTTTTGGTTGGTAATGCTGCATATAAACAATGTTTAAGCCTCACATATGTGTATTTAATCGATTCCTAAGAAATCGAGTCTCATAAAACGAATTTCACGTCAGTAATATTACCATAGATACTTCATGCTTCTACCAATTGCTTGTATTTCAAAATAAAATTCGAATATGGTGTCAATATTAGTATTCGAGAAAAATCTCGCTCAAACTACCTTAAATGGTCAGTGCTCCCTCCAATATTATGGAATCGATGCCCTGAGTCATGGTCAACCTTTTAGCATGATAGCCTCGCAAGTTATTCCATGTCAGGCATTGACCCGCTTTTCAGAAGCTCGTTTTAGAAGTTAGAAGGTGATCTGGGTCGAATTTCTTCTCATTTTCGTTTCGATCACACGAAAGGTCTCTGAAGTGAATCCTTAGACATTTTAGAGTCCATTTTTTCTGAAATTCGAGAGAGATTTTCCACGATTTGTGGCACGGCCGCGTTAAGGCCGTTTTACACGGTCAGTGTGTAGGTACTGAAAGTCGAACCACATTCTGCATACTCGAAATCGTACCGTGTAAAAGGCTCAATCATATTCGAGTAATGCGTAGGAATCGCGGTTTTTCAGTCCTGAAAAGAGAACCGAGTGTGATATTTTTATGTTATCCTAGTCTCGCATCAAACTACCAAATACAGGCGAGTAGAGGGTTTCAAGGAAATACCGGTGGTGGAGCTAGAATTAACTAAACATTGTCATCTGTCATCCAAGTTTTCGACCACAGTAAAATCCTTTGATAATGGCTGGGTTTTTGAGGGTTTGGTCAAGACGAAGACAATAAACATAAATTTAAACATTATTGTGGTTTTTTTAAAGACAAGTGGTTTGCCTACTGAATCCTGTTATAAGATGTGTACATTATTGGTATGTTCCTGTTAATATATAGCCCTGTTGAAGATTTATAAATAGATTGAAACGTTGGCAACGGGCGGCGTCTACCTACTTGATCTTGACCAAACCCTCAAAAACTACAGCCATTATCAATTGTTGTCATCAGTAAGCTGAGTGGTGAGTTTTCTAGTCTGTTTAATTTTTTTCGGGTTTCCCTCTGGGTCAGGAAGGCGGCTGTTGCCAACGTTTCGATCGCTGCTTCTGTATATAAACCTTGAGAAGTCTTCAAGTAATGCTCTGATGTAAGTCACTTCGCATGACTTTGCCGGAAAACCATTTGAATCTCCTACTTATTGAAAAATTATGTTTAAAAACAGCGTCCGCCATTTTGTAACGGAACAGCAAGATTGTATCGAAGCTATTCTTTAAAACTACGGAATTGTAAATAAAAAATACCATGTTAATAGATAATATCGATATATTCGTTAAAAGATAATCTAATTTTTTTTCCTCCTTTAACTTCACCATCAACTTAAGTCGAAAGATTTTCCGAGAAAACTGAAGACTTTCTGGAAAGTTGGTCATGTTTGAGCCTTTGTATCTCAGTAACGGGTAAGAAATATGCCAAATTAAGTGCTATTTCAGATACATGAATCATTTTCTAGTTTTCTTGCGAAGTTTCAAGTTCATGTATCAAAAAAGCTATTTTGGAATATTGGCCAGCTTTTTCCGATTTCTGATCACTTTGAGCCAGGTGGGAAACTCGTGAAAATTTCATCAGCCTTGTTCGCCGGGGTAACACCAAATCTTTCGTCCAGTTTCCAGTATTTGTGAAACGTGTTCCAGGACCAGGGACTCTACCTTAAAATAAATGATCGATGGGTGTAAAGGTTGTAAGTTTTTGTATAATAAAAAATAGCGTTAAAGATATATGTATGCTCAGTGTAAGCAAACACAACAACTTCTGTGCATGCGCCGTTCAGCAATCGAAACGGAGACTTAGATCTTTTTGGGAGGGTTCATTCGAGACTTCAATATCCAATTTTTAGTATGCTTAATTTAGTTTTATTTTCAGTACTGAAATAAGTTCTTTGTAAAACGGCCATAAAAGAGGGTTTACACTGTCAAGTTTTTTTGCGCAAGTTACTTGTCGCAAAAGATTTTGGATTTAAATCGCACGTGTAATAAACGGCTCTTGCAAGTCCGCTTGCAGAACTTTGAAAGGTTTCGGTGAGTCGCTTGCTGACGAGTATTGTTGCTGATGTAAACAGCAACCAAAATGTCTCTGCACAAATTTGTGAAAAAAATTTTCTTCCGAGTAAATTTCCACGCTAGCTGTTGCTGAATAAACTGTGGAAGTAACTTGCCAGTGTAAACCCACCCTTAGATTCCATGGTTATCAAGTTGTCGGCTCTCAATACCCAAATTGGAAAGCTCATTCAAGCTCACTTGCCTTGCCTTATGGTTAGATGTTTTTTAGCCGGAAAGGAGCAATTGTCACGGTAGACGGGAAATGACTAGGGAAGACGAGCGGGAAGAGCAAATCAAGGAGGTAGACAGGTCGAAACCGTAAATAATGCCTAACTTTGAACCGGGGGTATTTTTAGAGGGCTTCTCCTAAAGTTTATTCCAGGAACTTGGCGTTGAGTTTCCCCTGTCTCTTGGAGTGTTAAGTGTACTGGGTGGACTAGTGCGCAGTTATATTCCGTACGCCACGGAAACCCGTCGAGCTGTGCTTTGACATTTGGGCTTTTGTTCATTTGATAAAAATATATTGATGTGATCAATGTTTTAGGATCATTCAGCGAAAGGACGATCTAATGCATAGCGGCGGAATTAGGTTACATATTGGAATGTTCTCAATGGATATTTAGGTGGCTTGGAGGCGGTAATGGTGGGTCATTGAGTGCACATTTTATTAATATTTTATTTAAGTCAAAAAAAAATTCTTGGACCACATCTCACGTTAGTTGTTTATGCGTTGGAACTCACCATACACGCATGAATGGGAATCATACAAGAATTATATGAAACATTTTTTTTAAATTAAAGTATCTAATGACAAGGGTTTTCGGCGCGTGGTTCGAAATGTAGACGAAATTATATTGACATATTTTTTTTCTTTAGAAAATTGGAATCGATTGGCACCTAAATACGTATTTGTTGGCAACAATTATAATGATGAGAAATGAATTATTTCGCGTTTAGAAGAAAATCTGTGCATATTTGATCGAATTATTACTAAATATATGTCATTGTACCTGGAATGGCGATCTTAATTCGTTCTTGTCCGAGGTTCGTCTCTCGAAGCGTTCGTATCTCGAAAATGTTCTTCTTGAAATCCATTTTTCCACTCAAATTATAGGATATCAATCCGTTCCCGAATTAAAAATTTTTGGGAGCAATTAAAATTGCAATTGTGTTGCTGGAAGTTTTGACAAATGTTACTATATAGTTGCTCGCATTAAGTAGTGTGCGACACGCTGCATTAGAAAAGCATCACGGTTTTATATCGAGAATTAGTTCATAGGTACCTGGAGACCGGAACGGAATACGTAAAAAGTTCGTATCTTGAAAAGGTCTTATGTTGAGGGGTTCGTAAGTTATGGTACTACCGGTGGCTGCGTCATGAAAAAGAGAAGGTGAAGATTGCAAGAGCCTCTCATTCAATTAAATACGAGTAGCTTTTACTTCGCGTCGCTGTTAGCTTTGGCAAACTCTAATCCGCCAAAAGAAGCGTTGAATAATTGCATATTCTTTTTTCTGTTGAGACAACCGTTTTTCCTTTTCCCCCACTTTGCCACCCCTTACCAAGTCCGGTTTTCTGAGATCACCGTTAGGTGTGTTTAAAAAAGTGTTCTCATTTGCATTTTGCGTGCTATAGCTTTTGGATACACCGCCTACGCGAGGCACGGACGAGGCGTTCCGAAAGCTGTATTTTCACCCGTTTGGTATTATATTTAACTTAAATCTACGTTTTCAGTTGCCTCCGTTTGGAATGGGTAAATGCTGTTGGAAAAGGTGAATCCAGTTAACCTATAAAATTCAGTTACTGAAGAAGGTATGAGCGAGATATCACTTAACATGAAATTCGATGAATTTGGCCTCGTTATATAGTGAGAGATCTCATATTTCCAATGATAACAAAATATCAACCACTTATATTATTATACTTTTCGAGATATTAGCCGAAACATACAAGCCGATTTTCCATGGGAATTGGTACGGGTAGGCACTCTAGAGAGCCTTTATTTAAAAAGTGAGGAATTTATTACGCAAAAATCTCGTCAGAAATTTAAGTGTGCAGTTTGTATGCTTTCTCAACTCAACCAATACATAAATCAATTGCTCACCGTGATACTTTTTACATAAACGCAAAACAAATATTCGGTTGTGAAGGCATTTTTAGCGTATGGTGTGAAAAAAATGAGTCAAGTTAAAACCTTATACAATTAAAAGAAAATAATTTCCCCAAGGACGTACTCTTTACTTTTTATAAAAATGTTTTTCTTTATCATAGAGTCGTAGCATGAGAATTGATTTTTTCCAAAGGTGCAAGATGTAATGAATTTCGGTAGAACTTCGTTAATTTGACAGTTTTTTAGGAAATCAATATCGAGGGGTATTGTGTAAAGTTTAGTCATAAGCCGGTGGTCCTTATTTCGTTCAAATGACTTGGATGCCATTGTGATATAGATGACTGAACATTCTACGGCCGTTGAACAGTTGAAAGAAAATAAATTCCACAAGACCGTACTCTTTACATTTTTTAAATTAATTTGTAAAGAGTACGGCTTTGGGGATTTTTTTTCTTTCAACTGTTCAACGGCCGTAGAACGTTCAATTATCTGTATAACCTTATACAATTATATTTAGTTAATTAGTGATTATTTCAGTCATATAAAACTAAGTTTTGGCGTAATTATTGTTAAAATTTACCTCATGCTTCTTTCAGGTGCTTCGTCGTCTCTCAAAATGCCAAACCTTGTCGCTGTCGTAGTAGCCAATTGTCTCTTTCTAAGGCTGTTCTTTTCATTTCACCATAGGAGTTACAGTTCATAATTGACATCACACTGTGGACCAAGGACATTCTATGTCGTCCTTTCCTTTTCTTCCCCAACACTTTTCCTTCCACTATGTCCTTAATGAACTCGTTATGTCTTATTAGGTTACCTACGAGTTTAATTTTCCTAGAGTGAACTGATTTCAGAAGCGTTCTTTTTTCACCTACTTCTTTCAAAACTTCCTCGTTCGTTTTCCTCGTGACCCAACTTGTACTTCTCCTCTAGAACCGCATTTCGGCTGCCTGGAGCCTGTTCAGGTGCTTAGAAAAAATAAAATTTCTTTCTTAAAAATCTAGAAAAAATCTTTATTATGATTAGGGAAAAATCTCGCTGAAACTAAATTGAGGCCTCAGGGTCACTTATTCCAGAAATTCTGAAAACTCAAATATAGTATCTTTGAAGTGCGATATATAATCTGTGACGAAAAAATAAGGTTTCCAGGCTAGTTTCACTGTAATTCCGCTTCGAAAGTGGAGATTTTAACATCGGCTCTTTTGGAGATTGCTCGGATTACTGCAGAAAAACGTCTCTTTGAACGAAAGGGCATATTATCTCAATGTTTTCAGGCTCAAATTTGTGGAAGTTCATTATAAATAATGAAAAAGAAAAATTTGTTTTATTCCACCAATTTATTTCGCGGAACCAATTTATTTCGAAATAAATTGCTAAAGCAAAGTTTTCTTTTTCATTATTGAGAAGGTATATATGTAAGCTTTAAATTAAAACTGTTAATAATAAGCGAAAAGTCCTGGGAAATCGAATAAAAATAAAATATAGGAATCTTATCACTTATTTCTTAAAGTTATTAGCAAAATACTGCCGTGATTGAAGTCAAAATGCGGTAGTTCCATACAAATGGAGTAGTAGTCGGCTCAAATGGCTGGAAATATGTGGTCATTAAAAATATATTCTTGGAATAATCTGCATGTTTTCTACCTTAATTTTGGATTTCATTAGGTATCTCATATCATCAGCGAAATCTGGAATTTTTTAAACCAAATAAATAAAATTGTGTAATTTAGTATTTGTTTTGACTCACCAGTGGAGCCACCTTAAGAGTATGACGTGCTCAGGATGCAATCGTCCGTTCCTTGAAACTAAACGGAATGCTTCTCTCATTCACTAAGGTGGCCCTACCGTTTGCTCACATAAATACCCTTAATTAATATTCTGGCTGCTTAAAGTAAAGCGCGTCTTGTGTTAGACGTGAACAAAAAGTAACACCTCGCCACGGTTTTTTTCGCAAATTGAACTTGATATCACATGGTGTTGAAATGCGTGAAAGATAAGGAAAAATAGTATTTTCCATCTAAAATAAGTGCCGGTTTCGCAGAAACTGTCAAATAAATTGAATTTTCTCAGATAACTGTATGTTAATAAAATTTTAGCTCCCGCACTCATTATTTTTTGAGTTAGTGCTAAGTTACTGTCTTTATCTCAGACAAAATGTGAATTTTCAATAGAGATGGTGCTTCTGTCGGCTTCTATGGCTGGAAAATGTGTAAATGCATGAAAAATAATGTATTTGTCAACTTAACTGCATATTTCGTACCCTAATTTTGTATTTTTATTGATTGCTAAGGCAAGTCATCGGCGAAAGCAGTATTTTTTAACCGGTGTAGCCGAAAATGTGGAATCTAGCATTTGTTTTTTACGGACTCAGTCGTGGTGGAACCTCTTTAAGGTAGTTGAGCGAAAAATCACTTCCCCTAGAATTTGATGAATTTGGCCTCATTTTAAGGAAAAAAACTCATCTTTCCTATGATATCAAAATATGAACCCCTAGCCAAACTACTTTTTGAGCAATTTGCCTAAAAATGTAAGCTGCTTTACGTGGTGTAAATTATGGCTGTGCGCTCCAGGGGAGAATATTAAACAAATTAGGAAATTCTAGCTCCTAGAATTCGTCAAAAAAACTAACGGTGTGTAGGTTGCATGTTTTCTAAACTATTTATAAAAAATAATCTATTACTCACCTTAGTAATTTTTACATAATCGCAAAAAAACCTGCTGTTTTGAAGGGTTTTCAGCCGTGCGGCGGAAAAAAAATGAGTCAAGTTAGAGACTTATGTAGCTTTATTTATTTAATTACTGAGAATTTTGGTCATATATAACAATACCTTTTCGCAATTAATAGTACAATATTTATTTAATACTTCTTACAGACGCTGAAATCTAAAAATAAAATTTGTATATGGTCTCTATTATGACTAGGGAACCATCTCGCTCAAGCCACCTTAAGGAACCATTCTTCTTCGTATTTGGCCAAACGTTAAACGACGTAACTTGAGAAATGAACGAAAACAATCTTCTGCATTATGCTCTTGAAACGCGTTGTGGACGCTCTCTGTTCGTTTCAGATTCTATCAGGTTCATCGGTCTTTACGATCGGTTTTTTTATTTTTTAATGAGAACCGACCTTAAATATGTACGATTTAAGAGTATTTTCACCTCCTGTGCCATACGCATCAGGTGCCTTGCTCAGAAGTCGTTGCCTGCTTTGAATCTTCGTTATTTTCTGAAATTGTTTTGCGCATCTTTGGATGTGCAGTGACGTAAAGTTACTGGCGCTTAAGAGCCATATTTCGGGAAGTTGGAACGGAGTTATCTGGAGCACTCCGTCGAAGTTCTCCCAAGTACTCTCGAATTTGAAACGTGAAGCTACTGTTCAAAAGAAGTGGCCAAAGAGATGCCTCCTCACTTCACCATCTAAGTTTGAAGTCTCTCGAGCATCGATGACATTCTTTTTGCGAAAATCTAAGGGCGAAAACTTGGACGGTAATTAGGTACTACTGGCAATCTGTTTAGTATTACTATTTATCAGATGAAATTATAGTATATTTTAAGTTAACCTTTAAAAGTCAGCGTTTCCTTTTACAGAAAGTGCTAATGGTGTTATTTGAGCTAATTTACCAATTCCCATTGTGTCGGATTCTGTCTCATTGATAAAAATTTGATCTATGTAGAGTTAAAGTAATTATTTAAAATATGAATACGTCAAATACGTACATGTGACTTCGGGGACGTAATACTGTATGTATATTTTTATCTTATATCTTGCACTCAGTGGTTTTGGTCGTACTTATGATTAAATCTTCTTAAGGTGGAAAAATACTGGAATTGTAGCTATTGAGTAGGTATGTAATTGTATGTATTGCAGAAAAACGATATTATTATAATTGCATCGAGATGATTTGTATTGCTTGACATTTCTTGCCTCCCATTCCGAACTACGGGCTTTGCTTCAGTGGACAGCGATCCTACCGTGTTCCTAATCTGGGACTCTTGGCTCGTATTCAAGTGTAAATGATGGCACCCGAAAGTTAAAATCTGACTTCACCCCTGCATCCGTGTAAGCATTCTCAGGGGCATGTATTTGGGCAGTTTCTTTCGGATTATTTTATGGTCGACGAAATTAGATCGATCGTTTACGAGGTTGAAGGTCCATACATCAAAGAATCACTTCGTTCAGAGAAATTTAGGGTCGATCTTTAATGTATCGCTATCAATGGTGATTAGACGGTCCTGAATTATCCTCTTCTCTCCTTCCTCCCATCTTGTGTAATTCCTATTCTCATTCTTCTTTGGGGAAGAAAAAATAAGAGTCTTAACAAGTTCGTTGCCAGTTTGGTTGCTGTTTACGCTGGCAACAATGCGCTTCTTCAAGCGACTTGCCGGAACTTTTCAAAGTTCTGCAAGAGGACTTGAAGTGCCGTTTACACTTGCAAGTTACATCGAAAGTCGCTTGCTGCAAGTAACTTGCGCAATAAAATTGTCAGTGTAAACCTACCCTTTACG
Source organism: Pyrrhosoma nymphula (assembly GCA_963573305.1). Taxonomy (NCBI): domain Eukaryota; kingdom Metazoa; phylum Arthropoda; class Insecta; order Odonata; family Coenagrionidae; genus Pyrrhosoma; species Pyrrhosoma nymphula. Next base: position 30,322,536 of record OY754335.1, on the reverse strand, counting down.
TTTTGCCCTATCTTTCGCTCGTGTTAGGAGTCATGTCGGAAAGAAGAATAATAGCCAACTACGCTGTAAATGGGCCATTTTTAACGAAGCAGTAGGTACTCTCGGTAATGGGGAGTGTTACAAAAATCAGCTAACTTGTGTGTCATGTAATGGTCACCACCTTTTAATTCTGTTTTTCCCGAGAAATCGTGATAACCGTGGGAAGATGTATGCCTTCCTCGGCGGTATGCCGTGTAGGCAGCACCCTCTTCCCTCCGGGGCCCCGCAGTCCTCCGGTATCGCCTCCACTCCACACCACCTTCATGGCTGATTTTCGAAATCCTTACTTATTTTGGCGGATTTCCATTTTCATTTTTGGAAAGTATCCACTCCCACTTAAGGTAGTTTTAGCGAGATATTCAAATTGTATATATTATTTTCAGCGCCTATTAGAAGTATGAAGTAAATATTGTAATATTAATGGTGCAAAAATATAGTTATATATGACCAAAATTCTAGGTAATTAAATAAATATATCCTCATAAGTCTTAACTTGTCTCATTTTGTCACGCAGTACGGCTAAAAAGCCTTCAAAACAGGTTTTTTGTGGCTCTCTAATAATTACTGCGTTGAGTTTTATTAAATAGATGAGGAAACATACAAACTACACACCGTTAGTTTTTTGACGAAATCTAGGCGTTAGAATTTCCTATTTTTTCAATATTCTCCTTCTGGAGCGCACAGCCGTAATCTATCCCATGTAAAACAGCTTGTATTTTCAGGCAAATTACTCGAAAAGTACTTCGGCAAGGGGTTAATAATTTGATATCATTGGAAAGATGAGAGTTTTTTCTTTAAAATGAGGTCAAATTCATCAAATTCTAGGCGGTGATTTTTCGCTCAAACTACCTTAAAAAGAGTCCCTGGCTGGACTTTGGGAAATCTCTTCCATCCTAGCTGTGAGTTCATTATGAGTCGGCTTGGCATTCGAAAGTTCTCCTCGAGTTTCTTGCCCTTTTCCGTAATTATAGGCGTGTGACGTAACGCCGACCTCGTCCCCACTTTCCTACCTCTCATCGTGGCATGTTAAACGCGTAGATTCTCGACCATGTTGCATCGTGGTTTACTTTAGTCGGCCGTTAACTTGCCGGTTCAACGAATGAATCGCCCTCGCAGACATTTCACTCTGTGGACTCTCGCTGCATTTCCACGGAATTCTGGTTTTGGAAAGGGGAAGACGGACTTAGCTCTGCTGTTGGCTGTGTTGTATTTTTAGAACACTCGTCAGCATACCTTGGTTTTGGATGAGAAGGAATCCCCAGTTTGGCATTTGTCACAGGCCGATGTCGAAGAAGGAAATAGTGGGTGCATGCAATATGTCGCTAGATATCTGGACCAAGGGAAATGGTTGTGTAAAATATAATGCCTTTTTTGGAAGTCTCGCAGACTTATATTGTAATTTTGAGTAGGGAATTGCAACAAACAAACGTTCTCTATGTTTTAGATTGGTATGCATGCAGGCGGCAGTATGTTTTCTTGAGAAATGTGTTCTTTAATATACCATTACTTTGTATGTTCCCGTTAGTAGCATTTTGAATAAATTCAAAAGCTCTATGGGTTGTTTGTTCTGTCTGATAATCTCGTATTATTATTTATTTTTACGTACATATATGTTTGACATGGATCGTGAAAGGGCCCTTTTCACGTGGTATTTTGTCTGAAATAGCGCCAGCAAGACGGAATCTCAAAACTTTTTCTAGTACTTATTTGGATACCAGTTGTAAGGTATAGGTATACTTTGATACTTGGTGAATAGCGAAACTTGGTGGCACTCACCAGCGGAGCGTTTCAGATCACTGAGATTGAATTAAGCATTGATGAGCGGGAAAACTTATCGAAGGGCTCAGTTGGGGACTTAGAGAAAAAACCTAAGGATCTTTATCCCTCCTCTCTCTTGTATGATCTCCTCTTTCTGACGTCATTTTCTGTACGAGCGAGTGCCACCAAGTTTTCCTACACTTATAGTTACAAGTCAGAAGTCCATTGAGATCTACTGTAGTGGCTCGGAAAAGGCTCTCTTATGTCCAGGTTGTGATCGAGTAGTTGGGTATTTAGGACTCAGAGCACTTCGGGATTCTTTGACTTTAAAACTAATGTTTTATTGCTGTCATTTATTATCATTGTTGTGACGTATTAGCTTTGTTGTGACGAATTGTGGCGTAGGGTTTATGGATCTTCTAAAAAATTGTTTTCCGAAAGCGTAGAGAACTATATAGAAACACCAGTTAATAGTTTGTTTATAATGCCACATTCTTTATACCATGGCAATCCATTACAAGGGAAAGAGTTGATAATGTGAAAGCCCGGTTATCGCCTATCATGGTAACTATTTCTACCCGGGAAAACCTTCTATTGTTATCTATCTACAAGAGCTGTGTTCTGCCACCTACATGCGCGTTAGTAACAATAGCCATGCGATCAATCGTCAACATTGCTACATGACCGGGAGGTGATGAGAAACAAATATTAAACGTTAACTGTAGAAAATACCAGTTGTACCATGGAGATGGAAGACAGCTGCAATTGCGGGTAGAACTTACAAACTTTTCTATAATGGTAATAAGCTAGGAATGCCAACGGGGAATGAGTTGTGTTTGAGACCAGCAATTAATTGTTGTTTTTGGTAACATGTTTGAAGAAAGAAAGTGAGTAGTTTTTGTTATATTATGTATAAGTATGAAAGAAGTTTTGAGATTATTAGAGCAGTTAATCAATCCTCATCGCTGGGAAACTTTCTCTTTAAAAATTTAGACTTAATCATTAATATATTTTCAAAGACGATCTGTTTTTTCACGATGTGAAAAACTATTTTTTCGAAACCTGACATACTACTGTAGATTGCATCATGAGAATAAAATTTTGGGGAATATACCTACTGCAGGAAACAGGGACTCACCAGTAATAATTGTTTGTGTGCATCCCAGAATCATCTGTAAGCTCGTGAGTACGTCTGGGAACCCAAATCGTAGAATGTGTCCCCCAGGAGTATCTTTTACTTGCTAACAAGTGAAATATAAGGAATTCATGCAGTACAGAAATGCCTTACGTCAAAAATTCTACATTGTAGCAGGAATCAGAGAATTTCCTGTATCGCATCGGAGATATTTCTTCGATAAATGATTCATCAATTTTATTGGGGAATTTGACCACTTTACCTCCTGTAGTTGTATACGGAATCGGTAGATCTCGAAAGGAGATGGAATTGGGACATGGTGTTACCCTGGACTGCATTTGTTTTGCCGTTAGTATGTCTTGGAATTCCTATTTCTAAGTAGTTTAGACTGTTTGTTCGTTTTCCATTGCTCCCTGCCACCTTGATATTTTAGGTTTTAGATCCGTTGTGACTAATTGATATAGGGATTCATATGAATATCCATTTTTTAAAATGAGAATGTATATCCTTATTCATAAATATTTCAAGAAATCAGATAATTATTAAGGAGTCTCCGTTTGCAGCGTGTCTTGCGTCCACAGTGTCGAATTTGGGTATGGCGTGAGCGTTTCTGGAAATCTGTCGCTCAACATTTTGGTGTAACATGCGAGGATTCACTCTCGATTTACGCCAATGATGCGAAAGAAGTTCACTATGCGTATGCTTAATCCTTTTCTTGAAACTTTGCGAAACCCGATGGCGATCAAATAAAGATGTGAACTTAAAGCTCTTTTGATTCGATTAATGCAGCCATTCCCTCAACAACCTTCTTTTTGTCAATAGTTAAAATGAATGTACTTCAGTTTTTATTAAGAGATATTTCTGGTGGTATCATGCCTGACTTGGCAGAAACTGTGGCTGTCCGTTTTGAACGAACAAATTTTAGTTTCCACGAACTGTTATTATGCTGGCACGACGCGGGTTTCGTAGCATTGTAGCACAGTCGTAATGCCACAGTAAGGCGAAACGCGTCGTGCAAGTATGATAAAAGTTTGTGGAAACTACAAGGTGTGTTTTTTCAGTATGGAGGAGGTATTTCGTTGACCTAGAAACCAAAGGTGACTTGAATATCTCTGTCCAGACCTGATGATGTCGCTCAGTGACGAAACCTAAGTCTGCAATAAAATCTATTTATGTGGAACTAGCAAAGTTTTTTCTTTTCAATTCTGTACAGACGTTTTATTTTTGCATTTTTTTCTAAAAGTAGACGCTCGTCAAATTTTGTTTGATTTTTTGGTTGGAGTGACTGGCTCACCTCTTCTGCAGCGTGCCTGAGGGTGTATGGCACTTATCCCCTTGCGGGTAAGTCTCTTCCAAATCCCGATAATCGATACAGGCAAATGCATAGGAGTATGAGGGTGGTTCGCTCCTGCAGGATTATCCAATGTTCGTCGGCAGGCGACGTGGATTAATTGGCGTTGCCCGAAAAACTACGGACGAATGGACGTATTTTCCATCGGGAATGCGGTGTGAAACAGCATGACTGATCTTTCGTAGAAAATCAGTCTTGTTATCGAGTTTCTGCGTAAATAAATTGTGCGGAACGGTTGGCGGTGTCGTTGTGAAATTGGAAAAATTATGTGACGAAATATAATACGCTTTTTTTAACTTAAAAATTTGAAGCCCCAAGTAGAACGACCCATTTCGGTGCGATAGTGAAATTTGGAGTCTCGACACTTTGTAAGGAATTCTCCTCGTGCTATTGTGCCACTAACCTCCGAGTCGCTTTCAAAGTCTTTCATTTGTATATTTATTGAAGTCTATGAGTTAATTATTGAATTAATTAATTCATTAATTAATATTCCTTGCCGACTTCTGTAAAATCACCTGAAGATATAGCCTAGGTACGATCTGAGTCATTTAATGAAGCATTTTGGAATTACTAAGTTTTGTTTTTAACTGCTAAAGAATTTAGGGTAAGGACTGTCCAAAAACCTTACAATTAGATGACAGAAACCCCAATGATGACATAATGAATGACCCAAAATTTGGAGAGATATCCCAGAATGGCATACCGTTAGGTGGAGATAATTGTGCATATTAAGTTTTGTTAAAGCCAACTATATTACCACTGACCGTATTGTCACCCTTGATTGCGTATTAGTTGGTATGTACTTGAAAAATCGCCGTTGACTGTCGAAACCATTTATTGTTTATAATATTTTAATTCTGATATTGCCAGTGGAAGGAATGATGTCAGTATGTTCGGTAACGTGGAATGATTTACGGGAATCGCAGTGCAATGAACTCTCTTCGAAGAAACGAGTGCTCATGAGTGAGCTGGCCAAAGTGAATTCGTGACCAAGGGCGGAGATGGTTTTTTTAACTCACTTGCGGCGTTACTTCTCTGTTCCTCTGAAACTGTTCCGAAACTATGTGCGGGTGAATGGCGTTTCACTCAGGTTGATAACTCACTCAGCCGTTTTTTTTGTCGCCGTCTCTCCATCTAACGCTTCGTGTCGACTAAATTAAGGTCGGTCAAGTAAACTGGTGTGGAGGTGGATATCATTCTTTACTTTAAAGGAACGAGGCCTTCAGTGGTCTTTACGTTATCGCCGTTGGGAGTTGGAGGTGAAAGGCCGAATCGAATGACGCGCAAACCAGCTTTGTTCTTCCACTCAAGTGAATAATGCCAGTGCTTCTCCGTGGATGAGATGAAGCGTAACCTGTGAGCATTGTTAAGAGACGTAAAACACGATATGTACAAGGAGGTTAAAATTAAATGGTGAAAGTACATTCATGAACGCTCATGGGCGAAGGTGAAGGAAGGAACAGGAGTGCATGGTAAGAATATTGTTCCCAGTAGGCGTGGCCTGCTTGCCTCCCAGTCGCAGAAAGTCGCATTAACTGTGAATTTCAACTTAGATAAGACGAAATACAAACGCGAACACCGGAAACTTAATCCAGAGTATGGCCTAAACTGTGGCGGCTATAATGGCGGAATTGGCTTCAAGAATCAAACGGAATATCTCCTTCTTTTATTTCATAACCCCCTTTACCCTGTCCAAGATGATTCCGCAGTTGACGGTTATAAATTCAGCCAATTTGTAATCACATCCAATGCCGTTTTGGGGAGGGGAATCATGTGACCGAAGAATTCATGATTTTTTTTACTTGTTTTGAATTACACGATCGTGAAAAAATTGGTCACTTTTCATTTATTTCTTAACCAAATCTGTGTATTGAAATTGTGCTGTAATCTTGGACTGACTCGATGGTAGAATATTTCTAGGCGCTCGACATGCTTCATTCTTGTTAGGCTTTTCATGTATATGCATAGACTTGATTTAACTTTTCTGCAGGTTCCTGTGAAGTTTTGTTTTATTTTTATTTTCTCTCAACCCTGTTTTTTATTTTCAGCGCTCCACAGTTATTTTTCAGGTTGAATATTCATGCGGCGATGTTTTTCAGTACAAAATGATTTAGTCGATTTGAATTTGCGTGTCGTAGTTCGAAATCTTTTTTTGCATCGGATCTCATAAGTTCTCTCGTAACTAACTTGCGGAAATCAACTATTTACTTCAAGCCCCCCCTCCTATACCCAAATTTCAAGGTATTATGTATCTAATGTTCTGGAGAAATCAAAACAATTTCGTACTAAATTACTATTCGTCACTTTCCGTCCAAGCTGCTGCAGTTAATTCCCGTAGTCGCGTTTCCTCGATTCTCCGTCGTGGCAGGATCGCTCCTAGTGAGACCTTCCTGGCCCGAAGTTGAGCAACGAATCGCAAGTTAAAAGAGTAATTGTGAAGTTAGTTTGATAATTTTATACGAGGAAATGAAACGACTCTGCCCAGTAAATAAAATTTATCCTAAAATTAGTTTTAAATGCGCGCACAGTCAAAAGTCTAGAATTCAGTTTATCAGTATCGTCGACTTTTTGATATTTGCTTGTCGAGCTTGGAATGATTGATGTGTCGGAGGATGAGCAAAATTCCAGAGGAGTTTACCCCGCAGGAAACTCTAAAGTAAACATATCAACACAAGCATGAGTTCGAGCTAACTTGTGATGATTGCTCGTCGTACGCTGTCAGTCATTTGACTTACCTTCGATGATGTGTTAACGTCAAATCATTCCCAGTCCCTTGCGTTCTAGATGAAGGGAGCTGGTAATTATCGGGTATGGTTTACGGAAGGCCGTCATATAACGAAGAATGATAGATAAGGGAATAGCAAAATGGGAATTTTGGATCGAAGATGAATTAAAAATGATATTGTAAGGAAAGGGTCGAAGAAGTAAAAGCCGAGTATAAATTTTCCATAAAACCCTACTCTAAATGCTTGAAAATTAGAATGAATAAATGTTTATTTAAATCAGTTAGTGAGATATAATTAAGTAATATAAGGGTTATTAATTCACAAAAGTTACCCAACAAGGACGAAAATAGTTAAAGCACTTACAAGGAATCTAGATACCGCTGCACTTGGAGTTTGTCTGAACCTGGAAAACCATGATTATTCCTTCGAATCTAGTGCAGAAATGTTCAGAATCTAACCCAATTTAAGAGTACTTGTTGATTGCCTAGATTCGATGCTAAGTGAGCTACTTGGAAGTCAGATTATGTCTTGGCAATCATAACATCAAGATTTCCAACCCCAAAGAACTATCAGATTATAGCTCTGTTATGTGTCCTTTCTAAACCTCTTGAGCGCCATGTTTTCAATGCTACTATAGAGCACCTAAATCGGAATAACCTATTAGACGAATTTCAGTCAGGTTTCCGGAAAGGCTACAGTACGCAGACTGCGCTATTAAAAATAACGGACGATATCCGACACTCTATTGAAAATCGCAAAATTACTATTTTGGTTCAATTTGACTGCAGTAAAGCATTTGAATCAGTCGATCATGGCATTCTCATACGCCGCGCCGGCTCGGAAAGCTAAAACTTTCCCTCTCAGCTCTCCGTTCGTATCAATCCTATCTCTCAGAACGTAAGCAAGCCGCCAAGGGTGTTGACGGTGAAATGCCTAACTTCTTACCAGTTTCCCGTGGTTTTCCCCAAGGATCAATCTTAGGCCCATTGTTATTCTCAATTTTTATTGAAGACCTTCCCAGTGTGATAAATTACTGCGCCTATCACTTTTATGCAGACGACTTGCAGATTTATCTAGACTGCAATCCCAACGAATTATAAAATGCTGTACAGAAAATAAATAAAGACCTTAAGGAAATTTGTACATGGATATCAGTGAATAAGCTCAAACTAAATCCAACAAAAACGAAGGCTATGATTATTGGTAGCTCTAACTACGTAAATAGCTTAGCTTTAAATGAAATTCCTAAAGTTATTGTTCAAGGTAGGAAAATTGGCTATTATAATTTCTTAAACAATCTTGGAATTATTATCAATAGAACACTGACGTGGCAAGACCATGTAAGCTATTTATCTAACAAAATTCATAAAACCCTGTATCCACTGAAGCATTTTAGACATTTAATTCCAGTACGATTACGGCAAAAACGTGTACAAGTTCTGTTGTTTCCGCACTTCGATTACTGTTCAATAGTGTACTCCGATATTACAAGAGACCTAGATAAGAAATTACAGCGTCTAAAAAATTCCTGCATTCGCTTTGTTTTTTATATCAATTTATATGAGCATGTCACACCATACTACCAACTGTTAAAATGGCCCAAACTGGAACAAAGACGATACACAATGAAAGCTACCTTTACACATAAAATGATTAAAACCCAATTACCATCTTACTTGTATAATCAAATAACATTTAACATTTATTCAGAAAAACGCGGAACACGGAAGAAGGAAACTGTCCATTCCATCATATCGAACTAATTTGTATGAAAAGTCCTTCATTTAAATTATGGAACTCTTCGCCAAACAGTTTAAAATCTAAATGTTAGGTTATTTAAAGCAAAAATATCCGGAAATATTTTTTATTGATATGCACCCAACTAGTGTAGTTTATTTGTGAAATTATGCACTTTCGATGTGCTGTACACACACCTGGAATTATTATTGTTATGGCTCTTTTTGTCTTGTTCACAGTCATGTATGTACCATGTATCTTATTGAATACTGTGACTAATGTACTCTCTGACTGCATACGTTTCTTGTGCTCCAAGGGACAGATTTGTCCCAGGGCAATTAAAGTTATTATATTATATTATTATAATATTCGGATGAATATTCGCTTGATTTCAAGGATATACAGCATTGATGGGCAGTCTCCGGCGCAGTCGTGGAATGTCTTTTAGACAAGTTTTTTCTTTAGTCATACTGGGGCCCATATTTAAAATTAATTAAAAAAATTAAGCAGTTGTTAGAACCATGAATGAAATACATTATCAATGGTGCAAAATCTGTTTTTGGCCGAACTTCTAAATCATTACGTATGTGAGTTTTTAACTTCCTTAACGCCGTGAGCTGAAAATGCTGACATTACCAAAGGTTTAGTGCGATTTTATACAAGGTAATGCGTTGAGAAGTAAAATATTCGAACGACGCAGTTACATGAAGACTTGTTCGGCTCGGGCTTGCGCCGCACAACGCAGTTGCATTTCGGACGCGGTCTGCGCGGCCGAGTTTACTCATTTTTATAACGTCCTTCTGTAACGTACATCCGTACAGTATCCCATGGAAAATTCTATGCTTTGACAAATAACTCCGAAAATATTGCGGTGTCTAGGTGATATTTTAATGTGTTGTTTATCATATCGACCTCACAATTTGATGTATACAGGGAAGTAATATCGATTTTAGGACATGAAATTAAAATCAGCTATTCTTTGCCGACGTTTCCGAATATAATTATTCCATATTCAGGGTTTAGAATACATTCATTTGAGACTTTAAACATCAGGTCATGAATTTCCAATCATTTCATTAACAAATGATGTGGTACGAAGTCACGCGCACGGGTTCGAAGTTACATCTTGTTCGTATAAACCCCCACTGAAATTCGCCTTGAATTAAGATGGCTTGGTGGTGTAACTGGCTAACACACCTAACCGGCAATTGGGAGATCCGGGATCGAATCCCGGTCAAGTCAAATGATTTTTAATGGCGAATTTCACCGTCATAGGTCTCAAATGAATGTATTCTAATCCCTTAAGATGGAATAATTAAATTCCGAAACGTCGGCAAAGAACCGATTTTAATTTCATGACCTAAACTCGATATTACTTCCCTAGATATTTTAATGCCATGGGAAAAAGGTGGGATTCTTAGGATATTTTGCTTTATGAAGCCAAATTCATTAGGTTTTAAGCGTAGTGCTTTCTCACTCGAAAATCTCGCCCGAAGTACCATTTGGTAATTAAAATCTAGAGGATTTACACTGTCTTCCATTTAAACCTACCTTAACCGGTATATTACCTCAATAATAATGTAATAGATGTTTTACAAACATTCTTAGAAAAAAAGATTGATTGTTGATAAGACCTAATTCATTGCCGTGTGATACCCCGCGCGAACTACATTTCAATCCTTCCGCTCGTGTATGCATGTATCAGGGGATCGCAAGAATGCGCCACCGTAGGCGGGAGATGCACCCTTAGTTTTCAGGGGCGTTGTCCCTCTTCCACTACCCCATTTTCATCCCCTCTCGACTTCCGTCCCGCCCGCCGACGGTTCGCCTGCCCTCCCGCCCTCTTGCCATGCGGCCGCAGCGTGGTCGATATTAGTGAAGAGGGGGGAGGGTTGGCGGGAGTTGGCAGGCGCCGTCGGGGTTCATCCCGATGGGAGAGGAGTAAAGGGATTTTTAGACGTGTGGGGGCGCCTTTGGCTCGTGCCCCCTGTATGCATATATGTTTTGAATATGTATATATATAGGTGTGTTCCCTTCTTGGTCGAGTGCACGGCATGGCTTCCTCCCCACAGTCCTCTTCCCGTCGCCTACAATCGTCGTATTCTTCTCCTTTATAACCACGAGGCACGTCCGCACGATGAGCCTTCCGCGCATGCGCGGCATCCCCGTGCGTCGCCATATCAGAAATACGTGTGCTGAAGGGGTTGGTTACCTTTGCCGCCTGCAGTGGACGCTTTTTTTAAATCCTCCATGGGGTGGGAATTGGCGCTCGTTGGTCATGTGACGCGTGTGTAGTGATTGGAAAAGCTCAGAAAAATCGGGTTCAGTTATTAATAGTACGTGTAAGTTGTGGATAATCACAGCTCTGAATTACTTTCCGGATCAGTAATCGGTAGATTCGTGAATGCAATCTCAATAAATGTTTATCTTGCTTGTGGGAAGATCACTATTCTTCAACTTGTCACACCTGTCACAAAATGTCGCCTTGAAATCGCTCTTTATTCTAACGACCCAATTCAGAAGGAATTGACTTTTCCTACTCTGAAAAGTGCATTTTAAAATACTCAAATCATGATCTATAATCTTTTATGTCCACTAAAATGTAATTCTGTAATACGTATGTAGGTCGTCGTCCACCCAAAAATCTCTAACTTCGGCTTGTAGAGAAATGTAAATGTGATTTCATAAATAATTAACCTATGATTGCCGATGCCGAAATATAGCCTTTTCTCGTCTTAGCATGAAACTTCCAAAGGCGTTCAAACAGTTGCGTATATGTGTTCTATTTTCTCATTATAAACATGGAATTGTAAACTGTATGTAAGTTGCCAAATATTGAGCAAGCAGTTCTGAATCGTTCACCGCCAGATAAGTTCGTTGATGATGTATGTATTTCATGCCTGCACAAATTTATGAGTCCAAGGTCCCTGTTGTTATAAAATGTCTCTGAAGTTTGAACTTATCAACTTCACGGGATTTAAAAATGATCTGATCCCTCTCCGGCGCATGATGTTGGTGAAGCCTATTCTGAGTTCTCGACCGGGTCACACTGCATTTCTACCGACGCGTCGCGAAACGTCGCGACGTTTCGATGTACGAGTCGTCCATCGTCATCAGGGCACTTGAGTTGACTTCATAAAATAATTATAACTTTCTGTGATGAAGGAAGATGAAGCTTTTTTCTCCATGTTGAGTTTCAGTAATTTCCCATTTTTCTCTTTGATATCGGAAAAGCTTTTATTTCTCAAACGATTCCATTCACTGTATCATTCGAGGAGCACGACCAATACGATGCACATTGCCACCAGCGGTGAGGAGTTAGGTGGTAGGTATGATCGAGGACGTTAGTTTTTACGCGAACTATGTTGTCATTTTCAGTGCTCCGTTTTCGCTCCTTTTTTTGGATAAAATGAACAGCCTGACTCGTTTGAAACAACCGAGCCTCGTTAATTCTCGGATTTTGATGTTGCGGGAAATTGACTCCGCTTAGCGTTTTTCTTTTTTCGTCCTGTGCATTCGACCAGTGCGAAACTAATGCGAATCTTTCCGGGAATGTATAGCTGGGGACTATGAATATCGCATGTCATTCGCCTGCAGTTAGCGGTTGTAATCGAGCCTGTGTACACATACATGCCTGTAGCGGTGACCTCCCACCGTTCGCATTCCGTTAGCCGCTGTAGATGAAATACCTAATGTAATGGAAGGTTTATTTTTATCTCCAGAGCCCTTTGAAATGCGGGGAAATGACCTAACGGTTTGCTTCGCTGTCTTTGGGATCTAAGGAGTTGATTCTAACCTTGTAAAGTTCTACCTTCAGAATCGCACCAAGGCAGGGAATCAAATGAGCGGGTACTTTTATTATATTCTGGTCATATGGAATTAATTAATGTATTATTCAGTGTGTTAGCCTTGCTCTCGCATTGGCAAAATTCATGGATAGCTATGATACCTACGGCGTGTATTCATAACTTAGTTCGACTAGGTCTAAGAAAGGTGTTAGGGATTCTTCATGGCTCGACAAAATCAATCGCTATGCTCTTGTTTCCGCCGACCGACAGTAGTCCTCGTATCTGTAGTCCGAAGAAAGTTACACCCATGCATGCTGGTTTCACGTTTACAGTTTAAACTAGTGGGGAAGCCGATTGCCAAGTTGTGGTCGCCATTTAGACTAGTACTTAATGTTAGTGAAAGCCTTCCCAATTCGGGTTTGACTTGAAATATATGAATGGCTCTATAGTGTTGCATGCCGTGAATTTAATCATCGTTGGGTATTTTACCAGCTGATTGTTAGGGCTTTGGACTCCTTACCTAGCTTACTCATTTCTAGGACATCTTTTTACTTTCTTACTCATGGCTTTCTCTTCATCAGGCCTCATTTAATGTAATTTAAATGCGTCAATATTTCCTCATTTTTGTCATATTTTAGGAGATTAGCTGGAGTTTGTTTTGCGCGAAAAAGTTTGCTAGACGGTGTGTTCCCCCAAAATTAAAAGACCCAAATGAGGAGTATCCCTTTAAAAAAAATGGTTGGGACAAAGCTACCATCGAACCAGTCGATTTTATGCGCGCTGGCGTCTTTCACGAAGGTCTTTTGCGCTACTTTTGGGGATGAGGGTAGGGATCTCGAGGGTTGCTCTAAGCGTGCCTAACGCACCCCACCCCTCTCTCTCTCTCCCCTTTGGTTGCAATCCCCTCACCCTGGACCAATTAATTAGTTTAATAAACCTTCCTCAGGGTGCACGACGGGAGGGAGGTAGAGCGGATAAAGTAATTTTTAGCTTGGGTCAGATGGGGGGCGACGCGACGGCCCCCTTTCAGCTCTGAAAGAGTTGGCATGGGCTAAGGCCGAACATCCCACGCTGCACTTTCTACTGCATCCGTGCCAAGGTATATGTACAGTCGCCGCATAAAGTCTGGCGATATCGACAAAAGCGCCGAACATGCAAATTTACGATTTTGTGTGGCTCCACTGATTCAAAAGTAAGGGGTGGGGAGGGGAGATAGAGAGGAGGGGGGGTGGGAAGGAGGTGAGAAAGTGGCCAGAGTAGTCGTAAATCGGAACCTCGTCTTGGGGGCTAGTGAATTAAGGGGATTAAGTTGCCGACGTCGCCAGACTTTATGCGGCGACTGTACAGTGTACAATATACATTAAATATTACACATACTCTGACTGTACGACCCATGGTAATGTCATCTTCTTCATGTGTATAATATAATTATGTAAACAGAAGTACCTAGTTGATGATTCGTAGTGAAGGTTTACGAATTAATAGAGTGATTAGCGGAAAAGCGGTGGTAGTGGAGAACTGCAGAAAACCAATTTTCGGATTGATTATTAATGTTGATGACATAAAGAGAACATATGCTATATGTAATGATTCAATCTTAAGTACTTATGACATTTAATATTCAGTACTTATAATGATGATGATAAATTACATTTTTATGACCCAATTAGTTGGATACATCTGCGCATTACAATGATTTGAGGTGGAATGTAGAATGTTTGCTATGCTTGCGCCGTTCCAGATTTAGGTTTCCATTAGAGTATCGACTCTAATGAAGTATTGTTTGCTCTGTAAATCTCCATAAGGACGACGGTGCGATGTTGCCAATAGCAGAAGAAAGATTAACAAAGTGCTATGCAGCATGATATCTGCACATCTAGGAGTACTCCAATATGCAAATATTACTTCGTAAAGTGTATGTGGGCTAAGTTTGGCTACAGTGTTCCCCATGAGTACCATGTTGTCAACTAAATTTGGAATGCTCTATAGATGTATCTAACGCAGTGGATGAGTTTTCACAAAAACGTACGTACAATACATTAAATTCTGCGGAAGTATTAGGTGACGTTTTATCAGTGCTGGTTCATTATATTTGTGGAAAAAAGTGTCATGCAGAAAATAAACCATCTCATCTACATGCTGTGATACCTATTAATACCATGTAAGGGGCAGTTATTACGGTGGTGAATAGTTCGCGGAGGAATTGTTGCTTTGCGTACAAAAATATCAGACGTGATGTGGTGGAATTTTAGCATAATGAAGACATATATTGATATTCTACTAGTAAATAGATTTATTGGGACCTAGGTTTCGATGTACTTACTACAACATCATCAGGTGTTAATATTTATGTAATATATCGAAACCTAGGTCGTAATAAATGTATTTTACCAGTGGAAAATCGCAATATCTGCCTTCATTTTGCTTCACTTAGATATGTTATGGTTTTAGTAATTTCCTGTGAGCCGTGTGGGTTTAGTGAGTGAGCCGCGTGAATGGACTGGGCGCCGGAGAACGGCGAAGAGAAGAAAGAACTCTTGGCCAAAAGTCTCGCCACCCCAGTCCTGCTGACTCTCTCCTCCTCTCGATTTCATAAGATCGCATCTGCGTCTTGTGCGTATGAATTAATGGGTCCGCCACATTCATCCTTCAAATGGGATGATGGGCTCGACTCTCGTCCACCCACCCAATCCCCCTCCATTTTACTCCGCTTTAATCCATTTCCTCTCTCTTTCTATCTTCTCCCTCCAAAACACTCCGCCCTTTTGCCCTCCCTCCTCTTCCCCTCTCAGCTTTCCCGCCTTCCCCCACCTCCTCCTCTGTACTCACCACGTGGTCGGGAAGTTCGGACGCCAGCACAGGGCGGGAGAGGGCGGCCCATTCCGTCCGACCAGCTTCTGCATCGTCCCCTTTCAACAATCGATATTTATATATATGGTCTGTCGCCTCGCTCACGTAGTATTTGACCCAATTTTTTCAGAATCGAACTGAATCAACCACAACAAATAAATCATCGGTTGAGTTGGAAAAGGGTGAAGTGAAGGAAGAAGACTTATAAAAAGGTACTATTTTTCAGTCTTCATCCTTAGTCATTCAATCCCAAGAGTGGTTGACTGCGAGCTCTCCATTGTACCCTATTCCCTGCTATACCTTTTTTTCCCAACTCATGGTGTCTGGTGGACGTCACAGAGCGAGTTGCCAATGAAAGGCGTTTCCCCTTCCACCTCAGTTTCTGGCTCCCTGCGGCCGAACGACGTTGTCAGCTAGTGCGAATGAATGCACCTTGGATGGCGAAGAGTCGCTGTAACCAACCAAGTCTAATTCGCGCGCTGTAAATTTGGCAACACAGACAATACCGAACTGAAGTGAACATCATCATGGCAGTCGGAGAGAGACTATTTACTCCCCCCCACCCCCATGCATTCCATGCCACTCTTCTGTGATTGGCTGGAATAGTGAAAGGTTCACCAGCGTATTTAAGGTCAGCTGCCATGAGTTGGGATAAAGGGTATAACTCCTTTATCTCCTTGTCGCTCTTCAGTTTCATATCCCTTGTTATCTGGCGTATGCATTTGTCCCTCGGCCTGCCTCGTGGGACCTACCCTTTTATTTTCCCTTCAGTTATGTTCCTTACAAATTTACTGTGCTGCACAGTGTACCTGGGCCTTGTCTTCCTGATAGTACTCCCTATAGTTTTTTCCTTGTCTATTGTTCTGTACATTTGCTCTTTTGTGAACATATTCGCCCATTTGATTTTCAGCATATGCTTGCAGCTCAAAGTTTTGAAAGCCTCTAATTCTTTTGTTTCAGCTTTCCAATGGTCCATGAGTCTCATTGTGAGCCGTATAGTAGTTAGCGGTGCGTTATATTTTTTAGCATCGAATGGGTACAACAAACATCGATTTGGTTGGAAATGGGTGAAGTTTCAGTGGAGGGAGTGCCAACTATTTTACTCCCCTGCCTTCCGAGTAATAAGCTTTGACTCAAGTTGCGGTTTTAAAAAATTGGCTATTTTATGCCCTGCTCCCTGTTCATTCAAGTATTCTACCAGCTGATTGGTAGGTTCATGTATACAAAATTGGGAAGGTTTTTTCCTGGATATTTTTCTGGGGTCTCAAGTCGTGAAAAAGTTAATAAACTGTGAGGATTCAGTGTCAAGATGAGTCTGAAAATTACTTGAATAATCTGTATGTTGTGTAAAGTTTCATTTGCATACCTTTTAGGTAACGTAGGTTTTAATATGATCATATTATATTTGCCATGCATTTTGTTACTCAAATTAACTACATTACGGTGCAACATCAAAACTATTAAGCAGGGATGTTTATATTTACGTGATGTAAAAACCTACATCATCTGGCCTTGAGATGTAGTAAATTATTTCTCTCTTTGGACGGTCATTGTGGTGGCCTTTTGAAGAGTGCACATAGGAAGTGAAGCAGTAGATGGTTTGAGAACAAGAAATGAATCTGGTTGGTAGAGGGTGTGAGAAATTTTAAAGGAACATTGGAGCAAGAGAGGCAGTTTTGCCTTTATTTCATAACATACTTCATAGGCCTAAAATATGAGGGACATTCAACTAGTTTTGAAGTCATTTTAAGTGATTCATTTTTGAAATTTTGTCTCTGTTCATCCCTTACCTCAATAAATGGCTATTCATGTTCAAAATAGCATTAAAACAACTTCTTTTTATTTAAATTATCCTCCTAACTCCTCCCTTGTTTGATATCAGGTAAAATTGTTGTTTTGAAATGCCTCAGTCCTGGCATGGAGATTATCCCCCACGTATTTATTGTTAAATGATTCTATATACTTAATGAATATTAATTTACATCTTATCTAAACAAATTATTTTTTATCTTGAAGAAAGAAAAACGGAAACACTGGTTAAAATTTCCACACTTTTTATTGCTACCGACCAAGGTTTCGGCATGTTATCCCTTCATCAGTGAAACCTTGGTCTGTGGTAATTAAAAGTGTAGAAACTTCAGCCTGTGTTTCTGTTTTTCTTTCTTCAAATGGATAAATTATGTTACAATTTCCAAAACAGTGGTAATACTCTTAAAAATTATTTTTCTTTGTGATTATTATTCATTATAAGTGAGAAAGGAATGCTTTTCTGTCATTAATTTGGAAACATATGCAATAAAATTAAACTGTGTCTACATTTGCATATTTTGTTTGATTTGATTGTTGCATTATGAGATTACAGTACTTATATATAACTGCCATGGATGTTATGTCTACTTATTCGGACATAATATTAAAAGAAACTTTTCCCATTCAAATTATTTCTTCTTATTTCTTCCCATTCAAATGTAACTTTTTTGTAACTCATGGAAAAATGTTACCATCCAGAAATGTATTTCTTGCCATATTTCACTGATGATTTGTGCATTTTTGGAAACATTACCTATTGTTTGAATAATAACCTAATCAAGTTACCTGTTTATGGGATTATGTTTGATACGAGTTTATTTTTTTTTCTTTTTCAGTAAGTTATGTCTTTCAATTGCCCATGCTGCTTAAAAGTATGCAATGTATATATGTAATAAATTTGTCTATTATCACTGTCAATAATCATGCAACATTATTTATTCTGCCTTCAAAACACTCTGAAAGATGAATGAAACTATGTGTCTGATGAATGAATTGAAGTGCAAAAATTGTTGGTATTCAGTTAAGACACTTATGCATATTTTCCATTAAAGGATGTTTCTCATTGTGAATAGTTTGGTATCTTTCAATCAAGTTGAGCTCTTAATGTATGAAGATTCATTGTGTGTCATTTGAAAAATTGTCACTTCATGCAAAATAGGAAAGTACTCAATTTAACTAACCCAATTTAATTTCCTCAACTTCTGCAGGTGCTGCATCACGGCGGGCCTCCCTTGATCCTGAAAGAAGAAGACTTTCCCTTGGAACCTCAGGATTTGGCTCAGGGTCCCTGGGATCACACAGAGCAATATCTCTCGATCACTCAACGCTTGACCCTCATCATGCTGCTATACTCTTCAGAGATTCTAGGGGGGTAAGTTATCCTCACAGTACATGTTTTTCATGGAAAAACTTTTTTATTTTAGTGTTGTGACTGTGCTTCTCTTTTTCCATTTTTATGTTTGACCATGGCCTCTATTTTACTTACAAACACTTTACAACTGTTAGTTAACATGCTGGAAATGTTTTATGGATTAAAATGCTGCTCATTTGCTTAGTGCTAACTCACTTGTTCGAACAGTTTGGAAATTCTATTCTAAAATCATGTGGGAACTTATAATAGTGACTAGCCTCAGGAGTAATGTGGTAGAATTTATACAAGCCGAAAGGAGAACTCCTTGAAATTTTACTCAGATAAATGGTCAATGTGACCTGTTTCGATGTATTACATCTACAAGCTTTTTACAGGCTTGATAATGATGTAAAGCATCAAAACCAGCCGCATTACACATTTACCTTTGGAAAATTGTGAAGGGTTCTTCTTTTACCATGTGGGAACTTGTTTTGAGGCATGCATTATCAATTTCAGTTACATTAAATTTCGTGGTTATCGTGTCATAATTTTGAGGAGCATGTGTTAGCAATGAAATTCCTTGACTTTAGGCTGGATTAAGGGTTAGGAAAACTGGAAACTCTCCCAGTTATTAAGGTTGCCTTCAAAACGTCTTAGTAATACCATAGAGTAAGTTACCCTATGCCTAAAATACCATATACTTACTCTATGGTAATACATATAAAGGGGGAGAAATTTTCTTAAAAAATCTGAAATATCAGACCCTTACTTAGGTTGACTTATATGATTATAAAATAACCCTTAGGCAGAGCCTTCAGAGGTAGGTACTTAGAAGTGGAGAAAGTTCAAGTTACTGAATTTAATGTTGAGGGAAGGCAAAACACTTTTCTGGTCTGGTTTGTGATGCACTGTGACCCTTGTAAATGATGTGTGCACTCCCTTAGGGTTCATGAAGATTTGGTTAGGACGTTTCAAATACACAACAATAAGCCCTATTCCTCTATTTTGTGATAGGTAGTGAACCCAGAAAGTTTTCCCAAGGCCAATTTTGGCCCTCTTCTTTTCACTCATTGAAGTAGTTAAATCTTTGCTGAGCTTTCCTTCTATAAATTGATTCTTTATACATAATGATGTTGTGAAAATTTATTCAGCATGAATAAATAGCAGTAACCATGAATGACATATATGTATTAGCATTTATAATGACTACCAAACACAAATTATTGACTTGACTATCAACTACACAGAAAGATGAGTGAGAAAGTGCTTGGTGTGATTGGTGAAGAGAAGAAACTCCTGGAGGAGATGAGGAGGAGGTAATTGGTTGGAACTGTTAATGAGGGGTGAAGGGATGCTGAAGCTGGTGATAGAAGGGAGGATGGTTGGGTAAGCAGTGAGGGTAAGAAAGAGAATAGGCTTAATATACAGTATGAAGGGAGGTAGGACGTATGCTGAGATGAAGAAAGAAATTGAGTAAACAGTAAACAGGGCTTATGTCTGTAAAAGTCTCGAGGATTTTTAATCTTTTCCATGTAAACCCTCCTTAACCAGTACCTGAATGATAATTACTCAGGCACAATGGTTGGATTGGATTTTGTTGTTAAATTGGTGTAGTGTTTTAATGCCAACACTCTCTGTATGCCTAATCTATCTTCTCACTGGTACTTTTACATCATGACTATGGGGCCGGAAGCTTCCCCTTCCACGTTCCTTTTTCCCTATCCTTTTTCCCTTCCTATTCCCGCAGCCTTCCATTCCTGGCCATGAGCGAAAGCTGGCATGCCGGGAGGAGGTTGGACCTGCGCGGAAGACTTGCTTACACACTGGTACTTTTACATCTAATACCCAAGCTTATCTTGTATTTGAGTTTTACATTTAGGAGTACTGACTAAATCTATAAACTTTATGGAACAGAGAAACACTCAAACATTCCCTCAACTCAACAAATGCCCTGCTCCCCTTCCCCATCTCAAACCCATCCTCTCCATTTTTTAAAAACAAATTTCTCTTGGTATGTGTAGAATGTTTGAAGCTTCAGAATGTTCCAGAAGGTCAAGGTGAAACCGGTCACAGTTTTAAGTAAAGTGTGGAAAAGTAATAAGTTTTCTATTTAAAAATGGAAAGAAGATGTTCGTAATAAACATATGTTTTTGTTAAAAATAGGGTTCCAAGACAAATTTCAAATGAACACTACTTCATACACACGCTCTTGAGTGGGTTAAATAAGCTTTTTAAGTCTTAAGTGCAGTTAGCGATGATTTTTCCCTGCGGCAAGAGGAGGCCAGCTTATCAATAATGTATCTGATTGGTAAGGGTTAGGAGTTGTGGCCTACCCAAGGTGCCACATGTATTTAGTTATAACTTTTTTCCTTGAAGAAATTATCGTAAGTTTTTCTCTTCATTTTGTTTTATAGTTTTTCAAAGTCAATTTTATTTAGGGCAAATCAATATATTTCCATTTTTGACCCATGTTTTTCTTGAGGAATGGGAGAAACACCCATGGTCCTCCTCTGGCCACAGAGATTCTAGTTTTGCCACTACAGCTTGAAAATCACTTTGAGTTGCATCAATGACTTCTGACTGCATTATGGCTGTATGACAGCTGAGTTTTGTTTTCAACCCTTCCAATGATTTTCACCATTGTTCACTACAATCATTCAGTATCATTTGAAATAATATTAAATTACAAAACACGATGAAGCATGCCTTTATGTTCTGCTAGATGATGTCTATTGAAAATATTGTGATGCTAACTGCCTGCCAATTGGTGAGTGTGAAACCTAGGCTCGTATATGTCTCAAATATATCTAGTTACATTCATCTTTCCATAGAACCTCAGCATTCCATTTCGTATCAAGAACTCTCTTAACGATATAGTGAAATGCACATAGTGGGACAAATATTGGATAAAAATCAATATTACGTTGTGATGAGGGTGATGATTTTCAGGATTGATCAAAACCATGTAAAAATGAGTACCTACATTGCTAGCATTGAAACCATTGGTGTTGTGCTATACATTTTCATCTTTTTGTAGGAGTGAAAAGGATGAATTTTAGTTTGTATACAGAGACAGTTCCCAGCTTACAATAGCTTGACTAATGTAAATCACTCACCTTGTGCTCAAAGGCACTAGCAAAAAACAAGTGATGCTCTATGTATTTATTTTTTCTCAGCAGGAGCCAATCGGTGAACTCAGTCAAGAAAACAGGAGTCATATCATGCAACTTATAACAATGACATTATGAGGCCCAAGTAGAAATGATTCTATCATAAGTTCTCACAATGACTAGAGCAATTATGGAGATCACGAAGCTAGTGTTAGAAATGCTTAGGAGAAATAATTTTCACTAAAAGTTACACAGCCCTGGAGGTGGTTTTATTATATTAACTACCAATAGCATTGAACGTGGCATGATTGAGCTGGGGTGTAATTCTGTGAATTTGGGAGGTATATAATAATAAGCAGAGGCTCTGTGAAGAAGAATATGGCAAGAAGTGAACATTCTCCCTTCGGCAAGATACGAAATGTTTCAAAAATATTTCTAAGTTCCATATCAAGTGTACGTATAGCGATTCTAGAGTGCATCCAAAGAGGCAGCTGAGTATTGGCAGTCAAGCTAGCATACTACAGTAGAGCATCAACTATCCGAAACAATTACGGATTGGGGGTGTTCGGATGACTGATTTTTCGGATAACCAATCATTGATGGAAAAAAATTGAGACAGTGCTTCGTAGGGTCGGAGGAGTAACTAGAAAACTACAAATTTATTTTCACTCATCTCTTTTTTTACATGTTTATTTTCACACAAATTTACGCACTCTATTTTATCATGTTTTTTTGCTTCAGTCCTGTGACTCGTTTTCTTGCTGCTAAATCTTGCAAACATTTCAAAGGCATCAATTGAACATCATCACATTCTTCTTGTTGTTCTAGCCACTTCATTGTGGTCTCAAGGCAGTGAAAAGATTCCTCATTGAATGGTCCTTTTTCCGCACGGTCGTCATTGCTAGGCTCTTTGTCATCAACACCATCGTTCTCTTGGATGGGGACTATTATTTCACCATCCCTCAACACCTCATATCCAGAGTCATCCTCATCACATTCAAGCCACTCATAAATGTTTTCTTGGTTGCATTCTACAAATCCTGAAGATTATTTTATCAGCCCAATCAGTTCTGATAAAAATTGGCTGTTTGGTGGTTCTTCAGGTTTACTCAAAGACTCATCTGTTGGACGGAGCGTATTCAAAGCTTTTTTTAGAGAAATCTCTGTGACAATAGCCCATGCTTCTGCTACCATATAGCATCCTTCAAGTAAATTTCTTTGTAGGGTTGGAGGATTGTTTTTTCTTCCATTTGTCCAATCAGAACCATACGCAGCAATGCCTTTCTTTAATAACGTTTGAAGCTTTCATTAACACTCTGGTCTATCAGTTGGAGGACTAAGGTAAGGTTGGGAAGCAAAAAACAACCTTAAACTTTCAGTTTTCTCTTGCAAATGAAAGGTGTGAGGAATGACTTGAGGCATTTCCGATCAGCAATAAAACTTTTCCAAAGTTCCCAGTTTCAAGCTGATGCTTTTTTACCTCTGGGATGAATATGGTGTCATACTTTTCTATAAAAATGCTTGTTTCCATCCTTGAATTCTTTTGGTTTTTGTTGGTGAGCAGCAAATTTTCACTCCCTTTTGCGCCACAGAGTTTTAGACTTCCATATGATTAGCTAAGGTAACCTTTGTGTTCTCGTAATATTTCCACATACCATAGAAGTGATTTGCTTGCCTTAAAACAAGGTGCTGACATTTCATTCTTAGAAACTAGGGATTTTGTTTGCATTTTCTTCCAGTATAGACCAGTTTCATCTGAATTATAGACATAGCTGTTTTTGTACCCCTCCTTATCAAGCAAACTTATAAAAGATTCTTGGAATTGTTCAGGTGCTTCATTATCAGCTGACAGTTCTTCCCCCTGGATGTCTAAATCCCTAATCCCATGTCTAGATTTGAAATACTTAAGCCAGCTGGTAGACGCCTTAAAATCAGCATTACCCCATAGTTTATTGTCATTTCAAGACCTTCTTCACAAATCAAAGGGCCACTTATTGGTTGCCCTTGGCAATGCTCCTGCATGAACCATGTGTGCACTGCAGCCTCTAAATCCTGGTTTTCTGTCATTTTCATTGTTTTTTCTGTACAGTCATCTTCACTGTCAACTACACACGCAAATTTTGTGATAGCATCAGTGTTCTTTTTGATGTCTGATATTGTTGAACTTCCAACTCCACACTCCCGGGCTAAGCTTGATCCAGTATCGTCTTTTTTCAACCATTCTATTACTTTAAGTTAATCAGAAACACTAAGCACTACATGTTTACATTTAGACAACATTTTTAACAGTGTGAATCAAACAAAGATGTACATGCCACTGCCTAGGAGAGTCTAGTCACGTAGACTAGTTGGCGGAAGGTACAGCGGAACTGGTCTAGCACTGCAACGCTACTACCGGCCACCAGCATTATTTCTGCTGGAGTGCTTTCGGTTAACCAACGTTTTGGATGACCAGTATTAGGATAATCGGCACTCTACTGTACTCCTTATTTAAAATTATATGAAGAGGAAGAAACTGATTTTTTCATGAACTTCTCGTCTTCCATCATGTAAATCACACTACCCTGTTACTCCTGAAAAAGTATACATATTTATTAAAGGTACATAATTTTAAATACTCATTTCTTTCACACCCACATTCTGCTATTGTAAAATCTTCACAGAGAGAATTAAATTTGGGGTAATAACTTGCACGAAATGTGAAAAGTCTGTGTTCTAACTTTCTGAACCTGTTGTCCTCATTTTTGGACCGTGACAATCAAAAGATGCTTTTGCAACACTGTCAGTACATTTTTGGACCATGTATTTGCATTTTGTTTTCGCACATGAGTCTCTCACTTATATGTGCATTTTAGCATGCTCATTTACCCTTTGCTCTGTTTTAAAAACTGAGCATGTGCACAGTGTTAATGAGCCTCCTTTCTACACATTAGTCGAAAGAATTCTCTAATTTTTCTACTGCTTTATGCACACCCCTGTATTGCTTTTCTCATACTTTATTTACACCTGCAAAGCACACAAAAGTTGTAATTACCTACTACTAAAATTGATGCTATACATTATTCAATAAATGGTGATTGAAATATGTATACTCAGGATCCATTATTAGGATTAACTCATTAGAGTGATTAGTCAATGTTCCCGGCTAAGACCGTTGCTAAAAGGGACTCATTTGTTTTGTCTTCTGTTTTTTTTTTTTGTTTTTCTGACGTTTAATACACCGTTCTCGGATACCACAAGGAATGTCTAGCATTTTATGGAAAATAATACCTAACACTCAGATTTGGGAAAACTATTTAATGAAAAAACCCTGAAAGTATGCACACACAAACAAAAGAAATACCACTAAAAATATTTAGTATATCTGGAGATAAAATTTGTATACTATGGCTCTGCTTTCAAAATCTTGATTACAGTTTCCATGTCATACATGGAATTCCATAAGAGCGATAAAACTTTAATATGAATTCTATCAATAATCTTTAGGACCTATAGAATGCATAATCTCATAAATCCTCCTTATAGACGCTAGAGAGTACAATAAAAATCTCATAAAAATATTCTTACATGGATTAAGCTATATTCCTGTAAATATTTTAGGGGATCTATAAGACTCTACTTATAATGAGAGCACGCATGGCTTCTTCATGAATGCCGTAAAATATCTGCGTGTCCCACTGAGACTTCATTAGGAATTCTTAAAATGATTTTGGTCTCATAGCAATGTGTACTTATGGTGAAAGTGACTAACAGTGCATAGCAAATAGTGCTGCCCCTTGAGCTGCTGCTTAGGCATGTGGCAAGGAATACCAGCTATGTAAAGGGGAGAGAACAGGAAAAGGAATGGGAGAGAGGACAAAGGTGAGCTATGCCCTAAGGGTGTGACTTATGTTAGTGTCAAGCTGCTTTTATTATAATCACTCATGGTATGTGGAAAGAAGTAGTTTTTGTATGTACCTATCAGTTCGGCAGTGTATCTCTCTTATTTTATCACTTCCATGAGCTCTAGAGATGTAGTGCAGGATCAAAATAATAGGTACCTTCATGTGTTGTACTGATGCTCGCCTGATCTGAATTTTTCAAATAACCTAAGCCCAGCATGTAGCCTTCCAAGTCTCGAGCAGCTCCCACCCTAGTCCTTCCATCAGTGGTGTAACACTGAAGTTCACCGGTATCAGTTTTTAATGAAGCATGCAGCTTTTCTTTTTTTATTTGATATGTTTCGTGAATTCAATATTTCTGTGAAGGGTCCTTAATGCTTGCTGTGTTAACAAGATGTGGTCTAACCAGAGAGAAACAGTATCTCTTTTATTTTTTCAGCTGGGGACTGTCCTGGTATTCGCTTGATAAATCCTGTAGTACCACTAATGTTTCATGGTTTTCCACCTTTTTAGGTCTGAAGTTACGTTGATTCCCATAGTATTTGACTTCATTTGCTCCTAATATTTACCCCTCTCAGTCTGGATCATGGCTTATGTGCGAGAAGGAATTGCGACAAAAATGAGACATTTCTATGCTTTGCCAACCTAATTTTTTTACAAGCTTTGGGTAAAACATTATATGTGCTTGATTTTGTATAGGGAGATGCAATTGATTACCTAATTCTGATATTCATTAGCATGAGCTAAACTGGCTTGGCACTGCCACAACATAAGGATCTGTACCTTTGATAATACAGAGCCTTGGTAAATCATGCTCGGATAATCGAGTTACCCACTTGTTTCCAATTTTTGCTTTGGAAGATTCTGATCTGCATTGACTAAAAGCTGGAAACATTACACTGACATAAGAGATAAAACTAATCACTGTCTACCATTGATGATTGTTTGTATTTGGAGGTCAAAGTTCACATTTTGTAAAAGTTAGACCATAATGGTGAAAAATATTTGCAATTTTCCACCAAGAGGCTACTAAATATTTGCTGGCTCTTATTCATTGCTCATCCTAACTCGTAACTTTGAAAATATTAATACATTGGCACTTACTGGAAAGTGACCAGATGATACATAAAGTCAAAATCAAAAGAAATTTGAGAAAATAAAAATTATGCGAAAGGTGCATAAGAAACAAATTTATCCCCATTGCATGGAAATCTGATATCATGCTTCTATCATAAGTATCTCTGGTTTTGCCTACCTTGTGCTATCCTTTTACAGTATCATTTTCTTAATAAGTTTCTTTTCTTTCCCACTACTGTATCATTCTCCTCATTCTTAAAATCAACAAGGAGCTTAGTGGACTAGTGAATATATTATTGAGGATAAACCCTAATAGGCAATGAAGTGAAAAAGAAAATGAACTCTTATGCACGTAAAAAATCAACATTTGAAGTCTGCTCTCAGCTGGCACACAGCTGATGGAAGGACTAGGTTGGGGGCCGTTAGAGATTCAGAGGCTTCACACTAGAAGATTGATTGAAGAATATAGATCAGGCTAGTTTCAGTGTGGTACAGGGGATATTATTTGACCCTCTGCTATATCTTAGATCTGATAGAAGCGATAAAATAAGAGATATACACTTTCAAATTGATAGGTAAAAAATTTCCCTCTTTGCACTCACCTTTGGTGAATGCAATAAAAATAGAGCAAGAAACTAAACATGGCTCCGCTTTGTTAAACACAGCTATGAGCCTGCAGAAAGTGCCACACAGTTGATGGAAGGATTAGGTTGGGAACCATTATTGGCTCGGAGGCAACATATATGCTCAGGAGCGGCATGGCCAGGGCGGGAAGGCGAGGATTCCCGCCCAGGCCCCGGGCAACGCACTATGTTTCGGGCTCGAGTCCAAAGGGCCTGGCTGGCCGGGCCCCGAACTTTGAACAGCCAGCAGACAAAACATCTGAGTGAAAGTACAATTTTGTTATACTGTACATAAATACCTATGAAATTGTAGTTTAACGGGTTAATACACACAAATTTTTTCAGAAGGGGGGAGGGGGGTTCACAAAAACCAGGCCCCTCTGGACGTGCAGCGGCCCGGGCCCCTGATCTCCCATGCCACCCCTGTATACGCTAGGTTTGGATCACTTAAAAAACTCAGATCGGGCAAGTTTCAGAACGACACGGAAAATATTATTTTAACCCTGCCCTATGTCTATGGAACTAATAGGAGTGACAAAATAAGAGGTACACTGCCGAATGGATAAGTACAAAAATTCCTTCTTTCCTCGCACCATTGGTGATTATAACAAAAATAGTGTGATACTATGTAAAAGGCTGTTTTACATGAGGCACTTCATTGCACAACCTGATGTATTTACGGATGTGCATTGAAAATTGCATCGTTTAAAG
This sequence comes from Pyrrhosoma nymphula, assembly GCA_963573305.1. Taxonomy (NCBI): domain Eukaryota; kingdom Metazoa; phylum Arthropoda; class Insecta; order Odonata; family Coenagrionidae; genus Pyrrhosoma; species Pyrrhosoma nymphula. The sequence goes on along the minus strand of OY754335.1, from coordinate 30,294,590 downwards.
TGGTGAATTGCAAGAACGCATGCACAAATGATTAAACGACAGATGGGAAAATAGCCACTGCTGTAATTCCGAGCTTGTATTCTTACCTTGCGTAAACAGAAGCCGCTTCAAATTGTGCAATAGAGTGCCTCGTGTAAAACGGCCTGAATGCACATCGTTAATGAACAATTGTCCTTGGTCCTCTCCCACCTTCTTTTCCCTTTTTCCTCCTCTTTCATAGTTGGTGTCCTAACAACCCCTGCCACCCCTGCAGTATCTCACATGTCAGTATATAGATGTTCAACACCAAAACTGTGCTGCAACACCAAAACAAATCCACCACCTCTTCCCACCCCATGGATGTAAATTCTTGCAATGAAGTTTGTTTCCATTTGTAGGTCATTGGTTCGTAGGAATGAAGTCTTCTCGGGTGTGGCAAGGGGTTAGGCATCCCTTAGCCTAGGGTATGGAATACCTTATGCCTTGACCAGTGCCACACCTGAGAAGACTTCTTGAACCAATCATTGATTGATCATTGATTGATCATCATTGATCATCCACGAGGAAAGCCTTACAATGGTCTTTCAATTGGTTAGAGGGATTCATCCTCAAAAATAAATCTGCCCACTCTTCCCTTGCCTCTAATTGGAGTGTGGAAGATTTTATCAGGGATGCTAATATATTTTATTAAAATAATATTGTTGGCTTTGTGTAATCCTTAGGGTAACCATTGCAGAGATAAAGGGCTCCACATGTCATTCCTTAGCTCTTTGTTGCCCAAACATGTTCCAATCCTCATTTTCTTTAGATTGACCCTTCATGCATCTCCAAAGCTTTACTTACAAAAGCATTCAGACCATTTTATTCCTTGTTGATGAAGGAGCAGCTCTCACACCCATGATAAATTATTGGCCATTATCAGCCTAGTGGATTCTACTTTGGTAATACAGTGTACTGCACGTACAGCACACCCTTGTTGAAGATACTCTCTGAATTTTTACAAAGAGAGTAACAAAGAAAAGCTTCCCGTGCACCATGATTGTATAGGAAGGCGGGAAGGTTTGGAATAAGATACTGATGCAAGTAACTATAATGGAGAAAAAATCTTATTTCATATGGCTCATGATAGCATATATTGTATTGCACTGGGTACTTGTTTAAGGACCAAGCGACCAGCCAAGGATCAGACATAGGAGACTGGTTACCCATCCAAATGGGTACTGTCTATTTCACACTTATTCTCATGTATGACGTTCCTTATTTTTTAATCCAAATTTTTGGAATAAAATGTGCGTGTGATACACTCACAGGGTGACTTCCAATCACCTTGTGCAGATTAGCACTCACTGTAGCAGATGGGAATATGCGAGTGTGCATTCAAGTAGAGGAGGAAGTTCAGGAGAAGGTGGATGCCCAACTTTATATACTATTTGAGCGTTTTTCACTCCATTGGATAGTATGACATCATCCGATTAGTGTGATCGATGCCACCCATTGCCTCATTGTATCTGACAAGTACCTCAAGTTTCGGTATAGGTTCCCATCCCCTTCAGCGGGGGACATCAACCATTTCACCACCATACTGCGAACTGATCACCAGTACCTCCCTCCTGTCTTTCGTTTTCATGATGCAGGCACCGTCTTCAGTGCAGGCATTCACAACCTACCCCTAATTTAATTTTTTTAAACAATGTGGGGAGGATTACCCTTTCGGTTAGTTCTCAGAGTCCCAGTACAATAGGTCTTCCGCTCTAGTAGTTTGTGGGCCAAATTGACACTATTTTAGTACCTAATTGCCCATAAACAATGAATGGCCGACATCAAGCTGACCCTCCATTAGTTTCCCTACAACAGAGTCAATGTGGCTTCGCCCTCCTACATCTGCATCACTAAACCCAGTGTACAATATAAATCTGAGAACTAAACCAGAGGGTTCTGTAAGTGTATATATTTTTATACCGTATTTATGTTTTTTCCCTTCAAAAACATCCGAAAAACTATTCGTTCCCTCCAGAGAAGCATAGACTCATCAATGCAGAGTTTCTGCATTGGGGTCACTGAATTGGTCATTGAGTCATGGAAGAGGTCAATTATATCTGGGCATATTTTATAGATTTGATCAGTTGTTTGAGGCTGACCGGGTTCTGGGTTTTTTGAAAAGTGTAAACATTGCAAAATACCCTAGAACCTGTCACGGCTCATGCAGCCCCAAAAGCAGGGAAAGTTAAATAGAAGGTCCGGGCTCCAAAAATCAGCTATCCTGCTCAAAGGAATGGTTCCCATATGAAACAGGATGCCAAGGCAAAAGGAATTCCTCCTTGTTCAACGGCTTCCATTTTGCAATCCTTGCCTTAGTGACTATATTTTGTGCCTTTTGCTCGTTGGCAAATCTATTCATTTCTGTTTCTACAGTAAGGTAGAGGGTATCATCAGTCAGTAAAAGATTGAAAAAGTGTTGGGGTTCGTCTTCTTGGGGTGGGGCAGTCATGCCAAGGGTCTTTGTGAATGGGATTGGGTCTTTTGTCGGTCTGTAGGAAGTCCAAGAGTACGTGGTCTCTCTCAGTCTGGAAGTGGTGGCATACAAACAAGGGCCGGGGAGGCCAGACTCGGGGGATAACAGTAAATTACCCTGCAAAGGATCCCCTTCCTCCTCTAACTCATCCTCGCCGCTCTCTCCCTTCTTCATCTCCCCCGAGAAATGACTCCCTTCTTCGTCATCTTCTCCCGCTGCTGTCGTCTTCCTTCTCAAGAAGCCTCTTAGAGTTCCACTACATGAGTTATGACTTTGGAACCCTCAAGCCTCGGAGACTTTTGTGGAGGTGGGTTCATCGGAACTCCCAGAGGCTCTAGAAGAGACAACGGCTGGGATCTGCCTCGGGATGTTGAGGGTTGAGGGCTCTAAAAGAATGTGAAAGACCTAACACCCTGCTGGTTACCATTCTCCCACCTCCAACCCTCCCTCAACGGCTGAATGTTTGACTGGGACTTCAACACGTAGATCGAGTCCTTTTTTCACATTTCCCAACTATGCGAGTCACGGAAACCAAATGTATAATTCATTGGAGAAATTTTTATATGGCCACAAAGTAAGAGAATTAGATCTTTTGAGAGTTTTGCACAAAAAAATCAAAACGATCGTAGGCTTTCCCAGCATATTGTATCGTAGAAGGTTATTCGGGATTTCCACCGGGTCAAGTTCTCCATCACGGCCGACGTTTCGATGAACGAGTCGTCCATCGAAACGTCAGCCGTGATGGAGAACTTGACCCGGTGGAAATCCCGAGTAACCTTCCACGAAAAAATGAAAACGTTCGGTGAGATCGTGCGGCAGTTTTTAAAATTCTTTTGCATGCCCTGAAACATTTCATTGGTAGCACTTGATTACAAACAACGGCATACCTAAATGAGTCAGCAACATTCACTACTCTTGAGATTATTCACTAATATTAGTAATAGTGACGAATTTACTAAGTATACTGAACTATGTTTTATGCATTTGTTATGCTCACTGACCGAAGGATTAGCTGTATAAAAATTCAAGAGAGGAAAACTAGATGTGCAAAAAAATACCAATGTAATTACTCACCGAAACAGGAAAGAAAGTTGGAATAGATTGACAATGTTGCAATTATTGATAGACTGGAAAAAATTATGAAGTGTTATATTTTTCATAAACACATCTTAGAAACAAATGCAAAAATAAAAATCACTTTCTACTCATCATCACTCAAATCATAATCTACTGGTTTACTTACCAAAACTGACGAGAGAAGAAGGAATCTGATAATGTTGAAAAAATCCAGGGTCAGGTTGCCTACAAATACAGGATACAAAATACAGGATTTTCGACTGTTATATTTTCACATGTATGAAGTAATTACTGGAATAAATGAAAACGTGGGTGATTTTAATGGCACATAAGATGCACATTTACAGAAAGACAAATAAACCCAATTCCATATCTCATCACCACAGCAATCACAGAAGTAACGGAATTATTTCGAAAGATTTAGAAAAAAACTTAAGTTTATCTCGATAAAATTACAAAAATGTCTTCATATAAGTCAGAATACTTCGTATTTTCAGTGGTTTGCCTATATATTAAAGATATTTTCACATTTAAAGCTAGAAATAAGTGAAATGGCATTAAATTACAAAATTCAACAAAATACCATGCGAAATAAGTGGCATTTACACATCTCCAATAGGAAACAACGACACTCGCAAGAAACACTGGAGTAAGGAAAACTGACCTTCCCCAAGTGATGGGTGGATTCTCGCTGATAATTGAGAGCCCGCTTGAGCTTATAGGAATGACTGAGATGCAGTGGTACCGTTATATAATGAGCTGAGCGCTGGGCGTGAATTCACTTCAGGGTGCCAGCGGCTAGGGTAGTCGGGACGTGAATTCACGTAATGCCGCATGGAAAGGGTTAATTCCTTTCTTGTTAGTGGTTCCATGATCATTTCAGTTCTGTGCCGTTTGCCCTTAACACTAAATTCGTTTTCATCTAAAATACATCCTAGATGTGCGAATTGTTCCACATATTGAAGTTGTAACCTCTTGACAAATTACAGCAATGGTACACAAAGAAGTTGCCGTGAGAAAATATCCACATATACTAGGAATCAAACCACAGACATTTCGCTTGCTGGGCCAAAGTGCAGACCACCAAGCTACACCACACTCATAGTCACTCCAACTGCTCCAAAGTCTGGATACCTTTTTCTTATGATTGATGGTCTTCCATTATTGACAAATTCTTGGTGTTTTGCCAATCTAACTTATTTTATCTGTTCCCCTCCTACTTTTCTTCACAACTTCATCTCCTCCCATGACTAGAGTGACCACATGTAATGGTTTGGCTAGGACAGTACAGCTCTAAAGGTGTTAGTTAGTACCGGTGTCCTTTAAAGAGTCAAGAAAAATACTAATTTATACAGCTTCAAATTTTCCATTTCCATTACATATATGTATATTGAAAATCTCCTTAAAAAATGGAACTAGGATTATTTGTCAAAATGAATGAAAATGAAAGGTGTTCTTAGTTTTTCTCCTTGATATAAGACTTCTTTTGTTCTTCTATTGTCTTAATAAATACTCGATACATATATATCCCTTCCTATATTTATAATATCCTAAGCTCTGAAGGAAGTTGCACCAATAAAGGTTTAGTAAAAGTGAATCGTGTAGGACTCCATGGAGTAAAAAGTTTTCCAAATGCTTCACTTGATTGGAAAACATGCATGGGAAATGGCAAATAACCCAGGAGAAATGCAAGTTTTTCTTGGTTTGGAAAATTCTGGTCTGTTTTCTATTCCTGCAGTCATGTTTCTCTTCACGTCCTGTACTGTCATTCCATCTTAAGTCGGACAGGGGTATTGAGTCGGACACTGAGCAGAGCTGTCATAAAAATGTTGCGAAATCGTTACAGTTCAAGCCATGTAAACCCATTGCATAGTATCACGTTGAATACAATGCATGCTACGCGATACTATGCAATGAGTTTACATGGCTTGAACTGTAACGATTTCACAACATTTTTATGACAGCTCTGCTCAGTGTCCGACTCCACACCCCCTGTCCGTCTTAAGACGGAATGACAGTAGCTCTTTTCAGCCTCACTGCAAGGATGCCTGGTCCCATATTATCCTCATTTATGTCATTTGCACATTTTATAGTTAAAGAAATAAGCCTGTTGTGTTTGCCTCTTAGCTCTAGAAAAATCATTCACCTGGACTCTCGTTCTAACCATAACTCCATATTCTATACAGAGTGCTTCAATTTAGCTACCCAAGCTTAATTTTTATTTATGCAAGTGGGTAATTTACTATCTGTGTTACAGAGGGCATTAATGACAAATGCTGGGTCACTCAACTTAAAGCTTGCTCCAAACTTAGGTTTTTCTGATCCAGATTGATTTTTCCACTTGAGATATAGGTACCTTAATATGCTAATAAGAGTGAATTAATTAGACATTTTGAATGTATAAGTTTTTAATTGTTGAGACTGTGAAACATGTATAATATCCTTACTCTACAATCTCTACATTCTATCAATAGCTAATAAGGTTCACGACTATAACAAAATTGGTACAGGGTAAGAGGAAACTCCATAGATTATTTAATACTTGTGATTGCAGGCATTATTTACATAAATAACTTTAAAAATGTAATGATAAAATCTTATTACTGCAGAAGACTCACATTAGCACTCACTGCTCCGCCATAATATTATCATAAGTCATTTTATAGAATATGTGGAATATATTGCTTCGAGCATGTAAGTTACATGTTATAGCTTATTATACATAAAAAGTGTTGCATTTATAATTTTATCTATTTAAGAGGTAAAATAATTCATATATTATATGAGGGAATGAATATTTCATTGAAGCTACAACTCCAGCTTGCTTCTCATTGGCTGCTGAAATTTCAAATTACTGTTCTGAAAATTTTTCATACTGGAAGGGGCAGGCAAAGACAACATCATCACAAACACTAGTTTTCCTGAGCTATTTAATGCCCGGAACGATTCAGAATACAGACTTGAGCTATATGAGGTGAGGAATAGCTCGATCGTGGAATAGCGCGCTCAGATTCAGAATAGGCCTCATAGAGACTGAATAAGAGCTATATGTCATCACAAGGCACCACAAAGGCCATGCCATGATGTACATGTGTATGGGTGTGCTTTTAGCCACAGTCTGCAAGGTTCAACCCATGAATAAACACAAAGGTTTTTATCAATGGGTTCAATGTTGCTGCATTTCTCACAGTACTTAGAATATATATGAGTTGGGAAGTTATTGAGAAAACTATTTTACTCTTCTAGTTTTTGAGGACTCTTGAAAGAGAAGAGTAATACTAGAAAACCAGACATACTATTCACTTATACACTTTCTAAAATCGAGACACATACACAGACAAACAAAAACAAAGCTATACAAATTGCTAGTCTGCACAGTGGGCACATATGGAACAGAAGCACTGACAATTATGGAGAGTTCAGAAAATATGCGGGATGTATTTGAAAGAAAAGTACTCAGAAGGATATACAAACCAGTGGAAGAGAATGGACACTGGAGGCGAAGCTACAATAATGAGCTGTACCAATTATTTGGTGAAGTTAGCCTATCAAAATACATATAAATTAAGAGACTATGATGGGCTGGGCACGTACGGAGGATGGATGATAACAGGGCAGTGAAGAAAATATTCAGCGGGAAAATGGATGGAAAGAGACAAGTGGGGAAACCCAGAAAAAGATGTTACTTAGTGAATCTTACCAGGGGCTTATTTCAAAATTCACTCCCTGCACTGCCATTACTTCCTCTAAATTGAAGATAAGATAGCACTACCACTACAGTAATGGTATGCCATTTGACATATTAGACATGACATATTAGATGGCTGCTTCTAGTTAGTGGTAAATCTGAGGTGTGAACATGAATTTTTCGTGGGTATTGTCGCAATTGATATCCAAAACACAAACGTCCATTGTTCCAAACTATTTGAAGTCACAGTTTGTGTGACTCACTATGCATAAGGGAGAACATTGATTTTAAAGAACTGGCATATTTGAAGAATGTTTATAGAGTTTTTCTTAGTTGTGGCTAAATTACGATAATGTTAAATTGCACACGGTAAAGATCCATTATCATGCCCAAAATGGCCTATATAAAGGGCCTTTAAAGGCATCATTACCTTGCATTCCGCCAATTGATCAGTAGTTTATATGGAGAGTTTTTCCATCAGCTATCCTTTTTAGGATATTTTTACATTCTTCCACTCATGACTATTTTTCTGCCTTTATCTCTCTTGAGCTTCTCATAATGTCTGTATCACCTCTTGTCTTCTTTAGTCCTATTCTTCCTCTTCTGCAATGACTTTCATTAGTCTCACTGTACAATGCCATACTCTATATTAAAAGAAGGTGTACCTTAACTTAAATTTGTCTTTGCAAATGTTCCTCATCAATTCCCTTCTCATTGATGCCTTCTCGACCAATGCCATTCTACCCCTCATATCCTGGCTACAAATCACATTCTCCTCAATATATAAACTGATGTGTCTGTTTTCTACTTACATGATTCCTCCTATATGCTTATTTAATTTCTTACTTATTAATTACATCTGGTGAGTTTCATCGCTCTCAAGTCTGTCCAAGATTAAAGCGCAAGATAATAGCACAGTTTAAATATACTGATTTGATTTAAAATAAATAAAAAGTATGTAAACATTTTTTTCATGATCTTATTATTTAAACAAAGGCCACCATCATGGATTCTTCGGTCACGTGATTCCCTTCCTCAAACGGTATAAGACGTGTTTACTGATTGGCTGCATTTATAACTGCCAACTGTGCTATTATCTTGGACGGACTTTAATCCTCTTGTAATTTTTCCATCCCGTATCTTTTACACTACCTCTGATGCACTCATCATCAACTTCACCCTATGAATATGCATAATAGGGCCGTCAGAAAATTCTTACATGGCTGCTGAAGCTGTACAGTCATGGAGTTTTAGGAGTCAGATAATTCCATCAGATGCTGTATAATATTTCTATTGAAATATTCAGTAGCATATTTCATGGCTGAGGTTATTAGCAAGTGATATGAAATCATTCTCTATTGCTTAGGCTGTCACTCAGAATTAAGGAGAATTTTGTGAACATATACTTATGCCATTTTCTTTCTGAGTAGACACTTTCTTAAAAAAGCTAAACTATTGCTTGTGGGTCAAGGAATCTGGCTCTGTTCCAATAATGTCTACCATTTTTCCCTATCCTTGATTCCTCTTCTTCAGAATCTCTTCCACCTCATTCACTAAAGACTTTTCAGTCTACCTCTTCCTCCCAAACAATTCATTCCTCTATCATAAATCTGTTCCACTCTTCAATTCTTATCCACTCTTTGAGCATGGCTAAATCAACACAACACACCTCTTCATATATGTCCATCAATTCTATATTATTACATAACCCACTCATTGTAAATCTTTTCTATCCTAAATGGTAAAAACTTCTCAGAGACCTCTTCTGCTTATCTGGCGTATCCAAGTTTCACTCCCATGCAATATAGTGCAAAGGGGCACACTTTAGGGGATGTCTAGATGATGCAAATAATTTCATAGGATTCTTGAAAACATAATATGCATTTTGAATTCAGATGAGTGTCATTAGATTGTTTTCTGCTTTCAAAAATCCTTTTCATTGACTGAAATTGAATGAAAACTTAAGTGCGATATTTCACAGAGGAAAAATCGTTCGCCTTGACCAGGATTCGAACCCGGATCCCTCGATTTCCTGCCGAGTGCTTTAACCAGTTAAGCTACCGAGGCACCCTTCTCCCCTGTGGATTTTTGGTGGCTTTATAGGTACAAGGTGTTCTGGGCTGCTTGACGTATGATGCCATTAAGCAGTCCAAAGCATGCGCTAAGCCCGACAGTCCACAAGGATAAAGCCATACATGGAACACAAGGAGGTGTTCGTTCTTTTGACCAAATTTGAGGATACTGGGACTAGCCACGGTATTTACCTTTACAGAGTCATCCGCAAGTGAACATTAGTAGAGACCTGTAAAAGGTGGGGTTATTTTATAGCCAAAAGTGGTGTTATTTTTTGCAAAAGCGGTGTTATTTTACCCTGAAATCGGTGTTATTTTCACAACAAAATATTTGGTGTGAATTACGTGCCCTCCTCCCAGCAGACCCACCTGTTGGCAATAAGTGTTGGATACCATTGATTTGGAAAAATTTTAATAGTCAATAGCATTATGTATTCATATTTTATGTTTGTACATTTCACGTAACAATTTACATAAAGAGACAAATTACAGTTACATGTCCGTATTTTCAAATGAAAAAATTGCCAGTGTAGCCAAAATTTGTACTTTTAGATTTGTTCTCCTATTTGTTAACACAGTGTTGTAGGAGGAAAGAAATCTCTCTGAGTCCACATTTGCACAGGGGGTCCAAATCGCTTCAAAACAATTTAATGCAAATGATGGTTCAAACAATTTTAGTACCTGAATTGGTTTCATTATACGTATCCACTGAACCCTGGAAGTTTTGTATCTGTAATATTCGACATAATTCCCCAAACCCCAACATCAACTTTTCCATCTCAATTGACTCAAGGTCATGGACTTTTTTCAATTTTGTGATTAAGTCAGGGCTCACCTCCGTTGTGAGAACTACTTGAGGGTCAAAATCTGTTTTCAAATCTTACTCTACTTGGGGCTTCCACTATAAGAGAATAAAGTTTTATTGATACCTTTGATGCCATCTGCACTGGTATCGACTTTATAGCTTCTCCTTTAGAAGTTGTCATACCTTGCAAGGAATTTGTAGATTTCTAAAAAACAATACCACTCTAAATATTATTATGGATGCTTGCCCTTTTATTCCATTCCCACCGGCAGAATTTTTTTCAACATTAGCCTTATGTTTTTCTCTCAAAATGTGTTTCGTACAGTTGTCCTTCCTTTTCCACGAGACATTTGTGTTGCAAAAACGACAAAGAATTATTTTGTCATCAGCACAATATAATCCATGTTGTCGAAATTCTGCCTCATGCTGCTTTGCCGTCACCGTCCAATTCGGCGTTTTAAGTTTTGATGAATGTGATACAACTGTGACAAAAGAAAATCACTATGCTGATTCAGGGTCACGTGCCCCTTGAACGTATGCAACCACTCTTCGCATCCCTTAACTTCCGTAATTTTCGTCGTTATCGGTAAGGTTCCCACTCACGTAAGTACATATAACGTAAGTCGAGGCTTAGGCCCCGTTTCCACTACTGACATTTCTACGACGGTAACTCTCTGCCCGCGCAATGCTAGTAATGGAAACGCTCGAAAACGCCTACCATGGTAGATAATCCTACTAGCATTGAGTTACCCTCGTAAGATCAGGGAATAGTGGTTACCGTCGTGTCTTTTTGTAATGGGAACGCAATGTTAGTCAAAATCCTGGTAAGAGTCATGGGAAAACAGTTGAATCATGGAAAGCGTGGAGGGATCACGGTTTCACCGTCTGCACACAAATATTAAAAAGAATAAATATTTATATACGACCGATACGGTTAAAAGTGATTACGTTGCCATGCGTAGTTAAAGAGAGGATAGATTTTTTTAAGGGTAGGTTACACTATTCAAGTATATCGCTAATAATATGAAATTAAGGAAATTTTGTCTTGTCTACAGTACTACTTTGTTTCACTGCCTGTCCAAGACTTCGGCCTACGAAGACATTATCAAGGCCTTAATTTTTATTTTACATATTATTTTTATTTCTAATTTTGCTTGTCAACCAATGTTTCAACTTATGAAGTCAATGCCTTGAAAATGATAAGCGTTGGGGGATCACCATTAGGTATCCATATATATTCCACTGTCAGCATTCAACATTTATAACCTATATATATATAACTATGACCTATCGCTAATGGTTAGACATCGCCTTCATTTTTGAAATGGAGGATTTTTTAATATTTGGGACGTGGACCCTTTAATCGAGTATGACCGATAATAATATGAAATTAGGGAAATGTGTAGTACAGAGTAGAATTAATTCTTTCACATGCCGAACTAGGTTTCGATTTATGAAGTCATTATCATGGCCTTTATTTCTTATTTACATACTATTATTTATAATTTTTATTTCGCTTGTCGACCGAGATTTCAAATTATTAACTCAATACCAAGCCCTTGAAAATGACAACAAGTCGAAACCTTAGTCGGCAGGTGAAATGAAAATTTTTGTGAAATAATCAAAGGTTCCTTCATTTCGTATGGACAATGGGGTACCACAGTCTGAAAACAATATATATTTTGCTAATGTTTTTGTTCCCGATAATGGTAGACGAATTATCAATTCGCTAAAATGTAATATGAGCTGCAAATATGATGAAGAAGAGCAGAAGTTAAGCCGTCCAGAAAAGCAAGTGTTCAAAAGATGAATTCATATTCTTATAATTCCTTATATTATTTAGATTGTACTACAATTATTTAAGTTTACCAATAAATCTTAAGGATGATACTTCACAGGTGCGTGTATAGAACGAGATTAATTGTTGAAAAACACAATTGTGATCATAATACATATGTTTCTGGTTAAGACGAGAAGTCGTACGCTTTTAAATCTCGTTCGTCAATTGTCCTTTAGACAGGTATTGCTACGTCACAAAACGATGCTTTACGATGGTTCGAAGAAGCTAATTGGAATGCACGTAGGTTATGACGGCTGAAATAACCGTGGTAGAATGTTAGTAATGGAAACGGGGCCTTACGTAACTCGGGAACTGCCTGAATAGCAAAATTTTGGTATGTATTTTTCACTTCTTTTGTTCAAATTCACAAAACTTAATTGAAGAATATTATATCCGAGTAACATTTCTAAATAAAGCTGTACCGGAAAGGCCATTCCCAAATATGTACTGCTTAAGTAATTATTTACGTTCGCAAGTTAAAAGACATAGACCGCCAAATTGAGGAAATTCACTTTGGAAATGCAGAAATTCACGATTGAAATGTTGAAAATCGCGATAATATACGAAATTCGCGTTGTCGCGGAAAAACCCCAGAATTCACATAAAAATTCGCGTTGTCGCATTTGCGAGTTTTGCATGTCCCTAAACATTAGTGCAATATTCCACAGAGGAAAAATCATTTGCCTTGACCGGCATTCGAACTCGGATCCTTTGATTTTGCAACGAGTGCTTTAACCAGGATGCCTTGGTAGCTTAACGGGTTAAAGCACTTGGCATAATATTGAGGGATCCACGTTTGAATCCCGGTCAAGGCGAATGATTTTTCCTCTGTGGAATATCACACTTATGTGTACTTGCGGGTGACCTCGTAAAGGTAAATACTGTGGCTAGTCCCAGTATCCTCAAAATTGAATGAAAAACATTCATCAAACCATTTAAGAATGCCAAACAGGGCTTTGAATAGTGAGGGCGGTCATGAAAGCCATTTTAAATTATCAGTCTTGTGTATTATCTCTTTAATGGACTATGCAACAAACATTGAATGTGTATTTTTATGATTAATTTTACCTATAACGACATTTGACTGATTTTAGCTGACCATTTGAACCCTAACACTTCATCTTAAACATTCTCTTTACTCACTTTATTTCTCTCTTCAAATTAGCATAATCCCTACCTCCCTTCATCCAATCCAACATGCCTGCCCTTTTCTCCCTCTCCCCTGCCCTCTTAGCATTCTGTTTGCTATAACAATCGTGCTTTTTGTGCTGGAGCCTTGCGATGGGAAATGCTTTCCATGTCACGATTGCCGTGAGAATTTCGCTCTACTTGTCTGTACGGAACTCTCTCATGGTTAGGAATCGTACTGGTATACTTTTCTTCCATTTTGGGACCCAAGTTCTCCGAGCTTTGAACCCTTTCCTCAGCATGTCCTTGGTCAATTATTTGTTTATGCAGAGGTTGGACTGAAAAAAACATCTGTTCCGTACTTGGAAAACCTAGACTCAGAACTCTAATGCGTGCACTCCTTATGTTTGCTGTGCATATAAAAACTTTAAACAGAACTCAACCGTAATTACTAGCGAAGCTCTTGGTTAAGGATGCTCCCAACAACTTTTCTAAAAATAATGTTAGAGTTCCCTTTAAAATTTGTAAATGATCATTTGAATGTAAGGAATGCACTTTGGGCCTATATTTTCCAGTAAGCTTCAGATAATTTTTTAGTGTATCAACTGTGGAAACGAATGTTTGACCACAATCACATGCCATGGGCTGCTGAAAGAAAGGGTAGAGATAGTCCCTGCCTGCAGGCTGGGGAAAGGGTTCTGCGTCCAGCAGGATGGGATCCCTAATGATACCTGGGACCTTTTTCTTGCTTGCATCTTGCTTGGCTGCGGAGCTGTGTTAACACATTCGTTCGTTCTCTTGCGTAGAAAAATGTATGCCGTTTATAAACAGTGTTCATTCACATGAGATGAGAAATCTGTACAGTGTTGACATGGGATTTGTAGTGAAAGGGTATAGTGAAACACTCCCTTAGCTCTGAATACTCATTTAAAATGCCTCCTCTCCCTCTCCTCCCAGTGTCTGCTAGCAGTTTACTTTCCTCTCTTACCATGGCAACTTTTTCCTCATTCATCTTGTTATTTCATTAAATCTTCTTTATGGATAAACTCCAGGAAAATATTGAATTTAATTAGTTATTTTCACAGAATTGATAGTAGGTTATCCCTGATAGAACAGTGCTACCAATGTTCAATGTTGCAACTGTTGCATCATTTTGACTGCAACTCATTACTGTATGCCATGAACTGTGACACCATGCCTCTTCCTGTTGCTCAGTGTGTTGCAATGCTATATTTTTAGTGTGTGTAGTAGGCACTTCAGCAGTTTATTTCTCCTATCCTAGGTTTTATTCTCTTAAGAGTATTATAAAATCTGAAAAACTACCCACCTGCCACTTGAGAGGATGAAATTGAATCTGATGTTAGGGCAATTTATGATTTAACAATTGTGACAGAGACTTTCACAAAGTTACATTTTTGTTCAACATAATGTATGGGAACTGCAGATTTTGAAGCCTGAAATACTGTAAACTCTGGTTTATAGTTTTACCCTGGATTACATGAAAATGAAATTATTTTTTCTCCTTAGATTCTTTTCTTCTCTCAACCTTAGATTTTTATGCTCACAGGAATCCTATTTGTCCAAGTCCGTATTTTCCATTCTGATATGCAGGTAAACCCATTCACCTATAAGAACTGACACTGTGGAAGGTGATTTATACAATTTAGGGAATATGGTGCAGCTTAGTACCCACTAGTATTGGTTTAGTACATGTAATAACAGAATGGAGGGATGAATAGTTGTATGTAAAATGGTATTTCCTATGAGGTAGGATTTATATTCAACTCGCCTCTATTCTTAGGGACCCATCACCATAGAATTTTATCAGGAACTGTCGTTCATTGAAAGACAGAATTTGAATGATATATGATATAAGTAGGGACACAGGAAGGCAGAAAAATAATTGTGTAGGCATTATTTTATTGCATTTATTGGCCTGCAGGATGATTCTTGATGGTAGTTAAATTTGTCATAAGTTATTTACTCCAACTTAAGGAAGAGTACTTTATTAGAAATACTAATGCATTAAAACTATCATTAACCCTTTAAGCAAAATTGGTGAAATCATAAGCCAATTTATATATTGATAATTTTTCTCTTCCCCAATCAGCGACCTCTAAACAAGGGAGACCATATCCATTTAACTGTAGTAAATAATTTATTAGCTCCTATTATCCTGCTATAGTTTTTCTTCTCTTTCCCTCTTTTCATAGCTAGTGTCCTAACACCTTCTGCCACTAGCCTCTGTGGCAGCTTGCTAGGTAGAGTATATTAGTAAGTATGAATTCACTGGTTTCTCTGAGTGTTTCTTTGTTGCAACATGCTACCCAGTCAATTCATTGGTCAAAATCATGCCCTTTGACTTGTAACTTATTGTTAGTGTTTATCTGTTTTCTGTGCTTTGAATAGGCAAAGTATGTTCAATATCTTATATCATCTCTCTGTTAATCCGCAATGTTGCTCTGCTATCTCATTGATGTCTTAGAAGAAGTAAGCAACATGAGGCTCCCAGGTGTTGTCAAGGAAAAATGTTATTATTTACTGCATTAATCGATCAAAAATCAGTAATACATACTGATTAATTTGTAATTTGTAAAGTATTTGGTAATCTTGAGAGGATAAGGCATAATTATGAGCCATTAATTTAATCTTGATAAACAAGGCTCTTAATTGGATATTATTTTCCATGTCTTTCTATCTCTCACTGTGATATATATAGTCCCAATTTTTCTTGTATCCTTTTTTATTTCACTCGAAACCATAAAGAATTTTCCTCTAATTTTTGCAATCACACTGCCATATATGCTTGATAACACCTATTTCAAATGCCATTGTATTTACCAAATGATTAAGTTATTGATAAGTTGCTGTCAAGTTTGGGAAAATATAGTCTCCTCAGCACATAATGTGTATGTTCTGCTTAAATCCGTTATCAATGCCGCAATGAGTAATCCATGTTTTAGACTCTTCATGAGAAATATGTGTTAATATTAACTTTTAGTAGAAATTTGCTTCTAATTGATTAGTACAAGCCTAATCTTTTATCTTATACCATCAGCGGTGCTATTTTTTCTCAAAAAAGTAAAGGTTGTTAAACGAATAAATACCATAATGAGACATACTCATTGTATGCATACCAATATAGACAACCCGTGACGAGACAACTTGTCACTTTCACCACAAAGGGTTGAAATGAAATTTTATGAATTTTCTTCTCTCCTATATCGTTTTACAAATATTTTTAAATTTTGCACGCAAATGTTTTTCCAGCCAAGAAAATTACTGATTTGTTATTTCTATGCATATTTATAACATTTACAAAACTCCAGTGCTGGACAAAAATTGACCAAATGGAAACACTGTCATGAGATTGAAAAAGGTGATTTCTAAGAATTCAAGCTGGTTAGAAGTGTTTTTTAAGTTTTACTTTTATCAGTGAGCTCTATAAGTCATGTAAAGCTTGTCCCTAAAAAAATACTCTCATTCTTACATTCCTACCTGGATATATGGATTTAATGTTAATACAATCTTACTATTGAGAAAAAAGTGGTTGAATGTGATGTCCTGTTGCAGTTTTCAATGAATTTAGTGACTGTTTTCTCAGCAGCATTACCTAGTTTGTAGTAATTTGATGTCAAATGTTCATTTCATAGGTTAACGTGGAAATGTAAAGTTCTGCAGAACATTTTACGGATCTTGTTGGCCATGACTGGTTGCTGGATAGTTTTTGGGACATGAATATTGACCACACTAGGATATGAATAATGTCAGTGAGAAAAACCTCAAGTTTTCATTGCCATAAAAATAATATCCATTATCTTAGGAAGTGTTTTTGAATGAAAGTCAACAATTGACAGACTCCAAAGTTTAGTAGATAATTATGAGAGCATATTTCAGTGAACTGTAGATTTCCAAATTCTGTGGTTGCTGTTGCAATAATATCAAAGATCATCTTCAATGCATATGGGCAACTGTGGTCTGCTATCTTCCTCACACTGGGAACCATACCAAGAACTCTTGAAGGTTGGAAATAAAAAGGAAAATTTTCAGATCATGTGACTAGTGGCTTCGCTGTAGATGATGCTTATAGTTGATGCTAGTAAAAGAAGTTTCAGTGCTTCAATGGCAAACATTTGCTTGATACTACCAGTATGACTTATTTTATTCCTAAAATTCAGGACTTTTTAAATTCACCTCAGTGCTGATGGCTACACTACCTTTTGGTGTTAGGTGAAGGAAGGTACCAACTAGTCTCAATATTGCCCCAATTCGGCTGTTTATATATTTATCTCCCTACCTTGGAGGTCAGATTAATCCACATTGCGTGTCCTCTTTGCCCATATGAATTTTAGTCAGGTAGTGTTTTTGCCATGAAAAATATTCCAGGGCTGGTAAATG
This sequence comes from Pyrrhosoma nymphula, assembly GCA_963573305.1. NCBI lineage: Eukaryota > Metazoa > Arthropoda > Insecta > Odonata > Coenagrionidae > Pyrrhosoma > Pyrrhosoma nymphula. Next base: position 30,277,091 of record OY754335.1, on the reverse strand, counting down.
CTGATCACTTTATATCTCTGATTATAGAAAACTTCCACTTTTCTTGACTGGTATCGTAAAATAAGGAATTGTTATTTTTTTCTCTGTGTTTGGGAGGAGATGTTTTTATTTGGTCCAGTACGTGTTTTAGGGAGTATTCGAATATTAAGTAAAATGTGTGGTGACCCAGAATTCAAACCTCAGCTATCCACGATAGAGATCTGTACATTTACTCAATGCTAAGGTAAAATCTGTCTGAGAACTGGCACAGTTTAGCCAACCAACTTTGTTTTTTTTTCAAGGGTAGTGGAGAAATAAAGGATTTACCTAATGCCAAGGGATGATAATTTAGTAGGCCGATTAAGCTTATGAAGATTTAGCTGAGAGTTATAGGATGTATGAGGTCATGTTGTAGTGTACATACTCTCATTTGAAAATATCAAATTGAGCAGAAAAAGTCTTAATTTTCCCTGCTTTTGATCATATTTATATATATAAAAAGCCCTTAGCATGACCAATATCCATTATTCTTCTACACTTTCTCCCCATCCTCTGTATTCAGTGTAATCAGTAAACCCATTCATTATATATTTTGTATATATGTTATCTTTATGGGTCTAATGTTTTTCATATTGTTTACCTATATTACCATTCGATCGTGGGTGAAAGATGCTGTCGTCCAGGAAAGAGGTGGTAGTATGAGGTGGGTATTTTAGATGGAATGAAGTGGATAGAGCACCTGTGGAGCGCTTTGTTGAAAAATCGTTTTCATGGCCGTTACTTCTAATAACCATTACTAGATAAAAATCCACAGCTTCAGGCTCTACTTAGTAGAAACTTTTAATATTCATTTCAATAAAGTGACTACTACTATCTACTACACCTGACGATGCCAAAAAATTGGTGAAACGCGTAGTGTTTAAAAAAATATGAAGTGTAGAAAAGTATAAAACTTTATTGAAATGAATACAACTAGATTAAACTGATTGTTAATGAACTCCAAACTCGAATGCTTGATATTTATTTTTGTTTTTACCAAAATTGTTAGAACAACTTTCTCTCCTTATAAAAATGGTTTTAGCGAATTAGGAAATGCAATTAGTATTCCTGCTGATATTGTTAATGGTGGAATGTTCTTCTTGGCCTCATGTCCCATTAAACTCCCTCAGAATTGGTTTAACGTGATCTTCATGGAAATTTTTTATCAGGTAATGAGTTTAGAGGAATGCATTCCTTGTTGCTATTTATTGTTGATTCAACTCCTCTTTAACTCGTGAGTTCGCAAATATCTTGGGTACGAAATCGTTCGGCTGCAGTGTCTAACATCACCATTATCAATTTTGTATGAAGTTTTCCTGTCTCTTTGTCAAAGTGTTATGGGAGTAATATGCATGAGCTATTAAAACTGTGGTGGAATTAGTAAATATGGTTCTTAAGTTGTGATTGATTTTCTTCCGACGTGTAAATGCTGAATTCCCGATTTGTTTGAACTTGAACCGCTGAAGAGTTCTTTGTCACGAATCAAGGGGGATCAGATGAGGTAATTTTATTTGCAAGGCTGATCGTCACTGTTACTTTGAACTTAAAAATATACGTAGTTACGCCATCTGTCGAAAATTTTCATTTTACTGTAAGTGCGCGTGACATGAAAAAGTATTTTAGTATTAATGGCTGAGAGCGATTTTCTTTTCTTGCCACATCCCGCAGATGACAGTTTTCGCAGGTAAAGAATCCATTGAACGTTTATTCATCAAGAATATTTCGTGATATTTTTCTGATTCAGTCGAATATTAGCTGTGTGAAGTTGACCGCATTTTAACATGTAGAAGACGTGCTTCACATACCGTCACATTGGATTCTACCGTGCCTAAACATATTTTTTTATACAGCTTTGGAGTAGTCCGTTGTTTTATCTGCCCGGTAAAGAGTGACTGAGATTCAATTGGAACCAGTGTATATTGAGGTTGTATTCAAGACAGTTCGCATCAAGATGTCTGCCGATCCACAAGTGGTTCCTCCTCCATGGCTACATGGCTCTCAGGTTCATTTTTATTCGGGAAAACAACAAGAGTTATTCTAGTTTCAAAGTGCAAAACAATAATATACTGGATCATCATCAATATTTTTCCCCTATCAATTGAATGTAAGGCTTTTCATGAATTAGGTGTCGTACGGAATGTAAGTATAACCTTCGGAAACAGTTGAATTGGATAACTCTGACGCCGCTGTCGGTCCCTTTTCGTGACCCCTCTGAAGTTCGTTAGAATACCTCATATAGATAAGGTGACCATACGTACCGCTTTGGCCGGGTCAGTACCTTTTGTGGGTGTTTGTCCTGGTGTGGCAAAAGGTTAAATTAAATACTAATTTTTGCCGTTCTTAAAATATTCAATGTCCACCTAACGAAAATCTCCTTTCAAAGTGGAACGGAAATTATTTATAATTTACAAAAAAATGAAATAATCTTTTTCCTTAATATTTGTTTCGTTTTTTTCCTATTGACTCGATAAATACTTGACGTACGATGTACTCGATGTACATTTTTCTTCCTATATTTGTAATATTATAAATTCCCTGAAGGAAGTTGCGCCAATGGAGGTCTAGGAAAGTGAGCCGTGTAGGATTCCCAAAGAGTGACAAGTTTTCCAACGCTTGACATGATTAGAAAAACTTGTAGTACTGTGGAAAATAGCCTGTGCTCCAGGAGAACCGAAAGTTTGTCCCGGTTTAGCGAATCATAAATCTAGTCACCTTACTCATATAGCTTTGTGAAATGAGAGCAAAACGTTTGTTGTCACGTTTAATATTTATTATTCACAGGACCTAGGTTTTGAATGCTTTACGCCCGATATCTGATGATGACGTCCTACGTCGAAACCTTGGTAGTATGCATATCTCTCGTCCATTATAATAGCGCAGTTGGGCATTTAAACCTACGACCAATAGGGTACCGGCTTGCGCAGACCTTTCAGTGAGGCAGATTTGACGTAATCGCGAAGTCCTCATGGATGGTTACCAGCCGTTACACCGGTTTTTTATGGGACGTCATTTTGTGAAAGCAGTGTTATCATAGCCCCAAAAATAGTTAAGTTACTTGTGGCCAAACTCAAATCACATCAATGAGTGAAAGCAGCGTTATCATGGCGACAAAAATACGCTTAGCTACTTTTGACAACACTAAAAAACAATTTAAAAATCCGTAATTCGATTTAATGTGCTGATTTGGCCAAGAATGTAAGGAAAAGTGAATTTAACTGTCACGACTATATGATGTAAAAAGAGGCCAGCATCTTGCAATTTTTTTGCGCCCGAGACCACAAAACTGACTGAGCGTACAAGTGAATGCAATGTTCTAATAAGACTTTGATCCATTGAATAGATTCCGTCTGTCAGATTGGTAATCAAGCCGTTGGTTGAGCACTTCAGTCCATATCTTTGTCGGTCTATGCTCTTACGGTTGATCGTCACGTTGTTTGGATTTCGTGGTACATACCTACGGATGTGTTTCGAAGTAATTTTCATCGACTGCGGCGAAACAGGATATGAGCGCGGATGTTGAACTCCGAAATTTTTTCTTGATTTATCTGGCAACTGCTTTCAGCTATTTTTTATATCATTGGCCTGGGGCCAATTTTTTTCCATTGCTAACCGATATAGCACCCTATCCCAGACCTCCCAAAATTTCCTCTCCGCTTTATTTTTACCCATCCATAGAGTTTATTCCTTCAAAATCATCGCGATGTATTCACCTCGCTGTTGGTTAACTGCACTGCTATACAATTGGTGGTTTGAGCGAGATAGTTCCCTAGTCATAATGGAGACCATATTAAAATTTTATTTTTTTATTTCAGCGCCTGTAAGAAGTATGAAATAAATATTTTAATATTAATGGCTTAGAGATATAGTTATATAAGACCAAAATTCTCAGTAATTAAATAAATAAATCTACACAAGTCTCTACCTTGACTCATTTTTTCCCGCCGTGCGGCTGAAAACTCTTCAAAACAGCAGGTTCTTTTGCGAATCTGTAAAAATTATTGTGGTGAGTAATAGATTATTTTTTATACATAGTTGAGAAAACATGCAATCTACACACCGTTAGTTTATTGACGAAATCTAGGTGCTAGAAGTTCCTAATTTTTTCAATACTCTCCCTCTGGAGAGGACAGCCATAATCTATCCCATGTAAAACAGCATATATTTTTAGGCAAATTGCTCTAAAAGTAGTTTGGCAAGGGGTTGATATTTTGATACCATTGGAAAGATAAGAGTTATTTCTTAAAAATGAGGCCAAAGTCATCAAATTCTAGGTGAAGTGATTTTTCGCTGAAACTACCTTAAAAGGACCCTTTCTACTGCCGCGCTGGAAGTACGGGAAAATAGGAATGACAGTTGTTTCGGATCAAGAGTGTCGCCGCATGAAGCCACTTCCAAGGAGCCTAATGGTGCTGGAGGAAAGAATACCGGCCGTAAAGGTCGGTCTACACCGTTAGGCTAATTAACCATATTGAATCGAACATTTGTGCTGGAAATTTTCGGTAAACAGGTGGTAGTGGCGGAATCATTGCGGTAGCATAATAATGTATCGAGATAAATGAAAATAATATCAAAAGAAGAACTCTCTTTTTTCATGCAATTTATGGAAAAATTGCGCGCGATAGCCTTGTTCGGTGGCGCATTTTTCGCGCGATTAACCAGGCGTCACTCGGGTGCGCCAAGACGCCATCTACTCTCTTATTTAATATATGGCCGATAAACTCATGACTTGACCTTTTAAACATTCAATGGTTGTGGATTTTACCTCTCTTCTAATGCTTTGTCATCTTCGAACGTCGAGCGGGGCAAGATTTTTTTAACTACGCTTTTGATGCGGTGATTGAGCAAATCTGTTGGTTTTTGCGCCGAATACCGCTCATTACTTATTCCGGCCGCTGGTTCAGGTGAGTCACGAGGGACCCCTTTTGTGTGCTGGCGAGCGTCAAAGGGCGAGATAGCTCTCTTTTAGTGTTCAGCGAGTTCAGGGCTTGTTTGGTTTACCAGCTTTTCAACGCGCTTTCCATTCGCACCGGTGCGCTCCTCATTTCGCGACTCAACAGCGCACTTGCTTTTCATTCGTTTCAGACCTTGCGCACTTGGCAGCGGACTTAGAAACAGATCGGAAGCAGAGTCGATGTGCGCTAAACAATAAAATAACTTCGATAATCTCATCCGCTCATAGTTGTTTTCGTGTTAACATTCAGTAAAGGTGTCAAGCATGGATAATGTAAAGTTTTCAGCAACGCTGTGGTAAAAAGCTTGCGTTTTTAAAGATGCACGTAGGTATTTTGAACAAATTCGATAAATAAACACGAAAAATTTGGCTGTAAGTATGTGATATGGAATGTTTGAAACTCACTTGCATGTTTGTAGATGTTAGGTGGTTTAATTAAATTATATTGAAAACGTATGTATCTTGTTTCGATTTAATTCCTTAGTGCATTATGTCATTTGTGTAATATGTTTTCGTCCTCAAAATGATACCTCTCCAATTATTGTGGTTGAAACTGGAATAGCCGAAGATAATATGTCCTGGCCTGGCCGTAATGAAGTTACGCCATTGGCAAATAATGAGACCCTAGGTGACGAATTAAGCACGCAATAATGGAAAAAACGCATGAGCTTCTTTTTTCCTATTTTTAAGAGGTTAAATCCTTTGGGAGAATCGTTACCACTAATTTTCGACTGATGTTAATTCGTTTTTGCGTGTAAGTTCGCGAATAATCCGACCGTAGGTTATGAATTAAGCACGCGATAATGGGAAAGATTTTCTTTTCTTTTATTTTTTTAATAGGTTGCGTGCATTTGGAGAATCTTACCCTCTTAATTTTCATGCATTTATTTTTTATGCGTATCAGTTGGGTAATATTGCGTATCGGTTGTGTTTATATGCGTATCAGTCAGGTTACGACGTTCGCTCCGGTGTATATAAATTAAACTCTTTAGTGGCCCTCGCCCTATTTTCGGTAACACGTAGTGCTGCGGATCGTCGCTTCTGGTTCTCGCTCTTGAATCCGTTCGACTCGTTTCGTTTCGTATACGAGCTTACCTACGCATTTATTTCCGTAGGAAATGAATAACTTTGCGTTAAACGTATAGCATCGTGAATATAAATGACGGTAATGTGTCAGTAATTAGAAAAGCACGGCATATGGAATCATTAACTGTGGGACCAATGAAGCTTTTCATTCAATGTGTTGAAGTCAACTCAGGTCGGAACACATTGTGCTCTTCAGCGCACACGAACGATGATGAATGGAACGGCTGTTGAAGTAAATCCACACTTTTTGATCGAAGAGCATTTACCACCGGTTGTAGGAGTGCCGAATATTTTGCTATGATACAAGCACTAACAATGAATTCTGATTTTGTGGCAGCGCAATGCATTTGAAAAGCAGCTTTTCTCGTTGCATTGTTACCATAGGCGTATCCAGGAGGGGGTTTGTTTGGGGGTTTTGGGGGTTGTATCCCCCCCTTTGATAAAAAATACGTAAAAATGATGTGTTTGACACATGCTAATAGTACACCTATAGATAATCTTCCATAACATAATAGAACACCTTCAAAACGTCATTTTAAGATGTATACTTTTCAAAATTCCCGGACACCCCCGTTTTTCATTTAGGGGGTAGCCCCCCTTTTCAGACACCCCTTCAGGTGGTGACCCCCCACTCCCTGCAGACTCTTCTAGATAAGCCTATGATTGTTAACGTCTGTTGATAGTTTTTTGAAGCGCTATAACGATTTGCACATTATGTTCCTTGAATGTGGCGATACTTTTATATTTTTTAGATCAACGGGTTTCAAAGAGCATTGTTATATTCGGTATGCATTTTCTACGAAGGGCCGATTCTTGGAAGAATATTGTTTCTTTTACTGTGGATACTGTATTTAGTATCACTGCTATTTCGTTTAAGTCGTTTGCAACTAAGTTCAGTTTGTGACTAGCTCAGTGAACTCCTTGTCCGACGCACTATTCTGGATCAAGGTCTACCTTTTCTACAAAGTTATTAATTGCAGATGCTGCAGATTTTGCATCCATGTCAGCTAACTCCACAAAACCTAGAAATTCTTCTCCAACCATCATCTTTTCTTTGTCAAAAATACGTTAAAAAAATATGGCGTCTTGCCGCCACAATTCAAACGTGCTTTCTTGCCGCGCAATTATATTATAACCTATTGATTTTATTGACCTATAATTTTTCGTTTGTCTAATTGAGCCAAGGGAGGGAGGATGCGCCCCACCCTGCCCCGCCGTAGCTATGTCTATGGCTGTGCGCAGGCGAAAAGTTCGGTAACCTAACGTTAGGTAGCTCTCTTGAGGTTCACAATAATCACGACCGAATATTGTATGTACATTTATCGAATTGGTTCAAAGTACACGCAGTTCATCTACACAGTAGAGACTTCTATTGGCCGAAAAAGCGAAAAAACTTACAATTTACCCCGATTATTGCTGACCCAGCTTTGAGCTGATCTGATTGGCTTTGTTGATTGTACTGTTTTCTATCGCTCAATTGCCTTTCGGGTGTTTTTTATGCGTGATTGCAAAAGAATTAGCTCCGAAATGAAAATATTTGCCCTTCGGGTGTTTTTTATGCGTGATTGCAAAAGAATTAGCTCCGAAATGAAAATATTTGCCTTTAATATTTTTCAATGCATACAATATGAATACTGAAGAGGGTGGTCAAACTCAGAATTACAGAATGGTCTAACCTTTATTTACCTTCCATATTTTTAACGGGAGGTAGCCGATTCTCGGTATTTCTCAGTAAACGCAAGAACCGTGTAAATATGAAATCTATGCAACGGTCCCCAACACATAGTGAGAGGTAGGTTGCGAGTGCATAAAAAAGTGTGTATAAATTGTAGAAAGAGGCTAACGAAGTAATTTAATAATAATAGAGGTATAATTTTAATGAGGTGAACATAGCCGCGGGTAACCGCTTCTTGACTGACTCACGGCATTCCATTTATTGTCAAGAATTGAAATACTTGAGATCGGTGGTTTAAGGGGATGGTGGAACTGATAAGGAAGTGAAGAAGAGGGTTGGATTGTTTCAAATGGTGTCAAGCCACAATTTACCTCTGTAGATTCAATATCTCTGGGGATATACTCTTGATCTCCGTGGTAGAAGGAAAATATGTTCTGAGCGTGTGGGGTTAAGTCGAACTCCGAAGGCAGCGGATGAAAATATTCATTCGGATATATACGAACTTCGTAGCAGAAGGGTCAAATTGAACCGCAAATGCTCAAGTTTCGTCTGGGAGCTACCCGCCCTAAAGGGTCCCTCGCTGATGAGACCAAGTCTCCAGAGAAGGAACGATTTTCAGTTCGGTTTCGAGGTTGTGCCCTCATAAAGACACCAAAGCACCGGACAAGTAACTTAAACAAATGTTGGCCGGATGGGTAAATTAGCACTGGCCACGCGGCTCAAATTACTTTTAGCTGATAAGGATTGATCTGACTCTGAAAAATCTGTGGCAAAGAGCCAAAAGCTGATACGTCCAAAATACGCGTTTCTTTAAAGGTGTTGATTGATATAGGTATAGGTGTAGCGAAACTTGGTGGCACTCGCTTGTTAAGGTTATGACGCAAGGGAGAGGAAATCATACGAGTGATGTGGGATAAAGTGACCGAGTCTTCCTCCAGATGTCACTCCGGGAGTCCTTCGGTACCTTTGCCCGCTCATCAACGTTTGATTTACCCTCGGTGATATCTGATTCTCCGCTGGTGCGTGCCACCAAGTTTCGCTATACCTATATGATGTTTAATGTGATATTTTTAATGGTCAAAATATGACATGCTACTATACATAATGCCATTCACTTTGACTCTCTAATTCACTTTGACCAAACATGAAATTTCATAATACGTTAATTCAACCAAAACTTAAAAGTTCACCCTGCAAAGTTGTGATTTTGGATACATCAGGTTTTGGCTCTTTGCCACAGAAATATAATTTCGGATACGTACAAACTTCGCATTATGAGGACTAATGTGCAAATCAATGTTTTGGACGCCGCAAATGTGACGTAAACATGGCTACTTTACAAAGTTAAACGCATGTGTACCCTTACTTATTTTGTCGATTCTGCGCGGACCCTTTGGAGAAGGCGTTAAGGTAGTTTGAGCGAAAAATCACTTCACCTATAATTCGATGAATTTGGCCTCATTTTAAAGAAAAGGCTCATCCTTCCAATTATATCAAATTACTATCCCCTTGCCGATTTACTTTCGAGCAATTTGCCTGAAAAGGTACGCTGTTTTGCATGGGATAGATTACGGCTGTGCGCTCCAGAGGGAGAATATTGAAAAAATTTGGAACGTTTAGCACCTAAATTTCATCAAAAAACTAACGGTGTGTAGTTAGTATGTTTTCTCAACTATTTATCAAAAATAATCAATTACTCTCCGCAGTAATTTTTACAGAATCGCAGAAAAACCTTTTTTAAAGGCTTTTTAGTCATACGGCGTGAAAAAATGAGTCAAGTTAGAGACTTACGTAGTATATTTATTTAATTATGGAGAACTTTTGTGATGCATAACTATATTTTTGTGCCATTAATACTATTATATTTATTTCATACTCCTTACAGACGCTGAAATAAAAAATGAAATGCGAATATGGTCTCCATTATGACTAGGGAACTATCTCGCCCAAACCACCATAAGGGTGAATGGGAAGATGTTGCTTGGCGGGAGGTGTCCGGGGGGAGGAGGGGGTGGCGCCTAGCGACACACGCGGCAGCGAAAGCTCGCAATATTTCCCCTCCCCCATCCCTCCCGCAGCCTCCTTCCGCCCACCCCCTTCTTCCCCCGCCTCTTTCCCCTCCTCCCACCCATCTCGCCCACATCGCTGCGCGCTTGGGGAAACACATCGTAACTCAATTTCTGCATCCAATCCCCATGCAAGGCATTTGGCGTGAAATGCGTCACTACACCATCATCGGAGGATGAATTCTGGCGGTGTTTCTTCATTTCGCATAGAGCGCTTTTTTAACCACCTGACATTTTCCAGTGCAGTCTGATGCGTGGAGAGATGTGCTGTCGGTACTGTGTCGTGCGAAGCATACAACTACCTGGCTCACTGCGCGTTTGAATGAGAGGTTGCGCGGAAATTGGTGTATAATTAGTATAATGGTGGAAATTATCGGCACGCGAGGTGAATGAAACTTATAATTAAGCGTTAAAAATTTAAAAGTTTCAATTTCAATATTCAACTTATATACGCAACTTACGTTAAAAAATACGGGATTTTGAAAACAAAATGTTTACTTTATATTCCGGTAATTCATGTAACCTTTACATCGCAAAATGTCATCCCCACGAGTCTAATTATGTACAAAATTAAACACTTCTTTGAAACTAAATAATTTAGGCGCAGAGTTATTAGTGGTTGCCTATGTTGTCAGGATGCCGCCCACGGAGAGGAAGCTTGGCAACAGCGTTCTCCATAAGCCCAGTACTGTCAACTAATTGTGGAACGCGCTATACCTGCTCCAATCCAGAACATTTATCCATGCAATTTCCAGTCTACATAGATCTCAAGACTTACATTGTGTTTGTAGACCGTTAATGTATAGTAAAGGCTTAATTAACTTTCTTAAACCGCTATCACTTAAACAATTGATAGCAGTGGCCTCATATATAACCTTAGTTCTTGCGAAGTTTGTCTGTTTTACTGGGTGAACAACGCTGCCAACGAATGGCGTAGTCCGTTATAGAAAAAACTGATGTCCAATTGCGCGTATTAAATACGTAATAGATTGTTCATTTAATAGCATTGGGTAAGGCGTATTGCATTAACTCACGTAATTCATCACTTCAACTTCGACTGCGCGAATTGATGCTGTTTTAAATGGCTTGGTGAAATGCTTCATGACAATCGGCCTTGAAATAGTATTATATATTGTGGAAGTTAAAAGTTTCACTACCTCGAAACATTCAAATGACGCCATTTAAATGTCGAGATTTGACGTGGGTGTAGCGTCATATCCGCGAATTCGTCGAGGTCGAGTCTTTCCCGAATGAGCCCCCTAGTGATTTTGTTACCGAAACTATTCGTAACTAGATAAATGTTGGTTGAAGTTTTCTCTGTTTTTATTTTGTAGACACGAATTTTCACTGTGTTCATTCAGCCTGAAACTATCGTATGTAGTGTAGTACCCTTCTCCTCTTGCCTCTGCCGTGCATACTTCCATACAGTTCTTGATTTCTCACGAAATAGTATCTCACTTGATGTATATTGAAGAAGGGGCGTTTTTAAGCCGAGGAAGTTTGAGCAAAAGTTTTCTCCAGTCATAATAGGGAGACCATATTCCATTTTATTTTAATACTTAATTAGTTCTAAAAGGAATGGATTAAATGTAGTTGTATCAAGAAAAACAATTTCTTTTGTAACTTTGCGGTACTCCCATGGTATGAATTGATAGTACATTGAAATTTCGAGTCAATGAGTGCCTGTTCCCTGCCCCCTCCCCTATCCTTGAGGCAATTATCCAATGACCCTCCACCCTTCCGCCCTCTCCTACTTTTTCTTTGTTCCTCCTCCCTCCTTTCCCTTCCATATATTTAAGAGAGTTCCCGACATTGGTATTCACCTGATGATGGCGCTCACGCATTGTGACCCAGGTCGTGTTTTTAGGTGTTTGATGAATAAAACACTAAGTAATCTTACCTGAAAATTACTAAGTGTTTTAATTCATCATTAATATCGTTAACTTCCACCAGATCCAGCCTGTCACTTAAATTTATTTTTAGATGTTGTTTTGTGGTTGTTTCGTAAAATTTACTAGTAAGAGGGTTCCACCATAAAAGGACTTGTCATTTTATTCATAATCTGAATTCTTATAGGAAAACCTCATAGGACCTCTATCTGATATGGACAAAATGAAAATTTACCTTTTCAAGTTATTCTTCTCGCAAATTGAACTTGAAATTACATGGTGTTAAATGCGACAATGGGAGAAAAACGGGGAAAAATAGTGTGTTCCTATCGAACAAAAATGCCTAACTGTTTATAAGAAGTGAAAACTCCCGGGAAATTTTATTAAAAATAAAACTTTCCGGGAGTTGCATTTTACCGCCACCGAGATATTAGAAAATTACTGCGATAATTGAAGTCAAAACGTGGTGATTCCGTTGAAATGGCTCTTCAGTCTGCGTCTCTTTCTATTAAAAAGTGTTCACAAAAAATATATTCGGGAAATAATCTGCATAATTTGTAGCTTTGGTTTTGCATAGCTAAGGCATATCAGCGAGAGCAGGATTTTTTAAACCAATTGAACAAAAAGTTGGATTTTAGTATTTGTTTCGACTCTCACATTCGCGATGGATCCTCATTAAATATTCAGATTCGTGGTTATATCAATAACACATAAACTTTGTTTTTATGACTGAAACTCTCAACAATCAACTAAATACACAAAACCTACGTATTCGAGGGTTTACCTTGACTTATAGTTCTTGACGATGGAAACGATTTTTTTGCGATATTATTTGTAGCACGCTACGGTGAGTCTATAAATTATTTTTGTATTAAGATTGAGAAGAAATGCAAACTACACGCTTTAAAATTTCTGATGAGATCTGTGCTTCAGAATCACGTCGTTTATTTAATAACTTTATAAAACCCGTCAAAAATGACGTTCCCCTCTGTGAAGCGTAATGTATTGGAAATTTATAGGGTCTTACCTATATCCGGATCCAACGCTCGACCAGCTGTTCGGAAGTGTTATAAAATCAAAGTGTGTAGTAAAAAATAAACGAGTCTATTCAAGGATTCCTTAATTAAAAGTCTCCCGTATATATATTCAAATGAAAATCAAGGCTAAGATCGCCCCTAGCAGCGATACAGACTGATAAACACGCTTAGGTAGCCATATAGTTTTATAAACCTCTATGGAGAGTACAGCCGTACCATAACCCAAATCCAAGGCGTCTCCTATTTTTTGGAAAAAATCTCTTTTTACGTGGTAAGTGGATGATATTTTCGTATCATTAAGCAGAGGAGATATTTTTCTTTATTATGAGTCCAATTCTTTGAATGTTTTCTATGTGATATATAACTTAAACTACCTTAATATACCTATCCTACATTTCGCGCTGTACTCTTGGTATAATTTTCACAATGGTTATGGGTTCGTCATTTTTCTTTTCCGACTCGGCAAATCTTTTTTGTCTTTCTCACTGAGTCATTGATGATGTAGCATCGCAACCGGATACAATCGTAATGGAAATTTCGTAAATATGGGACCATGAGCGCTGGTCGCCCTCACCTTCAAATAGTGTAACATTTAGGTAGCCATGTGCATTTCTCTATCATCATTTCGTCTAAATGCATAATGGCGCCAATGGAAGATGAATTTTTATGCAATGAAATATAACTTAAAGTACCGCGGGACTGAGCTTTTCCCGGTACACTATATGTATTCATTATTTTAAAAAAATAAGTGTAAATTTGTTATTTAATGCAATTTTTTAAAACCTTTTTACACATTTTATCATTTAAAAAATCTAAAATTTATTTTATTATGACCGTCTGCTAAAATAATAATTACGAAGTTTCTGAGTTCTTCCGCGGGCCACCCGAAGAAATAAAATTCTCTCCCTGTGATTCAACCCGAAGGTTGGTTTGGATTTTTGAGGATAGAGCTCACCCCGGACTAAGCCACAGGCGTTTGAATTTCACACATTCAGGTTAGGGGGGCCAGTTCCTTCCCCTGGGCCACCTTGCACTCCGAGGATTTTTCGTTCGGGGGGGTCCAAAGGCTTGAAATAAAATTAATGCATACATAAATACAGCGTGGCTGCGGAGCCAAACGAAAGTAACCGTCTATACATTTCTTTTTGGAATTTTGACCCTTTTACTTAAAGATTTTTCGCGGATGTGGGACCTATAACAATCGATTCCTCTTGCCGCGGAACCCTTTAATGCCAACATTTGGATTGATCGGATAATCAGTTTTCGACAAAATCGTTACATAGTAAGTGCATGTATGCAATTATTGCTCGCTTTATAGTACATATAGGAGAAGTAACCTTAAAGTTAGCTCGCTCTCGTAAAGTACTCCGTAAGAAGTGACTCATTTGTTTCCTCCCGTGGGTGGCCGTAAATGGTTTGGAGTTTCGCCGTAAGATGGCGGATGGGGTGTGAAATCTTGAATGATGTGGACCCGAGCGTGGGTGTTGCCGGAGGGTGGGTGGTGGGGGAGAGGGGTAGGGTTAACTCGGTAGAAGGGATGGGCGGTTATAATATTTCAGGATAAGCGGGGCGAGGGAGAGAGGGGCAGGGACTAGAGAGTGCCTTTTGCGTGGGTGGCTGAGTAGGGGGGGGGGGAGTTTGATATTGAGGCAGGCTTTTAGGCGGGGGCAACTGTGGGTCTGGGGGGAGGGATGAAGGGAGGGGTCCCTTAGTGGGAGTGGCTCCCCAGTGGGGACCTGCGTGCTTCTGGTTGCTCGTTGTTAAGGATGGCATGGAGCGGTGGTGCGTCATAAGGCCATGTCCCTGGGCACAAGGTTCTCTTCGACAAGGTTTTAGATGCATATATCTTCAATGGTTTCCGAGTTTACTTTGTGGAACTTCTGAGTTCATCATGAAATTAAATAGGTAAACTTTGTAACTTCCTCTCAGATTTATTGGTACTCTCCTCTTAATAAAAGGGCGTCCATTAATTACGTGAGTCGATTTTGGCGATTTTTCGACTCCCCCTCCCCCCTTGGTGAGATGTCGTGATATTTGGCTCGACCCCCTCCCCTCCCCCCCCACTAATCTCATGTGAGATTTGAAAAAATGTGTAAATTGTAGTGTAAAATGTGTAAATTTTAGTGTAAATACGGTAATATGTGCTTGATTGCGTTGGATTTATTTAAAAAACATACTTTGCTAAATTATTTTTATTTAAGACTAGTTAAGAGTAGTATTCAAGACTACTAAGAACGTAATCTATAATCACAGTGAGAAAATCGAGCAATAAAATACTTTAAATAGGAACTACTAAAATTCGTAAAAGAATACTCAATCTAATTCATTCCACGGGGACTCATGTGTGGTCTCAAGAGTGACTACTGGAACCAACATGTCCATGTGATTTGTTTCCACGTTTTACTTAAGTTAACCTAGTTTTCTCGCAATTTTACTGTTTCTTGCGGAAAAAAATTACGTGATATTTGCCGAGACCCCTCTCCCTCCATCCCTCTCCCCCCTCTCCCTCACGTGAGATTGGGTGAGATTCGGCTGGACCCCCCCCCCCCCTAAACTCCTCACGTAATTAATGCACGCCCCCTAATGACACAAAAGTGTTGAAACCGGGGTTGTTACCAATAAATATGCGCGGAAGTTACAAAGTTTATATAATATCATAATGAAAGGTTTGTGTAGCTCAGTGATGGAAGGATTGTTTTGGGAATGGAGGAATGGTGGAGAGAAACCCGGTGCCAGTCTTGGATATTCTGAAAATAAAGGCGCAAAGTGGGGCCACAGTATCTTAACGTCCCATCCCACGGAGTGATTTACCCGAGAAGTGCTCTTCAAATGGTACCCAATTTGGGATCGGGATTTCAGTGCTTGGACGTATTTACGGGGGTGGGACGAACGGGAATGGACCCACCCCTAGAAGCGCCTTTGTTGTGTACCAGCATTAATATCTATAAAAAAATCATAAAGTAAATATCTTTAGAGACCTCAAAAAGAGCAATAAAATGCAGTTTTGTTGTTATAATTTTCATAATTTCCGGGGAGGAGCCCCCATTAGGCCTGGCCTAGCCCCCTATCTACTCACTGCACCTACTAGTACTATACCTATTTACTACACTTATCAAAAATATTCTGGACCCCCCCCTCCCCCGCAGAGTCAAATTCTAGATGCGCCATTGTTCCAATGTACAAGCCTCTTCTGAATCCTGGATTCGAACCGCGGTCCTCGGGATGGGAAGTCGGTACTCTTGCCACCGCAACTACGCGTTCTCTCCGGCACAATTTTCCCCAAAATAAGTCTCTTCCCGTGCCTTCCCACAATGTGAAGAACTCTGGAAATATATCGTTGCGATATTCAGAATGCCGTTTATTGACGGCCAGCTGTGTATTAGGTCTATAGTTTCCTCCCGGCTCATCATAATTAAGGTAAGCACTGTTGACGGAGCTGTAAAATGTTGCTGTTGAATGCGTACACCGCGAACTAAATTTGCTCAAAAGCTGAGTCACGACGATTTTGTTGGTGAAGGAATGGAAATGGGCATTGTTATTTGCTGCCTAAAAATATGCTATTTTTTAGTTCACTTCCTTTTACGGGAAGTACCTTCATCATTTCTGTTTGGCAGTCGCATAAAAGCTCGAACTTAAAAACAGATTCGATCCTACAATTTAACTCACAGAAAAATACGTGTGAGAAATAGTACGATTATTATGTTACACGATGTTATGTTTGGTGAAGGTCGTCGTGCTAGAGAAAAACTAGTCTGAGAAATGTTGGCCCTTGGTCACGTGCTTTATTTCTGATTGGTAGTTGCGTGAAACTCTAGCGAAAAAATGGATGCTATCCTAAAATCGAACTCGCAGAAAATGGACAGGTGGCGGATCGAATATGGTTTGACCAATCATCGTTCGTTTGCTCTGCTCTGTCGAAGAAAACTATTCCCTCAACAAACACAGATGAAGCGAAGAAAATACCTACCAATGATGATATCACAGGGCAAGAAATATTAAAAGATGCACTCCTTTCATGTTAGCATTCACATTTAACTTAACTATCAAAATTTCAACGCTCAAATGTTCTCGCTCTTCCTATATTCGAGCACAAACGGATAGTTGTTCGTCGATGTTTCCTTCAGCCCGTGCGGTCTCGTGACACACGACGTCTTTTTACCCGTCCATTTTTAAAAGAGAACTTGTACGATTTCTATGTCAAGCGATGCAATTTGCAGAAAATTACTTCGTGTCAGAGAACATCTAGTGAGAGTATTTTGCGCCTGGGTACGCAGACTTAATTTACGACTGGTTTTCGAGTGAAAACTCTTTCGAAAAAATGAATCTGGTTTTAAAATTGGACTCGAAGACGAATTCGTGCAAAAAATCGTGTGATAGCTATGCCATAAGATTCAGAATTTACAGAAGGCCGTCGTATGAAGAGAAACCCTGTAAGTGAAACTTGCGCCGTGGGACACTGGCTTCATAGAGAGGGAGAATTGGGTGGTGGGATAGGGTTTGGGGGGGGGGGGGGGGGTGGCGGTTTCGACTGTGCAATTGGTGGTGGTAGGGGCGTGGAGATTGCGTGAATGGAGCATGGGGTGAGGTGGGGGGAGGATTATGGCCCATAGTGTGAGGGGAGAGAAGAAGGGCTTGTTGCTCGCGGAGGTCCAGCTAAGGGTTGATCGATCTCTGAGGGAGAGTGGGAGGGAACTGGGATAGGGCGATAAAGGGAGCCAGGGGGGGAGGGGAAGGGGTGTGCGCGATAGTAGGGGGTGGGGAGGGTCTTCCCCCTCAAAACATGATGGAGGGGAGGAGGTGGGGTGTCGTACTGTGTCCTTCCCTGCTCTCGCACTCGGCGTGCGCTCGCGTTCGTGCCATTGTTTTTCGACAATCCCGTCTAGTTTAATAATATTGTCGTCATTTTCTCCGCTCTTCCCAGCCCTCTCACCTCCGTGGAGCGCCACCGCGCGTGTGGAAATCGAGTGGCCCCAAGCCGTTGCCTTGCGTCGAGCGCCATGTTCCCCGCCTCGCGCGTGCACGCGGCGCGATAGTGTTTTGTCGGTCCCCGTTACGCGGCGGAGGAGAGGAGCGAGTGGCCCCTTCCCGCGCGGGTGGGTGTGTTCTGTGTTTCGTGCTACGGGTTTTTGACGTTGCCTTCAGTTCGTGTTAGAATCGAGTGTCTTCTCTCTACACTTGGCGGTCTTGTCTACCCTGCCTCGTAGTTCACTCTACTTCACCTACCTGAACGAATGTTCAGATTCGTCCTTGGCCGCTTCTTCTTCCTTCGAACTTCTCCGGAGAGAATTCGTGTGAATTCCACAGCCTCTTAAATATTCCTCCCCAGCATTCCCTGAGTTTACGGGGTACCTCAAGAACCCTGACGGCGTGGAATTTTCTTCGACCCGTGGATGATTTATTAATGCCAGAACCTTTGGGATGACATGGTGCGACGTTCCCCTTTTATATATACGTACGTGTTTAGCACTCAATCCTTTTTTCGCTTGAGTGGCCATAAAAGTGAGTTTGTTTTGGTTGTTTCGACCGACCCTGGAGGTGTTTCCCCTTAGGGTCTCGTTGACTGGATTTAAAGGGGACCGTTTTTACACCAGGATATAAGTGAAATTAGTGGTGATCCACGGTGGATGAGGCTATTTGAGTGGTTCAACCTGCAATCCAGTTTGTTTGCGTCTGCTCATCGCACCGTTTAGCAGTTGTGAAGAAGGCAGTTTTCTGAGGGATTGTTTATGTGGTACTCATTATCATTGATTTTGCGTGTCATCTATCCTGACAGTGCGAGATAGCTTTTAGGAATATTGTCATTCGGTTTTTGGATAATTTTTTCTGGAATTTGTGCGAAATAAATATTTTTTTCTGAATTATATGTCAGCATCGTTGCTCCTTCAACCTATTATGCCATGTCTATCTTTTGATTTATATTGGATTTATGAATCGGAAAACACTTGGCTCTAAGATTATTTGATAGTTTGCACTTAGAACAGCATCAGTGAGACGTTTCTTAATATAAAAAACACAAAAATGACGGAATCGAAAATGTTTTTTCGGCAATTTAGTTTAACCATACTCTTTCAAACGATTTTGGGAATTCGATTATCATCAGAGAGGCGTTTCACCTCTGCGTTAAAGTGCGATTGGCCTTCTTGCCTTCAATAGTGTTGATAATTAATATCCTTTCTCCGAAATTAATTATTTTTTTATTCAATTTGCCACTCCCCCTAATGCGTCTTCCTCTCCGCCGTCAATTCCTCGGTGGCATCGTTAGCTCGCCCCATCTTCCAGCCTTATAGTCTTCTGTCGTCTGTGCGAATCTTTATCGTTCGAAGAGCGAATCGATCCCTAATTGGGCTCTCCTGTAATTGCGCCGCTCCGGAAGCTATTTCGGTCCCCAATTCGCGAGGGAAAACAGTGTCTCTTGATGGTTCGAGCGGGAAATCGAGTTTGAAGAGACCTTTTTTTTCTCCGTTTGTCCTCTCTTCCATGTTGGGTTGATTGTACGATCGCGTGGACGGTGCGAGGGGCTCTCCCGCGCCTGCCTGCCCCATCTGCCCCCAGAGTGGCAATTTAAGCCGCGCGCGACGGAAATGTCGATATTTCCCCGGGAGTCCGACGCTCCGCAGCTCCCGGCCGCCGACGCATCTCTCGCCGGCCTTGGCGTGCACGCGTGACTCCCGCGCCGCAATATCATCTCCCTCTTTATGATAGAGTGTCGGAGCTAGCTCGAAAGACTCCATCTCATACCCGCACGGCTTTCCTGGATATAACCGCACTCGCTCGCTGCTGGACTATTTCATTTTGGAACGTGTAGAGCAATTTTAATCCGTTTTGGGGTGCTCGACGCTTTTACACGTAATTATAGGTTTTACCTCCCCGCTGTAGAGCGAGTAAAGCCGTAAAAACGAGTTTGTTGATTGCGCGACGATTCTTTTTCGAGTACGCTTCGTCGTGAAGAAGCGCCGTTGTTGTACTCTTTTCCGTTTCCTACTGTAATGTGTCTCGTTCGCTGCACCGATGTCGGTATAGAGTGATCAAAGCTGGGTTATGTCAAGTGAAAGGCTAATTGCGTCATTTTCCTGCGTGGTGGCTGTATTTAAGAAGGCGTAAGTTTGCGGTGGGTATTCTTGAAAGCTACCAGCAGAGAGACGCGTGTGGAATGGGAACAAAGATTGCTACAATGTGGTGAGCAGCATCTCTGAGACGCTGTTGTGGGAGTGTGACAGTTCACTTATCTCTCTGTTAGATATTCGATCATTGACTGTTGGGATCTTCGTTATTAAAGTGCATCGCTCCCGCCGTCGAGAAATGAGTATTGCGTTGTCAACGGGATTGGTGTAATGAGCCCAGTAGCATCGTGGACGCTTTAATACGAATCCGACAATCCACCTGTCGCTCCAGAATAGAACCGATCTAGTCGTCGGCCCCCTTGGATCCTCGATGTGTAAGTGCATCTCTCCTTTGGGGTCTTATGTGAAGCCATCCTTGGATTACTTCACGTGGGAGAAGATATGAAGTGTATCCCTCGTGAGGGATCGTGTGTGAACCCATTTATTTCATAAATCGGCGATGGAAAAAGTTCCCAGGGACTCGAACGAGAGGTTCATTCATCGGCGTGGGGCGTAACTGTTGTCCTAGCTCCCCACCGTGTTCTCAGAGTTGATACCCTGGACCTAATAGAGGTTTTTGAGCTACCGGTGTGTGGGGGCCAGGACTCTGCTATCCCTTCCCGTGTTCCCGACGAGATGCGACGTATGGCGACGGCACGGCATCACGACGTCTCCCCGGATGTGCCCGGCGATGCCGGCGGGAGCGTCCGGGGACCGGGCGGTCCCGTCGGAGGTTGAGTTCGCCAAAAACCTTCGGGACTCGTGACGCATCCTTGAGTGAAAGTGATAGAAGAGTCCTCGCCGGTGTCTTCGTCCACCTTGCCCCGCCATGCTCTTCGGTAAGATCCGCGTGGGGGGCCTGTCCTCTGGGGGCTCGGACTCTCCGCCTTCCAACTCGCCGAGTCGGTCGCCGCTGCACGGTGGGCTGGCCGCCGCGGGTGCCCACTTGAGGCCGCACCTCCATCAGTACGGGGGCAGGACGCCGGTGGTGCGCGGGGAGGAAGGCGGAAGCGCGGGCGGGTCGCCCGTGCACCATGTCCCCTCCACGACCGGGGGCATCGTGGCCGCGTGGTACTCTCGGCTGGCGGCCAACGTCAAAAAGCGTCACCCCATCACTTCCACGCGGGCGCTCATCAAGAGGGCACTGGTCAGTTTCAGGCTGAATACAGTCCGGTTTGCTCCCATGGGTGCATCCCCAGGGCCATAGATCCATGTATTCGACTGGGGTTTTCGGTCTCCTCGAACGGCCAAGGTTATTGTAATCAGCAGTCAAAATCCCAAAGATTGGTATAGGCGTAGCTATCTGCTCTGTTATCCTTTCAGCTAACCGTTTAAATTGGTTGGAGCAGTTACTATTTCTGTACAGATTTGTTTGAAAATTTGCATACGTCTTCTCATTAGTGATATTTATAGATAAAAGTGAAAAAAATTGCATAAAAGAAATTTTGTTTTTTTTTGTTAATTCAATGCTATTTTAATCACGAAGCCACGTGACATATATTTCATTATATTGCGATTAATGTGTACGGATTTTCTTCAAAACGCGAAATAATAGGTTTATTATTTTATAAGGTGTTGATAACAAATATCAAAGTGTCACGCCGAGTCCAATATTCTAATACAAAACATATTGCAATATTGTTTCGTCTACATTTCTAGCCCCGCGCCGAAAACTGTAGACATAAGATGCTTTAATTAAGGAAAATCTTTAAAATATAAGTTTTATATAAGTTCCATTAATTCCTGTATGCTGCGTTCCAACGTACAAACAGATGCACTTAAATGAAATCTGGTCCAAGATTTTTTAATTTCTTGAAAAATTATATAAAGTGCTCTCAAAGACTCACGATTACCGCTCCAGTCACCGTAATTCCTGTAAGTTTCCTAGCAAATCAAGAATAGATTACCTTCATCCATGTACCAAATTATCCAAAGAAAAATAAAAAAATTTAAATTATATAACTCATTATTACCTGGTGCCTTATTCAGGAGGAACTCGACACGGTCGAACCTCGGAAAATCCGTGGATGAGACTTCACAGCCCCCAACAAGTCTCAACTCTTGAGTGGCACTATGTGAAGTTTTCGAGGCTGTGACATCAAACTTTCGTCTCCGTCGAGGCTCGGAAATTTCTGAATAGGGCACCTGAATATGAAAAGTTACTCTTCTTTTTACACTAAACTTTCCATCATCTTCACCATAATCTTCCCACAAATACTTTTTTCCCTGTCCAATCTGGTTAACCACTAACAAAATTGATTCACTTCAAACATGGCCCAGCAAAAAATCATCCTATCTATTGCAAATGCCCCCTGGAACATCCAAGACGAATCCGTCCTTAAAAAACCTCAAGCCCTTAATCTCATTGAACCCATCTCTTGAAGTGCGCCAATAACTGTAAGCAGTATCTCATTTACTCCAAAAACTATTAATCTTCAAACTGTGGTCCTCATCCCTGATTATTTTTTATATTTATAAATTTAAGCACCCCTACCAATCCTACCATACCAGATGCTCCTAATTCCTCCTAATAATTTACAATGAAAAAATTTCCCAAGATCCGCTGTAATCCCTCCTTCCCTAATGAATACCATGAATGCCTCTCCTGGACTCAGCCAACCCTAATAATATCTCAACATCACAAACGTGGACTCAGAAACTCTATAAAAATGTAACCTTTTAATCCAACTTTAATTCCCTAAAATCGTCGCCAAGAACTGACCACAAGTTTACCTTTTTATGCCTTACGCTACCACATCTTTCCCCAGTCTGTCACCAATTCCAATTAGTACCCTACCAATCTCCCAACCTCGACTGTAGAGGGCTTTTGCCAGGGACAGTGTATATAGGTATACTAATACCCTGTACTGGACTCCATAGGTATTTCCTCCTTTTGGCATCCTTCGCTACTAACTTTATGTAATCCATCCTTAGTCTTCTTTGGTAATTATTCCCATTCATTGTATGATAATGTTCCCTGTCCATTTTAAATAAAACAAAGTTGGTAAATTTCCACACAGTATATTATCAACCACAAAATACAACACCGACCAAGGTTTCGGCACGTAATGCCATTCTCAAGGCACCTTGAGAATGGCATTACGTGCCGAAACCTTGGTCGGTGTTGTATTTTGTGGTTGATAATATACTGTGTGGAAATTTACCAACTTTGTTTTATTTAAAATGGACATAAAGTATTTCCACAATGTTAAGCCTGATACGCTTTTATATATAATGTTCCCTTCCGTGAAAATTTTCTGGAGGCTGTCAAATCTCAGAATATGCTCAATAAGTCTGCCTCTCGCTAATTTTATACCAAGCATTATAAACTGAGGCCTTAATCCGTGAGCAAACACAACATTCATGCCCCAGACGGGATTTGAGCCAATGATCTTTTGGTTTGCAATGCCGGCACGTCACCGACCTGGAGCGCAACCAGGTTTCTCCATAACGCGTGCATTCGATTTATCGTCATTTTTCAATTGCACTCATGAGAACGAACACGTGATGGTCATTCTTCAAGTTTTGCCAGGTGCTTTAAATCACTAGTTGCAATTGGAGTGTGTTCTAAGGACAGTAACTGTGAGCATTGCCCTTCTAGAGCGGTTCGCATGTCGAGTGGCGATTACGACAAAACGAAGGAAGGAATCATGATCCCACCATTGGCTACCGCGATCTAATTATTATTTGGGTCATTGTTCATGGCTTAAGCACTGGAGAATTGTGCATTGAGAAGTATCTGGCATTGATTAGCGAATCCGTCTCGAGATCACGATAAATGAATGCACCGAGTTCGTGTAGATTCAACGCATAAAATTTATGTGTTTACTGTGAAGAAGAGAAGAAATGAAATATTTTGGGGAAATGTTTTCTATGTTGGTGCGAAGGCTTCCGCGGTGCGTAGAAGTTGAAGGCTGCATTCTTTCGGGTGTTTCACTGCGTCGTTGTTTTTGTGACGGAATTTATTTTTCGTGCTTACAATGTGCACCGAGGTGCTGCCTTAAGAGGCGAGAACAAATTACGGTTCAACACGTTCCTAATTTCTTAGAAATGGCTGTTTAAGTTTGCCGCACCTAGACGTTGAATGGACCCCCAATCTCGAATTATGTTAACAATTGTGTGTCGGGTATATGCGTGGACCTCGCCTACCAATCTTGATTGTGATAATTTTATCTCGGAAATGAAAAGTTTCCGGAATTCTTGGACGAAATTTCTGCTCATATTTTCTTCTCTTGAATACTGCTATAAAATTCAACCCGTACTTTTCTAGTTTATCTTGTCGCACTCGCAGATGTGATCTCTTTTTTTAAGATAACGATTATTTAAGTCTATGAACTTTTCACCACAGTGAACATTTTTGTTATTTTTTTACCCGTGAATTGTTTATCAAAGAAATTGTTCCAATTTTGGTGCTGCCTGAGTTATAATTGAATTTTATAAGTTACTTGGTCTAATTGAGTGTATCTCTAACGAGCGTAGGTTTCCTCCACACATACATCAGTGATGAAAATGAGTGACCGATAAATAGAAGAGGTGGGCTTTTCTTATGATTAGTCAGATATTCAGAGAAAAACTGCCTTGTAATTTTTAGTTTCTATGTTAGCAAAGCAAAACTTTGAAGGGAGGAGTACTCGTTAGACGTATTGAATTGTCCTTTTGTATTGACATGCAGGTTTTCCTCATATTTTGACTGTACCCAAGTATTAATGGAGAAATATCCTTGCATGTTTGTTCTTGGAGAAGTGCTCACACATCGTGATTATATCTGGGTTATTGAAATTATGCGAATTTGGCTCAAGCAGAAGATGAACTTCTCCGGGTTTTTTCTGTGATCCCTGGATTCCCATTATCGTGAAAGTGTTGCAGTTTTTTGCTATGCTTGCCCCCCCCCCCTCTCACCTCGAGATTGTACTACGCTGAGGATTATGTAAATGGGATTGAAGGACCCGAACGCCCACCGTTGAAACATTTCTAGTAATAAGACACTCTGAAGATTATGTAAATAATGAAAAAATATAATTAATTTTGTACCCAAAAAGCTTGCTAGTGTTGTACTAAAAAATTAATCCTCCCGAGGACTCCACATGGTAGCATACTTAGCAATAGGCTTGCCGAGATAAGCCTTTATAAAAAAAACTCGCATATGTAGTTTGAGATAAGGATGGAATCCAGTTGTATGTTCACTATAGCGATCATCAACATAGCTTAAAGTAGGTATTCTATCAGCTGATGGGTAGGATTTTGGGACACCTATCCTTACCTCCCCATTTCTGAGACATAAATTCACTATCCTGCACACTACTTTCTCCACATCAGGTCTCTCTTAAGTTCCTCCTATCCTCTGCCTCTCCTATCTCGTCTAAAATTTCTATCCTCTTCCTTCTCATTCCGCGCTTCCCCAGCGTTCTACCAGGAGCAATCATGTACCAGTTCCCGCCAGTTCAGCTCTGGACTCATTAGAGCGTGCAAGCCCTTTCACCACGAGAAGGTTGTAGTCCCTGCGAAGGGTCATTTATGCCAACTTAAAAAAAATCTTTGATATAACGTTTATTTGAGGAAATATTGGTCCATAGTTTTTTTTAAGAAAGGAGAAATTTGGTAAATATTACATGTATCTCCCTGTGATAACCTACACCGATCGCTTTGGATTAAACATATAGACGTGTTGAGTTAGGCTTGCGCGATGACCGATTTTGGTCATCGATTTTCGATGAAAAAATTTCATCGAAATGTTTCGATGACGATGGCTGTCATCGATCATCGTATAGAGTGTACACGATGATCGATGGCTATCGATGAATATCGATGATCGATGAATGTCGATGATCGATGAATGCCGATGATCGATGAATTACGATGATCGATGACTCTCGATGAACTGTGCAGTAGTGATGAGCGATATATGAATCGCTGTGATTGAATCACCGATACTGAAAATTAGCAATCACAGTCTGTGACTAAATAATCGAAATCACTGTGACAGTGAATTCGGTGAATTTAGCCGATTTAGCTCAGGCTGCTACCGCTGCTACTAACTGCACCAGTGCAACCAACGAATACAATGCTACCACTGCTACTGCGTATTAACTGTGATTGAACGTGATCGCTACTTCTGTATCGTCTACCACAAACTTGAGGAAAAACATGAATTCCAAACATCCCACTGTGGCCCTGCCATCGTCCTCAAGGCGCAATAGCTGGGGTGCTTATACTTTATACATACATTTTAGATCTAAGGCGTTCAAATGAATGGAAAAAAAGAAGAAAAATTCGTGATATAAGGATATCGCTCATCCTCACCGATGGTTCTCATGGACTCATCAACATCAATGATTCGCATCAACTCATCGACTCATCGGGATCGATGATTCTCATCGACTCATCGAGATCGATGGTCGATGACATTCATCGTCATCGATTACAGTCATCGCACCGCGATGACTAAAATCATCGTCGATGACTTCGATTAATAGACTCATCGCACAAGCCTATGTTGAGTTGTGGTAGGGGTTGCGAGTAAATGAAAATTTATTTTTTGGAGAATTATAATTAGGGAATATAAGTAAAGATATATGATAGAAGGGGCTATCGAATCAAAGATACGCAAGCAAATTAAAAAGAGCTCCAGAAACTAGGTTATTTGTAATTGGAGCTATCCGAACTGATGGAAGTAAGCACTTTTTGGGGGTGGAGTTGAGGAAAACTTTATCCCTTACCTTTGGAGAAAACAGTGTCAGCTGAGTGGTTCAAACGTCATTATCTCGTATTTTTTATGGATTTACCTGCCTCTTCAGTGAGGAGAAAAGGTATTTTTCCTTGTTAGGCGTGATTACTTGCCTAAAGGATGCTTCTTTCATCTGCCACTTTTGCCTCTTGTATTTTCCTTTTGTACCAGGCGTGGATAGTTAATACATCAATATCCACTCTAAATCTGTATTGCGTCACTGATGGTTATATAGATTTTCTTAGAAATTACAGTAAACTGAGAAATGGAAAGTAATTAAAGCATAGATGACATTCATATGAAACTATCGGAAAATTGTCTTAATTTATCAGGTGTCGGTTATTATTTTTTGCCGAGCACTAAAGAACTCGGTCACTTTTACCCAAGTTGGCTTTCAGTCTTGTCGATACGCTGCTTCCATTTCTTACAGTCTACGGCATCTTCTTTGGTAATCCTCATCGTAGTTAACCTGGGGAGTGATCACGACTGTTTATAGCGTGTGTGCTCGCCTTGTCATAACTTTGCTGAAGCTATGATGATAAAGAAAAATGCGACGTGTGTTCTTCAAACCACGCCTGTCCTTCAAAATTACTGTTTTCGCATTTCTCGAGTGGCACAGTTCAAAACAATTGACGTATGCTTTTTGGAAATTAATGGCGACAACACGTAAAAAAGATCCATTTACGCGCCTCTGGTCTTTACATTGGGTTTCTTGGCCTTCCTGGAAGTATTCTGTCCTTCTTCCTTCGGAGTTCGTTTCCTGATTCATTTCATCGTGTCATCCTCATTTCTTCTGATTACGTGACCTGTCCACCTCAATCTCATGCGTTTTACT
Source organism: Pyrrhosoma nymphula (assembly GCA_963573305.1). Classification (NCBI taxonomy): domain Eukaryota; kingdom Metazoa; phylum Arthropoda; class Insecta; order Odonata; family Coenagrionidae; genus Pyrrhosoma; species Pyrrhosoma nymphula. Next base: position 30,249,710 of record OY754335.1, on the reverse strand, counting down.
TCCGGCACTATGTCTGGTGCTTTGTAATGGTCCCTCATTTCTCCGTCATGTTTAATTCTCCATATAACTCTCTCCTTTTTCTTGAATTTATGATGAAAAACTATTCATTGCGAAAATCTCTCCAACAAATCCATGTGTTTACGTACATGTTGCGTCGATTTGACCGAGAATATTTTCGTTACCAAGAAAGAGGAATGGTCTGTTGTTGTGAATTTTTTCTATCAACTCTCAATCTTCTCCGAAATTGGGTCGGCGCGGCGCCTGCTTTTCTGATCCTTTCATTGGCGATTCGACATAATTTTTGGCATCTAGTGATAAGGGTCGGGTAACATCCGGCGAGCGTGATGCATCGGGCCATGGATAGAATTTCCTCACGAAGCCCTTCTTGGGTAAAATGAAACTCGAGAAATCCATTCGCCGATTTCATCGGGATATAACGTTCTGAAGAATCAAGCTGATGCAACGTGCTTAATAAGTTGCAATCTTTCTGCGTGCTAGTTGCGTCAGCATGAAGATGATGCAAACCTCACCAGCATTATATTTCGACCGACTCCCTAACATCGGAAATAAATTGTACCTACTATAACCAGCTCAAAAGAATTTTAGAGGAGGAAGGAATTGATGAGGAGGGTTTTGAGCAAATGCGAGGAGAAAATAACGTGTAATATCGAGGCTTCGGTATGATGGAACTGTTCCATAATGATGTAGATGATACAGGCAGTTTTCCACTCTAATGATATTTAATTTCACGACTAGTTTCATTTCCTCTAATACTTTTCAAGATTAAATGTTATTTGAGTGGAAAACTGGTGACTCTTTACTCACATTGACGGAAAAAAGGCGGGGTAAAACTGTGATATGGAATGTTTTAGGGGTCAGAGACTGGAGGAGGGATTTTACATGTGAGTTTGGAGCAGAATGGAGATGGTGAGGTGGGAAGTGAGGAAGACGAACGAGGAAGTGTTGGACTAGGAGGGAAAGTCGGTTAGTGGCGGATATTCGGGGCATGCAGAAAAGGTGGATGCATTACGTATTGAGGTGCGGGGGCAAGTGGAAGAGGGTGTTTGAGGAGGGAACTCTGGGGAAGCGCGGGAGAAAAGGGATGAGGATAATTACTTAGGACGACATAAGGAGAGTATAGGGCATGCAGAACTCGAGAGAGACCTGATGGCGGGCAATTAAGGTAGTTCGAGCGAGATATTTCCCTAGTCATAATGGAGACCATATTCGAATTTCATTTTTAAATATCCGCATCTGTAAGAAGTATGAAGTAAATATTGAATTAACGGTGACGCATAATTATTGTTATATATGACAAAAGTTCTCGGAACTGAATAAAAATATCCACATGAGTCTGTAACTTGACTAATTTTTTCTCGCCGTGCGGTGAACACGTCTTCACAGCAGGTTTTTTTTGCGATTTTGTAAAAATTACTGCGGTGAGTATATTATCGATTTTTATAAACAGTGGAGAAAGCAAACAAACTTCACGCCGTTGGTTTTTTTACTAAATCTAGGCGTTAAGAATTCCTCATTTTCAATTATCTCTATCTGGAGCGCACATCCGTCATATATCTCATGTAAAGCAGCTCTTATTTTTAGGCAAATTGATCGAAAAGTAGTTTGGAAAGGGGTAAATATTTTGATATCATTGGTAAGATGGTAGTTTTATCTTAAAATGAGGTCAAATTCTAGGTGAAGTGATATCTCTTTCAAACTACCTTAATGTGCAGGCAAGTGAAAAGATGAGTTACTGAAGGGCTTCCGGTGTTTCACCACGTCGTTTGTCTGGTGATGACAACAGTTTTGTCCTCGTTTCAGAGGACACCTTCAGGTCAAAGATGATGCCACTGTGAGCTGATGTATTTTCGACTTGACCTTCTTCCTTCCTGATTTTCTTCGATTGAAGACGTCACTTCGACCTGAAGATGTCCTCTGAAACGAGGACGAAACTGTTGTCATCACCAGACAAGCGACGTGGTGGAACACTTGAAGCCCTTCAGCACCTCATCATGAAACACCGCGGAAGCCTACGTCAGAATTTCAAGTGAAAAAGATGAACCTGAAATGGAAACTTAGGTAGTTTGAGCGGGATCTCATATAATATATAATTCAATGAAATTGGCCTGATCATAAAGAAAAATATCTCTTCTTTCCAATGAGAACAAAGTATGAGACATCACTATACTTTTCGAGATATTTGCCAAAAAATACAAGTCGTATCCAGTGGGAAATGGTACGGGTATGCACTCCATAGAGACTTTATTTCGAAAATGAGGAATTTCTTACAGTTAGATCTCGCCAGAAAATTTACAGCGTGTAGTTTTTGTCTATGTTTTCCCAACTATTTTTAAACAAATCCATTACTCATCGCGGTATTTACAGAATCGCAAAAAATTCTTCGGTGGTGAAGGCATTTTCAGTCGTGAAAAAAATGAGTCAAATCAAAAGCTTACAAATGTATGTTTAGTTCAATACTATTTCATCAATTTATATCAAAGTTTATGCGTAATTAATGTTATAATATTTACTTCAAGCTTCTTACAGTTGCTTAAATTAAAAAAATAAAATTCTAATATGTTCTCCATTATGACTAGGGAAAAATCTCGCCCAATATACCTAAGGTTAAGAACTGTTGAAAAAACTACCAATCAGCTAGTAGAATACCCATTGATGTAGATGATGATAAGTCTAATACCCTCCATTTTTCCTACTATCGTATTTTCCTAATAAGTGTGTAGTGTCATACTCTTCACTGATTCATGGGTATCGAAATCGTACCTTCATAATGACGCTTAAGTGTTGAAACCAGGGTGGTAAATAAACAACTGTGAAAATAGTGCAGGTTTTGATCGTTCATCATGAGCGAAAAGACATTTTCACGAAATGACGCCTCAAGTCACTGCTTGTAATCGCCATATTTTAACGACTGCGGGGACGTCACCGTAATTCACCGGCCGAGATCACTTTTGGCTAGGGCTGAAGGCGGCAAGGTTCCGGCGCGCCACGCGACGAACTGGAGTTGGTCCGACCGGAACTGAAGCCGGAAAGATTGGGCAGTGGCAAAATTCCGACAACATTTCGACTCGGGAAAGTAAACTTACGGCACGTCATTTGCGTGTCCTGCCTCTTCGGCCTTCGTCATCCATCATCTTTCGTATGCGTGGGTGTGCGTGCTAGGTAAACGACTTTCCTACCATATTTAACCATTGCTTTTCTGTGGGTTAGTGTGCTATCGATGGATTTGAAATAAAAAATCAATTTTTTAAGCGGGGAAGGGAGGTTTTAGCGGACAGGATGAAGAGAGGTAGCTAGGGCGTATGCTGAGATGAAGAAAGATATTGTGTTGGTAGATAGGACCCTTTAATGTCTAGAGAGTTTTTACTTTTTTCCATTAAAACTTACCTTAACCGGTAGATTACTCTAATAATAAATCGCTTTTTTTACTACCACTAATTGAGTCCATATGGTTTATTTAATTTGACTCAAAAATAAAAAAAATCGGCGGTAAAAGTCTCATTTAGGGGTTCTTTTTTGGAAAAGGAAGATGTTGGCGTATGGTGTTTCACTTTTAATTTACTCTGTTTAATATATGTACTGATTTCTACGTGAAAACGGGGCTTTTTAAAAGTGGTGTCATTGAAATATGTTCTTACATGAAAGAATGTGGTGATTTTGCGGTGGTCTTGTATCATATGAAGAACTAGAGTGCGAGAGGAAATAAACATTAGCATTTGAACTGATGAATTGATAAATAGTCTTATACAGCAATACTAAGACCTTCCTATGCTCTGTTTAATTTCCATTCCAATAAATAAGTTTTTTGGTACCGTGCCATATTTTTGTTTTTTATGGATATATCCCGCGAGAGAGGTCTCTTTTTTAAGTCGATAATTGTTTAATTATTGGTTCACCATGGTGGAATAAGACGGTGCTCATTTTTCTCCATTTACCTCTTCAAATATAAATGCTCATTTATTGATATCATTTACGTTCATTCAATCCCACATTGATTTTTGTTTTCGTCTCTGTGGCACCTACCTCTAATAGATTCTCGAAAAGCGTTGTAATGTCAAATGGTGGATTTATTGCCTGTTCACCAGTTCACGACCTGATACAGCTCCTGTCGTGTATCAAAATCTGTAAAAGCTCATAGTAATGCAGAGGTGAAGCGGGATTAGTTTATCTATTGATCGATTTCACCGATAAAGATGGAAAGATAAGTGGTTGCGACATTGGGTGATAATGGATGTGTGCGATGCTTGAAGTTTGTTTTGTATTCAAAGCGATGGATATAATTTGCGATGAGAAGGGAGAGAAATACAACGTGGTGTTCATTCGCAAGTGCGGGAATAGTGTATTCAGAAGTGTAAGTTGATGGATATTTGCTCTTAACTTGGCTTATCATTTGTTCTCATCAAGAGTGCTTACTCGTGTGCATAAATCTGGTTTTGTTACGGCGGTCGTGGTGAGTGACAGTTATTCTCGGAGTGGAAGTGCGTGCGACGAGTTATTTTCATTGGTCTCATTCAAGACGTTGAGACTGAATTGGGATGCATTTCCCTGATGAATAATAGGTACGATTTTTCAGAGCAGATTTCTTATCGATTCCATTTTTTCGATCTGAGGTCATCAATATCTTGCGACTTGTTTGCGCGATTAATTATGAAGAGAGTGTACCCATTGCAAATATTTGAGTATGCAATTTCGTTGTTTTTCAGGTAGAATTGGCACGCGTTGCGAAATTTTCATTCCTGTTGAGCAGGGAGATCAGGATAATTTGTGAATTCCTGAAAGAGAAGCATTCGTCTTAGGTAGTGTCGGGATCAATTGCATTTTCAGTGCATATCGCCGTTCAACTATTTGCTTATGCTCACTGTGATGCCATGGGGTTTTTTATTCGGTGACGTTCTGTTTAAACGGAGTAGTTTAATTTGTCATTTTATGTTTCAACTCTAAAACTGTTGAAAGTTCTGCATTTGCCAGTAGTACCGTTGTAACTGGTTTGAGTGACGTTTGTGGTTGAGAAAATACATAATCGTACTCTTATACGGTCGCGACATTCTTTATGATGAGATATTGTCCCGAAATCTTCGGCTTTTCGTGTTATCGTAAAAAAAGTGTTACTTTGGAGTGATTTATTGACATAATCTCTCCCATCCCTGTCATGCTCTAAATCTCTCGTTAATTCGCCTGAAACTATCTGGTGCTCCATTGGCTGGAACTTTGACCCAGCCCGACGCCAATAATGTCCCGCCCCGGAGAAATGCCTTCCCTTAAAACTGATATCCGCGGCTATCCTGCTTCGATTTGGACGGCAGAAGGCGACCCAGTCTCCATATATCAGTGTGGTCGCTGATGCGTGAAGTTCGACGACCGAAGCTCAAAAGCCCCGGTTTCACCCTCTGAATCTTCATCCATCACCCATAATTGCGAATCTGGTGAATGATTCCAAAGCAGGTGTTTAGTGACACTTCGGCGCTGATTTGTGGTTGTAAAATTGCCGCGAGTCTTGAGGACTGTACCCTAATTTTTGTGGACATGCTGAAAAGACTCCGTAAGAAGTTTAAGGTTACGTATTTTCATGCTGTAAAATTGACCTCGTTCTAACCTTTTTTTGATAAGTTTAAGCCATCTGCTGTTTTCTATAAAGGTGCTAAGGCGCTTTGTGTGACATTCGTGTGACAGATCATCTTTGTGTGATGTTCGCGTCATAAAGACCAACGCGACACAGTATGAGCAGTTTGCTGTCGGCGAGCTCATTTCTGACGTTCGTGATAGAGTGTCTCTGGATCTTGTGAGACAAGAAGAACTGAGGGCGGAGAAGCCCTAGTTTTATCGAGAAAGGGTGTTGTTACGGTGTCGGTTAGAAGTATTTCAGCTATGGAGTGCTCTCATACTATCGGTTTGGATTACTACTCTGGCAAGTGGATCCGGAAAATGTGCTGGTTGCCTATAATGGGCCGTTCAGGATTACGGAAGACGTTTTTGGGAGTTAAGAGGGCGTTGTGCTCTCTTTACGTCGCCTTATAAAATGGGAGTGTGGGTGTCCGTCATCACCTTGAGGAAAATTTTAGTTACACATGAGATCGTATTTGTATCATTTTCTGAATTATCGTCGGACGAAAAATCTTAGCCTGCAGCTCTGCTAACAGAGCGAAGTTTCCTTCCTCAACATTTGGGCCCTTGAGAGCGAAAGTGGCGCCCGTTTTAGACATTTTATTTAGGTTTTATTTTCTTAAAGCATCCCTATAATTTAATCCTGTGTTGTGCATCAGTGGTTTAAGTATAGCTACAGTATTTATTAAACTTGAGAGCAGCTCTTAAATGCGTTAAGATGTTACAAGGAGAAGGGGCGTGTTCTGAAGTAGTCAAAATCGCCTAATACTTGCATGGACGCTAACATAGAGGAAGTATAGGGTCTGCTGAATTGTTTCAGAACTGTGTTACTGGCTACAATAGCTTTTTATCATCCTTGCTGTAGGTGCACTCAAGGTGCTCGATGATTGTTAGTGAGTTTTTTAAATCAACGGATTTTTTGTTTTCTATCTCTACCTACGCATTTAACGATTTGAGGTATCTTTAACTTATTTCGTGACACCAGTGGCGTAGCGAGGGGGGGAGGTCCGGGGGGTCCGGACCCCCCCCCGAAATATTAAGACATATAAAAAAATAAATTTAGCATGGAGCAGGGGAAAGTCTACAAATCATAAATTATCATATCGTTGTTAAAAAAGGTTTGTCCTTTTTTTTAATAATAAATTATCAAACGATACGTTTGGGCTCGGCCGCTCGGGTACCTAGTGTAATGGCGGTGTTTGTATAGCTGGCCGAGTTTCGACTGTCTACTGTTTAGTTCGCCCTGTTTTTCAAAAATTTTCCCCTGGTTTTGGACCCCCCCCCGAACGAAATTCCTGGCTACGCCACTGCGTGAAACCGCTGTAGTTTACGCAGTTTACTTTTTTTACATTTCGTATCGACCGCACATCATTGCGCAATTGACTTAATGAGACCGATTTTTTTCTTTCTGAACCTGTGTGTGTGAACAGTGAATAATCACCGCGGCAAATTATTCGTTTAAAAATAGATGACGGCAGTAGACACTTTATCTGAATTAATCCCCGCGTATGCCTGTTCCAATTTAATCATTGTAACTGTATAGTTTGGTGTATTTTTCCTGTTAAATCTTTCTTGTTTCTCATTCTCTCGAGTGACGACCGCATTGCCTCAGGAAAATCAAAAATATTTTGGCCACAACACTGTCATGACATGTCATAGTGTTTAATTTTGTGTAAATTTAAACCTTGATATTATATTTTCAAATGGGGGCATTTGCCATTTTTTATTGCTGAATTTGATAGAGTTTGTAAAATAAAAAGACCCGTATTTTTCCGTTTTTCGATCCGTCACCTAATTCTCTAGTTATAAGTGACGAAAAACTTATGTTCTTAACCCTTTCGTTGGAATGGGTGTGGTGGGACTACTTACGTCATCCATTCGTCCACAGCTCCTTCGCCCAATCAAAATCCTTCCCTCCCCAACTCCACCCCCACTCCACTACCCAAAACAGCCAACGAGGGGAGATGGATTACGTAGAAGTCCCAGCGCAGCTCATTCGATGGGCGTCACCTTTTGCGTATCTTAATTTTCAATTTATGAGTGAATGGCTACGGTTAGAAGATCGATTTTTTCACAAAAATTAATTTTTTGTTTCCATCAAACGATTTCGTGAATGAAATAGCAATTTTGGTTCCTAGTTAACGCCCCCATTCAAAATGATGTCACTTTTTCTTCTAAAATGGAGAGGTAATATTTTAGTCGTCGCGAACACCTAAAACACATGAGGAAATAAATATAATTTTCCCTCCTAGCTTGTGGAAACTCGTTATCTTGCATGGTTGCTTTCTACCCGCTGGCTAGAAGAGTTATGTATCAATTACTCCCATCATATTTGACAAAAAAATGCCAACGACTTTGACCAAAAGATAAACCACGCAAATTTGAGATACGTGTGATTATTACCTCATTTTTAGGAAGCGATGCTTTTTTTTAATTTCTCTCTCGAGAAAGTGCGAAAGTTTGATTATGTGGTGCATTATCGGTCGCAGCCATCGCGGGAATGTTAATGTCCCGAAAATATATAAATTCCTAAAATATTTTGGCTGCGAAAGTGTAGTTTCCTTTGCCATTTTGCTTTTCGTTTTCTTCTTGTCGTCGATAAAATTAGAAATGGTAAAGACAGTATAGAAATATTAGGCATCATATTGACAAAACAGCGTAGTATAAATTTTGAGAACCCCTAAAGCTGACACGTGATGTTATACTTCTTGTACAAACATCCGTGTACATAATTTTACTTATAAAGCAAGAAAATTGAAAACGAGAATTTTTTAAAGTAGACATGTTAATAGTAGTATAAATCTGGTGCCTGTCGTGTCGTGCTGACCAGAATGAATCACTCCCTTAGCGTTTGTATAGGGAGTGACAGTGCTCCTGTCTATGGTTACAGCTTCAACCTTCACCTATGTGGCAGTGGAGTAGGTACCTGTTGCATGGTTTGCCTTTTCATGGTCACCTCAAGGTTCACTGAGATTTCCTTTGCCGACATTTCTCCCGGGAGAATATCCTCTTGTTTTATGCATAATTAAATGTGTTGGTATCGCCATCATTTTAAACTTTTTGCCTTAAAAAACTTCAAAATTAAAGCTTGATATATCTCTTAATAAAGCCAATTGTGTGTCGTATGGTTTCCTCTTGTCTTTTAGCTTCCCTCTTGGGACTTTTTGCCAACTTTTGCCAACTACCAATTTATTCCCGCATTTTTTTGTCCGAGGACGTTAATGTCTGCTCCGTATTTAATTAGCGCCGGTAACTTTACCGGAGAGTGAGGTTCTGAAAGTTTCATTGTTCAACCTTTTTTTTTAGCAGTAATTGCAATGATTAAGGCGCCGCGCGTTGAGCTTTCATTTTGGAGTCGATAAAAACGTGGATGGCTTGCGTTTTCGTTTACGGTCTTCATGTTTTTTACCGGGTAGCACGGTGTTTACCTTTGTGATCTTCAGAAGTTAGTTTAAAAAATACTTAATGGGCCATTTTTGCTCGAAATTTGAGCGTGTTTTTCCTCAGAAATTATTCAGCATGCTCGTTGACTTCTTTTTTTTTTGTTTGGTCGGACTTTCATTGAAATTTAACGTCCAGATACCTGTTGTTTAATTTTCTGTCAATCTAGACTCATACCTCCTCAGCCGACCATGTTTACATCTAGTTTTTCCTATTTTCACTGTGTGAGCGAGTCTTTTTTTAATGGGCTGTCTCATGCGTTCTTTTACTCCATAGCATTCTGGTTGGAATACGATGAAACAACTGAAAACTCGGATCACTAACACAAAAAATGAACCTGATTGAAGGCAAACTTTTTTTATTAATGGATGAATTTACGCACTTTTACCTTAATGAGATTAGCAACTTTGATGTTTCACCCGCATCGTCTGCACGGAGGACCACGACCGTTTACTATTCGACTGCGCGAAGTTTGATTGGCTCATGCTACCCGCAAAATTCTTGTCCTCCTGGAGACTGAATTCTTGTGTCCTCCTGGAGAACGTGCACGAGTCACTCGTTTTTCGCGATGTGTACGCGTTTATCAAGTTAATTTCGATTTTGTCCCTTCCTTTAGAATTTACTCGTCGGACAAAGGTTCGGTTTTATTCTATAATTGGTTTAACATTTTCTCCGCGTGACGGTCCGTGTAAGATCCGCTCTCCCGTCCCGCTCATGTCAAGTAACCGACAGTTTGATGTAATTGACGTCACCCAAACTCTGTCACCATAATATTAACGTTAAGGTGTCGTCATCCTGTGGTTAAAGTTAACCATTCCAAAAAAAATTGGGCCTAGGTCTAACATCATTTTACGCTAACTCAGGGGTCGTTGATATAACGTGAAAGGTAGACATATATCCAAATTATTTCGTCCCCCGTGTATGTTTTATTTTGACGCATCATTTGTGATGTATATATTGCCGACCTTTTTCGGCAATTTGATTTGTGTACATTTTATCTATTCATATAAACTATTAAGCAGTATTATTTATGATATTATCGTAATTCTGATCAGGTCGAGATCCTGTACGACACGGAATATTTTATAATTACCCTGAGCTATATCTCTAGAACTGTTAGAAGTGGCAAAACAAGTGAGGGATGCAAAGTGGAAGCACAAAAATTCCTCCCTTCCGCTCATTTGATTATAAAAAAATGACCGAAATGACAAAATACTGAGTTTTCGTGCAATTCACCTTTGTGCTGTTCCCCTTCCTTTTCCCCTCCCTTCACATTACTGGAGACCTAACACCTCCTGCGGATGTGTGTAGAGGTGCATGGGCTATTGTCTCAATCATTATTTTTATATGAGCAGCATTGTGTAGGATGGGCACGCATTTACAATTCTAATTCGGTGCATTTATCGTTGGTGTTGTCTTATCTCTCGTTGGAATGAAACTCTCTCCCATCCCTATGACCTCCCTTACCCTATCTGCTATTTTTAATCTCGTCCTTCTCTTTACGACCCATGAGAGATAGCTTTCTTAAGCCGTTACTATAGCGTCGGGTGCTTCCAACTATTCCTTATCTCGATGGCATTCGAGTATTGTATGGCTCGCTTAGTTCAATAAGTGATAAAAATGTGATAAGTGATTATAATAGCCGAGTTTACTGATCTTTAATGTATATCATCCCTCTCTTTTATCTCTTTGTGCAGTTACCTGTCGCAGACCCGTTCTTGGAGAAGGTCAGCTTATCGGATCTTGGTGAGTAAAATTTCCATTTTTTTCGGCTACTCTTTAATCTTGAGAGAACCACGTGGCGAAATCTGTCTTCTGTTCACTTTCTGACTTGGTTTCTCGTGCACTAGTTCGTGTTAGTGTTAGTATTGATATGTAATCGATAATTTTTTACATTAGGTGTTCCATCAGCATGTTCTCATTTTTACCTACATCTATTAATTTTACTGTTAATATTAGTTTTAACGGTCTTAACCACGTGCGGTTCGGTTTCTCCCGCAATGGAATTGCTTCAAGATGAACACAAGTAATTTTGTACTCCACGGTGTACATTTATTTGGTAAAACTGTCGTAGCATAGTCTAGGATTCTCTGTTTTACTGCAAAATCAGCGTGGGTTGGGATGTTAACTGTTGATGCTCTCATTCAGAGAAACCTAGGTCTTAAGTACGTGTGCATAATCTTGATAATTTTTTTATCGAATGATTGTAATTTGTAGAGTAATAGTTTCTTTTTTTAAGCTATGTGGCTATGAAAACCGGGTAAATCTACTGGAAGCTTTCCAGCGCTTTCCTTGAATAAAGGTTTCCATCAATTTATAAAGGGCTGCGTGGCTAGTCCATCACTTTTTGCTTTCCATCCAATTGATTGTTTGTAGGTTGGGAAATCTCTAAATATACCACTCATAATGAAGACCGAAATTGCGATTCTCTTTTTGTATATTTTCTCATTCTAATTCTTCTTTTTTTGTATCAATCTCTCAATTTGGGAAATTTTTAAACACGTTACTCACTATTTTTCTCTTCTTCGGTTAGGTATAATACTTAAATGAATAGATGGGATGAATATTCGAAGTAGTACGATATGCTCCCTGTTTTACGTTTGAAAAGATCCGTCAGCTCACGTGACTATATGAAGAATGTTGTTAGATTTGACTTTCCTCTTAAAGTGAGTCTGTACTTCCAAGCCGACTTATGTTAACGGTCGCCGCCTGTGGTCACCTACTGGGCCCCTGGGCTGGTCGCCTACTGGGGGGGTAGAACCCCAAAGGGAAAGTGTGAAGGCGGCATTAACAAAAATGGAGTGGGTAACGATTATCCTTGGGTGGGGATGGAAAAGGTCTTCTCCGTTGTCAATGCGTAACTTAACTTAAAAATTGTTAATGCTTAACAATGCTTGAACGCTTAACATTGCTATAGCCTTAATACGAAAACAGCATCAGTGTTAGTTGATTTTTTGCATGTATGAAAGATTATTCTTTGATTTAAGTGGGCTGAAAATCCTCATGTCGGAATCCAGCCTTCGCAACGTGCCCCGGAATATTACCAAAACATTTAGTAAAAACCAAAGTTTTGCTATTTTTTAGAAAAAAACACAACCACTTCATGATAAAGTTACTCCACTAATATCAGCAAATGACTCTTCATCTACGGAAGACAAAAATTGCAAGTCTCCAGCTGTCACAGCAAAGCCGTTACTGGGAAAGAGGGAAACGTCTGAAACGAGCTTCTTAGCCCCGGTATAGAGCCACCTAAATTAAGAAGCCTAATGCATTTTGGACCTTACTACAAGACAGTCGGGCAGAGATTTAAAACATCTCTCCTGACATTTTCATTCATTAGAGTAATCTACCGGTTAGAGGAAGGTTATGATGAAAGTCAGTGAATATCCAACGAACTCTTACACGTGCCGTGCCCTGTCTACTTCTAGTATTTCTTTCTTCATCTCAGCATAAGGCCTACCTTTCTTCATCTCGTCCATAAAACCTTATCTCTTTCTTCCCCTTCCCCGCCTACCCAACATCCTTCCCTCTATCTCGACCTTCAGCAAACCATCACCCCTAATTACCGCTTCCAGCCACCTACCCTGCCTTCCCCTAATCTCATCTACAAGTTTCCTCTCCTAACCCACCATGTCAATCACTTCCTCGTTTGTCTTCCTTTCCGTCCAACGCACCTTATCCATCCTCCTCCACACCCACATTTCGAAAGCCTTCAGCCTATTTTCGTCTTCCTTTCTCAAGGTCCACGTTTCTGCCCCATACAACGCCACACTCCATATCAAGCTCTTCACCAGCCTCTTTTTTACATCCTTACTTAGGGTTCCCGTCATCAGCTCCCTTCTATTATTGAACGCTTCCTTCGCTAGCGCTATTCTCCTCCTAATGTATTTGCTACTATGTCCTGTTTCTTCTAGCGTACTACCCAATTAATTAAATTGTTCTACATGCTCCGTTTTGCGACTTCCTACTCTTATGACCAGCCTCGCTTTCTTTGTCCTAGAGGATCTCATTACTTTTTCTTTTTTTTCATCTCATTAATCTTCATCCCGTATTTCTCGCACTGCATTTCCAATGCATCTACTAAAGTTTGCAATCCTTTCGATGGCCGACTGATCAACGCCTGGTCGTCTACGAATCTAACCGACTTTATCCGCTGCCTTCCTACTTTCACTCCCACATCTAGCTCATCCCATGCCTCTCTTACCATTTCCACAGCATAGATGTTAAAATGCAAAGGCGACAACGGGCACCTTTGCCGCACCCCGCGACCTATAACTGCCCACCCTGATTCACCATCAGCTACCCTTACCTGAGCCCTCTGACCCATGTATAAGTTTCGGATGAGTCTCCTATCACGCCAATCTATTCCTATTTTCCCCAATATCTGCATTAGTTTCTCCCAGTTTACTCTGTAAAACGCCTTATCGAAATCCACAAAGCAATCGAAAATATCCTGGTTATACTCTGTTTCTTTCTATAAGTGTCCTCATTACCGCAATCGCGTATCTTACGTACCTCCCCTTCCTGAACGCAAATTGGTCATCGCCTAAATAGTAGTTAGCTCTGCTCTCCAACCTTTTATTTATTATTCTGACTACAACTTTTGCCGCGTGCGAAATTAAATTGATTGTTCTATACTATCGCATTCTGACGCTTTCTTCTTCTTCGGGATAGGTATTAATACTGTTTTCATGAAATCCTCTGGTCATACTCCTTCCTCATAGATCCTGCAATAAGTTCGAAAAACGATTTTCTCCCCTTACTACCTAGATTCTTCAGTAGCTCCGAAGGTAGGTTATCGGTTCCCACGGCTTTTATACCCTTCATCTATTAATGCCCTCAGACATCTATAACTGCCAAAAATAATGGCAAATGGCACATAAAGGCAGAAAGAAATTAATTTTTTTAAAACATCATAAGCCGGAAATCTCCAAAGCATTTAACCTTGCGATATTCAATCTGAAACTTGTTACTTCCTCATTGATTCGTGGTGTTTCTGCTATTTTCTTCTACATTGTCATCAATGAACGCTCATTATTCTTAATAACCACCAAATGCATGCAGTCCATATTGAGCTCCCACTGTGAACATTTTCCATTATTCAACTACCTGGCAATCAATCCAGCACCAACTCCCATTATCATTCATGTGTGGGTCTTTTTATAATCAAGCAAGCATTAGAATTGACTAACACTAAATAAATCATTAAGATGAAAAAGTCTCACCCACTCTCCTGACATGAAAAAGGTAATTTTTGTAAGGCTATCCATCGAAATATTCCTTCTGGAATTTAGAGAAGTATCGAAGTATTTTATATCCTTTTTTATTTGTGCCACCATGTTAATGTTGAGAAGAAGAAGAGACAGAAATAAACTCCGTATAAAAGAGTTCGTTGTAAGCTGTGAACTACCAACGTCCGTCCTGTTTTTCTTATTGTGGGATTATAGTATATTGTACCAATATAAGGATGACATTTACAGCTGCTTCGTCTCTTGAAGCGTCGTGATGGAAACAGTGCCATGCAGCTAGAATCTTTGGGTTTACCATCCGGGAGACCTTGAAAGAAATAAAAAAATTAGCGCGGAGGGCCAGAGGGTATCAGAGTCCGATAGGCGGAAGGGTGATTGTTGGAACGTGACTCTTGGTCCGTGCGAAGGTCACTCGTGTGTTTGGTCACTTGCACTCCGGGAAAGATACGAAACTTCCCGGGTGACAATAGCTCTCTGTGAAAATGGGAATGAAGAATGCCGTGCTTGTTATGCAGGTTGAAATCTCTTGTTTTTTACACGACTGCCCAAAAAAACGGAGTGTCATGTTTTCAGCGGCTGGCTATATATGTATGTTTGTACCACTGTAGCAACTTAACGGCTGTACTGATTTTTATGCACAAACATTTAATTGAACCGCTACGTTACTGGGAGTATCATATGCTACATAATACCGGACGTTTACTTCCGGTTTAACCGAAAGTGTTACATTTGCACGTTAATATTACCGTGGCAACCGAACGTATCCATAGATTTCGACGTGTGACCCTTCAATGGACTTAATAATGTGATTGTGTCTTAAGCCCGTTTCACACGATACTTGATCCAGCACAAGTTCGAGGATACTGGCTAGTGTGATAGTTTTCCAGTATCATTTTATACAAAACCAGCATGCTGGCTAACAAGCATAATCACTATTATACTGGCTGTGCTACTTGATTTCATAATTGACGCGGTACTAGTTTGTCACTAGAAGGCTACTAGCCCCCAGTAGGACCTAGTAGCCTTCGACCAATCACGTTAGCTTTTACCGCTTTTACAGACGCTATTCGATCTTCACTTTCTGAAATCAGCATAGTCTATACCTCCTTTTAGCTTTCAGTAATTTCAGGTAACGAAATCAACACTAAATAGAAATAGCCCGACTGCTGTTTTGGTCGCCTGCTGTCATTGGTTGGTTAATTTAAATATTTTAATGGACATGCGTTAAGGTAAAAATGGAAATACTGCTTCCCCGCCAGTACAAGTTCAATGATCGTTTGAAACCTTCTAGGATGGCACCAATCATACTGGATTCAGTCCTCAGTATCTAGTTCCGGCTAGCATAGAGGGTCATGTGCTGGATCATATATCGTGTGAAACCGGTTTTAGACTATATGTTATCGAAATTTTACTTCCGGTTTAGACCGGAAGTGTTACCTTTGCATCAGTACGACCCTTTCGTGGACTTAGTAGTACGATCGCGTGCTTAATAGACTACATTATAGGAATAAAAATTACAATATTTTGTTTTCTCATTTCTCCGATTAATCTAAATAGCTCTGTTATCATATTAAAAATTACTTTTATATGAATAATGGTTCATTAAATACAACAAAATTTAAAAATTTTAAAATAAGAAAATTATTGAAAAATTAGAAAAAACGACTGCAAAAAATGGCGCCAACATGATAAAAACAAGATTGGTTTTCGCTTTGTTGAAAAAAAATTCATTAGTATCTGTTAATAGTGTTTTATTTCGAGTAGATGTTGGTGGGAATCTGCTATCACATCTGTCACCTGGCAGGCACGTAGCTAGAAATTTGCTTCGGGGGGAGGGGGCCTACTAAATAAACCTCCTAACCCTGTCGCCGCTCCACTGGCTCGGCGAGCAACACGGAGCAAAATGAAAGATATATAAAAATCGAAATAAAATAGAAGGATAAAACACGAATGGTTTTGTTCATATATTCGCCATATGGGCTTTCATCCGCTGCCAACGATACTTTAAAATACCTCGTAAGCCTTCAAATAACGAAAATATCATATCCGAAAGTATTAAACTTTATCCGATATAATTTATATTTTTACAACATGTTTTTTCGATATTCTTATTATTTATAGTCTTTTTTTTACCTATAACAAATTTCTTGTGGATACAGTGGTAGGATTCTACGTTATTAACGTAAGAAGTGGTGCTACCGTTTTTTAAACCGGCAAAAAGCATGCCTTTTTTCATAAAAGCTCACATTAAAAATATTTAAACAGTACTAAAAAATCTCAAGGTAAACCAGTCGGACGAACACATAAATTATCTTTTATATGCAGTTTACTGTGTTGTAATAGGTTTATTGGTTAATGAGTTATAACATCTCAAACTCGGGTATCTCGACTTTTTGCATGGACAGTAGTCTGGCTCAGAGCTTGAGTGCCCCTTGGCGAAAGGGACAGTCGCCGAACGGGGAAAAAATTTCGGGAGGGCTGAAGGCTCCCCCCTGGCTACGTGCCTGTCACCTGCCATGCCTTTTATCAATTGGGAAATTTTGACCTTCGATTAAAATTTTCAATGCTGTCGGGGGCTGTCTGTATATCTGTATGTATGTATGTTATGTTACACTGTCTAAACAGCCTCCGACTGCATTGAAAGTTTTAATCGAAGGTCAAAATTTCCCAATTGATAAAAGGCATACCAGATGACAGATGATGTTGCATATTACCACCTATTCGTAATGATTCATAGTTAAGGACGTTCGGTGGTTTCACTCAACTTAAGGGAATTCGACGAAACTTGCTGGAAGCATTAATTATGTTTTCTAAAAGCTACCTGAATTTTTTCAGTATTATTTACCGCAGAATTATTAGGATACATAAACAAACTATGTTGATATTATACCGCAGAATTATTAGGATACATAAACAAACTATGGTGAATTATTAGGATCATACACAAACTATGGTGATAGAATGTTAAGTGTGATTATACCTAAACTTCTTAATTTTGTAAATAATAAAATACCAAATATAAGTACTATCTCACAACTGAAAAGAGACTGTAAGAATTTATTGTTGGATAAGAATTGAAGAAATTGATCGTCATTCTTCATAATGTATGTAAAAGTGTAAAGTGTACAATTTATTATATCGCCACCAATGCTCTGCAATATTTTTTGTACTCACAAGCACCTCCTGACGAGCCAGAGGCTCAGGAGGACTTATATTGTATTTATATTGTATTTCTGCTGTATTACTGTTTAAGAATCATTAAATATTAAATGTTATTGAATAAAATATTTGGATATTAGATGTGGAAGTGGGCCTGAAATTACATGGGTTCTTATGAGAACGCGAGGTGCGACTAGCTTTATTCATCGAACAAAACGTTTTCTAGTTAATATTTTGAAAAACAAAAATAATTTAAATCATCAATAGAATTATGTACGAAAATCATTTGATATACTTTATTTTTATTATTTTTGTTTTTCTTATCTTAATTATAAAAAGGTTCTTTTTGGTGAATTATGCTACTCGTACCTTGTGTTCCCATAAGAACCCATGTAATTTTTTGTCCACTTCTCGATCAAATATCTTAAGTAACCTGCGGTAAATAATTCTGAAAAAAATCAGGTAGATTTAAGACAACATAAGTAATGCTTCCTGTAAGTTTCGTTGAATTCTCTTTCGTTGAGTGAAACATACCGAACCTCCTTAACAGGTTTTAATGAATATTTATTCAACGAAGCGAAAATCAATCTTGTTTTTATATTTTAGTGCTATTTTTTGCAGTCGTGTTTTTTTATTTTTTAATAATTTTATAATTTTAATTAATTCTATCTGGATCCGCATGACAGGTTTTCAGAATCTCATTTAGTCTGTCCCTTAGATTGAAGGAGAGAGTATATGGCGTCTTGGACGCAGGAAAATGGAGCCTGATTTCTCGCCAATAATTATCCATCTAATATGGCTATCGCGTGCAATTTCTCCTTGAATTCTTTAAAACTATTTCCGTTTTGTATTTTTCTAGATAAATCATTGCCGTACCGCGACGATTCTGCTACATATGTTTTCGCTGCCTATGTTTTCGGCGTATAAACTGCGCGACTGATCCATCCAATAAGGCCGATTGCGCATTTTAATGGCTTCAGTCTTCCCCTTGTGCTTTATTACCGAATGGTTCCATCTATTCTTCAATCCATGATCTTTCGATTATGTCGCCGTATTAATTTTGAGGTGGTTTCCCGTCGATATCAATGGTGTTTTCCTTGTTAAAAAAGCCGGCTATAGAGGGTTCCACATTTAGTTTATAGAGTATGGGCCTTTGGGAGAACACTGTTGCCAAACTTACTCTCCGTTTGTTCACCCCTTGACCACTTAAGCAAACATTTCCAACACGGCGCCACATTTAAGTAAGTTACTTAAGGGGAATAACACTTTCGTATTGGAAGACGCCTAAATGTGAAGTTATTGTACTGCATAGCACAATGTAAATTTTCCTGCTGCTATTGGGAGCGTCGCGAGCGACGCGTCGCACCTCCAGTCTTCTGTAGATTTACATCGAAATTTAATCTCCATAAGAGCCCATGCTGTCTACTAATAATGGAACGCTCCATAGTAAAGTATTGGGAAGTTTAATCAATGAATCTCTTTGCTGTTAAGTGTTTTGGTAATTTAGTCAATAACTTGAGAGCCTTGACGTGTGTGTTTGGTATCCTGAAAGATATAATCGAAAAAAATTAAATTTTCCAATTTTTTATCTCTTGAAACTTTTTGATTGAGAGGTTTTCATTCACTGTAGCGGGCGCGATAAGTTAGGATCTTTTGGAACTTCACTGAGAGGGTAACCTGAGTATATTCGATCTTCTTGGACAATTTGTATGTTTTGTAGAATCAGCATTGAATTCTTTTGCCATTTTATGCATGCAATAAATGCAAACTAGTCTTTATATGCTCAAAATATTGGTTAAGAAGTGGGAATGGAGAAGGATAGAATTGGAAGGAAGAGTATAGTTAGCCGAGTTAAGAGAAAACATGCAAGGAAGTGTTGAATATGAGAGTATAGGAAAAGGTGCTAATGGGAAAATTTCGGAGGAGGAAGCTCAAGCGGATTAAGAGGTATAAATATGTGCATATTTTAGTAATAAGAGAGCTTTCCATTCAACGTGTTAAAGTAGCCACAGGTATTAACAAATCAACGCCCTTAACGCGCACGAATGACGCGCACTCCAGGTGATCTTGAGACATTATCGTTCTTAGTTTACTCTTGACAATTTATAGTTTGGAAAAACGCCTTTCACAACTGGCAGTGGTTACAGGTATTCTTGAGAACATTGTCAAAGCATATTGAACTCAGCGAGCAATTTTGATCTGTTGTCAAGGAGTAACCACTCCAACAACTTAATTAAAGCGGTTCTTGTAGCGCCAGAAATAAAAGCGAGGAATAAACTTATTCTGCTTCGTTATTGTATATCCTATGTAAATGTTTTCTAAAATAATGAACTCTTTACACGCCACCGCATACGCACTCCTCAGTTGTTCACTTCTGCGCACGCTTGGTACAATGTACGGAATGCAAAACTTAATTTGCATTGCCAGTCAGCCAGCTACATTGAATTTAAAACGCTGGGTGTCAATGAGACAGAGGGAAAAAACTCTCTAAGTATTTGATTTATTTCCCAGTTAATGGTTCATCTAAATCTTTTTCAAAATTATAAACATTCATGCTATCATTTTCACGAATTTCTAGGTTATTTAATTAATTATTTCTCGCCATTAGGTGGTGCCGGTGGTGCACCGGCACCACCCGTGCGCACGCCTATGGTCACATATATATATATTGTTTCTGCGACCGGCCAGAAGTAAATCTTTGCCATTCCCTTGTGGCGTGTAAATTCTCGCGAGAGGCCGTTGGCACTTCTATGTCCCTTCCTCTGATGCGCTCTTCCTGCCCGCCTCTTCTCTCACTCCGGTAATGATTTAATGCCAGGCGCATCGATTTAAGTTTTAAATGGATCCTGCTTTTCCACAACCGCCGTTCGTGCCCATGTAAAATTGATCGCCGGGGCCCCGGAGCTGTGGTTCCCGCGGGTGGGGAGGAGCTATTCGATGATTAATGATGACACGGTTCACCTCGTGGGGAGAGAGTGCTGTCCCGGGAGGGTGGGCCAAACATCGATTTTTCTGAATTTTATTGAGTCGCTAAATCGTATACACAAGGCTTAGGTGCCCCTGAAAAAGTGAACTAAGTCTATTGGAGTGATTAAAACGTTAATGTTTTAGTATTTCCCTGAAAAGAGACACCCTAAATTTATTCCCAACATTAGCATGATTTCAGATGTAACATGAGTCACATGTCGTGTGGCTTGATAAGTGAGAGATAATGGTGGATTGTTCTGTGACGGGTCACCTAATATCAAGAAGAGACAGAAATGCATATCACAGTTGGGAGTGAGACAAAACAAAAAATAATAATGTTAGGACTGTTAATAATACTGTAGATTTCATAAAAGTTGGAAAGTTATAATAACATTTTCTATTTTTAATATTTAGTACTAAAAATGTTTACCGGAAGTTTCGGCCAATTCACATAGGTAACAATATATATTTAAATCAACAAGTATAAAAAACATTACTATCATGGAGTTAAACAAAATCAAATTACTATATTTTTCAACAAGGGGGAATAGTTATGATACATAAAGAACCAATTTCTACAAATATGGATGACTTTGAATAGTATAAACTTTAAAATCGACAAAATTATTTTATAAAAAATCATTTAGTGGTAATATTTTTTATTAGATATTCGTAATATTTTACTTTGAACATTGGCATGGTACGGCTACAATTTATACTCTTGGGAAATGGTTCCATTATTTTATGACAGTCAAGGAAAGACTGCGCACGCAATACTTTTACACGGAGGAAAATAATACATTTGATCATGGCTCATAATTTTTCAGGCACATTTACTAGTTGGTCTTTCGGAAAACATATCCAATAGGTTGGTTGGTTTTTTGTCGATAAACATCCTAAGCAAACTCCGTAGTGTATTATTTAGTAATATACGTCGTGGAGTGGAATGATTCTTCATCCCATGCTTCCGTGCGGTCACAGCTTGTTTTTTCTGAGGTCACATTCAAAACTCTTATCAGCAGTGGGTCATATGGTATAAATGTCGCTCGCATCGTCATTCTCGTGTCTCCTTCTGTTTCTGTGGGAGGAAGATGATATTTAAAACTTTGCACTTCGCACGTGCAAATGCATTTTTACATCGAATTTGAATGTATTCGTTTTATTAGCCTCGTGGGGAAAGAAGAGCCTGCTCGTAAAGACGTCTTCTAGTCTCGTGAAGGGAACAGACTTGCGATATAGGCTGTATTGATTAGACTTGCTTGAAATTTATATGGATTTATGGGATGGGATATAACAGTGCATCTGCTAACATGCGGTTTCATCGCTGAAGGCATATGAAAAATTGAAGGCCCCATGTCTTGATGTAACTCTGAATGATTTAGTTCGTAAAGAAGAAATGTTATTTACAGAATGACGAGTTTTGCCCAATATTCTGAAAAAAATAATTCATTTATATGAGAAATTTCAACATTTTTCATCATTTTTAATAGTTTTACCTAAAAAAATCATACATAGATACGTAGAAGGGAAGATGGTGTGCTCAAAAAATATTTTGTTTCCAGCATTTAATTAGGTGAGTAATTTATTTTAAAATCAGGAGTTTATAACTTTCTGTCGCCTATCGAACATTTCCATCATAGAAGAATATTTCTATCGTAAATTTTTATGGTAAAATAAATATTTATATTATATTATTTATAATTCTTTTCAGCCATCAGTGGGCCGCGCTTGCAAAAATCCCTTCACTTTCTCACGTTCTTTGCTCTGTCGCCTGTATTCCTTCATTCTCCTTCCCTTCTTTGTTGCTCGTTCTTCTTCTGAGAATACCCTTTTTGTTCTTGGTTTTTCTTCATCCAGATCCTTCACCTCCGTAATTTTCATTCTGAATACTTTTTCGTTCCCTTTATCATCTTCTCTAATTCCGCATTTTTATAATATCCTGATGGACCTCTTTCAGTCCTTTTGTTTCTTTTAATATCCTGTTGTACCCATGGAAATCCATTCGTCTTTTCTTCAGCGGAGTCGAGGTCATCTCAAACTTTGCATATAAATATCGGTTTGGTCTCTAACTTTCTATTCTATATGAGTAGCAGAAATATTTCTGTTGTATAAATATTTCTGTTGTATAAATGATACAAAACTAAAATGTCATTGGACTTTTCTTCATCGCGGTCGGTCGAGCTCTTCTCAAACTTTTCATATAAATCTCGGTTGGGTCTCAGGTGTCTATTCTATTTTGGTCGGAGAAATATTTACAGTCTATAATTGATACGAATCTTGAAAAAATATATTAATTTTAGGTTCTTAAATCCTTGAAGTAGTATGAGCGAATATTTTGTCTAGTCCTAATAGAGACCACATTCAAATTTTAATTTCAAATTTAAGCAACTTTAGAAACTATGAAGTATATATTGTAGCATTAATGATACAAGAACTTCTTTTTAATCGCTGAAATTCTCTCTAATTTACCGAATGTAGGTACATCTATAAGGTTTCAAATTGACTCATTTCTTTCACTCTGTACGCTGAAAACGCCTTAACAACCGGAGATAGTTATGCGATTCTGTAAACATTTCTGCGGTGAGAAAATGATTTTTAAAACGTTTTCAGAAAAAATATTAACTACATAATTACATTTCTGACGAGATCTGTGGGTTTGAAATTCTTCGCTTTTTTAAATTAAGTCTCCCTGAAGTGCATTACCGTGCCTCTTCTAATGGAAAGTGGCTGGTATTTCTTGGCTAATATCTCGAGAAGGAAAATGGTAAGTGGCTGATACTTAGCTATCATTGAGAATATGAGATATTTTTCTTTATAATGAGTTGAAAATCACCGAATTTTATATGAAGTGATATCGATCAGTCGCTCGCTCTTAACTACCCTAAGAATTTGCAGTGTCGTCGTCGTTTTGCGCTCAGTTTTCCCTTAGGGTATCACAAACGGATAGCGACTGGGAGAAAGAGAGAGGGGGGGTGATAGTGCAATCTCGTATCTTTTTCTTGGAAACGGGAGCGATGCTTTTTCTCTTTGTACGCCTGTTAATTTCCTGGAACAGACTATCCGCGCGTAAAAAAAAACTCGGGAGAAAGAAATTCTCCGCATTGTCTGTAGAATGCTGTGCTATAAATTTTGACGAAACCAATCGGAGCTTCTTCCCAGTATTTCTCCACGATTCTCGTAAATTAAAGCTCTATGAAGACTGCTTTAAACTTTGAAGCTACGTCTATGACAGTAGTCTCGCATGTCGCTTGCAGGTGTTACTTTGATGTGTAAGCACGAACTTCTCTGGCAGTAGAGGTCGATATTAGTAATAAAGAATTTATTCATCAAGTTATTATGCAAAGTGACGATTACAATTTTATATATGAGGGGGAATATAGGTGATCCTTAGAAGAACCTCGGTTTTGGGGTTACCGACTCGATCATCAACAGTTGCAAAATTAATCCAATGAACATGTGTTCGTGTTGTCACCTAAATTACATAATTTTTTTCTTTGATCCTGGTATAGATGTAGCAATGTCATTTTTTGTGTGTGCAACAGGTACCAAAGCCGCTGTCAATGTACGCATTCTTGGCTAGTGTCAACTAAACAAAAAATATGGAGCAATCAAAAATACAATTTAATCATTTGCAAAAAAAAATTATATACTACCCTCATTAGGGAAGCCCATTGTTTTAAACTACTATAGTACTTGCAATTATTCTAAGGACTACCAATATTTTTGGGTGGTGAACAATGTAATTTCAGCCCTAGGAATAGATCAATCTTGTCTAAATATTCTTTTTCGGTCTCTATATGTAAACGTTATTACTGTGACGTGGCTCAATGAATTCTTCGCGATTCTCTTACACCCCCACGGTTGTAAAAAAATCATAAGGACCTTGTAAACAATTAACTGCCTTAGGGGTCAAATATTAATTTTTTTCAGAAGAGAAAAGGATTGACGTGGAGCGGAAAATTATAATCAGGCGCGCGTTTTGGAGGAATGGGGGAGTAGATGCTGTCTTGTTGATTCCGACATTCGTCATGCCCCCTCAATCCGGGAATCAATTAGGGCAACCCCTTCAATGCGGGTGGCGGGTGATTTCAAGGTTATTTTGAGCGAGGTATCGCTTCACATACAATTCAAAGAATTTGGCTTCAACATGAAGAAAAATATCTCATCTTTTTAATGATACAAAAATATTTACCGCTTACTGCATTTCATTTAAAGATATTTGGCGAATATGGAAGCCATGTGATATGATACTGCTGTGCGCTCCGTTATTTCGAACGAATAGTTGAAAAAATCAAATTCTGATGCGCAGATCGCGTCGGAAATATAGCAATGCGTGGATCGTATGCTTTTTCAATAATTTTTAATATTAACCTTTGTTGGTCACCGTATTAATTTATCTTAAAACTTAAACAAATACCTTCAATTATTAAAACTATTTCAATATTCGACATAAAACAAATAAGTCAAGTTGAAACCTCGAAGGTGAAAGTTAAGTTAATGACTGACTTATACTAGACTTTGGTTAACTGAGAATGTAAGTCGTGTAAAACGAAGTTTTTGCGTCGTAAAGATGTTCTTCATTCTCCTTGCGGCGACTTGAATTTTAAAATAAAATTCTAATGTGTTCTCTTTTGGGACTAGAGGGAAATCTCATGTCCAATGATGGTGGTCCCTCAAAGAACCCGGAGAGTTGACAGTCCTGCATACTCTCCGATAGGCTGGGCTCGTTTTGGTCGGAATCTACATTAGTCAGCTGGAATTTTTATTTAAAAATACATCACGAGTCTTTCGCGATGAGCCAGCTTGACTCCCAAGGACCAGTGGTTGGTGGTTTACTTTTACGCGAGTTGTGTCAAAAACATTACCAGAACGAGATGAAGGCCTCTTAACCGATGATGAGGTCGTGTTTATGAACGAAAAAGGCAATCGCGACACCGTACCGTTGCCGCACTTGGGACGCAAATGCATAGGGATGCATAGTCATGATTTCTTCGTTTGCCTTGACGATTTCGAGGGAGTTGAAGTAAGGGAAAAAAGCAGGGCGTTGTGATGCTTGATAATTCACTGTCGTGGAGGGTTCACCTGTGTCTCTTAATAACGAATAACTTAGGCCATTTCCAAAACGCTGCGAAATACACATATGACGTGATACGCAGTCCCGTATTCATGGCGAATTCCATCCCCCTCTTTAAATCTTTGTATCCGTGCGCGTGACGGCGTACTATGCCATTGGTGCTTATCGCAGTGATTTGAAAATTGTCATAAGCGTCAAACATGGATAATGAATGACGTGTGGTAAAATTCATCTATTTTTGTGTTTGGAGGTCGAACGAATTCGTCAGCTATTTTCAAAACATTCGGCCGTGACCATTGTGTACCTACAGAAGGCCACCTACCGGTAAGCTAGGGGGCATTCAAGGCCTTTAACCTGCCGGGTATTACGTATGGCGATTTTGGCCACTTTTTATCCCCCCCCTCCCCCTTGTAAGACAACGTACGATTTCATGAACCCCACTCCCAATCTTACGTAACTTGGCATAATTTTTTGGAATCCTACGCAAAGAAAAAATACATGGGGGATTCCATGTCCAAGTGTACAAAAACTGACCTTATCCCCTCCGGTTTTTTTTCATTTTTTTTACGTAATCATTTCCCTTTTAGAGAAGCCATCATACCCAGTAGAAATGTAAATTTTAATCCTGATATCGATAACCGTTTTCTAGATTTCGCGATTAACAGTATGCGTGACTAGCAAAACTCGTGATCTTTTTAAAAATCCGATCTCCACACTAATAAACGCACATAATTGACCATGCGTTTTTCTATAGTTAAGCATAAATTCAGGCGTACCGGCGCGGCGGTAATCCTAAAAAGTGAGACTTTTCATCTGAAAACAATTTTTTAATTTGATAAAAGTACGACTTCAGAAGTAACTAAAATGTAACGTTAGATTGACTCGGACTTCCTCACCTCCCTACTCAAGACAACGCATGGAAAGCTTAGCCCTCCCTCTAAAGCATCCCCCCCAAGACTTCTCAAATAATGCTTGAATGGCCCTTTACCGAACGTTTCGCTAGCGTAGGGCAGGGCGGTTTTCCAATATATATTGGTCCCAATATCAATATTTTTAAATGTTGGGACTCCAAATCAAAATTTTGGAATGATCAATACTAATATCCTATATTGGATATTGAATATTGGATTACCATTGATAAAAATTAAAGTATTGAATTAACATTGGTGGTGAGGCCATCACCAATACCAGAAATTCATTGTCAGGAGAACATGCTAAAAAGCTAATTTTTTATGATAGTAATGTTAAGTACATGCCTGTGCCAGCCTGATTGCTTATTTGAGCAGCAATTTTGTTTCAGCACGATTTGCAAACCATTGTAAGCCAGATAATTTTACTTTTTGATGTTGCATTGTTCAATATTTTCCAATATACCAATATTTTATTTTTCCATTATTTCCAATATTATAATATTTCCAATTTGTATATAGATAATCTTGACCACAATTATGATTGAATATTTTTTCTATATCTTTGGTCTATTATTTGTTTCAATTAAGAAACCACCAATTTGCCAACGTTTCGCCTTTTTATATAAGCTTCATCAGGCACGGCATCAAGCATATTCAAGCACGTTTTTTCATGTATGACATGTATTGTATTTTTAGCCCTGATGAAGCTTATATAAAAAGGCGAAACGGCGATTTGGTGGTTTTTTAATTGAAAAAATATAGACCAAAGCTCCAGAAAAAACATTCAATATTTCCAATATTCCAATATGCCAATATTTTCCAATATTCAATATTCCAATACAGGTTATTGATATTGGTCCATTTGAAATATTTAAATATATTGGATATTGATATTGGGATTCAAATACCGCCCAGCCCTGTGCCAGCGCACATTGTTCATTCTTCGTTGTTCGTGTGCTCTGAATTGTGCGGATGCGTTACGATCTGCGCTAACGTCAACACCTTTGAATGGAAAGCTCCCATTACGTATTTCGAGGTATTGCGCCTTGCGAGTTTTCTCGTTGGATCTTTCGTGGTGTTTATTAAGTTGAAATATAAAAAAACGTGCGGAAATGCTTTTGATGCACCGTGCCCCGTTTAGCATTCGTGGTATGCTTATGAAATGCCTTTTTGTTTTTTTTTCACTTCTATTTCCCGGCGAATGGGGAAAATTAAACTTGGGCGGATGTTTTCGACATAACTGGGCTAATTTAAGGCATGGGAGGTTCCTTGGAGCGTGACATGTTTACTGCCTACGACCCCCACTCCCAACCCAAGAGACCTGCTCCGTTGAGAGATATATGCCTCAACTTACGAGGCGGTTTTCCATGATTTATTATATGCCCTCAGCATCCCTGGAGATGAACTCGCTCGAGCATTAATATGGCCGTAGTTTTTGCCGTTGCCTAGAATACATTTTAGACTTTTTTCCCCCTGAATTTTCCGATCCTATAAAGCAGCCTGATCCCGCTGAAAGCGTTCCTTGAAATTAATTTGCAGTGGAATTGAAGGTGAGGGAGTGAAATTTTATTATCAGATTTTGATGTTTTTCCAGTGCCAGGGGAAATCGGAAGGATGAAATCCAGTGAATGAGGCTCGCGAAGCTGTTTCTTGGTTACGTTTTGAAAATTTTCTCGCGCAAGGTGCACGGGAATTGATTTATTTTAGTTATCTTCCTCTGACTTGAAGAACAACTGTCAGTATCCCAAACCCCTAAATGACGTACTTCATTCATCGACGCTGCCTTCTCTCAATATCCTCGAAGAACAAATATTGTAATGAATTCGAAGGGTTCAGGCGAAACTATGTGGAAATTCATTTTTGAAGCGAGAGAGAAAAATGTGTCTTTCCACAGATATTTATTGTTGTAAGTACCTACCTCGTACCTACCTACAATAGTAAATGGGTATGTGGAAAGATTCTACGTTTTTCTCTCTCACTTCGATTCTAATGAACTTAATTTGTTTCAAAAGAAAAACCACATCTGCTCACAGTTGAACAATTTGTTTTTCAAAAGAGGATGCTTTTACGCTCCTATCTATATTTATATTTTTATTGATATTGTATAATATGGGATGTTATTTGCCCTGCGATTTTGTTTTTGGGCAAACTTAAAGCCTATTAAATAAATAACTTACACTTAGACCCGGCTTTGTTCCGTCTGATTAGCGCTCTTCCGTCTGACAGTCGGATGATGTAGAGTTAATGCTAATTTTATGTTCGCTGAGAGTTTTTTTTGTCGAGTACACCATCATTGAGGATCAATTCGGCAACAGCCATATTCACGAGAAAACATAACCACACCTTCTATCATACCGTTAAAGTTTTTAACTACAAATTTTAAAATCGGGCCTTAGAACATGTGGAGAACCACCTCCAGCTTCCAATCATGTGCAAAGTTTTCCGAGCCAATTGATAGACATATTTTAAGCCGTTGATGTGCCTTAATACATAACGACCCCACTTTGCCATACTAGGCTCATCGGTAATGACCAAAATTCCCATTGATAAATTAATCCCTTGCCTTTTGATCCCCTAAACCCCCGCGTTTACATAAATCTATCTCACTCCAGTTTTGACGAGCGCTGTCCTACCCTATCTTTTCGTCTTTGATCAGTTGAAGGAAGTGGAAAAGCCCTTGAAACAGAAATCCTAATCGCATCTGATTTTTTTGTCCTCTCATGCAAGTCAGGGACGTAGAACGGAGGCGTAATCCAAAATCGCTTGGAAAACATCGAGAATTAGAGAATTTCCGCGGAATAGGAAAAAAATGTTTTGGAAGGCATTGGCCTGTGTAGGGTGAGCCATAAATCTCATATTGTTGAAATTTTGGACAATCCTAACCGTCTTTACCATAACTTCCTCATTTGTAAGACATCTTTTCACTTTCCTGCGCAACACTTGCTCGCCATAAGATCTCTCTCAAGTTCCTCTTACCCTATGCCCTTATGTTGTCCTATATTCCTATCCTCTTCCTTCCTACTCCACGCTTCCTTCATCGTCCTCTTCAACTTGCCTTCTCCGAACCTCCGCCACCAGCTTCCATGTCTCTCCCACCATGTACAACACTGTCTCGTTTGTATCCCTCGCCACCAAGCACACCTTCTTGATTCTTCTCCAAACCCGAGTCTCAAATGCCTTCAGTCTACGCACATCATCTTTCCGCAACGACCAAGTTTCAGACCTGTACAGAGCCACGCTTCATAATAGATTTTTCACTAATCTTTTCTTCATGTCTCTCCTCAGCCCACCCCCTCCTCAATTTTTCAAATTAAGGATCCTCCTTAAAAATATTACCCGTGATTTGAGAGAAAGAACTCTCCAAGGAGTCTCTTGGTTCTGTAACTTTTTGTAATGCCATTATCTCTGCTTGATAACTTCAACCCTAAGAATTTTGTATCCAATTATCCATAAAAATTCATGAATTGATATTGGAACTTTCCTTTTTTAGAGTTATTTCAGGATCACCCATGATTCAAGGGAACTATTTAGCTGTCTGAATTCACCATTGGCCGTGTCACGTGTTCTCAGTTCTACCATTATTGTATTCAATTACCTCTGCGTTGTCTTGCGATCCTCTGCCTTCCATTCTTTTCCGGGCAAATAATTCTCTATTCAATCTGCTTTCAGTACCTTCCCTTTGCTCTCTGTTGTAACTGTCCTTGTACTTATTGGCCATTTGAAAAGTTACTTCTGTTTACCAGTGTCTTTATCTCGTCGAAAAATTTCATAGCGTCCTTCTGGTGGTACATGGGTGGACTGTGATGCAACTTGCATGAAAGGTACAGTAGAGTCTCGGTTATCCAACCTTCGGTTATCCGACCTTACTTGTTATCCGACCGTCCCCGTGCACGATAATTACTGTAATTTATGCAGTAAGTACCTTCTATACAACATATTAATTACTTTGCTGTAAGTACAGTCTACCATATTATTACTTGTACGTCATATAAAGTTAAGTAAGACACATGTATTTGAAAAGTTTTCTAACCTTCTCACTTATCCGACCTTGCCACGGCCGGTTTAGTTTGGATAATCGAGACTCTACTGTACCAGTGATTGAAGGAGTGTAACACTGATTGAAAACATTTTTGGCCATCGACTATTTTAGAAATGAGGGATTTCTTGTCTCTTTCATCACTCTATATCTATTCCTTAATTCGTCATACTTATTAGCCTTCTCCCTTCCATTCCTAATGTCTATCCCTTACCTTCCATCTTCCAATTGTTGAACTGGTCTTCGCTTAAGACGTTCCTTTTTTCTCCTTCGTTCTATTAATGACTCTTGAATGGTTTCCTGCAGTTTTTTCATGTTAATACTTGCTCCTTTACTGATTAAATATCAACAATAACTACTTCTGCGAGATCCTCTGGCCAGAAACCTTCCTCATGGATTCAACGAATGAGCTAGAAAAATAGTAGTTTCCTAGTTTCTGATAAATTCTTCCATAACTCTGATGGATTTTTATCTTTTCCGACTGCCTTTTCTCGCCCTCATTTCTTGCAGCGCATGCTCTATATCATTATGGACTGATGTAATCCTTATCAATGGTGCATTCGTTTTCCACAGAAACCCGCGAGCATTATTATCTCTGTCGTGTAGTTCTGTGTATTACCGTCTCCTATCTTGACTATCTTCTGGTCCAGATAATAGCTACCCCGTGTTGTCATTAATTGATGACATCGTTTGTCCTTTCTTACAGCCAGATAATATTTTTACATTTGCGTATGACGCACCTATCGATGCACATCCGCCATATATCTAGCCTATGAAGCTTTTCCCCTTTATGTCTCGTTTGCTGTCCCGAAATCGGAGTAATTGTGCGAAATAATTATTGCATGTAGTCTGGCGAATAAGGTGGACTACATCTAATGGAGATAAAATTGCCTCTAATAATTACACCAATCTGCATTTTGAAACTTTTTCAGATGATTTATTACAAATAAGTATTCTTGAATCAATTTTTTATACTGATTCTAAAAATACTTCCATTTTTTTCTATAAAGTCAGGTGATTACACAAAATAATAATTATGGTTTCAAGATTTTAACTACTGTAAGCATAGTTATATTAACATTACTTCACGCGATGACAATTTTTGTAACAAAAATAAATGAAGGATGAATAACACTTCCAAGGTCACACAACATTAGCAGCAGTTGTACCAACCTAAGACTCATTAGCTTGGGCCAATCTAAGGCTCATTAGCTTGTATTGAGATATATCCCTCGCACAATAATTACCCACTGGCACATATAATGCACTTATCGATAAATTTTAGAAGTTAAATAGGGTCCATTCTGAAAAAAACTGTACGAGATAGAAGAAAACTAAGAACAGTTCTGAAATCAGAATGTCAAGGTTAGCTATTATGACTTGCTAGTTTTCAGTCATCTTATATCATGCAGACTAGTGTTATTTAAACCGCAAGCAGCTACCTTATCTCAAGATTTGTATTCTACAACTTGGCATATGTCCTACCTCTTTCTATACCGTCCATAAAACCTCTTTTTATTTATTTCCCCTCCCCACTTACCCAACATCCTCTCTATCACGGTCTTCAGTATCCCTTCGCCTCTCACTACCTGTTCCAACCTACTGTGCCTCCTCCTAATCTCCTCCAGAAGTTTCCTCTTCTCACAAACCATATCAAGCACTTCTTCTGATGAAATTTACTCGGGTTTCCCGCCGGGTCAGGAAGGCGGCTGTTGCCAACGTTTCGATGGCTGCCTCTGCCACCGTCTTCAGAGCTGAAACGTTGGCAACTGCCGCCTTCCTGACCCGATGCATGTGACATTTTAGCTAGGCTTGTGCGCGCGATCTGCCAGGGACGCGGACTCGCAGAGCGCACTTTCACCACCAGTGAGTTACATGGCGCTAAATATTTATCGCTGTAAATTATTCCTTTGGCTTCATGTTTTCAGAAGTACTAGGATCGTAATACTGAATTCAAGACGACGGCAGCGGTGTCACGCCCATGTCCCTACGACCCGTTCGAACGGAGATAAAGTTGTTCCGCAAAATTAGCAACAGCTCTATAACAAATAAAGTTTTAAAAAATCGAAACTTTCAGAAATCACGAAGGTTGCGGACATGTATGAAAATCCGACGGCGATTGAACCAAGAGTAATTTGTGAAGTGATCCGGAAAAGTTCTGCATTTCTGCTTGAGGCTCAAAAAATTGGCTCTTTTTTTCATTCTCGCGCAAGAAACAGCATTTCGGCATGAATGAAATAAATCTTAATTACGTCCATTTAACGGGAAATAAAACAGACTACGTGTCGACGTTTGTTTCATTTCAATCTGTCCTTTCATTCGCTTAATATTCGGTCTTAAACTCAGGCTCGCATCATTTTTGCGCGGCAGTAGAGTATACGACCTTCCGGCAGGTTACCGAACCTTTTGCCTGAGCTTGTCGTTCCATTCATGGTTTGCGCTAGTGTGTTCCGATCTGCGTTAAATTCTGCACCTTGATTGGAAAAATGCTGTAATTTATCGTCGTCCTTAAGGCGGATTTCCACGAGGCACTTTATTGCTTTATGCATGTATGGATGTGCATTGAAAATTGCGTCGTGTAATGCGGTGAATTGCAAGAATGCATGCGCAAAGGCATTAAGTGACAGATGGGAGAATAGCCCCTGCTCTAATTCCGTGATCGCGTTCTCACAATTTCTGTACACAAAAATTGTGCAATAAAGTGCCTCGTTCAGGGGGTAAGGTTTGCAGTTTCGCAATCCGCATTCCGCTCAACTCAGGGGTTCAGCGGGGAGGTATACCATCCAGGCGCTATAATAGCGGCCTTGGGTCGGTCGTGGGGACCGGAGAGACGTTTTCCTTTGTTCGCTAAGGAGCCTTGGCGCCGCTCTCCCGTCTGTGAATCTGAGTCATCGCCATTTATCTCTCCTCTTAAATGATCCGCATACCGCAGACCCGTTTTTATTTGGGGTTGGTGGCCGGTTCAGGCTTAACGAAGACCGCTAGGAAGGGCCTTACCCCAAGGTACTTAAAAGGGAAGTAGTCTCAGCTGGGATATGCGCTTTGTCGTGACGTCACCAAGTTCCCGTCCTTTGTCGCCGCGTTGAGTATCAGCTGGATCGCCTCTGCTATTAACAATGTCGTCTCTTCTCTGATACTGTGGATGACTGCCATAGTTATTAAACATTCACAGATGGAATTTAACATCCAGGAAAATAAATTGGGTCTCTTTACTCACCTTGGCTGAGGAACACTGAGGAACCTGTGTCAAGGTACACATTTTGCAAGTCCCCGCAATAGCATATGGCAGAGGGTACTCCATCAGGAACCGTAAAATGTTTAGCATAGGTGTAAGGGATTAGTCGGGGAAACATACAGAAAAGCGTTTTCTTGACGTCCGAATCAAGAAAGCTCGAATCCGAAATATTATAAGATGTAAAATCGTAGTAATTCCAATTTCGCATCTTGATATCTGGTAAAGGAACGAACTTGACGATAAGATACGCGTTACTTCACGAGTCAGCTTACCTGGAGAACTCATTTTAGCGTCTACTATTTATGGAACCGTTAAAACACTGTAGGTGAACGAACTAAGAGACGTTTGCACTGTAAATTCAGTTAAGATAGTCTGTTTTGGATCAAAATTTAAATGAAATCTGATTATAAACTCAGTTCGAAGGGAGAACACGATGACCAACTTAAGTGTTTTGTAGTTTATTTGTTCTTTACTCTTTTTGTTGTGGACATGTATGGCGCGTGGAAGAAAATAATTATTGTCTGTTTGAAAGTCTCTCTCTTATGTAGTCGCTTTAGTCTGACCTTGAAATATGGCTTTTGGACTGGAGTTAACTTTCTTACATCCTTCTTATAATTCTCATGTCCAGGCTGATACATCCAGTAGCTTATGTCTGTCATTTAATCTTAAATTCACTATTGAATCCCAGCTCAGCCCTCCTAGACCCGTGACACTTTATGTCCTTAGGGGTTTTGTTTACTAACTTCGAGGCTTTTCTTAATAATTTGTTCCATTCACGAGTTAAAAATTTGCGTTTGGCTCGCTGAATAGTATCAAAGATGAGACCATGATATAAATAATTAACATATTTTCAATACGTTTTCGTCCAAGGACTATTTTATTTGTGTTCGCTCTGGTTAGTTATTTTTTCTAACCTAGCGCAACTAAAATGAATTAGAAGTGAACTAAAATGTGAAAGAAGTAACAGCAAGGGCATGGCATAGGTGCGCCGCGAATATCCCTCTCTGTTTATTGGGAACCCTGTTCAATATTCATTCATTTATTTATGCTTGTTTATCTATCCCTTACACCTGAATACTACTATAAGTATAATATTTTAACACTGTGCCGCCTAGAGTTGTGTCCTCTAGGTTGTACTAGCTGATGTTTGTAAATAAATAAAACTCGCGATGCAGTTCTCCGGGGGTTCCCTTCGTAGTCTCTACAGTATCTCTGAAAATTATTGTTCTTCTCGCGGGATTTTTTTCAACAAGAAAGTTATTAATAAATATCTTTGTTCTTGAAAGAAAAACTCAACCCGCTGTTTCGTATAGGTGCGCTTCAAGTACATATGTCACTGCACAATGCTTCTCTTGTGACTTCCAACACGACCTTAAAGTGTCTCTGTGGCACTTTTCATCCGTTACTGCGAGTTTTATTTTTCACAAAAATAATTAGCAAATACCTCACGGATGCAAGTAATTGATCGCTTCCGTTCGATAATTTAAGCTTCCTCGCCGATTGTTATTTTTTTAATAATTGGGATTTTTCTTTATTTCCCAGAATTTCTTCCTCCCTGCCTCGGATTCGCGGAAAATGTCATCCCTCGAGGCGTTTTTAATGCGCAGTTTATCTCCGTCGTGGAGGAAGTACGGTCTCTTGGGTCATTATTTTGTGTTCTACCAGTTGATTTGTAGGTATTTGGACAGTCCTTTTCCCTAACTTTCCCATTGTTGGCACATCTTTTATTTTAACTTTCCTGCACATTACTTGCTCATTATGAAGTCTTTCTTAAGTTCCTTTTAGCCTGTTCCTCTCCGTGTGTCGTCCGATGATCCTATCCTTTTTATTTATCCCGCACTTACCCAGCATTCTCCTCTCTACCATTCTCTTCAACATGCCCTCGCCTCTCAGTCCATCTTGTCTGCATTCTCCGAATCTCTGCCGATAGCTATCTTCCACTTTCCACCATTTATGTGCCATTTTTCGTTCATCTTCCTCGTTACCCAGCTCACCTTCTCCATTCTTATCCAAACCCAAATTTCAGGTTCTCCTCTGCGCACATCCTCTCTTCAAAAGAACCAGATTTCCGACCCATGAGGCCCTACACGCCACATTTGAGTTTGCACCAATCTTTACGTCTCTCCAAAGAACCCCCTCATCAAGTCCCTTCTTTTCTAAAATACTTCTTCGAATGTACCGAAATACTGGAAATCTCATGTTTTTTTGCAAATTTCGACTCCATACTTCGATGTGAACCCAGTTAAAACAATTTCTCTGGCGTCCGATTGACTTTTTAACAGGATAGCGTAGATGGAAACATTCTGTTGGCATATATGGAAAACATGATATTGCCTTTTAGAGTTTTATACAGCCATTGGCCGTCTCTCGCAGCCTCTTCTCTAAGCCTCCTTGTCTCTCCAGTCTTAATTCTGTAATTGTCTCTTTCTCATGTCTTGGAAGACTTTCTTAGTCCAGTCTTCTGGTGGTCTTCCTCTCATCCTCCTCCCTGGTGGTTGCCAATTTAATATTATCTTTGGCCAACGTTTCTCTTCCATTCTTTTTACATGCCCATACCATATAAGCCGTCTTTTCTCTATTTCTTGTATGATGTTTTCTTCTTCCTGCATTCTTTTTCTTGTATTTTAGTATCTTATTTTTTGTAGTTTAGATGTCCTGCAGCTCCTTCTTAGAAAATCCATTTCTACGACCTCTAGTCTCTGCGTATCCCTTTTATAAGTTGCAGATATAAAAAAACAATTATCCAGAGTATACTCCTTTAAGGAGCAGAGACATGATATTGCCTTACTTGATAATAATGAAGATATCGTGATTTAAGTTTTATTTTGTCTTTTAACTTTCGTATAAAAAAATAATTTTCTTTTACAATGTTATTTTAGGGTCTTGTTTTTTTCTATTGCAGCAGTGACGACTCGTAATTGCCCTTTATAATATCGATCAGTGATAATCAATGAAAATTACCCTGTGAGCAACAGAAGAGAGCAAATATGATTGTGGTGAATGATTTTCGCTCCAAATAGATCTCCGGCGGTCCAGCAACTCTGTGGATAGGCTACGGTCAGAGAGATATCGAGGCATATGGGACGTTCCGTGTTAAACGTCTCTTATGGGGATTTCTGTCCTGCACGAGAGAGATGGAACGCATTATAGAGGATTGTACACCTGGGGTGGGATCACGGTTCCTTCTTCCACGTTGTCGCTATCATTATCCTAAACGCAAAGCACTATTTAAAGGCAATGCTCCCATTTACTGTCCGAAGAAAATTACCTGACAGCATTTGAATAATGGCGATAAAGTTTTCGCTCTCATTTTAGCAACTAAAAAAACCATAACGCCTGTGCACGCGTTATGGAGAACCGTGATCTCGCCCCTGATGTCTCCTCCACTGAAGCCACTTCCCTCGAGCACACAACACGGATGTAATCTGTTCCACCTGCTGTATTTTATGCCCTTCCATCCTTTTATCCAACCCTGACTTCTAGGAAACATTGCTACGTAGTCGCATGATTTATCTCCACTCCATGCCTTTCACTCACTCTGTAGCGGTCTCTTGGGTGCTCAAGCAGGAAAAGCGACCTTTGGGAAGAATGCGCGATTTGAGGCCAGTTCCCTTTTCCGCCGCATTATTTCCTCTTAAAGAGAATGAGGGCTCGAGTTATTCGATCGCCGTCGGTCCCTGGACTTGGATGAGTCTGCGACGGTCTCGAGAATATTTGCAGCGAATGCACGGAGAAGTTCTCGCTGCCTCCAAGTGGCCAGCCCTTTAATGTGAGATCGGGAAGACTTACATTGCAAATGTCACCTATGGCGCGCTGTCTTTAAAACTGTCGATTTTTAGTCAGAATGACTGTCGTATTTTCTGTTCACCCGTGCGAGGTTCCTGATCGTGTCTTTCTTTTGGTGATTCACGATGTTTCTTATTTATTTCCTATCCCTTCGCCTCGTAGAAAACTCCGATAACATACAAAATAATAGAAAACATTCCATTGTACAAAATTGTGCAAAAGATTACAAAAAAAAGTGCAAAAGCGAAACAAAAAAATGTTCCAGATGTGTTTGAGGGGCTTGGATAGGAGTCAGTAGTAGGCTGAGTTTAGATAGATTTAGGATAGAGTTAATATACAAGACAAATTAAAACCACAATGATTTTTACGAAGGTTAGTACTCAAAATTCCAAGTGATATTTTGTGCCGTGGCTAAAGAGACGAATTAAGAGGTCAAGCATATGGGTACAGGAAATACTATTTCTCCGCGCCAACTTCACGACTAAATCGCAAATGGCGAAGCTTTAATCTGCTTTGAGACACTGTCCTAATCTTCTCCTTTCTGTCCTTGAAAAACGGAGAGTATGGTCCTCGCATTACCGACTTTTAATGGTAGTACTTAATGTGAATTGTTGTTAGCCTACTTTATCAACCGGCCTAGGATTGATCTGTAAATCTATCGAGGGAGTTTCCAGTACATATTAAGTTTTAACCCGGTGCAGGAAGTGACTAGAAATCACAATTATGTATTAGCAAATTTTAGCACATTTAGTATTAAAAGTTAATAAGTGTCCATAAATATTTATCGGGAAATTGTAAAAAGTTCTTTGAGCTCAACTTTTTTCCATATTAATCCGTGAAAATAAATCGTTTGTATCTCACCATACGCTCACGATTGTTTTCATGGGAAAAGCCTGAAGTGGTGGTTTAAGATGATGTGTACAACACCCTTGAGTTTTACTCATTCATATCTGCGCCTCCTTTGACAGCCTGCATTATCGCACTGAATTCATGACGCACGCGGTCTACAGGTTGTTAGCGGTCTACAATGATATGTTATAGTTGGATGAAAGAAGAAGAATATTTTGACTGCATAAGTATGTATTTTTATCTGCACAACAGATGATTATAACTAAATTGAAACGTTTTATAACCTAAAATTTAAAAATAAATGTGTGTTATTGGATAACAGTTTTCCTCTATAAACTATTTGCATGTCTCTTAGAAATGCTTCGAAAACATCTTCATTTTTGTCCATTAACCTGCACAATCTGTGTCAAACACTGTACCAGCAAATCACGAGAGATTCCGTATGAAATGGAAGAAAAAGTGCCTTATCATAATAGATTCGAAAGGATATTCACGAATCTGATCGTCATCCATCTGAAAATTGCGTTATTTACGAAATAAATGTAGTTGAAGTTGAGAATGTCAGTGTGTAAATATTTTATCTCGCTAAGGTTTTACATACCAATGACAGTAAAAGCTTAAGAAAAAAATATTTTCCTAATTATATTTGTAAATATTCTCTCAGTGATTTAAAGTTGATGTTTTATTATTTAGTATGAAATTTATATATTCTAACTCACTCCACCAATCGGAGAACACTTCAAGCATAATATACCTACGTATCTTGCCAGCAATTCTAATCGTTGTCTACTTTTATAATAGTTCTTCTTTATTTCTGTCGATGTGCATTGCAAGATACGCAGATTGTTTGAAATGTTCCCCTCTAGGTGGCGCGAATGAGAATAAAGGTAATTATGAAAACATTAGTTTAATTTTTCTCTTATATTTATAAATTCATAGTGAAATAAAATATATAAGAACATAATCGTCTTAAAATTAAATAAAATGATCTCAGAAATGACGCTATTAGCCGTTGGACGACGATCAGATTCGTGATTGGCCTATCGAATTTATTAAGATAAGGTTACTTTTTCTTTCACTTGGTACTGCGCAGCAAAATAGTGTCCATTTTAAGTTCTAGTTATTTTTTATTTATGCTTCTATTTCGCATTCGTAGCTCTTATTTATATTGGGCCTTTTATTTCTGCCTCTCTTTCGCATTCATAGTCCTTATGTATTTTGGTATTCTAGGCGTTTTTTTCGGGAATTCTATGGCTGACGTAGGCCGAGAGCATCGACAACTCCGGACGCCGAGTTTTACGGCTCCTGTCGAACAGTTCCAACTCTTCTCAAGCATCTGCGCAGCGGCGTTGCGTGCGGAACAGACTTATCCTCCTCCCTTTCTTCTTCCCTCTCTAAGTTTTCCCTCCTTCCACTTTTCGTCTTTGGCAAACTAGCTCGTCTGAAGGGTCGTCCAAACGATGGCGCCTTCCTTTAATCCTGAACGGGAAAACATGACGGCTTGAAAGCCAGTTCGCAGATTGTTTTCTCTCCTTCGCCGGTAAATGTTTGGCTTGCGAACGAATTTTTTTTCTTGTTTATTCGCGTCGAAGTTATTGCAAAACATGTCTATACTCGCTTCCTTCCGAGAAAGATCAATTTTGTGCTCCTCGAAGATTATTTTACTTTTCCCCGATCGATGGACCGTCTGTGACTTGTCACGGTGCGTCAATCCTTTTCCTAGTGAAGCCTTCCGTTTAACCTCTCCTGTATTCCGCGTTTCCTGCTAGTATCTGTACCACTAAAGCTGGTATCTATTAAGGAAAACAGCACTGACTCCCTGAGTTAATAAAACTGTAATTTTCACGATGGTTTATTCTAATTAGACCGGGTTTGTCTCTAAGACATCAGCCTAAACCATCGTGAAAATTAATAATCCAATTGCTATTATGGCATTAATCACTGTGGCTCACAATGTTTCATTATTTCAGTAGTGATGTATGTTATTTGAGTTACGCTTGAATCAGTAGTATTCAAACCACTCACTGACAGATCAAGATACCTCTGGAAACACAGGATCCATTTCAATGAAATTTACCGTGCAACTCGGTCTTAGGTCCCAAGTTGTTCATTGAAAAATCTTTTAAAAATTACCACAGTGCTTTTTTTAAAGCGAACGTGTATTTCGGGCATTGTCTAGGGAAAATTGCAGGCGCTAGAATATTACATTTCTTATATCTCTTAAAAGGTTTTAAAGAGTGTTATTACTAGAAACATTCCTGTTATCACAAGGAAAAGCTCTGTAGAAATTTTCATTTGCAAAAAAGTAAAAACACAACAATTCACCGAGCTCTTTTCTCTCGCAGCATTCCGGTGACCTGATAATTTTTGTAATGCGACTTGACACATGTTTTTATATTCGTTCTCACAAATATATTTCGAATGTAGTATTGCAACGAAATCCGCTCGTTTTTAATATTTATGCTTTCTTGTCATTATTATAGAAATTTCATAATATTTAAAGAGAAGACGTTAAACTTATACTTAGCAAAAATTTTAAATTATACTATTTTTTTAAGGATTCAATCGCAGTGTGGGAGTAATTCGACTAGATTCCTTGACTCATTTTCATCATTTAAGTTCAATGGAGGTGACAACCTACAGTTTTTCTGGTCCTCTTTTCATATTTGTTTCATTTTAAACTAGCTACTCATATTGTTTTAATGTAGGTATAGCTTTCTAATGAGCAGACCATGTCGCAGGTCACCTTCTCCTTCTTGCTAATTCAACGTTCAGGTGTAGGTATGCATTTCTTTCGTATCCTCGTTCCAATGCGTAAATGGCCACATTGAAAAATGAATGTCTGTTCTTGGTTGTGTAACAGTGCTGAACCGTGGCAAAGTACGGGACATAAGAGGAATACGGATGTAATTTTATTATTAATATTAGAGGTTAATCCTAACTACAGGTTAATGATGGTTTATGGAAATGAGTAAAAATCTTCTAAATTTTTGACAATAGCGGAACTCATATCTATTCCTATATATCCATTTTTTTCATCTCACCATAGGATTTAATAAAGCATTGTTACAACATTTTACTGTACGTGTAGTTAAAAAGTGGTGTTAAAATCAACAGTTGCACTTCGGGTGGTGTATTTTCAATGTCTGCTTTCCTTGTGAGTGAACGAAAGTTACAAAAAAAATAGAATTTAAGAATAGCTGCGTTGCGGAGGTGAAGGCTCTAC
This sequence comes from Pyrrhosoma nymphula, assembly GCA_963573305.1. Taxonomy (NCBI): domain Eukaryota; kingdom Metazoa; phylum Arthropoda; class Insecta; order Odonata; family Coenagrionidae; genus Pyrrhosoma; species Pyrrhosoma nymphula. The sequence continues at coordinate 30,208,158 of OY754335.1, read as the reverse complement.
TACAAGGAACCCGGCACACTTTTGTGTATTTTTCTAAGAGCTTTTTCGTGGGATTCTTCGATTTCAGTTCTATGGAAGAGAGTGTATAGTTCAGGCCTTTAATATGGCCTGCAAACAATCGTGAACTGAACTTTAAAATCGCGAGTAATATATGCATTTGAATTTAACGCACTCTAAAGTTGCAGCGTCTTTCTTGCCCGACCTTTATTTTGTTTTTTAGCTAAGACCTGAGCCATTTGATGTTGTAGTTAGCTGAGAGTTGAGAAATTTGATGAAAGTTATATATGAAACGCCGAGTGTGATGGAGGAAACGCGTCCTTGATGATAACTCTTCGAAAATAGTCCTAATTTCACCAGATACGGAGGTTCCACTGCAATGTTTTGCTTTCCTTTGATTTGCGTTTTAAAAATAAAATTCCTTTCACTGGTGAAATGCCTTAGTTATTAAAAATCATGGCTAAGATGTAAAATTATTTGATGAATATATTTTTTTGAACTGCCGTAGCCGTTTTTCCCCAGCCGTAGGAGCCGACTGCAGCGACGTTTCTGTTGAGTTACTGCATTTTGACTTCAATTATAGCAGTTATTTGCTAATAACTTTAAAAATCAACGTGGTAATAAGGCAAAATTTTATATTTATTCAATTCCATAAGAGTCTTCGCTACTCATTAACAGTTTTTCGCACAAATGGCATATATACCTATTAGGTAGAGAAATTATATTTTCCCCTGTTTTACCCACTCTCCCATTTAACACCATGTAATTTCGAGTTCGATTTGCGAAAAAAAATAGCGCGGAAAGGTATGATTTATTTGTTCAATTAGGGGGTAAGTTTCTCTAGAGATAACCAGAATGTGAATTATATTACATTTAAGTAATTTTTAAGTGCGCACAAATCACGTTTTAATGGACGGGTAGAGGCACGACGTCACAAGGTCACGTGGCAAAACAAATCGAAGGGGTTGTGGGATAGACCACGCCAGCGTTGCGGTGGCAGTTGTGGGCTGCTCTTCGAAGTTTGAGTAAATCAGTCTTCAATATCGTTAAAATGGTTCAATGTAACACATTACAATGTTTCTTGCAAAAGTCCGGGAGTATCACTCCACAAGATGCCGAAGGACAAGAATTTATTTTTGCAGTGGGCAATTACAATTCGTCGGGACGAGAAAAAGTCAAAGATTTCCCCGAACATGCGAGTTTGTTCCAGACATTTTCTACCCTGTGATTACAGGCTAGTTATATATGGAAGAAAGTTCCTGTAAGAGTCTACAGTTCAGAGTATGTTTAGTTTCACTGTCCCGAGGAAATCTAAATTGTGAAAAAGTCGCCTGGGTCATACTGTGCAGCCCAAGTGTAACTTATTTGCTATTATAATAGTTTCAGCTCGGTATGGGTGTATACTCGGGTGTTTTTCCCTTGATTCCCTTAGTCTACTCAGCATTAAATTTTTAACTACACCAGATTTCAGAAATGGCGGCACTAGAATGAAAAACTAATTCTTCATTTTGTATTAACTTATTTATTTGGATTTTTTTTACATTAGCAATTAACTGCTAACCCGATGCTGAACATTGCTAACGTGTCGATTCAAACTCAACATCCGAGTGCAAAAAGTTAAGGCTCTGGGTACGTCAAATGGTATTTTCGGGCAATTAGTAGTAATATTGACATTTTTTAGAAATAATTGTTTAAAAATACTTGCTACAGGAGTTGCTCCTGATGTTCCACGTTAGTCATTTTGTTTCTCGTTTCATGATAGCATGATCACCATGAGTACCAGTTACGATGGGCCTGAACGGAGCATTTCTGCTGTACTGATTCAAATATTTATTCCTTCATGATTTCCCTTTACTTTATTGCTTTTGTTTTCTACCCACATTCACTTAAAAGATAAAGGCTTATTAGATATTATCTCATGTCATACCTATATCAATGACCCCTGTCATAAATCAGATTTGGATCTTTTGTTGCATTTTAGCCAATTTTAGGTCAAGCGAAATGGTCAATCTAAAAATTAGGAAACTCGTAGACCTAGATATATTGAGATGGCATTTTAAAGTTTCTAATGTCATTAAAAATAAAGCTATTTCCAATGCATTTTCCGAGTTCGTCCCCACGAAATACACCAGCCTGGCGGCTTCCCTCTTCTTCTGGCGAGGATTACAGTACTCTTTGATATACATATACATATCCATTATATAGTTCAGCAGTCCATATGTCTGTATAATAAGAAGATACAAAGAGCCTTCTCTTTGCATTCGCCCGCTTCCTATGTCACCGACGAACTTGAACCCACAATTAATGTCAAAGTTTTTAAACTCCTCAGATTCTTCGACCACTGCAATCTACATACTACAAAAAAAAACAGCTCATTGAGTACAATCATGTACATTTACGTATTTCTACATAACTCGTAAATTTACGAGCAAAAAAATTCAGATACCCGGAAAGAAAAACCGAAGCAGTCGAAACGGTTAACCATCAGAATCAAGCAAATTCAATGTTGTCATTACCCGACATGTGCCGGACGTCTGTGAAGTTTCATGAGATCTCACTATATTCTCTAAATTTATTCTTCAATCGATCTCGCTATGATATTTGTACACTCGACCGTAATGTAAGCACGTACTCAACGTGCTCAAGGATCTTGATCTTATCCCACATGAACGTTTGGGACACCTGGCGTCAAGCTGGTGAGTTACAAGCCTATTCTCTACCCGTACATTGTTGTGGGAATACGAGAATATTAAATTTGTGAGCGGTAGCCTTGTGTTTCTTCAGGGGCCGAACGTGGAAATGCATTACGTCATCTGTTTACTCCGGTGTGTCAAAAATAAGGTCGCTGCTGTTTGTTTTCGTCGGCCCGCTTGTTGGCTTTGACTTCTGTGCTATATTCTGGCTTAAACGTACGCTACCTTTGAGTGATGGAGGCTCTTGATGACAGTGGCTGAACCATTCAAGTTTACTTTCTTTGCGACAGATGGAGTTGTTTTAAAAAAAATAGTTCGGGTCTAAATTACAATATTTTTCCACTCCATACTAAACAGTAGATTCATGATGAAAGCTGATGAATAGCGTTATAGTAGTTATGGAGAGATACTCCGGTGCTGTTTGCATGCATAAAAATTCGACTGCTCGTACTGAATACAGCGAGGATGAGAAATTAGTGTTAGTTAGCACTGTGGTATAGCTAAAATGATTTAAAATTCTCATTTTCAAGGTGAAATATAGCTTCGCACAAGTCGTTATTAAATTAATTTAAAGTTATGTCAAAGTAATTATTTCCTTATTTTTCCACCTTCTGAAGATTTTAAGTGCTAACTCGCAAAAAAAGTCAAAAGTATGGTTTTGTTGCGTTGCGAAAACCAGCCCAGAATCTTAGTTAACACTATACTGAAAATGTGTAGGCGAGTAGGACGTTAACTATGGAATGACTCTTTAAGTACACCTTGTACCTACACTTTTGAGTGAAAGCGCTGTGAGTGGTTTCGAGTGCCTGCCGTCATTTTGTTGATGTATTGTAGTACATCCGCGAGGTGGTCTACCATTGGCTATTCAATTTGGAACTGCTCCCGGAAAAACATCATCATTCTCTTTTTGAATACGTTAAATTACAGCATTCCAGATAAAATAAATTTTAAGTTGCACCGTATGTGTAATTGTGATACTTAAATCGATAGGGAGTTTAATTGGCTTGTGACTTAATTATTGAGGATAAATCCTAGTTGCCAATATTCGTTCCTGCTATATTGTTACTACTCGGGCATTTCCGGGTGAAGTTTAATGATCAACTTAATTTCCTTTTGCATTTAATTATCTTTTAGGATTTATCCTCAACAATGCATCACCTATTTATAGTGATACTTGGGGTACAAAATCTCTTTAAATATTGCAAATCAAATGAAATAATGAACTAAATGAATTGCATCTTATGCGTTGTTGTAAAGAGAATTTATTGGTCTTTTAAATGAAAAGCATCTTTGGTCGATCTTATTCAACTGCTTGATGTGAGTCGTCATAATTAATATCAAAACAAGGTAAAATCGCCCGAATTAACTTCTTAGTAATATTTAGAACATTGTGGAACTGCAATCGTGTACCATTAAAACATTCCCTAGAGATTAAGGGCATTTCCTTAGGAAAGAAGTTTTCTCAAAGGGATTTTCAATTTCTTTCCTTGCTTCTCCCAAGGTTCTCGAGAATTCTTATAGGAAAATTTCCATCAGGGACAGTATAGTCGAGCTATTATCACGATTAAAATATATATTCCTGAAGCCCTCAACGAGTTTCCAAGGGCCGTCCTTTGATTGATTATTGCATGACAACGCAACTTCTATGCCCAAGGAGCGATTGGATACAGTGGCCAAATGGATGATGCAGGTTCTGAAACGACGGTAGTTTCCTCAGAACTAATTTCTCACGTTGAGTGTAATGTTTTTACGTTAAAACTAATAGACCTTCAATGTCCCAATTCTCGTCTCTGCAATGCGCGATTGAATTCCCCATATTTGACCCAGCACCTCAATTGGAAAAATATGAATTTATTTTTTTTCAACCGACATCTTATTAAATTTACTGTTATAGACTGCAATCCAAGCGGTCATCGTATTTCACAACTATCTTCGTAATACCTTCCCTGATATTTAAAAAGGGCATACATGTTCGGATTTTTTTCTATCCGTGCGCAGTGCGCGGTTCCGTGAATGCTTGCGTTCTTCCTGGCGAATCCTCTGATCGCTTCCGCCTTGTCAGCGTCAGCCCTATCGGTCACTAGGATACAGAGTGCGCACCGCGCGCTCGCTGGCGCCTTCAGCGTGGGCGTCTGCGCATCCACCACTCTAAATACAGGTCCAATTATAGAGCCCCCCACCTTCGACACCCGCCGATCCTCCCCCCTCCCTTGGCCGCCGTTCCAAATCCATTCCCACCCAAACGCCCCCACCGCTTCCTGTATACTCCGCATATTCCCCCCCTCACATCTTCCTTCCTCTCCCTCCCTTGCAGCGGTCCAAGAGGCGATTCGCGTGGACCCGTCCCTGGGTGTTCCCTAATCTAGCAGCGAGTTGAGTGATTCCCATTGCCAGGTGGAGTCCTCATTCCGCCAGCACCCCCCCACCGCTATCGTTGTCCTCTCCCCACTTGGCCCGCGACAGATACCCCCCCCCCCTTACCGTCCTCCCTTGATGCGATTCTCTTATTAAAACGTTATAAACAAGGGGTGGGAGAGTGATAGAGATCCTTGGCTGGATTTTGGCTCGTCCGCGCACGGCGTTTTCGCCTCGCGTGTGTGTGTTGTCCTCGGGTTGAAGGGGGATTAGCGTTCGGTTCGGCGGCGCAGAGGAGGATACGAGAATAGACTTGCAACAGCCTCTGTCCGTCCTCCAGAAAGCGAGTTCGGTTCCGCTGAATATCCGTCTCAAGGAGGTTTTATAAGCGTAACCAGCCAGCGCTTTTGTGTGTGCGCTAGATAGTGTGTTCGCCTTTCCGAGGAACGGGGGTGGGGCCTTTCCGAGGAACGGGGGTGGGGGGTTGTTTTGGGTTTTGCGTGATCATGTTGGAGAGCTGCTGCAGCGTCGGTCCCATGAGTTGGTGTTCGCGACGTGGTTGCTTCGGTCCCCCGGACTTACGGGTGGTGGTGGTGCCGGAATCGTCCAATTCTTCCCCCGAGGTGTCGTCGTTGGTGCCCTGGTGTTCCGTCGGCTCCGACTCCATGCCGGCCATATCAACGCTCCGATGAAGCAGATGAGGCCTCCTACCCCTCTGGGGTCACCTTGAAGAGGGCCGCGAGGAGCGGCATCTGTTGGCTTCTTATTCTTCCCGTCTACATTTCGCATTCCATCGTTTTTTTTCACTCGGGCATCTTCTGGAGTGCTGATCTCTCAGCCAAACCCATCTCGGAAACTATTTTCGAGGGCGCAATCATCTAGTCACGATACAGCAGCGAGACCTCTTCCTTCTGTCCGATCGAGCATAACCGTAACTCCTCCCGTGTTGGTTTATCTACGAATTGTTGAGTGTGGTTGTCACTGTAACGGCACGCCTCTTGCGATTGTTTTTTCGCGGCGTTTTTCCTTTCGTTGCCATTTCACGGCAAGAGTGCAACTTTTTGAGGGCTTTACCGAGACGTCAAAACGCTCCGACCACGTTTTGAAAGTGATGGTAGCTTACTATTCCTTACCCGAAAAGCTCCGGGTTAGTATTATATTGCATCAGAACTAATTTCAACTAATAAATGGGCAGATCAGTGCAAATTGTGGGGAGAGACATTGATGAAGTACTGTAAAGGGAGCATAGCAACAATAAATTTCCTCCGAAAACCTGCGGTTGGACTCGCTAGAAGCTGATATTGTGCCTGCCTCAGCTGATGATGTTGCTTCGAGTCCGAAACGTTTTATGTTGTAATTTATTTACGCTGCAAAAAAGTGATATTGTTGTTCACTCAGTTGAAGCCGCTTCATCCTGGAGAGATCACTGAGAAGTATAAGTTGACCATTCCAATTTACGATCGTGGGACCAGAGTGCCGTCCTGACGTGTTTCCCGCTTGTGCTTGAGTTAGTGATACCTCCTCCGCTTCCCACGTCACGAGTCTTTGCTGACGTAGGACATCGTTGTGTTTTCGCCACGCTTGAAAAAGTGTGACCGTCGCTCTCGATCTTTTTAACGACATTACCGTCGCTGTTCGCGGTTTCCCGCGCGGTTCAAGCTGAAGCCACGTGGTGACGCGTTGGTGCAGCGCGGCGTGGTACTCCGGTAGTGTGCGGCCGCGGGCTGAGTGCGGCGTGGGGTTAGTTTCTCGCGGCAGCCATGCTGAGGCTGCACTTTTACTCGAATGTGGTGAGACTGCGGGAGGAGGAGGAGGATGAAGAAGAGGAAGTGTACAGGATCGACCAGATAAAGGAATTCGAGAGGATCGACCCGGCTTGGAAGGAGGTGGTCGCCGAGTTACTCGGCAGAGGTGTCCTGTGTGCCGATATTTGTGTGTGTGTTATCCATGTTTTTTGTGTGAGTTGCACCCACACCTTTCGAATCTTACACATCTATAGGACATTCGATCGATTTAATATTTGCGTGCCGAAATATATTTTCAACTGCTCTTGCTTAACTCTAATATTGTCTCACTACTACTAATCAATATGATTATCTTCCAAATTGGGAATAAAAATGAATGAAAGCCATTCAGTTGATGTTTATGTCAGTATAGTTATGCCTTTTATTAGGTTGCGAACACATGATGGATGAGAGAATTTGGTGAACAAACCGGTGATTTTAAGAGTAGTGCACAGCTTATTGATCATTTATGTTAACGGCAGCAAATTTTTCTTATTCCGTCTTCCAATGGTCTCACTGCATCTTCCACTCACATTTCTGCGCAGTTATCCCTGCAGTGGGTACATTCATTGAAATCAGTTGGGCAGACAACTGATTCATATATACTCTTCATGAAAAATCATAGTTTGTTATCTGACAGAATGTATTTAATAGGAAGGCCTAAGTCTATTGAAGTTACAAGGTGGCAGCATAAATTATAAATTAGGAAATCCATGCAAAGGCCCCATTATCTTTGAAAGTTTGTTGAGTTGCCAGCCGAAACATCACCATCTGCAGGTTTTCCATTACTTAAAATACTTATATGGCATGACCATGAAAATGATATATCTCTTTGTGAATTCCAGTTTTCTACAACGTGGAGTTATGATATATGTAATTAACGTAAATTCTTCCCGGAATTTCCACCGGATCAGGTTTCTGGCTGCTGCCTATGTTGCACTGGCTGACACTTCCATCATCCTTAGTACATTGATGCCAGGAACTACTTCGTGATCAGTTACCGCAGAAACCTGACCCAATGGAAATCACGTGAAGAATTTACCTTCATTATATGCTGGGGAAATACGAGATGTATATATGTAATTGTTTGTGATCATCATTTTAATTTATCAGTTCCTGATATCATACAAGTAAATTGTTTCATATTTTTAATCTCACATAAAAATCATCATTAGTTGAAGGTACCAATGCTCCTTACTTTTTCTGAACACATGTAAATACAGAGTGTGAAATGCTCACTTGTGCATTTTTGGGCCTCTTTATTTGACCAGTATTTGATATTATCAGTAGTTGGCTTGCTATTTTTCATTTATGATTCTTATTTGGCAGCTGTTATTATGATGGTGGTGGGAATAAGGCTCCTAAGTTAGAATGCTGATATTTTGTATGTTAGATGAAGCGAAGATCTCTTATAGTAAAATTACACAGGAAAAAAGCTTAAAATTCTCCTTGAGGAATTTGCCACATGAAACATTGCTCAGATCCTTGTAGGTCTGGACTATAAAATCATCTAATCCTGGTCAAAGTTCTCAAGTTCCAGTTGTTTTACTACTTCCCATCTCTGCATTAATTACATTCTTAAATTTTATACATTTTCATTGACTTTTGTCCAGTCATATGTGTGGACTATTTTCCCCAAATAGTTATCATAATACAATCTGACATATGAATTCATTTATTTTTACAGTGACTCAAATACTCCCTATTTATGTGTGAAAGCTTAACTCTATTGCTGTATATCCTCTCAATTGATGTGATTTAAAAACTCCCAATGAATGTGGCTTACACCAGTTGACATATTTCAAGTTATAGCAGTCTTCGACTAGCTTTTCAATTTTAAAAACTTATCTCTTTATGTGGGTACTCCATTTTCTTTTTTTAAATGATTTTTGAAATGCTTTAGAACCAAAAGAGGAGGAATTGATATTTTCAGGCATTAAGGATGGTGTTTGAGGCATAAAAGTTATATTTTTTATCATGAATCATGTGGGAAAATGCTCTGGGTGTTATGAAAGTTACTCAATTTTGATCTCAGCTATGTGAGTGTTAATGCAATGAATATTGAATCAATATCAGTATGCTTAAAAATAAAGTAACTCGGTATGCATTGGTGGAGCCTTTTCATTTTCCAAAAAGGCACTGCAACCACCAAGAAAAAATAGAAAATTGTCAGTCGTAACTCTCCTACAGATTTATTTCTATAGGTTGCTGAAAACTTTCAGGATCAAACCCCAGTTAATAAACCACAAGTATGGGCTTTGAATCATGGGTTCCTGGCGAAGGCTTCCGTGGTATTTTTGTAATTGGTACCTATGTGCTTTCAGTGTTTTCCTGTTGTCTGCTAATGACAACAGATTTGTGCCTGTTCCCGGGAACGTCATCGGGTCAAACTCTTCTATTATTCCTAAATTGATTTCCTTTGACATGAAGATTTTCCTCGAATGGGTACAAAACTGTTGTCATTGAGCGACAAAAAAAGAGAGGAGAGTACATAAAACCCCACAACATGGATGATTAGTTTCCTCGATTCACTGTGAGATAGATTTTATAGATGCTTCCTGGAAGCTAATCATATGTTTTAGAGTTTCTTATTGTTACTTTACGTGCCCTGAGATGTTACATCACTTGCATAGCAGTTCCTTAGCATTTAAATCAGTCTTTCATTATTTTTTTCTCTCATTAACACTATGATTCTCCATGGAATAGAGTACACCTCTTGTGTGTGTACAGACAGTCCCCGAGTTACGTAATAGATAGTAACTTGAGTCCGTGCTCTCAAGATTACATTAGATTCGGAGAAATACGGGGAAGGCCAGCTCTTACTAACATTACGGCACATGCGCTCCTTGTAAGTCAGCAACCATCCTTCCAAATCGTAACTTTCGTGATTCTAGTCTTTTTTGGGTAAGGTTGCTACTTACGTTAGTACGGATATACGTAAGTCGAGGCTTATGTAACTCGGGGACTGCCTTACTTAAAATAGTTATGCTGTGACTGAGTCTCTTTAAATTTTTGTCCCAGTTACTCCTCGAAATCTTTACATCTTTGTCTTGAAATGTTCCCCTGCTAAAGTAGAAATAAGTATGCGGTGAATCATATATTTGTTGAACAAGCAGAAATTATACCTCAAACAGACAATGTATTGTTAATAGATTATATTCAAAGAGATGGTGGGTTTTGGAATACCTACCTATGTAAGATGAACATGAGACCTGTGTGAAACGAATTCCAACCTCCATATTTTATTTATTAGTATTAGTCAATGTTGGATGTTATTGTTGTCCTGTAAATAACTGTTTTAGTTTCTACTTTAGTGGTAGTTACCTTCCAGGCATATTTTAAATTTTTCCTGTGGCTTCCAAACCATTTCTTAGAATATTATGTTGTCTTTGCCAGTTTCTACTATTTTAATGCATGTATGTCAATGGAAGTTTATAAATGAATAAAGATAAAATTTCTTTCTTTGTCAATATCTAAAGGAAAATTTTTACTGAATGAGAAATATTGGAATAAGCTCTTTGACCACTATTGTGCTTGCTTCAACTTTTTTATGTTTTTCTCTGCTTCATTAAACTCCAAATTTCTATAACTATCAAATTGCCTTGGAATTTCAGCTAATGGGTAATGTTTGCTAAATATTATTGTCTTGGTTATAATGTGCAACCTCAATTTTAAAATAATAAATAAGCCTAATTGAAATGTTAACCCTGGTCAATTTGCTCCATGTATTTGTAAAACAAGCAGAAATTATACCTCAAATAGACAATGTGTCATTAATAAAGTGCATTAAGTCGATAGATCATAGGAAAGATAATGAAATATTTCTTTAAAGGCCATGCAGAGCTCTGTATCATTGTTCATAGAGCTCAAACTTACAGGATTGTGCATAGAAAATGATGAATCATGATTCCAGCAAAACCTTTCATCAATAAAATTGTTTTCCTCTCAAGACCTCTGCATTAATTTTCTTTTGGGAAAAGTCAAAATAAGCTAACATTATATAAGAAGGCTTATTGGTGAAAAAAATATCTTAATTTTCTATGCATCAATTTTTGGAGTTATCACTGAAAATACTTATAAATTCTTGACGCTTAAGTACTGGCACAAACTGTGTGACTGCTACTTTTTTATGTTGAGATTATCAGCTGAATTAATTGATTTTTTTTAATGTTTCTATAAATTTTTCATTTTTTATGAATATGTATTATATTATGGTTCATAAATGTGTTAAAACTGTGTGCAGTGTTACTTATGGAATGTTTCTTTTCTTACATGAAAAACCTGAAAAGTAGAAGATGAAAGCCAAATTTTCGTCAAATTCTTCAAGTTCCACAAGTGCTATGACCTGATACCAACTTCAGCAAAACTGGTGGTGTTTGACACTCAACTTCTTGTGAAGAAGGCTTTCTTTGCTCTCGTCTATAATGGTAAGTTCCTCTTTCTTTCCTATGTTTCACTTTCCTCATTATACCATGAGTCATCCCAGGGCTGTTCAAGTAAATGTTTTCACCGAGGCATGGTCACTTAATGGCATCCAATCCCCATTTTATGGCACCCACTTCCCAGCCAAATCTTTTGCGTGTGATGAAACTGATGAAGCTTCCTTGTGAACAGATTACGGTCAGTCATCAACTTACATCCTATTCGACATATGATGGTTTGAATTACGATTGAGACTTAGGCCACAGTGAGAATGGTACCTATGAACCAGGTTACAGTAGAACGCTCGCAGTTTTCAGTCTGTTATCTGAAGCGGTTGCAACTACATTCATTTTAATTTTTCCATATTTGAACACCCACTATTTAGAATCATGATTGCGTACATGGTAAGTACTTATATCAAAACCTATCAAAATATGACAAATGTTTGACTTATGTTCTAGTTGACTCATTTTTAATGCAGATGATGATGGCAACGATAAATTTGAAAAGAAGTCATAAAATATATCTCTCCACACTTGGTAGCCTCCAAGGCTATTTCTATATCACATGACCCATAAAAAATAGAATATGCATCAGTTTTGCATGCCAGCTATTAAATTTAAGCTCGCTTGTTTGAGCATGTTCTTTTTTTATTACCATGTACGATTATTATTCTTGATAGCAAAGGTCGTGCCAGTATGTGGTGTACATGGTGAGCAGAAGTACAGTGATAAACAGGAAGTCCAAGCATTGGTGCGAAGGGAATATTTGTTTCTGGCAACGGCATAATATTTATGCATCTGGTTTCCATTTAGAGGCAAATGTGTACCATAAACTGTGCCCTTTTATTAAACAGATAGTGACTATGGATAGGGACAAATTGCCTGTCAGAACCACTGGGTCATTTTTTGAGGACTGAATATAATAAATTTTAGTTCCTCTTAAATCACATTACTATCATTAACAACAATAATGTAATGTTAGAGCACATATGTTTAAAGCAATGTTTGTGTGTGTTAGACCTTAGCATGGCATCCCCCTTAACATAGTACCCTGGGCAGTTGCCCGGATCACTTCTGGGATGGCTTGGGCTGCCCAAAGGTCAGTCAAACTCAGTACATTTCTTCTGCTAAATCTTTTTGTTGGGTGTCAAGTTTTTTTGTAATAAAATTAGCAATGAGGCATATTCTAAATATTTTTCAGCATATAATTTTTTATGCTCAGCTTTTCAAAAACATTTCCTGAGTGATATCTGGTTATATGTAATTTCCTTGAGGCCACTTTTAAACTGCTGGTCATGCATTCAGAAGTTTCTTTAACGTATGATTATCTGTGAAATTTTTTTACTATAATATGGAGAATAGACAGTGAATGTAGTGAAATAAGATTTAGTTTTTTCCTGGCGAATTATATTCAGGAAGTCTTCTTGGGTTTCCACCGGGATAAGCTTTTCACTGCTGACATTTCGGAGTCTGATTCGTACTCCATTTTCAAGGCAAATTATGATATTTACAAAGGCATCAACAGTCCCCATTGTTGCGCATGGTCAAGGGGTGGCCATTACGGTTTGAATACCCCCAAAGTTTTAATAACGGCTTCCATGCACCGCTAAGGGAAAAGCCATGGTCTCGGTTGAAATTCCTTCTATCTGATCGAATTTCAATGGCCTCCTTAATAATTCTATCCCAATAACCTTGGGAGCAGGTGAACACTTTAGTCTCATGGAAAAATATGGAATGGTCCATGGTTATTCTGTGTTCAGTAATGGTGGATTTTTCAATTCGTGCCAGGCATTGATGTCATTGGTGCTCCTTTACCCTTGTTTCAATGGTTCTACTTGTTTCTCCATTGTACACCTTGCTGCATTCGCAAGGCACTTGGTAGACGCCTGGTGTCTTTAGGCCGATAGGGTCTTTTGCTCGGACAACAAAATCCCTGATTTTTGTTAAAATAATTTGGTTGGTAGTGCCGGCCAATAGAAGAGAGGTTGGCAGTATTGTGTTTTGTTTGTGTGATAGTCTACATAGCGTAGCAGTTGTAATCATTGTTAGTTGACTGTAGAGCTACGACTACTTTCGTGTAATGATTGTACACCTAAGTAATAAATCAGTCTTACACCGAAGTAATAAATCAGTCTTAAAAGTAGACTTCTATCATAGTAGTAGTAAAGTAGAATCATCTCGATATTGTGCCTGGTGAGTATTCTAGATATTTTTCCAGAAACCATGGCCACAGTAGGTAACCAGGCTTTTGCAAGAGGTTTCTTGTTCTCTTCCTGCTAATTTGGAGCCTGATGCTCAAAAGACTTTTTAAGTGCGAACGATATTCATGTCCGCTATATCCATTTTGAGGAAGGTCCTGCGGAGGTGATTTAGCTACTGAGGTAGGCTCTCCTTGTCGGTAATAGACCTGGCAAGGTAATGTAATATTTGTTTCAAAATTCTAAATACGTTATTTACTTCTCACACTGTCCTAAGGTACAGTCAACGGCAAAAGTAAATGTGGGAAGCTCGGCCGTGCCACACTTCGGACCAAGCTGAAAGTATGTGAAATTTGCGTGAGAAATTTTTGTATGTTGGCAGTGATTTTGAAAATTGACGTGGTGAGAGGAATCGGGAGGTGTGAGAAGTGGGGAAGTGAGGAATAGTAGGAAGGGATTTGGTTGGTGCTGTATAGTGCAGTGAGTGAATGGAAATGCGACCTTACAGATTCTTTCGTGAACTGAGGCGAACACAATTGGGTTCTGCTGCAGTAAGATCTCGGCAGGCACGATTAGTGAACTCGTAGCGAAGGAAGGTCAGTGAAGAGACTTAATGATTTTGAGATGCATCGTGTTGCGAGGCAGCTTCGTCACGAGTGAATATAGTTTTGCAATTTTAATTTTTCCACTTTTACCCTATAAATGCTTGTTTAAAGAAACAATGTGTTTTGGTTGGCAAGTCCTCTCACTACTAGAGATGGGCCACTCTGAAAGTTACCTCGGTAATTTTTGTAAATTACCACGGTATTTTTCGTAATTTACCACACCCCTTGTAAATTACCGTAATTTTCTAAATAATTCACCTATGTTTGAGATAATTTTTCATACAAATAAATTCTCAACATGTTCTTTTAAGCCAAGTTCACATTTCTTACATGTTTAATAATAAATTGAGGCATGTGCAACTCATTTTTGGAATATTTTACTAAAATTATAACATCATAAGAGTAATGCATTTGGATATTCTTCTTAAAAATTTCTCATACTTTGCAAAAGAAAGCCAGATTGCGTGTTGCTGTGGTAGTTCTTTTCACCATTTTAAAAACTTCTAATAGATTAATGTTGTATTATGTATGGTTTAAACATCGTTATTCCCTTCCTATTGCTATTGCCTTTCTTATTTAACCATAAATTTGCTGTTAAATGCAAAAAACTAAAAAATACTGGAAAATAGTTGTAATTTACCGTGGTAATTTACCTCAGATGAAAATTATGGTAATTTTCCCATCTCTATACTCACTACCCCAACTTCAGAATAGTGAAGGTGCCCCAACACACCATTAGGAAATATGTTTGTCGGTTATTTCTTATTCTCTCGACAATGTAATTTCGAATGCCTTCTGAAAAGACTAATGGGTGCTAATTCATGAAATCTTAATTCTGTAGCTTCAGTGTTTAATGACTACCTAAGCCGCACTCATTCCCCACATTTTCCTTTACTAAATGAGATAGAATCTTTAAAAAATAATCTTATATATATGTGTATATTCAATCTAAAGGATCAGAATGCAAATACATAAATGTTGAATTAGGAAAATTTATTATAATAATCACACTATTGATGGTAAAACTCAGGTGAAAATGGCCAGATATGGCCATGCCCACTCATGTAATTGGACATGGCCATTTGTAGTCATTCAAATATAAGTGGCCCCAAATGAAAATTTGGTGAAAGCAAATGGGCATGACTGATCATGGCCACTCGTGGCCATTCAAGCATTCAATGGCCATAAGTGGGCTATCTATTTGCCATTATCTCCTAGGAACATTTTTATCGAAGCATTGTTTGTTTCATCATACTAGTTTTACGTTTTATACTTGAAAATGATTGATTTAATGATTGTGCATCTGCATTAAGTGTTTTAACTAACTCATTATTAATATTCATGTACAGGTGTCCGTGCTGCACCATTATGGGACAGTGTTCACCAGCAGTTTATTGGGATGCTGACTATTACAGACTTCATCAAAATATTGCAAATGTATTACAAATCTCCATCTGTGCACATAGATGAATTGGAAGAACACAAATTGGGAACATGGAGAGGTAATATTGATACTGAAGCCTGTTAGTGGTTCATTATGTCATATACATTGCCAATTGAAAGTTATTTTTATGAATTGGGTATTTGGTGTGGAGTTCATACTGTTCAATACCACTTCTGTTTTTTAATGGTCAGCTCACTCTCTCAGACTCACCTCACAAATTTATTTATTTTTGAACATCTGAGAAAGAAGACTCATTATTGGTGTAATGTAAATCTATACATTCTTCACCACTATTTATACCTTAGCCATGCTGGTAGTAAAGCATTGAGGTTATCTACTATCAAAACTTATTTCAGTTACTTTACAAAGAGCAATTGAAAGCAATTTAACATTGAAAACAATTTTTTAGTGGCAAAGAATGTTTTTCTTCCAATTTTCTTTTATGCATCATTTTAAAATTTTATTAAAGTAAGTTGTAAAATAATAGTTGTGGCAATAAGTTTGAGGCTTTGCTCTGAAGTAAATCAACTTGCTTTTTTTGATGTCCATTATTTGGCGTTTAAAAGGTAGTTTTTATATGTGCTTATTGGAATTCATTATGACAAAAGCAGTACAAAATTCCACTATTTATTTTAATGCTGTTGACCGGTTTTGACGTCTAACGCGTCATTTACAAGAGAAACTTTGTCGTAAATAGTGGAATTTTGTACTGTGTTTTCGTCATAATGAATTCTATCTTCAATTTCCACAAAGTATCGCCACAAGCAATTAATTTGATGTGCTTATTGGTTTGGTATTGAATGATTTGTAAATGTAATTGGTGTTTTTTCATGTGTTATCATGAGCCACATGTAATTATATCAATTATTGGGAACTCTTCCCTAAAAGAGGCTCCCTCAATTTCATTTGTGTTATCACGTATACAGTGTACATATGTATATGAAGAGTCCAGTTTTTAATGAAAATAAATGTCATAAAGAGGCTTGGTTAGAATGGATTTATTCTTATCCTCTACTTGAGTTTTTAAACGATATACAAATTTGTAGATTTTGGTGGATCATATTAGTGATAGTTATTTCCAACTCTGCTTATGACAGATTTATGTTTTGTTAAATAAAATTGAAACATTTTTCCCTGCAGATGTGCTCAAGGGTCAGAGTAAGGCACTGGTGAGCATAAACCCTGATGCCTCACTCTATGATGCCATCCGCACCTTAATCAACAACAGAATCCACCGACTCCCAGTGATCGACCCTGACACTGGAAATGTCTTGTACATCCTCACTCATAAAAGAATCCTTCGTTTTCTTTTCCTCTATGTAAGTATGATGAGTCTGTTAATATCCAATCATTGCAAAAAGAAAAAAACTGATACTCTCCTGGTGTGTGCTGGTAGTGAAGTCTGTTTGGGTTCTCCTCTGAGTTGATGTTGGAGTTGTCCATCTTCCTCAGGGCTGAATTATGACCACCCAGCCCTGATGACAATGGTTGACTCGGCCATCATAACGTTGGCAGAAATGCACTTTGGCACGGTGGGGAACCATAACAAACTTCACTACCAACCATGTCAAAGTTTGCTTATCCCTTGAGATATTCCTTACCTCAGTTGTAATGTTTTCTGTATTGACATTAGTGACCGTGATTGTCATACAATGGCAATGAAAAAAAGATATTTCAATTTTTTTTATTTTCTGTAATATCTCAGCTAAATTATCCTGAGATTCATCTCCAGTAATCTAATATTCCATTGTAATTCAATACTCCTTTGTAAACATGTGTAAGAGTTAGAAAATTATCTTGAAAACAACATCAATCTGAATAATTGATTTGATAGAAAGACTCCTTTACCAGGATAATTGTGGCCATGGTTTAATAAATGATTGGCTCCCTAAAAATCATTCCCACTGTCTAAAACCTGTTATTCGTTTGAATGATATGAAATCTTCATAAGTAAACTTTGTACTTGTTAAATGGTGACCAAAATTACTTTTCAAGTACTTCTTTTTCTATGACATCTTTTTAACTGATCATGGTGATGACCAAATATATTTTTTTCTTCAAGATAAATGATCTTCCAAGACCAAGCTACATGAACAAGACATTGAGGGAGTTGAGGATAGGCACGTATGAAAATATCGAGACAGCCAAGGAAGAAACACCTATAATAGTTGCTTTGAGGAAGTTTGTGGAGCGACGTGTATCAGCATTACCAATAATTGATAATCAAGGGCGTTTGGTGGACATCTATGCCAAGTTTGATGTGATTGTGAGTACCAGTAACTTTTATGTATAAATTTCATGTGTTTGTTATGGTAAAGAGAAAGAATTATGGTTATGTTTGTTGCCAACATGTCTAAAATGTCTTTAATGCCTTATTGTTCAATTAAATGTTGTCAATATTTTATTGGGCATTAGTTATTCATGTTAACATTTGATTAGTTGGTTTGGAATGTTTAAAGATATCTCTGAACACTTCTTGTGAAAAAATGTGGGGTTTGCTCAATCGTCCTTACTCTAGCTTATAACTGGAGCTTCTGTCATGGCTTCCCAGCCGGCACAAGGTGGCACATATCCCTAACGGCATGGATAGCCTCCGTGCCATTACGGATAAGTCCTCCTGGTTAGGGAGAGGCTCTCCCTAAAATGAGGGAGAGATCAGGGAGGGATCGTGAAGAAATCATGAAGAAACGAGAAACGAAATGACTGCATAGATTGGGAGAGAGGAGAAATCAGGGAGTGATTGGGGAATCTATCCCAAAATCCCTTTCTTTGATTGGCTCTGGTTAGCCAATGAGGGCCAAGGGTTTCAAAAGAACGATTGCAGCACCGCAAATGGCAATATACAGAACTACGCGACATGGGTTGGTCTTCAGTGCCACCTACTGGAAGTTCTAGGAACCTAATTCATATTCTACTGCTAGCGATATAATTACGCATTTGTTTAAATTTTAACCAGTCATTACATTGGCACTTTCATGATCTACTACCAGCCATATCCAACCATGATGCTGAAGGACTTCCATGCACCAATTTCCACTCTCGAACAGCATCCATCATTACCTAAACTGAAATCAGAGAACACCCAGAAAAAGGACAAAAAAGCACATTTGCACGACCATCGAAAATATAAATAAAGCATCCATAGCAAAGAATATCAAAGAATAAACCAACCACCGGAAATAAATTTTTTCCATATATTAGTTTATTGACATAAGATTCACTTAAAACAATGGAAGTAGCAGTGTAATTTACAATTCAGCAATCGTACTTGATCAACAATTATCAATCAAGCATAATGGCTTCCATGATGCCCTCGAGTGGTTTCAAAACGGTCTGGAAAATATAAACAAGCAATAAATTCGTTACCTTCCATCACTCTGATATTTTAAAAAAATACTTTGTACATTATTCAAATATAAGCACGAAGAAGGATTATTTATCATACAATCTGGACATTATAATGGCAAATCATGTAAACTTTTACTGGGTTCACTTAGCACGGGAAATTCATGCATACTTTTATAGGATTGTTTCAACGTGGCATCATCATAAGCAGTTACGTAAATATAATTTAAACCTTAACCGTAAGCACCTTAATATTTCACTGGAAAGATAATTCTTCACTCAAGAATATGGGGTCTATGCCGTTCAACAATTTTCAACGAAAATTCCATCTCGACACAATGTCATAACTTTGATGCATGATGCGTTAACAAACATGTATAAATATTTAAATACCACGTTCATAATACAAATTGGAATCCTTTTCAAAATCAATTTGGGAATGTTTAAACCTATCACAGCCAAGACATGTGGTGAATAAAGTGTCTTTGTTGAAAATAACGGAAAATCAGAATTTCTTTATTCATAATAAGTAAATTTTAAGCTAACCTTAAATCGCACACCCAAGCCAGAAAATAGTGCAGTTTTCTGTAGTTCCTCCCTAATTGCAGAAAACCTGAGTTCACCGCAAACGGGCTATGTCCTTAAACCCTCCGTCCGCATCCGTTCAATCTTTGAACTAGGTGCATCATTGCGGGGAAGACTACTGAAGTCACACACCTTGAACGCTCTCAAGGGAGTGCAAATAATTATGCTATTGCACAAACAACATTACGAAAACTTATTTATTTATTTTTCGTTGGTAAATATATTTATTTATACCACTTTATGTGTAATTAAGTTCCATCCGAGATAATGTTAACTTGATCGGGGCTTTGGGACAGATCGTGGAAAATAATGGACATACTCTCCCTAAAAGTAATAATGAAGAAACTCTTCATGATTTATCCCTAAGTGCAGAAGAAGAAGTCGCTATATTGATACAGATATTTGTTTGCGGTCACATCAATTCAAAGCAATTGCTTGGAAATTTTTGTTGTAATTTTTAAGTGATAAAATAAATTATGCTT
Organism: Pyrrhosoma nymphula; assembly: GCA_963573305.1. Taxonomy (NCBI): domain Eukaryota; kingdom Metazoa; phylum Arthropoda; class Insecta; order Odonata; family Coenagrionidae; genus Pyrrhosoma; species Pyrrhosoma nymphula. The sequence continues at coordinate 30,188,246 of OY754335.1, read as the reverse complement.
TTTCATCAATATATTTCCATCCGAAAAGCTTTATGTTGTGTCACCTGATGGGAGGATTTTGGGTATAGAATTGGGAGGGGAGCACTTATCCCTCATTATCTCCTTGATTTCTTCCGAAGAACGTATCCCTTGTGCTGGCTGGGTTAGATTTTATTTTGAAAGTGTTTGTCATGTTTGTCATTTATCTAATTATATTTGGGTGCTTGAAACCTCAAACATATATGTATACTAAAATGTTATGTAGATAAAAAAGAAATAATGAATGCATTAAATTCCTCATCTGTATTAGTCAATTTTACATTGCTATAAAGCATTGCTCAATTTCAGCTAAAGTGATCTAGAGCAATGCTCTGGTACTTTTTTAAATACCAGAGTGGAGCTCGATATCCCCCAGGTGCTCCATATCTCTGGTACTTTTGATCTCTGGTACTTCTAGATTTTGAAACAAAGCCCTAGTTAATGGAGATGTCCTGTAAAACAGTGGCAGTTATCAACAGTGGAGCGCTTAAAATGTTTGCTATATTTGTACATTAATGATTAAGCTTAATGTGCTAAACATCTGGTAATGCACAATTCTTAATGCTCATCTTGTGCCATTATTTGCTAAGGTCATTGCAAAAGCAGTTCTATCTCCTTGAGAAAGAACTGTTGAAAAATGATGATCTGTGCCAAACCAATAAAAAGAGGAAGAAAATATAGTTTACTGGCAAATTTGAGCACTTCTTTTTGTTTATTTATGGTGCACCATTCTCATTCATTTGTGTTCACCATAATTTTTGATGTTTGGAAATAAAATATATGTTTGCTTATCTTTCTTTCTCAGAATTTAGCTGCTGAGAAGACCTACAATAACCTTGATGTTTCTCTGAAAAAGGCCAACGAGCATCGCAATGAGTGGTTTGAAGGTGTTCAGAAGTGCCGCTTGGATGAAACACTATATACTGTTATGGAGAAAATAGTTCGTGCAGAGGTGAGTGTTGAAAAAAAATTGGATATAGCTACATATTACCTAGTTGTGGATATTCTTATTTATCTAAGAATTACTAGATGCTCTTGTGTATTTCTGTCCCTCAAAATAGACGTGTACCATATTTCCAAGCTTATAAAATGCTCCTCATTTTCTTAAAAATGTATTCAAAAGTCAGCCTACATTTTCAGGGCTTAAGGTTAAGCTATTTTTTCATGGATCTGGTTTGTTTCCATCATAGGTACCCGTCTCTCTAATTTCACTGCAGGTTGCATTGTGGCAACGAGCTAAAGCCTCTTTCCAAGATTCATTTTTTTCTGGGATTCTATGACGAATAACCTTAAGTTGCTATTTTTTTAAGTTAACAATCTCACTTTGTCTTATAAATTGTTAACTTTATTGAATTTTGATTAAGTGTGCATTTTCCCTTCTAAAATCTAACCTGAAAAATCACAGTGCATTCTATGGCTATGAAAATAGGTTACTCATTTTTTATGTCCAAACCACAAAAAAATCAATTTATTGGTGAAAACCAGTAAGAGCAAGGATAGGATTGATGTGGTGGCTGAACTTCTGGCTTTGCACCCTGTGCATCCAGGTTCGAGTCCTGGTGGTGGTGGCTATTTTTCATTATATTCGTGAGCCATACTTGGTTGCTATGTGGAGAGCTTTTAACTGTGGGCCTCTTGGACCCTTTCATCAAGAGTGGACCAATGTTAATGGTGGGATTCTATCTATCTTCTATTGTGCAGCATGCCCGCTTATCTGTAGTGGTGAAAATGACATCAGTCATCAGTTCCCTCCCCAAATAGCCTACCAATCCATAAATTTATTTGATTCCAGAAACATTTGATTATATATTTACATGTTTACTGAAGCAGCGTTTGCTTTATTTTTTCAGGTTCACAGGTTGGTCATCGTAGATGATGAGGATAAAGTCATTGGTATGATTTCGCTGTCAGATTTGCTCATGTACCTTGTACTAAGGCCTTGTGGTAAGTAGTTCATTTTTTAACTTGTTTGTATGTATATTCTCTTTATTTTATTCATGTTAATCTATGAAAGCAGTACAATGCCTCCTATTACGTTGTTTTAATGCTGAATAGTTTTTGTGAAATGTTGCTCTTCTCACAGGATGTACTTTTAATCCATCTAGTTAATCAAATGATGGCATCACTTAAGATCATGTTCAAGCCAGCCTGAAATTTTGGTCTGTGACTTTTTGTTGTTGTCCTCATAATTGTCATCTTTAATGAATCATTTGATTTTACTTGTTTCAGCTGTTCACTAATTTTGGTTAGTCTTCTAACAGCTCAGTTAGATGCAACAAAAGTGATGTCTATTTTGATGAGGTAGCCTAGGTCGATTGGGCCTTTTTTTGTGATTCAATGATTCCCCAAAACCTCTAATCCCTGTAGCTGGGCTCAAACCCACAATCTTTTGGTTAGCTTGTTAGAATTTCACTCTCTTGTCTGACCCATCTTGTTTGTGATGTATAGTGTAGGGAAAAGAGTATTGAGGCTGGTCATCCTACTCTTTTTACTGTATTAGGTCTCAATTTAATTCCTCATACATACCTTCTGCAACTCTTATTGTCAACCGAAATATCTATCTTCCTCACTTCTAGATATTTTGTTCCTCAAATATCCTACTCGACAGTCTCTCACATCTCAATGTTTCCTCCATCCATTTTTGCTAACTACTACGAGTCACCCGCTTTCTCTTCTCCCCCATAATCTCATCTTCATTTTTATCGCATTGACCAGGTTATTGTCTTCATATCACTTCATATCATAACCCACGTCTCAAAAGATCTGATTCTTTCCCGGCGTATGCTATTAGTGAAGAGTGTTTGGATTCTCCACTGGGTCAAACTCAGCATTTCTGCATGAACTCAGCATGTTTTGATGTATGAGTCGTCCATCGAAAAATCTCCAGAAATGCAGAGTTAGACCTGGTGAAGAATCCAAATAGCCTTCAATAACCACATCTCAAATGCTTAAAGTCTATGAATATCTTCTTTTCACCTAGACCAATTTTTGTAGATATTCAATGCTACACTCCATGTCAGAATGTTTTTTTTACTATTTTGATCTAGTAGACAGACAAAAATGTACTGGTGGAGCCATAGGTTCCTTTTGTTAAGAGTAGGCTAATGCCTCTTCTGGATTTTTCTACACCCTTCATCCATTCCATGTAGTCTAACCTAACAATCTATCTTTAATGGCACAAGTGACAGTTGTCAGTTGCCTCCCCAAATAACCAAAGGGGATTGGGTTGGTGTGGTGGAAAGAGTACTGACTCTTCATATATTGACAGTGACAGACATATTTCAGAAGAATCCCAGACATTCCCAGACCCTATTTTGGTGCCATGTGGAAATCACTTCATTTGTAAAGGCCGTTTTGCACCAGGCACTTAATAGCACAATTTGATGTACAGAAATTGTGAAAGTGCAGGCATGGAATTAGACCAGAGAGTATTTTCCCATCGGTCGTGAATGCATTTGCGCAGGCATTCTAGCAATTCACAGCTTTACACGAGGCAAGTTTCAATGCACATCCGTACATACAGTGCAATAAAATACCTCATGTAAAATGGCCTTAATGCTTCATGGATTCGATCATGAATGCTTTATTCCAATGGTGTGTTAAACTGAGGTTCTCTTGCCACCTTATGTTATGAGTAGGTTAATGCCTACATTAGGTGTATCTCCACTCCCTGATTCCATTACCAACCTACTGGCTGCGGTGGCAGCAGAGTGGGGTCCTTGCCTCCCAATCCTAAGGTCGTGGGCTTGAGTCCTGCTTGGGTGGGATTGTATCCATTCAGGACATTGGTGTTAGTCCATGTAAATGAGTTAGTTGTAAGAAAGGACTCCCTAGTTCTAAATTTGCTCATCAGACAAATAAGTACTACAAATTACAATCCTGCCCTTAATTGAACCAATTTCCTCAGTTACTTGCCTCCCAGAAATAAGCAACTAACCAGTGGTTCTCAGGGTAATACATTGATGTGGTGAAGTAATTCTCAACCTTTTTTGCTAAATTCCCCCCTTTTACCCAGTTAAGTATGTCATTCCCCCTTCCCTATCTAATCCTATCTATTCCAATGTAAGTTATAAAATAATAATTCAATTCCACCAATCATAATAATGTGCTTGGTTAAGAATCCATTTTTAATCTGTGGAATGCAATATGGTTTATTGAATTCCACTGAATTGATTGTAGTAAGCTATAGTTTTACATTTATAAAATAAAACAGAAATAACTTTGTGTTTTACATAATCTACAGAACCTCACATTTTGATGAATAATGGTGCCAATTACCCCAATTTACCCCTAGAATTCTCTTCGGGGGGAATTTTCCACCGGTTGAGAATCCCTGATGTTAGTGCAAAAAATACTCAGAGGAAAAATCATTCACCTTGACCAGGATTCAAACCTGGATCCCTTGATTTTGCCTTGATTCAATCCGGGTTCAAGTCCCAGTCAAGGCAAATTATTTTTATTCTGTGGAATTTCGCACTCATGAGCACTTGTGGGTGACTCTGTAAAGATAATAATATAATGCATACCCATAAAGTTAACAATATAATATGAAAGTAATTCAATAATACCGTGGCTAGTCCCGGTATCCTCAAAATTACCCCTGATGAAGATGTTCTGAATGATTAATGAATTTTTCCCAATTGCAGCTGCAGAGGACGAGTCGTCGAGTGGCGTATCTGTCGGCACCCACCTTCCCTCCTCGTCTCCCCTCTCGTCCCACCTCTCGTCCGACGCGAGCATCATCCCAGAGGAGGAGGGGCGGGAGGAAGAGGAGGAGGAGGAGAGGAAGAGAGGGGAAGAGGTCGAGAAGGCAAAGTGCAATGGGGATGAAGCATCTGGGGAGTGCCGAGGAGACTCTGGTAAGGGGACAGAGTCGGAGGAGGAGGCAGAGGAGGCCGAGGAGGATGTTCGGCACCGGCTGATGACAAGGGTGGAGCAGGTGGTGGTTGAGGAGGATGAGGAAGAGGAGGAGGAGGTGCCGGCATCGGTACCCTCGAGGGGGGTCGGGGCATCCTCGGAGAGTCCGGGATGGAGGGAAGTGACCGTCTCGGGTGGGGAGTGAATGGACGGATAGAGTGGGGAGAGGTTTAAGCAGTTAAGTGTCGAGAGGGAGAGTTGAGTCGAGTGGTGTTCCCTGCAATCCTCTGTTAAATGGGATCGTCGCACTGGAGAGACATTCGAGCGTCACTGCCTCGATGCTGCTGTGTAATAAAGAGCATTGGCTCAGGCTCTTCCGCTATCTCGTTCGACTCGTGTCGACCCTCGCCTCCCTGACGTGGAGATGGTGCGAGTGTAGGTGAAGGAGATCGCCTCTTGGGGATGACAGGAGGCAGTGTGTGAGGTGGATTGTTTGTGTGACTGTTAAATGCGTATGTGTGCCTGGTGTGTGGGTGAGAGTGAGTGAGAAAGAGATAAGAAACGAGAAGAGGAAAAAATGGATGAAGATTTTATTAATTATGTTTTCCTGTGAATATCCCCTTATTTTTTCATTCTCAATATGAGTTAGGTCGTCCAAGTCGAGATGGAAAAAAAGTTACCGAAATGTCCTCTTTTTTTAGTTTCTTAGTGGATTTGGGAGTGATTGCTTGCTTGTCTTGTGTGACACTTTGATCGTATGGAAGTGCACTGGAAGAATGTGTGAATGGGATGCGGACAGAAGTTAATTAAATATTGAATCTGGAAGGTAAGTTGGAAAAATGGAAGATCATGGTTTCTCGCTAGCTGCTGAGCATTTCTTTGTCTAGGTTTGCCTTTGAGAAATAATTGGTTCAAACCTGACCATCGTTCTCAGTTTTTTTTTGGATTTTGCATACTATTTTTTTTAACAGACTTGTGATGAACACTTGAATTGCTCTCCCCTCACTGTATGGTACACGATGTGGTTCTTATCACTAGTGACTTAGGTAGTTACAATCTAGTGCCTAATTGCTGATTTTGCCTTAGCATTGTTATGGGCAAATGGCTCATCTGCCCCTAGCCCCACTCCCACATGCACAGTGAGTGTTATCTCAGGTTTTTTTTTAGGTCAAAGGTAGCAACTACGCAGATAATCTGAAATTGTGATTTTTGCCTAATAGCGATGTAAAGAGCAAATTTATAACAATATTGAATGCTAAAACAATGAACATTTGAAATTTTTTTATGTATATGTATTGTGTACATAGATTATGTTGAGAATAGGTGATATGCCAATATCTGTATGTGATTGATTTATCTCTCACACTCATATAATGTAATTCATTATGTCAAAGTCTACTACTCTTAACTATCGTAAAAAAAACTTATGCTTGAAAATATGGAGTGGAATGCTATTGTGTCAGGCTGAGATATGTTCTTGTACGTCCCCGTGCAAGTGTACACAAATGTAAATAAAAAGGTTTAGTAAAGTGTTCAGTGTACTGACATGAAGCGACTGTGAAACATTTGAAATAGTTAAGTTTGTCTCATACCATGTTTGTCATTCTGATATTCTTTTTAACATATGATCCGTGGTATCATGAAAGTTGTTTGACTTCATTTAGCTAAAGTGGGAATGACAATTTTTTTATACTTTTAAATGCAATAAGGGTTAGCAATTCATATTGAGGACAATTAATGAATATTTGTTGGATTATGCTTCCAATGCATATGCTGTGAAACCCCATTGAAAGTGACTATGGCAGTGATTTTTACTCAAATGTTATGGAATGAAAGGAATGCAATTGTGATGAAGTAGAGGTTGAATATGTAGTTTAATAAGATGGAGAGCACATATGTTGCTTTTTTATAAGTAGCTTGGAAATGATCCAGTCAACATTCAATTTTCTTCTTGAACATCAATTCAAATTATCTCACATCTCTTTTTCTCATTGCTATTCAGATTTAGTTACAGATAAGTAATTAGTATTTGTTTTTATGTCAAAGGCAGATTTTTCAGCTTATTACTGTAAAGTACTGGCAAAGATGCATAATGACAGAATGCTGTCCCCCCAGTGATTTAATTTGACCGAATGTTACTTGCTAAAAAAAATATTGTATTGTACCTGCAAAAGTAAACAAGAAACATTTATGCTAGAAGAGATTCGGATATGAATAAATTTATGTAAAATGTTGAATTGCTATTTTTATTTCATCCTATAGGTCACATCTTTTTTTTATTCTCTTTTTCTATTTGTGTATTAATTTCCAAAGAAATTTGCATGAACATCCAAAGTCTGGAATTTGAGTAATGAAGTTACATTTTGAGTAAGAAGTGAATTACGTATACATACCTACATATTTGAATGTGCAAAATGCACAGCAAAAAAATAAATATTTGCATATCCTGGGATTTAAACCCATATATCCCAAATTTGTGCCTGGTGCTGTACCTAACTAATCGAGCAGCCTGTGTGTCCTATGTCACTGTGAGTATCAGAGTGTCTTTGAAGAAACTAGATGTTCTCATGAGTAATGGACTTACAGTGCAATTGAACTGATCTAGGCAAACAATTTTTTTCACTGTAAAGATTGCACATTAGTGTGACTGGTAGCAGGTGACTCCTCAAATTTAACTGCTTGGAATTAAGTCTAAAAGGTGTGATATTCTACCTTTTAAATTAGATGTATTATATTGCATTTTAACATAAAAGTTGAGGGTTGAATTTTGGTGTAGTTGTAATTGTGCTATATTAATGGGAACACACTGAAAATATTACTGTTAAATATTCATAATTTTGGCATATTTGTAGCAATTGCTAACTTGTTAAAGTGCCTACAAGTGTGGCATGATGTAAATTATTTTTATTTGATGGTCCCCTTGAAAGTGGAAATCTCTTTACTCCTGCTGTCATATGGTGCAGGTCCGACTCGATCGCCAAAGTTCAGCACCATTTGCAGTGCTGAATTGCCAATAAGGCAAAGTAGGTAGTTGCTTATGGGTCCTGAGGCTTTGGGGGCCCAGGAGAGGCCCCGAGAATTTTTTTCCCCGTTCTTCTCATGGGACTTGTTTATAATTAACGCAGGCCCCATTGCTTGTACTGCCTATAGGCCCCAAAGTGTGTTAATCTGGCACTGACCATTTGGCTCACCTTAAGTTTAGAGGGCTGATCCTCCAATTTATAAAGAATGCTGTTGCCCCAGTCTGCCAGTGGTATACAGTATGTGCCACATGATGTTAGTCCATGATGCAAGTTTAATTGAAGTACTTTCATTTGTTCTTATTTCATTGCTACTTTTTAGGATTCATTTTGAAAGTTAAAGTGTGTGATTTACTGAAATTTTATCCATATTAGTAGGGTATATTAATGAATATATCCATCATATTTTGTGAAAACCAATCCTTACAAATATTGTGACTATGCTTGATTTGGAAAAAAGGAGGTAAAGAAGGACCTGCAATGGTTCAATTTTAATCTGTAACGATGTGAAGACAAATTTTTATGAGCATTCGAGAAACAATGTTGTATATTTCATATTCAAAGAAACTTCGTGTAAGACCATAGGTTACACAGAATTTTCTGCACTCTACAAGCAGTATTCTAAATCAAAAGATTGCTATAATGGGATATCCAAAGTGCCTCTTCTAAAATAAAGATATTTCTGAATTCCTTGTGTAGGCTTCCCTGGGTTGATGAGTATGAAGATATTTCTTCCGGGTTTTACACCGTGTAGGTCCATTGTTCTGGGACGACAGTTTCGCCGGCGTTGCAGTCGGCTTCTTCAGGTCAGTGAAGTGGGGATGCAGTATGTTGGCCGACTTAAATAATTTATCTGTAGGGGTTTGGTCACTCGTGATTGGCAGTTGCTGTTTTTCTTTTTCCCGTGCAAAACGTGTTTCCAGGCATTGGCGAGGGAATAGCCATCTTCCCTATTGAAATTGTCTTCATTCTTGCTTATTTCAATGGCCTCCCGTATTAGACATGGGAAATATCTTCTTTCTTCAGAAATTAGCTTAGCTTCTTCAAAATTGATGTAGTGAGTAGGGCCCTTCCATGTGTGCTCTGCTATGGCAGAGTCGTATTTGTCTGTTCTTAGTTGCCCTTTGATGTTCCATTTGGCGGCACTACAGGGATCTGGAGGTCTGCCCAATGTAGCTACTCCCACAGCTGCATTTGACTTTGTACACTCCACTCTTCGACTGCATAGGTACACAGCCTTTTACTCTGACGAGAAGGCTTCTGGTCTTGGAGACGCAATTGAACCTTTTAACTACATTGCGTTTGCTGAGAGCGCGTGAAATCCTCTATGCGGTTCCTGCAACATAGGGGATCATGGCAAACGCGGCAGGTTTCGGTCTCTCCTCTGGTGATTGGTCGTCGGTCGTTGTTATAACAATAGGGCCATGTTTATTTTTCTTTCCTCCCTCAGGATGACGTCTCGGTGGTAGCCATTCTTCTCCATTGTTTTCCTCAGGTGTTTCTTCTCTTTTTCCAAGGAATTCTTGTCACAAATAGTGAGGGCTCGGCTAAACAGCGTCCTGATTACAGAGTTCTTCTGTAGTGGATGGTGGTGTGAAGAATGCTGTAGGTACCGCTCCGTGTGAGTCTTTTTCCTGTAGACCTCGTGGCCTAGTCTTCCGTCGTTCTTCTTTTTTACAAGGACGTCTAAGAATGGTAGTCATTTTTCTTTTTCTATCTCCATCGTAATATCTCCATATCTATCTCCATCTCTGCCATAGCAGAGCACACATGGATGGGCCCTACCCTCTACATCAATTTTGAAGAAGCTATGCTAATTTCCGAGGAAAGAAGATATTTCCCACGTCTAATACGGGAGGCCATTGAAATAAGCAAGAATGAAGACAATTTCAATAGGGAAGATGGCTATTCCCTCGCCAATGCCTGGAAATGCGTTCTGCGTGGGAAAAAGAAAAACAGCAACAGGCAATCACTAGTGACCTAACCCCTACGGATAAGATATTTAAATCGGCCAACATACTTCATCCGCACTTCACTGACCTGAAGAAGCCGACTGCAACGCCGGCGAAACTGTCATCCCAGAACAATGGACCTACGCGGTGTAAAACCCGGAAGAAGTATATCTTCAAACATATTTCTGGTTTTCAGATAACACATATACCTTGAAAAGAGATTGATATGGCTGGTGAAAATATATCTGCATCTAATATGCACCATACAGCTTTGGAGTTAAGTATGTATGGTGAGGAAGAAAATTTTAAAGTATCAATTGAAAAAAATATTATCTATTGCATTAATATGTTTGCTGTATGCCAGCAAGCTGTTTTTGCATTAATATAATGCGAAAAAAGACCGAAAAATTTTGAATGATTAATCATGTAAAAAATTTTGACTACAATAAAGTCCAGTTTCCCTGAGGACAGAAAGAATAACATGATTAGAACAATACATTCAAAACACTACCAATCTGGGGAAAAAATTATTTTAATGACCGGAATATCTTATTAGGGACAATGGGTATGTACCAAATTTCATAGTTTGGAAAGTATTGATGAAAAAATTCTAAAGATAAGGGTTAGCAGTCTCCATTGTTGCAGCCGCTAAATATTTATTTAGTAAATCAGATTAATAAATTCATTAATACCTGACAAAGCCGGCCGAAATGTCGGCGAAAACTCTCGTTCAAAAAATACCGTTCAGAAAAACCGCTACGGGCAGTTAGTTTCGCAGATGGCCACATCGTCGCTATCGTAGGTTGAACAAAAGAGGCTCTAGTGTCGTCATTCAAACTTGAATTCAAATGGCGAGAAAGCAATTTGTTCTATATGATTGCTAATTTGTCGATTCAGTATTAATTTATCGAACTACTTGCCATCAATTAGTTGTGCGCTTTTAAAGCCAGTGGCCTCAATCATTTTTGTAACGATGTCGTGCCGTCTCATTCGGCACCTTGTGGCGATGCATTTGATTTCACTTGATGGATCAATACTTGATTAAAAAACTTTTAGTGCACGAACTTTGTTCAGACTGCGTGAAACTCTCATACTGTGGACGAAGAAGAGTAATTGGAATAATTAAGAGCCAAAAGTGCACTTAGGCTGTGCTCGCATGAATACTACTGTGAATAAAGAACCGTGTTTTTAGAACGGACATAGTAAAAGAAGATTAGCCTTTGTTGTTAGGAAATGCAGCTCAAGCATTTGAGAAATGTATTGCCAGCACAGGTAAGAAGCGTCATAAATGTTTATGCCAGCATTAAGTATATTGATTATCATTCATCTGTCTTTTCCTCTCAAGGAAATCCCTGATAAAATCACAGCGATTTCTTGGGCTCCAAGCAACCTCAAGCTGGCCATTTGCTCTTCAGATCGAGTTGTGCAATTGTTTGATGAAACAGGGGAGAAAAAGGATAAATTTCCTAGCAAACCGGTTGATGCAAAAGTATGATTCGATTTTTTTGTTCATCGTTGAATTAGTTGTTATCATGAACGATAAGTGTTTTCATTCCTTGTCCTTTTCAGTACGGGAAAAAAAGTTATGTCATTACAGGATTGGCATTCTCTCCTGATTCTACTAAAATTGCCGTTGGTCAATCAGACAATATTGTGTTTGTGTACAAAGTTGGAGAAGAGTGGTACGTAATAAGGGCATGAATGGAAGAGCCTGTACATTTCCTTTTGGATGAAATACTTCTCGTAATGCATCTCCTCTTCCTCTAACTAGGGGAGAAAAGAAGGTCATCTGCAACAAGTTTCCTCTTCAGTCATCTGTGACTTGCCTTGCATGGCCAAGTGAAGGTCCAATTGTTGTTGGACTAGCCGATGGGAAAGTTCGAGCCGGTCACATTAGAAACAATCGTTCACAGACTTTGTACGCTACTGATTCCTTTGTGGTCTCGATTGCTGTCAAGTGAGTGTTTTGATGTGTCTTCAAAGATTAGTCATTTATGAAGTATGCATTTTAATTTGTACTTCCACATGGCTGACTTTTTCAAAGTCCTTGTTACCCGAAGCAATATGGTGAATTTCAAAGCGATTATGATGCTTTTCATCGTCATTAAATGTATTAATTATGATAAATGAGCAAATTTGCATTTGCATTCCTGATTGGCACAAATAGCATTTAACTTTACAAGATGTTCAAAATGCTGTGGTTTACCACTTGTCCCTATTTGTTTAGTTTATTGTTAATTTCTAAATATGAGGCAATATTGTACTATGGCATACGTACACGGTTGTATTCCTTTGATATTGCCGTAGTAGCAGAGAGCGTTGTCTCAACGTTGCATGCACGTTACAATGGGAAGAGCCTTAGGTTTACACAACGTAGTAATTGGTGCACACAACATTGCATGCACGTGCACAGAATGTACAAAGTTCCCACCAAAGCCCATTGCTACAACATTACATTGTAACCCCAAAAATAAAAATTGCTGTAACAGGGTACTGGTGTGCACACATTTTAATGAGCACCATTAAAACTGAGGACTTTATTCTTTTGGGATTAACTGCAACTATATTTATAAATCCTTATGCTCTTTCTAAGCTCGATATCTCACCAGGGCTTCTGCCTGTCTTCTGCATCAGAATTGATACTATCTCAAGGGGGAAGGGGAAGTGGTTGGAGAATGTTCTGGGTGTTTTTTTCTTGTCTAGAGTGTACTGGAAGCAATCACTCGCTTACCTTCTGTCTCAGGTCTCTAATGAGTGTTTCATTTCTTATTTCGAAGGCCTCCCTTAACATTCGAATCATGTCTTAAGGCATTCCTCACAAGAGATGAAGATCAGTGAGTCATGGCTATCAGTACTTCCTAGAAATAAAAAGCAACACCAGAAATGTTCGTCAACCACTCTCTCCTCCCTGAGAATATAAATTATGATGCACAATTAGGCAGCATTGATTAGTCCCAATGTGGTGAAACAGAGGAGGAGTAACATTGGCATTTTTAAATCCAGACATGGTTAGTCCATAAAGAAGAAACAGCCCATATGAAAATGGACCGTGTGTTTATAATTTGACTTATAAAACTCGTGGCTATATTTGTATGGATGTATTAAAAGATATCTCTGAGTTAGTATCACCGTATGCTACAAACATTCTTACTTTTACTCCTATGGCCATGGGAAGCCTAAATGGTCTTTGGCCTAGCCAACCACATGCCTCCATGCCCTTCTGTTTTCTGCTGTGTCGACTTGAGCTCCCATTTTTCTCAGCTCCTTCACTATGTTTTCAGCGGTACGATTTTTTGATTTTTGTACAATAGTTCATTTAATTCTCTTTTAGTACTGAAAACTCCTTCAGCTCAAATACACCTGATGGTATAAAATTAACAGTAAGAGGATGCACATTCACATAATTGCTGATGGGTATGCTTCTCTGCTAGCCATTACCATTGATTATGGTGTGAAGATAGCTTCACCATAGCTTCAACGTGCCAATGTTTCTACGCCCTAAAGAGAATTGACAGATAATTCATAATAGATGAAAAGAGAAAAAATTGTGTGACAATCTTTTTCTCTTTATACCTAAAATGAAGAAATGAACAAAATGTTTGGGGAGACTAATAAAAATATGGGAGGCACTTAATGAATAGACTGAAATTTTGCAGAAGTTAGAATTTCTGGAAAAAAATGGTGGTGGAGTATTTTCAGGGGGCTGGTGGTTGCCGCTGTGTATAATTCATGGTAACAAAACAGGATATTCAATACAAGTATGTACATATGTGCCACAGCTGGACTTCAGATGAGGAATCGCCCAAACTTTCTTGAATTTGAATAGATCGAAATCCAAGTATGTACTAGCATTTGTTGTGGTTATGTATTTACTCTTGCTTCTATTGTAGATGAATTATTGGTATTCTCCAGATGTATGTAATTGTCAGGTTATAATTTTGAAAAAAATACTACTTTATAGTTTATGAAAATTGCTCTTCAAAGGTTCATTTAAAATCCACGCAATGAACATATTGTAAGACAATGCTGACTTACATAAATAAAAATTCCCTTTAGGTCCGGCCTAGAGGCACAAGCAGATTTCGAAGTTTTTTTATTATATACGATCATCTCACTTTGCTCACCCCTTGCAGTAGGAGTAAGTCTTATCAAAAATTGGTTAAGAAAAATGCTTTAGATATTAAAAAAAGAAGATCTATAAAAACTTTGAACGAATCTGATATTGTGCCTACCAATGAAGGTATGATATTTTTGTCCAAAAACCCTATTATTTCCACCCCTTGAGCTAATGGTTGGTGTTATCGAAAAATCTATCGAACAAAAGTTTTTGGTAGTAGTCTTAGGAATTATTATAAATTAAAACAAATACAATATATTTTGTATCATTGGAGTTAAGTGATTTTTCAGTTTTTCTAAAAACCTTCCTCATTTTCACCCCCTTGGACCTTGGTCCGATTTTGCCCATTAACGAATTTGAAGGAGATTTTCCACCTTCATTTGTTATGTATCAGTCTGCAAGTAACTTGTGCAAAATTTCGGCAGTTATCGTGGCCATAAAAAGTTGGTGATGGTTTTGGGATCTAGTGACCGTTGAAGGAAAAACTATGTAGAAATTTTCACCATGATAACGACTACAATAGGTATATGTAGTCTTTTTCCTAAAATGGCAAAAAAATATGGGGATTGAGAAAAAAGTTTTTCTCTTAACTATAAATATTTATGCTTTATGCCCTGAGTGCAAATGGAAAAATTGGGTAAAAGTAAATGAACCTCTTTTAAAAATTAAACTAGAAAGTTTTAAATTATCTGAGAAAATATGTATGCATAAAAACTTTGTATCAATCGGCCCAAAATTGCCTTAAAAATTTTAGGTAATAGATGATATACAATACGATATACGATGATGGTATACGATCGGCAATTTTTGGCCAGTAGAGCTTTGAAAAGTGTCACTTTTAATCAATTTTACGAATTCAATTTCAGTGCAAGTGGTACAGGATTCATCTCTGGGCATGCAGATGGGACCATTATGAGGTATTATGTTGCTGAAGATTCCCATCCAGAGCCTCTGGTGAGTACATATATACTTATTTTATTCAGTAAATCAGATGTCTACATATGTAGGTAACTTTTTTGTGTGGGAATTGTTATGCATTTCACGTGAGCTTTTTGTCCTTAAGGTTACTGTGACTTGAGCCTGCATGAAGGTTAATATATCTTGTGGTCATTCGGTAGCTTATTTGGAGAGGAGATGAGCAACTAAGGGGAGGTGGGTAGATCAGATTTGCTACAGGTCAGTAAAATCAGTGATTTCAGTGAGAAGTCTGGAAATTTAAAACTGGTCAGTAAAATCAGGGAAAAGTCAGGCATTCAGGGAAATTCGATGCAGAGTCAGTAAATTTGAAAATACTGGTGGCCAAAGCACCTTATATACTCAAATATTGCAACAAAAATTTTTCTGGCTGTCAGCTGCGCCACAGAAGTTGCACCGCGTGAGTTACTATTTCTGCTGTTCAATGTTTGCGATGAGAGCCAGTGCTAATTGTGTGTATGCCAAGGAGTCTACATACAATGTAATATCCCTGATGTATTCTGTGAAAGAGGCATTGAATAAGGTTACAAGTGTGCCAAAGAAGGACATGTTAAAATTTAAAAAAGAAAGTGTTGCTTTTGTGATGACAGAGCCTGCCAAGCTTTTAGAGAAGTCCCCACTAAGATACAAACTGTGCAAGGCGATTACTTTTTGTGATCCCGACGTGATTGCTAAGGCCACGGACGCAGCTAATGGTTGTACATATCTGTATATGTCTTAGTTTGCTCCAGAGGAATAATTTGATCTCAGCTGAATCTTGTGACAAGATTGTTGCTGAATTAAAAGTATAACAGAGAACCCCAATGTTGTTCAGTGTATGAAGGATTATAATTGTGGCACGAGCCGTGTAGATCACCATTGGCGTACTTTACTAAAAAGTCAGAATTGTTCTGATTTGTTGGTTGCTTTTATCCGCATGATTTTGATAATCAGCCACGGCAACACATTTATTGAGTGTGGATTTTCAATTAACCTATAAATTGTTGAAAATCAATTGGATGTGTCACTGATTGCACAGAGGCTGGTATATGATGCGGTCAACCTGGCAGGTGGTATTGAGAGTATTACTATAGGTAATAAAATGATCTACAGGGTACGTAGCATGTGTTCAGAGTACGAAGAAGCACTCAAGCAGAGGTCGAAAAAGGATGAGAAAAAGGAGAAGAAAAGGTGCTATGAGAATTGGATGTGAAGTCAAGGAATTGAAGGCTAAAAGAGCAAAGCTGATTTTAGAAGCCCAACTGAACTGCGAAGCCATAGATATCTGTGAAAGGCATCTTTGACAGGCTCTGGTTAAATTAGAATTTTTTACATTAATTCATTTTATTAGACTGACTTTAGTCATGTTATGATTTTTGGCAGTCCTATTGGACATTTTATCCTGATTAAGGTAATGGTACCAGGAATTGACCTCTTAGGGAAAAAATAGCATAGTGTGCAGATGAAAAATTACTTTTTATGCTTACCAAACATGCCTAGTATGAAGTATAATGAGTTAGATTGAAATGCACATAAGGAACTTACAAGTTCAATGCAGCCACGTCTGAAGCATCTCTTAAGCAATTTGTGGAAGAAAACTTAGAAAAGAAGACAGTGGTACTGCAGATCAACACTAACAGTCAGTCATCTTTTTTCAATATGGTGCCAATGCGTGTCACATTTTATTTTTTATAGCTAGGTGGTAGGAGCGTAATTTCCTGCTACTTTACAATATTTGATCCAGAGAAAGGCTTACTTTATCAGTTAACCCCTAAAAGTGCAACTAATGGTGCATGGTCAATTACTCCCTCATTTACCTTAGTTTAGTTAGTGCTCATTTTATTATGCCATAATAAGCAATAATTTGGTCTTTTGGCAGCTTGTGCCCAAAAACCTCTTTCGGATTTTCTTTCCTCTTCGTGCGGAGGGTGCCCATGCAGTATGTACTGCACCTCAACAGATCCCTAGCTAGGCGAACATAACATAATGTAATTGTTATTTAAAAAAATGCTATCTCCCTTATTTTTAAAATCCTGTAAAAGTTTATGGACCACTTTGTCTCCATGTCTGCGTCCACCCACATCGCTGTCCCCGGAGTCTGCATAAACAATCATGCGATGCACTAACCCAGCTGGTTCACAGAGCATGTACATCTTAATCCCATGTTTATGTTTCTTCCCCTGCATATACTGCCGAAAATGTAATCGCCCTCGCCAAAGCAGCATTGATTCGCCAATGCATAATGCCTTTCCGGGGGAAACACAAGTTGCCATTGACTTCTCAAAACAATTTAAAAGTGGTCTGACTTTATATAGGCGATAACTTGGAGCAGGGTCATTTTCGTCGGGGTTTTTTGCAAAATAGAGGGCTTGCAATATCCCAAGAAATCGATCCCTGAAATTGATGAAATAGCTTGAAACTAAAATAAATAGACTTTTTCCAATAGTCAGAGATTCTATTGGTACGAACCGTCCCCATATGGAAGAGCAGGCCGAACCAAACCTCAAACTCTTCTCGTTTTAGTTACCTCTTAGTCAGTAATCCTTGCACGGGGTGATGGGTTTTCCAGAAAAATGCACTCCGCATTCCTCTCTGTCTCACTAAGAATAAGTTCATAGAACTCGTCGGTAAACACAAAGGAAAAGTAGTCTTTGGGGGGTCGATCCACATGGAATTTTGTTGAGACCAGGGGATCCTACATAGGCAAGGGTATTCCTATTCACTGGGGAATTAGGGGCCCAAGCCGCCTCAGATGTAACGATACCCCCTGCCGCCTCTGCAGTGCAGGGTTCATCGCCATTTTCTGAGTCACTTCCCTCCGTGTAGGCACCAAAAAGTATTGAGGAACCGCTCGAAAAATTGTCATCCGACGAATCCATTGCTAGAGCATGTATTTCATCCTCCCTGATCATTTTCCCTGGTTGCTTTTTCTGCAAGGCTATAAAATGTAAAAATAAAATTTTTTACTCTTTTTTATTATGCAATATAATTTACTCTTTTTTACTATGCAAGAATATGTAGATTAATACTGCTTACCAGAAGGACCGGGTATTTCATCATCATCCGGGTTCATGGCAAGGTTTTTTTTCTCTGGCTTGTGGCCTGTGAGGCTTCTCTTCATCTTCAAATAGGAGGGAAATACCCTGAAGAAAAATGAAATAAAATCATATGTCGGTTTCCAATGCAAGTAGGAGTGAACAGATGAAATCAAAGCAGAAAAATAATAATAATGCATTATTTATAAATAAAAACAAAAACATTAGAAAGCATTAAAATTTGTAACGAGAACTAATTTTGGTAGCTCAGAAAAATATTATTGTTAGACAAAACTAAAATTTGTGCATTTTTCGTTCTAATGAGAGGCAAACATGCGAAAAAAGTAAACTAGCACTTACATTTTGAGTAAAAAGGCAAATCCGTTGAGAAAAATACTGTCTTCAGCACTTTAGGAAGCAACGACAAACCACAGTAAAAATATCCATAAGTATCACAGCAAAATTTTAGCGAGCATAAACACTTTATAATGACTTTCAAAAAATAAAATCCGATTTTAATGAGTCCTAATAGCAAAAAATGCACCACAACAACGATCCAAAGTGAATGTCACTTGAAAATCTGCAAAAAAAACACTAACTCCGAAAACTGCAGAGAAAGTTTTTTTTCAACGAAAGTGGAAACAAAGCACACGACACGACAGCTAGAAACCAACTGCAGAGCGGAGAAAAGGAAGCAAGTCGAAAGGGCTGCGCGTAGTCCCGTTAAGCCCATTCATGTGAGGCCCAAGGCCATGACAGCCCCCGGCTGCCATCCGCGCCAGTGGCTGGGAACGGATGACAGCCCTGGGCTATCATCCGCATTGAAAGGGTTAACCCAGCTTAATTTTTCATGAAGTTTTAATTCATGCTAAATGATGCTTATTTGTAAAAAAATTGTTGTCAGCATTTTTGCATTTTGTTTGTGATGTTCTTTTGAAATTGGAAACTAATCGTCATGATCAATGCCATTTTCAATCTTTTCTCGTCAACAGGGTCGTATTGCCATTCATAAGGTTCCACCTTATGCTCTTGCCTGGCCTTTGGGTTTCATTTTTGCTGCTGGCTGTGATGGTAAGGTCTGCATTTATGGTAATAATGGACTTCTGGAGCAGAGCTTAGATTACACAAATGAAGGAGGAAGTGAAGAAGTTGGTGATTTTAATGTAGCCTGTTGCTCTCCCAGTGGCCAAGCAGTTGCTGTTGGTGGTTATAATAGGTGAGGATAAAATAGGTTCTTTCAGCCATTATACCCTTATGATGTGCTCCTGAGGATGGTCTGACTTTTTGAGAATTGTCATCATTTAGTTTTGAAAACATTCTCTGAGGTGTATGCATATTTGGCTTCACTGTTTGGTAAACGGCTACATATGTTTTTTGTATGGCAAAAACCAAGGTATTTTGGATTAAACCCCTTGATTGTTTGTGAGTCTATTGGCAATGAAAGGCCATACCCAAGTCTTAGTCTACTAGACTTAGCAGAATACTTTCTAAGATATGGATAAAAACATCAAATGGTAATTCACTGAATATTCAATGCCAAACTTGTATTTTTTCACTATTTTTGGGAGTTGTTCAAGTAAATTTCACTTAAATTGTAGTACAGAATTTTGGACTCTCATTAATATGATCTGAAGGCAACCTTCATTTTCTGAGCCCAATGGCTATTTAAACAACCTCTTTCAGAAACTCAGTGGTTTCAAGTTCCAGTTTCAATTTCTTTATGGAGCGTTGCAAAGAACTCTCCTACACCTCTTCTTGCTTGTGCATTTGTTTATTAGCCACACACCAAAAATAGTGCAAAGAGCAATCAGACCTATTACAATGGCTGACATACTGGATAAATTCATTTTAACCCTTTCACGCCGAATGTCACCTATATGAGTCTGGGTTTTCTTTCTGCAAAAGACTGGACATCTAACATAGATGTCGAGGATTTCTATATGCAAAAGAACGGTCATCACCTATAGAAGTTGTGGAGGGTGGGAAAGTGACCACCGCTGAAGCATTTGGGAAGGGTGTTCCTTTGACCCTGAGAGTCACTACTCCATGGGTGGCAAGACCCAACCCTTGGCAACTTCGCTCGACCCTCGAGCCCTTTAGTGGCCATTTTCTCAGTATGTGTCTACCATCATTAATTGTATGTGCAATGGATATTCTAAATAAATATTCATTGGGCATACAAAAATAATAACCATTAAAATGAACTTGTGTTTTGTTGTGTGTTTTTAATGTATAAGCAAAATTCTAGCTCTTATATTAAAAGATTTGTTTTCTGCTTTTTTTTTAACCATTACTTTCCGATTAATATCCTAAAATCGTTAATATAACAGCTAGAAATTCATTAAAATTTTTAAAGCAATCAAGTAAAGACGAAGAATTCATTTCATACATCGATTCCCTCACGTTTGCAATAAATGATTGTTTAAAGAAACTACTGCGCATATAAAAAAATGACCACAACCCCATTCTGTGAGAGGGTCTGCTAATGAGACAAGAGGGTCAAGACCAGTTGCTGAGGGAAGGGATGGACGGGTGGGGTCGGTACACCGGAGAAGATATTCCCTTCGAAATACCCGTACTGTAACGGTCCACGGCCCGCCCGGATTACTTTGGGCCGAAAGACACGTGTACAAATAATTTTCTTTTAAATGTCCTCGCGAATCCCTCCCGCACGAGATCCGCGGGGCTAACCTGCGTCACCTAATACAACACGAAATGTGTTTTGAAAGCCTCTTTAAATGAGGATAAGCGGGTGGGGGGTCCCCGACCGTGCGTAATTAATCATGTTCCCTGGCTTTACCGCCGGGGCAGGGTGGAAATGGGTTGCTGGTATTGGGTTTGTGGGATATTCGGCTTGCTGGACAAGATTAAAAAAAATAGAACCTTTTTCAAAAAACAAAACAAGCGAATATTCAAGAAAATAATATGCCCTCCTAATAATTAATGAAATGATGAGGTGATAAATAAGGGATGAGACAATAAAAATGAACCCTTCATGAAATGAATAAAATGAATGATGAACAAACAGGTGATTAGCCACACAAACAAAAAAAAAGGCTTTTCTTTCGCTCACAGGCGATTTTAATGGAATTGTCTGCTTCCAATTGAACACTTATAGGTCTGTTTTATCACTTGGGCGTCGATCACTCGCCCTTAAGAAACACAATTGCAAATATGGGAGCCCTTTATCAATTGGATGGCTAGGAGGCTGAAATGGGGGGGGGGGGTTTGTCGGGTCAGCAACCTTACGTGACCGTCGACTCTGGATTCTCGGCACGGGACGTCAAGCGTGGAAGGCACCTGGCAGTCCTACTGGATCCTATGGTTCTGCAGCAGACTCCGGACTCAGCACGCTAAGCTTTGGTCTCCGTGTACTTCGAGAATATCCTGGGGGCAAGTAGGGTCCAACAGTGGACGTGGTACTTTTTGCGTACCTGATCAGCCTCCCGCACTTTCCAACTATTTCGGCTCGGGCAGTGCTTCCGCACAGCGATATCGTTCGACGTGTTCCTTTTTTAATATCCTCTTATTCATGGTTCCGCGATTGCCTTTTATACCACTCTTGTGGAGGGGAAGGGGACGTGGCGGATAAGGGGAACTGAGGAAGGGGAACACAGTGGGGAATTCACAACTCAACTATTTCACTTTAAAAATCAACAAAACCCGGTGACTCACTCATACATCTCTCTTCACTGCGCTTTTACCCCATTCACTCAACCTTGACACTCACACTGTGATTTCAGCCACGCACACATTCACGCGGTTTCACACTCTCAACTCCTCCCACCTCAGCAAGCCAAATAAAGGAAGGCAAAGGAATAAGGGAGGGGGAGGGAAGAGTGGTTCAGGTGAAGGACAAAAGGTGTAACGGCTTTTGACCGTTACAGTACAGAGATGAGATGAGTCTCCCATGAAGCTCAGGATAGGTACTAAAAATATTTCCGTGAAAAGTTCTCCGGTGCGAAAGGGTTAAAATTGCAAATATTTGAGTAATGAAAAATGTCATAAACAAGCACTAGAACCAACTGTTTATGGGCAGGTGATATGGTAACGTTGCAGGAATGAATTTTTTCTTTTCCATTATAAATATGGCATCATCCTGTGGGGCACCTATATAGGATGGGATTCCGTTTTCGGTAATGAGGAACTTTCCAACTTTTGCTACAGCATTTTATATACCTGGATCTCATATATTGCTATAAACTGTACGTAGAAATGCCTTCAATTTTTATGAATCACGGATATTTATTTTACTGTAGTTGACTGAAAATTCAGTGGCATTTGAAAAGGAGGGTTGGGCGCGCCAAGTTGGAAGTAGGAGGCCTGACATCACAACTGCTCTTTTCCGTCATGGTCGCCCATGATTCAATAGCTCAAATTCATTTCTAGACGTTCGGTTCAATTCCGCACCTGCTGTTTTCTTGACAATCTTCTAGAGCCTGTATCATACGATTTAAAAATACATAATAATAATTTATTTCACCATTGGCAGTACATACATCTGCATGGCTAGAAGTAGTTAAATTATTTGAGAATTGAAGGAGGAATTCATATGGGAGAAGTCAAATAACTTGCCTCAAGTGGACTCTTTGGGTGTCAAGTATGGAACTCTTTCGATAAGCATTATGATTTTAGTTGATTACTTGGTGGTTTATGGTGCGATAAGTTAAATGATATTATGTTTGCCAATTGTTTTTGTTATACGTCCTAGCGTACGATTTCGGCTGAGATACATATCATACGTATTCTTCCAATGTCGTGGTTAATGCCATATATGGTTCACGTCAGCCGATAATGCTGACATGAGATATCAAAAGATTTCCTGTCGTAAGCATGTATATATCAGTCTCGCTGTATCTTGATATCACAGTAAATCAACTGAGTTTTAGTGAATAGTGTTTTGTGTGTTTAGTATTTTTAGTGAATTAATGGATTTATATCAACGATATTTCATTAGTGGCATTCATGGATACAATATTACATACTATCAACTAGTTTTCTAGTCCTCATAGATGAAATATTGGGCCTCGTAACCTCTTCTCACAGCAATGACGACCGTAGGTTACTAAATGGCCCACTCCTTCTGCCATGTTGGTATCCAAATACCTGAGGCACACTGCCTGGCTTCACTCTTGTTTTACCTTCAGTGTATGTACTTTCACCTCACAAAATTTATCTGAAATCCTTGTATTGAAATACATGAATTATTTTCTCTTTTGTGCATTTGATTAGTTAAAGAGCACAAATGGCTTATTATTATTTGTTAGTACTTCTCTTTAGGTTGATTAATGCGGGTTGGATCTCTTAGGACCCATGTTTTGGATAACGCGCATTTTTATGTACCGGGTTAAGGGTTAAATTGTCATTCCACATTTTATACTACTATCCATAACTTTAATTAGTGAAGTGTGGTGTGATGTTTAACATAAATTGAAGTGATCCTCACAACTGAATTCCACAGTTTATCTTGAAATTTCCCTGGGATTTTTTCTCATAGTTTTCAACTACGACTCCGTATTTCTCTCGTTCGGTAAACAAAGTAATATTTTCAGTTAAGTGTATTTATGAACAAAAATTGGTGCCTATTAGTTAGCTAATTTGGCTCTTATGGACGAATATAGCGGATTGTGGCTCTAAGACTTCTGCGTCGGCTTATGATCAATTTTTGTGTACCGAGTTAAAAGTTAAATATTCATTTCAAATTATGTATTCAATAATATCACTAACTTGGAATTAGGCAGGTGTCGCATAATATTTTACTTGCTTTGAAAAGATCCCCACACCCTAATTCTACAGTTTTTCTCCAAATGTTTTAAGGATTTCTTCTGATAGCCTTCAGCCACAAGCACTGCATTTTCCTCTCCTTCGGTAAACAAAGAAATAATTTCTTTGGATCTATAAAGGTCGTATTTCGGAAACCTGTTACCAAGCAATATTTGTATCGAACATTACTCATGCTGGTAAAACCAATAGCTTTGTACGCGATGACCAGTGTACAGATTGGTATACAAAAACAAAGAAAATACGAAGCTATCTATAGTAAATTTTTGAGGAAATTCACCACAGCACCAAATTGAGGAAATTCACCACAAATAGCACCAAAAGTTTTAAGTATATTTTATATTTGCTCTATTACTCGTTTTCTAGAAATTTTAGGAAAATGTAACCTTCACGGGAAAATTTCGATGGTTCCCTCGACCATTGGGGCATGAGATTGCATTTATTTGCATCCATTGATACGTCTTTTCATAAGGAAAATGTTTATTTTTTCCAAGTTCCACTAAGAATTATTTGACAACTGGGTTTTTCCCTCTATGAATACCCATTCATTAATTTATGGTCTTGCACTCCCCTGTTACTGATGCATGCCACGGGGATCACCCAAGCTCATCATGGGACAAGGAAGACTGCTGGCGCTGATGCCTTTTGACAGCAGTTGTGATGTCAGATGGGGACACACCCCCTTTCAGGCCGTTTTTTCCTTGTGCTCAAATTTCGACTACTTTGTGAATTTTTATCTCAAAAACTAAGCTTCACTTTGACTTCGGGTTTTCAGCATTGTGCTATACTTAATAGCCTCTATTTTTCGATTTTTTTCAAAAAATCAAAAATTTCCTTATTGGAGTTGTGGAAATCCACACAGTTCTACTTTATTTGGTTATGTTTTTATAATTACATATATCCAAGCCATATTCAGGTGGATTGGAGTAGAACACCATGCTAATAATGTTTCATGGAAGCAGTTAAATAAATAAAAAATTGTATCCCACTCTCTCCAGACAGATTTTGAATCTGAAGTTCGTGCACCTTATCTTAAGGTGGTATCTCCGTAAAATGACTCAAATGTCATGTTACATTGATCTGATTACACCTCTGTCGATCCATTTATTTATTTATTATCTCAAACAACCATAAATGGCTCATAGAAAGTTTTGCAGTGGTTTTGGCTGATAAAATGAAAATAAATAAAAATCAAAGCAATAGTAAGAGAATAGAAATAAGACTGAAATTAAAACATGTAGCACAACAAAAAAATTAAGTTATATGTATGTTTATAAAATGCAGATTCAGGTGTGATGTGGGGCAACCATTCCATGATGGCAGAAGCAAAACATATGCAGTTATCCACTAATAAAAGATTTTATGTGACTAGTTCTGATGTTACTATGTAGTAGGTACATCGTACATACATGTACTATGCGTATGATAGTATGTATATGTACATTATCTTCAAGTGAAACTTTCAAAATATAGGTTCAAATATATACAAGGAAAATGAGGGTGAGGGAGGAGAGAGTGTCAAATCCGGGAAAGGTTGGGTAGGGATGAGGGGTGGGAGACAAACCGTTGAGTCACGGAGAAGCCCCAGGTAAGGAGTGGAGGCATGTGCTAGAAAGGAAGGGGGGAAGTTATACATACAATTATGATATCATTACACAAGTGGCATTAAAGGAGTTTGGTGGGGAGAAGAAGTCTAGGGAAGGATATCTTGAGGCAATTAGTTAAATTCAGAGGGGATTCGGTGAATAGGGAATGTTGAGACAGAGGAAGATGGAATTTTGGGATGTGTAGTAGGGTGGGCCGAAAAACACGAAAGTTTACCTGCACCTGCATTTTGACCCCTTAGGCATGGCTATGGGTAGTCGCACATCAACCAGCCTGAAATGTATTTGTTTTCTCGCCAAAACAACTATTTTGAAGGGACGAAATCAAAAGAAAAACCAATTTTCAAAAATAAGCGTAGGCCTACCGTATGGTCACTCGTTTTTACGATACATGTCCCTCCCCTCCCCCATAAAAGAAGGAGGGAACGGGAATTATATCTTTCTTAAAAGACAAAGAACCTTTACAAGAGGCCACATACCGATTTTGAACGCAATCAGATCACTGTAACTCATAAAGAGAAAATTCCGAAAAAAGTCATGTTTTTTACGATTTTTTGATAATTTGAACGCGATGAGCGACTCCCCCTCCCCCTAAAAGAAGAAGATAAGGGGTGTTACATATTTTCTTAAGACAGAGGTTCTTAAGAAGAGGCCACATACCGATTTTGAACGTAATCCAATCACTGTAACTCATTTTAAAAAATCCCTAAAAAGTCATATTTTTTACGATTTTTCCAAACTTCGAACGAGATGTGCGACCGGAAGACATGGTCCGATTTCGAAAATTTTTCTTTCTTTGTGATCAGGGTGACGAGTAACAACTTTTCCGCGCTATTACGATTCGATTAGGAAACTTTCGTGTTTTTCGGCCCACCCTAATGTGTAGGGAGATTAGTTTTGTGTGGGGTGAAGTAGATAACATTTCCTTAAGATCTCTTTGTCACCTTATTCTGTCCATTAGCCGAGGTTGGTTTAGCTATTTAAGGAGGTGACCAACAACTGAGGTCATTTGCAGCATTAAGGACAAGTGGGTTGGTTTCCAAGGGAAGGTTTATTGGAGGATGGAGGAAGGGTGGAGAGAAACCTGGCATTGACATTAACCTGCTCTTAATGAAAGGCTTGCCCTTAACGAAAAGGAGTACTGTGATTGAAGTGCTCTTCTCATGACATCTAAGGAGAGATCAGGATTTCACTGATAGGTCTCCACTACTGCCAGGATTCAACCCTGGCCCTGGGGATGGCAAGCCAGCCACCACGCCAAGCTGATCCTCCTTTAGCCAAGGCTAGATGGTGAAAAGGTTTGGTTTACCTGATGAACAACGCTGATGAAATTTTCTCATGTTTCCCACCGGGTCAGGAAGGTGGTTGTTGCCTACATTTTGGTGGATGTCTCTGCCACTATCTTGAGGGCTAATGTTGAATCAAGAAGGTATACCTTTCAGTAAGGCTCAGGTGTCACTTGATTTGTCAGAGTTTTGGCACCTTTTTCTGGTGTCTTTCATTTTATGAAGGATCAGATTCCAAGTGCTGCTTAGGGCTTATCCAGCATCTCTGTTAAATTTATCTTATTTCAATTGCCTCTTTGGTCAGCCGATCCCATTAGCCATTGGCCCTACCAAATGAACCAAAGTTAATCAGCAGGGCCAATGGTTACTGGGACTGGCTGACCAAAGAGGCAATTGAAATAAGATTGGAAGGAAACGATTTCAAGAGAGATGCAGGATATGCCTTAAGCAGCAACTAGAATCCTATCCAAGGGTATAATGACTCGGCAAGCTCCTTGACTCAACATCAGCCCAAAAGATGAAGGCACAGACAGCCGTTGAAACGTTGAAAATAACCATCTTCCTGACCCGGTGGGAAACCTGAGAGAATATCATCAGTAGATGCTCTGAAGTTAACTAGCATCCAGTCTATCAAGCATCAGTAGATACTCGTTAGACTTCAGACTTTGATTTTTGCTAAGGATTCGCATGCCTTTGGAAAAGGGAAATTTTACTCAAGGTCACTAGTGTACTGCTTAAAACATGCTTTATCTTTATTAAGCTGATGTAGATTCAGCTGATATGCCAAGGTACATATTTTTTTGTTTTGCGATGCTCATCTATATGTGCTGACTGATGTAAATAATTGACTCATTTCCAAAACTTCTCTGTTGTAACACATTTTCTTGTTGTCTTTAGGGTTAGAGTGTATAGCTGGAGCCCTGATCGAGGAACTTGGGAGGAAGGACCTGGAAAATACATCCAAAACTTTTATTCTGTCACTGCAATTTCTTGGAAACATGATGGGTCAAGACTTGCAGTTGGAGGGCTCCTGGGAAGTGTGGATATGTTTGAGACTGTTCTGAGGTGACTGGATACATATTGCAGTGATATTTTTAATCTAGACCATTTAGATAAAAAATTTCATCCACCCAAATTAATTTTTTATTGCATAGTTTTGCCATCTGGAGTCAATCCTTTACTCTTGCTTAATGCTGTTAGTTTATCCTCTCAAGAGAGTCATGTGACCTGAGTGGGAGCTACTTATTAATCAGACAGTAATAGTTAGATTTCCATTGAAAGAAATTGAGAACAATTCCAAAAATTCAATGTGCTAAGGAAAGAGGCAGTCAGCAATTGGAGGGCTCCTTCTTTCTTCTATGAGTTCTTCTCTTCTATGATTCAGTACCAACATTCCTTTTTTGATTTCATCAATTAAAAAGTAAAGTGGCAAACGTTTTACCAATCTTTCATGTCCATTATTAAATAGGCATAGTGTTGTGGGGACTGACCTCTCCTCTACATAGTGTATGAAAGATACAAAAAAGATAGTGAAAGTACTTGGCCAACAAAATTATCATGCCCACTGTTGACCTCTCTTCAAAAGTTTGAAGTTTTTATCTGTTGCTTGTGTATGTATTCATCATTCTTACGTACTTTGGAAACAAAATATTTCTGATTTTGAAAATAACAGGGTACCAATCCACTTGTATGATACCAGGCAAAGTAACAACCATAATAATAATAATAATAATAATAATATTCTTTATTCACCTTTAGCATAAATACATATGATAGGTGTCGTCAAGGTATGGTACATGTGAATAATTGCGTTTAAAATTAATTCAAAATTATAATTGAGTCAAATAAACATCTCATAATTGAGGAACATAAAAAGGCAGATCATGTCAATACACTTAATGAAACAATAGACCTTAGAGTTTTAGGCTGGAGAAATCTAGGTTATAATATTCCTCTAGGGAATATAATGGGTTGGATGTAAGCCAATCTCGGAGAGCCTTACAGAAGCCCACACTAGAGGCTGACTTGGCAGAAGTTGGGAGCCTGTTGAAAAATTTGATCGGTAGGCCATCTACTTTGTATGTTTTATCGAGCCTACAGAGTGGTATATCCATGGAATTTTTGGCTCTGGTGTCATGACAGTGGACATCAGCCCTTGTTGAGTACATGCTCAGATTTTCTTTAATATGTACTAATGAATGGAATATAAACTGATTGTAAACTGTCATGATTTGAAGATTTTTGAAGAGAGGTTTGCAGTGTTCTAGGGAACATGCGTTGACTAAAATTCGTACAGCCTTTTTTTGTAGTATAAGTATGGATTTAGTGTCAGAAGCATGTCCCCACAGTCTTATACCATATGTAATATGGGAATGAAAAAAAGCATAATAGGCATTGAGTAAATAGTCCTTACTTACATATAGCTTCAACTTCCTGAGCAGGAATAAAGCTCGTGCCAGTTTCTTACTGACGTGTAGAACATGAGCATTCCAGGTTAATTTGGAATCTAAGTGAAATCCCAGCAATTTCACAGAGGTAGTTTCTTTGACAGCTGATTTTAGAGAGCATAGAAGAAACTGGGTTTTATCAGGATTCAAGAAAAGATTGTTGGCGGAAAACCATTCATTCGCCTTTTTGATGATGGCTGGAAGTCTGTTCATGGCATCAGAGTGATTAGAGGAGTTATGTAGGAATGTAGTATCATCAGCGTAGAGCACACAGTTAGTAGTCATATTTGGGCACAGGTCATTGATCATGACCAGGAACAGGAGGAGTCCAAGCACTGAGCCCTGGGGTACACCATAGTTGGGATGAACATAGTTGGGATGAACGATTTAAAAAATTAACAATTAAAAATAATCGTTAAAAATGTAGTTAACTATTTAACACGTTACTTTTTAGAAGAATTGACTTAAAACTTTTAATAGTTAAAATTATACATGTCTGACACAAAACTAACTTCAGTTAATTTTTGGCGAATGTTGACCTGTTCAAATTTGGGAGCAAAGCTTGCCCAACAGACAAAGGGAAAAGTAAAACGGTAACTAAGAATGCAATATAGCTGGGTAGTTGTGCAGGAATACAATGAATAGGCCCAGA
Organism: Pyrrhosoma nymphula; assembly: GCA_963573305.1. Taxonomy (NCBI): domain Eukaryota; kingdom Metazoa; phylum Arthropoda; class Insecta; order Odonata; family Coenagrionidae; genus Pyrrhosoma; species Pyrrhosoma nymphula. The sequence goes on along the minus strand of OY754335.1, from coordinate 30,158,523 downwards.
CGAATACATGAAAACAAAAGCGGGATTGAGTAGAGTGAATACCAAAGTTTAGGAATGCACCCTCAGATGAGAAAACACGAGACCACTCGAAGACTATGTCTGCGAGGGCATGAATGCCTTACTCGGCGATGTCGTGTCATCAATACTACATAGTTGAACATGAGAAATGAGGGTCACCAAAAAACCTATGATGGGTAATGAGGGGAACGGGTTCATTCAAAGTAACGTATCTGTAAAATGCACCAGTTTATGCATAATTTACTCTGTGACATCCCGTCATCAGCGGGGTTGAGTGGAGTGACCACAAAAATTTGTCGATCGATAAAAATTTTGAAATGAGAATGTGGCTAAAGCGAGTAATGACTTTTTAATAAAAGTTAAATAAATATTTCTTAAATTTGAATTTTGTATTTATTTTATCCCAGTTGTGAAAAATAGCTTTTAAAAGTTACTTTTTAAAAGTTTCTTAAAAGTAACTTTTAACGTAAAAGTTACTTCTATTTAACTTAAACTTAAATCAGTCACTTTTTCAGTAAAGTAACTTTTAACTTTAACTATACAATTACTTTTTACAGAGATTAACTTTAAATTTAATCAGTCAATTTTTTTTGGTAACTTTCCCAACTATGGTAACAACATACTAAGTCATTCAATTTGTCCATGCCATTCAAAGGCCCAAGTTCTATGTGTATCAAATTAAATGATAACTTATCTGATTGCCTTAACATAGAAGAGAGAATTTCAGTATATGAAAAAAAATAGTCTGAATACCTGACTGGAATGTGTTTTTATAGTCTAAGAATATTTATTTAGAAATTTCTAATGTGTTTTAACTCTGTAGTGTTTCTTTTTATGTGACATGTCCTATGAATTTGCCAGTATGATTACTTTACCCTGTCTCTTGCATCAATAAATTATTTTTATTTATAAATATGTGAGGATGTATGCGTGATGTTACTCATCATTACCAAATTGTAAACACAGCAAAGCAGAAAATTTTACTGCCATGGCAAAGCTACACCTTCAGAACTTTAAAACTAGCATATTTTTGCATAGTTTCTGAATGAATGTGTACAATGATGAATTTGCTACTTCTTGGATTCCTTGAATTTCATTATACATGTTACAGTTCTACAGTAATTGATATTGTTCGAATGCTTATTCCAGGAGGGTGATATGGCGCAATAAATTTGAAATGACCTATGTTGGACCCAGCCAAGTACTGGTGCGGCAACTCGAGGGGACTGGTGGAGTAGAGGGTTCTGCAGCTGAGAAAGGCGTTGTGCTGAGATCACAAAACGGTTATGAGGTCAGAGATGTGAAAGTGATGGGACCGGGAGACAACTTTATCGTGGCACGGACTTCACATACACTTCTTGTTGGTGAACTTCGGCGCAATCTCCTCAGTGAAGTTCCATGGAATTCCAGAAGAGGAAATGGTGATGGAGACAAAGAAAAGTTTTATTTTGACAATCCAAACGTGTGCATGGTGTTTGTTGGAGGTGAAATGAGCATCATTGAGTATGGAGGAAATGGCATTTTGGCATCTTTTCGGTAAGAATGATGTTTTATTTATCAAAAGGGCCAATAGGACATTGATTTCTTAAAAAATTAAAGTCCACCCATGAAATAAATATCTTCAGTGAGTCCATTGGGTTATGAAAATCTCTGCTTCTTTACCTGTGATACATATTTTGTTTTTCTCTGAATTTCCGGGGATGAATTTGTCGCAACGTCGGCGTCCGGGTGCGGTAGAGCAACCCACCCCGGAACGCGCGATCGTGTTCTCATTGGAACTCGGCGACAAGCGAAGGTGCCTGGGTCACGATGCGAGTGAAATCAAGAGACGGAAAAAATAGAGGTTTAAACATTGACTGTATTTATTCAGTATATTTACATGCGTGAGTTCAATGTGGGTCCCAGAAAGGGGGACCGAAAGGCAAGGAGTGCCTGAAGGGCGAGTGGCTCGCTGGCTGCGGCGCGGCTACGGGGTGCTGGACTCCGCGGGGCTGCGGCCAGGCTCGTTGATGCTTCCCGGTGGTGGCGCTGGCGGGAGCGGCGCTTGCGGGTTGTCCGGCTGTGGCGGGAGCGGTGCTTCCGGCGCTTGCGGCTTGTCCCACTGCGGCGGGAGCGGGTGACGGCGTGCTCCTCCTGGCGGGACGCGGGTTCCGGGTGCGGGCGACGGCCGGAACGGTCCACAAGTCCTCCGGGCCGCAGGGGTGCGGGTGGAGGAAGAGTGCCGAGGAGTGCGTTTGCTTCGACCGGACGCAGGAGGAGGGAGACGGCCGAGGAGTTGACTCGCGGCGACTATTCCCTAACACTCCCTCCTCCGTTGTGTCTTCTGAGGTCCGGAGGTCCTCCTTATATGTGGATCCTGGGCAGGGCGGCGGCCAACCGGCGAGCTCCGCAGGAGTCACGTGAGGGAAGGGGTGAGCTCCTGTCTCCTCCTCCACGCGTGGGGGAAAGGGGCAGAGGGGAGGAGAGGAGGGGAGGGTGTGGCGTACGGGAAATTCCGTCACGTGGTCGCTCGGCCGGAGGAGAAGTGGTGGTTGCGGCGGCGTTGGAACTATCTGGTGGCTCGCATTGGTGCCCGGCCGGGGGAGGGGAAGAGAAAGCGGTGGCGTGTGAACTACGACGCGGTCGCTCGCGTGGTTTCTTGGCGCGACGGGTGGATTCGAATTATCTGCCGCCGCGTGGGGCACATCAAATTCTCTGTATAATATTATGCAATATTGTTTTGAATCCTATGGCAAGATTTTTTCAACATTTCTACTCTTTGGTAAGCTGTAGCACATTATGTGGCCGAACAGAAGCATTGGCATGTCTGCATTTTATTACCAGTTTGACTGAAGTGAAAAGTTACAGCCCTGAGTTACCTCTCTGGTTAAGACAAATAATTAAATTAGTAGCTGGAATATGGTCGAGAAGTGGCAAAAGACAATCATACCAAGCTTATGGAAATGTTTTTAAAAAATACCTGAAAGAGTACTTTAAAAAATACTGCTGGTTGATTCTGGGCCATGCAGCCAAGGGTTCATATCGACCAATACCTTACAACAATGTAGCTCATCATTGATGCCTTAACTGACATCATTTGAAGAGAAGTTGATATCTTAGCCAGACATTGCTGGTACGAAGAAATTAAGGATGAGTCTATTCCAAATGTCGATTCTCAATTCCACCAATTCTCAGGCTTAGAATTGGTATCAAGAATCAATTGCCTAAAATCAATTCAGATTTCATCGATTCCAGATAGATAAATATTTATTTTAAACATAGACTATAAGCTGAGGATATATTTGATATTTGTCATTAAGTACACTTTTTGAGTGACTTAATTGTCTTTGTTATTTTATTCTAGCCAGTACTTGAATTTAAATAATAGTCATATGCTACTGGTATGTTGTGGCTGCAAAAATATTTGCGTCCACCTAGAAGAAAGCGGCTGCGATGGGTGGACGAAGCGTGGGAAGGCGAGGCTGGAGGCAATGAGAGCGGCTCGGATCAAGTAAATATGGGCGTGCAGAATATTTTTGGTGTAGAAAACGAGAGAACAACGCCGAGGCGTCATAGAGTCGCCTTAACACTTCCACGTCTAAATCGGAGTGTCCGTATGCTCCTCCAGGTCAACAGGAGGAGGGGTGGGACCTTATAGGGATAAATTTTGGGTATATAAACGCTAAGATATAGCAGAAAAGTCGTCTTGTGTTTTGTGGTGTGGCAACGAAAGGCCGAGAGGCCGAGTGTCCTTCTGTCAGAAGGAAGGTATAGACTTGTGGGGAGGAAATCGCTTGAATTACGGTCCGAGCTCCGGACTCTTCCATTTCTCCATCCCGGCTCGTGCACTCTGTTGGCAACCCGACCGTCAGGCCTCTCAGGCTCCGTGTTAATTACTAAGCTCCTAAGGGCTGATTTCAACACCCAAAAAGCAAGGGAAAGTCGCGAGGGCATCCGCAGAACGTAAGTCACTGCCGAGCCGTCAGCTACCATCCAACCCCCTTCCTTCACACCATCGCTCCGCACTGGCAATAGCCCAAGTCTCCTTGAAATCCAAAGGTAAAGTGCCTTTTCTCTATTCCATAAAAATTGCAGCTTGGATTCAATCATTGTTTCTGGCACCCAAGGCAATAACCCACACTGCGATAGCCGGGGTCGGGTCTGGCGTCGGGATCCGATCACTACAGGTATATCAATATCCAAATATTAGGAATAAGAATCGATGGAATTGGAATTGTGAATCGATTTGAAAGAATCGGAATCGAAAAAAAGTGGAATATACTCAACCCTAGAAGAAATGTATTTCAAAGTGATCTCACCTAACCAACCAGGTTAAGGTTGAGGTTGTGGTTGTGTTATTGTGATGAAAGTAGTTTTATTAAAAGCCAAGAAACCAAGCATCATCCTTTGCACCGTCAGCAACCCAGACCAACAGGTGTCAACCTTGTGAGATTGACAAGTGGCGCCCGGGCGTGGGGCTTTTAGGAACTCGGAGGAGTTCCAGGACCACGACCCACTCCCTGACAATGCCGGGCAACACAATGAAGCTGACAAATGCATCGCAGCAGATGGCTGATCTTCTAACCCCAATGCAGCGGCATGGGAGACAGCAACCACATCTCTTCTGAGAGTCTAAGCAAAACTCAGTGGCGCCCAACAAAATCAGCCCTCTCTGTATCGGGAGGAGTGGTGGACCCGCAAGGTCCCAAGAAAGAAGAAGGCAGTGAAATGTTAGGAGTGACTTTTTTTTCAGTGTGTGTTTAAAGATGTTGAATATTTGCACCAAGAATTCAGTGAAACATTTGTCGACACAAGCGGTGTCAATCGTCTTGTGTCGGCAAAAGTTTCACTGTCACACCCTTGGGCAGCCATGGAGCAGTCCTTGGTCCTCGGCGAGGGCATCCTCCCTCTGGGCTGCTGCTGGCGTTGAGGTTCTTGGAGTCGTGGTATCAGCGGAATTTTCTCCATTGTCGAGGGGCCTCTGCAGTAGTAGGGCGGTGTAAGTGGTGGTTGGCGCTGGTGTGGTTTTTGAGCATTTTGAAGGGTTTATGCTGGGTGGAGCCAGGTGTAACAAATGTGACATCTGGCCCCTAACATTCAACTATTCAGTTCTCTTAATTCTAATGCAGCATAAATAACTTTGAGGGGGCTGAAAACTTAAACGATTTAAACACTCCCCTTGGATAGAAACATGTAGTAGATGGTTTAGGACAGGGGATATTGTCAAGCAAATTTTGGTGAGGGAGGTGAAGAATATTAGTCTTAGATTGTATGTATAGGGGCAAAATATACAGAGTTTAAAGGGAAATCAACTTTGAAAAAAATATAGTTTTATGAAGGAAATGACAGAGAACTCCCTGCTTTTGGAAAATTATAGGCAATGGTATTAATTTTTCCATGGACCTACCACTTATTTGGTAGAATACCTAGGATGAGGATGATAAAACATCACCCAGTATCTGGGAGCTGATACATTTACATGTTATGTTATTCCATTTCAATGTGTCTGTTTCTCGGTAATACCTAGGCAAGTTGTAAAATAGTATCAGCAATTGAAACTATGAAAAACTAGATGTGAAACTATGTTTTAAAAGTTGGTTCACATGTTTATTTTCAGGATGGAATTCATGAATCCTCATGTTATTAGCATTAGAATAAATGAAAGACAAGTGGCTGGAGTGGAGGAGTACAAGAAACTTGCATATCTTGTGGATCTGAAGACTATATGCATAGGTAGGTAATTTCATGACATTCATTATGTACCTATTTTTCCTATTAATGTTGAGGAATGACTTTGGACTTCATTATATATTTATTGGAAAAGTAATTGACATTAATTATCCACCATAAGTCATTTGCTCTCAGAATCTATCATTCTTCAATGTTTTCTTTGTTGGATGAGTGGGTACATATCTTTCAAGTTTTTGAGAATGCCTCATGTATTTATTAATGCATTAGGAGTTAATTTAATCACCTATTGTACTATCTTGGGAATGGTGATACATGCATACATACTTGCTACTTTGAGATTCATTTCAAGGTTTCCAATTTTTCAGTGGATTTGGTGACAGGGGTGAGCCTTGGCCAAATTTCTCATGATTCTCGTGTAGACTGGCTTGAGTTGGATGAAACAGGAAGACGTTTGCTGTTCCGCGATCATCGGTTCTGCCTCTGTCTTTCTCCTGTACCATGCCATGGAACATCTCCTCCTACCATGTTACTTCCTCACTGTTCATATGTTCAGGTATTGTATTGATAATTTTACTTATAATGCACTTCTTATCAACGGCTATCCTTCTCCTTTAGTGATAGGAGCAGTTACATACCTAATGTGGGACTTGGTTGAAATAACTCAGAACATTTGTTGCTACTACTGCTCTTGCATAAGCTGTGCTTGCTTTCCCCTTCCTTGAGTGGTGTTTGCTGGGCATTTTTAATTCAAGATCATGACATGGAGTGATGATTATAATGCTTTCTGCATGTTATGTATTTCTAGTAATAATTATTATATATTTCATTAGAGCTAAGAGGTCATTTCAAGCAAACTTCAGGCTCAATAGCTTCGTCAATATTCCGGACTGAAAAAAACCACATTGATGTAGAGTTATGAATTTAGAACCTTAAAATAATTTTATTATTGAAAGTGATAGCCTCAAAAGTATTTGAACACCAGAGAACCTCATGATAATTTTGCTAATTCAAACAAAGACTGACGATTGGAAATGAGTTTCATCTCTAATTCTTTTTAGGAGACTTCTCAGAAGGATTTAAACCAAGGAAAGATACATACTAAGTTTGAAAACTACTACATGTAATTGATATGTAATACGAAGTCAGCGGGACCAAAAAAACAGCACTTCATATATTTGAGTTTCTTATTTTCGAACCTTTTTAATAAATCATGAAGAAGAATTTATTTTTGTTTCCTTTAACTTTTTTGGTTTTAGCAACAGTTTAAAATGATTTTTGGTCATTATTTGTGTAAACATTCTTAAAAATTCCCTTTTATCATTAACTTTATAAAGGATTGTATAGTAACTATCACCTCATAGTTCCCAGTGCAAATGATTGAAATTTGGTGATCATAGTGTTGGTGAAATTTCTGCTCACTTAAGAAAACGTATAGCAAAAAGTGTGCATTATTATACTTGACTGTTGCAGGCTTCACTTCATAGAAGTAACTAGTACTACTGTACTAGTAACTTCTATAATGTAGTAATACTGTAGAAAAGTACTAAGCTGTGTTAATCATGAGTTGTGCATTTTTGCATAAGAATTTAATTTTCTTAGTCCTTGGTCGATTGGATGCTTAGAGTATGGATACTTAAGAAAAGCATTTGTTTCCAACATCTATGCAGTTATGATGGTAGCCAGCCCGACCACACTTCAAGTCTCTTTATCACTCAATCATGGGTAAAAAGAGTGAGGGACTAGGCCCATTTCCAAGAAAATCCTTCACACGTCGTTATTTGTGGTGTCTTCCATATTGTCAGCTGGATATATGAACTTGTTGGTAAATATTATTTCGTTCCAATTACTAATTGCTTGATGACAAATGAGGTGTGATTTGGCATATTTTCCATATCGCTGTCAGTCCGGGATATATAGTGAACTCTTGATTATCTGGCCTAATGATGGGGAGAGGACGCATGAATAATCAGGTAACATAGATAACCCAAACTTTCTCTTTTATTTATTATAATGTTGGCATTATACATTTTTTTAAATTTATTATCATTTGCGCCCAGTCTGTTATTTTAGATTATTTTATGGGCTCATTAATACTTTTCTTCACCCAACTGCATATCTTTTTAGTAGCGGTAATGTTGTTGTAGTCTTATTCCCACTGCTCCATATACTTTAGCAAACCATCTACGAAGTTGAGCACCTGACTGTGACTCATGCATTTGCTGCTCCCCTCATCCTCACTGCCTCAACTTCCACTCTCCCCTCTCCCTTCTTCTCCCCTTGTCTGATCGTGGTGTAAACAATGTAGCTTCCAGTCACATACTGGAAGCTTGGGTCACTTTCATTTCTCTTTAGCCATTCATCTAATTGTGTTCTCTGAATCAACATTTTCGAATCCTTTCATGATTTCCACCCAACTCAGAGTCGTTCACTTCAGTTTCTGAAAATCCCTCGAAATCACCTTCAAGGCCAAATAAAATTTTCCTCCAAGAACGAACTACATAGTATAACAGGTTTCGCTGAGGACCAGGCCTGTGACACACCATGAATTGCATCCAGCATTGGTACTTTCTTCCAAAACCTCAATAAATAGTCATCGTCATTGGCCAGTGTCCTGAGAAGACAAACTCAGTAATTCTTTTTCATTAATGCAATGACGCCTCGCTCAATTGGTTAAAGTATGGCAGTGACGTTTGGGTGTTAAAACTTGGTGATGATTAAACCATCATCGGATCTTAGTGTTCTTTCATTCGGATGGCAAGGGGCATTGTCCAATAGTAGCACTGCTTTCTGAGGTAATCCCTTATTCATAAAAGAACGAACTTTGGGAACAAACTTTGACTGGAACCAATTTTCAAAAGTCTCTCTGTCCATCCATCCTCCTTTTTGAATGTAATAATGGACAGGAAGAGTACTTGCTTCTGTACCTTTTAATGATCTAGGCCTTTATGATTTTCCGATGACCAATATCATTAGTTGGTTAGATAGTATTTTATGTTGCCTGGACGTATTTACTCAGCATAACACTCAATAGTTCTTTCGAAGATTTTTGACCGGGTACATGATTTTCTTGCAAATGTCCAAGAATCTTATCAAGAATGGAATCCAGACATTTCCAAAACAACCCAGTCTCATCAGTGTTGTAAATCTGGTTAGATTCATGATGTTCCTCCATCACAATGTTTTGAAATAAATCCCGAAATGGATTAGCAGCGGCAGTGTTGGCACTAAGTCATTCTCCTTGAATGCTAAGTTCATGATTGCCATGTTTCTGCTGAAATCTGGTTAGCCACCCAGATGAAGCATTGAACTTCTCCCAATCCCAACTGCTTATGGAAAAACTTCGCTTCATCTGTGACAACAGGACCAGAAAGAGGTGTTCCTTCAGCTTGTCTCTGGGTAAACCATTGAAGCATTGTGGAGTTCAACTATTCGTACAAAGATTTTTTGATGGATTTGCACTTCGAAGGTCCTGTGCCACATACAATTCCTAGCGTATTCCATCAGCTTGGTTTTAGATTTTTAATGTCACATACTGTTTGAATGCCAATGCTATAATCTCTGGATAGGTTTTTCACAAACTCCCCATTATCGATTTTATCAATGAATGAAGTTTCTGTTTCACTATCAGCACGATTTTCTTGCGTTTATCAGTCATGATATCTTGCTACAGGTGGACGACTTATTCATAGGCCAAATGAAATAGCAATGACACATCCATGAGGGTACCATAAGAAATACAGTGCAACTCTGCGAGACCCACTATGACTGGGTGGCAATAGATACATTTTTGTCTTCATCTTCTCACGTGTGTTGCCAAAAGGTACTCACAAAGTTGTAAAGGGTGTAAGACCTCGGGACCTCTTATGTCTGATTGTGGGTGATGAAAATCCCTGATTCCTTAAGGGAAAATTTGACTAAATAGGGTTCTGTTTATGTGTAAGTTTGCTGAAGAATCACTGATAGTGTTAAAAAAATATGTATATATAAAGCCGCTAAATGTGGTTAAGTGAAATACAACACTTAAATAGGACATTCATGCGTATAAAAGTTTTAAATTTTTAATCAACACGGTTCCTGGCCTTCATCAAGAAAGGGCTGATAGCAACTTGCACCATGCTACACCTAGTACCTTCTTATACATATTTCAGTTTATGTATTTATAGATAAGGCAATGTAATGCCGGTAGGAAAATTGGAGGTACATATGTAGTATGTTGAGCATATCTAGGAATGAGTGTTTGTCTAGAGAAGTAAAAATTGCAATGTAGTAGTGTCCTCCTCCCTACGTTATTATACAGCAGTGAAACCTTAGTATGTTAAGATAAGTATGTATTAGAGTTCACTAAATGCATGCAGTGGGAATGGTGGGCAGTATATTATTGAAAGGGAGCCAGTTTTGTAGGGTTGATGGCAATGACTTAATTCTTTGACTTTGCCTACCACAAAAGGGATCAGTGTGATGGGTATGTATGTATGTATGTGTTCACTCCAGATTTTTCTTTGCTCTTAAGCCTACCTGTTAATTGGTTTTGTTTTACATTCCTCTCTTATATTGTTATTGCCATAAGCAATCACGATGGAATAAGCAAAACATCTCTTTGCTTTTGTTAATTCTCTGCTTATTTTCCAATCAGTGGGTTCCTGGTAGTGATGTGGTGGTGGCACAATCCAGAACAAGCCTATGCATTTGGTATGCAATTGATTCTCCAGAGAGAGTAGCTACTGTGCCCATCAATGGTGAGGTCATTGATGTGATAAGGTCGAACGGAAAAACAGAGGTCAGTACCGGCCAAAAAAGATATTTTGTTGTGTTATTATGGTTGTATTTGAAAAATTACAAGTGACTTTCTTCTTCTGAATTTGGATTTTTTAATACTACTCATGCATGTATGCACTAATAAAAATGCATTAACTAGGTAGCCTTTGAAAATAATTTACTGTTATGGGAACTCTTTCCCTGCTAGTGGGTGGATCTATTGGCTTTAGATGCCTGTGTGGCAACTTACATGGGCACTTACACAGCATTTTTACACTCTCAAAAATCGATTTATAGTTGAGCACCCCTAATCCGGAAATCCTTAATCCAGAAATCCCTAATCCAGGAACACCCGTAATCCGGCAATATTTCAAAGGCGTAGGTACTTTGCGGAAAACAAACTTGTTTGCCGAATGATTGTTTCGTATTTACTGAAACTGTAACCCATTTTTAACACAAATTCTCCCATTAAAGAGCGAGTATTGGAAGATTTTTTTCATACAGTTGTCTATATTAATTATTGTGAGCAACGAAGGTCTTTATTCAGCAAATTGAAGACACATTACGTTGCCGAGATGCGGGTGTGTGGTGTCTCGGAGATGGACAGTACTGGTCTTACATGGCACGCGCATGTTTGCTTTATACTAAGTGGCAACTCAAAGTAAAAACTATCTGTCATCTGCATAGTTTTATCCGTAATTATGTCTAACGTAAGCACTAATAGCATTCGAGGCTAAAGCACAGAACATTAAATATCGCAGAAAAGGCGGGTGTTGAAAAAACTTGTTTTTGCTACATCAGTGAAGCGCCTCTACGTGTGATATGTACTCTGTTGGATCTTCGACAATCTATGAGAATAAAAAGCAGAAAGAGAAGATCCTCAAATTTTTCTGTGAAAGTGATACATACTAAGAAAGGGATTGCGATAAGAAAAACCACAAAAGAAGGGACTAGAGGCATATTCTGAATGAGAATAAGGCCGAGCTATTCGTCAGAATAGTGCGAAAAGTGGCTATTTTCACGATTATGGAGACCCAGTGGCTATTCGGTATTCTGAATGCTGAAATAGCCACAGGAAGTGGCTATTCTTAGTGCCATCTTAGATCGCATACTTATGCAGTGGCTTCGACTGCGTAGAAGTGAAGGGCTCACCTATTTTGTATTGCAAATACAAGCTAAACAATCAAGAAAAGATATCCTATTTCCTGTTTTTTTCTGCTTAAATTTTAGAAGATAAAATAATCATCAGCAGCTATTAATGTGAACAATTTATAGGAATAAATTAGTATTGTTAAGTTCCAAAAATAGCAACTGTATTTTGTGCTTTAAAAACCGTTAACTTTATTTTGATTGCAGGTTATTGTCGAAGAGGGTGGACGACAGTTGGGATATGCATTGGATGAGGGCCTTGTTGAGTTTGGCACAGCACTGGAGGATGGGGATGTGAACCGTGCGTTGGCCTACCTTGAAGGCCTGGATGGGATTGGTGGGGGAACGGCTAGCGAGGCTGAAGCTATGTGGAGGGCATTGGCTTCCCTAGCTCTCGAAACCAAACAGCTTCACGTAGCCCGACGCTGCTATGCTGCGATTGGAGATGTATCTGCTGAGCATTACTTGAGAGAGACTGAAGGAATTGAAGAGGAGTTTACCAGAGAGCATGGTATGCTCCACACAAACACCCTATTTTTGATGATATTTCCATTGAACAATTTCTACCAGTGAGGTTCTGTTTCACTGAAATTCCCATACCTCTGGCTGTACCTTAAACTTGATTCATTCTAATGAGGTAGTCAGTGAAAAACACAAATGATTATATAAAGTGCTTACCACTTATTATCCTGCGTGAACATTGTACCTACTTACAGTAGAAGCCCTATTTAGCGATAGCTCTCGGGATCTGAAAAATCACTTGCTAAATGGAACTCTCATTAATACCGAAGATGATTAATAATCACTACACAGCCAATTCCTACAGCTGTAACGCTAATGTAGCCATTATTGTGGGAATTTTTAGTGAGTGGCGAAAACATTCTATTGAGATAGCTATAAAATCATATTTTCGAACACTTAAATTACTTATATGATTGTATTAACTTTCGATGACTTCAGATTCCATGTAAGATGTCATACACTGGAATATTAAATGCCGAATTTTGACACTTAACACATGTACTGTACTGTGCATTGCTGTATTGTTATTGCCCCGATGTTTTGGGTGCGCCAAATATGTCGCGGTTGCACGTAATAGCAATGCAACGGACAATAAACAGCAAACACTTTGGAAACGAGAAAAAATTTCATGCCTCCTACCTCTCTAAAAAGTGTATAAAAACAGATATATGGTTCGGAGAAAGTTCTATTAATTGAACTTTGCAAAAATGCTAGATAACTTAATGACCAAGACGTAACCTACGGTGATTTTGTCCCATGCAAGCACCAGGCTGCTATCTTCTCCAGTTAAATACTGGAAAATAAAGGAGTCCTTGAGGACTTCAACGTCTGTAAGATCACCTCAGAAAACAGCTGACTTTGGCTTTTCGGAATAATTTCTCCCAATATCACCAGCATTTACAATTAGCCCGTTATAGTATATTATCGTTTGTGTTATTATTACAAAAATTATGAGTGGAATACTCCCATGAATTTATGTGGAAACAATTGTTACAAGCAAGTCCACATATGATAGTTGTAAGCATGGAGCGAGAACAAAACACGAATTTAAGGATCGACTGCATTTAGATAAGATGTGAAACTTTTAACCACTAGCGAATATGGTATCACACGGTATTGGCTCCCGTGAAACACGTTTGAATGAAACGTGACGTGACGTTGAGAAGTGAAACGAAATACGTGTTTTGCTGTGAGTTTCGAGCACGAGTCAAAAAGTTCCGAAGGTTGTAAGTTCCGAAATGTATTCCATCATGATACACATAATATCTTCTGCCACACTTACATCTAGCATCATTGATTTAATATGAAGATTGCATAAGTTCAATCAGTAATTCTGAAGACTCACTTATCTACTTCATCTACATTTTTTCAAACATGTGTCGTTTCCTGTTACATTCATCATGAAAAATGATTTGCTACAGGAGCAAAAGATGAACTACATATTGAGTTATTTTTTGAGGATAGTAATAATTCGAAAAGAATCTGAATGACCATATATTCGTAATTTCATCAAAACCGTCATCAGCCAATGTCGGTGGGGTAAAGTGCAGCCACCTGCTAATCTGAGGGTTGCATGTTGAAGTACTGCTTGGGTAGGTTTTCCCTGCCAAGGGCATGGGTGTTTCTGTTATGTTCTGGTGGTTCGGCCCCTGAGAAACCTGATGACAAGTCAAAATGGCCTATTGGGATTACTGGCATATGCAGACCACCAGAATCGTCCGGGAAAGCAAAAAAACAAATACTTGCTCATTGTCTTTTTAATGGAGTTTATAAATCAGAAAAATTTCATGGCTTGGTACAGTAAAAAATATTTTGTATTCATCTGTGTAACATTTGAAATATACACCTCTGCATGGGTAGGAAAATCTGCCTCTTAAACCTGATGGCAAGCTAAATAATAATAATAACAATACTTATATTCTCCATCAGCAAATTCATTGCATGGATTCGTCATTAAATAATTCACTTGTCTTACATAAGGGCTTAAGTACAATGCCATAGGAATAGGAAAAGAGAGTATAAATTTGCGCACATTTATGCAGTAATCATTTTGTTGTAAATACATTAAGGAAAATAAGAATCACAAAAGATAGATTTTATTTTGAATGCTTAGCACAGTGTTAAAAAATCATCTAGTGAGCAAATATATTTTGCCAAAAGATTAGTTTTAGCTTACTTTTGAATGTTTTAAAATTCTTCACAATTTTCAATACAGTAGGAAGAGCGTTATATGTACACTTTGACCCCAAAGTGGTTACTTGTTATTTATTTCCCATATTCGAGGGAGTAGATGGATGTATGTTATAATTCTGGTATTATATTGTGAATATCACTATTTGGGGGTAAGTTATTCAGTTGCCCTTTTATCATTAGTATTAATTGAGAACATACAATTTTTTTTGACTAATTTTGAGGATACTGGGACTAGCCATGGTAGTTACCTTTACGGAGTCACCCGCAAGTGCACATAAGTGCGATATTCCACAGAGGAAAAATAATTCACCTTGACCGGGATTCGAACCCGGATCCCTCGATTTCGTGCCAAGTGCTTTAACCAGTTAAGCTACCGAGGCATCCTTCTCCCCTGTTGATTATTTGGTTGCTTTATAGGAGCGTGGTGGTCAGAACTGCTAGACATGTGATGCCATTAACAGTCCAAATCGTGCACTAAGCGCAACAGTCCACGAGGATAAAGCCATACCTCGCGGACTGTGGCGCTTAGTGCACGATTTGGACTGCTAATGGCATCACATGTCTAGCAGTTCTGACCACTATGCTCCTATAAAGCCAACAAATAATCCACAGGGGAGAAGGATGCCTTGGTAGCTTAACTGGTTAAAGCACTTGGCGCAAAATCGAGGGATCTGGGTTCGAATCCCGATCAAGGCGAATGATTTTTCCTCTGTGGAATATCGCATGAGAACATACAAACTTGGCAGAGTCATAATTGTAAGTCTCAGGAAATAGCACCAACAATACATGATTTTGTGGGCCAAGGTTTCAAATAGTTGTAATGGTCTTTTTGTAAATTTTGAATACGTCAAAACATATACCAGCTCCCCCCCCCCCCCCCTCCCCCAGAATATTACACCAAAAGAAATGCAAGAATGGAAGTTAGCAAAATATAATATTTTCAATGCATTTAAACTGGTACTATTACTTAAGAATCTTTACCGATGTGCTACCCTGCTCAGTGTCATAGCTAGAGAATTAATATGTTCATTCCATCTCTAAGACTGTTCAAGTTTAATACCTAGTATCGAAACACTCTTGACTAGCTAGGGATTACAGTCGAGTAGTTTGATCATTGGTGGTACACTTATGTTAAAGTTCAAGCATGCAGTTTTTTGTGAATTTCAAGCCAGTCTGTTTTCAAGCAGCCACTCTTCTAAGTTTGAAATAGTGAACACTTTCAAATTCATAACTTATTCTCTCTTTCACAATTTGGATTTCGCAAAGGCCACTCCACCACTTCATCTGTGGAGTCTGTTGTTGATCAAATTCTAAATGCTTTTCAAGAAAAATCCATTGCCATAACTACCTCTGACCTATCAAAAGTAATTGATTGTTTTGCTCATCCAATTCTTCTTCAAAAACGCAATTATTATGGCTTCAATAATCTTGAACTGCAACTCTTTGAATCATATCGTACAGAACAATCCCTGTGTGTATTCATCAATAATAATCTTTTTTCGCCCCTTAGAATAAATTATGGAGTTCCACAAGGCTCAGTTCTTGGGCCTCTTTTATTTCTTATTATAATCAATGACTTAATACCTTCTAATGCCTCCTGTAAAGCCTTACTTTATGCTGATGATACTACTCTCATTCACAAACATAACCTGAACAACACCAGCACTACTTCAAACTTGTTCTTGTCTGAAGCATCTAATTGGTTTTCTGCCAATGGACTGGTTTTAAATATGTAATGTTAAAACCCAGTCACTGGCCTTCTCTTTAAGAACCACAACAAGTCCATCTAACACCAACACGTTACTTGGCTTTGAACGTGATGAAAAATTGACTTGGGAGACACATGGATTAGGCACACTATGAAAACTATCTAAGGCAATGTACATGTTATGTAAGCTTAAATGTTTGATTCCGAAAGACTACCTCGATTGTGTATACTTTGCCTAATTTCACTGCCATATCAATTTCGGTATTGAACTATGGAGCCATTCTTCATCCACCAAAAGTTTATTCAGGATGCAAAAAGAGGCCGCCAGAGTAATCTCATTTTCTCACCCAAGGGATCACTACAAGCCTCTGTTCAGTGAGTTGGGTATGTTTACTCTCCATAGCCTTTACATTTACAAATGTCTATGCAATGTAAAGGAAATTCTAAGCTCCCTTGAGGCAAGAGCAAATATACATTCCCATTTCACTAGGAACAGGGACACCCTTGATGTCCCTTATTGTCGCCTGTCCAAAAATAGCAACACGGTTTAGTATTATAAAATTACGTCTTTTCAATAGATTTCCCCCAGAGGCTAGACACGTGAGTGTGTTCAAATCCAAAACTGTTATCCATGCTTGGCTTCTGCAAAAAGCCTTTTATTCTCTAAATAAATTTTTTGAGTGTGACAACATTGTCTTGTCATTTTGAGTTATGGTGTAATACTTGTGTTTTTACACTTGTAATGTAGTTCATGTGACATATAAAATCGTTTCAGGCTTGATTTTGTGGAAGTTCGCTATATCCATGTTGAAAGAACACACAAATGGTAATTTCCACACTTTTTAAATCCTCATTCATTAATATGAACCCTCTACCCCCAAGATTTTATGGGTTACCTAAAACTCACAAAGTTGGTATCCCTATTAGACCGGTTGTATCACACTTCACGGCCCCTTGCCATAAGCTAGCGGCCAAATTAAATACTTTAATTAGGCAACTTTCTCTTTTAAAACCTAAGCACAGCATTAAAAATTCAATTGAATTATCAGAGAAAATATCCTATATAGTTCCCCCTTCCAATGCAAAACTTATTTCTTTCGATGTCAGTAATCTGTTCACTTCCGTTCCGGCTGCTGAAGCCTCTAACTTGACCATAGACGTATTAAAAGATGCTAAATGTGATCCGGTGATACTTAAAGAGATTGAGAAGCTTCTAAATGTGTGTCTCTCACAGAATTACTTCATTTATAATGGCTGTTTTTACTTACAAAATACTGGCCTTGCTATGGGATCGCCTCTCTCTCCGATTCTTGCTGAAATATTCATGGACAATCTGGAGTATAAACTTTTCACCTCTGGTAACCCCCTTTTGACCAATGTTGTCTATTGGTTTAGATATGTAGATGATATTTTATGCTTATGGACGGGCCAACTAGATAATTTTAACAATGTTTTAAATTCCATCCACGACAAGATTAAATTTACGATCGAATATGGTGGGGACAATATCAATTTCTTAGATTTAAATGTTTCAATTAAAGGTGGAAAACATGACCTATCTATATACAGAAAAGAAACGTTTACTGATGTTATTATTCCGGTGGATTCTTCTCATCACCATACTCATAAGCTTGCTGCATTGAGGTGTATGATCCACCGGTTAATGAATATTCCTATGACTGTTCACAACTTCGATAAAGAACTCAAAATTATAAAAACCATAGCAGTAAGAAATGGCTTCAATACCTTGTGCTTAGATAAGATGCTTAAACGCTATCGCTCCAAAAGAACCACAAAGTTACTGACATCTCTATGTATGGTCCCGACAAAAATTAACCGCTGGGTCAAACTACCTTTTATTAAAAACATTTCGTATAAACTCCAGAATGTATTCCCTAAAAATAATAGCAATGTTTCATTTTATAACCCATTGACGCTTGACAAGATTTTATTTAATTCTAAGGACAAATATGATCGAATGGACAAAAGTGGAGTATAAATTAAAGTGTGAGGACTGTGGTATGTGTTATGTTGGCCAGACTGGTAGAAAGTTTAAAGACAGAGTGAAGGAACACAGAAGAAGTTTTATATATAATGACAGAAAATCTTGTTTTGCTGACCATTTATGTCGGAATAACCATTTTAGCAATTTTGACATAGATATTTTACAGTGTATTGACAAAGGGCTTAAATTAGATTTTATGGAAAAATTCGAAATTGCCAATAGCCCGGATGGACTTTGTAATGATGTTTTATTTTGTAATGACTCACCTTTGTTAAAGTTAAGCATCCCCATGACGTCAAAACCCTGACCTTCACTCACGCTCCACTTGATGTATGCTTTCTGTTATCGGCCTTCATTCATTTGTTCACCCAAACTGTTTCCCCTCCCACTTCCCTCACACCAATTCCATATGCCCCCACCTCCTACCTTGGCCTGGGTATAAATACTGAGAGAGTGATGCTTGTTTTACCTTGAGAATGACACAATGTGTTGAAACCATGGTCGGTTGTTAAGTGTTGTTTTATTAAAAAGTGTGGAAATTACCATTTGTGTGTTCTTTCAACATGGACATGTGACATATGTATTTTGGAATATTTGTAACTTTTGACGAGGACTATTGCAAATTGTATTTGTTTTTCGTTTAATACATATTATTATTATGGTCAATGTTTGCTGGTAAGTCTTCATTGGGCTAAAAAAGATCAAAGTCAAATGTGTTAATTTTATATGTTATTACACAAATTGTATTTTTATAGGTAGCTATGTATTGAGTAAGTGGAATGTGTATTTTTCTATGTGATGGCTAGGTAAAACTTGGAAGCCATATTTTTTGCTCTTGCTGTGAATTTGTTTTGCATTTTCTCGATTTCCATTCATATTAATTGTAACTCATTGTATATGCCTCCAATTGTAATCTCCATCATATTTTTATTTTAGGAGAGTTAACAGAGTGTCCAGAAGTTTGGGCCAGACTTGCTATCTTCAAAAAGGAGTTTAAAACTGCAGAATCCATATATCTTGAGCAGAATCAATTGGATAAGGCCTTGAATATGTACAAAAGGTTGAATAGATGGGAAGAAGGTATGTACCATAAACTTATAGCTGGTGCATGAAATGTATCAAAATTTATCCTGGCCTGTGTTCAAAATGGCTAAAATATCATGATAGTACACATTCTCCATGTGATCAGTTGTGAAAAATTAGAATGTAAGCTGTAGTTTGGCATCATGCATCATTGTCTTACCTAAGAATTGTTATTTTCAATTGTATTTTAGCGTATTACTTAGCCAGTCAAAGAGGTGATCATGAAAGTGCACGGAAGTTAAAATTGGAGTGGGAGGAATGGTTAAAGGAGCCAGGCAGAGAAGAACAGGCTGCCAAGCTGAAGGAAAGTGAAGGGAATTCTACTGCTGCCTTACGTTTGTATCTTCGTGCAGGTCTACCAAACCATGCAGCAAGGTCAGTGTGTGTTTACCATAAAGTGTCATGAATGTGTACCTTCCATGGCTGCTAGCATTTCAAACACACATGTGTTTGAAATACTTTGTTCTTTGTATTTTAAATACACTTCACAAAACTTTTGTATTTCAAATGTACATTTGAGGTATTTTCAGTATTTAAGTAGTGGAGACATTTATACCAGGACCCAAATTCCATTTCATGAATTTTAACTAGTTGTTTATGGCATTATGTTTAAGGTTAGTGGCATTTCTTATACCACCCCCTCTTAGGAATTTTATTCTCTTTGGAATATAATTCAGCTTTTTAATTATTTTAAAATATGCGTGATTGATTTGTATTTCAAATAAATGGTAGAAATTGCATGGAAATTGTTTAAATTGTTAAATTACTGGCATGCTAATCTGAGGGTCGTGGGTTCGAGTCCTGCTTGGATTGGTTTTTCACACACCCAGGGCATGGGTGTTTATGTAAAGTTCTGGTGGTTCAGCCCCTGACAAACCTGGAGACAAGGCAATGGCTTATATGGATCGCAGGGGCATATGGACCACCAGAATTGTTGGAGAGGAAAAAAAGAAAATTCATCCTGGGAGAGTATTTCAAATACTTTTTTGTGAGTATTCTGTATTTCAAATTTGTACAATTTTTTGTGAATTTTTTGCCCAGGTACCTGATTGAATTAAGTCAAAGATTATTCTGGTTGTGATGGCAAAGGCTGTGAAATGAGGAAATATATTCCTGTTACATTTAAGTTATTTGTGGCATTTTTCCATGAATTTCCTCCCGTCTTCTCTCCTTCTTTGGACATGCTCGAAAAATAATGTAAACTGATTATAGAAATTTTTAACTTTGTCCAGGATTATTTACAAATCCCCGGACTTACTCGAGGATGAAGTAATTGTGAAGGATGTAGCAAACGCTTTAGAAAGTTCATCATTCATGGAGCAAGCTGGTGAGGTGTGGGAATCTTTCGGTGATCATAAGAAGGCTCTTGAGCTCTACCGCATGGGAAAGGCATTTCCGAGGGCCATTGAGCTGGCACGCCAAAAATATCCTAAGTGTAAGTTATGCTTTTTTGTTGGTGTTATACTGGTTGGGGTGGTTGTTTTTTTACTGAATGTTTCAGCTCGCCTGTTCTACTTTATATCTTCTCCTCCCATATTACATTTTTGTTCTCAGTTTAAAAAAATGCTAATCCTTTTATTTGCTCATCCCCTCTCAAGCCATTGTCCAACGGCACAAGTTTCTCTAAGATTTACTCTCGAACTATTATCTTTTCTATGTCTATTTATTACCCTGGGAGCTACAGAGATGTGTGGCAGGGGGTGTTTTGACACAAGCAAAAAAAAAGGCCGTAATAGGAAGAGGGAGAGGCCAAGGTGAACTCGTTAATTTTGTTTGTTATTCCATTAAGAAATGCAATGAATAGAATAATAGAGTAAGCATATGGTTACTTTGTGGTCCATAGAATATATCTGCACAAAAAGTAGTTAAAAATAAAAAAGGGGGGGGGAAGACCGGCTAGCTATAGCGGAGACCGGCTGTAGTTTAGGTATCCCCGCATGTGCCTCTTGCAGCGATTGTGTGGCCTTATTTTGGGGGGGGGGCATATATTTGCCACTGCCTGCTGCTCTGGAAGACTGAACCCATGTCTTCAATATTTCTTCAAGTTCATCATCCAGATTTTATTTACGCCTTTTACCAATAGGGCCACAGTCCTTGGCACTTTTCTCTATACATTTACAGGTTTTTACAATTGTGTTCCACGTTGAACTTGGTATATCAAGTTTTTCGGCCAGGGACACGCGAGTGCCCGTATTAGAGTCAATCTCTTCGCAAAATGTTGGTTTTTCTTCGAATGCTAACTATTATCTTGCACGCTTGTTTGCCATTTTAAAATACGTTTCCTCATGACTGCCGTAAGTAATTGCACATTAAATAAAACAAAAGGTGAAGCAACTAAAAATGCAAGATGAATGGCATTAGTGAGCGATTTCCGAGAAATATGAAAATGATCGCTGCGAAGTATGAGTAAAAGAGTTAACATTAATTTTAACCTTTTCGCCACATTGACAGCGGTAGTTCACCAAATAACATCTAATTTTCATATATTTATGGCATCCGCTACATTTTAAATGTACTGTTTAAAAAGCTAGTATGGCTCCTTAGTACCATTCTATGTTCCATTCGATAACAATTCCGATCGCAAGCATTACAATATTCTGCATAAATACTTTTCAGCAATGCTATCGATGTAATGTGCTACCATCAAACGAATGATTGTTTTTTTTAGAAAACCATATTATATCAGCATTCATACATCATGTGTAAGCATGTATTTTATCCGTATTTAACATTAATCATGCTCGTAGGGTCGCCAATTGAAGTGTGCCAGCTGCCATGTTTCTTGCCTTCAAATGTCATAAATGGCAGAATTTGAAAGTATAAATAGCGGGATGAAAATACATTGGAATGATTCAAACATTTTTGGGACTGGAAAAAAATGTTGTAAATAATGGGAAAACGTAAATTCCGGGAACGTAAAAGCGGGGTTTCACTGTGTACAAAATTTCTTGGAGTGCACCTCAGTGACAACCTCTCTTGGGAAATTCATTTTGACACTCTCTTGAAAAAACTTAGCTCTGTGTTCATAATGAATAAAAACACTAGGTAATCTTCCACAGCTTTATTTCTTTGGCACGACACGTTTCACCACACTGTGGCAGAATCATGTGCAGGGTTCTTCAGTTTAGGTCAAGCATATATAGCTTTCCACCAAGGCGTTAGGGAGTGGGGGGGAGGAGGGGGAAGGCTAAGGGAGGAGCGGAGGGGGGGGGGTAAGTGGGGGTGGGAAGAAGGAGAGTGAAGTGGCGGGGGAGGGGGAACTAAGGGTTTGAGTGGACAGAGGGCGGAAAGACAGGAGAAACGGATCCAGGGATTGGGACTGGGTGATGATGGAGGCCTCCTTTCCTCGTGAACTCTGGATGGTGAGGGAAAGGAGGGGGGTCAGAGGGTTTTAAATGGCTAGTGCACTTCCTGCACCAGAGCACTGGAGGAAGGGGAGGAAGCAAGTAGAGTGTGAAAGATTTTGGGACATGTGGCAGGAGTCGGTTGGAAAGAAAACGGTTAAGGGCAGGGGGGAGGGGGGGTGCTTTAGTCTGGGAAATATTTTGTGGCCAATAAAGGAGGAAATTATTTCACAGTTTGGTTTGTTTGGTTCAGTTATATTTATTAGCTCTGTGTGTGTTATCTTGTGAGAACTTAACGTAGTTCAGTTAGTATTGATAGTACAGTAACTCATGCATAACATATAACATAATATCTTGGGGTTCATCCTCACATGCAGTAAAGATTTTCAAATTACGGAAAATATTAGTCAGGATTATTACAAAAAAGCCATTTTGTAATAATCCTGACTAATCTTTTCTGTAATTTGAAAATCTTTACTGCATGTGAGGATGAACCCCAAGAAACTACTCAATTAGATAAAAAACATAATGTTCAAAGTTTCCTTCAGGAGAAATTGTTTTGTCTCTATAAATGAATATTTACATGACTAATCAACCTGACTGTTTGCTCCTTGCTTGTTTTGCTTGTGCTCCTTGTACCTAACATGACATTCTTAATAAATTTTTTTGTTTGGTTTTTCACTGTCTAAGTATTTGGTTGTACATACATCATCTTGACATGTCTAATATCATGTAAAAATGTGATCTTTGGACATGTAAAATCAAATAAAATGTACAGTGGCATGTAACCCCTTCAGCTAAATGGATCCCCTCTGATTACTTACTAATTTAGTTTGTGACAGAAAATCTTTAAAGCTTAAAATCTGTGGACCCAAGGTTTTGTTATTGCTTCAGATTTTATTGCAAGTCCTCCTGTCCTTGAAACTGATGGGCACTAATGAATAATTTAAAGAATATGCTGTTAAAATGTGGCCTTTTTTTGCCTCAAAATCTTCCTTATTTTAATATCAACCACTTCACAGTGGTGGTTATCTTGGAGGAGGAGTGGGGCGATCATTTGGTGGAGACTGAGGAACGTCCAGATGCAGCTCTGGCCCATTACATTGAAGCTGGTCGCAATATGAAAGCTCTGGAAACATCTGTGAATGCTCGTCAGTGGAAAAAAGCTGCTCAGATTATTCAGGTATAATTATTGATGATTTCCATTACATATACATATGTATATTCTTTCTCCCCATTAACCTTAAAAGCCGGAATTTAAATTCTCACGGTCCTGATGATCATAATTTTTTAACAAACTTTATATTAATTTAATTTAATCTGAAATTGAAATTTTATTGAGTTTATTTGAGTTAGTGGTCTCTCAAGTTCCCATTCTGTAAACAGGACCCCTTTTTAGGTTGGAAGAAAGTTCCCTTTAGGCAGATAAAGGTTAAATGTAGGTAAATGTAACCTGGATGCTTATAACCCTCAAGTGGTGGTTGCATTATCTTAACACATTGTGGACAGATCATGACTTTACTCGTGTTTTGCTTGCTGTCTGTTAAGGATGGATCATGAGAGAACTTGTGTTTTCTACACAGGTCATTCCATGTGAAATCACAGACGAGTTGCCCATACTATCTTAGATTTGTACGAAATTTTTTGTATGTTATCCTTGTCAGGCAATTAGTTTGTGTATACAATTTTTATGAAAAATTTTGAGTTTTTGCGGAGATAAGGGGGTATGAAAAATTCGGCATTTGTAAAAACAAGTCCCAGAGTTTTCCCATTTTTTTTCTGATCTAAGAAAGCTAGAAAGTTCCAGTAAGAATAATTTTGTACAAAAAACATTCTGCTACAAACAAACAAACATGCTAAATTCAAAGATGCAAAAACCATAAGTGAAAGAGTGCTGATCCTGTCTGTTCTTCCCCAGTCGTGGACCGTTGCAGAAATGCAGAGAGAGTACTCAACAACATTTATTCTACCATCTACAGCCGCCAGATTTAGGCAGTTGCACCACCGTTATATAAACCCAACTGTGAAGTAACTGTTTTAGGCAATATCCATGATGTAAAGTGACCCTTTTTTGAAGTAACACTTCTACCTTACGTCAAAAGTATATTATAGTGCATTTCTCACTCCATTGGCGAGTAACGAAAGGCCTAACTGCTACTCAACCAGATGGGAGTGGACACAGTGAAGTGCATGCCATACACAAAATTTTTTTTCTCTCTTATATGAAATATTGCTATGACGAAATTTTGCAGTCTTTTTACCAATATAAAGGACTACAAGATTCTAAAATTTGAGATGGATCTTAAAAATTTGAGATGGACATCTTGAAAATTTAATTAAAACTTTCAAATTTTTTTTTAATTTCAAAAAGTTTTAAATTTTCAAATTTGACTCTTAAATATGATGCACTTATGTTTTTTTGTACAAAATGATTCTTACCGGAACTTTCTAGCTTTCTTAGATCAGAAAAAAATGGGAAAACTCTGGGACTTGTTTTTACATCAGCAGAATTTTTCATACCCCCGTATCTCCGCAAAAACTCAACATTTTTCATAAAAATTGTACATACAAACTAATGGCCTTATAAGGATAGCACACAAAGCATTTTGTGCAAATCTGAGATAGTGAGGGCAATTTGTGCATTTTTGTTGGTGCTTTGGCATGGAATGACCCACACGCTATCCTTAGATACCACCTGCTGTGAACTACTTAGTGTATTTCGGTATTTGCAAGAGTAATCAATGCATTTACCTTAATTTTTTGCACTTTTACTTTGCTTATTTGCCGTTTTTGAATGCATTTTGGTATTTCGAAGAGTCACTATTTTTTTCTTAGCACATTCAACTCGGAGAATTATTTTGTAATTTCATGAAAAACGGATGGTTTTTGCATAATTCATTTGGGCTTATGCCTACATTTATCAGAAAATTGTTTCAATAATTCCTATGATTTCAAAACTCGTTAATTTAATTAGGACGCGTATTCGCGTCTTCCGCTGTTTTGGTAAGGAACTCAAGGTATGCAATCCTGCAACACTCGCGATGGAATTTATGATTCTAGCTTTTGAGTTACGAAAACCTGCAAAAACGAAGTTTCTTTCATCGTGTATGATGCAAGATATATTTCTTCGCACCAACTCAAGGTTACTAATGGAAAAAAGTCCGAGGTGATGATTAGTCAGTGTTTTAAGGGGAAAAATAAGAGGGGGTTTCCACACACAGAGTACATCATTGGGAACCATCAAAATACCCTTTTTTTTTTTTAATTTCCACCTACGTCTTTACCTCGGGATCCAGTGTAAATAAAATTATTTAGAACGAGACCATTTGGCTCTGACTTATAAATTATAAACATATAAATTTTGACCCCATATTTGTGGCTTTTGCATTGAATATACTGCCGAAAATATAATCTCCCCTTCCACATAACCATTGACTCGTCCAGACTAAGTTCCTTCTTTGGGTAATACATTTTTTTTCATCGTATTTCCGAAGGTTTCGACAATATTTCTAATCTAATACTTATCTTTTGTTTTCGGCTCTCCAGGAAGGGGGTCCCTACCAAAATCAGGAGCTCTCATTTTTACTAAAAATCTATCTCTCGACATTGCTTCCGTAAAAACAGGGAAATCGTAGAGGTCATTTTTGTTCAAATATTAGGCAATAATCGGAAGTCTCACAATACCCGTTGAGTAGACAACCCCTAGTAATGCGTGGAACTCTTCCAAGCTAACATCAACCCATTTTTTCTTCAATCGTTCCTTCCCATAAATGTTCGTCTCTTTTAGAATAAAATTGAGCATGAAATCGTCTGCCAGAAGAGTAAAATAACCAAAAGGGTTGTTGCTGGGGTTGGGTACCCTCATTCCAGCATTGCCAGTAAAAGTAATATCGCTGGTTGTTTGTTGCCGGTCCATAAACCAAGCAATACCATTTTCTCCCTCACTTAGGATACCTGGCTGTTCTTCGTCATCTAATTCGTCGTCAGATAGATCCATAGGTTCGATTTCCTCCAGAATTTCCTCTTCTGACTTTTCTAAATTAGAGTCACAATCTTCAATCAAAGCCTTTTCCATATTATCCTCCCTTACAATTGCACCCATCCTCCTCTTACGACCCACCCCAAAAGTTGATGGCTGAGGATTCATTCCAAATGGAATAAGCCCAAAGATGAATATTAATTACAAGCAACTTCAACAAAAATATAACATTAATTACAAAAAAAATTCAAGTATTGGTGAATCGATAATAATAAAAATATGCTTCTTGCATAGTTATAGTTGAAGAAACAGTGCAAGATTCGGAGAAAAATAGAAAATATTACAAAATCTGAAAGACACGATCCCTGCCATGCGCTACTATAGGGCGTCTCACAGAACTTCAAATGCTGGTTAGTTAGCCACCATATGGCGGGTGCCTTTCTGTGTTGTTGGGTACAATTAGTGAGATGCCAATTGACGTCAAAGTAATATTTTCATTGAGTCATCAAGCGACATATACAATATGGAATTTGAGACTTATTTTTCTATGATATGCTGGGAAATTGTATTCATTTACGGGGCAAGCTATTAGTAACACATTTGAGCTTGAATTTGACAGCTGTTTGGCCGTCATAATTTCACCACCTTTGGGATTGCACGTTGCAATCGCTACGGGATAAAATGTTTCATACGGTGTAGTTGGTGACATTTTTGTGTGCATATCACATAAAAGAATTTTTAATATGGTTCAACATGTCTTATGGCTTCGCAGGTGACACTAGTCAGGAACGATAGAGCTTCATACAATGATTATATATATACTAAGATGGTGTAATAAAACCCAGGAGAAGACTCAAGATCGCTATTGCCGGAGGATGATAGTACAAAAATCATATGATTTGCGAAATAGTACCAGGATTGGAGCCCCGGGGGAACGTGTTAAAAATTAAAAAGTACTTAATAAACAGACAATAAGGATGACAGAAAATAATATGGAAAAAATTATGATAAAGCGACAAAAACTTATTTATCGTACCCATATGAATTTTCATTGAAGAAATAAAAAAAAGATATCCAGTGGAAACTGTTCTTACGAGCGTCAAGGCACAAGCGGTACTGAGGAGCTGGCTTCAAAAAAGATGGCCTATACATGAAACCTAGCCGAGGGGAGAGTGCCGAAACGGTACCTTCAAGGGATGCGAATGTGCGTCCTTAGGCAACCTGGCAATACACGCTGGATGCACATTCGCATCCATCTGCTTGAATGTGTTAAAGAAATATCCGGCCACTGGGGTAAGTTAGAATAAAATGTCTCGTCTTTAACACCTTCATTGCGGCATGACGTGATATCACGTCATGGTGTACTATCCCCTGGGGCTGATGACGTGATATCACGTCATGGTTACCCTGAGGGTTACGGCTTTCACCCAGGGCTCGGTTCAGATTTTTTACGACCTTGAACACCCCTACGTCGCTCAGTTGAGTTCTAGCAGCTCAGAAGTGAAGACCGTTTCGAGCTGCCTGTCCTGGATACATCGGGAGAAAAGTGTTTCTTTTGCCTTGAGGTAAGCCGATTTCCATTCATTTTCCTCGCACTCTAATGTGCGAGTTTGTTTTACGTTTATGTATTTGTTGCCATACATGCCTGGCTATGGCAAATGTACTTGAATGGAATGTTACATTTCTTATATTTATCTACTGAAGCTCGATTAATTGTTTTCTTATAAATATAATGGCCGTTTTTGCCAATCCATGTTGAGCATATAGTTATTTATTTGTATTTATTTCCTTCCGATAGGTCGTATATTTATTATTTTATTGTCTTATGATATTGCGCCATTTTCATCTAATGAATACGTAAACTGTTGCTTTTATTTAAAGTTTCTTCTTAGTTTTACTCTACCATTTGAATAATTTAATTATTTATAACATTTCTCTAATTTTTTTTCTCGTCGTGTTTTTTTCAGTTTATCTCCTCAGCGGTAAGCCGCAAGTGAAGCGGCAATAATACGTAGTTCTGCGGAGCGAGTGTGGAAAGTTAATCAAACAAAAACGTGAGTAAATTATCAACAATTTAAATTATTTTTATTGTTTATATTTATGAAAATATAAATAGGTATGATTATTTTCCGATACAATCATTGGATATTTTTTCATGGCCTGCTGAGAAAGTGATTCTTAATTTTTCTTAATCTTTTGTTGTTCCCTCGATATATGTATAATTAATTGTTTAAAAGCACTCATAAGTCTTCAGTTACCCATTATACATATTTAGTTCATTCAGATTCTTTTCATTTAGTTGAGGATAATAATGATTGCCTGCAGCATTTCTTCTTTTGTCTATATAACCCTGAGTGATTATTTTGGCCCATTATTTGTCAAAATGCATATTTAACCAATTTGATACAAAGACAATATGTTTTAACTACAGGTGGTGCGGAAACGAGTAAAAAGACGAATCTCTTTGGTTGAGGCGGAGGCGACGCCGTCTTAGGGATAAATTCCTCTTGCCTCAACCTCGACGACAGACCAGCAGCCTTCGTCTGCACAGGATTCGCAGCCGTCAACGTCAAGGCAGGACGCTCCTACCAGGACTATGACTCTACCTTCCGAGATCTCCGCCTTCTCCAGGCGAATATACACAGACGAAGAGCTACGGGAGCTCCTAGAGGAGAGCGGGGATTCGGATTTTTCGGAAGACTCCGAGTGGGGGATTAGCGAGAAGGAGAGTGGGGAGGAGGACAAACCCTCCGTATTGCGGCGATTCCGTATTTATATGAAATCCAAAAAGCAAAAGTACGGAAGCAAACTATATATGCTGACGGAGCCTTCCGGGTTTGTTCTGCGATTTCTTGTGTATATGGGGGCCGGCGACTCTGAACTTGGAGGGCGTGGACATGTTGATCGCGTTGTTCATAAATTAATGAATGACCATTTTGACAAGGGCCATTCATTGTTTATGGATAATTATTACACCAGCGTCAATTTGATCCACGAACTGCTTGAGAGGAGAACGTATTGCGCAGGAACTCTTAGGGCAAATCGGAAAGGCATCCCCTCCGAAGTGGCAAAGGCTGAATTGAGACGAGGTGAAGTTATGGATGCCTTTACTAAAGATGGTATCTGTGTTCTAAAGTGGAAGGACAAAAGGGACGTTCTGATGATCAGCTCCGAATTCGGGAGTCGCATGGTTGACGTGCCAACCCGAAGAGGAGACAGGCTCGTTCCTAAACCTGAGGCCGTTGTGAAGTACAACGAGTCGATGGGCGGAATAGACCACTTTGATCA
Source organism: Pyrrhosoma nymphula (assembly GCA_963573305.1). NCBI lineage: Eukaryota > Metazoa > Arthropoda > Insecta > Odonata > Coenagrionidae > Pyrrhosoma > Pyrrhosoma nymphula. Next base: position 30,128,809 of record OY754335.1, on the reverse strand, counting down.
GATGATAGCATATTATCCTATTGAAAGGAAAACCCTTAAATGGTACAAAAAGTTGGGCATCCATATCTTTCACATCATCCTTGTCAACAGCTATTTCCTCTACCGTAGGCCTCCCGAAAACGTTTCCTTATATAAATTCCGGCTCTCTGTCATTAAATCCCTCATTTTACCTTCATACCTTCCTGACCCAATATCCATTGTACCCTCAAAATCTTTATCCCACTTCCCTGAACTCATCCTCATAGAAGATGGCAGAAAGAAGACATATCGACGCTGCAGGCATTGTTACACCGTCGGGCGCAGGAAGGAGACAGCATATTTATGTCCTGATTGTGAAGGTTCTCCAGAACTTTGTCCCGAGTGCTTTGCTCCCTATCATAAAACATTGTAAATAGTATTTTTTTAATTTGTACTTGTAAAAATGCATATCTAAATGTTAAAAAAATATTTTTGAGGTAATTTTTTGTGTATAGATTTGTCATTCTACTGATAAATATTTTATTGTTTAAATATAATATATTTTTATGGCAAGTATTTCTGTTTTCATGACTCAGTTATTATGTAAGAGTATGGTTTTTACATATTAATTTATTTAATCAAAAATGTCCACATACAGCAACTGTTGCCAATTAACAGTGGCCCAATAACAAACGTACAAAGAAAATATATATAAGTTGATTTGGAATTTCCATTGTATTACGAATTCAATCTTTCCCTCGTATGAGTAGTAAAAAAACTTGAACTATCATTCTTTCTTTTAGTGAGTGGGTTTGTACATAATATGGAATAAAGACGCTGCAAAGCTCTTCCAATTAATATGTATTATTGAATTTTCAACTGTAACTGAAACGAATTTGGCACTAAAATTCAAAACGTTCCTACTACCAGTAAAAAATTAAACTTGGGCATTTGGCAGAATATTCTTCTCACGATCTGCAATAAGTGGCCTGAATGAACCCTGTCAAGCTAACTAAAATTTTTTTTCGGCTTCAGTTCGGAAGCGAGAAATGACAACATTTGGGGCTGATTTTTTCCTTCTTTCCGCATCCATTTCTACCCTGGCAGCAGATTCACCATGGTCACCACCCCAAAGCCTAGAAAAGGACACGTGTCGGCAAAATCTTTCCTTACCTCACACCCATGTTCATGACATACCGAAGGCACTTCCTAGAAATCTGTCCTCACAGTACATACAAACGTACCGACTAAATCTTGCCACTTACAGCGTGCTATTATACTTCCTCACCCTCTTACCTCTTCTCGGTCCCCCCTCCAACCTTAGCGGAGCCGGACTGAGTGGTGCCACGCAAAGGGACACCCTAATCCACCATCATAAATACACAAAGAGAAATCTTGAGTCGGGGAATACCGCCCAACACATGCAGCTGCAGCAAAATCGCCGATGCTATGTGGAACCATTAGTTGTTTTGTTTCTAACGCTTACGGGTGGTCGTCTTAGAGGAAAAGTTTCGGACGGAGCGGAAAATATGAAAGGAGTAAAAAACCCAACGATCAAAATAGTGGGTTGAGAAGGAAGAGAACAAATATTATTCAACATTCTGGGACAGCACCCTTATACTCGAACGCAGCAGCGAGAGGAAAATTTCAAGGAATTATTATCCTATTCAAACAGTTGTCCGCGTGGACTTGTTTCATTTCTAATCATTATTACTTCCATTCAAACTCTGAGTATTCAATAAATGTAAACTGCTACCATTAGTAACAAAATACATGCATTTTGCATATATTTTGTCGCTACTGCATGTAAGAAACGATGTGAAAGAAAAATGGAAGATGATAAAAAAGGTGTGTGTATGCAACCCGCATCACGTGTCTATCCCTGGTCACTGATGACGTGATATCACGTCATAAATATAAATTCGAATAACAAAAAAATTAGAGCGCTCCAAATTTTTTAATTATTTTTCCTGACTTATTTGGCATCCATACTTACGTTTTACGTAAAAAAAAGAAAGCCGCCACGGGGTAAAATTATGTCATGTATATGGGCAGCATTCAAAGGGTTAATGTATTTAGTTCAAAAGAGTGATATAATGAGGCAGTAATGCTGGTATACATACCTAACTGACCATGATGGGGCATGTGTGAAAGTGGATGCACAAATAATATGTGTGTACTCAGAATTCAATTTGTGATTATTATGCATCATGATAGAATAGAACATTTATTCAATGGGAGGTGTCCTTTAGTCATGATATTACAATAGTCAATGATTCAGAAATATATATGCATTGAATCAAGAATAACAGGCAGTGAACTGTGGTGTGTTATCCAAAAAGAGAGAAAAAAATCAAGTATAATGAGTTTGAAAGGCAAAGTATTGCAGGCATAATTTACTGTAGTTGCTTAAATTGATGATGTGAATTAATCATACTTTTTTGTACATTTCAGGCGATTGATGATACAAACACTGTTTTGAATTATTATGAAATGATAGCAAAGCATTTTGTTACCACAAAAGACTACTCGATGGCTGAAGAGCTTTACCTTAAGGCTGGACTCTTCAAGGATGCAGTGGAAATGCACATTGAAGCCGGTGAGGAAATTTTTAATACATAATTTTGAGCACTATAATATTGTTGAATTTTTAGAAGTACAGTGGACTCTCATTTAGACGTTCCTTATTAGCACATTTTCCTCATTTGGACGTTCATTTCTTCAGGTTCGCGTCACAGTGCAAGTAAATAACTATGGTTAGCATGTTTTGATTACCTCTTTAGCGCGTTTGTAGGAGGACTAAGCCAAATTTATCCTAGTGAAATAACCACCTCGTAGGTTAATCAGACGATGGATAAATCTCAAGAGGTTTACTTCTCGCATTAAAAAAGATAGTTATCGCTTAAAATACTATTTTGATAGTCATTGGTAAAAAAAAGTTTTTATGCAGTAAGAACTCTTCTCTTGGACTACAACCTTGTCGTGGTTGAAGGGCTTGCGTGCTCCGATGACCCCTAGAGCTGCACTGGCGGGAGCAATGCTCCTGGTAGGGCCACCCATGCCAGATTGGTCGAAGGTTAGGAGACAGACAGGTTAGGTAGTCCGCGCAGCGTCTGTACCTCAGTGAGGCGGCTGCAAAAGGCGTCTGACCCCAGTGGGGCGGCCTCTGAAGTGATGGTGTCACGTAAAAAACACTATTGAGTAAGGCCACGGAAGACTATCTCAATTAAAACAAAAACCTTGAAATTATGGACAGTTCTCAATTGATAATGAATCCTGGCAACTACGGGACTCGGCCAAGAGGGCCGGGTGTCGTGCCCGGCAGCGGTGGGAGCAAGGCCCCTGCGGTCGTCATCACACGAAATCCTTGCTCAGACGTAGCAGCAGCAGAGGAAAAGAAGATAAAGAAGAGGAACGAAACTATCAGAATAGGCACGTGGAATGTTAGGACTATGCTGAGGGCGGGGAAGCTAGAGAATATAAAGCAAGAAATGGAGAGGGTGGGTGTAGACATCATGGGTCTGGGTGAAGTAAGATGGAAGGATGACGGGGATTACTGGAGCGGCGACTATAGAGTAATTTATAGTGGAGGGAATGAAAGTCAGCGCGGGGTTGCATTCATAATGAATAGGAAACTCGAAAGAAAAGTAGTGTATGCAGAACAGGTGAGTGATAGGATAATAGTCGTGGAACTAAAAGCAGAACCAACGAATTTAGTTATAATCCAGGTTTATATGCCTACCTCTAATCATAAAGAGGAGGAGGTAGATGGGGTGTACGATCAGCTAGAGGAAATAATTGGTAGGATACCAGGAAGTAAGCACCTGGTAGTAATGGGGGATTGGAATGCGGTGGTGGGTGAAGGAAGAGATGGGCGGGAGGTGGGCGATTACGGGCTAGGAAGGAGAAACGACCGGGGCGAGAAAGCTGTAGAGTTTTGCCGCAGAAATAACCTAGTAATTACGAATACATGGTTCAGACATCATCCTCGACGTAGGTACACTTGGAAGAAACCGGGAGACACAGATAGGTTCCAGATAGATTATATAATGGTACGTCACAGATACAGGAATAGTGTTAAAAACTCTCATACTTATCCAGGAGCTGATGCAGACACAGACCACAACTTATTAGTCATGAAATGTCGGGTAAAACTGAAAAAGATGAGAATGGGAAGGAAGGTACGAAAGTGGAATACGGAGGCATTAACTGGGGAAATGAAGAAGTATCGGGAGAAGGTGGATGAGAGAATGGGTGAGGACCATGGAGTTAGATCAGTCGAAGATGAATGGGGAAGTTTGAGAAACGGAATTATAGAAGCGGCGAAAGCAACGGTAGGCGTAGTGAGTGCAACTAAAATTAGAAAACCGTGGATCACGAAGAAGATGATCAGGGAGATGGAGGAGAGAAGGAAATGGAAGAGCGTAAACTCAGAGCTAGGTAAGAGAAAATACCGAGAATTTAATAACAGGCTTAGAAGAGAAACAAAGAAAGCAAGAGAGGCGTGGTGGAGAGAACAAATCGACGCGTTAGAGAAATACCACAAAGAGGGAAGAGCAGATGCATTATATCGGAAAGTAAAGGAACTGACGGGTGGTAACAAGGGAAGGGGAATTACAACGATAACAGACAAGACGGGAAAGATGATCGTAGAACCGAGAGAGATCCAGGAGAGGTGGAAGGAGTATGTTGAAGAGCTCTATAGTAAAGAAACAAGGCCCAATAGGTTAGATATAGAAAGGGAAGACGACATCGACAGCGATGGCATCGGACCAAGTATCCTAGATAGCGAAATCGAAAGAGCTCTAAGAGACATGAAAAGGAATAAGGCGGTAGGAATAGATGACATACCTGCAGAGTTTTTAAAGAGCATGGGGAAGAACGGAAGAGGAAAACTTTTTGCGCTTATTCGTAGGATTTATGAGGATGGAGTGTGGCCGGAAGACTTCGCGAAGACTGTACTTATTCCTATACCGAAAAAGAGTAAGGCAGAAACTTGCGAAGACTATAGGACAATAAGCTTAATACCCCACGCGGCCAAAGTAGTTCTGAGGATTCTAAACAGAAGGCTAGAGAAGAAGGCAAATGAATACCTGGGTGACGACCAGTTCGGGTTTAGGAGAGGGACGGGAACGCGAGACGCTATAGCGGTGATGAGGACGCTAGTAGAAAGAAACCTAGAGTATGGGCAGGATGTTTTTGCATGCTTCGTAGATTTCGAGAAGGCGTTTGATCGGGTGGAATGGACGAAATTAATGGGAGTGTTGAAGAAATTAGGAGTCGATTGGAGGGACAGGCGTCTGATTCGGAATTTGTATATGAACCAGACGGCGCAGGTTAGGGTAGCCAATGGAGAATCGGGATGGGCCACGATAGGACGGGGAGTGCGGCAAGGGTGCCCACTATCGCCGTTGCTTTTTAACGTGTATTCAGAGGAAATGGTAAGGGAGGCATGGGGGGAGGAGGAAGTAGGAATAAAGGTAGGAGGGGAGCTGATAAAATCAGTGAGATTTGCAGATGATCAAGCATTAGTTAGTCAGTCGGCCAAGGGGTTACAGTCAATGGTGAATGCATTAGAGGTGCAGTGCGAAAAGTATGGGATGAAGATCAATCACAAGAAAACGAAAGTAATGAGATTTTGTAGAAGTAAGAAGGCGGGGCTGAATATAAGGGTGGGAGGGCAGAAGATAGAGCAGGTCGAGCAGTTTACGTATCTGGGTAGTATTTTAGAGGCGAATGGGTTTAGTGGTAAGGACATCAGATGCAGAATTGCGCTCGCTAAAGAAGCATTTTCGAAGAGAAGGGAATTGATGAGGGGGGGTCTGAGAAGAGACGTAAAGAAGAGGCTGGTGAAAACTTTAATATGGAGCGTGGCGCTATATGGGTCGGAAACGTGGTCATTGCGAAGGGAGGATGTGCGTAGACTTGAGGCGTTTGAGATGTGGGTTTGGAGAAGGATGGAGAAGGTTAGCTGGATGGCGAGAAAGACGAACGAGGTGGTATTGGATATGGTCGGAGAGGAGAGGAAGCTTGTGGCAGAGGTTCGGAGAAGGCAGAAGATATGGTTGGAGGAGGTTTTGAGAGGAGAGGGCATGCTGAAGAGAGTGATAGAGGGGAGAACACTGGGGAAACGTGGGAGAGGAAGGAAGAGGATAGGAATTCTGGACGATATAAGAGGAGGTAGAAGATATGAAGAATTGAAGAGGGATCTAATAACTTAGGAGGGAAAGCGAGACAATTTCTATTAGGTTGGGATACAAAATGGGGACTGTCCAAGAACCTACCAATCAGCTGGTAGAATACTTGAATGATGCAGTAAGAAAACAGCAGTCTCAAACATTAGAATCACCTAATCAACACTTGGCAAGGTCCCCAGAAGCAGTGCATTTTATTGCGATATTCGTTTGTTTTATCGCTGTGGAATCAAAACTGCTTGAGCAACAGTGCATCTATGTCATCATCAAAAACTACAGCCCGAAGAACATTTTTAATGCCGATGAGATGGGTTTATTTTTTAATTTTCTTCCTGATAAAACACTGGCATTTAGAGGAGATAAGTGCCTTGGAGGTAAAATGAGTAAGGAGAGGCTGACTGTCCTATGTTGTAATGAAATTGGAACAGAAAAACTGATTCCATAACTGATCGGGAAATATAAACGTCCCAGATGCTTCAAACATGTTCAAACATTACCTTAGACATATGATTGCAACTCTAATGCCTGCATGACCACCACAATTTTCGAAAAGTTCCTGCGAGCATTGGATGCAAAGATGGGTGGATAAAATCGTATAATTTTGTTGCTTATTGATAACTATGCAGCACATCCTAGACACTGCATTTTTAAGAAATATTAAAGTGGTATTTTTTCCTCCAAATTGGATGAGTGTTCTTCAGCCCCTCGATCAGGGAATCATACGATATATGAAGCATAAGTACAGGAAACTACTTGTCGATGAGAGGTTGGCCAGCCTTCTTGAGTCAGGAAGAAAAGTCTGAAAGCGATGCATTTTGTGAAGCATGCCTGTGACTCCGTCAAAGCTAAGAGCATAAAGAAATACCTTTCGGATCTCTGGATTTCATTGCAGCACAAACTAGGACGATTCCGCATCGCTGAGTGAGGAGGCATCACATGAGCACACCCTTGAGGGCTGATCAGCTGTTCGCCCTGAGGAAAAAACAGATTTTAAATGAGGTAAATCCAGTTACATTTGAACTCAGATCAACTCGTAGGTACGAGTTGTCACCTCATTTTACATGGTTTTAACTCTCAAGCCCCGCAAACACATACAACATGCATGACAAGCTGTCCCGGTGAAAAATCGAAATACCTAGTTTCAACTCATTCGGTGTGGAATTCGTTTCAAGTGGTTTCAACTTGTAGATGAGGTAACTTGTCTAAACTCAGTTCACCTCATTCGAGGTGGATCTCGCATCAACTGGTTTTACCTCGTATCTCACGCTTCTCGTTTTTACTTGATTCACCTCGTCCGACCTGGATCTCATATCAACTGGTTTTACCTCTTATCCCACGCTTCTCGTTTTTTCTAGATTCACCTCATCCAATCTTGTATTAACTGGTTTTACCTAGTATCCCAAGCCTCTTGTATTAACTTGATTCACCTCGTCAGATGTGGATCTCGTATCAAGTGGTTCTACCTAGTATCCCATGCTTTTTGTATTAACTTGATTCACCTCTTCTGATGTGGATCTCGTATCAACTCGTTTTACCTCGTATCCCACGCTCTCCAAAGGCTAAATTTTGGTCTGTAACAAGAAGGTCTGGATTTCGAAGAGGCGCAGGAAAATAGTCTGTACCTAACTGATCTGGTAACTGGAAAGTATTCTTGACAGTGGCAGGCTTCACTTCGTAGAAGTTAATTATATCTCATTAACTCATAAGTGAGAAATACACAAACTTCTGTACCTGATGATGCCGTAAATCGGTGAAAAGTGTCGTACAAAAAAATTTTTTTGTAGAAAAGTACTAAGTATTATCTTTAATCATGAGTACTAATGGAAAACATTCGATGGTCTGCTCCTGGTCTGGATTCTATTCTGTAACTGTGCTGCAATATTCGATGGTTTTAACAGGTCTGCATTCAGATATGACACACAGCTCTAATATTTTTTTCGATGATCTGCAATTGCTCCTAAATGTTATTTATAACTGTTCAATGATTAGAATATATTTTAGGCATTGCCACTTAACGTAATTAGGAATCCCAAGCTTTGAATTAATCACCTTGAAATCCATATTGTTTTTTTTAACTTGACAGGGAAATAAAATCACCCTTCAAAACTACCAGACTACCACTTGTTAGTATAAAGGGAATTATTCTCTATTTGTGGTTCATAGCCAAGCTCCATTATTAATTGCCAATGAGTTAGAAAGAGCATTTTCCCGGTATGTTTAGCCCGTGGTTCATCCTTCGCCCGAAAGTTTGGCAACAATGGGAAGCTTGCAAAGGATTCGGAAATTACAAGCCAGTAAACACTTCTCCGAGCTTTGCGTGATAAATTTCCGTTATACATTATAGTATTTATGCGTTTATACATGCGTTTATTGGTACATTCAGCAATTTTCTCCTTTCAACATTTTCACAAGTTAGTTACGTATTTTTAGAAAATTCCGATTCTATCGCTAGCTCACTTGCTAGATTTTTGCTGATTAATACACAGCTTTAATTGATTTTTTCTGAAATCAATCAAAACAGCCACAAGGCCCCGCAAGTGTTTTGATGCAATAACCTCAATGGAAATGGTTTTTTCCTGTAAAATGCAATTAACGTTGTTAATATTTCTAAGAAGATAATCCCATAAGAACAATAAACAAATAATTTCGAAATTAATCATTTTTTAATTGATTTTAGCTGAAGATACGGAATCAACTGTATATGTCCTCCTTTCATCAGTTCCTTCTGCAATGTTATGTAATGTTTTCATTATTCGTGGTAATTGAGTATGCAATGCGTGAATTGAATTATATTTTGATGACCATATCTCATATCAGAATGACCCTTGAAAGCAAATTTTAAATTTCATAAAGCTTGCCAACGTTCAATCGATCTGGAAAAATAATTATAAATATTTTCCACTTTGCCAAACAAGATTTTTATGTGAGTTAGCATCATGTTTTAATTTTGTGTGCCTGTGCCCCAGCGACCCACAGGCTGTGGGTCTGCAAAGTGTGTCCTCTTAGTGTTGCACCCCTGGCAGATGCCCGCCTGCCAGCCGCCCGCCTGGCCAGCCCCTAGCTACGATGCTGAAGCTAACGTGTGGGAATTGGAAAAATCTTGTATATTCACAGTAATATTGCATTTATATTAAAACTATAATGGCAATATAGGTTAACAGCTATTTGGTATTCGATAACAGTTATTTGGCATTAAATAATGTCAAATAACTGTTGTCGAGATGTTATGGTATTTCCTCAAACTATCACGGAATTATCATTAAGTAATTATAATTTTCGAAGTCGCATTTATCCACGGAAGTGACTACATATATACAACTTTCTCAACGCTGATACTTTAAAAATTAGTGCGAGAATAGGTGCGTTGAGTCGTAGGGTTGCGATAATAATGCAATATAGGAACAATACCGTTAGGTAGATTCAAGGTAGTATTACTATGGCATGCCATTGCGCAATAGCACATTCAAAATGATTAAATGTAAATTATAATTTTTTTATATTGAGAGAGCAGTGAAGTCAGTGGAGAGGTAATATGATATGAATCGAGGTAGCTTGTTCTAAAGAAAACTAGCTAATGCTTAGTAAGATGAATTGTGTATTGCAAATTTGAAACGAGTTAATACGATGTGAAATGAGATAGCGTGATACTAGCTGAAACAAGTTGAAACAGGTTAATGCTAGATCGAACGAGTTGGTTCTCATTCAGGTCAAATGAGGTAATACGATATGAAACGAGATAGCCTGTTCTGGATAAAACTGGCTAATGCTAGGTAATACGAGTTGATTTTTGCACATTTGAAACGAATTAATACAATGTGAAACGAGGTAGTGTGTTACTAGCTGAAACCATGCAATACGAGATGAAACAACCTATTCCTATTTAGGTAAGACAAGGTGATTCAAGAAGAATCAAGCTGTCTAGAAACGACAGTTACTGGTTGATACGACATAAATCGAGGTAATATGAGATCAATGTACGAGTTACAGCAAGCAAAAAGCAGCCGTAACTGACTTGGAACGAGTAGAAAGAACAAGTTAAACCGAGTTGGAAACAGGTAAAAACATGCGAGTTAAATCTGACTCGTTTCTTCCACAGAGCGGAGAAGGGGAGGGTATGACCTTTGACGAGTGCGTCGCCTGTGACGCTGATATCGAAGTCAGCAGGTTGGTTGTTGGAACTTGTGACTACTAAAAATGAAGCTTTATTTATGGAGATAATTACATAACAAATGAATAATAACTATTCCAAACATAATCTTTCATCTCCCTAAATGTAATTGAAAAAGTCGGTGAATCTCATTGTCGCTTATTTTTATCAGTAGATTGATGTCAATAGATGATGTCTGTGGACAGAAAGGAAGAAGAAGACACCACGAAAGATGAAGCAGAGCCCAAATATCCTCCAAAATTCGCAAAAACAGTGGAAGCGATGACGACAGTTCATCAGCAGTCACGAAGTCGATGAAAATGTGATAAATATTTATATAAAAATGGACTGTACTATCAAAGAATTAGGGCTCAAAATGATAAAAACAAAGCACCTCGGACAGATTCTTCCAGCCCCCATAAGTTTATATGTATTTCCATTAAATGATGCATTTTTGTTTGCAATATTTGTGGAGAACACGCGGAAAGTTCCATTTTTGTTTTGTTACAAGCAATCAACTAGTTTACGCCATTATGCACGGGAACTACGATGTTTTTGGGCCGGGAGCTCAATTTATTCATGTTTTCAAGGAGTTCTGTTAATCCTTATAAGGCTATAATATTTGTTCATGAAATTAAAATGTTCATCATGGTAAACACAAATACAGCATTTTCGGTGCAACCATAGTAATTTACTACAAGCAATATAAACCTAAAGCGCTTTTAAGTGAGGAGTGGGCATTCGTGCCGTGGATTAATCTGTCCTCCGACCTAATTATTTTCTTGAAAGAGCGAAGAGAAATCGCTAGGTGGCTTTGCTAAATTTGCCTAACTGCTTAACTTTGTGAAAGCAGCATCTGTAAACTAAACGTGCTGTTTGGTTATTAATGATGATGACAATTGTTGTCATCATTAATACTAATTGAGTACGCATAAGCGTTAGGTATCAAATGCATTTTCTTGGGAGGCAAAATAGGTGGAAAATAAACTATTTTTACAGTAAATGATCACTAGTTATCTACGGCATCAGCTAAAATGAGTGGCAGGATAACATTCCCCTGCAAGTTATGCAACCAACCGGTACATATTTGACTCAATGGAATGCATACTGTGTTTTGCACGTTTTCCTGGAGACCACGTTCAGAATCCCAGGTTCCCTTCAAGAACGTGCTAATGAGAGTCCGCTGTAGTATTCCTGAAGAATGGGGATGACTGAGAAGTGAAAGGGGAAAAGAATGAATGCAGTGAAAGTAAGTACGGGTCGAGATGGGCCACTTTGAAAATTACCACGGTAATTTTCGTAAATTACCATGGTATTTTTCGTAATTTACCGCGCCCCTTGAAAATTACTGTAATTTTCGGTAATTTTCTAGATAATTCACCTATATTTGAGATAATTTTTCATACAAATAAATTCCCAACATGTTCTTTTAAGCCAAGTCCACATTTCCAATGTGTTTAATTTTAAATTGAGGTATATACAACTCATTTTTGGTATATTTTACTTAAATTATAACATTATAAGAGTAATTATTAGTAGAATATTCTTCTTGAAAATTTCTCATACTTTGACAAAAGAAAGCCAGATTGCGTGTTGCTGCTGTATTTCTTTTTGCAATTTTAAAAATATATAATAGATTAATGTTACATTAGGCATGGTTTAAACATCGTATCCCCTTCCTTTTGCTATTGGCATTCTTATTTAACCATACATTTTCTGTTTAATGCTTAAAACTGAAAAATACTGGAAAATTACGGTAATTTTCAAAAATTACCGTAATTTACCACGGTAATTTACCTCAGATGAAAATTACGTTAATTACGTTAATTTACGTTAATTCTCTAAGTACGGGAATTCTTGTAAGTAAGAAAACCTGTAAGTCAGGAAGTTATTAGTTAAATCATAAAATTGTGGAATATTGCCAGACTTGGTTACAATTGGGTCGATTTCTTGCTTTCTAACCCTGGGGTAACAAGTTTTGAGTCCCGTGGGTGAGATTGGGCATGGTTGTGTGTACTTTACCTTTGTTACTTATTAATTACTACAATGCCAAGGGCCCTATGAGCTCTTTTTGGTGGCCATAGAAATTAAATTAATAAAATTTAAAAAAGACTCGCAAATACAATCTCTGGGAACTTTGTAGAATTTCTCATATTATCAGGGAATTTATGCAAAAGAACACACTTGTTTCATAAGTTTTATGGGCACCTACTGGATTATCATAGTCTGCCAATTTATCATGCCTTATTCATTATTAAAATTTAATGGTTCATGCAAAAATTGATGCTGGTACTTATTTACGGAAAATAGTGTCATGATGCGTAGCTATGTAGTATTCGTATTCTTATGGTTATTCAGTTAAAAGCATGAGGGCAGATTTTAACCCTTTCCATATGGTAGCATTTTCCTTTAACACTCGCAGAAATCTCATGGCTAACTTTTAAATTTCAACTAGGTATTTTTGAAATGTATTTTTTGTAAATCTTCTGTTTCTATTAATGGCTAGGTCAAAAGCTTTTTTTTCAATGCTTATAATAAAACTGTTAAAAAATAAAAAAATAACATGAGTTAGCTCACTATGTATTAATATTTTCAATAAGAAGTATGACTTTTTTCATGAGCAAGTAAAATGGCACATTGAGTGTTGAGGAAGCCAATATATCAGCACCTTGAACATCTAAGGGTTAATGGACCATTTTCTCTCAGATTTTCCATTTTCAAGCATTCTCTCCTTGCACTATATCTCTCTGCATCTCAGTGTACCTCCTGTATCTGTTTGGCTTATCTGATCTGCCTCTCCCATTCCTCCTTATTCCCAGAACTTCTACCGTCAGTAGTAATCTTTGATGTCCCCTCAACTCTAATCTCTTTTTCCACCCATCTACTTTGCCTCCTTCCATGTTCTATGTAACTTATGTTGCTTAACTCTTATTACTCACTGGGTCTTAGCAAATAGGGTGGCCACTCTTCCTTGAAAACTGGTAAAAACTTCTTGAAAATGGTACTCCCTTTCAAAAATCCAGGAATTCCTCTTCATTTTCACTTGATTTCTGAGTCTTTCCTTGAGTTTATCCTGATTTAATAATGGAATGCATAATTATGAGGGTAATGTTGCAAAATTGCAAACTTGGTCTTGTATAAAGTTAAGAGAGCAAATTATCGGGTCATTACTTCGACCGATAAGCTAAGCCCTAGGATGTCCATCTGAGAATATCCAACAACTAATCTGAGGTATGTCATCATCTGTTAAGTTGTTTATTTTATTTTCAACAATTATTTATAGCACTTGAACCAACTGCAAATAACTCAGTAAGTGTGTATGCATAATTTACTATAGGTACCTGAATTCTCAACATCCCTGAATTCCCCTCAACTCTAATCTCTTTTTCCACCCGTCTACTTTGCCTCCTTCCATGTTCTATGTAACTTATGTTGCTTAACTCTTATTACTCACTGGGTCTTAGCAAATAGGGTGGCCACTCTCCTTGAAAACTGGTAAAAACTTCTTGAAAATGGTACTCCCTTTCAAAAATCCAGGAATTCCTCTTCATTTTCACTTGATTTCTGAGTCTTTCCTTGAGTTTATCCTGATTTAATAATGGAATGCATAATTATGAGGGTAATGTTGCAAAATTGCAAACTTGGTCTTGTATAAAGTTAAGAGAGCAAATTATCGGGTCATTACTTCGACCGATAAGCTAAGCCCTAGGATGTCCATCTGAGAATATCCAACAACTAATCTGAGGTATGTCATCATCTGTTAAGTTGTTTATTTTATTTTCAACAATTATTTATAGCACTTGAACCAACTGCAAATAACTCAGTAAGTGTGTATGCATAATTTACTATAGGTACCTGAATTCCTTTCTTTCATCTTGGTATGTATGATACAGAATAAACTAATCATTATACACAAAAACACATTTATATATTTTAGTTTAAGTCCTTAAAATACTTCTATGAACTCTGAAAGAAAATAATGGTTGATCAACATAGTCAATGCTTTGCCATGTTTGGAAAGAAATAAACTTTGTAGTTTTCCACACGTTTTTATTTTTCCTCTACCAGTTTCAACGAATACTCGTCATTTTCAAGAGATTAATGAACAACGAGTATTGAGTATTAAAAAATGATGAGTGTTCGTTGAAACCGGCAGAGGAAAAATAAAAAAAAAACGTGTGGAAAACTGCAAAGTTTATTTCTTTCCAAACAAGGAAAAGTTCCACAAAGTAAGCCCTTCGACGATTAATTTTAATGCTTTGCCAGTTTCATGTGTATATTTTAGTGGTTCACTTACTCACAGATGCATCGAGCTGTAGCCTTATCATAGCCCTTGCTATAAGAAATTGATGGAATTGGCTTAAACTATGTGAAAATTTATCTTGAATGATAATATACCACAATGTATAATTTTTGCTGAATTTTTTTTGGTTTTACTGGTTTCCTAAACATCCCTGAGGATGACGCCTATGCATTGAAACTGGTAGTACAGAATAAAAAAATTCTGTGAAAATTATACGTTGTTGTATATATATACCCTCGTCATATCACTGGATATGTAATTCAGAAAGTGGCGACAATTATTAACAATGTAATTAACAATTCAGGTCATTGGGAGAAAGCTGAAAGATTGGCAAGGGAAAAACTGGACCCAGACAAAGTGAAGGAAATGTTTGTGGGTCGTGCGGTTGAATTAGAAGAGAACGGAAGGTTTCAAGAAGCTGAGAGGATGTTTATAGCAATTCACGAGGCAGACCGGGCGATAGCCATGTATAAGAAAGCAAAGAAATATGACCATGTAAGGAGTTGGCTCTAATACTGCACATTATATTTCACATTGAGCACATTGACACAAAAAATGGAACATAAATTCATATATGGATGCAAAGCTTATTAAAATGGTTGGTTGTTATCAATCTACAAAATCTTGGACCTTAAAAAACATGCACTAACTGTAGATTCATGAGACTAGAGGTTATCATTGATTATGTAATATGTACATATAACTTGAGTCATCACACCCCACTTATTTTATTGTAGTTGCAGTAGTAGCACTGAGTTTTAAGGATTGGCTAGCAAAGGATTGAATGAAACGTGTTGAATATAATGATACTTGACATGAAGTTATGATGAAGTCTCCTGCAGGGGTTGCTAGGCTGGATATTCTGTTCTTTTTGGGATAGGTTTCTGCTGCACAGTTCCATGTGAAGGAAGCCTGCAGGATAACCTGCTAAGTATTTTCCTTGTTATGGAATGGTGCTGCAGAAACTCCAGAAAAAGGAAGATCCAGCCTCATACTAGACATTTTTTGCCATTATGTTTCGTATCTCTCCAGTTATATGCTAATGATTGGAGCAATTGAGCACTTATCATACAATCTAATTTTGAAATAATGGCATAATATAATGAAAAACGTTGCAGCCTTCCTGGCTGCAATGCTTCACTTACATCTTTCTACAAGTGCCCATCCACTTGAGTTACCCTTGACAAAGTTATTGCTTTGGGAAGTTGGAACTCAGAGGAATTTTGTATAGTTTTTTATTCGATTCAGTGTATGCCTAACTTGATGCGATTACACTAAATTTTGTTTGTCATTCACCCTGCATGCCAGTTTATTTTCTTTCCCTTACCACTGTCTCTTAAAATGCCTCTTCATTATTTTACCTGCTTCATTCTATTTAATTCAGTTTTTTATCTCAAGCACCCAATTATGTCTGCACTGATTCATATCATACATTTAATTGTTGTTGTCTACTTTCAAGGATACTTGCAAAATTAATTTTTTACTGATTTTGTCTATTTTTCGCACACACTGTTAGTAAAGGTTTATTTTATCATTCAGTCATATTTATATCATGTTCATCTTAATATTTAAGGTGATACATGCTATGTCTTTTCAAGTTCGCCTCGATTAATCATCCATATAAAAATGAACTGTAGGTGACTAATTGTTTTTTACTACTTATATTCTCATTGTCAAATACATATCTTGATTTAATACCAGATGATGAGATTAGTGTCTCAGTACCATCCTGATCTTGTTGTGAGTACTCATACTCGCCTGGGACAAGAATTGGAAGCAGAAGGTCTGTACACTTCGGCTGAGTACCATTACCTGCAAACGAAGGACTGGAAGGCTGCTGCTAAAATGTATCGTACTGTTGACATGTGGGAGGAAGCATTCAGGGTAAGATTTGAATATTACTTTTTGATAACTCATCATTAATGCATGAGATGATTATTCTTTTATTTTTTTCTGTGCTCAGGTCGCCAAGAATCATGGTTCAGCAGATGCTGCTCAGCTTGTGGCTTATCTCTGGGCCAGCAAACTTGGTGGTGAGGCAGCTGCCCGTCTTCTTGTTAGACTCAGTCTTCTAGAACCTTCCATTGATTATGCTTGCGAGAATTACCAGGTTAGTTTCCTTATTGTTGACACTTTTGCTGCTTGTGTGTCATTTTATAGATCTTTGTTATATGTACTGTAAAACTCCCAATTATCCGAACCACAACTATCCGGATCACTTTTATGGGAAATAATCCTCGAAAATCTGCTTTTTACAGTCACAGCAATAGGCTATTAGAAACGTGTATTGTATCTTTTATACTGTTGATTTCGTTTGACAGTTATTGGTTACAGCACGTACGTTTCTTTAGTGCTCTTAGATCAATCCGAAGCAAATACATTAAAAAGTTTTCAAAGAAATTACCTTCTTTTGTGAGTTATCCATTTATCCGGATATTTGATTATCCGCATGGGGTCCGGTCCCAATTGATCCGGATAATTGGAGTTCTACTGGATGTGCAAAAACTGCCCCTAGCCAGTATATTGACCAGCTTTTTTAAGATATAAATTTCGCTGATGATTTGAATTCATCTTAATGGTTTTATTCATTTTTTATTTTTTAGCAAAATTTGAAATCTAAAACATTAATAGTTGCATTATAATGGCTTGGCAGTCAAAGCACACCCTACCTGAAATATTTGGCTGTGAAGGCATGAATGAATTTTCCAATCTATGCTTCATTTTTTAGAATAAATGAGGGATATTATCCAGTATAACATGTAAGATTTGTGAATAGGTTCACTATCTATGATTGCAGCATAAGTCATAATTATTTTTATGTTCCCTTCCATATCAATTTAGCACATCAATGATATTTTCAAAGTTTATACATATGTACTTTGGGGCTTGTGGTGATAGTAACTATGCAGAGTCACCTCCATAAGAGATACACAAATTTGGAAAATCCTTCATTAGAAGTCATCAAACAGAAGATTGATTTGCTTCATCCCTTATCTTCTGAGACCTACTCTCAGCTAACTACTTTTTGTTCATAATGAATAAAAAACACTTGGTAATCTTCCTCAGATTTATTTCTATGGCACAATGCGTTTAAATACTCTGTGGCATAATCATGTGCAATGGTCTTCACTCCTTCCATATGTCCCAAAATCTTTCACACTCTCCTTCCCCCCCCTCCTCTAGTGCTCTGTCGTGGGTGTTGCACTTGTCATTTAAAACCCACTGACACCCCCCCCCTCCCTTGCCATGCGAGCTCATCATGTGACCCATTCATCCATCTCCACCCAGTCCCAACCCCTGCCAACTGTCCGTTTCTTATGTCTTCCCCCTCTGTCCTCAAACCCTAAACTTCCTCCCCACCCCCACTTCACTTTCCTTCTTCCCATCCCACTTGCCCCCATCCCTTAGTCTCCACCCTTACCCCCCTCCACCCCCTAACGCTTTGGTCAAGGGCTATATATCCTAGAGCGAACCAAAGACTGTTGCACATGATTATGCTACAGAGTGGTGAATCACGATGTGCCATAGAAATAAATCTGTGGAAGATTACCAAGTGTTTTTTATTCATTATGAATATTGACAACTTCCTCAAGGTCCAGCCTGAAACAGTTATATTTACAATTTGTTCCTTCATAAATCTTCATTTTAATATCCCTGTTCATTTTTCGGATGCATTCAATTCTTAAAAATTCTTCCCATTCTTTTCTCCATCAATTATTACTTTCTAAGGGCTGTTGCATCTTTTATCATGAGTGGTTGAGTGCAAATTGTGTAGTATTTGTAGATATGAGCAGAAATCAGAATACTGCCTTTGTAATTGGGAGAGTTAAGTGAGAGTACCTTGAATATAAAAAAATGACATATTCCATTTTACAGTACAACTCCTTTGGAGCTCCTCCGGCATATTTTTCTTAATCATTATCTGCTGACAATATCTCTCTCGCTTCTTCCATCACTGGTGGTCCTGCTTCCCAGATAGAAAATTTCTCTCACTTGTGCAAGTTTTCATTAGAGATTATTTTCAAAAAGAATGCAGAAATAGGACAGTTTACCCGAAATTTACAAAAAAGGTTTTCACAGCATTGCATTTATGTTTTTAAGATACTGCACCAAGAATAATTTTGTTGATATTCACACATGAAACAAAGTTTAAAACCCTGCAGTCTGATGTGTATTGCCTAGCAAATTCACAGTCAAAGCCTACATGCTAGCAGGCTTTTGTCACCACAGCATCAAAATTTGTCCACCTAAAGGATTTTATATCTAACTTCACATTTTAAATATCACATCTGACCATCACTAATTCTTTTGGATGTGGACTTTTGATTGCAAAAAAATGCAAAAAAGTTAGTCCAAAACCATATTCTCTTACTGCTGGATAAAATTTGTGTATTATTTTATGTGCAAGATAACTTACGCTCGTTCCAAATAACACAAATAAAAAACTTGTCATTTGTGGCATGTAACTCATTTATCAAGGGAATACAACTTCAAGCTGTTCATTATGCATCCTCCATCTTAGTTATTTAGGGAATTCATTAGTATCAACACACACTATCATGCCCTACAATGTAGCTACCATTCATAGAATCAATTAAGTCATAAAATGTTTTCGCAAATCATGTAAAATAAATCTTTTGGGCACGTACGTGTTTCTGCAATGTCCATTATCAGTGTTTGCTTGTTTTTATGCTTTTGTAGTATTTGTCATGAATGATGGTGCATAATTCTACTGATTTTAACTTTTCTTACCTATTTAGTTTGACTTTGCATTTGATTTGGCCAGAATTGCTATGAAAGACAAGGAGGCAGAGGTCCACTTCAAATGTGCCATGACAATGGAAGATGAAGGAAAATTGAAAGAAGCTGAGGAACATTTTATCAAGGCTGGGAAGCCACGAGAAGCTGTCTTAATGTATGCATTCCAATCTAGAATCCTGAGCTATGCCTAATTTTAGCTACATTATTGCGCTTTTGTTTCACTCTGCATTTTTGTATTTTGAACAAAGCTCTAAAGTCATTTCCATTGGGGAAAACATTCAATTTTTTATTTTATTTGCTCTTCTTCAATTCTAATTTATATTACATATTGTTTTATGGGTTTTAAATTGTATCTTTACATATTCTTAGAAGCATATAGCTAACATCTAGGATAACTTTTCTGAAAAGAGTGATTCACACAACTTCTCTTTTGCTTCGTGGTGATACTCCGCGTATCGCCGCTACAGCTGACGTGTTGGCCTGGTGGATCTGCTCTTGCCTCCCAGGCAGGAGGCCAGTGTTCGGTTCTCGGTGCCGGCAAATATTTTTTCCGATTTTTTCAGAAAACTTCTGGATTATTCTGTAGAGTTCTGGTGTGGCGATCCAGAATATTCTTCTGTATTCGCCACAAATATGAAAGCCGTCTCTCCTGCCACTCAAGGCATTCTAGTAAGAAGAACTGTTGAATAAACATCTTCTCTCAATGAAAAACGACTCTTCATTCCGCGCTACCTCCGCGACCATCGCAGCAGGTCTCTCCGCTTCCTGATCCCGCCAGCATTGGCCCTTGCACGCGTCAGCTGTAGTGGCGATACGTGGAGTATCGCCACAGCCTCTTACATTTTAATTCTATTCTGTACAAATTTAGGGCATGGTTTCTTCCTTTGTTTGCTTGTGATATTGTTTAATATTGATATTTCATATTCATTTTTCTCAGCAATATGCTTATATCAAGTTCTTGCAAGAGTATGATGTTAACAATGGCAAACCTTGAAGCCTAAGGATTATCTAATGGGAAGTTTCAAGTTTTTGTGTTGCTGGGTGCCAAGAGTTCACTGGAAATTATTCTGCCGTGTAGCACGGCTTTCAGTTGACTATGATGATAAGTTTAGCTAAGGGAATTGGAATTATAGTTCCAGGAACATATGAAATAAAATTAGTGTGTAATAAATTCTCATTAATGTCGAAGAGCTACTACAATTTAAAAGTATGTACTTAAGATAACTGCCTAAAAGAAAGATAATAAGCTTGTGGAATTGATACAGAATTAGCTATGTTGATTCCAATTTATTATTAAAGTGATGACAATAGGGAAACAACTTGCTTAGCATTTTTCTTTTTTTTCAATGCTTTACATTCTAGGTATATGCATAGTCGCGAGTGGGAAAATGCAAAACGTGTTGCAGAGCAACATGGCAATTCCAGTGCATTGAAAACCAAGGATGGAAATGCCACCACTTTGCTAGAGGAAGTACTTATTGCAGAAGCTGGAGCAGTCTTTGCTGAAGGAAAGCATTCTTACGCTGAAAGCCTCCTCCTTAGGGCTGGTCGTCCTGATACCCTACTTGAACACTACCAGGTAATTATTATTACAAATATCTGTCATTGTTAATAAATTTAATGGGAAGCACCTCAAGAGATGAGTAGCTGTTATGTTGTCTTTTAGGAACTTTCCAAACTAACACTTTTTTCATTTACTGTCCAAAATTTCCACCAAATAATGTCATAAATTAGGATAAAAAATTTGACCTCAATGTTCTTCAGCTGTTGTGGACCTCTGCTGATTTTTATATCTTGGATATTACCTCCTTTTTTTGCGTTAGATTAAAAAAATTCTCTAATGCCATGTTTGCAATGCAGCATAATCACGCTCAGTGAAGTTTCGCTGTCTTTCTCTTGAAGATTGTGCTCAAAATAAGATAATCAAATGGTGATTATCTTATTAGAATAATAGAATAAAAATAATAGAAGAGAGTGAGATCAGTTTTTTAACCATTTGGCATGGAATAACCCCCGCAAAGTAGGTATAGAGTGATTTTCATTTATTAAATCTCAATCGTAATGGATGGAAATTACCATGATCACTTTTATTATGTTAGGTTTTTATTTTACATGACTCCACTCTCAAATTCCTTATAAAAATTGGAAAAGAGCTTGTATTAAGAAGTTGAAAATACATTTTGATCCTCCTCTTATGCAAGATAAGATTAAAGGATAAAGTTGATTATAGGTGTTTCATTAAGTCACTACTGACTCTACTGATTGTTTAGATCTTGTAAATGTCCATGGTTGGGCAATGATCTTGTTATTATGGTGGAGAAGAAAACATCTAATTATGGCATTTTTTTATTTCACACAAACCAAGTAACCACTGATGTTAATGTTATGCTTAGTGGAACTTAAGTTACCTAGAGGAAATCTTGTTTTGAGGTACCTTCTTATACAAATTAATAGATACAGAGATTGGTATAAATATGTGCTTTACACTTGTGTTCTTGTGGCATTAGGTTACAATTTCTGTGTTGTTATCCAATGGGATGCAAATTATTCAGTATTTTTCGATTAGTCTTTTACTTTTTCTTTGGAAAGAGCCATTGTATCATGTTTCGCAGAGTTTGAACAGTAGAGCTTATGTTTGCTAGTTTAACTGGTAGGAAATGGAAAAGCTTGGATGAAATGTATTACACTGCATGAAAGCTTCATTATTATGTATTAATACATGACGCATAATATTCTCATTAATTCCTTCAGGAGGCTGGAATGTGGTCTGAAGCCCTTCGAGTATGTCGTGAGTATGTCCCTTCAAAATTAGACATGGTTCGAGCAAAGTTTGAGCATCAGGACAGCGATCCGGTGAAGGTGGTTGGTCAAGCCAAAGTTGTGAGGCCCAGCACCCACAGTATGCCAACGGGAGGACCCTCTGGACTGTACGAGAAAGGATTGGAGTGGGAGAGAGGAGGGGAGCCATTGCGTGCACTGCAGTGCTTTCTTAAGGTTGAACACAACCAATGAAGGATTGCCTAACTACTTTTTTGATTGACATGCTCTTTATGACGACATACGAACCATGTTTCTGATAAGTAAATGGATTCCTTGAAATATAGAATGTTGATGAGCCAATTCTTGTGATTACTGAATTCCTGCTTTATTTTATCCTTTTACGTTCTTCTTCTCTTGACTTCAGCCCATCCAAGGACCCCTTAAAATAACCCAATGCATTTATTTTTGTTTATTATTTTGTTTTTTTTCTTGCTCTCGAATAATTTTTCATCCTGTTGCTTTGCTTTCTCATCCTCTCTTCTGTCCAGGTTCTTTCCTTTTCCTTACTCCGAAAATCCTTGAAATTCTGTATCAATCTTCCAAATCAGGTTTTATCCTGTATAAGGCTCTTTTTTTTGTTCATTTAACTCGCCAACATTTTTGTGGCATAATTCATATGTCCTTGATGGTATGTAAAAAAATACTTAACATATCAATCAGTACATTTACGGAGACTAATGACTCCAGAGTCACCTTTAATAAATCCACAAGTCCTAGTATTTTTGGTTTGGTTATGCAATATTTGTTCAAGGCTAATGATCATGTGGAATGGATTAATATTGAAAAGTATATTTATATATTACCAAGTGTCAGGGTGTCTAGCGACTGGGAAATCGGGAGAAACCGGGAAATGAAAATCACCGGGAATAACCAGGAAAAAGCCAGGAAATTTGTCAAGCATACGGGAAGTTTTTCAAATCGTGCGGGATTGAAGAAAAAATAGGGGAATTTCTTTTGTGGTACGAAAAACAATAACCTAAGTAGCTGTACTGACCGAACGAAACTCCAAAAGGCTGCGGAGGTGACGTGGAGTATCAGCCTCTGTGCTAGGGCCAGTTGCTGATACTCCACGTTGCCAGCGCCCAGAGTATTCATTAATGCCGGTGAACTTTTCTCGGAAATATCTTTAGTATCCTGCTCTGTATGGAGGCATTTTGAAGGGAATATCTTCTCCGGTGTATCGACCCCACTCTTCCGTCCCTTCGGTCGGCAACTGGTCTCGTCCCTCCATCTCATGAGCAAACCCTCTCTCAGCATGGGGTTGCAGTCATTTTTTGTATGCGCAGTGTTTTTTTTAAACAATCATTTATTGCAAACGAGAGAGAATGGGTGTCTGAAATGAATTCTTCGTGTTTATTTGATCGTTTTAGAATTTTAAATGAATTTCTAGTTATATTTACGATTTTAAGATATTAATCGGAAAGTAATGGTTAAAAGAAAGCAGAAGACAACTCCATTAATATAAGAGCTAGAATTTAACTTAAAATTTGAGAACACACTGCAAAACACAAGTAGTTAATTTCAATGGTTAATGTTTTTGTATAGACAACGAATACCAGCCACTGAGTAGGGACCTGAAGGGTCGAAAGAAAACCCTTCTAAAATGTATCAGCGGCAGTCACTTTCCCACCCTCCACGGCGTCTATAGGAGACATTAGTTCTTTTGCGTGAAGAAATCTCCGGCGCTTATGGTAGACGTGCGGTCTTTTGTGTAAAGAAAATCCAGACTCCTATATGTGACGTTCAGCGCGAAAGGGTTAAAAACATAAGTGTGATGAAGTGTATGTGAGGAAAACATAAATATCGGAGGTGGGGGGGGGTAATTTTGTTTCGCAAAAACACGCTGGACTAAAACAATACATTCGGGAAATTTAAAAAAAGCAGGCTGGGAAAACGGGAAATTTTTTTTGACTTGGTGCAATACACCCTGAGTGTATTTGGCATTTGTAGGTCCTAATATGAAACTTAAAACATAAATCTAACACATATCGAATATTCTCCATGGCTTAATCATAAAAGAGATATGTATAATTTCGTGCAGCTTATGCGTGGAAATACCCCCAAATGAGTTGCCTAATTAAGTGACTCGACTATGAGTTGAAGCATAGAGCATAGATAAAGTTAATGCTCACTGTATGGTCGAAGGTAGGTTTTCATTGGCTGAATAAGGGTAGAAATTTCTCGACTTATACTTGAGTATATGCGGTAACTCCATCACTTTTTTATCAACCTCAGGTGGTAAACATTTCTTAGAAATAGTTCTTAAAAATGTAGGAAAAAGTCACAAACTCCGAAACGGCACCTGTATGGTTTGATGCCACAGCACAGTATCCCTTCTCTGCTACATGCGTTTTTCAACAGGAAGGATCAAATCATACTGGCTCACCGTTTTCAATTGAGGAATTAAAAATTATTATTTTGTTATATGTATGTAAATGGATAAAACTGCTGTATTTGAAAATGAACCTGAAAATACATCTTATTACTGTTATTGATACTGTTCTGTAATGCTGTCTGCCAGATTCTCAATTATGTTGCATCTTGACAGTTTGAACCACCCAATTTTTATTTTTTTAGGAATTGTTTTCATAAATCTACAATGTTGATAAAGGTCTTGTCTATTTAAGAATATAAACTTCATGTATGAATGGTTTTTAAAAATAATGCATGCTCATCATAGATTCATTAGAAATTAAGAAATTTCATTATTTCAACAAGTTTATTCACACTGTAGTATCTTCAGGAAACAACTCAGGGTAATATTCAGACAGTTTCTGAAGAGTGAAGTAAAGTGAAGCTACATATGTAGTTGAAATAATAAAAATGTATTCAGTGAAATAACAAGAGTTTTTCCTTTGATGTTTTTGTTAATATCACAATGGAATGCCTTTGAGTTTTGGCCTCAACCATTGCTCTAATACATTCATTAGGTTTAATAATTCTCTCTTCAAGGCATGTGATGAGGATATTGATGGGACAGTGGTAATGAAAGCTCTTGATGCGGCTCAAAAATTGGTGCTCAAGTTATCACCAGGAGGAGAAGCCCTGGCAGAGGCTGCAAGGTCCGTTGGGCACAGGTTGTCGATGAGAGGTCACGCATTCACGGCTGCACAGCTCTACTTGAATGTTGAAATGATCCAGGAGGCAGTAGAGGTGCTGGTGGAAGTAAAGGAGTGGACCAAAGCCAGAAGAGTTGCTGCTGAACTCGACCCAAGGTTTCTGTCCTATTTATTCTCATTCATTGACATTTACGTTTTTTACAGCATTACCATCAAGGGAATGCAATGTGCCATCTAAAGGCACAATCTCAAGGTGCATTCATTATCTCCCTGGCCTAACATGAGTATTTATTACCTACATATTGTATTTATTTTCTTTGCAAAGATACGTTTTATGGCTCCTTCCTTTCAATTTTATGAAAAAATTGTGTGGCCGAGGCGGGATGGCCGACTGAAGTGGAACACTTTAGTGTGGATAGGACTGGCAGTGGGGAATATGCAGTATTATATACAAAATAAACATTAATAATTAACTCCATCGTCTCAGGCTCAACCTTGTGGAAGTTCATTTTATCGTAAATGAAAAAGAAAACTTTGTTATATTCCACCAATTTATTCTTAGGTAAGTACAACTAGTTTCGACGCAGCGGCGCCGGTACCTGAAGATGATGCCGCTGCGTCGAAACTAGTTGTACCTGAGAATAAATTGGTGGAATATAACAAAGTTTTCCTTTTCATTTATGATTAATAATTAAATTATTACCTCTGAAAATATGAGTATGAAATTATATTTATACATTAATGATAATTATATGAAATACACAGACTTTAAATGTTTATATTAAACTAGCTGAAGGTACCCGTTGAACTTCAACGGATGTGAAAAATATTGAACTTATTTTGAAAGAAAACAACAAAACCTGAAGAATACTGTCAGCGTGATCATTTGAGGTGTTCATATCCTATCTTGTTTGTTGTGATCGTTGTAATTCGTTCGTTTTCCATTTCGTGCACGGAGAGTTGAGTGATTGTTTGTCCTCTTTAATGCACAGGAAACCCACTAATGGGCCACGAAGACTCATTACTACTTAATAAATAGCACCTAGGTTGATAGATGGTGACCTCGTCCCTCAAGTTCTCTTGAGCCGTCCTCTGAGTGAAAAACAGCTTGAGCACTTCCCTTGTGTACATAAATATATTTGCATTCAATAACTTAATTGAGTTCCGCCATTCACCGTTGATATGTGGGTTGAGTATCTTCATCAGGATAGGAGAGTAGAGTATAATGCAGCGTTTGACAACGTCAAAAGGAGCATTTTCAATAGCAGCGATGTTTATTTGTCCTATGAATGCTTCAATACCCGGACTATGCCTTTGGCATAAAGGGTGACTATATTCATTGTTTCATAAATCATAATCATTGGTTACAAAATAAATATCTATGGTGATCAGTCTTAGTGCACTTGCCAATTTTCATGCACCGATGACGTCCATTGCGCAGAATATCCGTTCTTCTTATGGGTAAGAAGCATGTAGTGACGCAATTATAATTTCCGCCATCTTAAAACAGATTGAAGTTTCGAAACAAATGGCTCAATATTTGAACCAGATTTTTCGCTGGTTACCCGTCAGTAGGTTTGGTTAGGATGAAATTTGTGCGGTTCTTAGCGTAATCCGAGAAACTCCACGGGGAAATTATCATGAGATTGCTGGTAGGCATGTCTTTGAGCATCCAAGGCTAAACTTTGTCGTTTTTCATGCAAGGACTCATTTTCTCGCAAAGAAAACATTCCTCATGCTTTAGAAAGTTTTTTCAAAAGGTTACCCTTTATTCTATAAGGCATGTTTATGGATATATTTTTAAGTCCAAGGAGGGGAAACACAGAGGCAAGTGAGAGACTTGAATAGGAAACGCGATGATTGAGTCAATGTAAGTAAACTGCATTTTAACACGTTTAAGTATATATAAATAACTCGTAAAGTTTATGTGGGAATTGGTCTAAAATACAGTTCGCAATTGTAATGAGAGGCAGACGGTTCCACTACGTGTAATTCATCTGAGTATTAAAATATAATAAACGACGCCGTATTTGTTGTAGCAACAGAGGCATTATTAACATTATTATTCGCTGCACGTAAATATTCTTCCACGTTTAATTCCTTCATGTGTATCGTTTTATACATAAGTGTTCTCTCGTATGCAGTTCCTATATGAGAGCTACTTGGAGATTACACATTGAGGAGTATACCTGTAAATATGCATTGAATTTATCGATTACCCCCCAAAGCAATCTATCATGGGGCCCTTGGGACTCGGGGCCCTTCCTATACAAATTTTCTTTCTACGTGCTATCATGGGCCGGCAGGAAAACTCAAATGCTAGATGCGTGAATATCCTTTGAAATTCAAATCTCTGGTTGTCAAGGAAATATGCTATTGTTGATTTCAGAGAAAAATGTGAGATTTTTCAGCTATAAACATACTTTTCAGAGAATTAAGAAGCGTAAAGGAAAATCGATTGAAAGAATTAGAAACTTCATTTATTCAGCCATCCAATAAAAAAAATTCCAGCCCTCTATCTTGAGTGAAAGTAATTTTTAAAAGCAAAAAATAAAACCACTGCACCAAACCCAATGCTTAGCATGGGCCAAAAGGGACCCCCAGGGGGGGCCTTTGGGGGCCCTGACAGATTTTTAATATAGCCTATGTTTCATCCCGGTACATTTTCTAACTACATACAAAATTTCAGCTCAATCGGTTCAGTAGTGTTTGCGTGATTGAGCAACAGACAGACAGACACCATTCAATTTTTATATATTAGTATGATTACACCTCATCCCTCTAGTGATAGTATTGTGAATTTATTCAAAGTGCTTGTATGTACGTTACTAGACTGAACTGCTACGACTGAACAGTCGACCCATCAGGGAGTCGGGTGTCACGTGATGCTATGCTTTCACGAGATTACCCCCATCCATAAGAAATGTTCCACTTCAATAATAACTAGACATTATCCTGCCTTAAAAGTTTAGGAATTTAAGGCACTCTTGTGTAAAACTGGATCTTCTTGTGCTAAAGAGATCCAATAATTAAGAAATTAGTGCTCTAAAACAAAGCTGAGCATCTTATGGTCCTAGGAGTTTTGCAGTATGGCCCTTTAAATATTGCATGTCTTTGAAAGTACTGTTTATGTAATCATTGAAAGTGGATGATTTGTGCTCTAAAATTGATACTCTGAATAAATTGCTGCTCTAAAACAAAGCTGAGTATTTTATGGCCCTAGAAGTTTTGCAGTATGGCCCTCTAAATATTGCATTTCTTTGAAAGTACTGGTTATGTAATCATTAAAAGTGGACGATTTTGCCAGCACTTTAAGCAAATGTTGCATAAATATTGGCAGCCCCTGCTCAACTGCAGTTGACCAATCTGGGAAGAAATTTCGAAGGGGAAAAATTGCTGTATTTTTAAAACTCAAGATTTTCAAAATGCCAGATCTTACTTTTATTCCATGCACTTCATGCAAAAGATTATTTTCTTCCAGCACATACTTCCTGGGAAAGAAATCAGACGAATCCAATCAGAAATCATCTCCCTTCAAGAAATTTAAAGGAGTACATACAAGCAGAGCATTTGAAGTAAAATACCGGGGAATAACCATTACATGGAAGTGAACATACATAGTTCCAGTCAAGGATTATTACTTATTTTTTTAGTTAAGCTTGACTTTCTCATGTCATATGGTGGAGAAAGGGGGCAAAATGTATAGTTGGAAGGAAGTGAGTCCTAGTTTGGCTTATTACATGGTGCCTATAGGCATTAGTAGATGTCTGTGGGCAACCTTGGTCATGCCATTCATGGCCATGCAGTGAACTAAAAGTTTATGTTGGCAATGCATGACTGATTAAGAGAGAATGAATATGTGATGCTTTGATCTAAGTTAATGAAAATGACGAGAGTGAGGGATTGTCTGTAAGAGGGATATCTGAGTTCCCCGGTCGAATGGAGGCATTATCTCGTCCTGGTAGAAGGTTCTACAGGAAATACGCAAGGAAGGGATAGTGTTTTTCATCACCTTTGCCTACTATGCCCTTTGGTCAAAATCCATGAGCATCCGGGACGGCGGAAATGAATCGCGTTGGAGTATGTGTATTAATCCTACGTGATCATACATCATTATTGACTTTTGTTAGCCAGCAAATAATAATTTCGTTTTGAAAGAACCAAAGCATGAAAAATCACTTTAACTTATGAAATATTTATATATGTATTTATATTTTCTTTCAAGAATAGTTGCACTGGTATTTACTTGATGCCTGTATTTTACTACCTGGAAATATGATTCCTTGTAGTTAACTTGAGAGTATGTTTTACGAGTTTGTATGGTAAGGTGCTTCATTAAAAGTTCACTCAAGAAAGTTTTCGTGGAGTATATTGTAATGTATTCACAAATAAGCAAACTCCGACGTATAAAAACATTCATGTATATTTTTGAAACCCTGGCAGCCAAAGTAGACAGGAGGTGACGCAGATTATTCCGTTATATTAATTTTGCATTATTAGAATACCGATATTTCAATTTCACACCTATTTATTTATATTCAAAAGAATTACAATATTGCACATTCCTCCTAATTGAACGCCACGTGGCCGGAACTTAACGACCACGTGGAAATTATAACAATAGATAGAAGGTTCCAGAACCAGAACCACGCAGAATATTAGAACATTCTGAATAAACGGAAGTACATCATTAGCGAAACTTCTAGAAGAACGACAATGCACCAGCTATTACGTATATCAGTGAATGAAAGCACTCAGTCGTGGCTGTCTGAAAAATCCCGAGTGCTGTACGTCAAAATGCCTGAGAGCGGATTCATATAAATAGAATACTGCATGACCGAACGCAGTCTCAACTAGGCCACACCACTAAAGAAGAAGTTTACTTTACACAGTGTGTGTGAAATAAAAGGCGAAGTGAATTAATAAAATTATGCAATGTGCATTGTGAGATCCGAAGGGGCGAGCATTGACTTCAACCAATAGCAGCCAGACGTGTTAGCCGGGAGTGGCCGAGTGAATCACCACTAGGCAGACGTGGGAGAGGAATAAAACAAACGCTGTGGCATGGTGCCAGAAGATAGACGACACCCACCAACTTACGACACCTAATTTGAGGTATTTTGAAGGGACCAATTGTCCGGCTAGCTATTGTAATGAATTGATCTACGTCTGTGTCATGCCCATATTTGAGAGTTTTTATGTGTCTACGTTGGGCAAGTGACTAATTCATATGTGAACGGCAGATGCAAGGGTATTAATCTATGTTTCTGAAGAGTGATACAGTAGAACCTTTTTATAACGTTACTTGATGTAACATAAAATTTGACATAGCGTTATAACTTATAGCCATCAAGGCACCACCAGATGTCGTTATTTCATTATTACGCAAACAGAATTAGTTCCCGCTTCGAGTGTGGATGGTGCTGAAGTAGTGAGGCGCGGGGAATACTGCCCGATTCAAATCTGCGTACGAGTATTTCTTTAATTGAATTTTGGATTAATAGAGAACACTTAATGCATTGAGAACATAATTAGTAATTATAATTGTAATAAAAGTAATAATAATAATTGAGAATTAATTTGGCATCAACCTTCAGCCCATTATATGCAGACTGATTTAAGAATACATTTCCGAGTAAATAAAGTGCATCTTATGGACGTATAAATATTCAATCAACATCTTTAAATTTGTTCTTTTCAGTCTGGAGGAATTTGTTAACATGCGCCACAAAGAAAGCTTGAGGAGACTCGGAAACGTGGATCAATTAGCGGAAGTGGACATAGTGGCGGCACTGGATCTCTTGGCTGAGCAAGGTCGCTGGAGACAATGCCTGGAAAAGGCAAAGGCACATGGAGGGGAGAAGAGCAGCTTTCTGCACAGATATGTGGCCATGTACGCAGCTAATCTTTTGAAAGTAAGTTAAGTAGCCTGCGTGTATATTCACTATTTTTTATTGGTTCTATTCTTACTCAGGAAACATAATATGTAATAATAACATCTTTTATTCCACTCGTAAAATATCTTACACATGCCTCCTTTGCTTTTCTCTCTTCACTCCTGTATTCCATTTTTTGTCTCACATAGTTTCATGCAACATATGTTTGTGAAATTCATCAAAAAATTTTGTTTTAAGTATAAATAGTAATAAATAAATAAATATTCAGCACATTTATTTTAATGACTTAATCCTTTAGGCCTTTTTTGTAAAGTTATTTGTACAAATTCATGGAATAGTATTTTCTAAATTGGGATAGCTTTTTTTCAATAAGTACAGATCTATAATTGTTGGAGTTCAGGTATCCCTCGCTTTACACGAATTCGTTTAACATGATTTTTGCTCTTCCAAGATAAGCCATTTGTGAACATATTTGCACATCGCAACCAAATTCCCCATTTTAACCCAACTGCTGAAGTTCACTCTAATGATTTGGTAAGTTTTGATTACAAAACCCTCTAGTTTATTTTCTGTAAAACTAGCATGCAACACTCAAATTACTCAAAGTTAACTCTCGAAGCAACTTTAACTCATTAGACCATTAAATTCTGTCATTATGAGGGATCCGCCCAGTTGTATAAATGGAAGGTATCATTGCAAATCCTTAAAACAAAATTTGGTAAATCTCTGCTTCCGTCAAACAAGTGAAAATGTTTTTAGAAAACCCCAATAAGTGACAAAAATGACAATGATACCACAGGATAGTGTAAGTAATGCACATTTAAGAAATGTAAGAAACATACCTGTGGGACATGTAGTTTTACAGAAAAGAACATTTGAAAATTACCATTTTTGCAATGTTTTCCTAAGAATATTATAATAATAGAAATATATATATGCAGGGTGGCGTGGGTGCTCAGGGGCCCGGTTTTTGTGACCCCTCCTCTACCCTTCTGAAAAAATCTGTGCGTTTAAAATTTGTGTAACTACAATTTCACAGGTATTTATGTACAGTATGAAAAAATTGTACTTCACTCAGAGATGTTTGGTCTGCTGGCTGTTCAAAGTTCGGGGCACGGCCCGAAACCTAGTGCGTGGCCTGGGGCCCTGGTGGGAATCCCCGTCTTCCCGACCTAGCCACACCACCCCTGTATATATGTATACATCAAGAAAGGAGGAATCATTATTAATGATCATAATGGGGAAGGTTACAGTTGGTTTGATAAAAATGATGTATTTTTGAAAAAAATACTTATAATAATGAACTAGCTTGATGAAAAATTTATTTGGAATGGTAATTTTTGCTTTCTCTTTGCCTGCGCCCGTGGTGGGGGCCAATCTCACCACCCTCTCAGTACAGCCCTGCTTTTATGTACTTGCTTAACACAAATTTGTGTAGCACAACGAATTTTGGGGTGTATCTCACGTGTTAAGCGGGGTATACCTGTATATATTTCAGTCCCAATGAGAATAAGCACTGCACATAAAAAAATGGTAAACTTTCTGAGAATTTGATCAGCATTTACTAATAGAGATAAGTTTGAATTCTGGTTGGTTGTGTTACCTGTGCATTATCCAAACTGTTCCACGATTCTTGCTAAATCAATATTTAGTAATTCATTAGGACAGCAGATAGGTACTCATTATAATGCTGACAATACCAGGAAATCAGCAGTGAGTAACTCTGGACATAATGACAATTGGAGTTGTTGAAAAATCTCTTGTAAAGTTACTGTTTTCTCCATTTAGTTTATGTGGTGTGTATGCATCTTCCTTCGTGTTTGTTTGTAAAAATTGGATATAATTTGTCAAAAATGTTTGCAAAAATTTAGTTGAAGTATGAATCACCTGCATATGTGATTCCTACTTTTAAAATTTGAACTGTTGAGACTCAAAGGGTGCTTCAGTATCTTTTGGCAGAAATTTATCAATACAAACCTTCAGCTTTGGAAATTATGTTGTGTATTATTCTGTGTTGCATCATCCAGAAATTGTGTTTACAAGTACCTACCTTAAGCTTTATTTTTATCCAAAGGTGATCATTCTTCCAAGTTTTGAACTGTCAATAAATTTAAAAAAATTCTAATTGCAATGATTTTGTATTCAGATATTTTTCACGTGAAAATAAAATCTTAATTACTGTCCTATTTATAATTTTGCTTTATGTGATTTTCTTTAAAAAAAACATTCAATAGTACTTAATGAAACTTTAAAAGAAAATGAAATCTTTATTTCTGTTACCTATTTATAATTTTGCTTTGTGTGATTTTCTTTAAAAAAACATTCAACAGTACTTAAAGAAACTTTAAAATAACAATGTGTTATCGCACCCCTTTTTAAAACTTTGCTATCTCAAGTCTTATCAGAGTTAACTTTTCTATGAATCTTTTCCTATTCTCAGGAAGGAAAGGTTTTGGATGCACTCAAGCTTTATAAAGTGAATGGTACACCAGCTTTTCCACAAAACTATAACATATACAGAAAGATTGTCATGGGTGTTTTTGCATTGCCAGGATTATTGGAATCAAAAACATATTCCATCTGGACAGATGTCAGAGATTGTCTCTTGAAATTGGTAGGTATATCTATGATATGAAAGCTAATTACATCAACTTGTCTGAGTGTGATTGCTTACTAAAAATATTAAGGCACTGCTTACTCAGAAGCATGTTGAACTTAAATTGTCAATTTCTGTTTTACTTGGTAAATATGAGGATCATTTCTATGTGAATGCAAGAATGTTCATTGTACTGCGCATACTGTTTTGTTAGATTCCCTTATTTGATGCTGCCATCCGGGCTGTTTCCTGGCGATCTTAATTAACCATGTCCTATATTAATGTCATATTTTAGTATGAGAATCTGTGTATTTTTTCAGCAGCTGTTTGATAATAAATGTTAGCTTTATTTTTAGGATGGAAAAGATCAATACCTACCGCTAATATATTCATGAATTCTGTCTGTATTTTAATGGTGCATTTTATGAATTTTGGCCAAAATTACTTCTTCAGACTGATTCAATGCATAAGGATGATGAATTGGAAGCTGAATTAAGAGCAGAGTTTGAAGGCTACCTCTTGGCTTCACACTACTCAGCAATGCATGCGGCATTCAGTGCCTTGGATGCTCAGAAATTTTCTATCCTTATTTCTAAGTTGTCTGTTTCTCTTCTGAGGCATATTAATGTGATTCCAACTGACAAAGCATTCTATATTGCTGGAATGGATGCAAAAGTAAGTTATAATAATTATAATCACAATATTGTAATAATTAGGTATTACAATCACAAAGAAGTAGGTACTTATTTTTTTTGTCCATCTCAATTATGCAACTTTGTTTCAGGCTGCTGGGAAAGAAAGCTTAGCATTTATATTGCTGAACCATTACCTAGACGTAGTTGAGGCAATTGAAGATGAGAAGGAAAATATTGATGAACAGGTAGATAGCACAGAGCCCTTGGAATCCTGGAGGAGAAGCAGTAGACCAGCTGTTCTTGATAACTCCGACTTTGAAGAGACGGACATTCCTTTAGATGCACCTTTACCACTCAATCCTTATCTAGATCCTGCCACACATGAGGAGGTTAAAGAATGGGTCCTTGCTGTGTCAGTGGATCAGAGGATTGAACAGGTACATAAAATTTGAGTGTTACATGGTATGACTAATTTTGGATGCAGTGAATTCTTTTATTTAAAAAAATCCAGAAAAAGACTTAGTCCCATGAGCTGATATACGTATACATCAACTTCAGCTTCTACGTTGAAAAGTAGTGCAGACCGATATATCGGCTCAGCATGTAGCACAAATAATATCTTTGTAGAAGGTTAGGTTTTAAAATCTAAAGAACTTGAGCTCTACGATCTCTTAATGTATGTAATAAGTTTAAAAAAAATCTCCAATGGCTGTAATAAATTGGCACCACTCTTCAAAAGTACACAGCAATTGCTGTGTTGTTTGGGGGAAATAAAGGACAATTCCACGGCAGTGACCAACCACAACCTCTCAACCATAAAACCCTTCTGTGGTGGTTTATGGGAATGTTACTTCCTCGCCAGTGACACAACGACAGAGACACACACTCAACCCAAATAGGGATCCTTCATTAGGGCTGATGGGACCCCACTAAGGATGCCTGGGTCATGACCACAGACACACTCACAAGCACTCAGAAAGTCACTCACTCACACCCTCAAATGGGCCCAACTTCTGGGAGAATCTAGCTCAAAGTGAGCGTAGTCAAAGAACTACACAAAGACAAGAAAAGACGAGGGTGTGAGTCGGATACATGTATTTTGGCCACAAGGTTGTGCCAATTTTCCCCCCCTCGAAACCTCAAGACTCGGAAATCCTCGGAGACTCAGAAACCGCAGGAGACTGTTGCGTCTCGCAAGGTGCCTGAGAGCGATGAGCTAAGTGCCGCGATCTGCTCTGGTCAATGCGAATGCTCAGGTCATCGCGATTCCAGTAAGAACACTCCTTTTATTCGGTCCGCGCTGGTGCTGACATCTTTTTCAACTTGCAAGCCGAATTGTGAACATTCCCACCAATCCAAAGTGTGATAGCACCTCCCCTCCTCTCCCCACTTCTCCACTGGCCAGCTGTTTCCCCTCATGCGCTGACAAAGTGCACCACGATCATAGCAGCCCTCTTTGAAACTGACCGTGGCTGGAGAAGGACGTATCGGCTTGGTTCAACTTGTGATCGTCTTGTAAAGACAAGGTTAACGGTATTTAGCCTACGGGCTTGTTTCGTACTGTAATAATTGTAATTATATAAATGCTGTCATTGAAGTTATTCAAACTAGCTTAGGTTATTTTCATTTTTTCTCTCGTTACGCACACCATTTCGCAGTCAATTCACTCGCGACGTCAAGTTTCACGGGCTTGCGTTGCAAGGTGGCCCTCTTCAGCAAACTGAAGGGAGTAGGTACTTGCAGCACGAGGTTGTAAGTGAATCAAGAAGAGGACAACCTAGAATAAATACGAAAATGAAGAAAAGGGGGAGAGGGATGGGGAACCAATGACAGTGGGTTGTAGAAGAGGGTGGAGAGGTATTTGTGGGGAGTGGGGGGGAAGGAGTTTGCTCCTTTGCAAAACTCAAATTCTCCATCATTATTGTCACTCTTACATCAAGGCTGCATCATCTAGCAGCTATGGTTAACTATTCATTACATGCGGCATTTGGTATGTGCAGGGCAAAGTCGTCATGCTAGATAATGAAGAAAATAAGATATTGAAGTTTAGGTGAGGTCTTTGTATGAGCCAGCCATTGACTCATGAATATCTTCAAGCCTGCTTCAAGAATCCGCTTCAAGCGTATGTGGAACCAAGTCATTATAAATAACAATGATAGCTTAGTATTATGCACAGTAAACTTTAATACAGACCATAGTTCCAGCAGCTCATTACCTTGCATTGAAGGTAACTTGCAATTTACAAACGAGTTGGGTTCCTTAGAAAGCCTTCGTGAATCAAAAATAGAATAACCATATTAAACCCACCTTAATTCTTTCTTGAGTTGAGGCTAAAGATATTCACACAATGGAAAGTTACCCGTCTTTAGGCTTCCTCATTAACTTGACACATTTTTACATTTAAGACCAGATAATATTTTTTCAACTTACCCCAGTGGCCAGGTATTTTTTAAGACAAAAATGTTGACTTTGAAATACCGTAATGTAATCAAAAATGGCATGGAAGCAAAAGTAGCATGAAGTAAATCGAGTTTAGTTCATTGATTACTGATGTAAACACCTAAATAGACAAAGTAGTTACACTAGATCATAGTAGGATGCATCTAAGGACGGCATGGAGAAATTACGAGTTATCTTGTGATTACCTGCAATGAGTTAATAGATTCTTAAAGCTTTCCTATATCACCAGAGGAAGGAAGGCATTATGATGAATAAGTAAAAAACAATAATAAATAATTTTTATTAAATGGCATTAAAATATTTAGCCTAATTAAAATTTGTGGTCATATTTTTCATAAGCAATGCTTGCCAATTAAAACGTATCATGTGCTATACCTACGTGGCAATTCAAAAAAATAAAGCCATGAGTAACGTCCCCCACAAGTTAGGCTTGTTCTGCACAAAAATTATGACCTCTGGGGATTCTGATTCAGGCCGTAATACCCTTGGCCAGGCATTATTGCCTGCGTGCCACAGAATACGTTAAAGAAAAAATATGCAAAACAAAACGTGGGTAAAATGAGTTACTTGTACCTTTGTAATGGCCCTGTATTGCTGAAACTTATTTTTTTTTTCAAGAGGGATGATTTTTCCTCTGTGAAATTTTGCTCTTGTGTGCACTCCGTAAAGGTAATACGTGCCTTGTCCCGGGATCTTCAAAATTGTTCTGTTTTTTATTTTAGTGGGGATAATACTTTGCTATTGTTTTTATTAAAAATGAATGCATTGGGATTTTAAGCCCATAAAACGTAGGGAGAACCTGGCTACTGTGGAAACACATCTACTATATAAAAGGCAATGCGTACATACATATTATTCAGTTCCAGGCGTATTGATTCAGATGTGCCCTAAAGATGGTGAGCGAGCTCCCATGTACGTTCTCCACTAGCCAGTACCATCCCTAGGGTAGTGCGACAGGTGCTGCTGTGCAGGATCCCACGCCTATGGGGCCTCACCCAGGCTTATCGTTTTCGGGCAGCCCGGGGAAAGCTGCCTATTTCCCGAAATTACCTACTATGTACTTAGTACATATGTAAATTTCTTTAATTCATTAGCCAGTTTGTCAGTTACTTTCCTTCTCTCCATGAAATATGCTAATAAGGCATGGTATTATATCGAGAAGGGAATGCATAGTTAGGGTCCCCCAACTTTCGTTTGCACAGTCACAGGCCCCTCAATCCCTTGGGACGGCCCTGCCACTTACTGATATATTGGGCATATGCATTTTTCAAAATACACACAAGGGAAAGTGCTTAGTAACTGCTCCGCTTGCCTCACCAAAAAGTTTGTATACAAATAAATCTCTGACATTTGGATATTATATATTGTTTGTCATTATTTTCATATATTGTTTTTATTAAAAATTTAAAAAACATTAATTTCTATATAATTATTTAATTTATTCATTACTTTGTTTGCTATTTCGACAGTCGTATTTAAGGTGTTTCCACCGTATAATCACTTAAATGTCATTTTAGTCATATTCTGTCTACTTATAGAAAAACTTGTCCTCTATCTGCTATGAGCAAAACAATGGTACCTTTCCACGCTATTTCATTCTATAATTGAACTTGAAATTACATTGTGTTCAATGGGGGAATGAGAGAAACACGAGGAAAAATAGTATTTTTCCATAAAATATAAATGCCATTTTCGCGGAAAACTGTATATAAGAAGGAAATTATCCAGAGAAATTGAATAAAAATAAAATATAGGCACCTTACCACCTTATTTTTATAGTTATTGGGGAATTAGTGCCGTAATTGAAGTCAAAATGCGGTAATTCGTAGGAAATGGCGCTGCAGTCGGCTCCCATGACTGGGAAAAAGTGCTAATTTAAAATACATTCGTGGGACAATCTGAATTTTTACTACCTTACTTTTGCTTTTCCATAGGTAACGCATTCCATCAGCGAAATCAGGATTTTTTGAACAAAATATCAAAAATGTGGAATTTAGTATTTGTTTTGACTCACACAGTCGCGGTGGAACCTCCTTAAGCCGGTTTCAGCAGATTTTCAACTAGTATCTGATATTTTGGACTGATGTCTGTCTTGCCCTTGTGCTGAATGCCTCATATTCAGAGGTTGAAAGAAATATCCACTTTCTTTATTTCAGGTTTTACCATCCGATAAACGTGGAGTATTTGAAGGTTCATTGATTGGTCCCAGTGGTGAGATGTCTCTCCCTTGTGTTGTCTCTGGATATCCAGTAGTAGGGCTCTCAACAGGAGGTGGGCCTAAAATGTCATCCATGATGAAGGAAAACGGAGTCGTGGAATTCAACCGCGAGGGAAAGTATGCCTTGAGAGATGATTGGAATAAACTAACTGTGGCTGCTAAATTGTCTGGGGAAGATGCATCTCATTTGAGGGACAATATCCGTTTCATTGGAGAGTGGTGTGGTGGAGTTCGTGGTGCCGCTGGAGGTGATACGGGATTTCATTTCTAAATTATTCAAACATACCGGAGTACTGAGTGAGTTTTAAGTTGATTTTGGTAAGTGATGTGATTATCTTAGTGTCTTTCCTGTGATTGTAGTTGTTTAACAGCCACCTTTAATTATATGTTGTTTTCATTGTGAAATATCTGCTCATTATAAGGTTTTGAAGATGATTTCCTGCACAGTTGTCATTTTTCTTTTACTATCTGTCCAATGATTGAAGTAGTAATTCATTTACAGTAAAGATAAATGATAGTTTGTGATGCATAGTGTATGTAACTCCTATTCTTGTTTTCCAACAGTTGAGTCTGGTACATTACTTGTTATTAGTACATCATTGTAAACATTCTTGTGATAACTAATATTTATAATGTAATTGAACTAATATATATACTAAGATAATTTAACATAATAAATATTATATGTAATCAAATAAAGGCTAACAGAATTGTTATGGCAGTGAGAATTATTATTATTATAACCTTAGCTCTTAATATCCTATGTTAGAAACCGATGTGTACGTTATAATTGATAAGGAACCAAATATAAGATTTAATTTTTTAGCATTTTCTCTCCAAGTGATTTATTGATACGGCCAAAAACTAATAAAAAAATTCAAACATACAATTTTTTAAACAGTTGGCCTTTCTTATCACATGGTGATTCTTTTCTCTCAGCATAGAGCTCACCTACATTCTGTAGCTTTTCCATTATTTCAAATTGTTCACTGATTTTCTTTCACGCTATTGGTTTCTTATCAAGTTATCTCTACCAAGGTCTATTGTCTATGTTGCTCTTGTTGTTCCTGTTTTGTTTTACGTACTCCTTTCTGTCCTCAGCTGCTCCCATTTCATTATCTTGCCTCATAGGTACTGGTATTTCCATCTCTTTGCCACGTCCATCTATCTCATTCCACTTCTTCATCCTACTACCTGTACTTACTCTTTCGAATCTATCTTCACATTTCATTAGTTCTAGATTATCTTACTCAGCATCCACACCCAGAAAGCTGCATAATTTTTTTATAGTGCTCCTAAACCTATGCCTGACCATGGTATTATCTATTTGATAACCATTTGTCCACTGGTAATTTTGAATTTATTCCATGTATGTAATTATTAAGCATTGTGTGCAGCTCATGGTCTGGGGTGTTTTCCCCAATGTCTCTGTGTGAGTAAAAAATAATGAAGTCATACTAAATCTTTTTTCCTGTGCTCCATACTTAAACCACCACACATATGGAGTGAACTTCCCTTTCA
Organism: Pyrrhosoma nymphula; assembly: GCA_963573305.1. Taxonomy (NCBI): domain Eukaryota; kingdom Metazoa; phylum Arthropoda; class Insecta; order Odonata; family Coenagrionidae; genus Pyrrhosoma; species Pyrrhosoma nymphula. The sequence goes on along the minus strand of OY754335.1, from coordinate 30,088,240 downwards.
ATCGACAGTATTCTATCATTCACCTGTTCTATATTCACACCCCACCCTGTCCCAAATAGCAATATCTTATGAAAAAAGTATTTTAAAATATAATGTAAGCATATTTTAAAATCATTTTAAAGCATATAAGCCCTCTATTTTTAGGCCTTTAAAATGTTTTTTTTTCATTATTTCAGTATTATTTTAACATACTTTTCAAACATGTTTAACTCTTTAAGAAGCTATAAATTATTATTTTAAATTTGCTTTAACATATATCAGGTAGAAATATGGAACTCCCTCGCCCTCTCCACTGGCTCTCCCCTGCCTTCTCAAAACAAAAAATGATAATTTACTTTAATACTATGAGTGTACAATTACGCGATGGCATGCTATAATAGAATATTAAATTAATCTACATAACGGCAGTGTAACTATCTCGCATGATCAGCTACCCTATGGTTCTACGCTCATATTCTCGCACCCAAAATCGATTAAGGAATGCCTAATACCCTCTCAGAAACCGCCAGGGTATGGATGAACGGAAATACAATCAACCTTCAAAACTACCAGACTACCACGTGTTAGTATAAAGGAATTTATTCTTTATTTGTGGTTTATAACCAAGCTCCATTATTAATTACCAACGAATTTAAAGAAGCATCTACCCGGTATGTTTAGCCCGTGGTTTATCCTTCACCCAAAATTTTGGCAAAAATGGGAAGCTCTCAAATGAATCAGAAATACTTCAGTTCAGCCAGTAAACACTTCACTGAGAACTTTGCGTAATTAATTTCCGTTATACATTATTCTATTTCTGTGTTTATTGGTACATTCAGCAATTTTCTTCTTTCAACATTTCCGCAAGTTAGTTACGTCTTGATTGAAACGTGAGGGAATTAGAAAAAATCTTGTTTATTCTCAGAATATTGCATTTATATTCATAATAGGTGGAAAACTAGGTTTCAATTAATGCCAAATATCTGTTATCGTGATGTAACACGGAATGTAAATAGTAGTAAATGCAGTTGAGAAAAGGTAATACTGATCCCTTTTACCTTTTCTCCACTGTTTATGAGTACAGTCCTAGCGAGAGCTTACGGACTTTAGATGCGCAGAAAAGAGGGGGTGAAATGTGTGGGAGGGGTAAAGGAAAGGAACGGAGGGGGCAGTGAGTGCGTGGTACGCAGAATAACCAACATAGCGTCTCAGCGTAAATATGTAATTCGGAGCCGTATTGGATAATTCGACTCGTCGCGGAGCATGGAGCAGGAAGCCGACCCTTCCCCGCCGTACCTCCGTGCCGCGGCCGGGGCTGTGGAATAGATGGTCTTACGCGATAACTCACAGCGGGGCATTTCAATTACTTTAAAGGCATTAATATTTATTCAACATAAATAACAAATATAGTCGTGATTTCGCTGAAACGCTGATTGAGTAGACACCAAACTTCGTGCAATTCCGTTGTTTTTCAGTAACGTTGCCAAAATTTTTAGCCGCGTGAAATTCTGTAATCCAGATTTAAGACATGCAACATAAAATTACGAAATAACAGTGCATTCTATATTCTCCTTTTACTTAGCTAATGCAATGAATGGAATCGGACGTTGAATACCACTAGCTAAAATTTCAGTCACTGAAATAAGAAAATAAAAAGTACTTGAAGAGATAATGTCATAAATTGGCACAATGTACATGCATATTCGATGAATAAATGGGATATTTAGAGCACAAAAGAGTGGAAATATAAGAATATATATTCTCGAAATATCGGAAGTTTTAATTTGTGAGTGTTCTTTTTTCCGTTTGTATATTTTTATCGGCCACCCTCTTGGCATATTGTATATATATATATATATATATACACATATATATATATATATATATGTATTTATTTTTTTTCATGCAAAAATAAAATGGATAATTTCCGTAAATTATTTAAAAAAAGAAAATCGCAATGAACACGGATATGACCTTTGTTTTTGTTTAATATTGTAGAAAATATTTAATACTTTTTGACTCTATAAGTCCACTTCCGAGTCATCGGCCTGAGTTCCCCAGGCCGTGACCCCCTGGCGCGCGCTCAGGTACAAAGGGACGACGCCCACTTCATAACCCACTGCGGCGAATAGATGGGGGCATTCAAATTCATTGAAGGCATATGACAAATTTCAAAGTTGGCAACGAAAATCGTAAACATTAGCCCGCCGGTGCTACCCTTCCTCCCGCGGCAACCGGTTTTTAGAAAATAGACCCTTCCAATTCCAAAATCGTCTACTGCGCAATGCCATAAGCTTTCGCCATGATACTTCTAACTTAGTTTATTTAGTAATTTAGTAGTACCATGGCTTTCGGGAGGACTGTATGTATCATACGACTGTACTAAATTTTTAAGTTTGAAATTAACTTGTTTTATCCGTTGTCTGATTTCCTTGTTAATTCACCTCATTATGAAAAATGATTCCTTAGCAGTCTGATTTTGCATCATATGCCCACGCTGTAAATCCCATTTTCACCCAGAAAGCCACTCAAGTACTGCTCGTTACACAACGATACTTCTCTCATTCAGAGCTGTCAGCCTTACTCATTTAAAATGTATAACCTGACCTAATTTTTGATGCCCCATTTCACTGCCTTGGGTGAATCCGTTACTTTTTTAATGTCTGGATTTTGGTTCAAAAATTTTGATAATATCCGATTCTGAGTTAGTGCTCGGGTAGATTTGCCAGCCATTTTTCAAATAGGAAGAAATTATTGTTACTGCTGGCAGAGCTGTGGAACATGGTTGGAATGAATTATTTTGCCAAAGGTATGCTGGAAAGACCGATGATATTTTGGCATATTTTTCTAGAAATGCTTTGTCGTAGGAAAAATGTATTATTTGTACTCTTACATTTCTACATCATACCTTGCGAGCTTCCGCAGAGGCGTGTGGCAGGGGATGTTAAGACACCTACCAGGAAAGTGGAGGAAATAGCGAAAAGGAGGGGGGAGCGGTCAGAAGTGAACTGTATGTTATCTATGTCTTATGTTATTGTCACGCTGTTTTTGTTATAATCTCTCGTGGGAGGATGAAATATTTTACTAAATAGTCCGGCAGAATATATCTCTTATTTGTTGCTTCTATCAGTTCGTGAGATACAGCGCGGGGTCATAATAATATCTTTCGTGGCGTACTGAAACTCGCCTGATCTGAAAATTTTAAGTAATCTAAGCGAAGCGTGTAGCCTCAATCTCTGACGGTTCCAAGCCTAGTCCTTAAAACTGCTGCGTAAAGGCCGTTTTACACGATACATTTATTTGTACAAACTCTTCCGTGAACTCTTGCATGAGGCAAAATGTATCGTGTAAAGCGGCAAATTGTATGAACCCTTGTGCGAATGTCTCAATGCCTGCACGGGAAATAGAACCTGTTCTAATTTCGTTGAGACAAACGCACAATCTCACGTACATTCGTTTGTACAAAATCTTTCATCGTGTAAAACGGCCTTAACGCTATCTGTTCCCTCGTAGAAGTTTTAAAGAAGCTTTCGGCTTCTCTTTGTATTTAATTAACTTAAAGAATTAGTAAATTTTGTCAGTGCAGGGTCCTAAATTCTCGCCGCGTATACGAGATGTGGATGAAAGGTTTTTTTCATCGAAAAACCTTTCTTGTATCCGCTTCATATATCCCAGTTTCTTTTGTAGCGCCTCCAAATGTTCCTTATGTTTCCCCTACGCTAGGTCATAAATTACGATGATTGTGGTAGGTTACGGTATACATGTTTTTGGGGGTCGCTAAAACTGAATATAATATCAAAAGTTCAAAATAGCTGATGCATTATGGCCAATTCAACTCATCACCTGTAATTATTATTTATACGTAGATAAATATGCTACCCACCTTTCATACGCAATTTAAACAATTTCATTCATTAGTTACTCTAGTCAGAGTATATGTAGGGTCTGTTTATTTTTTATTCATTAGATAAAGTCTTCAAGAATGTCATGTTGAAGTATTTCTACTCCACGCTGCCCCATGATATAACTTTTTCATAAACTATTACATATTATTCATGAAAATATTGAACAGATATTCACAGTAAATCATAATAATTTTTTTAAAAACTTTGCCAACTTAGCCATAACACATTTTTGTGTAAAGAGTGAGTGATGCATCTCTCTTTCTTTTTCCTCGTGTTGTTTTCTTTCTTGCTAATGTTTTATGTAGTCGTCGTATATTTATTTTTTGCTACGAGTGCACTGTGAAATGGTAGACTTATGTATATAGAAGACTTGCTCTAGCCCTCATCGATGCGATGTGTTACTCGTGTACCATTTATTTTTTCAATTGGTTATTTTTTCGACGAATATTACTATTTCTGCTTATGAATCTGGGATATCTGCGTCATATAAGGCTATTTAAAAAATGAGGTAATTTTGCGTTGAGTAATTTTTGAAATTTTACGGAGAAAATTATGCCCCTCTGCCTAATGATAAGGTACCGATATACCACTAGGTAAATTTAAATCTTTATCAAAGTATATTGAATTCCCCTTCATTACTTCATATAAATAATTGATAAATGGACTGAATATTGTGTATTTATAATAAACTGAGTAAATTCATTTTCCTTTTGCGTAATCTCGTTTATTGCTATCTAACTCGCTTCATGAATGATGAATGTCACTTCTCTATTTTCTTCGTTTGCTCATCACATATTGGTCTTGTGCACAAACAGCGATCTTTACTTTTCTTTCGCTGCCTTGAAGAGTTCACACAGCAGACAAAAAAGGCATCTACCGACAACTGCGAGGATACCGGATTATTCTCCCAATTTAGCTACCTCCCATCTGAGGGTGGATTATTTGATTTGCCTTGCTTTCTCTCAAATCCAAACATGCATTCTATCCGGAATATTGCGCTGAAGTGTTGGCCAGTACTTAGGCATCGAGATAGTGACTCAATTGCTGGAATTGACAGTCCCTTCCACAGTTCTTGCAGAAGCATTCGTCTTGGGTCATGCCTTTTATTATTTGGCGGGTTATTTTATCCAGCATCCTTGCCTGAAACGGCTTCGTTCTTTCCTCATTTAGCTTGACGCTCCCTAGATCGACCTTCCTCTGGCATATGCGGTTCAGTCTTGCATAGGAGCTCCGCGACTGCCTTTGGTATCAGCCCTCGCCAATGCGCGAACAGAGAATTAATCCAGTGGGGCGACTCGAGAGGTCTCCCAATTCAACTCTCCGTCTGGTGACGCTTTATACCCTCTCCTGACTCCCCTTCCCCACCAACCTTCCCCCAACCTAAGACCCACGCCCTCCCCTCTTGCTCTGCATGCTGGTCATGCTGGTCGACTTGATTTCGTGATCACTCGATGCTTTGACAAGACGTTCGCAGGTGATCGGAGCGCTGACAGTGACCGTTTGTGTATAGTCAGTTCATTGCTTCACGCGGGTGTATGGCTTCTGGACATTAGTTCTTTACATATAATGGATCCCTACAAGTCACTTCAAATGTGCGTGGCAGTTCTTTCGGGAGCTTAGCCAAAGAGAGAAAAGGAGCTGTGTCCTGGAGGAATGTTACTAACATGTTAATGTCCGCGGTGAGGACAGTGGTCAACGGCTGGGCTTCGCCAGTTCGTCGCTTCAGGAGTGAGCACAGCCCAGGGACTGCACTTCGATCTAGGATGGAGGCTGTGAGAGGAAGAGACTTACGCTTGATCATCTTTGGTGAGTGGAATACAATATTTTAAAAATTTCCATTGGCAGACGTTAGTCGATTAAACATATTAAATACATTAGTGATTACAAGTCGCGTCCCCATTCGCCTCTTAATTTTCCATCGAATTTCTGCCCAAAAAAACTATTTAATTTTCTGAAAATTTTCATTTAGAAATTACTTTTTTTCTCCGATTGTAGACAACAGTTCAAAATGAAATTTAGTCAGTTGTTTTATCACAGTATTTTCTTTAGATTTAAAATATTTTAATGTACAATTAACCATTATTTTTAGTTATTCGGGTGCGAAGTTATAAGTGGTTGCATTTGTTGTCACGATGCCGCCCACGGAGCGGAAGCTTGGCAACAGCGTTCTCCATAAGCCCTATACTGTCAATAAAATGTGGAACGCGCTATAGTTTCCCAGCCATAATCTTTAGTACTAAGTCCTGATTAAGACTTAAGACAAGAAAATTCAACTCGATATTTCAGAAAGAATCGAGAATCTTTTATATTCCCAAGGCCAATTGATGTGACCCAATTGGGCACAAAAATGTTACACAATGACGTAACCACACCTAAAATTGTAAACCCACACTCCGAACACTTTCAGACTTTGAACCTTGGAAAACACGCACTTGTCTACGAGACATATTTACTCATGTTGATGGTCACGAGGATGACCAAAATGCACGTGTCCCTCCGCTTGTATACAATCTGTTAGATGACTGGTTTGTTATATTCCTAATCCAACGTCCCTTCCGTGTTTACATCGCCTCACTTCTTTTGAAATAATTCTCACCCGTATTCCTCACTAAAAGCAATGTTAGTCCGCTATACTAGTCAAGAGGATAGCTTGCTCATTTAATGGAAGCATAAATATGAACGTGTAGTATGTCCACGATGAAGTTCAACTTTCTTTCATACCAGCAAACAGGAATATTTAATCTTGGCAAAAAAAGATAGCATGCTTGTACAATATATGAGGGAATACGAACTTTTAACATGACACATGACATTAACACATATGCCTTTTATACCTCTGAAATAGGTACAAAACAAAAACTACTGGGTAATCAATATGAAGCGTATTTTACATAAATTACGAAATAAGCGAAACATTTTCGGTGCTTCGTTGAGGAATAGTATTTTATCAAGGAGTACAAAAAAATCCAGAACAAAACTAATAACAATTAATACTACTCTTAAGTGAAACCTTAACTTGTATACAGCCGTGGTATTTGAAAAAAATAACTTCACCTCAATACTAACTTTTTTAATTCATTGTCAGTACTAACTTACCTAAAGGAAACTTTTTTTTTCAATTTGAAGCCTACATTGAATAGATTGCATAGGCTGACCCCAATTGAAATCTCAATAAAATTTACTTATACAGCTGCGTAGATACTACTCTGCTAGCCGCTGCATGGGCGTGTGGCAAGGGGGCCTATATTCAATAGTATATTGGTCGTAGGTTGCCAACGGGAATATGCTATTTTTGAAATATGAGAAAATTTAATAATTTTGGGGTAAAGGTGAGTTAGGGTCCAGTCTGGGAGAAATTTTTTTGTGAGAAACATAGAAAAGTGAAGGGTATCAGAGAAATGTAAAAGTAAAGTGAAAGGATTGCGCATTTAATAAATGTAAGAAAGAAAGTCGTGAGTTTCTTAGTTTTTGAGAAAAAAAAAGTTGAAAATGACAAAATTGGCGTATTTTTGGTGATATTTCGACGCCATATTGCGAGATTTTATGAAGTCCCGGTAGAGGGATACGGACTTATTTCACGTCTGAAAGATAGTATTCACAACAACGTTGCGGGTCTGTGGAGTGGAACAGGGGTGCTAGGTTGGGACGGTACGCGGCCTCGAAAAGGCCATTTCCGAACGGAAAGATAGGTTATTTGGCGGATAGTTACGTTTTATTTTCACGAATACCCTTTTGAACCAACGGGGCGGCCCTGCGGGCCGCCCCGTTGGTGATTACACAACCCACCCCAATGGTGATTGCTTTGCGTAAAATTATGGCGAGAGGCGAGTTCGTGATGAATGTTCCGTATGGAGGGAGTGGAATGAGGTACCTTCAAAGATTATAGGTTAGCTCCGAGAGGATACCCGTCACTCTTGAGTGTGATAAAGCCATCGAAAAGCGGGAATAGTTTTAAGTTGAAGGCGGGAAAAATCATGGGTGTTGGATATAGAAAATGAAGAAACTGCTCGACCGCTGCGCCGTCTGGGGGAACTAGGAGGAAAACGTCAGTAATTCCAACATGGCGTCGAGAAATTGATTCACATCACAGGTTTAAGGGAATAGTTTACGAAAGAAAAAGGATTTATGAAGCAAATGAAAGGTTAGTATAAATGCGCATATGTAGCGTAGCAATATAAGGGCTTTCTATTCAGGGTGTAGAAGTGAACGCACATCGGAGCACATCAGCGTACACGAACGGCGTTCAATGGAACGATATGCGCTGGCGAAATGTTTTGTAACCTAAAGGTAGGTAGCATTCTGTGGTTGAACAGCAGTCACGGCCAAATGTTTTTTTGTAAATATATTGAATTCTTTAAGAATAAGTATTAAAAAATTGCTTTTCGTCACTGAGTAGTTATGAAATTAACAATATGCATGTTTGCCACCTTCGATGGAAATCAACAAACTTTACAACAGTCACTGATTCCATATCGACGTTTTTTTTGTTGTTTAGCGCATATTAACTTTGCTGCCAACCTGTTTTTAAGTGCATATCCCGTGTTCAGGGTCTGTAACGAATAGAAGGCTAGTGCGCTATTGTGTTACGAAGTGATTAGCGCTCTAGAGTGAATGGAAGGCACACGAAAACGTAAGTTTTAGTAAAAAAAAGAAGCTTATAACAAACTCAATTGCAAATTTTTAAATAATTCAACTTGATTACAAGTAATTCAAAAAAGCACAAAATGAAATTCTGCATTGGATTCTGCAATGCATTTCTTCTGGTAGTAAACATTTGAGGCATAAATACTCATTTCAATATTATGTCGCTTTAAACAACTCGAGGTCCCACGTAACGGCCCTAATGCAATTTAGCATAGATTTTTAAGGATTATTTTCTTCAATAAGCTTCTAAAACAATGTATCTCAGTTCCTGTGATTGGCAATGAATGCATGGAGATCATTTCCACTTGGCATCTTTGTTGCCGCATGATTGACTTTATTTAGTTCACAAAAATACCTCCATTCGGGTTTCAGTGGTATTTTATTGTTTTCATTACCTTTAAAAATTGGTTGGTAAGCTAATATTCATTAAATTAACAGTTTTCGGTTAATGAATAGTTCTACATCTACATACTACCCCGCAAGCCGCCTCAATAGGCGTGTGGTAGGGGGTGTTAGGACACCAGCCGTTTACATATAAAAAGGAAACGCTCTAATGAAATTACGCCTAGCATTTATTAAAGTCCCTTATTGTCCGGGGGAAAAACGAATTCCCATACCGTTCGGCAAAATTTCTCTCTTAATTTATCGTTTCTGTCGGACCTGGAAATATAGTAGGGTTCTAATATAATGTTCTCCGTGTCGCTCTGAAAGATATCTATTCTCAATTGTTCAAGCAATCTAAGCCTAGCGCGCAGCCTTCGAGTCTCTAGCGGCTCCCAGCCTAATTCGTTTAACATTTGTGTTACGCTGTCTGTACGCCCGCAGCAGTTTTTGACGAATCGCGCAGCTTTCCTTTGTATTTTATTAAGTTCCCGGATTAAGTCTTTCTGCACCGGATCCCATATGCTCGCTGCATATTCAAGGTGTGGCCGGACGAGTGCGAAATAGCACCTCTCTTTTACTTTTTCATCCGAAAACCTTCCCACAATACGCTTGACGAATCGTAGCTTCTTCAGAGCTCTGCCACAAATATTTCTTATATGTGTTGCCCACGATAGGTCCGAAGTTATCGTAACTCCTAAATACTTCACTTCATCTGTCGCCTTATGTTAACACCATCCACAGCATATACATGGGAATAGTTGGACGACCTCCGCAAGAAATGTACCGCCGTGCATTTGCTCAGATTAAGTTCGAGTCCCCACTCTTGGCTCCACACATGAACGTTGTTTAAATCCGATGATAAAATTTCAAAGACAGAGTGATCACTAATTTCGCGATAGATGACAGCGTCGTCAGCAATTAAACGTATTTTACTGCTAATTCGAGAGCATAGGTCATTTATGTATATAATGAACAAAAGGGGGCTGATTACGCTTCCTTGTGGGACACCTGATGTCACTTAAACTACATCAGAACTAATTCCGTCAAGAACAACTTTTTGCTTACGATCACTCAGAAAGTCGCGTAACCAGTTTACTACTGTTTCGTTTAGCCCACATGACTGTAATTTGTATAAAAGTTTGTTGTGAGGTACCGTGTCGAAAGCTTTCTTAAAATCTAGAAATAATACGTCCACTTGTCTTTTCGATTCACCACTACACAATAAGAATATAAAGGCTCAGTCCAATTCAACATAAAAAATCATCTTGGAATTTACAGTGATCAATGTGCATAATATCACGTAAACTTAACTATACAGGAATATAAGCATTCTACTAAACTTGTGCTTTAAATATATTTCAAATCATGTTCTGAGAGGAAAGAGATTGGATATTGACCATATTCTAGTACTTTATGAATACCATCCACAGTAAACAGATCAATAAAGATACTAATATTTGCTGAACTATGAGTAGGATTGAATGATACCTGCGAAAGGTTACAGGAAAAAATGAGATTATTCATATAGGAACTATCGTACGGTTTTTTGAAAATAACATAGTTGAAATCTCCGCACAGTATGACATTTGTGGACTATTAATATTGTCTCAGAAATGGCTATAATAATGTATTGCTTGTTTGAAAAATGCTCTCTAAATTCATCAATATGACCGAACAGTGGCTGAGCATTCACGTGGCAGACCTATAGCAATTCACTTTCTATTACATCACAGCTCATATCGAGAATATCAAGAGATCCTCAGAGCAAGCAATTGTCAAGCGTTCTTCTCCCTCGCCTTTGCGAACGTTAATTCTGCCAATTCTTATCCAAAGGAATTTAAATGTATTTTCCCTCTTTATTTCCCTTGCCTGCGCATACAGTTTTATATAGAATGGAGTAAGGGAATAGCTAACGCAAATTTTCATTTTTTTCTATCATGACTATTTTCAGTAGATAACTCCAGGTCCATTGTTCCGAAGTTTCGCTTTTTTCTCCTATCATCCACCATGTATTTTGCAACACATTGTCTTACAAAGCGTACAACTATCTTGGGAGGCTGCGAGGTGTCATTACGCGATATAATAGCATAAACATAATATCTGAACAGTTTAATGTGACGCCAAGTGCCACCCTGAGTTGACAGACAAAGGGCTGTAAGAGATTAACTATTTGTGCGAGGAGTGCCATGGATCTCCAATACGGTTTGTGGTGAGACTTGCTCAAACTGGTGCCGATAGGATTTCAACTGACTCACCTGCGACTTAACGCGAACAACATCACATATTAAATTATCGATACTCTCATTTATAGTTTGCATGGCAGCAAACAGTTCCACTGCTGCATTGGTATTTTCTTCAATTGATTCCTTGCACCATAACAGAGTTTTCTTCACCTTGCCTTGTTCGTCCTTGTGTGTCATCCCGTCGGGAAGATCTCGCATCAGCAGAACAGGTAATTCAGTACCAGGAGCGTTGTTGTTCTTCAAGAAGATTTAGCTCCACCTCCGTAAAATCGGCGCAGTTTTGGTGATACACCTCTTGAAATTTACCACATGATACAAGGTTTAAGTGCTGTTTCATGGCAACACCACATTTTACACCTTTAGTCGGCATTCCGTGATGAGAGCGACTAACATATACGTGCTTTCACGACGCGAGCTGACGCTCGACTGGGGAAAGAGAGATGAGAGATGATAGACATAGTGGTCAGTTAGTGAAAACAAGTACAAAATCTAGCATGACAAGCAACACTGTCTTTTCTTCGTACTGACAGTCATACAGACCTGCAAAAATAATTACAAAAGAACAGAAACATGAAATTAATTAGTATTCCATGCAGTCTTAAAAAGTGCATAAGATCTAAATAAATAAAGCTTCCTGCAATCTATTCCTCGAATTTCATGCGTGTGATCAAGCCTATCATAGTATCACGTAGTTTTTTAAATGTATTTTTCATTATCGGAGAATTAAGCTGCCAGTTTTTACTTAAGAGATAAAGCCTATTCTTTAAATATGCGCTGTGAGAATAAATCCCGCCCCAACTCGTAGCCTCGTCACACTACTAGACTTTTCGTAACACCTTTTACTAAAATGCTAGCTAAATAACCAAACAAGGAAGGTGCATAAGAACACAGTAATCTGGCGCGTCGAAATCGAATGAACATGAAAAGCGTTACTTACGTACGCGTACGTCTTAAAGGGTAAACGATTCAGTGATTTACATTTGAAACGTGTCTGTAAGAAACGATTTAAAAAAACTTAAGGGCTTAGCTCTTATCTTTATCGCATGAATGATCAATTTCATTATTTATTTCAAATTAAAAGATCTTTGCCGTTCTCAGGATTCTAGTCCGCGGGCATGGGGCGATGTGAAGTTATAATTCTCGCTCGGATAAAGTAATTTTCTCACAAGACGCACCTCGCACACAGAACTCACAGAAATAATTTCGCTTCATACCCCAGGAAGGGTATTTTCTTCCTTCTTTATTTTGCGGATGTTCCAACTTAGGTTTTCATACAGACAAAGGTTTTGACCAGATAATTAAAAACCTGACCTAAATCAAGCCGATCTGCTCAAAAGGGTGTCTAAAAACTCGAGACACTTAGACGATAACTAAATCTCGAGTACTTAGATTGAAACTAATGATAGAAGGAAAAAGGATTAAGATCATTTTAAAAAATAATATGCTCTCAATATTAATATAGAATGTAATAATATAGAAATAATACATAAAAATTTTTAAATTAATAAGAAAGAATTATTTTTTTTAATTAAGGTTATTCATTCCATTTTTTAATTCCTTAGTTAAAGAAGAGTTTAAAAAATTTGTTGTTTTTTCTACCTACATTAGATTTATAGTTGTGGTCATTCCGTCTCAAGTAGCAGAGCGTAACCAAACTTTCGGTAATTTACTCCCGAACCTCATCCCTTTATTTCAAAACGTGTGGTATTAGCACACTTACTGCGTTCCATAAATATCTCTGTTCTCACCGCACTTCCCACTTGTATTCAATAGGGTAAGTAGCCTCAGAGGTCGATAGCCTTATTCATTAACCAGCCAATCGGCAACCTGGACCAAGCTCAAAATATTATTCGAACAAATGACTCCGTGCGTGGAAGAGGCCTACATGCGATATGACTCGAAGGTTTCTAGTTCATCATAACATTGGGTTGAACAGGGTGCTTGGTGGAAATCTATTCAACTTGGAGACTACATCGGGAATATGTATTGCCTCATTTTTCGTGGAACTGACTGCCGACCAGTGGCAACGCGAGGTAGGCCTCAGTCACGAGCCAAGTCGGCTGCGTTGCTATAGCTGTAGCGTGTAGAAGCTAATGGCTGTACGTTCTTTGTGAGAGAATGTCGTCGATCTCAATTGCTTGGTGTGAAGAAGTCTCGTTGGTATTAGTTATGTTTAGCTTTTTAAGTGCTACGCAGTGCCTGAGTGAAATTCCATGTGTTACGAGTGCTGTAGTGCTTTGAAATCTTAACAAGAAAACTCGCCCCGAAGAATTATTTTTAGTATGATCTATGAGATTAGTGCTCAATTTTTCCATCCTCTTCTAATATCCTCGTTTAAATAAGTGATTTGGCGGAATTTAATACATTATCAATCATAAAATTGATATGGAAGGGCTGTGTCGGAGTAACCGTGAAGGTAAATTGAAAGAAAGGAGTCTGAGATCATCATTTCTGACCGAGAAATCTCAAGATGGTGAAGTTGGTGAGTGTAGTAATTCTTAAGGCGATTTTAAAATTTTATGTTAAACTTTGAGAAGCTTTAAGTAGCATGATGTGAAATAAACGACATAAAAACTTTTTCTGTGACGGTACTTCTCAGTAATTTACTAGAAGTCCAAATTTAAGACCTGAGTTTGACTTGTTTATTTCACGGTGCACGATGGAAACACCTTCACAATCAGTTCTCTTTGTGATTTTGTTAAGTATTGCGGTGAGTAATATGTTTTTTATAATTGAGGAAACATACGAGCTATACACCGTTCCCTTTTTTGACGCAATCTTAACCATCATCATGTTTATCATCATCTTTAACTATGATTATTTTTAACTATGTCCCGTTGTAGCGCACAGCCGTACCAAAGTCCATGGAAAAGGCTTCTATTTTTAGCCAAATATCTCGAAAAAAGTTGCGATAAGCAATATTTTGGTTTAATTAGAATGGTGAGAACTTTTTATAAATGATGTGGCCAAATTCATTGCATTACGTGTGTGGTGATATTTCGCTGAAACCACCGTAACACTGGCGATGGGACAAGGACACTTGAGTTGTACTAAGCATTTAGAGGCGTTATATTCTGTGTTGTTCACCTTGTGTAAATGATATATTTTTTCTCGAAGAGCGCGACTTTTCCGCATGCACAGGGTTTTTTTGGTAGTTGGGCTCTCTTTGGCCTATGGCACGGTACACATAGATGTCATACCAAAATTAACTTGCGGATATAATATTTAAAAATCTGTCGAAGTTGTAAAATGCTGGGAAATTATTGCCATGAATTTCACAAATTATTCGCATAGAAAAGGCGGTAGCTAACTTCTGTCGTAAAGTGTTTCTTCTGCGTGTATATATACAGTGTTCCCTCGTCTCAGTATACAAATGGGGTGAAATACGTACAAATACAATATCTGAAAGGAACATTCGAGATATTAATGTACAGCAACTTACGGAACGATCGTTCCACTGTATAAAAAACCGCTTGGCACACCATACAAGGTCTTATAGACCACGCGTAGGAGAGGCAATAGACCAAATCGCGACATGAGTTTGATTGCACGGCATGAAGACGGAATAACTCGCGTTGCTTTCGAGCTAGGAAACCAGGGAGGAACATTTTCAGTGAATTTTAGAGGCTGAAACACACGAGCTCTTTACCTGTTTCTTTTCTGGGATAGCGGAAATGATAAAGATCCCCGTCAATTTTTGCATCAATTCAGCTTGTCCTTTTGTTCGTCCCGAAATCAGTCATTTAGCCAATTAAAGTGCACTACTGCTATTATGCACATCCGCTGTTTTATCGCTGAAGTCACAAATAATTTCAAATAACAGTAAACTTGGGATAATTTGAATAATAAGTGTTTGATTACGTGGTAAAAGCACATTTTTGTTCAGATTACCTTCCTAGCACATAGGAGCACTAGTTAAGAAAAATTGCGAGATATGTAGACCGCGTCTGTCGACCGATGTAAGTAAACCTGAAGACATGGGTTGCAGTTGAAGGACTGGTGTGGGAATGACTATGATTAGGACATATCCCGGAATTTCTACTCCTTACTACACATATTGACTAATTCTGGGGACATATTGTGTAGGAAATAATTTCTTTTTAGTTGTGAGGCTGCAAGAAGCTACCGTGTAACCATATTCCCATCTTTTGAGTCAGTCGAAGGAAGAATGAAGTAGAAACTTTGTGTTTCACTAAATTGCCGCTCTTCGGTTCCTCATACGTACAGCAACGATCGCGATTGCTAGAATTATTGTGTCCCACATGTAGCCACACCCAAGAGACATCGTATCGCCTTCATAACCTCCCTTGAAATATATCACCTTATAGTCCAGTCGGATTAGGTCCCTCAGCATCTGATTTTGCAAAGTGTTGACCCCAGAGATCTGACGGATAGAATGTATTCAGAATGATAGTAATTATAATAAATGGCATCTTCAATTACAGATAAAATATTTTGGGAAAAAATTTGTTTTAACAATTCGGAAGTGAAAAAGTATTTTTTCCAAGAAATAGAAAAAGTTATTGATTTTTCCGGAAAACGTAAAAAAGAAAAGTTGAGCGTTAAAATCTATAAAAAGCGCCAAGCCGTATCAAATTTGAACTCATTGTTGATTCACTATTTGAATAAACATGAAAAACGCATTTAAAAAATTGGTTTACATCAATGGATATACATACAAACCATAATCAGATGCAAGAAAATAAAAATATAATCTTTTAGACTAATTTACTCAAAGTCTATCCGCTGTGGATACATTTTTATAATTTTAATGAGTGGGAGAAAATTTTTCAAGGAAATATTTCGTTTCTTGCAATTAATCACATGCCTAGCGTTCGATTTTAGGTAGTGATCTCTAAATCGCAGAAAAATGTAAAATATTATTAAAGGCGTGTAATTTTAGGGTTGTTTTTACTTCTTTTCAATGATTGTAATTATAGCAACGGCAATTATTGTCCCAGAATACTCAGACTACTATATAAACTAAGATTACACATGTCTAAGATTAGATTTTTTGTAAAAAAAACTATATCTCGGCTTATATTGATCGTTCGGACTTATTTTTTTTTAATTGACGTAAAAACTTATGCTAGATCACGTCTATTTATTTGCCGTTATATAGAAAATATAGATTCATCTGTATTTTATTGGATTATAACGACCATAATGACTGTTTGTAAATCTTTAATTCAAACGATGCAATCCTAATAATTCAATCAGTTCTTTTTTTATTACAAGTATAAACCTTGTATTTCAATTTTACCTTGTGCAATTTTATTGAGGATCGCCAAAATCTTGAGAAATGGCAATGTAAAAACGAGAAAATAAAATTCATATGTGCTAAAACGATTGAATATTTTTTATTGACTATTTGGGTACTTATTTTATACTTCTAGAGTCTTATATATTTCAGTTAGTATATGTGTGCATTATGTTTTTTAATTGTTATAAACAATTGAAAAAACTATTTTCCTGTTTTTTAAGACTTCGGGTCAACAATGAGTTTAATTTTTATGCCGTTAGGATCATTTTATAGATTTTTTTAAACGCATAACATTTGATTGTAATGTTTTTTGAATAAATCATTAGCTTATTCTTTAACTCTGAAAACCACTTTTTTACATCATTTTTTACATTTTTTTATCTGAAGTCAAGGATACCAATATCATTCTGAATACATTCCATTCATCAAATCTCGGGTATCAATACTTTAATGTAAAAATTCTTACTCGGCTAGTCCTGCATTTTGCGTTGTCGGAGAAAAGAGATTCAAACTACGCTTGTTTACATGTATACGTGGTCTTTCAGCATGACCCTTCCCCTATAAAACTAGTATCCCCACGAGCTGTCAAGGCTACTATTTATCTCGTTTGCATAGGACGCCATTCACAACGGCCTTAAAGAACTCTGTAAATTTCTCGTTTTTGAAATACCGATCACACCCAGGCTAAACCTTGAAAAGGCTTCACGGGTTCTTTTACCCATGTCTTGTTTTGGAAGGGGGGAGTAATTGGTAGCTTGTGGCCACGCGAGGCTCTTTCTATGAATGTTAAAAAAAAGTCAAGTTGCGCAAGCCACTGAAGTCCAGTAGGCATGAAACGCGTAAGGAATACGGGAAGTTCATTTTAGGCAGGCTAAGGGGACGGCCGCTATCGTTGTAGGAAGCGACTTTTAAAACTTGGTAGTTCATGAATGAAGGAATTTAAATCTTTACCTTTTCTCGAAGCACGTAAAAAACATCAATAAGAAGTAATTGTTCATTCATTAGTTTTAAGGCCTCTCAATGCGTTTGTACATGCCTATGTACTAAAGTAAAAAAATGATCGGAAGCTAGCGCGCATACTATTAGTCAACATGGAAAACACCAAACCATAGTGAGGAATCACCCTGTGCCTCACACCCTGGAGGTGGCTTGTGCGCAATTTCGTTGAATTACAGTAATATTAAAACAATGCTACCTTACGAGTGCCACCCATGGTGAATCGTAATGGAACACGACATTTTATTAGGAAAAAAGTATATAAGCTCCTTCATAATCAGTAATCCGGATTCACTCATTTGGATTCAGAATTTTTTTAGAAAAATAAAATTGATGTACATGTTGATATTAATTGAAATACTGACCGGCCGATGACATGATAATTGGTAGTATTGGCCTAGGTCGATATGAATCCAGCAAGCCAAATCTATTTCTGACAGTTACCTAATTATTATTGAAGTGAAAACTTCTTATGTCGCGTTGAGCACTTTATAGATGGGTAAAAGACATTGGACTCGCGTCACCGTCACCTTCACCGCTACTACATATATGTATAATTATGTATATTCTGTATATACACAGTATACTCGCTATTTACACAGTACTTGTGGATGGGTACAAACCATTGGACTCGCATCACCGTCACCATCACCGCTACTAAATATGTGTGTAATTGTATATTCTGTATATACACTTTTGTGGATGAGTAAAAGCCATTGGATTCGCGTCACCGTCACTGCTGCTAAATATATGTATAATTGTATATTCTGTATATACACAGTACTTGTGGATGGGTAAAAACCATTGGACTCGCGTCACCGTCACCGTCAAATAAACTATATTATAATTTTATTCATACTACATTATATATATCTAATATACGGTTTAGTTCATTCAATTTGGGTTGCTACAAATATTGTGCCGGATAATATAATAGTCCATATTCGTGCAGGAGAGTGTACTCGATACAAGAATAGTGAAGGTTAGTACAATTTAACTCAATCTTTAACATCTTTTCACTTTTACTTCACACAAATAATTTATAAATGGACTGATTATTGTTTATTTAAAATAAACTGAATGAATGCATTTTGTTTTTGGGTAAACTCTTTTATTGCTATCTATCTCGTTACATTAATGATGAACGGGACTTATCTATTTTCTTCGTTTGCTCATCACATATTGGTCTTGTGCACAAACAACGGGCTTTCCTTTTTCTTCGCTGCCTTGAAGAGTTCTCACAGCAGACATAGCATCTACCTACAACTGCGCTGTGTCCGTATGATTCTCCCAATTTAGCTCCCCCATCTGAGGGTGGATTATTTGGTTTTCCTCGCTTTATCTAAACTCCAAACACGCATTCAAGCCCAAATATCGTGCTGAAATGTTGGTCAGTACTTGGACATCGAGAATGTGCCTTAATTGCTGGCATTAACAGTCCCTTCCACAGTTCTTGCAGAAACATTGGTCTACGGTCGAGCCTTTTATTACTTGGTGGGTTATTTTATGCAACCTCCTTGCATGAAACTGCTTCGTACTTTCCTTATTTAACTTGACGCTCCGAGATCGCCCTCCCCCTGGCACATGCGGTTCAGTCTTAAGCCTATTTTACACGGGACACGTAATTGCACAATCTGATGTACTATCACTTTCAAAAGTCGGTCCACACGGTCCACACAGCCAACTTCGCATTTCGCTGAATTCGAACTTCGGGTATTGCCTATGCATTCACCGACTACTAAGGGCCAACTTGACTCATTTCCACTCAACTATGGAGACCCTCGTATGACCTTCTCCCGCTATCGCTGACCAGCCAACTCCCCCGACTCCAAGTGGTAGGCAACGGTAGGCGGAGCGTGCAAGAGGGAAATGCGTTTGGTGTATTTCACTCTTACGAGTAGCGGGCTTAATTGTATTCTTGATAAATCGAGGAAATAGATCGAAGAACCGACCACCACAAAGCAATTTTTTGAGGATAATTCTAACTTTGCGTTTTATCCTGGACAGCTAACTCCCCGGACCTTTCTCCTATTGAGAATGCGTAGGGTAACATTGTGAATGAGTGGCATTACGACGTAGAAAGAACTGAGTAAAACTTTATAAGTCTACATACGAGATGTTTGGAATTCTTTAAGCCAACGTCCCCGTGTAATAGAACATTTGGTTGGGTCTATGCGGTCACGATTACGATCTGCAACTGAAAATTATGGCGATATTACGAAATATTAAAGTTGTTCTCTGATGAATGAACATTTTGTTTTAGGTTTCTGTTACCATAGGTAATATACTGAAAATGACTATCCCAAATTATCTAGTTCACTTTTCTTCCTAACCTTATTAAATCTTGACTCATTCCCATTAATGTTCGCTGCAAAATGAACGCCAACTTTAAGTTTAAACCACAACTTCTATTTCGCTCGAATCTGTTCTAAATAACGAGAACATTTTTCATGTTGCTTATTGGAAAATCTTATCTTTTATATATGAGCAGTTTTTCATCGTAGGAATTTTTAAATGGAGTTCATGTTCTCTCTGAGAGCGAGAAATCAATTAAGATATATCTCCACTGAAGGAAAACTCAATAAAAATGACCGCATTCATTTCTGATAAATTACAATCCACTTTTTGTGACTTCATTCGCCATAGTTTTGCATTTATTTTGTACTAATTAGGGTTTTATCCTTTTTTAGGTAATATCGTAAAGTATAATTTTCAGTAATGATATGTGTTGGA
The DNA here is from genome assembly GCA_963573305.1 of Pyrrhosoma nymphula. Classification (NCBI taxonomy): domain Eukaryota; kingdom Metazoa; phylum Arthropoda; class Insecta; order Odonata; family Coenagrionidae; genus Pyrrhosoma; species Pyrrhosoma nymphula. The sequence goes on along the minus strand of OY754335.1, from coordinate 30,068,093 downwards.
TGAAATAGGTATGACTTCGCTTTGCGTATTTAGAAATCAGCTTCGAGCGGCGATACACCGAATGCATGTTTCAATGTTAATTTTGTTTTATAGTCTGTAATTCGTCTTACATTGTTTTTGTTGGTTTGTTAAATGCACTGCGACTGTGTTTAGGAAGTTAATACAAAACAAAAAGATTCATTCACTGCAAGTATATCAATCACTCAGCTCTCCGTTCCTGAACGAACCTATAATTTCTAGAAGCTATGTTCACTATGGTGGCAATATATTCTGGAGATGTCGTAAAACTCCACTGACCTCTCTGACTATGGAATCTATCAGTCACGCAATGGGGGATGCTAGCTAAATAATTTTTTTGTGAAATCCAAGGTATCAAACGCACGACGTAATTTTAATTAGGTAGCTATTTTTATGCTCCTTTAGACGAGATTGTTTCACTGCACAGCGAACAACCTACACTTTCACGCGCACTGACGAAATATGAGCTGCTGAGGAGATATCAGGGACTCTAAACTGTTTAAATCTGTCAGTCCTTTAGAATAAATAGATTGGTTTGATAAATCAATATATCCAATCGCAAGGCCATCAATTAATAAATTCAGTTTGAATACATTCTCGTAAAAGCAATGCCATACTGTGAAAAACATTGTGTGCCTCATTTTGAGAGAACATAAAAGCTCTATGCCAAATTCAGTGCACTTGACTTGTAGCGCTATCGGGAGAAGGAGCAGATTTTCTCGCCGATAACACTCTTGAAAACACAAACTCTTTCCAAGCTCGGGTGAGAAAAATGAGGAAAACGAACGAAACACAAGTATTATCAATCATAAACTTAACTTATCAATATATTTTACAAATCACAAAATAGAACCAAACCAATTACAATAATTTACCCATAGGTCGAGTGCCAGGCGACCGTAGTTAAAGTTACCAGTCGGAAAATAGTTTAAGTTTAACAACTACGAGAGGTTGAACTTCTCTCTTAAGTACAAAAGTGACTTAGTCAGCAGGCTCACACAACGGTGTTACCCGGTCGGCGTCTCGGAAGCAATAGAGGGCGAGCTTAGACACGAGTCCGCTGAGGAGGGGGTCTGTCGACAAGGACGAAGGTGGAATGGGTAAGGTCAGGAGGTTGGCGATTGGTAGCCTTGGAGGGGAGGAAATAATGGGATGGGTGATAGATAGGGTGGCAGTTTTTAATTGGAGCGCCAGGAACTGTTTTCTGGCGTCGGCCGCAGAATACAGGATCACAGCCTTTTTGCCTTGGTCAGGATGACCGCATTTTTGGTATCCTTCCTCACTTTACTGGCTATAAAAGCGGGGCAGGACCTGGTGAGGGAAAGGTGCGGCGAAAGGTGCGGCGAAAGGTGCGGCGAAAGGTGTGGCAGAAGTCGTGGCAGAAGTCGCTGGCAGTAGTCGCTGCATTTTGTAGTCGTAGGCATTTTGGCCGTCGTTGGCGCACATGTCGTTAGCGCGCATGTCGTTCGGGCAAGTCCTTCGGCTAAGTCCGGAGGATAAACAGTCCGCAGAGGAGAAACTGTCCAAAGAGGAGAATTGCCCAAAAAAACAGGGGGGAAAATGCCACATCCACTGGGGGAAATCAGGCACAGAATTGACTCCCGGATGAGGGATGATGATTGAATCAACGACACCTTTTTTCTTGCTAGAGGGACACTTTCACTGAATTCACAATGCCAGTTTATGGCTTAAGAGGCAATTTACTGAACAATATTGCCAAGATACTGAGCACACACACCCACAGACAAGAACCTCCTCTCCTTTCTGGACCACAAAGGTCGAACAGCTGATAATTCAGTGTAGAAGGATAATCACTAATAAACATCTTGAAGTTAATAACCCAGTTTAGTAACATTTCAGATTCATACAATCTTTCAGTATGACACTGGTTCACACAGCCATAGCCAACCATAGAGGGAGAGACAGTCCTCGAAAGTTGCCAAGTGCAGGAAACATGAGAGCAGTATACCACAGCTGTGATTCCAGGCGACAGGTGAAGATTGCAGATAAACACATTAAACAATAGATTTTAAGTATTCAACAGCCTTCAAACAAATGATGAAAGTATATTCTGACTGTCACAAACATGGACCAGTAGAATGATATGATAGCATCTTTGATATCAATTATCATAAATAATTTGGATGTCCAGCTGGCAACATCCGACATATGAGAAATAAATCTAAGTAACAAAAAACCAACACCCAGTAGACGAAACATCTGACTCGTCAGGTGTAATGAATTAATAAGAATGAGAATATTGCACAAAACAAAGCAAATATTCTAGAAGGCAGGATTATACAATTGTTCAATGAAAGTAGACTTGTATTCATTGAAAGTAATAGTATGCAATTGTGTGACACCAGTTAAATATACTTTAGAAAATTATAATAATCATACATATATACCAATATTATTTTATATTCAAAGTTCACCCTAGTATTAATAATATCAATGATCATTTAAGTATAACAATATCTTTCTGTATTCCAAGTTCACCCTAGTATTAACAATATTAATGATAATTCAAGTATAACAATATCTTTCAGTATTTCAAGTTCACCCTAGTATTAACAATATTAATGATAATTCAAGTATAACAATAATTCTGTATTCCAAGTTCACCCTAGTATTAACAATATTAATGATAATTCAAAATTTGTGAGTGGATCCCCCATATTCATGAACCTTAAAAACTAATTACATGGTTTTATGCAACCACTTGGGTTGCACTGTTAAGCATAAACACAGTGATTGAAAAAGTTGGGTTGATAGAACGACTCAGAATGAGAGGTCAATCAATTTCATGGACCTTAAAACTAATTAAATTTTTTCGCACAACCAATTGGGTTGTACTGTTAAGCATTGATAACTCAATGAAGGAATTTGGGTTGATAGAAATGACTCAGGATAAGATTGGAGTCATTTTAATGACAAATTAGATTGATATCTCTCCAATGTCACTACCCATATGTAAGAAATTGTTTTCCAGGAAAAAACAGCAAAAAATGGAAAATTAATTTGGGTAAGATGAGAGATTCAATCAGTTCTCGGGCCAGGTTAAGTCAAACGTGTTAGAAAAAACTAATAAATAGAAAAATAATTTAGTGGCCACCGTCATGGATTATTCAATTCAAAATTTGTTGGGGGTTGGAACCCCAGACCAGCTAAGCATGATACAAGAGCTGGGTGCTGTTTGCGACAATCATTATAATTGCCGGGCGATGGGATCGCACCCCCTACGCCAGATACATGACCTAACAACCCAATATTCAACATACATAACCTGACTACAGAAATTAGATAGCCAGGTAGAGACAGAAAATGATAATGTTTGCAATTACACAGTTAATCACCATAAAGAAAACACTAATCACCCTGGGAGGACAATGATATAATCACTGTCGATGTCACACACATGAATCTTAACAGCCATTGACCCTCCGCAACTTATCTGGAAGCGAGTCACCTCGGGAATGTTCCTGGCTGTTCTCCCCACATCCCATTCCAATCAGACCATTCGTCCTCCAACTGATTTCACAATTTGCACACTTTGAGAGGAAGACAACATTAAGTATGGTGATCACTGTGTTCACATTATTAAGTATTTGTATAATAATATATTAATAGAATAGTACATATTGATCAACTAAAAGGCAGAAAATAACAGTGTGATTAAATAGAATCATAGTATTTCATTGAGTTAATTTGAAAAATGCAATAGTCACACCATATTGAGCTAATGAGAATTCACAGAGTCACGATGATAAATTTTTAACTGAGAGACATGGCATATTTTTTCTTTATCATGTGATAGCTCAAGAACAACTGTTACAGGAGAGACAAATTTTTTAATAATGAAAGGACCTTCCCAAGGAGGCATTAGCTTGGCTGTTCTCTTGTCTGCCTTTGAGCTAATAGGATGATTTTTACAAAGAACTAAATCTCCAGGGGCAAAATTTACTGGAGAGTGGAGTTTGTTAAAAGCCTCCCCATGTTTTGCCCTTGCCTTTTTGAGATTGGCGACCACTTGTTGCAAGTAGGCTTTCCTCTGATCATCTTTAATTTTATCCTCGAACAGCTCAATAGGAATTGACCACTGATTTGTAAGAGGATGTGGCAGTTGTCTACCAAACATTATTTTGGCAGGAGATTGGCCAGTGCTACCGTGTACAGCAGTATTGAAAGCAAAGTTTAGATCATAGAGGAAAAGGTCCCATGTAGAGTGAACATTGTTACATAAAATTGTCAAGGCAGATTTTAAATTTCGATGAAGTCTTTCGACTTGGTTAGCACAAGGGTAATATGGAGATGTGAAAACTTGTTTTATACCAAGTTGTAAACACATCTCTCTAAGCAGGTGTGACTTAAAAACTGAAGCATTATCAGAGACCAGATATTTTGGAAAACCAAACTTTGAGAAAACTCTTTGAGTGAGGACAGACACAACAGCACCAGCTGTAGCCTTTCGTACAGGCTCCATTATACAAAATTTAGAGAACCCATCAATCAGTGTTAAAATATACTGATTACTACCCTTTGTGGATGGAAATGGGCCGACAAAATCGATATAAATTCTTTCCCAGACATCAGAAGGGATGTTAGAAGATAACATGCCAGGCGAAGAACAATTTCTAGGTTTACATGTCTGACATAAGTGGCAATTTCTGACCATGTCAAAAATTTCCCTTTTCATATCCTTCCACCAATATTCCCTGCTAATTTTCTCATAAGTTTTGGACATTCCCAGGTGAGCGCCAAAACTAGAGCAATGAAAATATTGGAATATCATTGGTCGAAGCACGACAGGTAAAACAACCTTCCCTCTAAGAGTTTTTGAATTGCCAAAACATAGCAGCTGGTTCTTAACAAAATAATTTGCACAAGACAAGGGATCTTTCTGCAATTTCTGGAGAACATCCCTCAAAGTAGGATCTGACCTTTGATGGTCTCTAATATTAACAAATGATAAAGGAACATTATTCAATACACAAGCCATTGGTGGAAATAGATCATCACCAACTTTAGATGAATCAATATCACTAGCAACATTATCACTAGACACAGGAACGACACGAGAAAGGCAATCAGCTACATTATTGGCAGTTCCCCGTACATGATGGATGGTGAACTTATAAGAAGAGAGTTTAAGAACCATTCTACCCAACTTTCCCAGCTGTTTGGGATGTGAAAATAACCAAGACAATGCTCCATTATCAGTATACAAATGAAAAGGTTTTACTTGAAGGTACACATTGAATTTCTCGACACCCCAGCATATAGCCATACATTCCAACTCGTAAGTCGAAAACTTTCTTTCATGGTCCAATAATGCTTTACTAGCGAATGCCACAGGTATGAAATCACCGTTTACTTTATGGTTTAACACTGCAGCTAATGCGAGGCTACTAGCATCAACAAATAAGTGAAATTCATCCTCGAAACGAGGGAAAGACAGCACCGGGGGCTTAATCAAAGCTTGCTTTAACTGAATAAAAGCTTCATTCTCTGCCGTTGACCAGTGAAAGGGAACATTCTTACGTTTAAGGCGATTTAAAGGAATAGAAATTTCAGAATACCTTGGAATGAACTTGGAATAGAAACCACATAACCCCAGAAATCTCGCTACTTCCTTCAAACTCTTTGGAGCAGGGAATTTTTCGATTGGCTTAACTCTATCAGGATCAACTTGAAGTTTTCCATGGGATATCAAGTGGCCCAAGAAGGTGAGAGACGTAGTGCCAAGTTTAACCTTCTCCTCACATACAGTAAGTCCAGCCAAACGAAGTCTGTTAAGGACAGCATCGACGTGATTAATATGATCCCTGGAATTTTTTGAATAGATACACAAATCATCTATATAAGGATACACACAAGAATACTTTAGATCTCCCAGTACCTCGTTAATTAAGCGAGTGAATACTTGGGGAGAATTGGCAAACCCAAATGGCAAACGAGTATATTGATATATCCCGAACGGTGTGACAAAAGCAGTATATTTCTTCGAATTTTCAGACAAAGGAATTTGGTGAAAAGCAGAATTAAGATCAAGTATGGTAAAGTATTTCGCGTCAGCTAAATATTGAAATGCATGTTCGACCGACGGAGTGGGATAACCGTCTATTTGAACCTGCTTATTAAGCTTACGATAATCCACAACTAACCTCTCCGTACCATCCTTCTTGGGAATTAAAAAGGCTGGAGAAGACCAATTTGAGTTAGAATTCTCAATAATTCCCTTGTCGAGCAGCGACTGCACATGTTTTTTCATGATCTGTGCCTTAACGGGAGATAAAGAGAACGGATGACTCCGAATCGGGTTACAGTCAGTTAATTCTATTTCGTAAGTCATAAGCGATGTGGTCCCCAAATCGTGGGTCATGACATCGGGATACTGAGACAACAAATATTTTAACTCACTTATCAAATTATCCGAAGAATTAGATCCATTTTCAATGAGAAAAGGATTGCTGCAAGAGTCTGTCGACCGACTGCTGCTTGGCACTTCGGGATACGCACTCGATGCGCAATTGTCAACTGAATAAGCGATAAAATTTAACTTAGTAGCGGGAGACGTTTCAAAAGAGACAGCTTTCGGATGAACAATCATATTGGATTTCCGAATAAAATCAAGGCCTAGAAGAATTGGAAATGGAATATTGGCTACATAAAATGTATGCTGCCAGGAAAATTTGTCGATTTGAACCTTAAGTTGGATCGACATCCTTAATTGAAACGGTTGACCAGAAACTGTCAATAGCTCGATAGAGTCGGAAGACTTTTGAGATTTGCCACCGCGAATTTTAAGAGTTTTGAAGAACTTTTCGTCGCAAATAGACACGGAACAACCAGTATCAATGAGGGCATTGCAAGAAACAGACTGAAGTTTTATCGGAAGAAGGGGCAAATTACTGTTACAATTTTGACGTACGCTCATGAAACTCACGGCTGGTTGGCGTGTTTCACGGGCTTTCTTCCGACATTCCCTTGCATGATGCCCAATTTTACGACAATACGAACAAATTATTTGCCTTGCGGCAACTGGGGAGACATTAGGAGAAATACTATGAAATGTATTGGCGTACTCGGCACAATCAATCAATTGCTTTGACGCCTGGGTTATGACAGAGTCTAGCTCCTCAAGGGTCGTGGGCTGGCGAGCAAACATTATAGCGGATTTCGTGAGAGGATTTAACCCTTGAATAATTAACCGAACGGTTTGGCACTCGGTGAACTCTAACGCCAACACTTGAATCGCGTTACGAACAGAACATACAAAATCATTAGGAGTTTCACGGGGGAACTGAAATCTCTTTACTTTAGTGGTAACAAGACGGTCAAACTCTCGATCACTTACAATTCTTCCCCAAACTCGTTTGGTAATTTCGGCCCACGAAAGATTCTGATTTAACATAGAGAGCCAAAACTGATGAGAACTAGCTGGCAGCTTGGTAATGACTAAATACAACAACGTAGACAAAGGAACTAGCGAAAGAGAGACGATTTCTGTCAGTTTCAACATAAAATTATACCAATTTTCTGTATTGGAAACCTCGAATGGTGGAAAATCAGCGATCAGCTGCTTCACTATGACCAGACCTTCAGACAGCGGCAGAACAGGTTGCATTGGGACTGGCGGTGCGACATGGGTTGGATTCTGCTCGTTCACCTGGCCTCGGGGAACCACGTTGGGTGTGGATTCCGCCGGAACACCAGAAGTTTCAAGTGTAAGCACAGATCCCCCATTAGATCTAGCACGCCTGTCCTCGGCCGTGGTCAAGTAAGCCCTTGCGTACTGATCGACTGAATCACCAGGCATACTGACGAAACTCCACTCAAATTGCCGGAAGATAAGACGAAAATACTTCGTCACACAAGAATTTACACACTAAACTCCGACAGGAATTTACAATGACCTATTATAGGGCCTCGAACTGGAAACCAGGAACACGAAATAAATTACGAAAAAGAAAACCCTTGCCGATTTAGATTGCCGTTAGCGGCAGAGACAAAACTTCCGTGAAGGAAGAAAATGAAATACCAGAAATAATGACGATCACAGATCCTCATACAACACTCACCAACTGCGTTGGAAAGACAGGAAAAGAAAAACCACGCTCTGCTACCAGTTTGTAGCGCTATCGGGAGAAGGAGCAGATTTTCTCGCCGATAACACTCTTGAAAACACAAACTCTTTCCAAGCTCGGGTGAGAAAAATGAGGAAAACGAACGAAACACAAGTATTATCAATCATAAACTTAACTTATCAATATATTTTACAAATCACAAAATAGAACCAAACCAATTACAATAATTTACCCATAGGTCGAGTGCCAGGCGACCGTAGTTAAAGTTACCAGTCGGAAAATAGTTTAAGTTTAACAACTACGAGAGGTTGAACTTCTCTCTTAAGTACAAAAGTGACTTAGTCAGCAGGCTCACACAACGGTGTTACCCGGTCGGCGTCTCGGAAGCAATAGAGGGCGAGCTTAGACACGAGTCCGCTGAGGAGGGGGTCTGTCGACAAGGACGAAGGTGGAATGGGTAAGGTCAGGAGGTTGGCGATTGGTAGCCTTGGAGGGGAGGAAATAATGGGATGGGTGATAGATAGGGTGGCAGTTTTTAATTGGAGCGCCAGGAACTGTTTTCTGGCGTCGGCCGCAGAATACAGGATCACAGCCTTTTTGCCTTGGTCAGGATGACCGCATTTTTGGTATCCTTCCTCACTTTACTGGCTATAAAAGCGGGGCAGGACCTGGTGAGGGAAAGGTGCGGCGAAAGGTGCGGCGAAAGGTGCGGCGAAAGGTGTGGCAGAAGTCGTGGCAGAAGTCGCTGGCAGTAGTCGCTGCATTTTGTAGTCGTAGGCATTTTGGCCGTCGTTGGCGCACATGTCGTTAGCGCGCATGTCGTTCGGGCAAGTCCTTCGGCTAAGTCCGGAGGATAAACAGTCCGCAGAGGAGAAACTGTCCAAAGAGGAGAATTGCCCAAAAAAACAGGGGGGAAAATGCCACAGACTTCACAAAAAAGGTCACAAAAAAGTTGTGATATTTTCGTGGCACAAATAATGGGCTTAGAGTTAACATTTCCAGGCTTGGATTGTTTACTTTCATTATGTCCAGATTATTTTCAAAAATTAATTAAGTAGTGACCGATCACTAGCCATTACCTAGAGGGAAATTCGGAGTGAATATTGAATTAATCTCAGCTCCCGATTGCAAGAGAATGATCGGACTACCATCCGGTGAATACTAGGCGTTAATTTTTCCCTTATTGGTGTTTATGAAATTCTCAACGGTCTGTGTATCCAAGCAATATATTTTGCTACAGTTGAAAAATGGAAAACCGCTGCATCAGTAATTAATGTGTTTGCTGGAGGCTTTCCAAAACCTCCAAATTTTCGTTCCGATACACTAATTAATGACATAAGCTTGAAGGCCATATCAGTTGTTTTGTTCTTAAACTTTACTCAAAGGTGTCGTTTTAATTTACTGCGCCATATCGTTTTAATTTTACTTTGCAATTGTGGAGATAGAGTTGCACATTTATCATCATCACTTTTGTTTCACTAATATAGATCTTGGCCATAATATCCCCTTTCCCGTCGTTGAGTCATATCCCATCTATAGCACCTTAGGCAACACCACGTTTTATTTTTGCTGTCTCCTATCTGCTGTATATCTCCTATCGACTTTTCGTTTATTTTTCTCTCCATCCTACTTGAAAACAGCGAAATTCCTATTCAAACACAATTCTTTAAATCCTCTGTAACAGCAATCTCCATACATCAATTTATCCTTTACTGAATGACGTAGTTATACTTCCCGGGAAGGTAACCCGTTTCCCCAGCTCAGAATTTTCCTCATTATCCTTCATTTTGGACTATTACTACTTTATAAACTTCATTACCTGCGCTTTAATTGATTATATGATTAATTCACATTCCACATATCACGCACCTTATCACCTGCGAAATAGACATCGAGTCCCGCGGCTGACTGGCTAAATAAATCTTGGCCATCTGCAAATCTACCAAAATTAACAGTTACTTACTACTTTCCTTCGCAATTTTATCCCTTTCCAAACATTTATTACCAAATTGTCAGCGAACTATCTAAAATCAATGGAAATAAGAAATGGCCCGGACTGAATCCTCTTCCAACATATACCCATTCCGATTCGTCATTCATTACCCTTATACCGTTTCATCCCCGTGAGGTTTTATAATTATGCGCCTAAACTTCCAGTCTACTCCCTATTTCTGCAGTAATATATTTCTTATTCTCGTCCAATGCACTTTGTCAAAAGTCTTCCAGCAGTCTAAGAAGCAAATAGAGACATATCTAATTATCTATTAATAAATGTTAGAATACTCATCACCAGAAATGCGTTTCACGTCCCGCTCTCTTTCCTTAACCCATACTGGTCTTCACCGAGGAAGTCATCCGCCCTTTCCCCGATTTCATTTTAACAGCTATCTCAGCTATTTTTATTTCGTGCGAAATAAAAATTCTGATCTCTTAACATTATCTTTCTTTTCTCATTGTCGGGAAAGGTTTCCGAGCTGATTTTGCAACAGTGGATTTTGGCAACGTATTTACTATAACTTTATAAATTACCAGTTTTTCTGCATGCAAACGAGGCTACTATCTGTCCCATTTGCGCAGGACTAATGATTCTTGCCATAACGACCCATGTCATAAGGAGAGTACGGGAAATTTTCGCCTTCTTTCTCCCACAAGAAATACTGGCCGAAGTCCTCCCACAAGAAAGTCCAAGCCGAAAACACTTCACGGGTTCTACGGCTGGCGAATTCTTATGGGAGTGGGGGTTGGAATTGTTTTGGCTATTCGTTGTCGGAGGGAGAAGGGCACGCGAGGTCTCTTAGCGAGTAAAAAACAAACTCAGGTTGTGCCTGTCGTTGCAGTAAAATTGGCCCCCAGAATCATGGAACGCGTATACAATATGTGAAGCTCGATTTCAACAGAACACGGAGATGGTCGCGCTCACCGTGTGGACCGACTTTTGAAAGTGATAGTACGTACGAACGTGCATTTCAAATTGCATCGTGTAAAGCCGTGAATTGTAGGAACTCATGCGCGAATGCACGAACGCGAGATGGCAAAATAGCCCCTCCTCTAATTCGGAAATGATTGCTCGCCCGATTGAGAACAAAATGCAGTTTGAAGTTGTGCAATTTCGTGCCCCGTGTAAAACGGCCTTTTCAGGAGCTCCGCGACGGCCTTTGGTATCTGCACTCGCCACTGCACGAACGGAGAAATCCAGTGTGGCGACTCGAGAGGTCTCCCAATTCAACTCTTCGTAGGTGACGCTTTATACCCTCTCCCGACTCCGCTTCCCCCACCAACCTTCCCCCAAGCTAAGACCCTCGCCCTCCTGTCATGCCCTGCATGCCGGTCGACTCGCTATCGTGATCACTCGGTTCTTTGACAAGAAGTAGGCAGGTGATCACAGAGCTGACAGTGACTGTTCGTGCTAAGCCAGTTCATTGCTTCAAGCGGGTGTATGCCTCCTAAACTATAGTTGTTTACATGAACATGGATCCCTATAAATCACTTAAAAGGGTGCATGGTAATTCTTTCAGGAGCTAAGTCAGAGAGAGAGAAAAGGATCTGTGGCCCGGAGGAATGTTACTATCTAACACGATAATGTCCGTGGCGAGGACAGTGGTCAACGGCTGGGCTTCGCCGGTTCGTCGCTTCGCAGGAGTGAGCACAGCCCAGGGACTGCAGTTCGATCTAGAATGGAGGCATTGAGAGGAGGAGACGTAGGCTTGATCATCTTTGGTGAGTGGAATACAATTTTCTTAAATTTCCATTGTTAGACGTTAATCAATTCAATATATTAAATACATAAGAGAATAAAAGTCGCGTTTAATTATGTACATAAAGTCTAAAATGAAATACGTACTCGTTATATCTTTGCATTTTTACAATCTTTCATTATTTCAAAAATGCGATGTTGAGATATTTTTACATAGTGAATCCCACTTGGTGTCTTCATTTCACGGAACTATTTATTTAGTTGATCTGATAATCCGTTGATACAATTACTGATGATGTTATTTTTGTCCTACCTTTAATTTCATCAAATGAGGTTTTGACTTACTTAATTGATAATATTCATTTTTCATCCTTAGCTAGTGAGTGGAATACAATTTTCTTAAATTTCCATTGTTAGACGTTAATCGATTCAATGTATTGAATACATAAGTGAATAAAAGTCGCGTTTAATTATGTACTTAAAGTCTAAATTGAAATACGTACTCGTTAGATTTTTGCATTTTTACAATCTTTCATTATTTCAAAAATGCGATGTTGAGATATTTTTACATAGTGAATCCCACTTGGTGTCTTCATTTCACGGAACTATTTATTTAGTTGATCTGATAATCCGTTGATACAATTACTGATGATGTTATTTTTGTCCTACCTAAAATTTCATTAAATGAGGTTTTGACTTAATTAAATGATACTATTCATTTTTCATCCTTAGCTCCGAGTTACAATTAACATGGGAATTCGATAGAACATGAGTATAGATAAAGCGAGTAATTTGACATTCCTTGCATGATATTTTCCGTGTTCAATAACTAGATATCAGTTGTTAGATTTTGCCAGCTTTGTTTTTGTCTTGAGGTTAGGCCAAATAAAATCTTTAAGAGCATCAAAACAATTTCAGGTAATAAGCATTAACCTACTCTCTGGCCAGCCTGAACCTTTCCGTCCACAAATATAACCGATAAAAAAATCAGTACGTTTGCTGGTCCCATTCCACTGAAATTGTTTATTGAGATTATTCTTATATGTATTTTGAAAAACAGTTCCTTGTAAACCCCTTATTTTGCCGTCGCAACATAATTTATACTTAGTGTACGTATGATATTTCAAATGGTGGATGTTTGGGATTTCCTCAAATTGTTGTACGTTGGGGCAGATATAAGTTACGGCATACCTAGCCGGCGTTGAAGGTGGCAGCGCAATATCCTTACCTGCCACCCCGGAGGTTTTTGTTTCGAATTCTGCCTGGGTGGCTTCACACCATCCAGGGTATAGTTTTATGTGATCGTATTAGCATATGTATTTTAAATTTTTAGCAATTGTCAAAGAAGTTTCCATTAAAGAAGTAATTATTATTATATGGTGACAGAATTTAACACCCTGTGATATCTAATAGTCTTCTCTTTTACTATTGCGTTAGGACGAAAAATATGCATTAAAGGCGATTAAATTTCACTTTATTAAAAGTATTTAGAACAATCGACCCGAAGCTCTTGTAAATAAAGAAGTGTCTCTGTTATTCCTAGATTTTCAGTCCTGTTATTACATTCTGAGTGATACCAGTAACTTAGACGTCCATGTCGTTAGTGCATTGTGATTATATTCTTTTGTTTCCGTTGAATATAATTATAGATCTATATACCTTAACATTATCACTAATTCCTCTACCTACTTATGTTTTCAATTGCCATAAGTCTAACGGCTTTTACCGCAGATGAATGCACAAGTTACGTAGTTTTGCATTAATAAAGCACTCTAGTCAAAAACAGCACATGATGTCAACACTATATCAAATTGAGTAGTTAAACTGAAAGAAAGATGCTGAGAACGATTTTTGTTGAATGCAGTCTGTGAAACTTTGCCTTCGAAGGAAGGATGAGGAGGAGGTATTACATTAATAATCTCGCTTGCGATGAATTCTAAAGCCAAACCGATAGTGATGCATTCGGCGAACGAATGAAAAATCCTGCACACATTGTTTGGGAACTAGCATTTTTGTGAGCTTGTTTTGCAATTTCGTAGGTGAATGCGGCAAATCGAGAAGGGAAACTTTGAGCACTCATACACGCAATCCTGCTCTCGTCTAACGTATTTCTCTGATATACACGAGGCAATTATGATTGCAATCCTTTGTATGCACTTAAAGGCGAAATGCCTTCCATAATGTTCATGGAAGATGTCAGATGGAGAAGTCACCTGTCTGCCATTGAGCCCTGTGCTGGAAGGCACGGGTCGTAGTTGATTCAGTATCTAGATGCGTGTCAAAGGGCTTGGTATTTGATCCTATGCTTGGATTCATTCTGAGCAGAATATATTCATAAGGTATCTGTTTTCGGTTGATCTAACGGCTGCATTACCCTTTGGGTTGGCTATTTATATCACATTGAGTCGAAGAGCTTCAAACAGAAGACCGAGGGAGCTTTTTGCGGTGTAGGTAGGGTAAAGGGATCATAAGAGAGAGATACCTATTCATTTTGAAGCAAATCCAAATTACACATTGTGGTAATGATGCACATAGTTTGGATTATAGATTTAAAAATTCACGATTAAAATTAATCGTTAAAAATGTAGTTAACTATTATACTTAACCGTTACTTTTCAGAAGAGTTAACTTTTAAATTTTAATCGTTAAAATTATACATAAACTGATACAAAACTAACTTCACTTAATTTTTTTTGTTAAATTTTGGGGAATATCGACCTGTTCGAATTTCATTTTTTCAGACAGGAGAGAACGTATGTCCGATACCAATTTTTGAAATGAGAATGTTATTAAATTTAAGACTTTTTAAGTAAAAGTTAAAAAAAATCTTGATTTTAAAGTTTGTATTTATTTTATCCCAATTGCGAAAAATAGCTTTTAAAAGTTTCTTAAAAGAAACTGAAAAAGTAACTTTTAACGTAAAAGTTACTTTTTTAAACCTTAACTTAAACCAGTTACTTTTTACAGAGATTAACTTTAATCAGTTAATTGTTTTGCTAACTTTCCCAACTATGATGATGCATGATGACTGTTAGGTTAAAATTCAAATCATTGGGAAATTCTTGACGTGTTGGCGTCTTAAGGGACGTAAATAGACAGTCACTTTTGAAATGACCTTCGCAGATCCCAGGACTGGAATACGGCAACCATAATTTTGGTCTTATAGTAAGATTTACGCACAAGTACCACTTAATATGTTCCATCATGGGCGTAGGCGCATTAAAAAAACAAATAATGATAATTGTTGATGCTGATTTGTCGCCGAAACTGGCCCTATTTAATCTCTTTCTACATTCACACTGCCGTTCACTATTATCATTAGCCCCGGTCACATCCAAGCATGCATACAGTCACTTGATAAAGTATCCCGATTAACTACACTGGCGGTGCATATAGATTGGTGATCAATAAGCTGAGGACATTGCCTAAAATGCCTATTTTTTCTTTTACTCAGGAAACTAATTTTATGAAGTTATAAGTTCATTTAGGATCATTTATGGCGAAATTAAAGCGATTTTTTACTGCCTAAAAATGCCTATTTTACCTTTTTATGCCTTTTTCTGCTGGTATCGCCTATTTAAGGGCCTACAAAAGCAATATTCTTTTCAACGTCGCCAAAATTCTCTTTAGTGCCGAGCTTGTCTGTTATTTTAGTTCCTTTTTAATCTATCAAGGTTGAAATAATGTCATTAAACACGCATAAAAAAAATCACCCAAAGTATTATTATATAAAGAATATAAAAACAACTATGGTAATTTTACGTGATGCGTACATGCGATGGTTTGAATTGCCAAAAACTTGTTTTTGAAGGTACCACTCAGTATTGCTGAGTGTAAAGGCATATAAACTTCAGGCAGTATGCCTGAAGTTGATCTGCCTTCACAGCCAGTATTGATATTATGGGGAACATGGCTAAATACTGAATGATACTCTGCTGATAAAATTATTGAAATACGTGAGGTATGTGACAGAAATAATGTGCGCCTCCGATACATCAGTTCGAACGTCTTTTTCACCCACTTAAAGGTCATTCCATGCCAAGTGGTCTGGTGGTCCCCGCTAGACCATCACTGATTTCAATGAAATTTTGTATGGACATTCACACGTATCCCCAATAAGCATTTGTAAAGTTTTACGTTCGCCGATGGTATACTTGCTGATGTATAGTAATTTGTTTGGCCCCGTGCCGCAGCCTTCTTCAGTATGATTATGAGATTTCGGTAACTTTGAGGCACAGTATCTCAGGAGATATTTTGATAAGAGAAACAATAATTGGCTATCTTGTACAAAGTTTTGAGCTCAATTAAATAACATAATAAAAATAACCATAAAAGTGACCTCCTCCTAGAAAATTCAGGGCGAAACTGGCCCGAAAAATTGCGGATCGAAAAAAATTAAAATTTGGCTTTTTATATTTCAGGAAGTAAAGGTAAAATCCACGTGAAACATTGAGCATGATATCATATTAATACATGGTTTATGAATATAATATTTCATCTTCCTAGTGATTTCCATTATTTTAAAAATCGAGTCAAAATGACACTTTTTGTAAAAACGCCAAAAATAGGGTGTTTTCTCCCCGCTTTTACAAGAAAAGACCCTCTGGAATTTCTTTTGGATCATTTTCATTATAAAGAAAATGATTTCAACCCTCTAAAAAGGTATATCTGGTTTTTCATCGCGGGCATATAAGGACCTAAAAATAGGGACAACGTTGAGGATGACATTTGTAAAAACGACAAAAATAGGTTATTTTCTGCCCGCTCTTACAAAAGAAAAACCTTCTGGATACTCTTTTGAATCTTTTCATTTGAAAGAGCATGTTTCAAACCTCTTAAAAAGGTAGACTTGGTTTTTCATCGCGTGCCCATGCAGCCCTAAAAATATGAACATCGTTGAGAACGTTGCTATGGTGGTGCCAAATGCATTCTGTTGTTTGTCGTCCTGTTTGTTTTATGTAGACATTTTTAGTATACTGCGTGGGTTCATGGTGACATTGTCACTACCAGTTCAGGCATTTGAACCCGTAACCCCATTGCCGCGGCGTAGGGATTGCCGTGCAATACCAATTGCCGTGCAATACCAGCCATGGGTGGGTTTCTTGGTTGAGGACCCCAAGCCTACAATTTGGTTTCTTTGACAAGGTTCCAAATCCTTGTGTGGGTATGTGTCTGGTTCCAAAGCCAAAGGTTAAGCCAAAGGTAAAGCCACCTGAAGATGACGTTATAGTACGTCAAAACCCGGGTCGTGCAAATAAAATTATCATTGTGGAACCACAAAGTTTAAGTTTTTCATTTATACTAGGTTCCCAAGCCTAAACTTTCAAAGCCGAAGCTTGGATGGTTTTTTTAAGACTTGGTTAAGGAGACTATACTAGTCTTGGAGTCTTGGGTTAAGTCGTGGCCATGTGGCTGTTCTGTATTGACTTCGAGCTTTTTAACTTGTGAGTGATGCCATGTATTCATTTCTTTGATCCTTCAAATTTCATCTTAATGAATCCATTATTCCACTAGAGGTGCTTCTAGAATAGTTACTACTGTTATTGGTATCGACCAACTCTTTGGGGCCAAAGTTAATAACTGAAATGTCTTCAATTTATCGGTTTCTTTAATTTTTGTTTTCATATCTTCGATTAAAAAATATTTTAAGCGCCTATTTTAAGTGCCTATTTTGAAATTTTAGTGCCTAAATGTCCTCAGCTTAGTGATGAACGCTCGAAATGTGTTGGCTACCCCGTGCCGTCTCTGGTGACTGAGACATTTTTCGTACGCTTCACTATATTCAGTCGGTATTGCAAACGGTTGAGTAGGATCACGACGAAGGCTACCTTACATCAGACGCTGGAACGGGCTCACTCATTGACGCGGCCGTTATAGACATATTTAGGGGTGAGAGTGAGTGAGGAAGGGGAAAAATATGCCGAAAGAGTGAAGAAGCGCGAAGCTATTAGAGTGAGGTTTTAGTTTGTTGATCGCTTCGAATAGAGAGAAAAGAACGCCTGTGGTAAACTTGAGGCCGATATCCCATCACTGCAATGGAAGCGAAAACGAGGAACAGCCATATCAACGAGCCGACAACCATAATATGTACTACTTTACGAATAAGACAGCTGAATGTTCTAATTTACCTTGTATCCCAAACCTTTGCGCCAGTAAACTTGATGGGTTGGTGTTTTTTCCTTTCATTTCTTCATTCAAATTCTGAGATAGGGTATTGTCTATTTGATTGGTGCCAATCCGTCCAGTGGTATTAAACCAATACAATAAAGAGCAATTAGCTTATTTCACATTCTTCACGAAAATGACTAGTCATCAAAATCTAGTCATTATATTTATTTTGAAGCAAACTATTATAATGCAAATATTAACTTCATAATAGCCTAAACAAAATATTGTTAAAATTTAATTTTGTAATAAAAATTCATAATGGCTTAATGTAAACACAATATTATTAACATCAAATGCTGTGACTAACATGTAATCTTAAGCCCCCGTGATCAAGTCAGTACTCAAGCCAGTCAGGCTTAAGTACTGACTTCCCTGCACGAGGGCCCGGGTTTGAAGCCCGGCGCGGCTGTGGCGGAGGTTTTTCAATAGAATCTCGATCAGGTTTTGAGTTCTACGTAGAGAGGACCTCAGGTGAAGTACACCGTCCGTCATATGGGACGTTAAACCGTGGTCCCTTTAGCGCAATTTGTTACAGCAGGCTAACACTGACGCTGGGTATCTCTCCACCCTTCCTTAGTTGTCAGAATAACTCTTTCCATGTAAATCTACCCACTTGTCTTTAATTGTCGCTGATTAAAATCTTAATTACGAAATAAGAGCTCTTCATTGCACACTGTTTCACATGTTTAATTATTTTTTTAACTGTGATACCTTCCTTGACCTTTTTTTGCTTGCATTCGGTGTCTTTCAATTAACAGTGACACCTAAGTGTCATTACATTGGACGTGAATTGCAGAAATTCCATCATTTATGTCGCAAATGACCTCAGTTGTAGGTCGCCTCTCCGAAATAATCCAGCTTTCCCATCTGAAGATTTGGTATGCCGCCGACCGGAGCGTCAAACAAGAATTTATTACCAAGGCCATTCATGTCTTGTGTAGTACAGGATGGTCATTCTGATCAAGTGCGACTTATCATATCCTTACTTTTTACCCCACTTAACCATCACCAGAGATGATTACGATGGATTTCGTCGCCACTTTGGTCATGAAGCGCAGGCTCTTCATCGAGGCCACCTTTGTAGCACTGGGCTGTACTATCGTTTTCACTGAAATGTAGACACCCACATGGACTTGTACTGATTTGATTGAGTGGGGCCGTGTCAGAAAAAACAGGGTTGGCACACGAGGCTAGCTACGGCATTTGCCTTTACGTCACCGAGAGCCGACGAGGACGGACGTGGATGCGACCGGGCTAGCGGAATTAGAGTCAAATAAACTCCGAGAGCATAAGCCCTAGCGAAAGGAATGCACTGAGGAAACTCACGTCCCCGCACACGTTGGGCCGGTCGGAGTCTTTTATTTCGGGCTCCGCGGCGAGGTTTTTCCTCTCCCTAGATTCAGATTTGGACTCACCGTGAGTGTTTCACCAGGAAGTGGTTCCGTAGCCGAGATGGTTAATTCCATAGAGCTTACTGGAGGGGGCGCCCCCTATGCTCCGTACTGGCGGGGAGTGAAGCCAAGGGGGCGTGGCATAATTGCGCATTTAGCCATATTGTACAGCCCAGCTATAACACAGATTCTTACGGGGCAACGATCAATTTTTGCTCTTTACTCTAAAAGTAACGCCTTTGGGGATTTTTTGCGGCAGGTGCGCTGAAAGTAACTAGTAATACATGCCCAAATTAATTAATTGCTAGTGGATTAGAGACGATGTGTCCAGCAGGAACGGGATTATTAACGGAGAAAACGATGTTTTGTCAAACATAATTGACTCAATATTACTCGTAAAATAACAGCTGTCAATTCGAAAATTGCATTAATTTCAACTTTCTGAATCCTATTCCTGAAATTAAAGATGGATTGGAGATTGGATACGCAACCATCATTTCTTCTGCGAACGTAATTTATCACCATTAAACTCGCCAAGAACTGCTACTGTACGATACAAATATTGACCAAATCCCAAGATAAAATAATTTTATCAATGGCACAATACCGAATCACCCTAAGAATATATTTTCTACTTATTTTATTCCATTTTCACTGTCAAACCTTGGAAAAGAGCCGTACTACCTCTCGTAATGCACATTTGTACTCAACTCGACAAAATGCGTATGACATATTACCGAATTACCTTTAAACTATATTTCCTATTTATATTATTACATTTTCACTATCGAAGCCTCTGTAAAAGAGCCGTGCTACCTAACGTAATGCACGTTTGTACTCGAGTGAACTCGAGAAAATGCGTGCTTCTAAATTTAACTTCATAAGAAGGGCTAAACATTTTGTTGGTCATTGAAAAAAAAATTCAAGCATAAACATTTAATTAAAGTGGCAAGTTACAAAAACATTAATTTACGATACAATTCAATTTTAAGATTGTTCAAGTACAAGATTCTCCTTTGGCTGGTCAACATCAAATGTAAACATTTACAATGCATGAGTGAGGTCAAAAATACAAAACCGAAGCAATGCGATTGCAATTCACAACTGTTCCAGTCAGTAACTGCAACACCTTATGCTTTATGTCAGGAAAGTAAATGTCAAATGGTTTCCGGAAATTGCTTAATTAAAGGCCCAGCAAACTTGTAAGGATATCCTGAAAAAGGAAAAAAGAAAGGTTTCGTGACAAATAACAGGTACTTGTACAGAAAAAACAACATATTTCCTAACAGATAAATATTATTTTTGGAAATATATCAATACAAAAAAATGTTGCAATTGCTTAGGGAAACACATCAAGATATGACAATTTCTTACCACAATGAACCACTTTCTTTCCCTTCAAGTAGATATTCTAGGAACATCAATGAAATAATGACCCGAGGTGTCTATCAAAAACATATCATAAACTCCAAATTTGATTCCAATACCACCGGATTAAAGGTCATCTATAACCTGAAAAAATAACATGCATTACCAAGTAGAAGAAAAATAGAAGAACTTCATATAATTCTACTTCTCCAATTTTAAAAATTACTATAATCCGAAATTCGAGGAAAGAAGTAATATATGATATCCATACATGCCATGATATAAAAAATACCTAGAGTATACTTGTGAACACAAAAGAATGACCAGAGAGCCTGAGGGCATGATAATTTAACCCAAACGTAAACCACATAGAGAAATATCAAAAATAACACAAAGGAATTCAGCTCCAACAAGATGATGGAACCAAATACAATTGATTGCACTCAAGTAAGCAGCATACACATCTCATTTTTCAACATCAATACCCAGCATCAACAGAATCTCTGTCAAGTTCATGATGAAACATGGAAAATTACATTCAACACTCTAAGGTTGATAATTTAAGACTGTTGACAGTGTCAGCAATTACATAGTGGAAGTAATGTGCAAAGGGTAAATAAAAATTAACTCAGCAATTAAATATCAGTTCCAATACCAATGCACTATATGTGGACCATAGAAATATTGCGTAGAACGAGACTGGCTTGGTTTATATTTAATTAATCAGATCCTCGTTATATGCTCTAACAATAAATAAGAAAACACACCCATCAAGTTCAAAATGGATTAATAAATAAGCATTTAAGGCATTCATGCATAGGCAATTCATAAAAACTTGCCATAATGGATCTTCTGACATAGTTTTTGTGGTAGGAAAGTAATAGGTCATTTTCCCTCTCACCTCTGACACTAAAAGAGTTACTTTAAGACAGCCTTCACGACCATGCACTATTATCATCGAGAGGAAGTCACAAATACTTCCAGTCAATACACCTTCCACAGTATAACATACACACTAACACATTCGTGCATGGAAAAGTTAAACCGGCCGGATTAATTTTCTCGATGTTAGTGTGCATCCATCTGTGATCGAAAGTAACCTTACGTCTTTTTAAATACACTGTCACACACAACACAACAGCTTACTGATAACCTAGCACTCAAAATTAAAGCTTACACCTGCAAGAAATACAATGTGCACTTAACATCATTTCAGCATTTCCACCCCTGATTGTCTATGCATTGTGTACTTTCCTTTACTTCTTTGATTTAATACATAAAACTTCTAAAATCTAAAGAAAATCTAATGTCAGCATCTTATGGAAGAAGATCGTTTCGAATTAAAAATGACTAATTCACTTCTCTGATAACTTACTACACGGGATATTAATAAACGTAAAGCGAGAAGTGATGAGCATTCACTCTCGCTATTCTCGCCTAATTCATAACAAAATACAAGGGTCGGTAACGGTTAATTGACCAGCTAAAGTTGATATTATATATTACAAAATGAACTCACTTCCCTGCAAATATTTCTATACCAAGAACGTGATTCACAAACTTAGAATAACAAATCCCTCGTTGTCAAACTTTCTTTATCTCCGTTTTAAGCATAGAGTATCGGTGATACCAAAGGCACGTGAAGGCCACACTTTCCTAAGTTCTTTCCCTCTAATTGAAATAAATACTATTCCACACTTCTAACTCATCATAACGTCTATATTTTCTTTAGGATTATTACTGTGAAATAGTGTAACATCATGCTTGGTTCCGCATAACATCTGCGTAATACCCTGCAAGCCATCATAAAGGTTTGTGGTAGGGCATACATTTCAGTCGCATTATTTCCTACCGGTAATATTATACTCACATAACAAATTAGCTGAACATGCTACTAACTATGATAAAATAACATAATTACTGCGGTTTACTGGCAAAATATTATCAACTACTCACTTAATAATGCACCCGAAACACATGCAACATCGTAGGCAACAAATTCAATATTTATCTGCTGTAGCGTCCATTTCATACAATATTGCATTGGTATGACTATTTTATGAAGTTTTTTAACTTACCGGTGGAAGATAAGACCAGTTATTCTTCTATCTGTGCGATTACTGCACCCGTAAGCAGAGCAGCAAACCATCTACGAATGCAAAGTTAACATAGCATATATCTGCCTGACGGTATGTTTTCGGATATAGATAATAATTTTCAGAAAAATACACACACTATTAAGTATTTACGTACCTTTATATGACCTCTGTAGCCACTGGTTTCAGAAAAACTTAATATTTTCTTCGCACGTAGGCTTATGGCAAATCCACGAAGCTGGGCTGGAGACTATGGCTAAATGCGCAAGATTACCGTTACGCCTGGCTTCACCCCTGAGAGCTTATGCCCCCTCCAGTAAGCTCTATGGTTAATTCCATGCGCCGAAGTTGGTGTGCGGTTCTGGCAGGGTTCGAATCCGTAGTCAGGCCATTTTTTTAATCTTTTAGATCAAATATGCATTCTTAATATCAACACAATTTATATAGTTGACAAAAGAAAGAGTTAATGCGGTTTTTTTATTTACGGCTTAATTTATAAAAATAATGACTATCTACGTTACCACATTTATTTCTTAACATATTTAATTCACTGAGAGGAAAAAAGCATTGGAAGTGGCAGTGGTTGCATCTTGCAGTGTGTCCTTCATCTACATCTACATCTACATATTACCCCGCAAGCCGCCTCAATAGGCGTGTGGCGGGGGGTGTTAGGACACCAGCCGCTTAAAGATAAAAAGGAAACGCTCTAATGAAATTACGCCTAGCATTTATTGAAGTCCCTTATTGTTCGGGGGAAAAACGAATTCCCATACCTATCCGTTCGGCAAAATATCTCTCTTAATTTGTCGTTTCTATCGGACCTGGAAATATAGTGGGGTTCTAATATGATGTTCTCCGTGTCGCTCTGAAAGATATCAATTCTCAATTGTTCAAGCAATCTAAGCCTAGCGCGCAGCCTCCGAGTCTCTAGTGGTTCCCAGCCTAATTCGTTTAACATCTGTGTAACGCTGTCAGTACGCCCGTAGCTGTTTTTGACGAATCGCGCAGCTTTCCTTTGTATTTTATTAAGTTCCCGGACTAAGTCTTTCTGCACCGGATCCCATATGCTCGCTGCATATTCAAGGTGTGGCCGGACGAGTGCGAAATAGCACCTCTCTTTTACTTTTTCATCCGAAAATCTTCCCACAATACGCTTGACGAATCCTAGCTTCTTCAGAGCTCTGCCACAAATATTTCTTATATGTGCTCCCCACGATAGGTCCGAAGTTATCGTAACTCCTAGATACTTCACTTCATCTGTCGCCTTTATGTTAACACCATCCACAGCATATACATGGGAATAGTTGGACGACTTCCGCAAGAAATGTACCGCCGTGCATTTGCTCAGATTAAGTTCGAGTCCCCACTCTTGGCTCCACACATGAACGTTGTTTAAATCCGATGATAGAGTTTCAAAGTCAGAGTGATCACTAATTTCACGATAGATGACAGCGTCGTCGGCGAATAGACGTATTTTACTGCTAATTCGAGAGCATAGATCATTTATGTATATAATGAACAAAAGGGGTCCGATCACGCTTCCTTGCGGGACACCTGATGTCACTTTAACGACATCAGAGCTAATTCCGTCAAGAACTACCTTTTGCTTACGATCACTCAGAAAGTCGCGTATCCAGTTTACTACTGTTTCGTTTAGGCCGCATGACTGTAATTTGTATAAAAGTTTGTTATGAGGTACCGTGTCGAAAGCTTTC
The DNA here is from genome assembly GCA_963573305.1 of Pyrrhosoma nymphula. Lineage (NCBI taxonomy): Eukaryota > Metazoa > Arthropoda > Insecta > Odonata > Coenagrionidae > Pyrrhosoma > Pyrrhosoma nymphula. The sequence continues at coordinate 30,043,556 of OY754335.1, read as the reverse complement.
TTAAAATCTAGAAATAATGCGTCAACTTGTCTTTTCGATTCGCCAGATTTGAGAACGTCATGAAGAAAGAGCGCGAGTTGTGTTTCACATGATCTACCTTTCCGGAAGCCGTGCTGACAGCCATGGAGGACGTTACGACTGTCCAGGAACGTCATGATATTGCTAACGACGATATGTTCGAGTATCTTGCCTATAATCGACGTTAATGAAATTGGTCGATAGTTCCCTGGGTCGTGTCTGTTTCCCTTTTTGAATATCGGTGTAACGTTTACAATTTTCCAGTCTAATTGTATCTTTCCTTCAGACAATGACTTCTTGAATATTATGTCTAAGAACGGTGCGATCTGTGGCGCTAACTCCTTGAGGACACGCGCGGGTATTCCCTCCGGACCCGGAGATTTACTATTTTTTATCGACTGTAGCTGTTTAGTTATCCCATCACGTTGAATAGTGATTTCTTTCATCGGTTCCTCAGTGAATTGTATTTCAAAATTACATGCAGTATCGTCTGTGGTGAATACACTTTTGAAGTGGGAATTTAACGTGTTAGCTTTGTCAATATTTTCGGTGACAAGTTTGCCATCATTATCAAATAACGAATCTACGGTTGAAGATTTTCCCTGAAGCTCTCTCGCATATGACCAAAAAGATTTCGGATTTTCTTCGAGTAATTCACCAAGTACTTTTTTCTTGAAATTTAGCAATGCAGAACGCATTGATTTCTTAGTTTTTGAGCGTTGCGCAGCGTAACTTTCTTTTGCTTCAAGTTCCTTCGATTTGTCACCTACCGTAGTGAACTTTTTAACCAAGTTGTACAATTTTCTCTGTCTCTTAAGGTCCCTCCTAACATCGTTGTTATACCAGCGAGGTTCTTTACTGTCGCATTTCAATTTTTGCGGAATATATTCGTTGATTCCCCGTCGTAGAATTTTTAAGAAATATTTCCATGATTCATCAGTGCTTTTGTCCTCAGTTTTAGCTACGAAATCCGTGTACGAATCATTAAGCATCTCGCCAAATTTGATGAAGTTGCATTTATCAAATAAATAAATATTGCGTTTCGGTTTTACAGCTGACTCTACTTCAATTTTTAAGGTTGCAAAAATTACTCTGTGATCACTTATGCCGTCAATAATATCGAGCTGTTTTATCAACTTAGGATGGCTTACTGCAAAAAGGTCTAATATTTTATTTCCTCTCGTAGGCTTGTCAACTACTTGGGAAAGTGAGTGATTAGCACGTGTGTTGAGTAAGATCTCGCTGATTTCCCTTTTCCTAGAATTCGCTTTTACAGTGTAAGAATCCCAATTTATATATGGCAGATTAAAATCTCCCCCTATAATTATTACACTTTTACTGTCTCTCACAGTAAATGCGGATATTTGATTATCTAATTGGTAAATAACATCAATTTTGGAGTTTGGAGGTCTATAGAAAGAGCAAACATGTATACTCCTTTTGTTTCGTTGTTTAATTGTACACCACACGCTTTCTATTTCATTGTCAGTTATTTCTTGGGCGGTGCTGTGTAAATGTGATTTAACTGCTAGAAAAACTCCGCCACCTGCCCTATCGCTTCGATCGCATCTGTAGATTTTATATCCTGGAGGAAAAACTTCGCTGTCGCTTAAATCCTCAGTAAGCCAGCTCTCCGTTCCTATGACCACGTCTGCGTCCTGAAATATATGCTCGATTTCAGCGCGCTTGTTTTTAACGCTACGGCAATTAACTACTATAAAGTTAATGTCATATTTTGTCGATTGAGTGTCTGTTGGTTCTTTTCCACGCTTATGGGTATTAGGTGGGCGAATTTCACTGGAAGTGCTTATTACATTTGATATCATTTCTTTCACTGGAGTACGAGTTTTGGGAAAATTGCCACTATTTACCGGCTTTAGCGCTCCTAAGTTTACTTGGGTGTGAACATTTTCGCAATGCGGATTTCCTCGGAGGCTGCGTTTGGTTAAATATTTAAAAATCCCACTATATGACCTATCCTCTAGTCTAAAAAATATCTACAGTGCTCAAAAATCCTACGAGCCACCCGTTCAGCCGCCTCTTTGGAATAATGCACCCCAGACGAGTTGAGGGGAGCCCGGCATGATCTAAGCACCGGCCGAAGATCCACGAACTCTGCCCCAATGCTCGCACAGAATTTCCACAGCCTCTTGTTGATCCAGGCAATCCTGTCCCAAACTCGAGGGCCGCAGTCAGTCCGTGGAACAATGCTGGAGATGGATAGTCGCAGATCGACACCAGTGCCCCTCCGAACGCGTTCCACCTCCGAGTTTAGATCCCTAAAGGAATCCAAGATCTCATCGGCTCTACGCTCGGTAGCATCATTGGTGCCAACATGGGCCACCACCCGCAGTCTAGAGCAGCCCGTGTACTTCACCGCCGCTTTTACCACCGCCGTAGAATTGGGTACGATTCCCCCTGGTGTACACCAGGAGGTGACCCGTTGGTCCGCTCCTTCTCTCCTTGCCCTCTTCTCCAACTGGGGGAAAATCCGCCGGACGTTCGAACTCCCTAACAATACTATTCCTGCCCTCCCAGCCCGGCTGCCGTTCGAAGTTGAGTCCCTTGCAACGGGGGGTTCGTTCACGACCTCGCTAACTGGCTCCCCAGAATTGTCCTCCGACAAAACCGAGAAGCTGTTGCGAACGGGGATGGGATTAGCCTCCGCATCCCCCACTCCCCGTCTCGGTCGAGCCACCGCCCCCCGCCCTTGGGGCACAACCACCCACTCGGGCCTCAGGCTGTGAGTCATCCCCAGACCCGAAGATTGCACTGTCTTCCCCAAGGCCGCCGCACTTGTTTTCGCACCCGAGCATGCCCGGGACACCACCTTGGTGCTGTGCAAGGTCCTGGAAGAAACGCTACAACCACCGGGGCCCGAAACCCTCCCACAACCCGTAACCCGGGCGAGTATCTCCGTAACTAACCTCTCCAGTTCGGCGACACGTGCCTCGAGGAGGTCGCTCTTCACCTTGCTCTTGAGGCTCGCTACAGAGGAACTAGGGCCAGCCATACTATTCTACAGGCTTTAGCACTTAAAACGATTTGAATTTACACTAAGTCCTCTAAATATATAATGCGGGTATAAGCGAATCAAGTACGATACGCAAGGTTGCGTAAGAAGTACTTTCTAGCAAAGTAGTTAGACGGATAAAGAGCAAAAATGCAATGGATCAGTTGCTAGAACACGCACGCACGTATAGGATCAAATAATTATTAAGAGTCAATACTAATACTTTGGAACTACTAATAGTTTTAAGTTCTATAACAATACTTAACCACTGAAGCAAGACAAATTATAACTAAGCAAGCACTACAAATTAGTAATACACTTGAATAAAGGAAAAAAGAATTTAAAAAAATAAGATGGTCAGCGACTACTTATCCGTTACACCGTCGGCTACAGGACCAGGCTGCTTCACAACACTACTTCACTACACAGCACTACTTCACAAAATGCGATTTCAAAAATAACACTACTTCACTTCACAGCACTACTTCGCAAAATACGATTTCAAAAATAAAACACTAAATTCACTGCTGCACAAATCTAGGTGTACGGTGCCGCTGCCGGTCAGAGGAGTCAAATAGGTGATCGCCGCCGGTCAGAGAGGAAACCGGTTTCAGGAGCGCTCAGTAGACACAACCTCACCCTTCGAGAGCTGGTTGAAGAATGACTTCTTGAATCGTACTTGAAGTGAAATACCTACTCATAGTATCTACAATCCTCTATAAATAACCAAATTCATTCGTAGTTTCGATCATTTTGATAAACCCTAGAGTTTGAAAAAGGTTTGTAATTCAATTGATATTTTTTATCTTCAAACTTCTAGTACTTGGTCACGTAAAAATGTGGGAAGTGAGTTGTTTTAAAGAACGAACGCTTTCCTTTCAGTGGGTGTGCCCAGAGCCAGATTAATGAGGCAAAAGTTGGCAGTTGCCTATGGGCCCCTTGTAATGAGAATTGTTTTCCCCTTTCTTCTCTTGCGACTTGTTTATTAACGTGAGCCCCGTTGTTTGTACTGCCTATAGGGCCCCAAGTGCGTTAATCTGTCACTTGGTGTGCGAACCATAGTAAGCTATAAGGACCAGGTGGAAATAAATACGCATATCAGCTCGTTTACCCCAAATTATCTTACGATTTTTAATAGTTATATATGTTTGACCGAAATCAGCGTCACCAATATCTTCAACCTAATTTTTGGCATGATGTTTTTCTCTCGGGGTAGAAAGGGTATTTAAAAAGTAAAACTATTCAAATTTCTTTCAGTTTTTTAATACTTAGTGGCGTCACCACCTGACTCTACAACTTGCTGCAGATGGCGAGGCATTGATACGACAACATTCTCGCATATTTGAGGCCGTCGACGAAATGAGTTCCACAACTCATGGACGTGCGCCTCTATCGCCTCCACTGTTGTAACGCCCCTCGGTTGCCATTCATTTGCCATCATTCCCCACAAGTTCTCAATGGGATTTACGTCGGGTGAATGAGCCGGCCATGGTGTAACCACTATCTCCATTGTTCCACGGACTGACTGCGGCCCTCGAGTTTGGGACAGGATTGCCAGGATCAACAAGAGGTGTGGAAATTCTGTGTGAGCATTGGGGCAGAGTTCGTGGATCTTCGGCCGGTGCTTAGATCGTGCCGGGCTCCCCTCAACTCGTCTGGGGTGCATTATTCCAACGAGGCGTCTGAACGCGTGGCTCGTAGGATTTTTGAGCACTGTAGATATTTTTTAGACTAGAGGGTAGGTCATCTAGTGGGATTTGTAAAGATTTAACCGAACGTAGCCTCCGAGGAAGTCCGCATTGCGAAAATGTTCACATCCAAGTAAACTTAGAAGGACTAAAGCCGGAAAATAGCGACAATATTCCCAAAACGCGTACTCCAGCGAAAGAAATTATATCAAATGTAATAAGCAATTCCAGTGAAATTCGCCCACCTAATACCCATAAGCGTGGAAAAGAACCAACCGACACTCAATCTACAAAATATGACATTAACTTTGTAGTAGTTAATTGCCGTAGCGTTAAAAACAAGCGCGCTGAAATCGAGCATATATTTCAGGACGCAGACGTGGTCATAGGAACGGAGAGCTGGCTTACAGAGGATATAAGTGACAGCGAAGTTTTTCCTCCAGGATATAAAATCTACAGATGCGATCGAAGCGATAGGACAGGAGGCGGAGTTTTTATAGCAGTCAAATCACATTTACACAGCACCGCCCATGAAATAACTGATAATGAAATAGAAAGCGTATGGTGTACAATTAAACAACGAAACAAAAGGAGTATACATGTTTGCTCTTTTTATAGACCTCCAAACTCCGAAGCTGATATTATTTACCAATTAGAAAATCAAATATCCACATTTACTTTGAGAGACAGTAAAAGTGTAATCATTATTGGGGGAGATTTTAATCTGCCATCTATAAATTGGGATTCTTACACTGTAAAACCAAATTCAAGGAATAGGAAAATCAGCGAGATCTTACTCAACACACTTACTAAGCACTCACTCGCCCAAGTAGTTGACAAGCCTACGAGAGGAAATAAAATATTAGACCTTTTTGCAGTAAGCCATCCTAGGTTGATAAAACAACTCGATATTATTGATGGCATAAGTGATCACAGAGTAATTTTTGCAGCCTTAAAACTTGAAGTAGAGTCAGCTGTAAAACCGAAACGCAATATTTATTTATTTGATAAATGCAACTTCCTAAAATTTGGCGAGATGCTTAATGATTCGTACACTGACTTCGTAGCTAAAACAGAGGACAAAAGCACTGATGCATCATGGAAATATTTCTTAGAAATTCTACGCCAGGGAATCAACGAATATATTCCGCGAAAATTGAAATGTGATAGTAAAGAACCTCGCTGGTATAACAATGATGTTAGGAGGGACCTTAAGAGACAGAGAAAACTGTACAACTTATTCAAAAAGTCCATTACGTTAGGTGACAAATCGAAGGAACTTGAAGCAAAAGAAAGTTACGCTGCACAACGCTCAAAAACCAAGAAATCAATGCGTACTGCATTGCGAAATTTCAAGAAAAAAGTACTTGGTGAATTACTCGAAGAAAATCCGAAATCTTTTTGGTCATATGCGAGAGAGCTTCAGGGAAAATCTTCAACCGTAGATTCGTTATTTGATAAAGATGGCAAACTTGTCACCGATAATATTGACAAAGCTAACACGTTAAATTCCCACTTCGAAAGTGTATACACTACAGACGATATTCAATGTTATTTCGACATTTCATTCACTGAGGAACCGATGAAAGAAATCACTATTCAATGTGATGGGATAACTAAACAGCTACAGTCGATCAAAAATAGTAAATCTCCGGGTCCGGAGGGAATACCCGCGCGTGTCCTCAAGGAATTAGCGCCACAGATCGCACCGTTCTTAGACATAATATTCAAGAAGTCATTGTCTGAAGGAAAGATACCAATAGACTGGAAAATTGCAAACGTTACACCGATATTCAAAAAGGGAAACAGACATGACCCAGGGAACTATCGACCAATTTCATTAACGTCTATTATAGGCAAGATACTCGAACATATCGTCGTTAGCAATATCATGACGTTCCTGGACAGTCGTAACTTCCTTCATGGCTGTCAGCACGGCTTTCGGAAAGGTAGATCATGTGAAACACAGCTCGCGCTCTTTCTTTATGACGTTCTCAAATCTGGTGAATCGAAAATACAAGTGGACGCATTATTCCTAGATTTTAAGAAAGCTTTCGACACGGTACCTCACAACAAACTTTTATACAAATTACAGTCATGCGGCCTAAACGAAACAGTAGTAAACTGGATACGCGACTTTCTGAGTGATCGTAAGCAAAAAGTAGTTCTTGACGGAATTAGCTCTGATGCAGTTAAAGTGACATCAGGTGTCCCACAAGGAAGCGTAATCGGCCCCCTTTTGTTCATTATATACATAAATGACCTATGCTCTCGAATTAGCAGTAAAATACGTTTATTTGCTGATGACGCTGTCATCTATCGCGAAATTAATGATCACTCTGACTTTGAAATTCTATCATCGGATTTAAACAACGTTCATGTGTGGAGCCAAGAGTGGGGACTCGAACTTAATCTGAGCAAATGTGCGGCGGTACATTTCTTGCGGAGGTCGTCCAACTATCCCCGTGTATATGCTGTGGATGGCGTTAAGATAAAGGCGACAGATGAAGTTAAGTATTTGGGAGTTACGATAACCTCAAACCTATCGTGGGGAACACATATAAGAAATATTTGTGGCAGAGCTCTGAAGAAGCTAGGATTCGTCAAGCGTATTGTGGGAAGATTCTCAGATGAAAAAGTAAAAGAGAGGTGCTATTTCGCACTCGTCCGGCCACACCTTGAATATGCAGCAAGCATATGGGATCCGGTGCAGAAAGAATTAATTCGGGAACTTTATAAAATACAAAGGAAAGCTGCGCGATTCGTCAAAAACTGTTACGGGCGTACAGACAGCGTTACGCAGATGTTAAACGAATTAGGCTGGGAGCCGCTATAGACTCGGAGGCTGCGCGCTAGGCTTAGATTACTTGAGCAATTGAGAATAGATATCTTTCAGAGCGACACGGAGAACATCATATTAGAACCCCACTATATTTCCAGGTCCGACAGAAACGATAAATTAAGAGAGATATTTTTCCGAACGGATAGGTATGGGAATTCGTTTTTCCCCCGAACAATAAGGGACTTTAATAAATGCAAGGCGTAATTTCATAGAGCGTTTCCTTTTTATATGTAAACGGCTGGTGTCCTAACACCCCCCGCCACACGCCTATTGAGGCGGCTTGCGGGGTAGTATGTAGATGTAGATGTATCTCCTCGTTTTTCTGAAAAAATCGTCTACAATAGCTGCTGTGTGCACGGGGCAGTTATCATGGATGAAATTTATCTCTCCTTCTGGAACAATCTCTCTGAAGATGTTAGAAGAATATTTAAAGCCCTATGCTAGCCTCAGTTCCCACACCTATACACTCACTTCCGAAATTTTTACGTGACCAAGTACTAGAAGTTTGAAGATAAAAAATATCAATTGAATTACAAACCTTTTTCAAACTCTATGGTTTATCAAAATGATCGAAACTACGAATGAATTTGGTTATTTATGGAGGATTGTAGATACTATGAGTAGGTATTTCACTTCAAGGACACACTGCAAGATGCAACCACTGCCACTTCCAATGCTTTTTTCCTCTCAGTGAATTAAATATGTTAAGAAATAAATGTGGTAACGTAGATAGTCATTATTTTTATAAATTAAGCCGTAAATAAAAAAACAGCATTAACTCTTTATTTTGTCAACTATATAAATTGTGTTGATATTAAGAATGCATATTTGATCTAAAAGATTAAAAAAATGGCCTGACTACGGATTCGAACCCCGCCAGAACCGCACACCAACTTCGGCGCATGGAATTAACCATCTCGGCTACGGAACCACTTCCTGGTGAAACACTCACGGTGAGTCCAAATCTGAATCTAGGGAGAGGAAAAACCTCGCCGCGGAGCCCGAAATAAAAGACTCCGACCGGCCCAACGTGTGCGGGGACGTGAGTTTCCTCAGTGCATTCCTTTCGCTAGGGCTTATGCTCTCGGAGTTTATTTGACTCTAATTCCGCTAGCCCGGTCGCATCCACGTCCGTCCTCGTCGGCTCTCGGTGACGTAAAGGCAAATGCCGTAGCTAGCCTCGTGTGCCAATCCTCTGTTTTTTTCTGACACGGCCCCACTCAATCAAATCAGTACAAGTCCATGTGGGTGTCTACATTACAGTGAAAACGATAGTACATTTCCTACGAAGAGAAGCTCCTTCCATTTTAGACTCACCATGGGAATTGTTCATTGAGGCTTTCGCGGCTCATGATGATCAAAAATGTTCTTCGGGTGTGCCGCGTGGTGATCAGGTTTAGCCTGACGTTTCGTGACCTCTACTGGTCACTTCTTCAAGAGGGAATTGATGTCCCCGTTGCCGGTGAGGAATATATATAGCTCAGAAAGGTGAGTTGGAGGGGGGAGAGGGATGAGGGTTGGAGGGAGAGGTACGTGACAAATATTTATTGAGTATTTATTTATTGACTCCCCTGCAAATTGAATGAGTCTATGAAATCCCCTGTGGAACGAGTAAGAAAAAAAATACATCGGTGAGACGGGACGTAGCGTCAAAACCCGGCTGGTGGAACATCAACGGACCACTCGACTGGGACAGGCGTCGAAGTCGGCAGTGGCAGAACAATGCAGCCCTGGGACATGAGATCGACTTTGGAAAAACAAAAGTAATAGCCAAGGTCAACAGGTTCAAACCCAGGCTGTATGGTGAGGCCATTGAGATAAAGAAGAACAAAGAAAACTTCAATAGAGATGGTGGCCTCCAAATAAGCCACACTTGGATGCCCATACTCAATACATATTTGTTACGTACCTCTCCCTCCACCCATATTATTCACCGGCACCGGCATCCATACCGGAATATTCCTCACCGGCAACGGGGACATCAATTCCCTCTTGAAGAAGTGACCAGTAGAAGTCACGAAACGTCAGGCCAAACCTGATAATCACGCGGCACACCCGAAGAACATTTTTGATCACCAAGGTAAATTCCGATTACGATTACGAGACGATGGAGTATTCATACTACCCTTCCTCCTGCCAGTGAATTCAGTTTAGTGTTTGCGTTCTAATGTGAACTAAGTCGAAAGCAAAGCCGTATTTCGGAACCACTTGATTAAGAAAGAATATGTTGAAGTGTACCCGATATGTCTCGTAGTCACCAGAGACGGCCCAGGATGGCCAACGTGTTCCGAGCTTCCAGCGCAGTCCTGTATGAACTGTGAGTGTATTTTGTCGCGATATTTAATCGAGTTACTGTGCAGCCTATTTTTCCATAGAGCTATGAAAATATTTCTTCCATTCTCGTCCGCACTCGACGAAAATATTAACGGCTAACACTATCCTCTAAAAATGCCTCTCCTAATTCGTACACCAAGAGCTTTTTTAACACGCTTTTATTAGCTTCACCTGTATGTTTGTTTGTTTGTGTGTTTGTTTGTAACTGACTCCTTTGGACTCGATTTTGACCCACTTTGAACGATCAGATTTCCTTTAAACTTTGTAGACTCATCAAGGACCGATGACAATACAATAATTTAATAAGATTTTCTCAATATTCTAAACAGGATTGCCAGGATTAATAATTTTCTTCAATTGAACAGATCCTTTGCGTGAGAATTAGAGGGGTAGAGTATCGGATCATCGTGTTGATCAGTGTGTTGATCGGATGGTGTAGTTGTTAACGTCGTCTCCCCGAGGGGGGCCAGAGTTCGCGGCTCAATGAAGAACGTTTTTTTTGTTGTCTTTAATTTGATCGTTTAACGGCCAGTTATAATTTAATTTTAATTGCAGCAAGCTTTGACGGGAGAAGAATTTGTTATCGTCGTATTCGCTTTTCGTATTTGCAATAAAAACACTCTTTAATGATAACTCAAACTAAAAAGTGAAAAATAAATATAGTTAAAAAAAACTAAAAAACACGCTTTAATGATAACTCAAACTAGAAGTGAAAAATAATTCTTTTTATAGAAAAAAAAATGAAAAATATTAATATTATCGTGAAAAAAGCGTCGGGTCCTCGATATATCAATTCTTGAAAATAGTTAAATAGTACTAAAAATATGGCTCAAAGCATAATCTTTTTCCGCATTTTCCATTCAGTAATTTGGGTAAACAATTACAAAAGGCATATCAAATTAACTAAGCAGCGGAGCACCCCACGCTTTTTTCACGATAATATTAATATTTTTCACTATTTTTTTTATTTCTATAGGTATTAAGTATTATTTTTCACTTTTTAGTTTGAGTAATCATTGAAGCGTGTTTTTTAGTTTTTTAAACTATATTTATTTCAAAGCTACGTGTGAAACCGTACTTCCATGAATTATTCAGAGCCTCACTGTCAAGGAGAGTTTTAAAAATGCATGTTTTCGAAGGTTTAATGGGGCTGGAGCTGTTAAATTTGTTAGAGCATACATATATTGTTTCAGGAATAAAGTGCAGTAGATCCTGGGGGATTATTTTGTAATTCCACTTCCGAAATAGCTCTTTCGGAAGAGCACCCCCTCAAGTGAATGATCCATTTGAGCTACTCCGCTCTCGAAGTACTCACGGAGTTAGTGCTGCCGCTACCCATGGTGGCGTCTCGGTTGACTTTAAAAGACAATCACGGAACTCGGAAATACGTAAAAGTAGAAAATCTATTAAGTTACAGAGGTTGCATGGCAGCACTTGGAAAAAAATACAATGTACCTTTCAAAAACAGGTAACAGCTAACTTAACTTGCGACTTTCGCGGGATTTCTCATAGACCTGGAATATAGGATTTCTATTCAAGATCTATGGCATTTCTGCAAATTCGGAAACGATGGCAGCGACAAATGTCCTAGCATTTAGAAGGTGATTTGGAAGCTCAATTCCACGACCGAAAAGAACTGGGACATGAACCATTCTCGGCCGAAATGAACGAGTCGATGGTGTCGCTGTCTGGCGTACACGGTCTACAACTCCACTTTCGGTAATATTCTTCATGTTAGGAGCGATCCGCGACGTCATGTTTCATGAGGGTAAAATTACAAAATAACCCCCCTGATGAGACTTAAGCGTGCGCAGAAAGATGTGAGTTTCTAATTTTTATCGGTTTTTCTTAGGCCTATCGAAAATTCTGGTAGGTGTGAATCTTCAAACTCACATGTTCTTGAAAATAAATCATCAGAAACTCAAATAATATTTGACTTTGTAATTCCGAGGAGAACTTCATTAGCCGCATTACTGTCAAAACGCCTGTTTACATACGAAAATATTTTATTGCTAATCAGCCTAAGAACACCACAGCACAACATTAGCTAGGAATCAATAGTAGTATTTTGAATGATTTTCTTCTTTCTACTTCACAACGAAATTTTTGTGCATCACTAAAGGCATCGACCGACTCTTCCTTATAGCTAACGCATGTGATAGGAATATACATTTGCGTTAATTTTTTTACTTTCATCGGCAAATAGCAATTCTCTTTTACTTAGCAGAAAGACTCTTTTTCCAGCCGAATGAATCTTTGCTTTGTATTACCGCCTATTTATTCCAGCAAGGTCGAGTAGTTTGTCAAAAGGGTCATGGGGTTTTCTCATTAATAGAGCATTCGAACTTACTTTGGCGAAATTCGTACGAGAATCGGGTGTGAGTTGCACTAGTAAAACCTTAAAAAATTTTCAAGATATGACAAGAGGGTTCTGGGCACGCTGAAGTGACGCACGTCGTGGTCCGTTTTTAGAGGCTCCTAATGGTTGCGGCAATTTTTCGGTTAAAAGGTAGACATTAGGACTGCGTCGTGTGGATACAGTAGGTGTTGGGTCCGACAATGCTCATCAAGCATGACTAATCAGCGTTATTAGGACTCCAAAATTGGTAAAGAGGTTATGTGAATTGCGCTTTCATAATTTGGTGATGACATTAACGTAATGTATTTATAGAAATTGAAAAGCTTTTTTAATAAAATTTTACGACTGAAGTTAATCTACATACAGCGTACCTTACCAATATCCAATGCTCTAGTTAGGCTCCTGTTAATAAAATAAACTGCATTCATTGCAGCCTCCACCCAAAAGGTTTTCCTTAGATTGGACCACAACAGCATAAATCTCGCTTTGTCTAGGATGGTTCTATTCATCCTTTCTGTGACTCCGTTCAGTTGAGGTGTGCGAGGGATGCTTAACTCAAACTGAATGTCTTTCTCCTGGAAAAAAATATTAAGATTTTCATTAAACTAGTATGACCCATTATCACATCTAAACTGACATATATTAGTAGAGAATCTACTACTTGCCATAGCTTCATCAATCCTTAACCCGGGAGTGATGGCTAAGCTACCTATCACGCGAGCGGTCGCGTGTGAGACGTTTTCTCACACTCAGGTGTACCATTGATTATCTGTCATAGAGAGTTTATTGGCAATATATTACACTGTATTTAGATTTAATTTATTTTTCTTAATGTTCATTTGAAAGATTGATTCCCACATATACACAATTACTGATACAATTAAGTAATCATTGCAACGTTTACTGGCGAAGATAACGTTGGGTATCAATGAAGATAATTACCATTCTCAAGAAGAAGTATTTATTTATGAGGACATACATTCTCATGACTCATAAATTTGCATTTACTTATCTGCTCTCCACGAAACGAATCAACTTTGCCCGCATGTTGCGAAAGTGTAACGCAACTGAGTGATACAAAAACACCAATGTCAGTGGTCGCGCGATGAGAAAAAGTCTCACACCTTGTAGCCGATGGTATCAGACATATCATTACACAGCTGCGGACGCTTCATTTATACTAAATGAGACGGTCGGTCAATAGGAAGAGATAAAAAGTCAGCTACATGGAAAGGAAACTTATTCTAACTTATGATTACAAAGTGAGCACAGGTTTAAATTTGGCGTGAGAGAAAATCTCATTGCGCGACCAATGGCGGGTTAAGTAAAATATCAATTACTTCACTTATCCTTTTTAAACCGAACAGAACAGTAAAATGAGAGAAGTCATCAAAGCCCAGCACCATTGTAAGCAGTAGGTGATGTAGGTCCATAGACATTGCTGTGAACTCTCTCCAGAGGACTCCGAGCCCTTTTTCTACTCTCGATTGCGCGGAAGACACGTATGTTCCCTTGCATTCAAACATCACACATTTCATATGAAACATCCTTTATCTCACACAGTCCATATAATGCTCTAAACTAAGCTGCTTTATTCCATCATCTCCTATGTGACCCATCCTCCATTGCCACAATTGCCCATGAATTAGACCATGAATACATTGACATACATGACCACAATTGCCCATGAATACATGCTTCTACATCATAGGAGTCTTTTAACTCTAACTTGAATATGTTTCCATCTATCCACTCCTGAGCTACAACAATTTGATTTTTAGCCATGATGCATACACATTTTTTAATTAAAATTTTGAATCCCTTTTGTTCTAACTTATAAATAAATATCAGGTTACACTTTAAATTTTCATCAAGCAATAGATTTTCAAGTTCTATTTTACTTGAAAGAACATAAATTCCCCCAGGGCCGTACTATTTATTGGGCAAGGGAAGGGGGGAGAGGGGGGGGGGGGAAGGATGGATAGGGTGTTGAAAGGTGAAAGGTTTAAAGGTTCTATTTTACTTTATTTTCCAGCTTCATTGGACACTGCATGAATATCACCTATTTCTTTTGCAACTAATTAAGTACTTTACTTTAGCTTTATTTACACCAATCTTAGCAGATACTTTCAATTGAGGGCCTGAGAGTCAAAGTTATCGCAAAATACTCGGTTTGAAAAAAGGTTGCACACTTGAATTAATACAATTGTCGAACATTGTGAATGTTAACTCTTTGATGGCATACGTACGAGTGAGAAATTTACAAAATCACATGGTCTCCCACCCTTCGACCATTAATGTATTACATTAATGGTCGAAGCTCCCACCTTAAAACAAGTGAATAACAAAAGAGAGACAAAAGATAATCGTCATTATTATGCGGGAACCAAAACACAAATTAAATACGTAATATATTTTGTGAACGTTCAAATCAAAACAAAACAGGTCACCTTTTCCATCTTCAACACTCCCCCGTTCACAAAATACCCCTGTGTACAACAATGATTATAAGGCAATACTCAAACACAAAATAATTACTCCTGAAAAAAAACATGTAAACACAAAGATAACGAAACAATCATTGTCAAAATAATATTTAACATATAAACAATCCTTCACCTGTTCTTTCATAGTGACAAATCTTTAGTTTTCTGACGATATCTCATTAAGTGTTTTACGCCATTCCAATCCTGTTTAGTCAGCTTCTCATTTCTCTGGCTGAGTTTACAGATGGAATACATAATATCTGGCAGAGTAATGTTGGTAACATATCTAATACTGCCAACTGCACTCCTATACAAAGTTACGTGGCAAAACGCTTCACTTTGAAATTTGGGCACCCCTTTCTCATTGGATTGAACCGGCAATGGGTTTTTAAGACCCTTGCAATTGTCTAGTACATGCTCGAACAACATATTCTTGATGTAGCTAGTTTGGTTCATCTTAAATGTTCCTTCACTAGACTTCTCAAATTTTACTGACAAAACCCTCAAATGATGGGAACCCAAACTCGATGGGAAACCTAGATCTCTGATGTCTAACTTCTGTGGCAGTAGTTCCACAAAACAATCAAATCGCTGGTGCTCTCCCCAGACACCAATATCATCAACGTACACAGTCACAAATGATTCCTTACTTTCGATACTGTATAAACACCTGTCACTTACAGCTCTTTCCAGCTTTAACCCCACAAGCACCTCATGCAAACCTTTTTTCCAGTCTCTGCCAGCCTGTTTAAGACCATATATACTTATGGAAGTTTATTCACATATTCAGGACAGTTTTGATCTACAAAACCATGAGGCTGCTTTATGTTAATATCCTGCTTTATCTTACTATGAAGAAATGCGGATTTAACATCCACATGACGGCAATCCCAAACATTTTCAACTAACAATGCTGTCATCAATCTAATTATTTTCCCACTTATAACATGACTAAATGTTTCTGAGAATTCAACTCCAGGCACCTGGGTGTAATCTTGAACTACCAAACGGGCTTTGAATCTCTCAACCTTTCCGTTCTGATCTCTTTTGGTTTTGAAAACCCACTTACATCCTGTGATTTTACAACCCTCTGGTCTCTTGACAAGTTCCCAAGAACAATGAATTTCATGATTCCTCATTTCCTCCTCCATTGCTCTAATCCACATATTTCTGTGTTCACAACTTAATGCCTCATTTATTGTTCTAGGATCACGAATGTCACACAAATTAAAATCAGCAACTCTACTACACATGCAGGGTTCCACACGTTTTTTTATTCTAGTAGACCTGCATAATTCTGGGACTATAAGAATTTCAACAGAGCTTCTTCGTGTTCGAACGCATTATCATCAGATTGTTCACCTTCATTGTTACTTACTTGCTCATCACTTTCATCATCATCATATATAACAACACATGGTTAAGAAACACCAGGAATTTTACCAATATTCAACCTTTTCATTGGAAAAATATGTTCTTGGAATTTTACGTCTCTCTATTGAACCACACTATTGTTCTGTAAATTCCATAATATGTAACCTCTCCTGTCCTTAGGATATCCTGGCATAATAAAATCAACAGCTCTAGCCTTCATCTTGCTACCTTTAGGATTCTCAACATACATCCAAGCCTTGCACCCAAACACTCATCCTTTCGATTTCTTTCACATCCAACTTAATATAAAAAAACAACTCGAAAGGTACACTGTTATCAATAACACAATACCGTAGATTTACACAAGTTTTGAACATAGCAAGCAGTCACAATTGCTTCTCCCCAAAATTCCTGATGCATAACTCCTGTATGAATCAACATGAATCTGGCATTATTCACAAGCTGTTGATTAAGTATCTCTGCCACCCCCATTTGTTGATGAGCTCCAGCCATACTAAGCTTTCGCTTTATCCCACACTGACCCAGATAATTACAAAATTCATCACCTATAAATTCACCACCCCCATCAGATTGAAATTGTTTCACTTTGCAACCAGTTATGTTCTCGACTCTGTTTTTGTAACCCTCACAAGCTTCAAAGGCATCACACTATTTCTTTAGCACTTCTAACTCACTGCCCCTTGAAAAATCATCAGTAAATGCCACGAAATATCTGGCATCACTCTTTGACGCTGGATTAACTTGGCAAAAATCAGAATAAATTAGGTTCAGCTAACCGGTTGATCTCTTTTCTCTCACTGGGAATGGGGGCTTCTTTGACTTACCCTGAAAGCAGGTGTCACAATCCTCTACAGCACGTTAGGGAATCACCTCGCAGTCTGGAAGATTGTTGGCATGGGCAAACCTCAGGTGCCACACCTCTCGAGTCACCGCTCTCCTTGCTGTAATCGACACCGAAGCAGATTGAGATACAGCCACGTCCCGTCCGATCTTGTTCTCTAACCTGGAAGATTGCGATGGTTTCTTCTGCTCGTACCATTCCACATCGACTACATAGAGGTAGTCCTCTACCACTCGTGCGTGGATAATTTCTTGGTTGTCACACTTACCGAAACAACTGAAACATCCATTGTCAATGGTGAACCTTAACCCATTTTTCTCTAATTGTCTCGGAGAAATTAAATTTTCACTAGAATCAGGAACCCAATATGCATTACGCAGCTGTAGGGTCCACCCGCCACATTTATCCACTAATTTCATGGCGACGGAGCCCACACTTTTTACTTCACACATTTGCTCCCTCTTGACCACTGACATAGTCCCGTTGACAGAAACAAAATCTTCAATCAGTTCACGGTGAGACGTTGAGTGAGCATTATCTAGAGTCCAACGATTAGGATCGCTTAAAAGTGATCTTTGATTTACGTCTCCCTTCAGCGCCTTGAATTTCACTCTCACTTGGTAATCCTCAATTTGTTTCTCATCTTCATTTGACTCGCAACTCATCCTAGCCCCGCTATTTTCCGCCCTTGTTTCTAAATTCACTTCTCGATTTTTGAAAGTTTTCTCTTTCCCTTCCCTTTATTTTATTAAATTTCCCTTCCCTTCCCTTTCCTTTCCCTCCCCCAAAGTCGTTAAAGTTTCCAACACTTCGTCTTTGCCAACTATTGCTGTACGTGGATTGGCATGCCGATGACGTATGTCCTTCTGTCCCACACATATAGCAAAGCACAGTTCCACGGGCCTTTGCATCAAGCGCTTTGGGACACTCTTTGGCAATGTGTCCCTTTTGACCACATGCATGACAGATTGAACCCAATAATAAACTGTCTGTCTTCTCAATCTAATCCTATTTTAGTTTCTTCAGCACGGAGGATAGGAGTGAGGCTTTTCACACAGTCTTTGTAGTCTTCGGATAAACCCATAAGTATAATGAGAGTGACAATTCTATCCGAGAACGTAACTAACCCAGTTTCGGAAAGTTCGGAAACAGATTTTTTTTAGTGAAAATAAGCATATCGGAACACGCGAGAGAAATCATATAGGTATTAGTTCTTCTTTTGTTCATCACTACAAAAACACACACGACATGGAAATTGCATACAGTATCTTTCTTTTCTGCCGATATTAACGCTTAATGCTTGAAGTTTCCAAAATAATAACTGAAATCGCAAATATTTTTCTACTTAAAAAATCAATTTTTTAGAAATTTTAGTTTTAGATTTACGAAAAAACTGCAAGTTAAAAAAATATAATTATTTAATTATAAGCAGTGAATTTATTTCATATGTTAATTTTTATCGGAAATGTGGTATCTTAACAGGTAACGTTACATGAAGCTATTGATCATTGCCATTCATGCATGGAAAAACTATTTATTTGCCGAAAACGGTTAATTTCGTACTGTCTTCTAAAGGTATTGAAAACAATAATCCGGAAATGGAGGTATCTGGAGGAGGAGAAAAACCCGAATGGAGGTATCTGTGTGAAATAAAAAAGTAAGAAATCAAGCGTCAACAGATATGTCAAGCGGAAATGATCTCCATACATTCATTATCAATCACAGGCACTGAGATTGCTTGTTTTAGAAGCTCATTGAAGAAAACAATCCTTAAAAATCTATACTCAATTGAATTATGACCTTTGCATGGGACCTCTAGTAGTTTAGCGACATAATATTGAAATGAGAATTTTTGCTCCTAAGTTTTACTCCCATAAGAAATCCATTGGATTCAGTGCAGAATTTAATTTTTTTGCTTTTTAAAAATAACTAGGCTGGGTTGAAACTTTCACTATTGGATGGCTAAAAAATGAAGTATTTGAATCTTGCAATTGATTTTGTTCTAAGCTTCGTTTTTTACTGAAACTTACGTTTTCGGATGCCTTAAACATTCGCTCTAGATCACTCTGTAACATAACACTAGCATTCCATTCGTTACAGACCCTGCACTCTAGGCAGCGAACTTCAAAATAGACCGGGAGTAAAGTTGATGTGCGCTGAACAACAAAAGAACGTCGATAATGGCATCCGTGACTGTTGTCAAGTTTGTTGATTTTCAGCGAAGGCGGTAAACATGCATATTGTAAAGTTTATAATTACTCTGTGACAAAAAGCTAACATTTTAAATACTTCCCCTGTGCGAGTTCCACATATTTACATACAACATTCGGCCGTGACTGCTGTTAAACCACAAAATGCTACCTACCTGTAGGTTACAAATAATTTCGCCAGTGCACATCGTACGTGGTTCATGTTCGCTAAAGTGCGCTGATGTGTTCCGATGTGCGCTTACTTAACCCGTTGAATGAAAGGCCCTCATCAATGCCAAAATTATCAAATTTACTCAGATTTCAACAATAGCATATACCAATGACCATTATAGGCTCCCCAGCAGCGGCTTGCAGGGTATTATGTAGCTGTAGATATGAGTAACTTTTTGTGAGGTTTCAATTGGGGTCAGCCTATGAAATCAATTCAATGTAGTCTTCAAATTGAAAAAAAAAGTTTTTTAAGTACTGAGGTGAAGTTAATTATTTTTGGATTTCAAATTAGTTTTGTTCAGGATTTTTTCCTACCCTACTACTTTGGAATTTTATAAAATCCTATTCCTTAATGAAGTACCGAAAATGTTTCCCGTATATAGGCTGAAAAAAGAGAAAGAGACACACATTGCGAACTTTTTGTTTTTGCAACAGTCTTCAGCGGCAACTACGATGAGTCTCCTACCGTAGTCTCCTCTGAAGACAGTTGCAAAATCGAAAATTTTGCGATGTACGTGTCTTTCTCTTATTTGATTCTATCATGCTGAGTGCCATCCTACTGTGCATACATATCATTACTCCTCAGTTCATATTACAAGCAGGTATTCATTCATGTTTGGTAATATCGCGACATCTTTTAACAATTCTCTACTCCATCGGAATAAATGAAAAATCTTTGAATGTACATTTTAAACCTGCGAATTAGAGCACGTATTTTGCGTCTACTTACTTGTGACGGAAAAAGTCAATCACCTAGAACACTTGCAGAGAGAAAATTGTTTTCCTGTAATCAGATTTCAAGTTTGTCCAAATTATCACGGTGGCAATATTTGAAAGTAGAAACTGCTCCGTAGATGAAATAAATGCTGAGTTACCAAACCCAAAAAACTAAAGACGATGATTATATTGTAAAATGGAAAATAAAAACTGCGAAAATTGCGCGAAAAATTAGCGTCACTGAAAATTGAATAATGAAAAACTAATAAAACGAGGTGGAGAAAATTGAGGGCCAGTTAAAAAAGTTCGCCATTGCTATCTATGATCGCCTAATCACGTTTCGCCGTAAATAACGAAATATCGTGAAATTATTGTATTATTTTGTCCTTTTATCCCGGTTTCTCTCCCCAATCCTGCCTTCCACCTGACCCGATTTGAATCGTTCGTTAGATCGTAATCGTTCCAATTTTCTTCCTCACCTCAAGTGGAACTTATGCAAGAGTGGCAAAACGCTCCTATAACTCGCCTCGACTCCCCTTCAAGGGCAGTCTACTCCATTTGGCTACGCAGAGTTACTGACTTTTCCCAAGGTAAAGGCATCGTAGTTCTTGTCAGGTTGACCGAACTTCCCATTTGTCTTTAAAGCATTCGTGTTAATATTTCTGTTTAGAATTGCAAAGAGTTCGTTTCGCCCGATTTCTCAGTAATGTTTAATGAAAAACTGGAAGACGGTTTGTTTGGAAATTTCGCCGGAAGCAATCCCTTAGCGTCATCATATGTCTAATATTTTAGTTATTCAGGGGTCTGTGGGTCGTCTATAGGTATGTCCGTTTGCGTAGTGGGGCATGAATATTGTATTTTGAAAAAAAATCATTAAAAATCCCAACTTTAAATTCTTATCGTGTTGACTCTAAAGACTCAGTCCAGTTCAACATGAAAAATCTTTGAATTTTCAGTGATCTATGTGCATACTATCACGTAAACTCAACTCAACAGGATTATAATTATTCAACTTAAACGTGAACTTGTATGTATCAAATCATGTTCAGGAAGGAATAACATTGGATATTAGATATATTCTAGTTATATGAATATCATTTATAGTAAACAGATGAATAAAGGTACGGCTAAATTATGAGTCGGTTTGAATGATACCACCGAATGGTTACAGGAAAAATGAGATTATTCATATAAAAACTATCATACGCTTAATGTCGATGGAGGCAGGCGATACTTGGTGGAATTCAGTTGCACTGAACATGTTAAAAGAAAAACTTTGTATAATTCCACAATATGATTTATTTTACGGATCGATTTCAACGTCTGAGCGTCATTGTCAAGGTATACAAACATCTCATTATACATGCTTGTATATCTTGGTAATGACGCTTAGACGTTGAAATCCATCGGTAAAATAAATCATATTGTGGAATTGTACAAAGTTTTTTTATAACAGGTTCATTATCGTACGGTTTTTTGAGCATACCACAGTTGAAATCTCCGCACAATATGACATTTGTGTGCATCGGTAAAAAGGTCAGCGATGAGTTATCAAACCCCTCACTCAGATTTTGGTGCTCAATATAGCAACCCAAACAGCACTTTTTCATACTCGCTAACCGGTTCAGCGAACATGTACTCTTGTTTGAATGACACACGGCTATTAAGTGGTATTGCTTGTTTGAAAAATGCTCTCTAAATTCATCAATATGTCAAATAGCGACTGAGAAGTCACGTGGCAGACCTATTACAATTTACTTTGATCACAGCTCATTTTGATAATATCGAGAGGTCCTTAGGGTAAGCAATTGTTAAGCGTTCTTCTCCCTCGCCTTTGCGAACGTAAATTCTGCCAATTCTTATCCGAAGGAATTTCAATTTATTTTCCCTATTTAGTTCCCTTGCCTGCGCATACAGTTTTCTATAGAATGGAGTGATAGAGTCGTTAAAATAAATTTTCATTATTTTTAAGACTATTTTCATAACTTCAGGTACATTTTTCCACAGTTTTGCTTTTCTCTTCTACCATCCACCATGTATTTCGCAATACATTGTCGTACAGAGCGTACAATTATCGTGGGAGGCTGCGAGGTGTCACATCGCGATATAATAGCATAAACGTAATCAATATCCAAACAGTTTAATGTGATGCAAAGTGCCACCCCGAGTTGACAGACAAGGGGTGTAAGTGATTCATTAGTTGTGCGATCAGTGCCATTGATCTTCACTACGTTTCTTAGTGAGTCTTGCTCAAACGTGTGGCGATAGGATTCCAGCTGACTCACCCTCGAGTGAACGTGAACAACTTTGTGTTGAACTAATGATACGCTCATTAATATTTCGTATTTCAGATTGCAGTTTTACTGCTGCCTAGGTATTTTCTTCAATTGATTCCTTGAAACACAACAGTGTTTTCTCCACCTCGCCGTTTTCGTCCTTATTAGCCCCTACCCTTGCCTACAGCTGCCGCAGCAGAGACTTGGTGCCCTAACTTTAGGCTTCTGGTTTGTAGGGAGCTGTCTTCACAGGGGTGTCATCCCGTCGGGAAGATCTCACGTCAGTAGCACAGGAATTGCAGTACCATGATCTTTGTTGTTTTCCGAGAACCTTTAACTCAACCTCTGTAACATCGGCGCAGGTTTTGTGATACACCTCTTGACATTTTCCGCATGATTTAAGGTTTAAGTGCTGTTTCATGACAACACCACATTTAACACCTGTAGTCGGCATTTCGTGATGAGAGCGACTAACAGAAACATACATGCTTTCACGACGAGAGCTGACTCCTGGGGTAAGAGAGATGATAGAATTAGTGGTAAGTTATTAAAAACAAGTAAAAAATCATTCCTATCAAGCAAAGCTCTGTCTCGTCTTCATACTGACAGCCATAATCACATGCAATAATAATTAAAAAAGAACAGATACATGAAATTAATTAGTATTACATGCATTCGTTAAAATTTCATAAATAATGCTTATTGCAATCTATTCCACTAATTTAATGTATGTGATCAAGCCTAAAATAGTATCACGGGTTTTTTAAATATATTTTTTACATTTTCGGAGAAGTAAGCTGCTGGTTTTTACTTAAGACATAAAGCCTATTTTTTAACTATACGCAGTGAGAATAATTCCCACTCCAATTATTTTAATTACCTCGTCACACTACTAGACTTTTAGTAACACCTTTTACTTAAAATGCTGGCTTCATAACCAAATATTTTGAAGGAAGGTGCACAAAGATACAGTTATCTGGCCCGTCGAAATCGAATAATAAATTTCTTTTATGATGCTTGTGGTGTTCCTAGCTCCCCGCGCGACTACTTCAAGGTTTTTAATCATTCAGTGTGTTAAATTTTCAAACATGCTTGAAAAAAATGATCATTAAAAAAAACCTAAAAACAAAGCTCTTGTCTTTATCGCATGAATGATCAATTTCATTATTTATTTCAAATTTAAAAAATCTTTGCCATTCCCAGAAGGAGATATTCTAGTCCGCGGGCAAGAGGTGGAGTGAAGTTATAACTCTCGCTCGGCGAAAGTATTTTTATCACAAGACGCACCTCGAGTAGGAACTCAAAGAAATAATTGCGCTTCGTAGACTAGGAATAGTGTTTTCTTCCTTTTTCTTTATTTTGTGACTGGAACAGTAATCGTGGGTCATTGAGTGTAAATAAAGTTTTTCAATTAATGTCGAAAAACATTCTAGGATTAAATTTTACTTAAGTTGTTATTTATGCGGTGAAACTCGTCATACTGGCATTAATGTAAATGATACTAAAATTATATTTTACATTTTTATACTTAAATAAAGCGTGTTATGATTTGAGTAATCGGAGCGGAATTCGAAATTTTGGCGAAATTTATGCAGATAGTTTTTTTCCGAATCTTTGTCGTGGCGTGATACATTGGTATTTGTTAGCAACTATCATAATAATATGAAATGTATGATTCCGCGGTTAGAGGAAAATCTGTGCGTACGTAATCAAATGATTACGGAAATATATCTCACGGACTACTACCTCCTACGGAGGCTACCTGTTAAAATAGCATTGTATCGACAAAACACCAAATGGGAATAATTCAGTTTTCACACGCATGCAAAATCCACGCAAATCTGTAAATAGACGATAACCGCTCCAACCACCTTTGGCGTTTTAACCATTCGTCCGTATCAGAACTGGAAACTCAGAAAGAGGCATTGCAACTGCTTCTTCTGCATCGTTTTGCGAGGTGCCAAATGGGGATTTCCTACCCCTAGGTTGATTTTATAGCTTCACGTTTTTATTGTCTACGTGAAATTATAATTCTTACTCGGCAAAAATATTTCACTGGACGCACTGCTTGGAGGAACGCACGGAATATTCTTGTTTGCATGAGATAACCTAGGCAGGGCTTCTTCAATCCACTTCAACCTTTCTGAACACTCGTCCGTCTCAGATTTTACTACTTGTAGTAGGGTACAAAGAGGTTACTTCTACCTTTGCTCAGTCTTACGATGCCCCAAAGTAAATATGTCTTGCTGTTGCCTAATTTTATAATTTTACACAATTGCCAATGTAAAAGTTTTCATTATGAAAAGAAATATAAAGCTACTTTATTTCTATTACCAATTTTCAATTGATATTTGCCGAGCCAGAAATGTAAGAATTCTGATGGTTTTGGGTATAACGTCACTCAATGACGATATTGCAGCCGAGAATCGTTCTCGGCTTCTCTTTTCATGAATTTCTAGAATTCTTTTTCTAGAATTCTCATTTTCATGTTCTAAAAGTGGGTGCATGTTTTGTTAAAGTGAGGTGCAGTCTCCCGCTACCCTTCAGGTCATTGACCGAGGTGAAAAACTTGGGATAGCCTGGATTGCCTGGATCGACAGGCTCGCGACGGCCCATTGTACTGCCGAGGTGTGCGAAGGACGTTCCACTCCCCCTCGTTCCCGTCGCGGCGGCCCCGCCTGGCCATAGTCACTCCCGGGAGCGATATGGACTCGTCTCTTGAGGTGTATCACCCATGGCACTGGGGCATCGAAATGCTCTTAAATACGAGAGAGACCCAGTGTGGGCCGGCAATGGCATTTATGCGCATTGACTGTGCTTGTGAGGAGTGGTCTCTTGGTGCGCCTGCCGAAATTCACTGCCAGTGCTGCAAAAGCGTTCAGTAATCAACAATAACTTGATTAAATAAAAGTTTACCCTCGTGCCAATTTTATGGTGAATTATTGACCTCGTTTACCGTAACACTAGAATGTCTTCTTTGTCTAATAAGGCATTGTTCTAAACATGAACATATATGTGTTCATGGTTGTAAACCTCAAACAAAGGAATTGCACACCTCACAACAGTCAGTTTTATCACGCTTGTCTGCTACCTATTTTATAAATAACGAGTTACTTGACATACCTTTTTAGCGCCGGTCTTGCCAAACGTAGTTCCCTTTTGCTAATTATTTGGTGAAATAATTTATCAAGACTAATATAAATGTTTTATATTAAGTTTGAATTTATTAAAGTTTAAGTCAAGTTTGCCATACGTATGAATCAATTACCATGTGCTTTATGCCTACATTATTAAAGGTAGTGCTACCAATCCACACCCAACGGAAGACAGACTTTCGATTAATTTGGGTTGTATTGAATAGTTCCAGCGCTACAAAAAAATAAAATTAATCGTCGACGGACTTACTTTGTAGAACTTTTCCATGTATCGAAAAAATGAACTGTGTTTTTTACGTGTTTTTTAAAATTAGTTTTCCACCCTTTTTTATATTTCCCCAACCGATTTCAACGAATACTCGTCATTTTCAAGAGGTAAATAAACCCAGACGCGATCAGTCTTTCACATTTATGCCATTGACAGTAGGAGGGGGGAAGCAAGATGGTGGGAGGGGTTAAGAAAATCTAGATAACGAGTCTCGGTTTACAAAACAATTTATTGGCAATGATCATGTTTCAAATTTTAATCTTAATGTGTTGTGTAAATACATTGTGGGAACAAATGTGCCAAGTTGGATTTGAAATAAGGACATTTCACAAATTGTGTAATGATATATTGGTAAACGAGGTGGTTCCAATGAACTCACATCTCCTCTCTGTAAGAGACCCCCCTTCCCTCCCTTTACTCCTCAGTCATGGTTACGAATCACTCACCATGTTCCCTAGTGAGTAAGTCTTATTCACCTTCCCTCTTTTCCTAACCCCTCCTCTCCCACCCTCTTATTGTTTCCCCTCTCCTTTTGTAAATGGTATAAAAGTGAAAGACTGACGGCGTCGGGGTTTACTTACCCCTTGAAAATGACGAGTATTCGTTGAAACCGGTTGGGGAAGTATAGAAACGTGTGGAGCCAATCGGCAAAAATTGGTGTTTAAAACCGGAGAAACTTAGATGATAATTAAATATCGAGTACTTTGTTAGATTGAAACTAATAATGGAAGAAATAAATTAAAATCATTTAAAAAATAATATTATCGAATACTTAAGCATTTTCACATTCTAATGAAAGAGATATTTTTAAAACATAAAGGTTATTCATTCCATTTTATAATTCCTCCATTAAAGAAGACATTTAAAAAGTCTTTTTTTGGTACCTACAATGAGTTTAATAGTTGTGGCCTTATCTTCCCAAGTAGCAGAATGTAAACTTTTGGGGCCGTTCAAGTATGACGTAAGACGATTTATGCCATTTTTGCCCCCCCCCCCCCCCTCCCCCTATGTAAGACAATGTAAGATTTTCCCAATTGCCCACCTACCTCTGTTTTACGAAAGGCATTAGATATTTTCATCTACTCTTCGTTAAATGCTCGCTTTCTGAGGTTTTATTTTTCCATAGAAGCCATCGCATTGCTTTGAGCACTGGATATCACATAATTATGCAGTGTTGGAGTACCACATACATTGATCATGGTAATGTAGCTAGCCAGTCAGGCGAGCGAATAAGGGAATTAGTGTAGCGGTGAGATTATGTAAAATATGCCGCGCTAGCTCCGTGTCACTGCTAAATTTCTTTCGGAAACGATGTAACTTTTCAAGACGGACAAAACCTTACGCAAGTTGGTTCCAGACCCCTTTCATCCTCCCCCTAGATAAGACAATGTGAGATTATCCCAATCCCCACACTCCAAAAAACGTCTTACGTAAAATATTTGAATGGTCCCTTATTCCGAAATCAATCACAGAGGTGCTAAAAGGGAGTACGGAAGAAGAAATCATCCCAGAAATTCATGAGAATTGATAGGTATGCGTTTTGGAAGTTTTTTCTGTAACTCTTATAGCGTGGTAGTACGGAACTCCTCAAGACGAAAACTCTTGCATTTTTGAAATTAGATTCGTAAACATTTTCTTACTCAATTTATCTATTTCCGCTACCAAACACTCCTACGTACCAGGTGGAGTTTTCAGTAGGTGGTCGTGCATAAACTACTATACCTATTTAGGTCATTTTTTTACTCCCTCCCTTCTTCCGTTGACAACAGTAATATTTTTCCCACCGTAGCATAACCCTTATTACCCTTTTCTGGCATACCAGAAGAGGTTGCATATTAGTTACGTATGATCCCCCCAGCACGCAATTCCGAATTCTAATCTTGAATTAATTAAAGCATAGTATACCAATCTGAGAACTGACACTGGTCAAATATATCTTAACAAGTAAAATTTTCTAATTATAGAGATCATCTCAGATCTTGGTTTACTAATATGCTGTTTCCAGTTAAATCGTTGATCAATGTAAATTCCCAGTGACTTAATATGACTAACCCTTTCTATTAAAATACACTTGTTACAATACAAGGCATTATCATTTAAACATTTTAAACATCTATAATAAATCAAACTGTTGTCTCCTACATATACATTTTTTAAATTTAACAAGATATAGTTTGTTTTGCTGCTGAGCACCATAGAGTTTACAGAAAACCAGGACTTCAATTTATCCAAGTCACTTAGCATATGCATACGTAAAGCGTACATGCTGCTATCAGCGTAACATAGTGCTGTGTCATCAGCAAATGAGGTAAGCTTTCCATAAAGCTTTCCATTGTATGGGTTATTAACAAAGATTAGGAATGATATTGATCCCAAAAATGAACCTTGCGGAACCCCACAGGTAATATGAGTCTTACAGCCAATAAAATATTGAATTTGAACACATTGGTATCTATCACTAAGGTAACTTTCGAACCATTTATAGGCAATTCCTCTGATACCAGCTTGCTGTAATCTTTCCAATAAAATGTTATGATTAACTGTGTCGAAAGCTTTTGCTATGTCTTTAAATAATCGTGCAACTTTATGACCTTTATTGAGTCCATCATGTATATTAGAACAAAAAGTAAGCAGGACATCTTCCGTACATTTTCGTTTTAAAAAACCAAATTGATTACCACTAAAGAACTCATGGGAGTTTAGAAAGCTTAATAATCTCTTTTTGACGATTTTTTCCATTATTTTAGAAAATACAGATAAGGATATTGGCCTATAGTTGTTCAGATCCAGTTTGTCAGCTTTTTTATAAACTGGTATTAGAAGAGCCATTTTCAGCTGTTTCGGGAAAATCCGTTTGAATACTTAAATTTGCTATGTATGCAAATATGTTAAAAACTTAATCTCTTAACTTCTTTTACTACAATAGCGGATATTTCATCATTCCCTTTCGAACTCTTTGGTTGTAAATCTTTTAAAATACTACTGACTTCTTTCTCATCTGTAGGAGAAAGAAACAAAGACCCTTTAACATTACACATAGGAAATCAATCATTCTGATCAACCAGGTTATTTGTACTATTCGTAGAATTGTTTGAGGATTTACTTAGTCTACCGAAATGTGCATTAAACTCATGAACAATATCTTGCATTTGAATTAAGTCAGTCCCATCACTGGACCTTATTTTTTCGATACTACAACCTTTTTGTTTACCTCCAGTAATGGAGTCTAAAATACGGCATTTTGAAGCTGTATTTTTACCATTATCTCTAAATTCACGCAAATAATATATTTCTTTACACTTATTTATAGCATTGTCTAGCCGCTTTTGATAGGATTTATAATATTGTGCCAATTTTTCGTTATTTGGCTATTTTCGCGTTTTTTTATGAAACATATTTCGCCTAGTGATTTTGCTTGACAAGTCTCTAGTCATCCATGGTTTAATTAAGCGGTGTTTATGGCTAATCCTTGCGAGGTAACTTGCTTGACTTATGCAGGATTTTAACTTATCAATGAAAACACCATATGCTACAGTAACATTGCTCTCGATGTACACAGGTCCCCAATCACAGTTTGATAAAAGTTCTTTCAAAAGACAAAGTCAACTTTATAAATACTTTTTTCTGGACGTCTTGGAATTTCCTTTGTAAGATATGTTTTAACAATACATAAAATCATGTGATGGTCAGTAAAACGCAAATCGATCGATTTTCCCTCATAATTCAGATTGTCCCTACTTCTGCTAAAGATGTGATCTACGCATGTCCTGCTATTTTTTTAAATTCTAGTAGGAGTGAATATGACCTGTTCAAAACCTTGGCTCGCCATTATGGTTTTGTACTCATAGGCAATGTCATTATCTTGTAAGATGCACAAATTCATATCACCTATGAAAATTAAATTCCTTTCACGCGAGCCATTAAGGACACTCTCCAACTCGCTCAAAAATAGCTCCGTAGGTAGAAAATGATATATATATATGCTCCAATACCGAGATCGATACCGAGTTTGGAAGGCCTATTGTTACCTTGATCATGTCAGCAGATTTTAAATAAAAAATGTCGTCAGATGAACATGCCTGCATATCATTTACATAAATTATGACGCCTCTAGATCTTTTCACATTGTTACATTTTGCAGAAACTTTGTAACCTTTAATTTTATATGCCATAATTTCAAAATCAGATATCCAAATTTCAGAAAATACAGTTACTTGTGGTTTTTCTGGCATATTATTCAGGTATAGCATAAATTTATGAAAGTTAGCTCTCAAACTTCTTACGTTTTGGTGCAAGATATTAAAATCACAGCAATTTAATTTTAGTTCGTTCGAATTTGCCATATCAACATCAAGTGAATGAGTTTACTTTACGTTGCTAATATCACTCAAATACCTTAATACAATTACCGGCTCTTTTTCAGCTTTCCTCGTCAAAATTTTTCCGCCTCTAATCCATAAGTACGCGTATTTCTTGGTTTTTTTGGCTCCCGAGCCGCGTTGAGGACTTTCCGCCTTCCAAGTGTCAAGGCCTCGTTGATATAAACGGGGATGTCCGAGGGTTGAACTCCTTCGAGGGACAAATGCCGCGTGGAGAAGTCTCTCTTCATTCGACGTTTGGTCAAAAAGTCCTTTACTTTTTGACTGAGGAATCTCACTTGTCTTCCACCCAGCTGTAAGCCGAGTAAAATTGCAATTACTTTAAGTCTCCACAAATTTTCCACTTATACTTTTCGTATTGAATATTTTCTAAAAGTAACTGCATATTCTCGTAAGATTCTTTCATGTCAGTTCCATGACCTAACGGTATCGAGGGGAGTTCATTTCCATTATGTAAGAAAACAGCCTTTAAACTTACCGTGGAGGAATCAATGAACAAACTCCAATCATCAGTGCTGCATTCAAAATTAAGAGTATCCATAACAGAGAGAACATCATTGCAAAAAATAAGGTTGTTTTCTTGAGAAAAAATAATTTAAATTCGTCATGGCGAGATCGATGCATAGAAATTTTCGTATTTAGATCCAGCAATTTCCAACCCTTTAATCGTGATCCTAAGATTTCACTCTGCATTTTGGATAAATTTAAATCACACACAAGATCATTTACATCCTCTTGCGTTATAAAATGAGGTCCATCAGATGTACTCGGTCCGAAATTTGGGTCCTTCGAGTTTTCGAATCCTTCATTCTCAAATTCGTGATTACTTTCTGAATCTTCGCTAAGATTAACATTTTCCGGTGTTTCCGCCACTGGTAAATTTTCGGAGTGAGGGACCGGCCGTATCGCTGATTCATGGTTGTTTGGATATTTTTATGCGTGTTTTGCCTTCGGTGCAATTCATTTAATTTTTGCTAAACAAAAATATCTGTCTTATAAATGATCCTTAGGATCCCGGCAAATAATGGGGACGGCAAAATTCATATGACGTCTACCCTCAGTCCAACCAGTGAGAAGCCTTACACCTAGGCATGATGAAAGCTCAGCCACTTTACAACGATTACACAGGTGCTACACATCACATGAGGCACCTATCCTTTATCCTGGTCACCCAACGGATAGTCAAAATAAAGTTTATAACATTGTCTCAGAAAGGGAGTAATGTTCCGCCTTTGAGCCTTGAAAGTAATTTCACCGCATACGTAACAAAAGTCATCGAGGCGGTTCATCACGCACTGTCTAGGCATGATGAAAGCTAAGCCACTACACAATGATTACAGTGTAATAAGCTGTAATTTCCTGCGAGCAACAAAATTCTCAAACCGTCTTCAGAGAAAAAACAAACGACTTCACGCGCCGACAGTAGTTAGTCACATACTGATGTGCAGTGGCAGCTGATACAGCATTGCTTTTAACGAAACGATAGGATAGTGCAAGTTTAAACATGTTTTGACAAGATAGGAAGGCATGACATCGTAGGACAACATGTTTTGACAGGAAAATTTTATCTTCACCAGCTCATGCTATCACGATATATAAATGAAATAAATTACTACTTCCGTTGTAGCAGAAACATACATTCAGCTGTTCTAAGAAAACTATTCGCGATAGAAAGAATCTAAGCATATATTCAGAATCAGCACAAAAATACCTTTAAGATCACCCAACAACGTCTCTAGGACAAAATCTTTGTTAACCAGTGTAATCAATGCTATTTTCGTTTAGTTGAACACCGAGAGCCGCACCAATTTTACTCACTACGAAGGGCAGGTTTTCATTAGGGCTACATGGTATTCCGTGTATTTCAATATTATTTTCTAACACCCGTTGCTCTAAATCGTATTGACGATTTGCGCACTCAGATATTTTATTTTTTAGGCACTGATTTTTTTTTTAGGGTATCGATTTCTTCAAAGCACTGATTGAGCTTCACTCCCTGATCCACAATGACCTTAACACTTTCGTCTAATTTCTCATATATTTTGTTGATAGTGTCACCGAGGCTTCTCTCAACTTCCTTCATTCAATTTTTTAACTCACAAATGAAACTCTCAATTAAAATTATATCATGTCAATTATTGAGTAAGTTTATTTTTAGGGATAAATTAATACAAATAAAGAAGCCGAACTGGATATAATAGAACTAATCTCAAGTGGAACAACTTATATTCTTTGTAAAATCCTAAAAATTAACCATGAATCACGGCGCAAGGTGCTGTGCTCATCTACTTAAAGTTCTCTCCCCTCTCCAAATTTTTCTGACTGCTGCCTTGAAAAAATGTTGTCTCGAGGTCTCTATTTAACCGGAGAAATTAATTTCGCGAGATCAAAATTTAAGAAATTTGATGGTATGAAGAATTAATCAAGTTGTTTTCTTTATCTACATTTAGTTTTATAATTGTGGCCATTCCTTCCAAGTAGCAGAGTGAAACGAAACTTTTGATAATTTACTCCCGAACTTCTTCCCTTTGTTTCAAAACGTATCGTATTAGTCTGTCCAATCTATCTCGCAGATTTTTAATCCAAGGTCTTTTCTCACCATTATTTCTAAAACATCCCCATCGGTGAATTACTCTAGCTGTTAATTCGAATTAAAGTTATTTCGAATTTTGTTTTTGAAGCTCCTGCCGTAGGACTCCTTCCTTTTTGTTTGGTACTAACACGACATCTTTAAATAAAAGAATGATGAAATACTCCGTCGGAATAAATGAAAAATCTTTGAACGCACATTTGAAACCTGTGAGTTAGTGCTGTTTTGCGTTTACTTTCTTGCGACGGAAAAAAATCACCTAAAACTCTTGTAGAGAGAAAGTTGCTTTCCTTAAAATAGATGTTAAATTATCACAGTGGCAATTTACGTAAAAGTTGATCCGTAAATAAAATGGCAGAGTCACCGAATCTAAAGAAAAATAAAAAAATAACAAGCATAAAGTGCAAAAAGTTACCACCACGGAAAATATAAAAATAGTAAAACGAGGCAGTGAAAATTGCTTTGGGTGGGGATCGAACCTCGGACCTCAGGTTAGCAGCGGGGAAAAAACCCCCGCTGCCACCGACGTCCGCACTTATTGGCGGTGGAAAATGAGGTCCGGTTCATATTTTTCCTCGAGAGCCGCGAGCTTATTCCTCGTGTGTGCAATTAGACTTCGTAGTCAAGGCCCGAGGGCGGAGACAAGGGAGTAGGCGATGGCGAGTCGGCGGCTCGGCTTAAGCCATATCACAAAATACTTTTTCCTGTACAAATTCAAGGATTCTCGCTAGCATGGCAGCTGTCCAGTATTGTGTGTGATACAATACCAGCATTTGGCTAACAAGGATAAAGGCTATAATACTCGCTGAGCTACTTCATAATTGATTGGGCACTAATTAGCTCCTTACTGCCAATGGAACCTAATTACTGTCGGCAATTCACGTTGGCTTTATAGTTGCTGTGTGATCTCCTCTTTTAGAAATTAGCGCCTACTAGAATACTTTGAATACATTAGTAACTATCTGTATGTGAAATCAGCAATGAATGAAAATAAACCGATAATTGCTTAGGTCGTCTGCTGTAATATGCATACAGGGTGTTTCATAAGGGAAGTGCATTACTTCTGGAGGAAGTTCGTGAAGTTGTTTTTAGCATTTTTTCCCTATGAACTAGGGGTTGCAACTCCTTAGTTACCGAGATATGTTATCGCCAACATTTTGTCACAAGCATTGTGCAGTTACAATGAAAACCCCCAAAAGCGGAGGTATCCCGCTATACTTACAAAGAAAAACTGTTCTTTGTTGTACTTAATATTAATCTTTATTTTTCAGCCAAAATTCAGGCATACTTTTTGGTAGGCATAATTTAGGTATTTCAGCACGAGGTTGGTTTTACTCTCTCCAGTCAAATGACGCTTTATATTGATTAATCATTAGTAATTTTGTACCATTTTTGGAGGCATAAAAGGCAGAAAGACTTGGTTGGAAACCACTGGAGACCGGGAAGTAAAATGCGTTGAAAAAACCACTATACAAATTCAGATAGCCGAAGTTAAAAAAAATCCTCCTTCCCACACATCACAACTAAACAAGAAAAACACTAATGCACTCTGTCCAAACACATTTCAGTGAGGTCATAATAAGCTGTCATTGGTGTTTCATCTAGTGGAGCAGAATAATACCGGGGATCATCCAGTATTGCCGCATTCTATTGGTTAGTCATATTACATAATCTACGTACCTACTACCCTGCGAAACCTCGCAAACGCGTGTGGAAAGGGGTGTCAAAATTTCAGGTAGAGATGAATCGGGAACTAAGAACATTCTTTGCCTCTATTCTTCGAAATATGACCTATCTTCTTGTTGCTAATGCTTCATTAGCTGAAATTTTATCCCCTTATGCATAGCTTTTAGCCCGGAACATATAAACTACATGCCTGTATTTAATTGGTGATACTGTACACCTTGCTTTATTATGTTATTAGAACCGCACGTGATATTTAATTTTTCAAGGATTCTGAGAACACGGGACAAATATTTCCTTGAGGGCCGGTTAAAAAATTCGACATTGCTATCTATGATCGCCTAATCAAGTTTCGCCGTATTTAACGGAATATCGTGAAATTATTGTATTATTTTGTCCTTTTATCCCGGTTTCTCTCCCCCAATCCTGCCTTCCTCCTGACCCGATTTGAATCGTTCGTTAGATCGTAATCATCCAAATTTTCTTCCTCACCTCAAGTGGAACTTATGCAAGAGTGGCAAAACGCTCCTCTAACTCGTCTCGACTCCCCTTCAAGGGGAGCCTACTCCATTTGGCTACACTGAGTTACTGACTTTTCGCAACGTTTAGGCATCGTAGTGTTCTTGCCAGGTTGACCGAACTTCCCATTTATCTTTAAAGCATTCGTGTTAATATTTCTGTTTCGAATTGCAAAGAGTTCGTTTCGCCCGAATGCTCAGTAATGGATCATGAAAAACTGGAAGACGGTTTCTCTGGAAATTTCGCCAGAAACAATCCCTTAGCGTCATCATATGTCTAATATTTTCAGTTATTCAGGGGTCTGTGAGTCGTCTATAGGTATGTCCGTCTGCGTAGTGGGGCATGAAGATTGTATTTTTAAAAGTTTCATTAAAAATTCCAACTTTAAATTCTTATTGTGTTGACTCTAAAGACTCAGTCCAGTTCAACATGAAAAATCTTTGAATTTTCAGTGCTCTATGTGCATACTATCACGTGAATTCAACTCAACATGATTATAATTATTCAACTTAAACTTGAACTTATATGTATCAAATCATGTTCAGGAAGGAATGACATTGGGTAATAGATATATTCTAGTATTTTATGAATATCATCTATAGTAAACAGATGAATAAAGGTACGGCTAAATTATGAGTCGGTTTGAATGATACCACCGAATGGTTACAGGAAAAATGAGATTATTCATATAAAAACTATCGTACGCTTAATGTCAATGGAGGCAGGCAATACTTGGAGGAATTCAGTTGCACTGAACATGTTAAAAGAAAAACTTTGTACAATTCCACAAGGTTTAGTTTACCGATATATTTCAACGTCTGTGCCTCATTGTCAAGGTATACAAGCATCCCATTATACGTGCTTGTATACCTTGTCAATGATGCTCAAACGTTGAAATAGATCGGTAAAATAAATCATATTGTGGAATTGTACAAAGTTTTTTTATAACAGGTTCATTATCGTACGGTTTTTTGAGCATACCACAGTTGAAATCTCCGCACAATATGACATTTGTGTGCATCGGTAAAAAGGTCAGCGATGAGTTATCAAACCCCTCACTCAGATTTTGGTGGTCAATATAGCAACCCAAACAGCACTTTTCAAAATCGTTAACCGGTTCAGCAAACATGTACTCTTGTTTGAATGACACACTTTATGGGGAATTAAAGATTCGATGTGTGAGATAGTTCAGGACGTAAATACTAACTCCAACACCCTCTTCTCCAATTCGGTCTTTACGAATCAATACATAACCAAACAATTTAGCTGCAATTGAGGGTATTTTACTATTCAGCCATGTATCAGAAAAGGCTATTAAGTGGTATTGCTTGTTAGATAAATGCTCTCTAAATTCATCAATATGTCCAAACAGCGACTGAGAATTCACGTGGCAGACCTATTACAATTTACTTTGATCACAGCTCATCTTGAGAATATCGAGAGGTCCTTAGGGTAAGCAATTGTTAAGCGTTCTTCTCCCTCGCCTTTGCGAACGTAAATTCTGCCAATTCTTATCCGAAGGAATTTCAATTTACTTTCCCTCTTTAGTTCCCTGGCCTGCGCATACAGTTTTCAATAGAATGGAGTGATAGAGTCGTTAACATAAATTTTCATTTTTTTATTAAGACTTTTTTCATAAGATAACTTCAGGTCCCTTTTTCCAAAGTTTTGCTTTACTCTCCTACTCATCATTTACCATCCACCATGTCTTTCGCAATGCATTGTCGTACAGAGCGTACAATTATCGTGGGAGGCTGCGAGGTGTCACAACGCGATATAATAGCATAAACGTAATCAATATCAGAAAAGTTTAATGTGATGCAAAGTGCCACCCCGAGTTGACAGACAAGGGGTGTAAGTGATTCATTAGTTGTGCGATCAGTGCCATTGATCTTCACTACGTTTCTTAGTGAGTCTTGCTCAAACGTGTGCCGATAGGATTCCAGCTGACTCACCCTCGAGTGAACGTGAACAACTTTGTGTTGAACTAATGATACGCTCATTAATAGTTCGTATTTCAGCATGCAGTTTTACTGCTGCCTAGGTATTTTCTTCAATTGGTTCCTTGAACCACAACAGTGTTTTCTCCACCTCGCCTGAGTAAGTCCCTTAGTCGTCCTTGATTGTCTTTACCCTTGCCTACAGCTGCCGCAGCAGAGACTTCGTGCCCTCACTTTGTTTTTTCAAAATTGTATTGTGTTGATAATGAGAATTCATCGTTTTCAAGATGATAAAATAGAAAAATTTTGGAATCTAAATTTGCCGAAGCTGCTACTCGTCTTCCGCCGCACAGTGGGACGAAGCGCCATTGTGCTACCCAAATTACTCTACACCTCTCATAGTTCAACTGTTTGAGCTGATTTTTTTTTAATGTTCATCTTAAATTTGCCCAACGATCCCTCTTTCGGGATTTTTGATTTCGGCTCATATATTCCTAGAATTTGTCTCCAAATCTTGTTTTTTACGAAAAAAAAATTATTTTTTGCGTAAAAAATAATTTTTGCGCAAGATCGGTTTTTTTAAATTTTCAGCTGAGAATCTTCGTTTCGATAAATACTAAAAAACTGTCTGCGTGAAACTGCGGATAAAAAATTTTCATATCCCAAAAACGGCCAAAATTTTCCAAAACTTTTCGTGGAGAAGTGATTTTTTTACTGAAAAATTATGCACTTTTGGAAGAAAATTTACTGAACAAAAAGTGTTTAGAATCATTTAAGAAACTCTCACAATTTTTTTCAGAATGTTTGTACACATATTTGGACATTTCAAAAAATGGCACTGAATTGTCCGGCCAAACGGCCAAAATGTTCCGAACTTTTCGTGGAGAAGTGATTTTTTTACTGAAAAATTATGCACTTTTGGAAGAAAATTTACTGAGCAAAAAGTGTTTAGAATCATTTAAGAAACGCTCACAATTTTTTTCAGAATGTTTGGACACATTTTTGGACATTTCAGAAAATGGCACTGAAACGGCCAAAATGTTCCAAAACTTTTCGTGTAGAAGTGATTTTTTATACTGAAAAATTATACACTTTCGGAACAAAAATTTTGGAAGAAAAATTTACTGAACAAAAAGTTTTTGAATCATTTGAGGAATGCTCACAAATTTTTTCAGAATGTTTGGACACATTTTTGGACATTTCAAAAAATGGCCAAATACGAAAATTTTGTTTTTTCAGTGCCATTTTTTGAAATGTCCAAAAATTCCGAAAACAATTGTGAGCATTCCTTAAATGATTCTAAACGCTTTTTGTTCAGTAAATTTTCTTCCAAAAGTGCATAATTTTTCAGTAGAAAAATAACTTCTCCACGAAAAGTTTTGAAACATTTTGGCCGTTTTTTGGGATATGAAAAATTTTTCTCCGCAGTTTCACGCAGTTTTTTAATATTTATCAAAAAGAAGATTCTCATCTGAAAATATTAAAAAAAAACCCGATCTTGCTCCATAGGGTCACATTTGCGCAAAAAATAATTTTTTTCGTAAAAAACAAGATTTGGAGACAAATTCCAGGAATATATGAGCCAAAATCAACAAACCCGAAAGAGAGATCGATGGGCAAATTCAAGAAGAACATTTAAAAAAAACCCAGCTCAAACAGTTGAATTATGTGAGGTGTAGAGTAATTTGGGTATCACAATGGCGCTTCGTCCCACTGTGCGCCGTTCGAATTAATCAATTTGTTAACGGAGTCACATCCTAGTGATGCACAAGCCGTGTGAGCCGCAAAGCTGGTCCCTGTTCTCATACTGGTTTCTTCATCCCCTACACATTCCTAACTTGCAATTATTAATAAAAATAGCAATCTTTGGCCTTTCAATGCCACTATTTTGGGACATTTTAATCGTTGAATCACTCCAACTGATCAATTCTGTTCTTCATTAAAACCACATTTTCATTGCTGCAAATATTATCTGATCTTGAACCATCCAAGGTTTATGGCTCCATTATTTGGTAATGAATAACTATTGAATGAATGGATCTATAATGAACTGTTACGGATATAAAGAGGGATAGGTTTAAATCTCCGGTAGATCTTCTTCGAACGTAACCCGTTTCCTATTCTTTAATAGTGTTGTAAATGAATCAACAGTTATACATTTTTGAGTAATTACTTTAAGTTTTAACTAAATTGAGGCACGTTTAGTAAGAACCCCACAAAAATCAGTTCAACGTAGTAGTCAAATTGAAAATATAATTTTCCTTTAGTTTGAAATGAGGTGATTGATTTCAAATACCACATCTGTTCCACCAGTTGAGGTCTCAAAAAAGAGTAATATTTATTGTTGTTCGATTTGTTCTGGATTTTTCCTACTCTTTGGTGAAAACATATGCTTGAATGAAGCACTGAAAATGTTTAACGTATGTAAGCCCGAGATAGAGTAAGGTTAATTTTTTTACGAATTACATTACGAATCTTTTTGCAACTCCTACCGGAGGACTCGTACCGTAGTCACCGCAACAGAAAAAAACCGAAAACTAAAACTTCGTTACGCGAAGTGTTTCTTTCACATTTTTCATTCCATTATGATCGATTCAATCAATGAATTTTATGCTGCATAGGAACATTATTAATATGGTATTAAATGGAATGTTCTCTCCTTGATATCAAGCCGTGATAAATGACCGCCATCCTTCTGTGGCGTTAATCTTAAGGCCATAATTCAAACAGCTGTCCCTTCATGTTTGGTACAAATACATCTGTCTCTAAAGAAATTTGCGTTCTCCGTCGGAAAAATGAAATCCTGTTGAACGTACTTTTCAAAACTGCAATCTAATACGCGAGTTTATGTTTACTTTATTGTGAAGGAAAAAATTAATCACCTAATTGGCTTGTAGAGAGGAAATTGTTTTCATTAAATCAGATTCGATATATTTCCCAATCGTCACTGTTGATGTTTTGTTGTAAGCAGAAATTGCCCCCTATATAATTGGAATGCATATTTACCAAAAGTAAATTTAGTAATAACTAACAGTGAAGATATTTAAAATTGCAAATGAAAAATGCGGCAATTACTCGCATTATTACCATCACAGAAATGTGAAAAAAAATTAAAAATATTAAAACGAGGCTGAGAAAATTGACTGGCGGTTGTGGGGATTGAACCTCCAACCTCAGGTTAGCAGTGCGGAAATAAAACCGCGCTGCCACCGTGGTCGGCTATTCGTTGAAAAACCTAGTTCCTCTCATATTTTGCTCGTACCCAGATTGACTTCTCAGTCAAGGCCTTGGGAGGAAGACGAGAGAGGGGGTTGGAGGGGGCGAGGTGTTGCGACGGCTCAAGTTGTATCACAGGATACTAGTGAGTCATTCCATGTGAGTCCAGGGTATCGTGTTTTAAGCCGATGGAGATTTTGAAGTACTATTTAACTTTTTAAACGAGTTGTAGATTTATGTAAAATGTGATACAACTTATGTCCCCATTGCTGTGATATTCGATCATCCTAAGAGTAATAACATTAATGTTATTAGCAACAATACACTCAGAAACTCACAATGTATGTAATTTTTACTACGGTCGTTCATTTCAAAGCCGTGTGAGCCGCAAAGCTGGTCCCTGTTTTCATACTGGTTTCTTCATCCCCTACACATTCGTAACTTGCAATTATTAATAAAAAAAGCAATTTTTTGGCTTTCATTTTGAGCATTGCATTTAAATCTCAATTCATTTTATAAACCGTGAACACTGCGTTAATATACTCGAAACAAGATGAACAGTATTGAATTTGAAAGATTTATTTTTTTCAGTTATTTTTTCCAAGAGTATTTATTATTGAAATTTACCACTGTAAGCTTTGAAACTGTATTTGTTTAACGTTTTGCATTGAAATGAGGTTGAAAGGGTGAAACGTTTTGATATGTATTTGATTGCGGAATATGGTTAGCCTAACCATAATATCATTTGAGTTATTACCAGTCATACGACAAAAAACCCAGAATTTACTCTTACATTAATTGTTGTCCTTCGTACTAGTGCTAATTTATATTTGTGTTGATAATGAGAATTCATCATTTTCAAGATGAAAAAATAAGATAATTTTGGAATCTAAATTAGCCAAAGCAGCTACTAGTCTTCCGCCCTTCCAATTAATCAATTTGTTAACGGAGTCACTTTCTAGTGATGCACAAATGGTATGTCCAAATGTGATTGTAAAGAGAAAAGAAACCTCGCTACGGAACCCGACAGAAAAGACTCAGATCGGCCCAACGAATGCGTGGACGTGAGTTTCCTTATTAGTCTGCACCTACAATCTCATAGATTTTTTAACAAAGATTTTCTCCCCACTAATTTGGGACATTTTAATCGTTGAATCACTCCATTTGATCAATTCTGCTCTCCATTAAAACCACATTTTCATTGCTGCAAATATTCTCTGATCTTGAACCATCCAATGTTTATGGCTCCATTATTGAAATTCATTTACTATTTAATGAATGGATCTATAATGAACTGTTACGGAGATGAAGAGGAATAGGTTTATATCTCCGGTAGAACTTCTTCGAACGTAACCCGTTTCCTATTCTTTAATAGTGTTGTAAATGAATAAACAGTTATACATTTTTAAGAAATTACTTTTCGTTTCAATCAAATTGAGGCATTTTTAGTAAGAACTATTAAAAAGCAAGACTCATTTGCTAAATATTTTATTGCTCATGCCGGCCACCGCTCAATTCAAACAACAGAAATTTAATGAATGACACAAAAACATAATAATACTCTCCCACTCTAACACCCCCCTTGTCATTCAATTGAATTTCTGCAAACAAGTAAT
Organism: Pyrrhosoma nymphula; assembly: GCA_963573305.1. Taxonomy (NCBI): domain Eukaryota; kingdom Metazoa; phylum Arthropoda; class Insecta; order Odonata; family Coenagrionidae; genus Pyrrhosoma; species Pyrrhosoma nymphula. The sequence continues at coordinate 30,001,801 of OY754335.1, read as the reverse complement.
TTACAACCAATTAAACAATCAATAATTAATTAACAAGCAGTAAAATAATTAATCAATAAACAATCAAATAATTAATAAAAAACAATTAATCCTTTAACCCAAGCTTCTTTCTGATTTCTTGGTTTTCTCACCAGTTAATGCCTTTGTGAACAAGTCAGCCTCATTTTTAGACGAAGGAACATATTCAAATTTAATAATACCATTTGCGACTTGCTCCTTAAGAAGCAGATATTTTGTATTCAAATGCTTGGTTTAATCTGATACAACCTAGGTAGAACTTACATAGATTGCACCCTGATTATCACAATACACTTTCAAAGGTTTCTCAACAAATTGTCTTTGTCCAATTTCTTTCAAAAAATTGTTTAACCACATAACTCCCTTTGTACACTCAAACATAGCTATGTATTCAGCTTCAACAGTAGAATTTGTAATGCACCTCTGTTTTCTACTAAGCCAAGAAATTGCACATCCACCTAATTTGATCACAAAACCACTTACTGATTTACCATCATCTGCATTCCCAAAATCTGCGTCACAAAATACTTCAATTGTCTTACCAGTCCTTTCGTAACACAATTTCACATTTTTAGTCCTCTTTAGGTATCTCATGACTTTTTTAACTCTCTCCCAATCTTGAACACTGGGTTTTTTTACTGTACTGACTCAATTTACCAATTGCAAAGGATATGTCAGGTCTGGTATTATTTGCTAAATACAATAAGAAACCAATAGCCTTTTGGTACTTTTTTTATTAAAATCATCAGCGTCCCCTGGATATCTTTTCTCACCCATAGTCAAGGGAGCAACACAACCCTTGGCATTTTCCATTCGAAATTCCGACAATAAATTTTCAACACAGTTGCTCTGATCAACATACATAATTTGATTATCCCTAATTACATTCAAAGACAAGATATTGTGTACCTCCCCTAGGTCCTTAGAATTTAAGTGTTTTGACAATTCCTCATTAAACCACTTACCTTAATTCCTATAGCTAAAATGTCATCAACATATACTCCAATTATTAAGTCCTTAGAAAAATAAACACAAGGTTCACACAATGACCTACTCAGGTTCATTTCTTTCAATTTGAAATCAAAACAAATATTCAAGTCTCGTTCAGATTGATGCAAACCATACATACTACGTTTTAGTTTGTACACATAGTTAATTTTATCCTTTGATTCATGGCAAAAACCATAAGGTTGCTCTACATAAACCTCTTTTATGGAACTCTTTAAATATGCAGCACTTACATCATATTGTTCAACACTCCACTGGTTTTCTATTGCAATAGCAAACAAGACTCTTATTGTTTTTCTCTTAATCACAGGGCTATAAATTTCACCGTAATCAATCCCTGCTATTTGGCTATAACCAAGTGCTAAAAGTCTAGCTTTGAAAACACATTCATTGTTCAATCCCTCCTTTATTCTAAAAACCCATTTAGTTCCAATTACCTTTTTATCCTTAGGTCTTTCAACCAATTTCCAACACTCGTTATCTTCAAATACTCTTAAGTTCCTTTAGCATTGCATCTTTCCAATTTTTACTATTAACACCTAATAAAGCTTCTTTAGCATTTTTTGGCAAATCTAAACATGAAGAAAGAGAAACTTTTAACATGTCACAACAAAAACACTTAGTTTCCTTTCTTTGTCTACCAGATCTACGGCATTCAGCTGTAACACATTCTGATTCTGCAACTCCCTCATCTGAACTGGAATTGCTATCCTCTGTCTCATTTTTTGAAAGATTATCTGGTATATTTACTGTAACAATTTTGGCACGACTTCAAAATTATCCCTAATTTCACTCTTTTTGCTTTCTTTCATGGGAAATACATTTTCCTCAAACCTTACATTTATTGATAAAACAACACACTTGTCATTCAAATCCCATAACTTATACCCTCTTCTAGATGTCCAAGCATAATACACTCCTTTGCTCTTGGTTCCAATTTATCCCTCTAAAATTCTCAGCGTAAGCCCATGCCTTACAACCAAAGACCCTCATACGGCCCAACTCATCATCTGATAGTATTTTATTAAACCACAGCTCATAAGGTATTTCCCCATTAACTGCTGATGACTTACACCGGTTTTTTATGTAACATGCTGTACTCACAGCCTCCCCCCAGAAATCTAAAGAGACACCTGATTGAATTAGCATTAACCTGGTTATAGTCAACAACTGTTGATTCAATATTTCCGCTACTCCCATTTGCTGGTGTTCCCCAGGCAAAGAAAATCTATGAAAAATTCCATTATTCACACAAAATTCATCAAAGTTTCTATTGCAAAATTCACCCCCATTATCAGACTGAAATGATTTTAAAGTCTTTTCATGAAGATTTTCAATCTCATTCTTATAATCAACAAACACGTTAAATACATCACTCTTTTGCTTTAAAATAGCTACTTCACTGCAGCGAGAAAATTCATCAGTTAATATTAAAAAATATTTACCTCCAGTCTTAGTCTCGGGTTTTACCTGGCATACATCGAAATATATACACAATCAAGTACGCTAGTAGATCTCTCCTTTCTCTCTGGAAACGGAAGCTTCTTTCCCTTTCCTTTGTAACACACCCCGCAGCTGCTCGATGTTGCCTTCGGGATTATCCCTTTGTCTGGGAGATTCTCAGCAAGCCCAAAACGTTGGTGCCATAACTCTCTTGTCACGGATTTCTTGACTTTCACACTCAGTTTGTGGTTCACACTGGGAGTCTGATCTGCTCTTATCCATTTCATACCATTCACAGTTGATTGCATCCATATCATTATCAACTATTTTTGCACAAAATATTTCTTGATCATTATTCAATTTATCAAAGGCACGAATTTCACCATCATCAACTGTGTATCGAATACCGACACGCTCTAACTGACGCACAGAAATTAGATTATCCCCAATCTCAGGAACCCAAAGCACTTTGTTATATCTCAAGGTCCAACCACCATTTTCATCACTTATTTTCATTGTTACAGAATCCACTCCCTTTACTTTGCACATCACTTGCCTCTTTCCTACTTCCACAGTTCCCATTAAGGTTTCACTGAAATCCTCTAGCAATTCACGATATGGTGTAATATGACTGTTGCAACCACAGTCCACTATCCACCAGTTGGGGTCACTATTGCTCTGCTTACGGCACTCATTTCCTTTTGACAATTGACAAGCTCTATACTTGAACTTCACAACTCCGTCACCCAAAGTTTTTAGTTCTTCACTTTCTTCCTCATAAATATCTTTCCTGTATCTTCTCTGCTCTTGGACACTGATTCGAAAGATGCCCCTCCATTCCACAATTGTAGCAGATGACTATTCCTATCGATTTGGCGTCTAACGTTTTTCTACATTCCCTCAAAAAATGACCAAACTCATTACACACTAGGCAGGATTTATCCCCACTATTGTTTCTTCCCCAATTATTTCTATTCCCTCCATCATTTCTCTTCACAAGCAGGCTTCTCTACTCCTGATGTTTTCTAGTCTGCTCTTGTTTCCCTCTCCATTCGAGATTCCTCCAACAGAAGCTTATTCTTCACATTTTCAACGTTTATTTTCCTCATTCAACTCCATTACTTGAGCCAAGGAAGTATATTTTTCATGTTTCAACCCTCGCAACATGTATCCATGGTGCTGATAAACTGCAACGGCGAAATCTTGAAATGTATTGCCGTCAGCCTATTCCAAGCATGTTTAGCCCTTTGATGCTTGCACACATCGTTCAAATAGCAATCTTCTACAAACTGCGTGAGGTAGCACAACGCATCGTCGTTCTTCTCCTTTTCTTTTGCAGTCAAGTCTTTCTCATCATCATATCCGGGCTCAATTGCTTCCCAAACTTTCTTCCTTACCATTAAAGCTTCAAATCTTTTGCACCACGTGAGGTAGTTTCTCGGTCCCAATCTTTCAATGTTCACCGTCTCCAATGAAGTTGCCATCGCGCGAAAAGTTATTCTCTGGATTAAACTCTGGGCCCATAACCTATTAAAAAGCAAGACTCATTTGCTAAATATTTTATTGCTCATGAAGAGCTAACACATCTCTACAAAGACAGGGAAAGACTGACAAAGAACGACAATGTGCTCCAAAAACTTCGCCAGGAACAAAAGACAATAAAAAATCGCAACGGCCACCGCTCAATTCAAACAACAGAAATTTAATGAATGACAAAAAAACATAATGATACTCTCCCACTCTAAAAAGAACTTCACAAAATCAATTCAACGTAGTAGTTAAATTGAAAATATAATTCTCCTTTAGTTTGAAATTGAATGAAGCACTGAAAATGTTTCACGTATGTAAGCCCGAGATAGAGAAATGTACGCACATTACGAATCTTTTTGCAGCTCCTACCGGAGGACTCGTATCGTAGACACAGCAACAGAAAAAAAAGCGAAAACGAAAACTTTGTTACGCGAAGTTTTTCTTTCACATTTTTCATTCTATTATGCTCGATTCAATCTATTAATTTTGTGTATCGCTGGTCGGCTGCATACGAACTTTATAAACATGGTATTACATGGAATGTTCTCTCCTTGATATCAAGTTGTGATAAATGAGCGCTATCCTTCAGTAGCGTTGCTCTTAAGGCCATATTACAAACAGCTGTTTCTTCATGTTTGGTACAAATACGACATCTGTCTCTAAAGAATTTTGGGTACTCCGTCGGAAAAATGAAATCCTGTTGAACGTACTTTTCATAACTGCAATCCAATGCGCGAGTTTATGTTTACTTTATTGTGAAGGAAAAAAATAATCACCTAATTGGCTTGTAGAGAGGAAATTGTTTTCATTAAATCAGATTCGATATATTTCCCAATTGTCACGGTGGATGATTTGTTGTGAGCAGAAATTGCACCGTATATAATTGGAATGCATATTTACCAAAAGTTAATTTAGTAATAACTAACAGTGAAGATATTTAAAATCGCAAATTAAAAAATGCGGAAATTACTCGCACAATTACCGTCACGGAAATGTGAAAAAAAATTAAAAATATTAAAACGAGGCTGAGAAAATTGACTGGCGGTTGTGGGGATTGAACCTCCAACCTCAGGTTAGCAGTGCGGAAATAAAACCGCGCTGCCACCGAGGTCGGCAATTACTATCGTTGAAACACCTGGTTCCTCTCATATTTTGCTCGTACCCAGATGGACTTCTCAGTCAAGGCCTTGGGGGAAGAAGGGAGAGGGGGTTGGAGGGGGCGAGGTGTTGCGACGGCTCAAGTTGTATCACGGGATACTAGTGAGTCATTCCATGTGAGTCCAGGGTATCGTGTTTTACGCCGATGGAGATTTTGAAGTACTATTTAACTTTTTAAACGCGTTGTAGATTTATGTAAAATGTGATACAACTTATGTCCCCATTGCTGTGATATTCGATCATCCTAAGAGTAATAACATTAATGTTATTAGCAACAATACACGGAGAATATCACAATGTATGTTATTTTTACTACGGTCGTTCTTTTCAAAGCCGTGTGAGCCGCAAAGCTGGTCCCTGTTCTCATACTGGTTTCTTTATCCCCTACACATTCGTAACTTGCAATTATTAATAAAAAAAGCAATTTTTTGGCTTTCATTTTGAGCATTGCCTTTAAATATCAATTCATTTAATCTTGCATCAATCATTGCATCTCAATTCTTTTTATAAACCGTGAACACTGCGTTAATTTACTCGAAACAAGATGAGAAGTTATTGCATTTGAAAGATTAATTTTTTTGCAGTTATTTTTTCAAGAGTATTTATTTTTGAAATTTACCACTGTAAGCTTTGAAACTGTATTTGTTTCACGTATGGCATTGAAATGAGGTTGAAAGGATGTAACGTTTTGATATGTATTTGATTGCGGAATATAGTTAGCCTAACCATAATATCATTTGAGTTATTACCAGTTATACGACAAAAAACTCAAAATTTACTCTACATTAATTGTTGTTCTTCGTACTAGAGCCAATTTATGATTGTGTTGATAATGATACTTGATTGTGACGGAAAAAAATAATCACCTAATTGGCTTGTAGAAATAAAATTGTTTTTATTAAATCAGATTCGATATCTTTCCCAATTGTCACGGTGGATGTTTTGTTGCAGGTAGAAATTGCCCCGTATATAACCCCGTAATTTGCCAAAACCAGGTCGAATATTCCCTGCTTTCCTCTTCACCAACATGCATACGACTGAACTCTATGGTTAATCTCTCCGATGCCAATGATTCAAGCTTTGATACTGCAGTATAATACTCCTCTGCCACGGTCATTAAGGATTGTAAGACGTTCCCCGCATCGTCTATCATTTCTGCAATTTCTACACAATAATCATCGAATGTTTCTGATGATAGCCGAATGATAAGGTTGTTTAAATTCTTTTTCAACATCCTTCTAGTTGCGGGAGTTATTTAGAAACAAAGTTTTTTCTTTCTAAATCCAAATTTCATTTGAAGTTTCTTTACTTTGCACCGGTGATAGCTAAGAATTTCTCAAGCTCTGAACAATATGCCCTCTTTAAACCTTTCGTCTAGTTCCTTTAAATATGCTGCAGCGGTTTTCATTCTTGCCCGAGGCTCGGCACTGTCTCCTACCTGGATTTTGGTGTTCCATCTGATCTTCAAATTGCACTTTAACCTATTCCAGCACCTCCTCGTCCAAAATGATATCAAACCTATTCTTCATATTCTGTTCCGCCAGAAAGTGGAATTGTACCCCTTTCGTCTTTCAAAGTAGTATTTACAAAAGATAGAGAAATAGTTTTCCTCACGGTTCGTCCATTCTCGTATCGGTGGAATTATTTTAATAATTCCTCGATAATGCCCTATTCTTACATCTCTCTTTTGCTTTTGTCTCGTACATGCATTGCTTCATAAACGCTCTCCTTTCCTTAAGACTCATAATGTTTCTCTTCTTAATAGTGATTTCCACTGCATTCACCCTTGAATTTCTTCGTCTACGACTTAATATCACTCCTGTCATAAATCGGTTTCGTTATTGGACATTCATCCACTGTCTCAAATTGACGAAATCTAAGATGCACACTCCTTGCATTTTTGTCCGTTACCGTAGGATCGTTAACACAGTTTCAGGGTCCATTCATTCTTAGCCCTATTCCTATCGTAAACACCTATCAAGTATGTTATCCACATTGCACTAAACTACCTTGCTATACTAATTTTTCACGACCATTCAACACCTTTTGGAGAAGTACGATTTTATTTACTGCCATTTTAACTCGCTAGGCAATCGTTTATTTCTTGTCAATCCTCTTATGCTGCCCATGAATTTTGATTCCGAGTTCGTGTGCCTAGCTGAGAAGTTTGAGCCAATGAGAAGTAAGCTGCTAGTTTTTACTCAAGACATAAAGCCTATTTTTTAACTATACGCAGTGAGAATTATTCCCACTCCAATTATTTTAATTACACACTACAGTTACACCTCGTCACACTACTAGACTTTTCGTAACAACTTTTACTTAAAATGCTGGCTTCATAACCAAATAGTGTGAAGGAAGGTGCACAAAGACACAGTTATCTGGCCCGTCGAAATCGAATAATAAATTTCTTTTAAGATTCTTGTGGTGTTCCTAACTCCCCGTGCGACTACTTCAAGGTTAAATCATTCAGTGTGTTAAATTTTCAAACATGCTTGAAAAAAATGAATATTAAAAAAAAAAACAAAAAAAAGTGCTCTTATCTTTAGCGCATGAATGATCAATTTCATGATTTATTTCAAATTTCAATAATCTTTGCCATTCCCAGAAGGAGATATTCTAGTCCGCAGGCAAGAGGTGGAGTGAAGTTATAACTCTCGCTCGGGTCAAGTATTTTTATCACAAGACGCACCTCGAGTAGGAACTCACGGAAATAATTGCGCTTCGTAGCCTAGGAATAGTGTTTTCTTCCTTCTTCTATATTTTGTGACTGGGCGGTAATCGTGGGTCATTGAGTGTAAATAAAGTTTTTCAACTAATGTCGAAAAACATTCTACGATTAAATTTTACTTAAGTTGTTATTTATGCGGTGAAACTCGTCATACTCGCATTAATGTAAATGTTGCTAAAATAATATTTTACATTTTTATCCTAATCAAGCGTGTTATGATTTGAGTTATCGGTGCGGAATTCAAAATTTTGGCGAAATTTATGCAGATATTTTTTTTCCGAATCTTTGTCGTGGCGTGGCACATTGGTATTTGTTAGCAACTATCATAATAATATGAAATGTATGATTCGCTGTTAGAGGAAAATCTGTGCGTACGTAATCAAATTATTACGAAAATATATCTCACGGACCACTAGGCTACGTGTTAAAATAGCATTGTATCGACAAAACACCAAATGAGAATAATTCAGTTTTCACTCTTTTATGTAATGATATCACTAATTTAAAGTTTCACACGCATATAAAAGTTCACGCAAATCTGTAAATCAACCACCTTTGGCGTTTTAACCATTCGTCCGTATCAGAACTGGAAACTCAGAAAGAGATATTACGTCTGCTTCTTCTGCATCGTTTTGCGAGGTGCCAAATGGGGCTTTCCTACCCCTAGGTTGATTTTATAGCTTCACGTTTTTATTGTCTACGTGAAATTATAATTCTTACTCGGCAAAAATATTTCACTAGACGCACTGCTTGCAGGAACGCACGGAATATTCTTGTTTGCATGAGATAACCTAGGCAGGGCTTCTTCAATCCACTTCAACCTTTCTGAACATTCGTTCGTCTCAGAATTTACTACTTGTAGTAGGGTTCAAATATGTTACATCTACCTTTGCTCAGTCTCACGATGCCCAAAGTAAATATGTCTTGCTGTTGCCTAATTTTATAATTTTACACAATTGCCAATGTAAAAGTTTTCATTATGAAAAGAAATATAAAGCTACTTTATTTATATTACCAATTTTCAATTGATATTTGCCGAGCCAGAAATGTAAGAATTCTGATGGTTATGGGTATAACGTCACTCAATGACGATATTGCAGCCGAGAATCAGCATTCTCATTTTAATGTTCTAAAAGTGGGTGCATGTTTTGTTAAAGTGAGGTGCAGTCTCCCGCTACCCTTCAGGTCATTGACCGAGGTGAAAAACTAGGGATAGCCTGGATTGCCTGGATCGACAGGCTCGCGACGGCCCATTGTACTGCCGAGGTGTGCGAAGGACGTTCCACTCCCCCTCGTTCCCGTCGTGGCGGACCCGCCTGGCCATAGTCACTCCCGGGAGCGATATGGACTCGTCTCTTAAGGTGTATCACCCATGGCACTGGGGCATCGAAATTCTCTGAAATGCGAGAGAGACCCAGTGTGGGCCGGTAATGGCATTTATGCGCATTGACTGTGCTTGTGAGGAGTGGTCTCTTGGTGCGCCTGCCGAAATTCACTGCCAGTGCTGCAAAAGCGTTCAGTAATCAACAATTACTTGATTAAATAAAAGTTTACCCTCGTGCCAATTTTATGGTGAATTATTGACCTCGTTTACCGTTAACACTAGAATGTCTTCTTTGTCTAATAAGGCATTGTTGTAAACATGAACATATATGTGTTCATGGTTGTAAACCTCAAACAAAGGAATTGCACACCTCACAACAGTCAGTTTTATCACGCTTGTCTGCTACCAATTTTATAAATAACGAGTTACTTGACATACCTTTTTAGCGCCGGTCTTGCCAAACGTAGTTACCTTTTGCTAATTATTTGGTGAAATAATTTATCAAGACTAATATAAATGTTTTATATTAAGTTTGAATTTATTAAAGTTTAAGTCAAGTTTGCCATACGTATGAATCAATTACCATGTGCTTTATGCCTACATTATTAAAGGTAGTGCTACCAATCCACACCCAACGGAAGACAGACTTTCGATTAATTTGGGTTGTATTGAATAGTTCCAGCGCTACAAAAAAATAAAATTAATCGCAGATTAAGTAATCGGGCTTACTTTGTAGAACTTTTCCATGTATCGAAAAAATGAACTGTGTTTTTTACGTGTTTTTAAAAATTAGTTTTCCACACTTTTTTATATTTCCCCAACCGGTTTCAACGAATACTCGTCATTTTCAAGAGGTAAATAAACCCAGACGCGATCAGTCTTTCACATTTATGCCATTGACAGTAGGAGGGGGGAAGCAAGATGGTGGGAGGGGTTAAGAAAATCTAGATAACGAGTCTCGGTTTACAAAACAATTTATTGGCAATGATCATGTTTCAAATTTTAATCTTAATGTGTTGTGTCAATACATTGTGGGAACAAATGTGCCAAGTTGGATTTGAAATAAGGACATTTCACAAATTGTGTAATGATATATTGGTAAACGAGGTGGTTCCAATGAACTCACATCTCCTCTCTGTAAGAGACCCCCCTTCCCTCCCTTTACTCCTCAGTCATGGTTACGAATCACTCACCATGTTCCCTAGTGAGTAAGTCTTATTCACCTTCCCTATTTTCCTAACCCCTCCTCTCCCACCCTCTTATTGTTTCCCCTCTCCTTTTGTAAATGGTATAAAAGTGAAAGACTGACGGCGTCGGGGTTTACTTACCTCTTGGAAATGACGAGTATTCGTTGAAACCGGTTGGGGAAGAATAGAAACGTGTGGAGCCAATCGGCAAAAATTGGTGTTTAAAACCGGAGAAACTTAGATGATAATTAAATATCGAGTACTTTGTTAGATTGAAACTAATAATGGAAGAAATAAATTAAAATCATTTAAAAAATAATATTATCGAATACTTAAGCATTTTCACATTCTAATGAAAGAGATATTTTTAAAACATAAAGGTTATTTGTTGTGGCCTTACCTTCCCAAGTAGCAGAATGTAAACTTTTGGGGCCGTTCAAGTATGACGTAAGACGATTTATGCCATTTTGCCCCCCCCCCCTCCCCCTATGTAAGACAATGTAAGATTTTCCCAATTCCCCACCTCACTCTGTTTTAAGTAAGACAATAGATATTTTCATCTACTCTTCGTTAAATGCTCGCTTTCTGAGGTTTTATTTTTCCATAGAAGCCATCGTATAGCTTTGAGCACTGGATATCACATAATTATGCAGTGTTGGAGTACCACATACATTGAGCATGGTAATGTAGCTAGATAGTCAGGCGAGCGAATAAGGGAATTGGTGTAGCGGTGAGATTACGTAAAATATGCCGTGCCAGCTCCGTGTCACTGCTAAATTTCTTTCGGAAAAGATGCAACTTTTCAAGACGGACAAAACCTTACGCAAGTTGGTTCCAGACCCCTTTCATCCTCCCCCTAGATAAGACAATGTGAGATTATCCCAATCCCCACACTCCAAAAAACGTCTTACGTAAAATATTTGAATAGTCCCTTACTCCGAAATCAATCACAGAGGTGCTAAAAGGGAGTACGGAAGAAGAAATCATCCCAGGAATTCATGAGAATTGATAGGTATGCGTTTTGGAAGTTTTTTCTGTAACTCTTATAGCGTGGTAGTACGGAACTCATCAAGACGAAAACTCTTGCATTTTTGGAATTAGATTCGTAAACATTTTCTTACTCAATTTATCTATTTCCGCTACCAAACACTCCTACGTACCAGGTGGAGTTTTCAGTAGGTGGTCGTGCATAAACTACTATGCCTATTTAGGTCATTTTTTTACCCCCTCCCCCCTTCCGTTGACAACAGTAATATTTTTCCCGTAGCATAACCGTAGCATAACCCTTATTACCCTTTTCTGGCATACCAGAAGAGGTTTCATATTAGTTACGTATGCTCCCCCCCAGCACGCAATTCCGAATTCTAATCTTGAATTAATTAAAGCATAGTATACCAATCTGAGAACTGACACTGGTCAAATATATCTTAACAAGTAAAATTTTCTAATTATAGAGATCATCTCAGATCTTAGTTTACTAATATGCTGTTTCCAGTTAAATCGTTGATCAATGTAAATTCCCAGGTACGTAATATGACTAACCCTTTCTATTAAAATACACTTGTTACAATACAAGGCATTATCATTTAAACATTTTAAACATCTATAATAAATCAAACTGTTGTCTCCTACATATACATTTTTTAAATTTAACAAGATATAGTTTGTTTTGCTGCTGAGCACCATAGAGTTTACAGAAAACCAGGACTTCAATTTATCCAAGTCACTTAGCATATGCATACGTAAAGCGTACATGCTGCTATCAGCGTAACATAGTGCTGTGTCATCAGCAAATGAGGTAAGCTTTCCATAAAGCTTTCCATTGTATGGGTTATTAACAAAGATTAGGAATGATATTGATCCCAAAAATGAACCTTGCGGAACCCCACAGGTAATATGAGTCTTACAGCCAATAAAATATTGAATTTGAACACATTGGTATCTATCACTAAGGTAACTTTCGAACCATTTATAGGCAATTCCTCTGATACCAGCTTGCTGTAATCTTTCCAATAAAATGTTATGATTAACTGTGTCGAAAGCTTTTGCTATGTCTTTAAATAATCGTGCAACTTTATGACCTTTATTGAGTCCATCATGTATATTAGAACAAAAAGTAAGCAGGACATCTTCCGTACATTTTCGTTTTAAAAAACCAAATTGATTACCACTAAAGAACTCATGGGAGTTTAGAAAGCTTAATAATCTCTTTTTGACGATTTTTTCCATTATTTTAGAAAATACAGATAAGGATATTGGCCTATAGTTGTTCAGATCCAGTTTGTCAGCTTTTTTATAAACTGGTATTAGAAGAGCCATTTTCAGCTGTTTCGGGAAAATCCGTTTGAATACTTAAATTTGCTATGTATGCAAATATGTTAAAAACTTAATCTCTAACTTCTTTTACTACAATAGCGGATATTTCATCATTCCCTTTCGAACTCTTTGGTTGTAAATCTTTTAAAATACTACTGACTTCTTTCTCATCTGTAGGAGAAAGAAACAAAGACCCTTTAACATTACACATAGGAAATCAATCATTCTGATCAACCAGGTTATTTGTAGTATTCGTAGAATTGTTTGAGGATTTACTTAGTCTACCGAAATGTGCATTAAACTCATTAACAATATCTTGCATTTGAATTAAGTCAGTCCCATCACTGGACCTTATTTTTTCGATACTACAACCTTTTTGTTTACCTCCAGTAATGGAGTCTAAAATACGGCATTTTGAAGCTGTATTTTTACCATTATCTCTAAATTCACGCAAATAATATATTTCTTTACACTTATTTATAGCATTGTCTAGCCGCTTTTGATAGGATTTATAATATTGTGCCAATTTTTCGTTATTTGGCTATTTTCGCGTTTTTTTATTAAACATATTTCGCCTAGTGATTTTGCTTGACAAGTCTCTAGTCATCCATGGTTTAATTAATCGGTGTTTATGGCTAATCCTTGCGAGGTAACTTGCTTGACTTATGCAGGATTTTAACTTATCAATGAAAACACCATATGCTACAGTAACATTGCTCTCGATGTACACAGGTCCCCAATCACAGTTTGATAAAAGTTCTTTCAAAAGACAAAGTCAACTTTATAAATACTTTTTTCTGGACGTCTTGGAATTTCCTTTGTAAGGTATGTTTTAACAATACATAAAATCATGTGATGGTCAGTAAAACCCAAATCGATCGATTTTCCCTCATAATTCAGATTGTCCCTACTTCTGCTAAAGATGTGATCTACGCATGTCCTTCTATTTTTTTTAAATTCTAGTAGGAGTGAATATGACCTGTTCAAAACCTTGGCTCGCCATTATGGTTTTGTACTCATAGGCAATGTCATTATCTTGTAAGATGCACAAATTCATATCTCCTATGAAAATTAAATTCCTTTCACGCGAGCCATTAAGGACACTCTCCAACTCGCTCAAAAATAGCTCCGTAGGTAGAAAATGATATATATATGCTCCAATACCGAGATCGATACCGAGTTTGGAAGGCCTATTGTTACCTTGATCATGTCAGCAGATTTTAAATAAAAAATGTCGTCAGATGAACATGCCTGCATATCATTTACATAAATTATGACGCCTCTAGATCTTTTCACATTGTTACATTTTGCAGAAACTTTGTAACCTTTAATTTTATATGCCATAATTTCAAAATCAGATATCCAAATTTCAGAAAATACAGTTACTTGTGGTTTTTCTGGCATATTATTCAGGTATAGCATAAATTTATGAAAGTTAGCTCTCAAACTTCTTACGTTTTGGTGCAAGATATTAAAATCACAGCAATTTAATTTTAGTTCGTTCGAATTTGCCATATCAACATCAAGTGAATGAGTTTACTTTACGTTGCTAATATCACTCAAATACCTTAATACAATTACCGGCTCTTTTTCAGCTTTCCTCGTCAAAATTTTTCCGCCTCTAATCCATAAGTACGCGTATTTCTTGGTTTTTTTGGCTCCCGAGCCGCGTTGAGGACTTTCCGCCTTCCAAGTGTCAAGGCCTCGTTGATATAAACGGGGATGTCCGAGGGTTGAACTCCTTCGAGGGACAAATGCCGCGTGGAGAAGTCTCTCTTCATTCGACGTTTGGTCAAAAAGTCCTTTACTTTTTGACTGAGGAATCTCACTTGTCTTCCACCCAGCTGTAAGCCGAGTAAAATTGCAATTACTTTAAGTCTCCACAAATTTTCCACTTATACTTTTCGTATTGAATATTTTCTAAAAGTAACTGCATATTCTCGTAAGATTCTTTCATGTCAGTTCCATGACCTAACGGTATCGAGGGGAGTTCATTTCCATTATGTAAGAAAACAGCCTTTAAACTTACCGTGGAGGAATCAATGAACAAACTCCAATCATCAGTGCTGCATTCAAAATTAAGAGTATCCATAACAGAGAGAACATCATTGCAAAAAATAAGGTTGTTTTCTTGAGAAAAAATAATTTAAATTCGTCATGGCGAGATCGATGCATAGAAATTTTCGTATTTAGATCCAGCAATTTCCAACCCTTTAATCGTGATCCTAAGATTTCACTCTGCATTTTGGATAAATTTAAATCACACACAAGATCATTTACATCCTCTTGCGTTATAAAATGAGGTCCATCAGATGTACTCGGTCCGAAATTTGGGTCCTTCGAGTTTTCGAATCCTTCATTCTCAAATTCGTGATTACTTTCTGAATCTTCGCTAAGATTAACATTTTCCGGTGTTTCCGCCACTGGTAAATTTTCGGAGTGAGGGACCGGCCGGTTATGCGTGTTTTGCCTTCGGTGAAATTCATTTAATTTTTGCTAAACAAAAATATCTGTCTTATAAATGATCCTTAGGATCCCGGCAAATCATGGGGACGGCAAAATTCATATGACGTCTACCCTCAGTCCAACCAGTGAGAAGCCTTACACCTAGGCATGATGAAAGCTCAGCCACTTTACAACGATTACACAGGTGCTACACATCACATGAGGCACCTATCCTTTATCCTGGTCACCCAACGGATAGTCAAAATAAAGTTTATAACATTGTCTCAGAAAGGGAGTAATATTCCGCCTTTGAGCCTTGAAAGTAATTTCACCGCATACGTAACAAAAGTCATCGAGGCGGTTCATCACGCACTGTCTAGGCATGATGAAAGCTAAGCCACTACACAATGATTACAGTGTAATAAGCTGTAATTTCCTGCGAGCAAAAAAATTCTCAAACCGTCTTCAGAGAAAAAACAAACGACTTCACGCGCCGACAGTAGTTAGTCACATACTGATGTGCAGTGGCAGCTGATACAGCATTGCTTTTAACGAAACGATAGGATAGTGCAAGTTTAAACAGGTTTTGACAGGATAGGAAGGCATGACATCGTAGGACAACATGTTTAGACAGGAAAATTTTATCTTCACCAGCTCATGCTATCACGATATATAAATGAAATAAATTACTACTTTCGTTGTAGCAGAAACATACATTCAGCTGTCCTAAGAAAACAATTCGCGATAGAAAGAATCTAAGCATAGATTCAGAATCAGCACAAAAATACCTTTAAGATCACTCAACAACGTCTCTAGGAAAAAATCTTTGTTGACCAGTGTAATCAATGCTATTTTCGTTTAGTTGAACACCGAGAGCCGCACCAATTTTACTCACTACAAAGGGCAGGTTTTCATTAGGGCTACATGGTATTCCGTGTATTTCAATATTATTTTCTAACACCCGTTGCTCTAAATCGTATTGACGATTTGCGCACTCAGATATTTTATTTTTTAGGCACTGATTTTTTTTTAGGGTATCGATTTCTTCAAAGCACTGATTAAGCTTCACTCCCTGATCCACAATGACCTTAACACTTTCGTCTAATTTCTCATATATTTTGTTGATAGTGTCACCGAGGCTTCTCTCAACTTCCTTCATTCAATTTTTTAACTCACAAATGAAACTCTCAATTAAAATTATATCATGTCAATTATTGAGTAAGTTTATTTTTAGGGGCAGGATAAATTAATACAAATAAAGAAGCCGAACTGGATATAATAGAACTAATCTCAAGTGGAACAACTTATATTCTTTGTAAAATTCTAAAAATTAACCATGAATCACGGCGCAAGGTGCTGTGCTCATCTACTTAAAGTTCTCTCCCCTCTCCAAATTTTTCTGACTGCTGCCTTGAAAAAATGTTGTCTCGAGGTCTCTATTTAACCGGAGAAATTAATTTCGCGAGATCAAAATTTAAGAAATTTGATGGTATGAAGAGTTAATAAAGTTGTTTTCTTTATCTACATTTAGTTTTATAATTGTGGCCATTCCTTCCAAGTAGCAGAGTGAAACGAAACTTTTGATAATTTACTCCCGAACTTCTTCCCTTTGTTTCAAAACGTATCGTATTAGTCTGTCCAATCTATCTCGCAGATTTTTAATCCAAGGTCTTTTCTCACCACTATTTCTAAAACATCCCCATCGGTGAATTACTCTAGCTGTTAATTCGAATTAAAGTTATTTCGAATTTTGTTTTTGAAGCTCCTGCCGTAGGACTCCTTCCTTTTCGTTTAGTACTAACACGACATCTTTAAATAAAAGAATGATGAAATACTCCGTCGGAATAAATGAAAAATCTTTGAACGCACATTTGAAACCTGTGAGTTAGTGCTGTTTTGCGTTTACTTTCTTGCGACGGAAAAAAATCACCTAAAACTCTTGTAGAGAGAAAGTTGCTTTCCTTAAAATAGATTTTAAATTATCACGGTGGCAATTTACGTAAATGTTGATCCGTAAATAAAATGGCAGAGTCACCGAATCTAAAGAAAAATAAAAAAATAACAAGCATAAAGTGCAAAAAGTTACCACCACGGAAAATATAAAAATAGTAAAACGAGGCAGTGAAAATTGCTTTGGGTGGGGATCGAACCTCGGACCTCAGGTTAGCAGCGGGGAAAAAACCCCCGCTGCCACCGACGTCCGCACTTATTGGCGGTGGAAAATGAGGTCCGGTTCATATTTTTCCTCGAGAGCCGCGAGCTTATTCCTCGTGTGTGCAATTAGACTTCGTAGTCAAGGCCCGAGGGCGGAGACAAGGGAGTAGGCGATGGCGAGTCGGCGGCTCGGCTTAAGCCATATCACAAAATTCTTTTACCTGTACAAATTCAAGGATTCTCGCTAGCATGGCAGCTGTCCAGTATTGTGTGTGATACAATACCAGCATTTGGCTAACAAGGATAAAGGCTATAATACTCGCTGAGCTACTTCATAATTGATTGGGCACTAATTAGCTCCTTACTGCCAATGGAACCTAATTACTGTCGGCAATTCACGTTGGCTTTATAGTTGCTGTGTGATCTCCTCTTTTAGAAATTAGCGCCTACTAGAATACTTTGCATACATTAGTAACTATCTGTATGCGAAATCAGCAATGGATGAAAATAAACCGATAATTGCTTAGGTCGTCTGCTGTAATATGCATACAGGGTGTTTCATAAGGGAAGTGCATTACTTCTGGAGGAAGTTCGTGAAGTTGTTTTTAGCATTTTTTCCCTATGAACTAGGGGTTGCAACTCCTTAGTTACCGAGATATGATATCGCCAACATTTTGTCACAAGCATTGTGCAGTTACAATGAAAACCCCCAAAAGCGGAGGTATCCCGCTATACTTACAAAGAAAAACTGTTCTTTGTTGTACTTAATATTAATCTTTATTTTTCAGCCAAAATTCAGGCATACTTTTTGGTAGGCATACTTTAGGTATTTTAGCACGAGGTTGGTTTTACTCTCTCCAGTCAAATGACGCTTTATATTGATTATTCATTAGTAATTTTGTACCATTTTTGGAGGCATAAAAGGCATATGTGTGAATGCCATGTTGAAAGTTCATATTCCCTCATATATGATACCAGCATGCGATCTTCTTTTGCTAAAATTAAATACTCCTGTTTGCTGGTATGAAGGAAAGTTGAAATTCCGTGTGGACATACTACAACTTCATATCTATGCGTGGATTAAATGGGTAATCTATCCTCTGACGAGTATAGAGATCATTCAAAGTGTTTACGTAGGAAGTTTTTCATATATCAGATAATTAACCATGTTTAACTACTATTCTCATTATAACCAGCGGGGCAATTTGATGGTCTTAAGTTGGAATTAATCTCTTATATAAAATAACGTCATTTACGAAACTTTTGAATTTATTTAAACAATATTGTCTCCTCTTCAACATCCTCTACAACCATTCCTTCATCGTTCATAAATTTGTTACCCCACACTGAGAGAACAGGTTTGGATGCTGCACCCTAAGCTCTTTTGGGCGGGGAGGTTTGGATGAGCTATCAAGAATGATACGGCGTCAGAACTAATTATTTGGATGTGAGAACCAAAGGCAAAAAGTGTCACACCAAACACGTCTAGTCAACGTCCTTTGGATGGGAGACCCAAAGTTGTAGTTGATGCACTCTGCTGGTTTAGGTGCGAAATATAAATTTATTGTTGCGCGCTCTGGTGGCGCTCTCAGGAAGCTCTATAGCACCCGCAATTCCGTGTTCAGCCGGGCGAGCCGTCGACACGTGTGGACTTGTTCTGGGTAAAACAGGCGAACTTTGTTGTGACTCTTCTGTCGCGTCTGCTTCACTGTTTTCCTGCTGCTCTAAGAGATTATGGACGAGGGGACGAAGAAATTCCTATTGAAGTCTGGACTTGGAGCCTATATCCGGGTGTTCGCTGGCAAGTTGCACTGAAATTGCACGGCCATTATGTGTTAATTCTCATTCCGACAGTACCAGCCTTTGCTTATGAGTTCTTTTTCAGATTCCCATTGTTATCTCTATGTGCTTATTACAAACAAAGTTCAAACTCTCAGATCATGTTTTGTCGACAGTGCTGCTGTGCATATTAACATTGAACTTTCTTTATGTTATTGAGGTTAAGTTGTCTCACGTTGGGGCACATGCCTTTGGGCTGGTCATCTAAAGTTCTCATTCGGTATCCAAACGTTGTTCTGATGAGCTACCCAACACTTTGGTTCTCACACCCAAAGTACTCGTCCATATTCTTTGGATGCAGCAACCAAAGGAGTAGTTGGCACATCCAACACCTCATCACCAATTCCGTTTGGATGACACATCCACATGAATGGGCAAGTCCTTTCCTTCACCTCAGGTTTGGGTGTGACATCCAAACCTACGATTCTCATATCCAAAGTGTTTTTTCAGTGCATTATCACAGCATTTAGAAAACACAGGCAGAAAGACTTGGTTGGAAACCACTGGAGACCGGGAAGTAAAATGCGTTGAAAAAACCACTATACAAATTCAGATAGCCGAAGTTAAAAAAAATCCTTCTTCCCACACATCACAACTAAACAAGAAAAACACTAATGCACTCTGTCCAAACACATTTCAGTGAGGTCATAATAAGCTGTCATTGGTGTTTCATCTAGTGGAGCAGAATAATACCGGGGATCATCCAGTATTGCCGCATTCTATTGGTTAGTCATATTACATAATCTACGTACCTACTACCCTGCGAAACCTCGCAAACGCGTGTGGAAAGGGGTGTCAAAATTTCAGGTAGAGATGAATCGGGAACTAAGAACATTCTTTGCCTCTATTCTTCGAAATATGACCTATCTTCTTGTTGCTAATGCTTCATTAGCTGAAATTTTATCCCCTTATGCATAGCTTTTAGCCCGGAACATATAAACTACATGCCTGTATTTAAACGGTGATACTGTACATCTTGCTTTATAAAGTTATTAGAATCACACGTGATATTTAATTTTTCAAGGATTCTGAGAACACGGGACAAATATTTCCTTGAGGGCCGGTTAAAAAATTCGACATTGCTATCTATGATCGCCTAATCAAGTTTCGCCGTATTTAACGGAATATCGTGAAATTATTGTATTATTTTGTCCTTTTATCCCGGTTTCTCTCCCCAATCCTGCCTTCCTCCTGACCCGATTTGAATCGTTCGTTAGATCGTAATCATCCAAATTTTCTTCCTCACCTCAAGTGGAACTTATGCAAGAGTGGCAAAACGCTCCTCTAACTCGTCTCGACTCCCCTTCAAGGGGAGCCTACTCCATTTGGCTACACTGAGTTACTGACTTTTCCCAAGGTTTAGGCATCGTAGTGTTCTTGCCAGGTTGACCGAACTTCCCATTTATCTTTAAAGCATTCGTGTTAATATTTCTGTTTCGAATTGCAAAGAGTTCGTTTCGCCCGAATGCTCAGTAATGGATCATGAAAAACTGGAAGACGGTTTCTCTGGAAATTTCGCCAGAAGCAATCCCTTAGCGTCATCATATGTCTAATATTTTCAGTTATTCAGGGGTCTGTGAGTCGTCTATAGGTATGTCCGTTTGCGTAGTGGGGCATGAAGATTGTATTTTTAAAAGTTTCATTAAAAATTCCAACTTTAAATTCTTATTGTGTTGACTCTAAAGACTCAGTCCAGTTCAACATGAAAAATCTTTGAATTTTCAGTGCTCTATGTGCATACTATCACGTGAATTCAACTCAACATGATTATAATTATTCAACTTAAACTTGAACTTATATGTATCAAATCATGTTCAGGAAGGAATGACATTGGATTATAGATATATTCTAGTATTTTATGAATATCATCTATAGTAAACAGATGAATAAAGGTACGGCTAAATTATGAGTCGGTTTGAATGATACCACCGAATGGTTACAGGAAAAATGAGATTATTCATATAAAAACTATCGTACGCTTAATGTCAATGGAGGCAGGCAATACTTGGAGGAATTCAGTTGCACTGAACATGTTAAAAGAAAAACTTTGTACAATTCCACAAGATTTATTTTACCGATCGATTTCATCGTCTGTGCGTCATTGTCAAGGTATACAAGCATCTCATTATACATGCTTGTATACCTTGTCAATGATGCTCAGACGTTGAAATAGATCGGTAAAATAAATCATATTGTGGAATTGTACAAAGTTTTTTTATAACAGGTTCATTATCGTACGGTTTTTTGAGCATACCACAGTTGAAATCTCCGCACAATATGACATTTGTGTGCATCGGTAAAAAGGTCAGCGATGAGTTATCAAACCCCTCACTCAGATTTTGGTGGTCAATATAGCAACCCAAACAGCACTTTTCCATACTCGCTAACCGGTTCAGCGAACATGTACTCTTGTTTGAATGACACACTTTATGGAGAATTAAAGATTCGATGTGTGAGATAGTTCAGGACGTAAATACTAACTCCAACACCCTCTCCTCCAATTCGGTCTTTACGAATCAATACATAACCAAACAATTCAGCTGCAATTGAGGGTATTTTACTATTCAGCCATGTATCAGAAACGGCTATTAAGTGGTATTGCTTGTTTGAAAAATGCTCTCTAAATTCATCAATATGTCCAAATAGCGACTGAGAAGTCACGTGGCAGACCGATTATAATTTACTTTGATCACAGCTCATTTTGATAATATCGAGAGGTCCTTAGGGGAAGCAATTGTTAAGCGTTCTTCTCCCTCGCCTTTGCGAACGTAAATTCTGCCAATTCTTATCCGAAGGAATTTCAATTTATTTTCCCTATTTAGTTCCCTTGCCTGCGCATACAGTTTTCTATAGAATGGAGTGATAGAGTCGTTAACATACATTTTTATTTTTTTATTAAGACTATTTTCATAAGATAACTTCAGGTCCCTTATTCCAAAGTTTGGCTTTTCTCTCCTACCATCCACCATGTCTTTCGCAATACATTGTCGTACAGAGCGTACAATTATCGTGGGAGGCTGCGAGGTGTCACAACGCGATATAATAGCATAAACGTAATCAATATCAGCAAAGTTTAATGTGATGCAAAGTGCCACCCCGAGTTGACAGACAAGGGGTGTATGTGATTCACTAGTTGTGCGATCAGTGCCATTGATCTTCACTACGTTTCATAGTGAGTCTTGCTCAAACGTTTGCCGATAGGATTCCATCTGACTCACCCTCGAGTGAACGCGAACTACGAACGTGTTGAACTGTGGATACGCTCATTAATAGTTCGTATTTCAGCATGCAGGTTTACTGCTGCACAGGTATTTTCTTCAATTGATTCCTTGAATCACAACAGTGTCATCTGCACCTCGCCTTATTTGTCCTTAATAGCCTTTACCCTTGCCTACAGCTGCCGCAGCAGAGACTTGGTGCCCTCACTTTAGGCTTCTGGTTTGTAGCAGGCTTTCGTTAAAATAAATTTTCATTTTTTTATTAAGACTATTTTCATAACTTCAGGTCCCTTTTTCCACAGTTATGCTTTACTCTCCTACCATCCACCATGTTTTTTTAATACATTGTCGTACAGAGCGTACAATTATCGTGGGAGGCTGTGAGGTGTCACAACGCAATATAATAGAATAAACGTAATCAATGTCCGAACAGTTTAATGCGACGCAAACTGCCACCCCGAGTTGACAGACAATGGGTGTAAGTGATTCAGTAGTTGTGCGATCGTTGCCATTGATCATAGTGAGTCTTGCTCAAACTGGTGCCGATAGGATTCCAGCTGACTCACCCTCGAGTGAACGTGAACAACTTTGTGTTGAACTAATGATACGCTCATTAATAGTTCGTATTTCAGCATGCAGTTTTACTGCTGCCTAGGTATTTTCTTCAATTGGTTCCTTGAACCACAACAGTGTTTTCTCCACCTCGCCTGAGTAAGTCCCTTAGTCGTCCTTGATAGTCTTTACCCTTGCCTACAGCTGCCGCAGCAGAGACTTCGTCCCCTCACTTTATGTTTTTTCAAAATTGTATTGTGTTGATAATGAGAATTCATCGTTTTCAAGATGAAAAAATAGAAAAATTTTGGAATCTAAATTTGCCAAAGCCGCTACTCGTCTTCCGCCGCACAGTGGGACGAAGCGCCATGGTGCTACCCAAATTACTCTACACCTCTCATAGTTCAACTGTTTGAGCTGATTTTTTTTAAATGTTCATCTTGAATTTGCCCAACGATCCCTCTTTCGGGATTTTTGATTTCGGCTCATATATTCCTAGAATTTGTCTCCTAATCTTGTTTTTTTACGAAAAAAAATAAATGATTTTTTGCGTAAATATGGACATACGGAGCGCAAGATCGTTTTTTTTTATTTTCAGCTGAGAAACTTCGTTTCGATAAATACTAAAAAACTGTCTGCGTGAAACTGCGGATAAAAAATTTTCATATCCCAAAAACGGCCAAAATGTTCCAAAACTTTTCGTGGAGAAGTGATTTTTTTACTGAAAAATTATGCACTTTTGGAAGAAAATTTACTGAACAAAAAGTGTTTAGAATCATTTAAGAAACGCTCACAATTTTTTTCAGAATGTTTGGACACATTTTTGGACCTTTCAGAAAATGGCACTGAAACGGCCAAAATGTTCCAAAACTTTTCGTGTAGAAGTGATTTTTTTATATTGAAAAATTATACACTTTCGGAAGAAAAATTTTGGAAGAAAAATTATACACTTTCGAAAAAAAAATTTACTGAAAAGTTTTTTGAATCATTTGAGGAATGCTCACAAACTTTTTCAGAATGTTTGGACACATCTTTGGACATTTCAAAAAATGGCCAAATACGAAAATTTTGTTTTTTCAGTGCCATTTTTTGAAATTTACTGAACAATCCTAAGAGTAATAACATTAATGTTATTAGCAACAATACACGGAGAAACTCACAATGTATGTTATTTTTACTACGGTCGTTCTTTTCAAAGGCGTGAGAGCTGCAAAGCTGGTCCCTGTTCTCATACTAGTTTCTTCATCCCCTAAACATTCTTAACTTGCAATTATTAATAAAAATAGCAATCTTTGGCCTTTCAATGCCACTATTTTGGGACATTTTAATCGTTGAATCACTCCAACTGATCAATTCTGTTCTTCATTAAAACCACATTTTCATTGCTGCAAATATTATCTGATCTTGAACCATCCAAGGTTTATGGCTCCATTATTTGGTAATGAATAACTATTGAATGAATGGATCTATAATGAACTGTTACGGATATAAAGAGGGATAGGTTTAAATCTCCGGTAGAACTTCTTCAAACGTAACCCGTTTCCTATTCTTAAATAGTGTTGTAAATGAATCAACAGTTATACATTTTTGAGTAATTAATTTAAGTTTTAACTAAATTGAGGCATGTTTAGTAAGAACCCCACCAAAATCAGTTCAACGTAGTTGTCAAATTGAAAATATAATTTTCCTTTAGTTTGAAATGATTGATTTCAAATACAACATCTGTTCCACCAGTTGGTCTCAAAAAAGAGTAATATTTATTGTTGTTCGATTTGTTCTGGATTTTTCCTACTCTTTGGTGAAAACATATGCTTGAGTGAAGCACTGAAAATGTTTAACGTATGTAAGCCCGAGATAGAGTAAGGTACGCACATTACGAATCTTTTTGCAACTCCTACCGGAGGACTCGTATCGTAGTCACCGCAACAGAAAAAAACCGAAAACTAAAACTTCGTTACGCGAAGTGTTTCTTTCACATTTTTCATTCCATTATGCTCGATTCAATCAATGAATTTTATGCTGCATAGGAACATTATTAATATGGTATTAAATGGAATGTTCTCTCCTTGATATCAAGCCGTGATAAATGACCGCCATCCTTCTGTGGCGTTACTCTTAAGGCCATAATTCAAACAGCTGTCCTTTCATGTTTGGTACAAATACGACATCTGTCTCTAAAGAAATTTGCGTTCTCCGTTGGAAAAATGAAATCCTGTTGAACGTACTTTTCAAAACTGCAATCTAAAGCGCGAGTTTGTTTACTTTATTGTGAAGGAAAAAATTAATCACCTAATTGGCTTGTAGAGAGGAAATTGTTTTCATTAAATCAGATTCGATATATTTCCCAATTGTCACGGTGAATGTATTGTTGTAAGCAGAAATTGCCCCCTATATAATTGGAATGCATATTTACCAAAAGTAAATTTAGTAATAACTAACAGTGAAGATATTTAAAATCGCAAATTAAAAAATGCGGCAATTACTCGCAAAATTACCATCACGGAAATGTGAAAAAAAATTAAAAATATTAAAACGAGGCTGAGAAAATTGACTGGCGGTTGTGGGGATTGAACCTCCAACCTCAGGTTAGCAGTGCGGAAATAAAACCGCGCTGCCACCGAGGTCGGCAATTACCAGCGTTGAAAAACCTGGTTCCTCTCATATTTTGCTCGTACCCAGATGGACTTCTCAGTCAAGGCCTTGGGAGGAAGACGGGAGAGGGGGTTGGAGGGGGCGAGGTGTTGCGACGGCTCAAGTTGTATCACGGGATACTAGTGAGTCATTCCATGTGAGTCCAGGGTATCGTGTTTTAAGCCGATGGAGATTTTGAATTACTATTTAACTTTTTAAACGCGTTGTAGATTTATGTAAAATGTGATACAACTTATGTCCCCATTGCTGTGATATTCGATCATCCTAAGAGTAATAACATTAATGTTATTAGCAACAATACACGGAGAATATCACAATGTATGTTATTTTTACTACGGTCGTTCTTTTCAAAGGCGTGAGAGCTGCAAAGCTGGTCCCTGTTCTCATACTGGTTTCTTCATCCCCTAAACATTCTTAACTTGCAATTATTAATAAATATAGCAATTTTTACCCTTTCATTTTGAGCATTGCATTTAAATCTCAATTCATTTTATAAACCGTGAACAGTGCGTTAATATACTCGAAACAAGATTAACAGTTATTGAATTTGAAAGATTAATTTTTTTGCAGTTATTTTTTCCAAGAGTATTTATTATTGAAATTTACCACTGTAAGCTTTGAAACTGTATTTGTTTAACGTTTTGCATTGAAATGAGGTTGAAAGGGTGAAACGTTTTGATATGTATTTGATTGCGGAATATGGTTAGCCTAACCATAATATCATTTGACTTATTATAGATGTAGCAAAACTTGGTGGCATTCACCGGTACAGAAAATGAAGTCAGGGAGAGGAGATCATACAAGAGAGGAGGGATAAAGATCCTTAGGTTTTCTCTAGTGCCTATTTCTTCATTTTTA
Organism: Pyrrhosoma nymphula; assembly: GCA_963573305.1. Taxonomy (NCBI): domain Eukaryota; kingdom Metazoa; phylum Arthropoda; class Insecta; order Odonata; family Coenagrionidae; genus Pyrrhosoma; species Pyrrhosoma nymphula. The sequence goes on along the minus strand of OY754335.1, from coordinate 29,975,368 downwards.
GTGCCTAAATGTCCTCAGCTTAGTAATAACTAACAGTGAAGATATTTAAAATTGCAAATAAAAATGCGGAAATTACTCGCAAAATTACCATCACGGAAAAGTGAAAAAAAATTAAAGATAGTAAAACGAGGCTGAGAAAATTGACTGGCGGTTGTGGGGATTGAACCTCCAACCTCAGGTTAGCAGTGCGGAAATAAAACCGCGCTGCCACCGTGGTCGGCAATTACTAGAGTTGATAAACCTGGTTCCTCTCATATTTTGCTCGTACCCAGATGGACTTCTCAGTCAAGGCCTGCGAGGGAAGACGGGAGAGGGGGTTGGAGGGGGCGAGGTGTTGCGACGGCTCAAGTTGTATCACAGGATACTAGTGAGTCATTCCATGTGAGTCCAGGGTATCGTGTTTTACGCCGATGGAGATTTTGAATTACTATTTAACCTGTTAAACGCGTTGTAGAATTATGTAAAATGTGATACAACTTATTGTCCCCATTGCTGTGATATTCGATCATCCTAAGAGTAATTACATTTAAGTTATTAGCAAACATACACGGAGAAACCCACAATGTATGTTATTTTTACTACGACCGTTCTTTTCAAAGCCGTGTGAGCCGCAAAGCTGGTCCCTGTTCTCATACTGGTTTCTTCATCCCCTATACATTCTTAACCTGCAATTATTAATAAAAATAGCTATCTTTGGGCTTTCATTTTGAGCATTGCATTTAAATCTCAATTATTTTTATAAACCGTGAGCACTGCGTTAATATACTCGAAACAAGATGAACAGTTATTGAATTTGAAAGATTTATTTTTTTGCAGTTATTTTTTCCAAGAGTATTTATTTTTGAAATTTTCCAATGTATGCTTTGAAACTGTATTTGTTTCACGTTTTGCATTGAAATGAGGTTGAAAAGGTGTAACGTTTTGATATGTATTTGATTGCGGAATATGGTTAGCCTAACCATAATATCATTTGAGTTATTACCAGTCATACGACAAAAAACCCAGAATTTACTCTTACATTAATTGTTGTCCTTCGTACTAGTGCTAATTTATATTTGTGTTGATAATGAGAATTCATCATTTTCAAGATGAAAAAATAAGATAATTTTGGAATCTAAATTAGCCAAAGCAGCTACTAGTCTTCCGCCCTTCCAATTAATCAATTTGTTAACGGAGTCACTTTCTAGTGATGCACAAATGGTAAGTCCAAATGTGAGTGTAAAGAGAAAAGAAACCTCGCTACGGAACCCGACAGAAAAGACTCAGATCGGCCCAACGAATGCGTGGACGTGAGTTTCCTTATTAGTCTGCACCTACAATCTCGTAGATTTTTTAACAAAGATTTTCTCCCCACTAATTTGGGACATTTTAATCGTTGAATCACTCCATTTGATCAATTCTGCTCTCCATTAAAACCACATTTTCATTGCTGCAAATATTCTCTGATCTTGAACCATCCAATGTTTATGGCTCCATTATTGAAATTCATTTACTATTTAATGAATGGATCTATAATGAACTGTTACGGAGATACTCCGGTTAGTTAGAGGAGAGTTACTCCGGTAGAACTTCTTCGAACGTAACCAGTTTCCTATTCTTTAATAGTGTTGTAAATGAATCAACAGTTATACATTTTTTAAGAAATTACTTTTCGTTTCAATCAAATTGAGGCATTTTTAGTAAGAACTATTAAAAAGCAAGACTCATTTGCTAAATATTTTATTGCTCATGCCGGCCACCGCTCAATTCAAACAACAGAAATTTAATGAATGACACAAAAACATAATAATACTCTCCCACTCTAACACCCCCCTTGTCATTCAATTGAATTTCTGCAAACAAGTAATTTACAACCAATTAAACAATCAATGATTAATTAACAAGCAATAAAATAATTAATCAATAAACAATCAAATAATTTATAAAAAACAATTAATCCTTTAACCCAAGCTTCTTTCTGATTTCAGTGGTTTTCTCACCAGTTAATGCCTTTGTGAACAAGTCAGCCTCATTTTTAGACGAAGGAACATATTCAAATTTAATAATACCATTTGCGACTTGCTCCTTAAGAAGCAGATATTTTGTATTCAAATGCTTGGTTTAATCTGATACAACCTAGGTAGAACTTACATAGATTGCACCCTGATTATCACAATACACTTTCAAAGGTTTCTCAACAAATTGTCTTTGTCCAATTTCTTTCAAAAAACTGTTTAACCACATAACTCCCTTTGTACACTCAAACATAGCTATGTATTCAGCTTCAACAGTAGAATTTGTAATGCACCTCTGTTTTCTACTAAGCCAAGAAATTGCACATCCACCTAATTTGATCACAAAACCACTTACTGATTTACCATCATCTGCATTCCCAAAATCTGCGTCACAAAATACTTCAATTGTCTTACCAGTCCTTTCGTAACACAATTTCACATTTTTAGTCCTCTTTAGGTATCTCATGACTTTCTTAACTCTCTCCCAATCTTGAACACTGGGTTTTTTTACTGTACTGACTCAATTTACCAATTGCAAAGGATATGTCAGGTCTGGTATTATTTGCTAAATACAATAAGAAACCAATAGCCTTTTGGTACTTTTTTTTATTAAAATCATCAGCGTCCCCTGGATACCTTTTCTCACCCATAGTCAAGGGAGCAACACAACCCTTGGCATTTTCCATTCGAAATTCCGACAATAAATTTTCAACACAGTTGCTCTGATCAACATACATAATTTGATTTTCCTTAATTACATTCAAAGACAAGATATTGTGTACCTCCCCTAGGTCCTTAGAATTTAAGTGTTTTGACAATTCCTCATTAAACCACTTACCTTAATTCCTATAGCTAAAATGTCATCAACATATACTCCAATTATTAAGTCCTTAGAAAAATAAACACAAGGTTCACACAATGACCTACTCAGGTTCATTTCTTTCAATTTGAAATCAAAACAAATATTCAAGTCTCGTTCAGATTGATGCAAACCATACATACTACGTTTTAGTTTGTACACATAGTTAATTTTATCCTTTGATTCATGGCAAAAACCATAAGGTTGCTCTACATAAACCTCTTTTATGGAACTCTTTAAATATGCAGCACTTACATCATATTGTTCAACACTCCACTGGTTTTCTATTGCAATAGCAAAGAAGACTCTTATTGTTTTTCTCTTAATCACAGGGCTATATGTTTCACCGTAATCAATCCCTGGTATTTGGCTATAACCAAGTGCTAAAAGTCTAGCTTTGAAAACACATTCATTGTTCAATCCCTCCTTTATTCTAAAAACCCATTTAGTTCCAATTACCTTTTTATCCTTAGGTCTTTCAACCAATTTCCAACACTCGTTATCTTCAAATACTCTTAAGTTCCTTTAGCATTGCATCTTTCCAATTTTTACTATTAACCCCTAATAAAGCTTCTTTAGCATTTTTTGGCAAATCTAAACATGAAGAAAGAGAAACTTTTAACATGTCACAACAAAAACACTTAGTTTCCTTTCTTTGTCTACCAGATCTACGGCATTCAGCTGTAACACATTCTGATTCTGCAACTCCCTCATCTGAACTGGAATTGCTATCCTCTCTCATTTTTTGAAAGATTATCTGGTATATTTACTGTAACAATTTTGGCACGACTTCAAAATTATCCCTAATTTCACTCTTTTTGCTTTCTTTCATGGGAAATACATTTTCCTCAAACCTTACATTTCTTGATAAAACAACACACTTGTCATTCAAATCCCATAACTTATACCCTCTTCTAGCCTCTAGATGTCCAAGCATAATACACTCCTTTGCTCTTGGTTCCAATTTATCCCTCTAAAATTCTCAGCGTAAGCCCATGCCTTACAACCAAAGACCCTCATACGGCCCAACTCATCATCTGATAGTTTTTTATTAAACCACAGCTCATAAGGTATTTCCCCATTAACTGCTGATGACTTACACCGGTTTTTTATGTAACATGCTGTACTCACAGCCTCCCCCCAGAAATCTAAAGAGACCCCTGATTGAATTAGCATTAACCTGGTTATAGTCAACAACTGTTGATTCAATATTTCCGCTACTCCCATTTGCTGGTGTTCCCCAGGCAAAGAAAATCTATGAAAAATTCCATTATTCACACAAAATTCATCAAAGTTTCTATTGCAAAATTCACCCCCATTATCAGACTGAAATGATTTTAAAGTCTTTTCATGAAGATTTTCAATCTCATTCTTATAATCAACAAACACGTTAAATACATCACTCTTTTGCTTTAAAATAGCTACTTCACTGCAGCGAGAAAATTCATCAGTTAATATTAAAAAATATTTACCTCCAGTCTTAGTCTCGGGTTTTACCTGGCATACATCGGAATATACACAATCAAGTACGCTAGTAGATCTCTCCTTTCTCTCTGGAAACGGAAGCTTCTTTCCCTTTCCTTTGTAACACACCCCGCAGCTGCTCGATGTTGCCTTCGGGATTATCCCTTTGTCTGGGAGATTCTCAGCAAGCCCAAAACGTTGGTGCCATAACTCTCTTGTTACAGATTTCTTGACTTTCACACTTAGTTTGTGGTTCACACTGGGAGTCTGATCTGCTCTTATCCATTTCATACCATTCACAGTTGATTGCATCCATATCATTATCAACTATTTTTGCACAAAATATTTCTTGATCATTATTCAATTTATCAAAGGCACGAATTTCACCATCATCAACTGTGTATCGAATACCGACACGCTCTAACTGACGCACAGAAATTAGATTATCCCCAATCTCAGGAACCCAAAGCACTTTGTTTAATCTCAAGGTCCAACCACCATTTTCATCACTTATTTTCATTGTTACAGAATCCACTCCCTTTACTTTGCACATCACTTGCCTCTTTCCTACTTCCACAGTTCCCATTAAGGTTTCACTGAAATCCTCTAGCAATTCACGATATAGTGTAATATGACTGTTGCAACCACAGTCCACTATCCACCAGTTGGGGTCACTATTGCTCTGCTTACGGCACTCATTTCCTTTTGACACTTGACAAGTTCTATACTTGAACTTCACAACTCCGTCACCCAAAGTTTTTAGTTCTTCACTTTCTTCCTCATAAATATCTTTCCTGTACACCTTTACTTATCTGCTCTTGGACACTGATTCGAAAGATGCCCCTCCATTCCACAATTGTAGCAGATGACTGTTCCTATCGATTTGGCGTCTAACGTTTTTCTACATTCCCTCACAAAATGACCAAACTCATTACACACTAGGCAGGATTTATCCCCACTATTGTTTCTTCCCCAATTATTTCTATTCCCTCTATCATTTCTCTTCACAAGCAGGCTTCTCTACTCCTGATGTTTTCTAGTCTGCTCTTGTTTCCCTCTCCATTCGAGATTCCTCCAACAGAAGCTTATTCTTCACATTTTCAACGTTAATTTTCCTCCTTCAACTCCATTACTTGAGCCAAGGAAGTATATTTTTCATGTTTCAACCCTCGCAACATGTATCCAGCCATGTCTTGATCGTTGATGTTCGATCCATGCGATTTCAGTCTTTCGTAAAGATTCTCCACTCGATTCAGGTAGTCTATCATTGGCTCATCAAGTTTCTTTAGGCAATTTGCTAGTTCATCCATGGTGCTGATAAACTGCAACGGCGAAATCTTGAAATGCCTTCTTGCCTTCAGCCTATTCCAAGCATGTTTAGCCCTTTGATGCTTGCACACATCGTTCAAATAGCAATCTTCTACAAACTGCGTGAGGTAGCACAACGCATCGTCGTTCTTCTCCTTTTCTTTTGCAGTCAAGTCTTTCTCATCATCATATCCGGGCTCAATTGCTTCCCAAACTTTCTTCCTTACCATTAAAGCTTTAAATCTTTTGCACCACGTGAGGTAGTTTCTCGGTCCCAATCTTTCAATGTTCACCGTCTTCAATTAAGTTGCCATCGCGCGAAAAGTTATTCTCTGGATTAAACTCTGGGCTGAACTCTGGATTAAACTCTGGGCTGAACTCTGGATTAAACTCTGGGCCCATAACCTATTAAAAAGCAAGACTCATTTGCTAAATATTTTATTGCTCATGAAGAGCTAACACATCTCTACAAAGACAGGGAAAGACTGACAAAGAACGACAATGTGCTCCAAAAACTTCGCCAGAAACAAAAGACAATAATAAATCGCAACGGCCACCGCTCAATTCAAACAACAGAAATTTAATGAATGACAAAAAAACATAATAATACTCTCCCACTCTAAAAAGAACTTCACAAAATCAATTCAACGTAGTAGTTAAATTGAAAATATAATTCTCCTTTAGTTTGAAATTGAATGAAGCACTGAAAATGTTTCACGTATGTAAGCCCGAGATAGAGAAATGTACGCACATTACGAATCTTTTTGCAGCTCCTACCGGAGGACTCGTATCGTAGACACCGCAACAGAAAAAAAAGCGAAAACGAAAACTTCGTTACGCGAAGTTTTTCTTTCACATTTTTCATTCTATTATGCTCGATTCAATCGATTAATTTTGTGTATCGCTGGTCGGCTGCATACGAACTTTATAAATATGGTATTACATGGAATGTTCTCTCCTTGATATCAAGTTGTGATAAATGAGCGCTATCCTTCAGTAGCGTTGCTCTTAAAGCCATATTACAAACAGCTGTTTCTTCATGTTTGGTACAAATACGACATCTGTCTCTAAAGAATTTTGCGTACTCCGTCGGAAAAATGAAATCCTGTTGAACGTACTTTTCAAAACTGCAATCCAATGCGCGAGTTTATGTTTACTTTATTGTGAAGGAAAAAATTAATCACCTAATTGGCTTGTAGAGAGGAAATTGTTTTCATTGAATCAGATTCGATATATTTCCCAATCGTCACGGTGGATGTTTTGTTGTGAGCAGAAATTGCACCGTATATAATTGGAATGCATATTTACCAAAAGTAAATTTAGTAATAACTAACAGTGAAGATATTTAAAATCGCAAATTAAAAAATGCGGCAATTACTCGCATTATTACCATCACGGAAATGTGAAAAAAAAATTAAAAATATTAAAACGAGGCTGAGAAAATTGACTGGCGGTTGTGGGGATTGAACCTCCAACCTCAGGTTAGCAGTGCGGAAATAAAACCGCGCTGCCACCGTGGTCGGCAATTACTAGAGTTGATAAACCTGGTTCCTCTCATATTTTGCTCGTACCCAGATGGACTTCTCAGTCAAGGCCTTGGGAGGAAGACGGGAGAGGGGGTTGGAGGGGGCGAGGTGTTGCGACGGCTCAAGTTGTATCACAGGATACTAGTGAGTCATTCCATGTGAGTCCAGGGTATCGTGTTTTACGCCGATGGAGATTTTGAAGTACTATTTAACCTGTTAAACGCGTTGTAGAATTATGTAAAATGTGATACAACTTATTGTCCCCATTGCTGTGATATTCGATCATCCTAAGAGTAATTACATTTAAGTTATTAGCAAACATACACGGAGAAACTCACAATGTATGTTATTTTTACTACGGTCGTTCTTTTCAAAGCCGTGTGAGCCGCAAAGCTGGTCCCTGTTCTCATACTGGTTTCTTCATCCCCTACACATTCGTAACTTGCAATTATTAATAAAAAAAGCAATTTTTTGGCTTTCATTTTGAGCATTGCATTTAAATCTCAATTCATTTAATCTTGCATCAATCATTGCATCTCAATTCTTTTTGTAAACCGTGAACACTGCGTTAATTTACTCGAAACAAGATGAGAAGTTATTGCATTTGAAAGATTAATTTTTTTGCTGTAATTTTTCCAAGAGTATTTATTTTTGAAATTTTCCAATGTAAGCTTTGAAACTGTATTTGTTTCACGTTTGGCATTGAAATGAGGTTGAAATGATGTAACGTTTTGATATGTATTTGATTGCGGAATATAGTTAGCCTAACCATAATATCATTTGAGTTATTACCAGTTATACGACAAAAAACTCAAAATTTACTCTACATTAGTTGTTGTTCTTCTTACTAGAGCCAATTAATGATTGTTGATAATGATACTTGATTGTGACGGAAAAAAATAATCACCTAATTGGCTTGTAGAAATAAAATTGTTTTTATTAAATCAGATTCGATATCTTTCCCAATTGTCACGGTGGATGTTTTGTTGCAAGTAGAAATTGCCTCGTATATAACCCCGTGTGTTGCCAAAACCAGGTTAGCCTGAAGCACCTGTGTCTAGGATCCATATTTTATTTACTTTATCATTTCTGTTACAATAGTAAAAAAAATATTTGCTGGCAGTACATTCTCCTCAGAGGAAGTCCGCATTTTACAATGAGCATTACCTGACCTTCTGCTCTCTCCAACATGTCCACCTTTTACATCCTCCCACCTCAGGTCTCCAACACTGTCATCTAATGGGTGAAGCTTGCAATTGTGGAAAAAAAATGTGGGACATGCCGAATGTCTTCTGGCTTCTTTCTCGGTACTCAGGAACGTTTGACAACTCTGCATCTTGACACCTTGACCCTGAAAACGCTGTGGGAGCTGCCATCTCTGGTCGAATATTCCCTGCTTTCCTCTTCACCAACATCCATACGACTGAACTCTATGGTTAATCTCTCCGATGCCAATGATTCAAGCTTTGATACTGCAGTATAATACTCCTCTGCTACGGTCATTAAGGATTGTAAGACGTTCCCCACATCGTCCATCATTTCTGCAATTTCTACACAATAATCATCGAATGTTTCTGATGATAGCCGGAAGATAAGGTTGCTTAAATTCTGTTTCAACATCCTTCTAGTTGCGGGAGTTAGAAAGAAAAAACTTTGTTTCTGAATAAGTCCAAATTTAATTTGCAGTTTCTTTACTTTGCATCGGTGATAGCTGAGATTTTCTCAAGCTCTGAACAATATGACCTCTTTATACCTTTTGTCTAGTTCCTTTAATTATGCTGCAGCTGTTTTCTTTCTTTCCCGAGGTTCAGCGCTATCTCTTACCTGGAGTTTGCCATTTGAATATCAGATGGAACATCACTTTAATATATTCCAACACCTCCTTCTCGTTCAAGAAAGACATCAAACCTAAACTTATGTTCCGCCAGAAAGTGGAATTGTGCCCCCTTTCGTCTTCCATGCTGCCGGACTCAGTACATAGTACTACTTCAAGTTCACTCATCAAACACATTTCAAGTAAATGATTACGTACATATGCATAAATTAGAGCTAAAAGTCAGTCCTGTTGGGAAAATAAATTTGTGTATATAATTACAAGTCTGTAAAATTTGCCACGGAAGAATTTAAAAATGTTATAGGAAATGGCACCCTTGACCCTTACTCGGGACGGCGCGAGGGGGCGTAGGGAATAAAGGGCACAGGACGACGTATCATCTGACTGCCGCCAGTACGCACCCGGCGCTATGCGTGGGGCACGCGTTATGCCTCTTGAGCGACCTCTAAATGTCAACTTATCAGGCTGATTTTTTTGGATATCATTGCTTTACCCAATAGCTTAGTTTGAGAGGTGTAATTCCGAGAAAAAAAGCAACATTTGAAAGAATAAGCAGTTTGTAAAATTTGCCACGGTAAAAATTGAAAATTTTTATAGGAAATGGCACCCTTGACCCTTACTCGGGAAGGTGCGAGGGGGGGGGGGGCGTAGGGAATAAAGGGCACAGGACGATGTATCAGCTGACTGCGGCCAGCACGCACCTGGCGCCATGCGTGGGGCACGCGTCAGTGCATTTATGCCTCTTGACCTACCTCTAAATGTCAACTTATCAGGCCGAATTTTTTGGATATCATTAGGTTTGGAATAGCTTAGTTTGGGAGGTGTAATTCCGTGCAACATTCTAAGGTACATTTGAAACGAGCGAATAAATGCGCGAGTTTCGCTAGTAGAGAGAAAATTATTTTCCTAAAAACAGATTTTAAATCTATCCCAATTATCAAGTTGTAAGCAGTAATTGCTCCGTAAAAGAAATGGAGAGTTACCAAATATAAAAATAACAAGCAACGATTATAATTGTAAATGAGAAATTGCTCGCTCGCATCACGGAAAATCGAAACACAAGATAGTAAAACGAGGCAGAGATAATGGTGAGGATCGAACCTCCGACCTCAGGTTAGCAGCGGGGAAATAAATTCGGGCATCATGCCGTATCACAAGATGCTAGTGAGTCATTCCATGTGAGAGGGATGCAAAGTGGGCCTCCACATACACGTTTTCAATGTAATTCCACACGTTTTTGGGTAATCTGATAGCCGTAAGGTAAATACCCAGCAGGCTAAACTTTAAACTAAGACTGATCGGCCCAACGAGTGAGTGTCCTCATTAGTATGTCACATCTGTCTCCCAGATTTTTAATCGAAGTTCTGTTCTCCCCTCCATCCTGGGACATACTCAACGGTGAATCCGTTCTTACAGAAACCCATATTTTCATTACTACCAATAACATCTGATCTGGAACCATCCAATCTTCATGGCCCCCTATATGAAAATGACTTTACTTTTCTGTTCTCTTTACTGTTTCGGAGACGAAGAGGAAGAACGAACATTTAAATAGGGATACAGTTATTTGGAATGTAGCCCGTTTCCTATTCTTTATAGTGTTGCTAATGAATCAACAGTAATGAAATTTGGAGAAATGACTCTTAGTTTTAACAACTATAAGGCCTGATTAATAAGAAACCCGATTAAATCAATTCAATGTAGTCTTCTATTGAAAAAATAGGGTGTTCTTAAGACCACACGGGAGAAGTGTAAACTTCTATGGCAATATACTGTATAAAAAATATATCATCAATTGTAATATTGGGCATTTTATACAAAGTTGTATGTATTAAATAAATCAGCCACGCTTAAATCACTCTTTTTTTCACTACGCCGTGCAGAAAGTCGACTTATGTATTCCTTCTCTCTTGATATGAACGTTTATACAGTGATCATTATCAACATTTTGCGGTAATTTACTCACCATTGTATTAACCTCAACTGGAATAATAATTACTTGACCATGAACTTCAAAATGACCGTGGATATGTCGCAGTCGCCTTAGTTGGATGAAAGGAATTCGGGGTGATATTAATCTTTCAGTCACCAAATCTAATGGGAAATTTTTCAAACTATCTGGAAATGGGGATACAATTTTCCTGATTAATATTATGCTTTTCCTAATTTGTTGATTATAATGCCTCCTAAGCTGGCAAATAATTTTTCGTAGTGCGCTTTACGGCATTGTTCTCCAGGATGACTTCAATTGAGATTCAAATCCTGTGCTTAACTTTAAAGTCTTCTAGTTTAGACTATGGTGTCAGCAATTCGTAGTTATTTTCAAGGTAGGTAATCACTTACTGATTCCCTGGTCAGGAATTAATCAGTAGATTGGATAATGAATATCTATGCTATTGGTTTTATTGTCATTGCTTGGTTCCATTGTTGATGCCGGAGTAATTTTCTTCTACTTTTACCGCGTTCAAATTTCCGAGAAATATTGAAACTCTAGTTGAATATGGCCGGTGAATGTTTGCTATACAAATAACAAAATTGTATTCTATTCTCACCGTCGCATATGCCCCTCGCGTATTCCCGCGTTTAACAACCAGGGTGTCGAAGTTATAAACCTATGCTTTTAATCTAATTGTCCAGATGGGCCTCTCCGAAGAGGTTGCAAGGAATATCAGCACAATTTAGAAGGTGGTTGGGTCGATTATTTTACTCACAGATTTGCGTGGAACTTTTCATGCATGCTTATTAGGACAGATATCTACGTATAGTTAAAGAGTAAAATGCATTTTTGTTACTTTTAAGTCTTCCTTGCAATTATGTACTATCAAACTTTTGCCACAGCATTTTACATACTCGGATCTGTCATTGCTATAAACAGTACGTGAAAATCCCTTCGGTCTTTCTGTATCACGGATATTTATTTCATTGTATTTAAAGGAAAATCAGTGTCGCTTCAAAAGGAAGGTAGAGCGCCACATGCTGGAAATAAGAAATAAGCCTTACGTCACAACTTCTCTTCTCCGTTGCAGCCGCCAATGATTAACTAGCTCATAATAGTTTTTCCCTTGGCGTTAGTTGCAATTCCGGACCTGTGGTTTACTTTATAACATTCAATTTTCAAACGATACTCACTTAAGGAAGGTTTTTGTAATTAATCTTTGGTATTTCCCTATTCTTAATTGTCCTGTTGACTAGCGCAGATTAAATATGAAGGAAAGGGTCCTCAGCAGAATGTTACTAGATTCTTTCGTAACTAGTTATAATATATATAATCTTATATTCATATACCTCAGCGGCATGCAGAAGTTGCTGTGTTGCGTACACATCTTTTTGGCCATGAATTATTTTGAGTTTCTGAAGTTGTGTCATACGCAATTGGTTTCCTTGGACTAGCTATTTGATAACCAGTTGCATTTCCCTTTCACTTGAGTCGAATTTCTAGGAAATATTTTTCCATTCTGGGATTGCAGCATCACAGAGTTTCCTGTTTCATTTACCTCCTGCATGGAAACAGGATTAAAGGGAGTGGGCAAGTTGTTATCCCTACACTGACGTATTCATTATTACTTGCCTTTTAGATATATCGTGGCTAATGCTCCACTAGCGTATTTGATCGTGCATCGGTTATGGCAAAGGTAACTGATTCACAGTAGTCAGATTAGCAACCTTTAGTCACGACATCGGATGTATCTTAGGAGGAGGGTGAAAAAGTATGAGGAAAGATGACTTTTGTGGGGTAAGCAAGAGCGACTATTATTTAACTATAAGAGGCTTTCCTCAAGGATTTATGAACATTTAGTATGTTTCTCATCTCCGATGGATATTCCTCGTATCATAAAACATTATTTTAAAGCATGAAGGGACATCCGCTGTAAATCGCGCCTTAATTCGCTGAATGAAGTAAATAGAATGTTCTTAACTTGTTATCAGAAACAGGCTCAAGGCGCATCATGCTTTTTGGTTCAACAGGTTGTATAACGTTAACCTATTCATTTCGAAGACTAGCGAGAACATCGGTTGTCTTCGCGTGCATTTGACTGCCGATCCATCGACGCGAGTGATAGGTAGGCAAGCCACGAGGCGTCTTTCGTGGTTTGAGAAGAGAAATGGCTGTTGTGTTGTTGAGAATTTGCGTCTTAAGTGTTACTTATTGAATGAGTGGAATAGCGTTAATGTTGCCAGTAATGCAAATTTGACAAGAAATTTAACGAGAAGCATCACGACATTTAATTTTTGGACCCTTAAACTCGATGCAATTCAGTTTATTACAATTAAAGAAGCATGCTTCCCATACTATTCCCAGCATTTCGTACATGGTCTATAATTTTATTTTTCCCCTTTAATATTGAACTCAGTTGGATGAACGTCCGATCGCAGCAAAAGACCCTCCCAGTTCAGCGCGTCTAATAATTCCCAACTCTTTTTTCAGGCACATCATATTTAAGTTTTCCACACATTCTAATCATACGATATTAATTGAATTCTATTAATTGAATTCTACCTTGCTCTATAGTAGCGAGCGAGAACCCCAAATGTAACAATTGAATGTCGTGATGCACCATCGCGGGAAATTCAAAAATACTGTTCGATAAATATCCGAAAGTCAAATAAAAGGTTATCAATTAGGAGCGTACGAAAGTCGAGGACCGCCTGTAAATAGAATGTTCTTAACTTGTCATCAGAAACAGGCTCAATGCTCACATCAGAGCATGATGCTCTGTGGTTTAACAGGTTGTATAGCGTGAACCTATTCAATTAGCGGGAACATCGATTGCTCTCGCGTGCATATGACTGCCAACTAATCGACGCGAGTGTAAGCCACGAGCCTCTTTCGCGGTTCGAGGAGAGCTTTCCCGTGCCTAACTTATTTCTATCGGTGTTTCTCGTACAAAGTCTTCGAGTAACATTTATTCCTGCCTGATTAAATATTTCGAGTATTTTTGTATCATGATGGGGTATCCTCGACAATCCTTAAATGTTCTATGCTATAATTATTAGTGGGCGGTTATCTTAGACAGCTTGCAATATTTCGAGTATTGTCTCATTTTCCCAAAGACAAGGTTTGAACTGTCATATCGTAACGTATTTCATTGTGTCGAGTCCAGTTATATTACATTCGGTTTTCAATTCTCGATATTAAATATTTCGCGTGTCATTTAATTCTGACGGAAGTTTCTCGATAATTTTCAAACATCCCGAACAAATTGTCAAACAGCATCCGTGTTCTGAAATGCTTGGAGTATAATATAATTATAACAGACTTCCTTACCCTTACATATTCCGTCTATTGTTTAATTATGGTGTAATTTCTCGACAATTTGTTAACATTCCGCGTACTTTTCAAAACTAATCAAATATTTCCCGTAATAAGCGATTCTGACGAAATTCTTTGAAATGTTTTAGTGTAAGGACACCTTCTGGTGTGGACTGTGGACACCTGGTGAATTTGAAACTACGCACAAATTTCATTTGTACTGGGTTTCTTTGGTTGGTTGGTAGGTGTTAAGGTTTGCTCATCTGGATTTCCGTTTCGTCGACAGGTGTCGATGAAGGTTTGAGGGGGCAAACAAAAGCGGCGGCGAAATTTTCGCCCTGAGTCCAGACTTCGTGAGGGGGTAAACAATAATAATCAATAATTGTGCAGATTGCATGTTACATCTTAATACAAATAATTGCTATAAAAGCACAACTGTTAACTTACACTGTTTCGGTTGTATACTCTGGGTCAGATTGAGCATTGAAAAAATGACAATAACAGTACAATATAAACAGTATTTATTTTTTATACTTTCCAAAGCCAAAATTTGTCTTTAATGCCAGAATGTAATGATATAAATTTATAAAATATACAGAGTATAACACATGTTTCACGTTATTTTTTCAGATTACACTTGCCAAGCAGCCACAGAAGATCGCATGGTACAGCACCCCAAACGCACGCCACGCCATATGGAGGACGCCGTCAATGACCTGCATGCAAAGAAAACTATGAATATCAACATAATACCTATAAACATTGCCAACATCCAAATCCAATGTCACACCAAATATACTCATGATGTATGAGAAAAAATGAATATGTAAAATTATGTCAATAAATACCTTTTCACTTTGATAAAAACGTCAAAGACCAGAGAAGTTTTTTAGTCTAATTTTCAGCTCTTACCAGATCTAAATCACGATAAATTAATTTATTAAATTTAGAAATAATTTGAAAAATGAACTTAGGATTGCCTCTAATAACTAATATTTGCACAGATTTCAAGGAGCAAATGGCAACTTAAAGACGCAATGGAAATTACACAAGGAAATATCCGGCCGCATACCACACAGTCCCCATGAAATCTGCCCAGAAATAGACGGTAGTATAACATCTGCTCGGTCTAAAATAGCTAGGGCATTTAATGACTATTTTGTTTCCTCCTACGATAGTAATCATAATTGTAATGACAGTGGCATTGATGAATTCGTCGCTGAGTGTTGTGACTACTCACATAGCTTCGAATCTATGTATCTAGAACCAGTCCACCCTGCTGAAATAACTAAATTAGTAAGATCTTTTCCTGCTAGCAAAGCCTCTGGTTACGACAACGTGAACAGCAAACTTTTTTTAACCCGTTATTAACGAATTAGCTCCTATGTTATTTTTCACTCGTAAGACCTCACTTGGAGTATGCCGCTAGCATATGGGACCCTTACGAAGTAGGACTAATCTCAGAAATACATGGAATACAGCGGAGAGCGGCAGCATTTATTATTATTGCATAAATTGTTACAAGTCGACCATTTGGTCGGGTGGTAACATATAACAAGAAAATATTTGAAAAAGGTTGTAACGATAAACTTAGCAGTGTTACCGAATTTTTGAAGCAATTAGTCTAACGGATCGAAGGAAGAAATACATGTTAAAACTTATGCGCAAGTTCGAAGCAGAATATTTTTTCCGGACGTTCTACATATTTTGCTAGAGCCAACGAATTACGGTAGAAACGAGCACAGGAATAATGTAGAGAAAATAGACTGCAGAACCGATCGATTTAAAATGTCATTTTTTCCACGTACGATAAGGGATCATAATAGTTGCGATAAATCAATCATATGTAACTCCCACCCTCAATAGGGAGAGTATAGACTATTCACTTCTGTTTAATAACATAGCATCATTAAATCTTCACCCCGCATGAAATGTCCGCCATGTTTTTGTTTTATGCATAAAGCAGTATCTCGTAGTACTCATAAATGAAAGTATTAGTAACATTAACCAGTGGCTTAACTTAAACTAATGTGGCTAATTAACTTAAACAGTGGCTCTTAAACAGTGAACTGCGTGTTCGCATGTTCATTTACGTAGCACTCTCCCAATTTCTGGTTTGTGTGCTCACTGTTCCCCTGACAGGTTTTTGGTCTGCGATGGGTCTGCACATGCCACAAACCCTAGTGGTGGTTTGCACGGTACTTCGTAGATGTAGAAAAGTTTTAATTTGTACTATTACAATTTTCCTACAATTTTTCCAGGGCAGTCGTGGATAAAGACGCACAGGAGGCAGCTATAGAAGACTAATGGCAATTATGTGTTAATATCCATGTTAATGTATTACGAAAATAAATTGGTTGAAACTCATTCATCATCCTGATTTAATGATCTTGGAGACATTAATTTTTAATGTCTCGGAGATACAATTTGAGTCCACTCTAAGACCTCTTAGTGATATTTATGAGACCTCAGAGACATCACATGCTATGTCTGAGACCACGACAAAAGCGGACAAGGAGCTTTATAGGAGATATCTCAGAGTAGGTAGTCTCTGAGATGTCACGGAATGGCTCTGAGAGAATCTTAGAGAGGTGTAATGTAGCCAATCCTGCTTTGTTGGTTTGACGACCGAGGTAGGGATTGAAACAATCTAGGGATAATGAATTGGTAAAGAACAGGTCTAAAGCCTGCAAAAAGAAGAAAACCTTGGCAACTTCATTTTAGAATGACGTCCATGTGTACCATACCGTAGGCCATAGAGAACCAATCGCAATCTGGTAACGATGCGTATGCGGGCATGATGTGCTCTACTAAAAAATAATAAAACGATCTATTTCCTTTTTGTAAACTACTCAGAATATAGGGCCTCTAAATTAGTCTACCACTCAATATCCCATCTGTCCCTTTCCCATCGCCAGTGTTACGGTAGTTTGAGCGAGAATTCACTACGTATTACATGAATTTGAAGTCTTAGTAATTGAATTTATCTCATATTTCTAACGATTCCACAATATCGTTTATCACTCTTGCCAAGAATGAGAATTTTGGCAAAACATTTAACCCATTTCTATGGGATTTGGGTCGGCTGTGTTTTCCATTAAAAAAATAACGTGGTAGTTCGGTGTAGAGCTTGTATGTGTTCTCAACTGCAATAAGTAAATAACTGACCTTTAAATGTTATATCAAAAGATAAAACTGATAAATGCTAACGCGGATGATATATTTGTGAATGGTAGAGTTAAGGGAAGATATTTGCGTAAAATACTATATGTCCCGTGGCACATTGAAGCAGAATTGGTACCCTCGGGAAACATAGGGGTCTTATTGAGGGCCGAGGGATGATTTCCAATAAATGAGGGTGACATATTCGTGAATGATGAGTTCATGAATTCCACGTGTCTAGGGATGATTTTTACGTGGAAAAAAATAAAAATCCTTTTGCTACCTTTAAGCAGTATAGCAGCCTGTGGCTGCATCATGAGAGTATAAATTTCATTATAATAATAGTGGAAAAGGGTATTTTTATTTAGCTCTACCTTTGGCTGTCATAGAATTATTTTTGTTAATGTTGCAGACAAAATTTAACGACACGCCAAATAGTGATCCTTACACCGGGTTTTCATATGTAGCTACCAACTTCCTCACGAAACATGCCTTACTCCTGAGAGGCCATTAGATTGAAATGTAGCGAATTTGAAGGAAATTACCAATCGCAAGCGCAGCGAGCGATATAGTTTTTTGCCCTTCACTGCGAGTTCGCGCGCGCTCCTTGACAAAGGCAAAGGGGCAAAAATGCCATTTTTCTCAGGGAGAAAATCTGTGCCAACCAACCCGATGTTAAGGGATGGGAAAGCCGGTGCTGACTACAGTAAATCCTGAAATAGTGTGAGGTTAGGTTCCATAAGTTCGCCCCGTCTTGTAACATCGCGTCAAATGAAGCGAATTTAAGACTGACAATGAAAATGCGTAGTTTCATTCCTCAATCTCAACGCTCCATTTTAATCGAAATCCCCTTTTCCGGCTAAGTCCGTTTGGTGGGACCACCTCAAGTTTGATTTCTGCTTTTGAAGCCCCGTGGAGGGGTTGACCTTCATTTAGCTGGAACCTCCCAGACCCGAAGTCGGTGTACGAGCCTCGGCGTCGAAGGCGACTCGACCCTTCACCGCGGGTGGGTTATGGCACCAACTGAACAGTCACACTATAACTTCTAAAAGTTAACAATAAATCGCAAAATTATGTTCATCTTTGTATGTCACTAGTCACGCTGATTAAAATGTTTTTTTAATCGCAGTTATACGATAGACATTAACCATTTTACGTGCTTTAGTAATATACAAGATGGTTGAAGCATTTACTTGGTGGAATTTCGACATGATAGAATGTTACAAAGTTTTAATCATTCTATCGTGCTTTCGTAAACTAAGCGGGTTTGCCGTACGTAACCACGTAATCGGAGTCCTGCAATAGATATTAACAGTTTCACGGGCATATAACTTTAATTTGTTAACTTTATATTTTTCATCAGAGTTAAGGGGTCGTGCATAAACTACGTTACCAACTTAGGAGAGGAGGGAGTGCCCTAAAAACATACGGGGGGTAAATAGGGGAAGGGAGGTTCACTCTATGTAACGTAGCTGTTACAATGCGTCTGTTTACGTTTCTTACTCGTCATCATCGCGTCGATAATACTACACAGTTTATCATATGAGGAAGGGCGCGCGGGGTGTTTCTTACACCCCAAGCTTCTAATTTAACTCAATGTAACTGAACTATTGCCTCTACAGTACTGCAAGTCTTCAAACCATCAAAATGCTTGCATTTTAACGTTCACACGGGTTAAATAACGACCTCGTGACAACACATTTCATGGGAGCAGTCAGAAATGTGGGTAGGGGAGAGAACAAAGTAGACGAGCACTGCACCTTGCGCCGTGATTCATGGTTGATTTTTAGAATTTAAAAATGACTATTACTAGTTCCAATTGAGATTAGATATTTCTATTATATCTAATTCGGCTACGTTATCTGTCGTATTTCAAACTATCTAAAAAAATAAACACTCAGTAATTGAGAAAATATTTTTGAACTGAATGTTTCATTTGTAGAGACAACGTTACAAGTCTGTGGGAAAAGTACTACGGTTGTCAACGAAGGGAGGGGTAAAAAAATCACCTAAAACGGTAACGTAGTTTATGCACAACCCCTAAACGATAGGCATTACGCCTATTTACGTGTTTTCGTGCGAATATCAAGGCATACAGGGATTTATGCATAGGTCTATTTTATAGACGTAGGTATAAACATATTTTTCAAATTTATTTCTAGCTGACTCTCATCGCATCACATTTGGAAAGTCTCAACCTTCATCGTTAGCGCTTGCTTTATGGCTTCGGATTTCTCTCTCTCTTTTTCTCTCTCAAACTCGCCCCAATTACGATGTTTATGTTTTTTTACGTAGTTTTTTTACCGCAATTCTAAATATACAAATAACCAGTACTCGTTGTATTTATTCATAATGGGTTTTTCTTTACTAATCCAATGTATTAAATATCCAGAACGCATATTATTTAATAAAAACGGCTTTCTCCACAAATCCTCTCCATCAAAATTCCCTACAAATCTACTACTTAAATGAATAAAACGCACATTATTCTTTTAAAACGGGGTTTTCTCCGCATTCAAAAATAAAATTCATTTAATGTACAGTATATTAATTAATTATCTGTGTTTTTGTCGACTATTGTAAAATATTCTACCTCAGGTTTGCATATTATATTATTTTAACTGGTATTCTCCGATTTTCTAAATTATATTCTTCCAGTAAGCACTGAATTTATTCATAACGGGTTTTTCTTGACAATTCTAATGTCATAAATATGCAGTGCGCATATTATTTTTTTATTACTCGTTTTACTCAGTCCAGCATCTATTGTCCAAGTCCAGCATCAAGTCCAGCACGCATTGTATTTAACTATACCGAGTTTTAAACGCAATGCTAAAATATTCTGAGTCCAATACGCATTACATTTAGTCATAAAGGTATTTTCCTTCAATTCTATTGTATTAAAATTGCATTACGCATAATATTTAATTACTGCGGGACTTTCACGATAATTTAAATGTTTAAATGTCCTGTACGCATATTATTTAGTTAATATTTATAAATAGTCCAGTATGCGTATTAGGAGGCGATGTTTTACTACGGCAAAATACGGATACGCCGCTCTCCGTTTGAACAAACCTATTGAGGAGCCAATCAAAATTCATGATCTGATAATAAATGCATTTTATTTTTGTTTTTCCCTTAGAAAAATCGACATTTTTAATCCCTTTATTTAGATTTTGTCTTCGTTCTATTCGGTAATATTCTATTTGAAAAATCACGTGATTTATTATCGCGACACACTACGCTAGCGGATCATACAGATCGGTGTTGGAAGATCAACATGCGCTATCTGGGCCGTCTCTGGCGACTGAGAATTTTCGGCTGCACTTCATAAGATTCCTTCTCAATCAAGTGGGACCAAATATCGGCCAAACTCTCGACTTCGTTAAGGAATGTTAGAATGCTGACTTTGAACTGAATTCACTGCGGGAAGCAAGGCAAACCAATTTTCTCGTTAACGAATCGGATTTTCCCATAGCAAGGCTAAAATGGAAAGAGCTCATTTTTCCAGGAAAAGTGCAGCCCCATGTGTTATGATGGTGGGCGCTCCGTGGCTAAAGGTGGCGAAGGATTCCATCGTAGTCTTCTCTATTGATGGTTAAGTGGGGCAAAAAGTGGGGATATGGCAAGTCGCCCTTGTTCGGAAACACCCCGCTGCACTGCACGAGAGAAGAGATGGTCTTATTGATAAATTCTTGTTTGAAAGTCCTGTCGGTGGCATGCCGAATCATCCGCAGGGAAAGGAGTTGAGAGGTTTGGTTGGTTTGCTTTTCAGGGGAGGCGACGGAAAACTGAGGTCATTTGCGCCAACTATGTCGGATTTCTACGATTCACGTGGAATAATGACACTATTGGCGGTTCTGTTGGTTATAAGATACCATAAGTGATTATGGGGTATTTGAATAGTCAAAACTTGTTTAAACGCAAAATCAGCACGAATTCCAGAAAAGAAGGCCTTGCGAAACCCAGGTGGCCCGCATTCCTCACGATATTTTTTCCTCGGGCGAAAGGCTCGCAGAAGTAGACGCAACATTTCTAGATTTAAATAAAACTTTCAATAAAGTCCCTCATTCGAAGTAACTTGTTAAATTGAAAGCTCATGGAATACACCAAGACCTAATGTGTTGGATAAGAGTTCTTAGCCGACCGCGAACAGAGGGTAGCTCTAGATGGCGTTAGTTCAGACATAGTGAAAGTAACATCAGGTGTACCCTAGAAAAGCGTCATCGGTCCCTTATTATTTCTTTTGCATATTAATGACATCACTACCGTTGTTACGAGCAAAAGTTGAGAGGTTTGGTTGGTTTGTTATTCAGGAGAGGCGACGGAAACTTGGGGTCATTTGCACCCATTACGTTAGATTTTCTACGTTTCACATGGAATAATAACACTATTGGCGACTCTGTTGTTTTTCAGACACCTAATGCAAGGAGAAAAGACAGAAGCGTATCACAATTGCATTTCATGTACAGTTGGGTACTGAACAATTGAAAAACAGTATTCAATGAAGAGCTCTTATAATCTAGATTACATTTTGCCACAATTTAGGGACAAGTGGGTAGGTTAATATGGAAAGTCATTTTGGGAATGGAGGAAGGGTGGAGAGATACCCGCCGTCGGTAGTAGCCTTCTCTTAACGAATAGCACCAAGAAGTCCATAGTTAAACGTCTCTTCCAACGGACAGAATGATGAACTTGAGTTCCTTTCATTATAGCATCCAAAAATTGTTCGAGATTAAATTGAAGAGTTGAAATTAAATTGAACCCGAACGCAGGGGTTCAAACAGGAGCCGTCGTGCAGAGAAACCAGTACTTGGTCCACCACACCAAATCGACCTCCGAGGCTTAAGATTACATGTTTACAGCAATTAATTGTGATATCATTGTTTTTACATTTAGCTAACATGAAGTTCTTGTGTAGGTATGTACCGTAAAATTAGGTACTATCACTTTCAAAAGTCGGTCTACACGGTAAGCGCGAACATCTCCGTGTTCTGTTGAAATCGAGCTTCATGTATTGCATACGCGTTCCATGACCTTTGGGGGCCAATTTTACTGCTGCGACAGGCACAACTTGAGTTTGTTTTTTACTCGCTAAGAGACCTCGCGTGCCCTTCTCCCTCCGACAACGAATAGCCAAAACAATCCCAACCCCCACTCCCATAAGAATTTGCCAGCCGAAGAACCCGTGAAGTGTTTTCGGCTGGGACTTTCTTGTGGGTGGACTTCAGCCGGTATTTCTTGTGGAAGAAAGAAGGCGATAATTTCCCGTACTCTCCTTATGACATGGGTCGTCATGGCAAGAATCATTAGTCCTGCGCTAGAGGGACAGTTAGTAGCCTCGTTTGCATGCAGATAAACTAGTAATTTATAAAGTTATAGTAAATACGTTACCAAAATCCACTGTTGCAAAATCAGCTCTGAAACCTTTCCCGACAATAAGAAAAGAATGATAATGTTAAAAAATCAGAATTTTTATTTCGCACGTAATAAAAATAGTTCAGATAGCTGTTAAAATGAAATCGGGGAAAGGACGGAAGACTTCCTCGGTGAAGACCAGTATGGGTTAAGGAAAGAGAGCGGAACGCGAAACGCATTTCTGGTGATGAGTATTCTAACATTTATTTATAGATAATTAGATGTCTCTATTTGAGTTGTCTATTGGTTTATTTCACTGCTCCTCCTTTATGGGGGATCGGCCGCTTGTTCACCATAGGCGTCCTTTTATCTGTATTTGAATGGAGTGACTCACATTACTCACTTCTTTTTTTATGCCCCTGAATAAGGCCTTTGCGGCCGCGTCTATGAACGAGACCGTTCCAGCAGCGTCTGAAGTAAGGTTGTAAGAACGATTTACCTTATAGTGATCTCGCTCAACCGCATTCAACCCCTACTAAATATGGTGTGTCTTACACGAAATTTGTCATAGTAGCCCGAGACGGCACAGTGTAGCTAACGTATTTCGAGCTTAAGAGTGCCAACCTGTATGGTGCACCGTCAGGATGGTTTGTCTACTTCTACAAGTGGCTGTACATATTTGAAATATTTTTGAAGTGTAAACTTCTTTTGGCCCGTTGGGCACTTTTGACATGGGGGAAAAAGAGCAAACTCGCGTCACGTACCGTCAGATTCTTCTTTCCGGGGCCCCGCTTAGCATGCTGAATCTAAACTCATAAAAACGCTCGCTCCTCATTAGAATAAGATGGCGTAGTGGTTAGAGTCGTCGTCCCACGTATCGAAAGTCCCAGGATCTTTCCCTAGTGGTGGTCTTTTTTTTGAGAATTTTTTTTGGGAACAATTCTTGACAATTTCCTTCAGATTTTGTTCTGATCTAGTGTAAAATTTTTTTTTCGACAAATTTATGGGGGGGAAATGGTTTTTCATAAAAAAATGGGTGTTTATGAGAAATTATTTCGGAAATTTGACCTACGCACTTGATCTGCTATATCGAGAAAAGTTATTATTTTGGAACTCTTTCGTAGGCACGGAAACTTGGACAAACGTCATGAAGGCAACGCAACTTGAGTTGAATCCGCAATGTTAGAAAATGCAGAAAGTGGATGATCGCGTCAAGATGATCAAAAGGGTAATGAAACAATAGACGAAATGGGTGAGCTTTTACAATTGAATAATTTAGCAGAAGGACAGGGTGATGAAAGAAAGAAGAAGAAAGCCGAATATGACCGAAATTATCGCGCTAAAAGGAAAGAATTGGGGAGAATTGACGCTGATCCCGAATTGGAAAAAAACTAACATGGATCGGAAGAGAAAAAAATCTGATTGATGAAGTATTTTTTTATATTTCATATATATTAGAATATCGCCATAGAAGATTACACTTCTCCCGTGTGGTCTTAAGGACACCAGTATTTTTTTTATAGTGAGACCTCCATTTCAACCAATAGTATCCTGTCGCTAACCTGTTCAATTTTACTACGCTCTTCCCTGGTTTTTCAACTATGCCATAGCTACCGCACGTTGACTCTCATCTCCCTTCCGATGGATAACGCCTGAACTATCACTCCAACAGTCCCCACTATCCCTCTCATCTCACCACACACAGACCCAAACCATGTATGCATTCTCTATCTCCATACTATTAAATATTTTCTAGCATTCACCATTGTCCAAACGAAGGAGTCTTCATACCAAACATTCCAAGTTCCTTTGTTTACCCCTGCTTTCCTCCTCCTTTTTTCTCATTTTCCTCTCTCATAGTCTTTGTATCTTCTGATAACGTTGTGGCGCAGAGATTTCGTGTGACGAATACCGCGGAGGGATTGCCTCTCCCGCTACCGGGAACGACACCCGACCTCATCAATGAGACGCGCTAGCCCTTCCACCGCGTCAAGATTGTAGTGATAGGGAATGGTGATGAAATAATATATACAACCAGCAATACAATAAATATAAAGGGGGTTTAAATCACATTATGATTAAAGTTGCCACAACGTTGTGACAACGTTTCAATGGGAAAAGATACAAGTGTACACAACGTTGATGTTGGTTGTCGCAACGTTGCATGCACATTGCCTCAACATCCGAATTTCCCGAAAAACCACGTTGCTGCAACGTTATCAATGCAACATCGCTGCAACGTTATCGGCGCAACATTGTCAAGGCAACGTTAAAAAATTCCCTAGCTTTAGCCATCAATGAAATTATCCCATAATTAAAATTAACGTTGATAATTTGTCAACAGACGGTTCTTTCCTACTCACTCAAGTAAAACTTGCTCCCTTGAATCTCCCATGCCCTTTCCACTGACTCTTCCCTGCCCTCTCAAAGTAAAGAAAAGGAATCAAAGATTTAAATAATATAAAAGTTACTATCACGCGATGTCATGTTTTAGCGCATTTTATTATCTATCCTACATGGTATCTACCTGACTACACTGAATCTATAACGCGATATTATATACCCTACAGCTTTAATCGTATATACTCGCACCCGACATTAAAAATCTCGCGTCGTGAAAGTCTTATATAAATGGCCACTCCCGCGGATTAATATAACTTCGAGAACTAGTTTTCAAATTGCAATTACGTGATAGTTTGAGGAAATATCTTGGTTAAGCTCGATTATCTGGGGCCGAGTTCATGTAGTCTCTGCCCTCCTTACGCAAATAGACAGTTTATTTCTTTTCTGAGCACATTCAAAGCACAATGTCTTAAAACTAGATTAATACTACGAATCCCATCACTCACTGATGTCAATAACGTTAATTGTAAAAGCTACAACCGTTAAAAACCTCTGCAAGCTGTAACGACGCCTCGGGCTCCCAACTAGCTCTGGGCGGGGTCCGGTGTAGTGGGGGACAAAGTACGTAATGGATCGCGTAAAACAAAGGAAAAGGGATGAGCGCCAGCACAGGTAAAGGAAAGGGAAACGCCCGCCTGTACTCGGACGAGGAAGGATAGGACAAAAAGGGCAGGAATTTCCTTGTCGTAATTCTCTCAGCGACTTACACTCATAACAAGTGTCGCGAGTCACGTCTCATCATCGAGAACCACGTAAAGGAAGGGAAAGGCGGTAAAGGGGGAGGTTAAGGAGATGGATAAGAAGGAAAACGAACACACAAGCGAAAGAAAGAAACGCCGACAACTCAAAAGAATCTTGAGTCCAACGAAAAACGCCGCGAACTCCGCGACCTCCCACAGGCAACCGCTCCTAACACCACGACCTCCAAACCAGTGGCGGATACATATGGGGGGCGCGCCCCCCCCCCCCCCCCCCCTTGCGGGGCCGCCCGCATTTCCGCCCGCGCCGCACCCGCCAGTCAGCCCTCACGCTATTCGTTCGTGTCTTTCGTCAGTCGACTCTGAGTCGAGTTATCGAGTAGTTGTACTTTCTTATGTAGCACGCGCGCGCGTCCGCGTCATCGTATTTTATACGTTTCTGTCTGGCACATAGATAGCTAACCTACGAGAGAAGTCGCGGCCATTCTAGTGATCTCGATTCGTTATTCTGTCTGGCGTTTGTTCGAGAAAGGTCGCGAATATTCTACTGTTTGTATTTGTTCACACTTCTTAAAAGTTTGGAATTGAAAATTCTAGCACAGAATGTTCTCGAAACAACCGAGCTACATACATAAGGGAAGCAGAGTCGCTGCCAGGCAGTCAGTTTGAAAGCTACAATCGTCACGATAACTTGCGTATCCCTTGAGTTTTTTCTGTATCCGCCACTGCTGCAAACCCACAAAAATTCCCTTTCTCCCGAGGAGCCAACGAATAAATACCACGGGGATGGAGGTCAGGATTCTTTTCCACTCTGGCCCGCAATTTTAAATACCACGGGTCTGTGATCCGAGTGGGGTCGAACGAACCTTGCCTTTCAACGCCCCTATACGCGATAACGCGTCGGGGACGACGTGCAATTTACCTTTCCGATGGATAACCTCGAAAGAATATTGTTGGATTTGGGAAATCCACCTTGCGACTCACCTATCTTACTTTGAGGGCTTTGGCAGTTGAACAGCCACCTAAGGGAGGCGTGATCGGTAATCACAGTGAACCGGTATCCTTTTATTTTAGGTCTAAACTTGTTGATCGAAAATAACACCGCTAGGCACTCTTTTCCCGTAACGCTATAATTTCTCTCGGAGGAAGAAAGAGTGCGTGAGCAATAAGCAACAACATCCTCTAATCCATTTATTTATTGAGATAATACCCCAATTCCTACCTCAGAGGCGTTGCATTGTATCGCAAAGGGATAGTCAAAATGAGGGCAAGAAAGGATGGGTGCCGATACCATAAATTCCTTCAATTTTTTAAACGCTTCACCTTGTTCTTTCTCCCAGACAAAAGCCGGATATTTCTTTTTCAGCAAATCGGTCAGCCCTCACGTTATTCGTTCGTGGCTACGGTAGCAAAATTGGGGACGAATCTCCGGTACCAACTGACAAAGCCCAGGAATCTTTTGAGTTCCGTCTTGTTGGTAGGATTCGGGTAATTCCGAACCGCCGACACCTTATCTGGATCCACGCGCAGTTTACCGCCCCCAACTATACACCCTAGAAATTTCAAGTGAAATTTCACAAAACAGCACTTCTCTGTATTAATACGCAATCCTGCGTTTCTTAACCGGCGAAAAACTTCTCGTAGGTGCTCTAAATGTTCGTCAAACGACTGACTCACCACCACGATATCGTCCAAGTAGGCGAAGCAATGCGGATCTAATTCAAGACCAAGAACGCGATCCATTAAGCGCTAAAATGTGGCCCCTGCGCTGTGTACGCCAAACGGCATAACATTAAAATGGAATAAGCCCCTACCCGGAATAAGTAGTAAAAGCCGTTATCTCTTTACTCGAGGGGTGGGGTTCCACTTGCCAATAACCTTTTTCCAAATCTAACGTCGTGACATACTTCCCAGCTCTCAATTTATCGAGTATACTAGACATGTGAGGAATAGGGTATGCATTCACTTTACTTACGCTATACACTTTCCGAAAATCTACCACAAATATCTTAGAGCCATCTTGTTTCGGGACCAATAAAATCGGATTCGACCATGAGCTATGAGAAGGCTCGATGACCCCGGAAGCCAACATCTTGTCTACTTGGCGATTTATTTCCCTTTGGATAGCCGGAGAAACTGGGTAATACCTCTGTTTGATCGGCGTATCCACTTTCAACACGATTTCATGCTTAACCACATTCGTCCGTTCCGGAATCAACTCAAATAATTTCAACTCCCTATCCAACAATCGCAATAAAACATTGTCTTGCACGGGGGACAAGAAATCATTATTTACCACTTCCCTAAATACGCCGCTGAAGGAACTGTGTGTGTTAGATGGGTGCAGGGGAGAAATCTCACAACCATCCGACATCTTAATAGTAAAAGTTGCAAAATCTAAACAAGCCCCTATTTTCCGTAGAAATCCGCTCCCAAAATTATACAAGAAGTCGAAAACGAATGCTGGAACCTAGCGCCAGCAATCAAACTGCATAAGCAAATGTTACAAAGCTTACTCCACTTAAAAGAAAGGGAAAATTTGAGAGGTACCGCTGCGTCGTTGCCATATTTCCCGCTGTTTATGACCACGTTTTTAGCTATGTTCGCAAAATTGTTAATTTTCATCGTACAACGATTAAAAGGTGTACTTACTCGTACAATTGTCGGGAGTACGATGAAAATATTAATTTGTTGTAAAATGACGTAGTTGTTAAAATTTAAATTATAGTGAGCACGGTTGGTTTTGGTGAGGGATCCTCCCGCTGTGTAGGTCGAGGAGAGAGGCCGGCGTTGGGTCTCCGAGCTGGGGAAAGGGTTGCGGATTAGGACCCCCGCGAAGTTGGGTCCCACCCATCTTGCGACTACCTGAACTCGGCCCCAGATAATCGAGTTTAACCGAAATTTTATTTAACCTCAGATTTCTGTAATCACTTTTTGTCATCAATTATATTCATGTGCAAGTACTTTTATGTGTAAAAGAGGACGATTTATTAAAACAGAAAAGTTGACTTAGGAGTGATGTCTGTGAGAGGTCTGATGCAAAATATATTTAAAAATAAAAAATACCCTGATTACCAACATTAATATTCATATCGAGTTCTGACGATACACTAGTCAAAAGCTATCAGGATTGCACTTCAGCATTTCCGGATACACATGGTACACAGAAGGCACCGAAGTAACTATTTTTTGCCCATGGCGCGGAGGTTTACTGCGGAGCTATCGTGTGACGAGGCCTATCGTACTCCAACCTAAACTTGCTCTTCCCTTTCCGTAAACTTTCATGTTTCTCATTCAAATTTCATCAACGAATTTCATTTTATCACTAATTATCATCAATCACTCATTGATTTCATCGAAAGAGACGGATTGAAATCTCGTCTAGAACACTTTCCAAACTTCGTTGTTGCATGTCGGAGTTGAGCTTCGTCCGCTGGTCAGCGGAATTGCATATTCAAGTCCAACCGTCCTACTAAGGGATTTCTGGTGAGAAAACTGTTTATTTAATTTCATTTAAAAGTAATAAAAAATGTAGAAAAATGTTGATTTATTTTTTCATTAATATATCAGAACTAACCCTGAATGGGTTAGGCTGTTGTTGCGCTACGCAGCTCAGTTTATATATTATTATCCCTAGGTGTGTAAAAGGCCAATCATTATCCTCTTTGCGCATGACTCAACGGACTCACGACGACCTGAAGCACGACCACCCAGAGAAGACTCTCTCGGTGGTCGTGCCTGAGGAGACTCAAGATATTTCTCTCTATATTCCTCGCGTAGGAAATAACTAACACTCTTAGAACAAACCTAAAAAGGCTTCAGGAGTTCTTCTGATAGTGTATTAATTTAGGAGGGGGAGTTATTCGGGTATTTCGTGGTCGAGGTGTTGCGAGGCTCTCTTGGCGAATGCAAAAATAAGTCGTCGTACCAGCCACAGAAGTCAAATTAACTTCCAGTATGCATGGAAAGTATGAGGAGGCGAAGTTTTATTTCGGCAGAATACAGAGACGGCCGAGCTCGCCCGAACAGATATTTCATAGTGATAGCACAAACCCATTGAGAAAGCAATAAAAAAAGTGAAATGATAATAAATCTTTATTTATAATTTGCTCTTAGAAAAAGCGAAGTTGTTAATCCTACTTTTATGGTACATTAATTTTTCCATTGTTGTATTAGGTAATATTATTTTGGAATAATCACGTGATTAATTATCGTGACAAAATACGCTAGAGGCTCATACAGATCGACGCCGGAAGTTTGAAATGCGTTGGCTATCCTGGGCCATCTCTGGTGACAGAACTTTCGGCTACGCTTCAAAATACTCCTTAATCGAGTGGACTGAATGTCTGCTTAACTCTCGACTTTCTGTTGACTTACGTTATAATGCAGACACTGAACTGAATTCACTGCGGAAAGCAAGGCGATACAATTGGCTCGTTATCTGATCGGCATTTCCCATAGCAAGTAGAAAATGGTAAGAGCTTTTTGCAGGAAAAGAATTGGTGTGCGAAAGACCACACGGCAGAAGTGTATGGCGATATTCTGATAAATATTATATGTAAAAAACTCCACCTCTATGGATGGTTCCTGGGACCTTCGGTACGTGGGACGACGACTCTAACCACTACGACATCTTAATCTGTCACAGAGAGAGCGTTCTCTTGAGTTTACATTCGGCATGCTAAGAGTGACGTGAGAAAAAGAGCGTCACGCCCAGAATACGATTTACCGCCTGCAGAATTTTCTGTGCGTGGTACGACTATAGAAGTTTACACTTCAAAAGTGCAGCCCCAAGTGCTATATTGGTGTGCTCGGTGAAGTTTGGACGGTTTATGACCAAGGTGGCGAAGGATTCCATCGTAGTCTTCGCTATTGATGGTTAAGTGGGGCAAAATGTGGGGATATGGAAAGTCGAACTTGATCAGAAACACCCCGCTGTACTGCACAAGAGAATAGATGGCCTTTGTGATAAATTCTTGTTTGACACTCCGGTCGGTGGCATGCCGAATCATTTGAGGGGAAAGGAGTTGAGAGGTTTGGTTGGTTTGTTATTCAGGAGAGACGACGGAAAGCTGAGGTCATCTGTGCCAACTATGTCAGATTTCTACGATTCACGTGGAATAATGACACTATTGGCGGCTCTGTTGGTTCTAAGATACCAAAAGTGATTATGGGGTATTTGAATAGTCAAAACTTGTTTAAACGCAAAATCAGCACGAATTCCAGAAAAGAAGGCCTTGCGAAACCCAGGTGGCCCTCTTTCTTCACGATATTTTGTCCTCGGGAGAGAGGCCCACCCAAATAGACGCAACATTTCTAGATTAAAAAAAAAACTTTCAATAAAGTCCCTCATTCTAAGTTACTTTTTAAGTTGAAAGCTCATGGAATACACCAAGACGTAATGTGTTGGATAAGAGTTCTTAGACCGCGAACAGAGGGTAGCTCTAGATGGCGTTAGTTCAGATGTAGTGAAAGTATCATCAGGTGTACCCCAGAAAAGCGTCATCGGTCCCTTATTATTTCTTTTGCATATTAATGACATCACTACCGTTGTTACGAGCAAAACTTGCCTCTTCTCAGACGACGCAGCATTGAACAGGGATCTAAGCTATGAGACTGACAGGGTTTGCGTTACAAGAACTAGATGCTATAAAAAATGGTGCAGCGAGAACTGAATTTTTGGAAAAAGAATAACTCGGTCAACGAGGCGTGCACAATCAAACCTACTTATAAAATGTAAAATCAGTGAAATTCCTAGGTGTGAACCTACTCAGGACCTGTCTTGGGGGAAACACGTTCGGGAAATCTGCGGACAGCCTAGTCGCAAATTGGGATTTATTATAAGAATACTAAGAAAATGTGACGAGAAGTTTAAAGAGCGATGTTATTTTTCAATCGCGAGACCTCACTTGGAGTATGCCGCTAGTATATGGGACCGTAACGAAGTAAGAATAGTCTCAGAAATAGATCGATACAGCGGAGAGCGGCAACATTTATATTACGTTGATACGATAAACTGATCAGGGTTACCGAATTGTTGAAATAATTAGGGTGATAATTTCTAACTGATCTCAGGGAGAAATATAGTTAAATCTTTTGCTCCAGTTTGAAGTAGAATAATTTTTGCCGGACGTTCAACATATTTAGAAATACGGTGGTAACGATCATAGGAATAAGGTAAAGGAAATAGACTGCAGAAACGATAGATTTAAAATGTAATTTTTTCCACGTACAATAAGAAATCATAATAGTTGCGATAGATCAATCATATGAAACTCCCACCCTCACTAGGTAGAGTAGAATTTTCACTTGTGTTTACTAACATAGCATCATTACTAACACTTCACCCCGTTTGAAATGCCCTGCATTATTTTGTTCTCCGCATGAAGTAGTATCTCGTAGCATTCATAAATTGAAGTATTGGCAATATTAACAAGTAGTTGTCTCTTAAACAGTATACTGCGAGTTTGCATGTTCATTTAAGGAGCACTATCCCAGTATCTGATTTTACCGTTGCAGTGCGCACTGTTCTCCTAGACTGCTTTTTGGTCTGTGCCTGGCGGCCTGGGGAACGTGCGAGGTCCTGATTTGAACTGGGACGAGTGCTGCATGCCTGTGGTGGGGAATCACCCCGTGCCACACACCCTAGTGGTGGCTTGCATGGTAATTCGTGGGTGTAGACAAGTTTTAATAATTAATTAATAAGTTTTAATTGTAGTACCTATTACCAATTATTGGCAATATGTCAATTTTCCTCATATTTTCAGGGCAGCCGTGGATAAAGACGCACGAGAGGCTGCTAAAGAAAACTAATGACAATTGTGTGTTACTCTCCATGTTAATGTAATTACGAAAATAAATTTATTTAAAGTCATTCATAATCTTGACTGAATGATATCGGAGACCCAAAGCCCAAACAAGGGTAAAATACTCGTCACAATGTCTTTTTATCGGTTTTCATTCAGTTTTTCCTTCGTCAATCTACAATTTTCCTGTAAGTATTGTGGAAGTTGTGTTGTTCAACATTTCAAGTTTACTGCTTCGGCAATGCAGGGTTATACTAGCTTATAAAATATCATTTAGGTAGGCATTAAAATATTTTATTCTACATGCCCGCCAATATTATTTTCAAGTTCTACAATACTCTAATTCAAGACACAACTTGCACAATTTTATTTTCAAAACACTGAATGACGGGCTGTGGACCTCAAAGTGGTAGTAGTCACCAAGTCTGACAATGAGTGAAGCTCCGACGCGTTGGAGTGCTCTGCTGTTGTGAATGACGCATAAGTTTTCGAATAACCGCTGCACCGGAGATGAAAGACTCCTCGCGCTTAGAGAAATGTGGAGGACTCAGTCAAATTCTTGTGGGTTGGAAGAACAAGTCATAAGCCACTTCCTTCCAGTGAGCTGAACGGCGGGGCTTCTAATCATGATCTTTGGCTGAAGAGTTATCGCGTCCGTCAACACCATATTATTCCACTCCGAGTGAAGTAAGTTCCACTACGGATTTAGAATATGAGCGGTTTGCGAGGCTTTCCTCAGTGTTGCCAGACTTTCGTCGTATGTGTTTGATCCAAGACGTTCCTGTGAATGCGACATTCAGGCGAGCGAAATATTTTACGTTTATATCTTACGCCGATAAAATAATATCTAGGGCCTGATTCTGATGCTTTCCCGATGTTAAACTTTTCCACCAAAACGTCATTAGTTTCCACCAAAACGTCATTAGTTTCCACCAAAACGTCATGACTTTCCGACACTTCGTCATCATGTTCCACCTTCCACCATAGAATCGTTCACTACATCGGTCATCGTTCAATGACTGGTGGAAAGTCAAGCTTCCCTTCCACCCACAGGCGGATTTAGGGGGGGCACGGGGGCACGTGCCCCCCCCCCAGACGCTTAAATAATGGACAAGATTTTTAATACGGTCCCGTTATAATTACGTTCGTTTTGTGTATTACATTCATTTTAGCCTTAAGCACAAGTCAAGAAGACAGATTTGCCGGTCATTGGCCATTTGCTAGTCAGCGCTCGAAAAAAAACATCGCCCAAGTGGGAAGGAAGACATTGTGTCAAAAATGAACGTTAATGAAGTACTGGAACTCTTCAGCAGGAAACATAATAGAAAACTGCCGTTATTATACATGCAAGTTTTTAATATTTGCATATTAGTTATCTCTATATTAAAATAAAAAGTATATTTCGTACATTAATTGTTGTATGTTGTTTTTTAATCCCAAATATGAGAAGACCGTTTGCCCATCAGACCCTTGTGCCCCCCCCAAAGAAAAATCCTGGATCCGCCCCTGCTTCCACCCGTCATCCACTTGGTGGAACAGCGCTATTGTCGTGGTGGAAACTTTCCGACGGAAGTAAGCGTGCGGAAGGTAGAAATTTTTTTGTTCGCGGTTTCGAGGTAAGTTGGAAATCGGCATAAGTTTGTGACGTTCGGCTCTCCAGAGGGGGTCATTGAGCCGTTCATTGAACGGATCAAGAGTCGTTCCATGAACGAATGGTGGAACTTTCCACCATTCAATTACTGGTGGAAGATCAGAATCGGGCCCCTACTTACCAGATCATTAGCAAAATGGGTTGATTTCAACAATATGAAGATGATATATGTATTTGTGAATGGTAGAGTTAAGGGAATATATTTGCGGGAAAAAAACAATTTCCCGTCCCGCCTTGAAGCAGAATTAGTGCCCTAGAGAGATAAAGGGGTACTTTCGAGAGGGTTATTTCCGCATAATAAGGGTGATGTATTCGTGAATGATAGAATCAGGGAAGATATTTACGTGGAAAAAGCGAAATGTCCCATGCCGCCTTGAAGCAGAATTGGTACCCTCGGGAAATAAAGGTCTTTTTGAGGGGGGAGGAGTGATTTCCACAGAATGAGGGTGATATACTCGTGAGCTTTCCGCATTCGTATTCGCGAATAATGAACTCCGTGAAATCCACGTGTCTAGGGAAGATATTTAAATGAAAAAAAGAGGAAAAAATCCTCTGCCGCATTTAAGTGGCAGTGCAGCATGTGACTGCAACGGGCAAGTATAAATTTCATAATAATGATAATATTGGAAAAGGTAATGAATGTTTAGCTCTACCTTTGGCTGAAATTCATTTATATTTTGTAATGTTGCAGACAAAATTTAACGAATACGCGAAATAGTGATCCTAGCATCGGGTTGCTCTCCTTATCTACTAACTTCCTTACGTAAAAAGCTCTCTAGATTATTAGATGGAAATGAAGCGATGTTGAAGAACATTACCAATCGCGAGCGCAGCGAGCGATATAGTTTTTTGCCCTACACTGCGAGCGCGCGCGCTCCTTGTCAAGAGAAAAAGGTCTATGTTCTCGGAGAAGAAATCTGTGTCAACCACCTCCATTTTAGATTCTAGGGAATGGGACATCCGGTGCTGACTACAGTTAACCCTGAAATAGTGCTTTTCAAATATTCAAAAACATGTTGTCTTTTACGTGATTTATTTCACTATCTATAATGGGTTATCCCCCCAAATATATTCTAACTCCTGTACGCGCATTATTTATTTACCGATAATGGTTTTTTCTCGGCAATTGAAAAATATTTTAAGTACAGCGCGGACATCATATTATTAAATATCTATAATGGAACCAGCTCTCATAAAGAGGAGTTATGTTAAACGGGGTGCAGTGTACTGCGTGGTGTTCTCTTTCGATGCACTCTTTTAAGTCCAGTGCGGACCTGTATCTCGAAAAAACTTCGGAACGTTTATCCTGGGCGGGTGCTCATAACACAATTTGACAGCCTAGCGCTAAAGGTCTCAATTGGCTACAGTATGGTATTATTTACAGGGGGTCTTTTTTCGACAATTCAAAAATATTCTAAATCCAGTGCGGGTATATGCCCTAAGAGTAATGAATAAAAGGTAAAGAAATAGAGCGACAAACAATGGACAAATGAGTTAGAACGCATATTTGGATGAAGTGTCTTGAGAAAACGGTTGCAATAGTATGGGTGGAAGTAGGTAATACATCTACATCTACATATTACCCCGCAAGCCGCCTCAATAGGCGTGTGGCGGGGGGTGTTAGGACACCAGCCGCTTAAAGATAAAAAGGAAACGCTCTAATGAAATTACGCCTAGCATTTATTGAAGTCCCTTATTGTTCGGGGGAAAAACGAATTCCCATACCTATCCGTTCGGCAAAATATCTCTCTTAATTTATCGTTTCTGTCGGACCTGGAAATATAGTGGGGTTCTAATATGATGTTCTCCGTGTCGCTCTGAAAGATATCTATTCTCAATTGTTCAAGCAATCTAAGCCTAGCGCGCAGCCTCCGAGTCTCTAGCGGTTCCCAGCCTAATTCGTTTAACATCTGTGTAACGCTGTCAGTACGCCCGTAGCTGTTTTTGACGAATCGCGCAGCTTTCCTTTGTATTTTATTAAGTTCCCGGACTAAGTCTTTCTGCACCGGATCCCATATGCTCGCTGCATATTCAAGGTGTGGCCGGACGAGTGCGAAATAGCACCTCTCTTTTACTTTTTCATCCGAAAATCTTCCCACAATACGCTTGACGAACC
Organism: Pyrrhosoma nymphula; assembly: GCA_963573305.1. Taxonomy (NCBI): domain Eukaryota; kingdom Metazoa; phylum Arthropoda; class Insecta; order Odonata; family Coenagrionidae; genus Pyrrhosoma; species Pyrrhosoma nymphula. The sequence goes on along the minus strand of OY754335.1, from coordinate 29,938,935 downwards.
CTAGCTTCTTCAGAGCTCTGCCACAAATATTTCTTATATGTGCTCCCCACGATAGGTCCGAAGTTATCGTAACTCCTAGATACTTCACTTCATCTGTCGCCTTTATGTTAACACCAACCACAGCATATACATGAGAATAGTTGGACGACTTCCGCAAGAAATGTACCGCCGTGCATTTGCTCAGATTAAGTTCGAGTCCCCACTCTTGGCTCCACACATGAACGTTGTTTAAATCCGATGATAGAGTTTCAAAGTCAGAGTGATCACTAATTTCACGATAGATGACAGCGTCGTCGGCGAATAGACGTATTTTACTGCTAATTCGAGAGCATAGATCATTTATGTATATAATGAACAAAAGGGGTCCGATCACGCTTCCTTGCGGGACACCTGATGTCACTTTAACTACATCAGAGCTAATTCCGTCAAGAACTACCTTTTGCTTACGATCACTCAGAAAGTCGCGTTTCCAGTTTACTACTGTTTCGTTTAGGCCGCATGACTGTAATTTGTATAAAAGGTTGTTATGAGGTACCGTGTCGAAAGCTTTCTTAAAATCTAGAAATAATGCGTCAACTTGTCTTTTCGATTCGCCAGATTTGAGAACGTCATGGAGAAAGAGCGCGAGTTGTGTTTCACATGATCTACCTTTCCGGAAGCCGTGCTGAGAGCCATGGAGGACGTTACGACTGTCCAGGAACGTCATGATATTGCTAACGATGATATGTTCGAGTATCTTGCCTATAATCGACGTTAATGAAATTGGTCGATAGTTCCCTGGGTCGTGTCTGTTTCCCTTTTTGAATATCGGTTTAACGTTTGCAATTTTCCAGTCTAATGGTATCTTTCCTTCAGACAATGATAGGACAAAGGATAATAGTAATAGTTGAAGGACAAAGTTTTTTGGGTGGTTTTGGACGAGGAAACAAGTTTAGTGAGTGGGGAAAATAGTAGAAATGAGAAGTTGATGGGAGAAAACGTCTCACCATACAGCTCAAGTAAAAGTAGCTGATGTAGAAACAGGGTGGACATGATCTGGGTGGGATATGGTTGCATGTAATTACCTGAATCATTCAACTTATATTCGGAGGAAATGTTGATGAAGTCATAGATGTAAGATTTGAAGTAGAAGGGGAAGTGATAAAGTCAATTTGATTTTCAGTTATTCAAGCATTAATCAGCCAAAAAACTATAGTCATTACTTTTTGTCAACTAATACGCACAAAAAATGGGAGGAGTTCAACCTTGAGTGAAGATGTAAAAATGAATTCCGTAGATTTTGATATGAAACATTATATAATGTAAAGAGCTCTTGGGCTTCACATCGGGTCAGGTCTTCTATGGTGTCCAAAGGCAGGTTTTCGGCCTGGCGGCCGACGTATCGAAGGAAGGCTTTCCCATCGTCTTCAAGGCTAATGAATTTTTCCATAATATGATCCATTGTAACGGCGCCTCGGGCTCCCAACTAGCTCTGGGCGGGGTGCGGTAGAGTGGGGGATAAAGTACGTAATGGATCGGGTAAAACAAAGGAAAAGGGGTGGGCGCCAGCACAGGTAAAGGAAAGGGAAACGCCCGCCTGTACTCGGACGGGGAAGGATAGGACAAAAAGGGCAGGAATTTCCTTGTCGTAATTCTCTCAGCGACTTACACTCATACCTAGTGCCGCGAGTCACGTCTCATCATCGAGAACCACGTAAAGGAAGGGAAAGGCGGTAAAGGGGGAGGTTAAGGAGATGGATAAGAAGGAAAACGAACACACAAGCGAAGGAAAGAAACGCCGACAACTCAAACAAGTCTGGAGTCCAACGTAAAATCAAACTGCATAAGCTAATGTTACACCATCAGGCCTGAAGATGATGGAAAAGATGACCCAGTGTGAAGCCCAAGAGCTCTTGTCATCAGCCATTTGCCAGAAGAGCATCAAATCCGAAGTATTATATACTTCTGAAATCCCGAATTAAAGTTTGGACAAGAAAAATAAGATAAACTGAACTAGCGAGTATGAAAACAGAGGAATTTTAAGAATTATTTTAATGGACAATGAGTTAGAGCGCATATTTAGATAAAATGTCTTGAGAAAAAAGATGGCAATAGTATGGGTGGAAAGAGGTAATAGTTAAAGGACAAGGTTTTTGGGTGGTTTTGGTCGAGGGAACAAGTTTAGTGAGTGGGAAAAAGAGAATAAAGCGTAATAAATGACAAGAATTGAGGTGGGAAACATAATGGGATCAGGAAAGGAATAGGGTAAGATTATGGTAGAAGTAAGAAAGGTACATAGCATGTCATGAGAAAAATGGGATTGTAAAATACATTTTAATCCTAATTCATTTGGGAGTTGAATAAAAGCATTTAAAAATAAGATATTTAGTACGTAAATACAAATAATGCATGTATAATCAATTCCCTGGTTATCTGGTTTGATATTCTCTCGTTAAGAAAACATGCTAATACGTTCTACCATCAATGACGTTCATGCCAACTAACCGACAGATGAAATAAACAAAATCCTAATTAATATTTAACATAAAAGTAACGTGAAGGCTACATCATGTTGCGGTTAACGTTAACCGGACATTATAAAACTTGGCTCTAGTATACTATCAATTAGCACAAAAGTTTCTAGGTAACCAATACTCGAGTCGAAGCGAAACTAAAATTACAGGTCATAAGGAGGTCCGAACCTTGAATCAAGGTCTGCATTCCGTATTAACCGAGCTCAACGAAGTTCGAGGGCCTTGTGCGGGTGTTGTGATGTAGGGTTGGCCTATTGACTATCATTTCGCAGAGGGGAGGACTAGGTTTCACAAACTATCTCAGCGTTCATCCCCCTAGAGTAGTTTAATGGAGCTGACTCATTCGACTCAGCATAGTGAAGCTGGATTCACATGGACGGAAAACGACGCCGAATACGGAAGATGGAACAAGTCAAGCTTAACACAGGTGAGTGGAAAGCGAAGGTGTGGAGAAACTGCTGGCGGAGCGGGTGGTTAGAATTTTTAGACATTTTCCACCTTCCGCGATCTGAATGTGACTTCTAAAACAATAAAACAGCCACATCCGCCGTGTTTGCCAGAAAACTATTTTTTTAAACTAGAAACTAAGAAGTCTATAAAAAAAGAGACACTTAGCATAAATTCATGTTTAATGATAAAATTTATAGCATAATTTTCATTCATAAAGTAATGAACTAAATTATTCAGTGCCACTCACTTCAAATCATTTAACTATATGACACAGCCGAGTACATTCACTCTGACGTAAATCAACTATCCAATGTTTGTTCTAATGTATGATGTCGTTAAATAATACAAGACTTACTCATACATATATCTTTACAATAATTCGATGAAAAACGTCAAATATTTAATGTCAATGGTAACTAAGTATTGAAAAAGATGCAGTTCTCCTCATGGAAATAACAAGATTTTGATAAGAAAATATATAAGGGCATATGAATTGACTTAGTATAATTGGCGTATTATTAGTAATCCTCAACTTTTAAGTATCGGCAAAATATATTGACGATCATGCCTCGAATTACCATTTTAAGCCACATCATTAATTTACGATTATTAAGCGATTCATTGTAATGCCATTCTTAATATATACAAAATAACACTAAGGGGTCGTGCATAAACTAAATTACCGTTTTCGGTGATTTGTTACCCCCTCCCCCCTTCGTTGACAATAGTAGTATTTTTCCCAACCCCTCCTCCCTTACATGTATTTAACATTGTCTATACAAATGAAACTTTCAACTCAAAAATATTTTCTCAATTATTCAGTGAGTTTATTTTTAGGAATAGGTCGAAAAAAGACAAATAAAGTAGCCAAACTAGATATAATAGAACTATCAAATCTCATTTGGAACAAGTAATATTTATTTTGTGGTTCTAAAAATCAACCATGAATCACGGCGCAAAGTGTTGTGCTCAACTACTTTGTTCTCTCCCCTCCCAACATTTCTGACTGCGGCCTTGAGAAGCGTTGTCTCGAGGTCGCTATTTAACACACGAGAAGCTTAAAATTTAAACAATTTGATGGTATGAAGACTTGCAACATTGTAGGGGCAATGTCTCAGTTACATCGAGTTAAAGCAGAAACACCCCGCGCACCCTTCCTCATGCTAAACTCTGTAGTATTGTCGACGCGATGTTGACGAGTAAGAAACGTAACCAGGCGCATTGTAACAGCTACGTTACTTTGAGTAACGTAGCTGTTACAATGCGCCCCCTACCCCCCCTCCCCCTCATTACCCACTGAAGGTTTTTAGGCGACCCCTCCCCCCCTTAAGTTGGTAACGTAGTTGATGCACGACCCCTTTCGGCGCATGATAATGATATATTTTCTTGAATAACTATTATATTTATTTTTAACGCCATCACTTCAAAATCAAGTGCTGTTCTTCAGTAAATCAGAGTTAATGCTTCTCGATGAGAATGAGCCCACCCGCCATATTTACATGCCGATTTCCGCAGTTCCGTGTCCATGTGAAGCCATTCCAATTTTCTGCTCGTTCGTTTTCCGCGTTTTCCCTTTTTTCCGCGCTCCTCTTCCCACGTCGTTTTCCGTCCACGTGAACCTAGCTTGAGCGAGTTCGAAGGAGCTCTTTAGCGCCTGAGCAGAGCAGTTGAGATACATAAGGAAATGGGGACGACTTTGGCAGATGGACTTCAGGGTCAGATGAGGGAAGGAGAAGGCATCAAGGGAAGGATGGGGATTCGTACCAGGGAATAGAAACCTTTACCTTATCGGGCCTCTTAAAGAAACGTATACTATAGGGCCTTATGAAACTGAACCTTCCCATTCTATTCCCTGCTCGTACTGGGAAAGAGAGACGAGAGAAAAAATCAAACTACATATTTCGCAATGCGTCGCAGCAAAATATACTGGAAGCGAAACTTCCTGGCAGCCGCTTGCGTGAAGCGTGACGCCATGGTGGGGTACGCGAAGGAGCTGAGGGAAGGGGGGGGAGAATGTGAAGCACATGGTAATCAGCGCTGCCAACATAACAGGAGTCAAGGTGGCAGGAGCAGTAATCGTAGCTCATGAAGTGCACATTTTAATAATTTTTCAAGTCATAAAAAAAACATTCTAGGGCCACATTTCATTGAAGTACCCATACCTGTGAAATTCACCATACACGTTATAATCAATGGAAATTATATAAGAATCATAGTTCACATTTTTTGCATTCCATGCCTTGAAAGCTATGACTTGCACTTTGCATTCCAAATTTAGGCGAAAAATGTTTAAATATCCTTTTACGAATCTTTGACCCCGTGTGACCTTAATGTTTCTTTGAAACCATTATGATAATATTAAATGTATTTTTTTCTCGTTTGGGATAAAATATGTACGTATGTAATCGAATTATTATGAAATACATTCAATGAGCCATTATACTGCGTGTTAAAATATTATTGAATTGCAAAAAAAAACGAAATCGGTAAAATGCATTTTTGAAGTGTAAACTTCTTTTGGCCCGTTGGGAACTTTTGGCATGAGGGAAAAAGAGCAAACTCGCGTCACGTACCGTCAGATTCTTCTTTCCGGGGCACCGCTTAGCATGCCGAATGTAAACTCAAGAGAATGCTCGATTTATCAGTGTGAGACGGCGTAGTGGTCAGAGTCGTCGTCCCACGTACCGAAGGTCCCAAGATATATTCCTAGTAGTGGAGCTTCTATTTCTTTGTGAATTTTTTTGGGATCAATTCTTGACAATCTCTTTCAGATTTTTTTTTGATCTTGTCAAAACGTTTTTTATTTCCGACAGATTTGTGGGGGAAAATTGTTTTTTCATAAAAAATGGGTGTTTATGTGAATTTCTTGCACAGTAATTGCAGTCACTTGTTTTGTATATTATCTTTGTGCTTCGCGCAATAAATTCACCATCGTGCTGTTTCTCATTGAGTCAAGTCGTTTTCTACCACTCTTCTCCACGACCTCAATATATTTCTCTAACCTGGTACAAAATAAAACGCTTAAAAGTTCACATATAGAGTGCCGGTTACAAGCTGTAAAATGATTTAATGAATTTAGCGTAATTTAGAGATAAACACCCGCCTGTATATAAAGTTTCGTTTGCCTAAACCACGAGTCAAAATTCCCAATATCTACATTTCTCAAGTAATACCCATTTGTTCAAAAGAAATTCTCTCCATTCGTCCCATGACCTGAGTGGCCGTCACATAAAAAGCTAAAGGGCTTTGCCCGAGATTGTGATTTCAGCAACTCAAGATGCAGAACTGTACTGCACTTGTCGGTATAAGTTCATTTCATTTTGCTGTAATAAAATAAAAAAGGGATATCACATTTTTATCAAGGTCGCGTTCTAGTGTGATCTTCCCCGACTTTCAAAAAGCTCTCCAGACTTATGTCTGTTCCGAAGCCAACCAGAAGTCTATGTGGATTTTAACTCAACCTAATTGATTGCTGGAACGATTACAATAGGAAAATTGCCATCAAAAAAACATTCCCGTCGGAGCAAAAATACACCGACGATACGTTGTAACTAAATAGGTACTCACTCACACGATGAACCACGGCCGTCGATTCTCGTGCTCCGAAAACTTGTCTTCCTGCTGAAGGCGCGCCTTGCAACTTCATTGCATTGAATACAAAGAGAAATGGAAGCTCATGTGGCAGCTGAAAACAATAAGAAGATTTATTAGTTAATAAATTACAACTTCACAACAGAGCAAACTAACAAATATTTTTCATCTAAAAAATGGAACAATTCCAGGAATAATACCCAAAAACATTCATTACTCTGCTTAACATTCTTATTTCACGACGGCTTTACACTATGGTGGATTTATGGTTGGCTTTGAATTTCAAAATGCCTCAGGGCGGATAAGTTTCCAATAGGGAATTGGTCAATTGTGCCAAATTCCATCAACATCAATATATGCCCTCCCTTTGCCTTTGTTCTGTGGAACTGAAATTTTCCCGATAATCAGGTGGATTCCGGAAATATCCTTCAATAAAATTGGTAAATAGTAGAGTTAAAATATCTCCTCGGGTAGGAAATTTAACGCTAGCCTTGCTAACTGACATCTGAAAATAATTTGCTGCGGTAAAATACCTGCCACCACCAAGTATCAGAAATTCTAACAAATTCTAGAACTAGGCAACTCGCGTGACAATACGGCACTCCACTTGGGGGTTGCATAAAATTTAATTCAAGTTTCATCATTTTTAAGACAATATGCAGTTAGTTTTAACATTTTCCTTAAACGAGGTATGAGAGCGTCTTCGCAAGGATAAGACCTTTAGATTTCTAAAAGAAATAGTTTGTTGCCAAAATTTGCACTTATTTCGCAGCTGTGGCAATTCGGACATTTTCGATAACGGAACTACTAAGGACTTAAAAAGACAAAAATTAAGCACTCATAATTAGGTGGATGGGATTGGCTATGGATGTGACATATGCAGCCATTTTCTTGTTTTATGGCTATGCGATGAATTAATATTTTCTGCCCTGCAGAGGAGGCAATCATTTACTTCTTACGTATACATTTCTTTCCACTATGTACGCCTCAGCCGGTCGGCCTTTACCTCTTAAGCATGCTGGCGAATTGAAAATATCTACATCTACAAAATACCCTGCAAGCCCACTCAACTGTGTGTGGCAAGGGGGTTAGTAGTCACCAAAAGGCATTACACTACGCATATAACAATAACAAATACACCAAGTTATCACCGTCCCTGCCAATTGTGAAAGTTTATCGGATACTCAAGAGAACTACACACACTGCAAGTTTTTGTACAACAAAATTTAAAATGAAGCAACCATGACACCAGACGGATAAATACTAAGATAGAGACATTAACATAAAGTCAAATATCATTAAAATATTGAGAAAACCTTTTTTGAAATCAAAAGAATAACTTCGCATCAAATCGCATCGAATCAATTTCGCATACTTTAGTGGGTTCCCAATCTAGGTTGAATTGGGAGTTATTTTTCTCATCTTGAAGTAAATTAAGTGGGCAAGCTTGGATTCCATGGACCAATTTCAAAGTAAGCAAGCAAACTCCATAAACTCACGCCTAAGACAAAGTATTTGCATCTACCTTGACCGAAAGCGAGTTCATAAACAAAACGGGAACTATCATTAAATATAAAGGCTAAGGTTACGAAAATTCTACGCCATCATCCGATTAACGTTAACCAGACTAAAGCGGGCCTATGTGATTCCTTACTCTTCAACTGAGGTCATAAGCATCGATACGACGGTGAACGGGAAAAAAACTCAAGTTTGTAAGATCTGTCACGTTACCACCGTTCAGCCTTGGTAATTAGAACTGACGCAGTTGCAGTTTTGCTAATGCACCAATAGTAGCTTCATTTACTTTATTAGGGTACAGTGCAGTGCATGTGTAGTGATGACTTTCCCTGCCACACACCCTTGAGGTGGCTTGCAAGGTATTACGCAGATTTAGACTTGAGGTAATTTGAGCGATCATCAATTCACCTAGAATTTGATGGATTTGAACTCATTTTAAAGAAAACACTAGCATCTTTCCAATGATATCAAAATATTAACCCCTTGCCGAATTAATTTTCGATCAATTTGCCTTAAAATATAAGCTGTTTTACATGGGATAGATTACGTCTGTGCGCTCCAGAGGAAGAAAATTGAGAAAATTAGGAACTTAACACCTAAATTCCGTTAACAAACTAACTGTGCGTATCATGGGGGATGGATTAAAAACGGAGTGTGACATAGTGACCAAATCTCACCATTATTTTCTAAAAGCAATCCTTTAAATCCAGGATCATCATTATCAGGATATGGGAAAAATAAATCAAAGGATTCCAAATTTGAATAAAAATGGGAACAGGTAGAACGTGAAATGTCTGGCTTTTGGGGATGACCTCACAATCCTCACGAACAACAGAACAGGCCAAACACGACTTAGAAAAACCATTTCAAATTGTACAAATAACTAGACTGATGAATTCGTATGAAATACACAATACATACTGAGATTAATTAATTAACGAAATACTCACTATAGTCACAAGGCACGGGTAAATTAGCTCAAGTCCAATATTTCAAGTGACACGGAAAAATCATCCAACCATCACGGATTCACTTAAGAGGCCAATCTGGAAAGAATCAGAAAACTACAAAAAGCATGCTAGCTGACATGGAATCATTACACAATGATATAATCATCCATAAACGGGAAATTAAGACAGTAGAATAAGGTCATTATCGGTCCGACATTTTTCCTGAGGATTCGAGGTTCCTGTTTCCAATGTGTTTGCTTTTTGTTGGTCCGTCAATTAGTGATGTTTCGACAGCTTATAGTCGTTCCGGAAGCAGTCAGACCAACGCTAATTGGTGATAAAAAATTAATAAATAGACAAACCGGAACAGAAGATCAGGAAAAATAATTTCGGACCGATAAACTGAGAAGGGGTCAGATTGAAGGGCTCATCATCAAAAGTAGAAAAATTAACGGAAAAGATCACAGATACGTTCAAGTAAAGATGAATTAAATTTCACGGGCACCTAATCCGGATTAAAAAGAATATTGAAGTGGAGCGAAGAAGGTCAAGGTTGAGGGATGTGAGTCGAGGTAGAAGGAAGTGCGTCGAGGTGGAGGGAGGAAGGTCGAGGTGAAGGGACGTGGGGGTAAGGAGGTAGGTTGGGTGAGGTTGGGCGAAGTGAGGTAAGGTTGAGTAAGGTGGAGTTCAGTGGGGTACGGTGAGGTAAGGAGAGGTACGGAGGAGTTAGGACGGGTAAGGAGGAATATTGTGTGATGAATTTCAGGCGACATTTGTCGTGGTCGGCGACATTTGTCGTGGCCGGCGACACAGGCACTGTTTCTCGACATGAGCCGTGGTCGGACGTGGTCGAGCAAAGCTTGGCAAGGTCGCGCGACGAATGCCCTGGTTGGAGACATGGACCATAATCGGCTACATTGCAAGTAGTCGGTGCTGCAACCGTGTTTACTTTGAGTTCTGCATTGGTTCTCCAAGGTGATTAGAAGGTAAGGTGGCCTCAAGCGCTGGCAAGCAAAAGCTGTGACGTCACGACCGACAGTTGCGGATTTCAGTCGTGAGACGAAAGGGTAAGAAGCGAGTTGAAGCTGTTATTTACTCGTATATTTTAACTCACAGGCGATTAAATAGCAATTTTTTTTTCTCAAGTGATTTTGACGATGCGTTGCACCGTGGCAACATGTTCCAACAGCTCGGAGAAAGCGAAAAAGAGTGGAATACAAATGTCATTCCATAGGTAAGTAAACGTGGTCTTCCTTGTTTTGTTGTATCATCCATATCATATACTTTCCTTAAAATCATGTAAATCCCATGGCGAGGGACAGATTAACATCGTCAGTTTTACGTATTTAACCTCCAGTTTAACTCAATGGGTGCTGTGAAATCTAATTACAACTCCTTTGACGAGACACTAGCAATGGCCCTGTTGATAAAGTTACTATGGACTGAATGTTGCATTAGTAGTTCATGTTTGTTGTATTATTTCCTTGTCTAGTTTTCCGAAGAATCCTAATATTAGGAAGGTATGGATATTGAAATGCAAGATTTCAAGAAATGGTTCACAGATTTTCCTCTTTTGATTTACTGTTTCCTGACGTAAACATTGATTTCCCATTGAATCTCCTTCAATTTCCCATCTAATATCTCGTAAAGTATTGGCATTGAGGGTAAAATGATTAAGATTTTCCTTAACCGAAGTTAAAAGTCGTAACGAAAAAACTACGAATCTGAAACAGTGGGCGTGGGAAACTCCATAAATTGGTTTGCTTTCGTGGAAAGACCCAATAATATTGAACTTGAAACATTACTTATTAATGCCTTGGTCTCTTTTTAGCTGGAAATTGATTCACAGGCATTGACAACGTTCCCTGATAAAAGGCAGTCATTTTAATTTTTGTTATAACTTGCGTGGGATTACGATGTTGTTTTATACTAATAAATACAAACCTACTAGATAGCGATTATATATCCACTATAATACGTATTCTAGAATGACTACAGTAAAAGTAACCGATGTTTTGATGATTCAAAATTATTATAGCATTGAGAGGTATAAAAACTCCAGTCTATTCCATGAATATCTCATGATTTTTTGTGGATGGTTTCATACAATCTCGATTTTCCTCAATACCTTAGGATTATCTGGGAAATAAGTCATTAATCGGATGAATTAGAATACATATTTCTTTGCTAAATGTGTTCTCAGCCTCAATTTTAATAATTTATTCCGCGTCAATAGAGTTAATGACAGTTATAAGTAGCAAACTTCGTAAGATACACTAGAAGCCCTATGCTGCGGCTCTACGAGGTGTCGGCAATGACGTCATCGGCTAGGAGCAGCCGACGAAATGAGGCCACCTTTCCTTTTACTCACCTTGTAGTTTCTCGACATGAGCCGGCACTGTTGGCGTGGTCGGACAACATTGGCATAATCAAACGGCAACGGCGTAGTCTAAGACTCTGCGTGTTCGGTCGACAGTGGCAAGTGGTCAACCAACTCAGGCGTGGAAAAGGGTAAGGTGAGGTGTCAGATGAGGCAATGTGGGTTGAGGTTGTAAGAGGTGGAAGGGTGTGGGTGTGTCGAGATGAGACCAGTTGTGTCGTGGTTGGAGAAGTGGAGCGAGGATGGCAAGATGGGGACGAGGTGGGACAAGTGTGGGAAATCTAGGAGAAGTAGGGCTTTGTCGGGCAAAAAGTCGATGAAGGCGCTGGGCGTGGTCAGGAGAGGTTCAACATACATTCAACATATTTCGTACAACATACATGGAAATAAAGATATTCCATCTTTTTCCACCTTGAATATCATAGGTACTTTTAACATGCCCATGCCTTAATAATAAAACAGCAGGCATACTTGGGTGAAGCACGGATACACATTCTCTTCACCATTCGCAATTATTTCGTAAAACATGCATGGAAATGAAGATATTCCATCCTTTTTCCACATTAAATATGATAGGTACTTTTAACATAACTATGCCTTAATAATAAAACAGCTGGCATTTTTGGGTGAAGCACGGAAACACATTCTCTTCACCTTTCGCAATTATTTCGTAAAACATACATGGAAATGAAGATATTCCATCCTTTTTCCACATTAAATATGATAGGTACTTTTAACATAACTATGCCTTAATAATAAAACAGCTGGCATTTTTGGGTGAAGCACGGATACACATTCTCTTCACCATTCGCAATTATTTCGTAAAACATACATGGAAATGAAGATATTCCATCCTTTTTCCACATTAAATATTATAGGTACTTTTAACATAACTATGCCTTAATAATAAAACAGCTGGCATTTTTGGGTGAAGCACGGATACACATTCTCTTCACCATTCGCAATTATTTTGTAAAACATACATGGAAATGAAGATATTCCATCCTTTTTCCACATTAAATATGATAGGTACTTTTAACATAACTATGCCTTAATAATAAAACAGTTGGCATACTTGGGTGAAGCATGGATACACATTCTCTTCCCCTTTCACCATTATTTCGTACAACATACATGGAAATCAAGATATTCCATCTTTTTTCCACCGTGAATATTATAGGTACTTTTAACATGCCCATGCATTAATAATAAAAACAGCTCGCGTAACTGGGGAAGCACAATGTCAGTATTCACATCATCATGCCGTCAGGCTATTACTTTATACAATATACGCACATGGATATCAAGGCATTCCATCCTTCTTCCACAAGTTTGCTCAGTTGTGTCTGATTCTTCCAGGGGTCAATTCAGCAGCATAATTCTGAAAGGCAAAATACGAAATTACTATGAAACTTGTGATGCAGCAAGCAAGGGGTCATTTAAATTTTACGTAATACGTTTTAGGGAGAAGGGGGTAAGTTCTTATTACCCACATTGTTTTATAATGGGGTAATGGGACCCACATAGTTGTATATATTTATGTAATAGTTTGTCAACTCTGTGCGTCCCTAAATAGGTTGGCACCCATGGAATGTAAAAGCTGGTGTAAATTAAGTCCTAACTATGAGGTTAGCACACGAGAGTGGTCGAAAGTTAGATTAAATATCCGATAATACCATACACATAGAAATCTGTGTTGTTTGATTATGTGAGCATGTGCATGTGTCACATAAGCATAAGAGATATGTAAGGACATGGCGTTATTGAGGAATTATTAAAATAATTCCACTTATGCAATCCTAATTTCAATAACTAAGATCTTCGTGCCTACGCCCAAGGGTATTGGAGGGATTGGTAGGTATGCAGTGCCACCGTAAAATGACAACGGCCATTTTATTCACATATACACCTACAGAAAAGTTGTCCAATATTTGATAAGGACAACAAATCCCACTTTTCCGCTTTATTTATAGCAAATTCAACTTGAAGTTACATGGGTGTTAAATACGAAAATGGGCGAAACATGGAGAAAACATTTTATATGTAATATAAGTACCAGTTTGATGGAAAGCTGTTTTAAACAAGCAAATGATCCGAGGGAATGTCGTGGAAATAAAATCGAGGCAACTGTGTATTATATTTATCGATTTATTAGCAAATTACCGCAAAAATCGAAGTTAAAATGCTATCAGTCAATGGAAATTTCACTACAACTGGAAAAAGTGTTCGTTATTCATTCAATAATCTGCATATCTAGCATTCCCGTCCAATGAAGAGATGCTAACAGTAAAATAATTCTTTTGAAAAATGTAAACAAAAAGTGGGAATTAATAGTTATGTCGGAATCGTTTGTATGTGTTTGGCTAACAGAGTCGCGGTTACACTTCCTTCAGGTAGCTTGAGCGAAAAATCACTTCACCTAGAAGTTGATGAATTTGGCCTCATTTTAAAGAAAAAAGACCTTTCCAATGATATCAGAATACTATCCCCTAGCCGAACTACTTTTCGAGCAATTTGCCTAAAAATGCAAGCTGTTTTACATGGGATAGATTATGGCTGTGCGCTACAGAGGGAGAAAAAATTAGAAACTTCTAGCACCTACGTTTTGTCAAAAAACTAACGGTGTATTGTTAGCATGTTTTCTCAATTATTTAAAAAAATAATCAATTCACCGCAGAAACTTTTGCAGAATCGCAAATAAACCATCTTCTAGGAAGGTGGTTTCACCGTAAGGCGAGAAAAAATAGTGAAGTTAAAAGATGTGGCTACCTACACAATTACTGAGAATTTGTCATACATAACCATTTCTCCACCATAAATATTACAATATTTAGCTCATACTTATTACAGACGCTTAAGTAAAAAAAATAAAAATCGAAGATGGACTTCTTACGACTAATGAACTATCTTGCTCAAATTACCCAAATGTAACACGAAAAACCTGTGATCACGCCAGTTTAAGAGCAATAACGTCTATCCTAATGATTACTTGTGTCTGCCAACACCCTCTGCCACTATTCCCTTCGGAGGCTTCCTGGGTAGTAGGTATATCTAGATTAACGCAACCGAAACACTTCTTCAATCACTCATTTTCCTAAATTCTTTTTCATTGGTGTACTAACAATCCCTGCCATTCACCATGGCAGCGGCAAGAGACTAACCAGACTTCCGAGTTCACGCAGTAGTTCCCTGGCGCAGATCTACGCGAGTATGAGGAGAGCGAGTATGAGGAGGTAGCGGATAGGCTACGAGAGGGGGGAGATAGGTACCAAACTGCTTCGCGAAAATGCTAGAAATTCCGTAATCACTGCTACCCGGCAATGCGGGTATAAAAAAAAATGTGGGTTCCTCGTGCATTATTTTTTTATCATGCACGAGGCACACACTCACGAGGCCATGGAAGTACATACCAGCACCCTCTCTTAATAAGTACCATGCGTAAGGATGAAGAAAGATTCACAGTGACTGAAAACTCCGTGGAAGGCTGAGCGCGGCGACAGAAAACGGACGGGGGGAAAAGAGGAGCTTTATTCACATGGACACAGAACAGCAAAAAAACTAAGTAAACATGATGGATGTGCACATTATCATTTAGGGGCAATAACGGAATAACATTTTGAATCAATTGCGTTAAAATAAATTAAATATATTCAAGAAAAAAGGTCTTTCCCTCTAATTAAAGTTAGATTACAAGAGGTATTTGGTACATCCTTTAATCCATTTCAAATGACTTGGCGGCTGAGAATTCGGCCGCTCTCGTCAGCTCTCGCTTACTCTCGCACGGCAGGGGAAATATGTGGAATGGGCGAGGTAGGGGAAGGACGAACTCCAGCAAAGCGTTGCCACAGCCACAACATTCGCACAACCATACGGCCATACTTTAATAATCGCTGATGTAAACGCAGGACACGTAGGAACACGGCAATGAGAGAGCAGATCTTCGCACGACAGAAGGCAGAGCAAGACTGAGGTTTAGAGCTGTGTCGTTCATGAACGAATCGTTCAAAATAAACGATTCTGAAATCTTAGTTAGTCCTAACTATGAGGTAGCTCACGAGAGTGGTCGAAAGTTACATTAAATATACGGTAATACCATACGCATATAAATCTGTGTTGTTTGATTATGTATTAACATTAGCCCAGACTACAGCGCAGGCGCAGTCGTGCGAATTGAAGTGAACCGTAATTATTCCTAATATAGGGGCTAAGAAGTTAAGCCGATATCCAATTTTGTCTGGCATATTTTTGAAATGGCGAGCAAATATGTGAAGTTACCCGCCACAGTGGACTTAAGAGGCACCGAGTGCATATTCGGACTGGTTGGATTTTGTATGGGAATTTGAGATTTTCCTTACGGCCACGAATCGAGATGGTGAGTTAGAAGAAGTGAAAATGCACTCATTTTAAATATGCTGGGAGGCACGGCCCTGCACATGTTCTCCACATTCTCGCTGACTGATTCAGAGAGCAGCTGCTGTGAAAAAAGTCTTCGAAAGCTATGTTTTGTCCAAAGTAAATGAAACCTTTGAACGCTTTTTTTAAAATCTGCAAGTCCAATAGGAGAGAAAATATTGAACATTTCCTTGCCGATTGTAGTAAGTTCGTAAAAAATTGCGGGTTTGATGGCCTGATCCTCGGGAGGAGTGCATGCTTTACGACAGGATTGTCGTTGGGGATTCGTGATAAGGTGGTCCATGACGCTATGCCGCGGTTGGAGGAACTGACCCTGGCGAAGGCGGCAGCGCACTGCAGAGCAGTCGACCAGAGCCGCCGCCAGGTGAAGCAGATAAGGTATTCGACGGACGTCTCCGTAAGTGAGAAAGCTTGCGTCGACGTGGTGTCAACGGCGATAAATTTCCTTGGGGTTAAAGGCACCAAATGTGTTACATAAAGCAGAAGTGATGAGCGAAAATGCGAAGGGAAAAGTGAATTTCGCTGCAATCAATGTCAGACGACGCATGGCCCACGTGAGTGCCCAGCGTATGGAAAGAGGTGTGCTTACAGGTGTAATTTGTAGTGTGGTCTGCTAAAAAGGCGGGCGAGAAAAGTTAACGAGTATGACACCGATTCTGACGTATCGTCAGTGTCATGTGATTCGAACAAGCTGCATGTTAACTCAGTTTATGTGAATGTTCAAGCTTGTAACAAATCTAATGAATGGCATGAGGTTGTTTCTATTGAGGTTAGAAGTGTGAAGATTAAAGTGTGAGTCCCACTAAAGTCCAACTTCAGTGATATGGAGGCTATAGAGTTAAGCCAAAAGGTTTTGCGACGTTGTTATGTGGCAAGTTGCAGTTGATCAGAAGCACCCCGCTGTACTGCACAAGAGAATAGATGGCCTTTGTGATAAATTCTTGTTTGACACTCCGGTCGGTGGCATGCCAAATCATTTGAGGGGAAAGGAATTGAGAGGTTTGGTTGGTTTTTTTTTCAGGAGAGGCGACGGAAAGCTGAGGACATTTCCGCGCATTATGTCAGATTTTCTACGATTCACATGGAATAATAACACTATTGGCGGCTTATGCAAGCAGAAAAAGGCAAAAGCGTATCACAATTGCATTTCAGGCAAAGTTAGGAACTGAACAATAGAAAAACAGTATTCAATGAAGAGCTCTAATACTCTAGATTACATTTTGCCACAATTTAGGGACAAGTGGGTAGGTTAATATGGAAAGTATTTTGGGAATTGAGGAAGAATAGAGAGATACCCCGTGTTGGCAGTAGCCTTCTCTAAACGAATGGCACCAAGAAGACCATGGTTTAATGGCGTCTCATCAACGGACAGAATGCTGAACATGAGGTCCTCTCCATGTAGCATCCAAATTTGTTAGATATTCTATTGAAGACCCTCCGTTAACGCTTGACTTCAAACCGGGGCCTTCGAGCAGGGAAACCAGTACTTGATCCACCACGCCAACTCGACCCCCCGGGGCTTAAGATTACATGTTGTTTATGGCAATTTATTATGATATTATTGTGTTTACATTTAGCTTATATGAAGTTTTTGTGTATATACCGTAAAATTAGGTACCTACCTCATTTGGAATATGATGAAAAGTAGTTTTCATGAAAAATATGCAAAAGGTTTTTTTCTGCCTATTGTATTGGACTAATGCCAAAGGATGAACTGGCACCTAGCCAATAGGCAACACCTAGTCTCAGAATTAGCATGAGGACAGGGAAAAACACCGACCTGTGATGAAGGTTTAGATAATGCAAAAGAAAATATACGGCTGTCTTATTCATTGCTGGTCGGTTTCCCTGCTCCTCGTTTTTACTTCCAGTGCAGTGTTAGGGGATCGGCCGCTTGTTTACCATAGGCGTTCTTTTCTCTGTATTTGAGGCAAGCTACTCACATTACTCACTTCTTTCTACCCCTGAATATGGCCTTTGCGGCCGCGTCTATTATCGAGCCCGTTCCAGCAGCGTCTGAAGTAAGGTTGTAAGGACAGTTTCCCTTAATGTGGTCCCACTCAACCGCATGCAATCACGACTGAATATGGTGTTATGGCGAGGCTTATACGAAATTTGTCATAGTAACCCGAAACGGCACAGTGTAGCTAACGTATTTCGAGCTTAGAGTGCCAACCTGTATGCACCGTCAGGATGGTTTGTCTACTTCTTCAAGTGGCTGTACATATTTGAACTATTTTTGAAGTGTAAACTTCTTTTGGCCCGTTGGGCACTTTTGACATGGGGGAAAAGGAGCAAACTCACGTCACGTGCCGTCAGATTCTTCTTTCCAGGGCCCCGCTTAGAATGTCGAATGTAAACTCATGAGAACACTCACTCGTTAACAGAGTAAGATGGCGTAGTGGTTAGAATCGTCGTCCCACACACCGAAGATCTCAAGATCTATTTCTAGTGTTGGAGCTTTCTTTATTTTGAGAATTTTTTGTGGAACAATTCTTGACAATTTCTATCAGATTTTGTTCTGATCTTGTCAAAAGGTTGTTTCCGACAAATTTGTGGGAGAAAAATCGTTTTTCATAAAAAATGAGTGCTTATGAGAATTTCTATCGGAAATTTGACCTACGCACCTGGTCTGCTATATCGAGAAATGTTATTAATTTGGAATTCTTTTGTTGGCACGGAAACATGCACAAACGTCATGAAGGCAACGCAACTTGTGTTGAATCCGCAATGTTAGAAAATGCAGAAAGTGGAAGAGAGCGGCAAAAAGATCAAAAGGGTAATGAAACAACAGACGAATAGTGTGAGATTTTACAATTCAATAATTTAGCGGAAGGACAGGAGACCTTTTGTTGACTTTGAAACCATCCAAGCTTGTCACCCTGATGTATATATTGCTGACATAAATAGTGATCAGGCGTACCTAATAGATGTGTGAAGAGCAGTTGCGTCCGGAAAATGCCCGATGGATTTAGCTGAACGATCACCGGGAAAACTTTGCCTGGCCAGATGGGTTACAACAGCCGCTCGAATTTTACATTTGTGGTTGTCTACGGAGAATTCTTCAGAGGAACTGCTGATATTGGTCACTTATATACAGAAAGTGTACATTAAGATGTGGTTCATGATTAAATCGAAACCTTACAGCGTTGATGGAGCTCAACACATGTTCGACTTGGTGCACTCCACCAGGTATTTAAGAGAAGACCTGCTGAAAGTTGTCGATCCAGTTATACAAGCTTTCTGGTGTCATCCTGAAAACATGCTCATCTGTATGATGACGGATGAAAGTAAGAAAGTAAGAGAGCTAGCCGTAAAAAATACTTCAAGCTAGATATACAAAAAACGAAAACAATCTAGTAAGAAAATTTGATGTGCCCGAATTACAATGAAAAGCAAAGACGTATCATCATTTGATAGCTTGGAAAAGCATTGTTATGACTGAGCCTCCACTCATAGGCGTAGCCAGCCACCAGCAATAGGTGTGGCACTGAGGCAATAGGTGTGGTATCGTCAGTATGGTAATGGACGCAAACTTTCACGAAATGTTCACAGCGAGGTCAAAATTGAGACTAATTCGATTAAAGACAGGAAGAGAATCGGTTTCCGTATTTTCAGAAAAGAGGTGGAGGCTTTTGTACAATTTTGACTAATCATGATTAGGGGTTAACTTTGAAAAAATGAGAAAGAGGGGTTTTATTTTTGGAGTTAATCGGTTTCCGTATTTTCAGAAAAGAGGTGGAGGCTTTTGTACAATTTTGACTAATCATGATTAGGGGTTAACTTTGAAAAAATGAGAAAGATGGGTTTTATTTTTGGAGTTAATCGGTTTCCGTATTTTCAGAAAAGAGGTGGAGGCTTTTGTACAATTGTGACTAATCATGATTAGGTGTTAACTTTGAAAAAATGAGAAAGAGGGGTTTTATTTTCGGAGTAAATTGACAAATTTTGTATACGCCCACTGCAGTTCTATATTTTCAAAACTTCAAAAAAACTTCACCCGATAATCGTTGTCTAGACAATAGACATGTCATGAAATTCTCGCCTTTGTAAACCTGTCAATCCAAATTATTTAAGGGACTTTTAATGAACAATGTAAGTTTTGAAAAAAATGTTTCTCCGATAATCTTTGTCTTCAAACTAGACACGTCGAGAGACTCACGCCTTCATAAACCTGTCAATTAGGGTTATTTAAAGGGCTACTGGGAAAAACGGAGACATCATTTTATTGCGGGAGGGAAATTTTGAGAAAAAATTTTTTGGGTTTCAGGACAATAGGTGTGGCACGTGCCACAGGTGCCACACCCGTGCCTACGCCTATGCCTCCACTTCTTAAGAGTTTGACTTAGGAAGACATCAGAAAAATGGCAACTAACGTAATAAAATCGGAATTGCCAAAATTCCTATAAGTTCCTATCCACACTCAAAAGTGTTGAGAAAAAAATTTTTGGGTTTCAGGACAATAGGTTCGTCTCGTGAAGGACGCGTCTGCAGCTGTCTATGGGAGACACAACAGAGAAATGTCCATCAAAACTATCACTGCGGAGAGAGCGCATATGCCTGAATTCCGCCATAAAAGTCAGTACAAGGTCCACGATTCAAACTAAATGCTAAAAGTGCCCATTTTGGTTGGGCACGGGTGGAACTCGATCCGTAGCCACCTCCTCGTGGTGGGTTATGGGTCGTTACTGGAACGGTAGCAAGCGAAGAGCTACGCATTAAAAGCGATATCCACTTCGCATATGCCAGGTTGCCTATCCTCAATTTTATTAATACTTTTTTTAGTGTTTCTAGGGGTTTTAACTACTTCCATGAGGCGGGGCACGTTCTTTCGCTAATTTAAAATTTTTACCAAAATGGCCTAAAATTTTTAAACTTTAACCGCTTGGCGGAACCTCAGGACGTTCGACAAAAACTCTGAAAAAATTCCTGCATTATATTGAGCCCCATACACAACTTTTCTGACCCCGAGCCCCTTGAAATTCTAAAAAAATGTTTTTGACGATCATTCCTACTGTAGAGCCTTGGAGAAAGAGAGAGTTTGAGTACGCACATCAATGAGTTTGATGTGCGTACAATGAGAAAAGATTGTGATATATGTATTGCTGGTAAGATGGTAAATGCCACTTACCCGAAGAAAAGTGACAGGAAGACAAGACAACCATTGGAACATGTTCATAATGATTTAATCGCTTCACCTACTACATCTAATGGTGGTGCACTGTATATGATAAAGTTGTATTGATGACTTCTCGCGCTTTGCAGTAGTTAAATTCTTAAGAAATAAAGATGAATCTTTTTCCAATTTCAAAGAGTATAAAGATGAAATGGAAAATTGATGGTCTAGAACTTAAATGTTTTCAGGCAGACGGAGGGGGAGAGTATTGTGAGAATTCATTTCAGAATTTCCTGAAAGAGAATGGAATTGGACACAGGAAAACTGTTGCTTAATACCCACAGCAGCATGGGGTGGCGGAAAGGTATAACCGCACAGTAAAAGATGTGACCAGATGTTTATTGTTGCAATCAGGTTTGTCTGAGCCATTTTGGTGTGAAGCTGCAAGTACAGTGTGCTTCGTCAAGAATAAATTCCCTTCAAGAGCTATTGATAACAAAACTCCTTTTGAGTTGTGGATGGGAGAGAGTGTGACTAAGGAGTTGATAAGATTAAGGGTATTTGAGTGTGCCGTTTGGCAAACCCAAAAACAAGGAAAGTTTAAACATAGAGTGATAAAATGCGTGTTCTCAGCTTATGAAGAAAAGATGATGGGTTTTAGATTATATAACTTAATCTTTAGAAAGATAATGACTGGATTGCATGTAAAATTTCAGGAAGACTTTTTCCTTTTAAAAATGTAAGCAAAGGTATGATTGGATTGCATATAAAATTACGGTAAGACATTTTTCCTTTAAGAATGTGAGCAATGTTAAAAAAAGGTAGTTTTAAAATCTCAAGCATTGGTGTTTTCTGAATCAGATGATGAAAATGAGAATTAAATTGATATGAATGGAACAGTGAATGTTGATGAACTCGAACAAAATGTCGTGAATACTGTTGTTGATGATGCAAATTCAGCTACCACAACGCTGTAAATCATGAAAATGTGCATTCAATTGCAGTTGTTCCACCGGAAGTTGATACTTCACGCAGGAGTGCTAGGAATCGTAAAGAGAAAAAATGTCCAAGTTGTAATTTCTCTGCATGCGTCTCATGTGTCTTAGATTTTATTGATGAACCATCGAGTGTAACTGAAGCATGAAGTGGAAAATACGGTGATGAGTAGAGGGCTGCTATGTCAATAGAAATGGAAAGTATTCAGAGTAAAGGGACTTATATACAGGTCGACAGACCAGCTAATAAAAACATTTTTTCGTGTAAATGGGTTTTGAGACTCAAAAAGGAACCCAGATGAAAATGTGAATAGATTTAAAGCAAGGTTGGTTGCACAATTATTTGCACAAGTGCCTGGAGTAGATTTTCATGAAACTTATGCTCCTGTCATAAAAAGAAAATCAATTAGACTCATAATGGCACTTGCAGTAAGCAATGACTGAGTAAAGGAACACATTGATGTTTTAACAGTTTATTTGCATAGTGATCCATCTGAGGTGGTGTTCATGGAACAACCCAAGTATTTTGAAGTGGACAAAGGGAAAGTATGTAAACTTCTCAAGAGTTTATATGGACTAAGAAAAAGTGCCCAAGAGTGGCTTTCTATGCTGTACACAATTTTAGAAGAACTAGGGTTAAATAAACTAGTTAAAGATCCATGTGTGTATGTAAACAATGAAATTGAAATGAATTTCATCATGGGGGTTTATGTCGATGACTTGGCTGCGTGGATTCAAAGAGAACAGGTTGAAAGGTTCAAGGGAGAGTTGTAAGTAAAGATTGAAGTTAAACTCTTAGGAAATATGACATATATTCTTTCAATTAATGTAGAATTTACAGGTAGAAATATGTCGATTAATCAAACATACTATACCAAACGAATTATACAGGAATTTAATGTTATTGATGGTAAGGGTAGATCATCCCCTCCAGAAATAAACAGAAATGATGGGTTGGTTGGAGGTGATGAAACATTTGATCAACATCAGCACAAAAAGGCAGTTGGGATGTTGTTGTATGTAGGCTCAACTAGTAGACCTGATATATATTATGCTGTACGTAAAGTAAGTAAAAGTAATTGTGAACCTACTTTAAGAGATTGGTAAGATGTGAAACATATAATGTTATACCATAAAAAAACTTGTGCTGTAAAGTTGACTTTCACCAATAGAAAAGAATGTGTCATATTGTTTTCTGATGCTGACTTTGATAATTCCAAGGAAAGGAAATCTGTAAGGGGGTACCTATGCTTCAATTTCTGCTGGAGCACCCATAAGCTGGAATATGAAATTACCAAAAAGAAGTGATCCTGTTGCAGGATCAACCTGCGAAGCCAAATACATATCTATGTTTGAGGCAGCTAAAGATGCTTTATGCTTTCAGCATATTTTGACTGAATCGGGTCTTGGTAAATATTTGTCAACCCCTTTTATTATCAAAGGTGATAATATGAGTGGAATGTGGCTAACTAAACAGGATGGTAATGCTGAATTGTCAAAACCTCTAGGTGTAATTTTAATTTTTGCAGAGACATTGTAGATAAGGGAATTGTTAGTTATGTGTATGTTTGCAGTAAAGATAAAATTGCTAGTATGTTTACTAAATCAATTATTAGACCAAAGATCCAAAACTTTCGAAGAGCAATGAATCTTTTCTAATTTAATTGCAACAAATGTAGATTTTTATGATTGGTTAATTTAGAAAGCTGGCTTTATTCAGAGTTTGGTAACTCAATTATTTCTGATTTTCTTATTGAATACCATACGGGAAGGCTGCCAAGGAAATGGGGAGTGTTGTAAGTTGTATACCATTATGTTGGTATTATTATTCTTGAGTCGGCAGCTTTGATTGTGTGTTTTTATTTGTTTTTCGTTACCCATGACTCCACTCTCGTTGCTTGTCTGTGTATTGTATTATTGTTGCATCATGAGTGTCGTGAAGTGTACTGTGCGTATGTTTCAATAAACCTTTTATTAGCTTCCGCTCTCATCTCATTAACCAATCCCAATAGCCAATCTCATTAACAATAGCCATTCCTTATTGTACAAACTGGAGCAAGTAGAACAATTTAATTACTTGGGTAGTACGCTAGAAAAAAACAGGACATAGTAGCAAAGACATTAGGAGGAGAATAGCGCTAGCGAAGGAAGCGTTCAATAATAGAAGGGAGCTGATGACGGGGACCTTAAGTAAGGATGTAGAAAAGAGGCTAGTGAAGAGCTTGATATGGAGTGTGGCGTTGTATGGGGCGGAAACGTGGACCTTGAGAAAGGAAGACGAAAATAGGCTAAAGGCTTTTGAGATGTGGGTGTGGAGGAGGATGGAGAAGGTGCGTTGGACGGAATGGAAGACAAATGAGGAAGTGCTTGACATGGTGGGCGAGGAGAAGAAACTTATAAATGAGATTAGGGGAAGACAGGGTAGGTGGCTGGAAGGGGTAATGAGGGACGATGGTTTGCTTAAGGCCGTGATAGAGGGTAGGATGTCGGGTAAGCGGGGAAGGGGAAGGAAGAGATTAGGTTTTATGGACGGGATGAAGAAAGGTAGGACTTATGCTGAGATGAAGAAAGAAATACTGGAGATGGATAGGGAACGACACGTGTACGAGTTCGTTGAATATTCTCTGACTTTCATCACAACCTACCTCTAACCTGGTAGATTACTGTAATGAATGAATGAATTCCTTATTGTGTTCTTCCTCTGTTCCAAATTACGTGAGGTTCGAAGGTGGTCGAGCCACGTGTAAATTGTTATTTGGTTGAGTTTGCGTGGAATCGCCTCATAGCAAGTGCCCTAAGGTCTAGCCACTCCGGCGGTCACTCATTGTTAATTCTTACCGTGCAACGATATCTCTCGAGGCACGACTCACCAATCCGAGCCTACTCAATTTTAGCAGATCATAGTAGGATTGAGAATGAGGTGCATTAACCGCAGACGACAAAAATCTATTAAAAATAATAATTGTAATTCTGGTTAATTAATTAGCAATGTGTTGGAAGTTTTCTTACCTGATTAAATGATAGGGAGACAGGTCATTTTTTTAGTCATCCATAAAAAAATAAAAAAGCATTTTTCTTGAAACAAAATTAATTTTTACTTGACATTGTTTCATTTTGTTTGTTAATATTGTTTTTTTTTAGAAACGCCAGTTTAAATTTTTGTACTTTATAGTCTTAATTAAATGTATTTGGTAAACAATTTTATAGAAGTTCAAACGTTTTCACATATTTATATAAATATGTTAGTTATATAATTTATGTATTTTTAAAAATGTGTATAATATACACATATTAATGTGTGTAGATAAGCAAATTTCATCATTGCATGACGCCTTTAAATGGGTTAAGTTAAGGTTGCAAGTTTTTAGGACATGGTAGTACATACCATTGTGAGTTGAATAAAAGCATTTAGAATTAGAAATTTAGTACATAAATACAAATAATACATTGAGAACCGGATCTGGTTTAATATTCTATCGGTAAAAAATATATTCTAATTCTTTCTTCCATCGATGACGCCAATGTCAACTAACAAACAAATGAAAAATAAAAAAATCCTAATCAATGTTTAATATAAAAGTAAAGTGAAGACTGCGTAATGTTAACGTTAACCAGACATTATTAAACTTGGATATAGTATAGTATGATTAATATAAAGTTTTCTATACAATCGTGACACGAGTCAAGGCGAAAGTTAAGATACAGGTCATTAGCATGTTCATTGAAAATTGAGGGTCCGTATCAATGGCTCTTGATTCAACGGCTCATATTGTCAGTCGCTCCTTTTAGGTGACCTTAGCCTTCTAACCCTCCCGAAGGAGGGATTTCATATTGAGAGACGAGAAGTCTCAAGCATAGCCCAGGGTCTCCTTCCCATAGAAGGAGACCCTGGGTCTCTAAGGAGACTATGCTTCTCTGACGAGAAGGCTTCCTTCAACATGGCGGACGAGGTAGAACACGACGACCACCTCGATGATTTCATTGAATATATTTTCGACAATCCTTACGACTACATGCCTTTAATCTGTCCTTTTATTTTCAATTATATCTCTATATTTAATAATTAAACTAACCAGCAAATCTTTCTCGATGTTCGTCATGCGCTCCATCGTGAACTGACGTCATATGACTCAGCGATTAGTTCATGAATATTACATTATATTAATATAGACTCCACGGATTAGTTTTTCGTTTCTTATTTTTCTTCGATACGCTTCGCTTTTGTCCGTGCGAGTGAACGGATCAGTCCGTGAACGTAAACAAAAGCTCCTTCTAAGAGAAGGTGAAGGAGACCGACGGAGAAGGACGGTCTCTCGAACTGACTGACGCCCTTTAAGGCGAAGGTCACCTAGCCGATAGAAGGAGCCGATAGAAGGAGCGACTGACAATAAGAGTCTGAATTCCGTAGTCTGCACGACAAGGTTTGAGGGCCTTTGCGAGGGAGATGGGTTGGCCTCTCGACTACCGTTTCGCAGATGGGAGGACTAAGTTTAACTAATTATCTCAGCATTTATGCCTCCCCCCCCCCCAGAGAAGTCAAATGGAGCTGACTGGTTCGACTCTGCAGTGAAGCTAGATTCACATGGACGGAGAACGACGCCGAATAGGGAAGACGGAAAAAGTCTAACCAAACAGAAGTGGGCATAAATCGAAGGTGCGGAGCAACTGCTGACGGAGCGGGTGGATAGCTTTTTTTTTTGATAATTTCCGCTTTCCGCGAGCTGAATATGACGTCTTAAATATAAGAACAGCCACATCCGCCGTGTTTGCAGGAAAAAATTAAAATCTCGAAACAAAGAAGTCTTTAGAAAAGACAATTTGCAAAATAAATGTTTATATTTAAAAGTATTTAAAAGATGCAATTTTCCCAATAGAAAATTAAAGGATTTTCATAAGAAAATGGCTACGCGCATACGAATTAACTAATTATAAGTGGCGTATTCATACTAATCCTCAGCTTTTAAATATCTGAAAAACAACTTGGCAATCATGGCTAGAAATAAGATTTTAGGCCACATAAAAAAAATTCTGTAATAAGTATTTAACTGTGATTCCATTCTTAAAATCTACAAAAACTTCAGACGGCACATGATAGGTAATTATATATTTTATTGAATAACTATAATATTTATTTTCAACACCATTGCTCCAAAATAAGCTGTTGTAATTCAGTAAATCAAAGTAAATGCTTCACCCACACCATGAATGAACCCATTTCATAAGAATGAGCCCACCCTACCATGTTTACTTTCAGATTTCCGCCGTTCCTAGTCCATGTGAACCCATCCCACTTTTCCGCTCGTTAGTTTTCCGCGTTTTCCCGTCTTCTGCACTCCACATCCAGCGTCGTCCATTCCGTCCACGTGAACCCAGCTTGAGCGAGTTCAAAGGAGCTCTTAAGGTAGTTTGAGCGAAAAATCACTTCACCTAGAATTTGATGAATTTAGCCTCATTTTAAAGAAACAAATGTCATCTTTCCAATGATATATAAATATCAACCCCTTGCCGAACTACTTTTCGAGCAATTTGCCTGTAAATATAAGCTGTTTTACATGGGATAGATTACGGCTGTGCGCTCCCGAGGGAGAATATTGAAGGAAATAGGAATTTATAACACCTAGATTTCGTCAAAAAACTAACGATGTATAAATTGCATATTTTATCATCTATTTATAAAAAATAATTTTTTACTCACCACAGTAACCTTTACAGAATCGCAAAAAAACCTGCTGTTTTGAAGGGTTTTCAGCCGTTCGGCGGGAAAAAATGAGTCAAGTTAGAGACTTTTGTAGCTTTATTTAATTAATGAGATTTTTGGGCATATATAACTATATCCTGGCGCCATTAATATAACAATGTTTATTTCGTACTTCTTACAGACGCTGGAATCAAAGAATAAAATTTGAATATGGTCTCCACTATGACTAGGGAACTATCTCGCTCAAATCACCTTAAGCGCATTAGAGGAGACGTTGAGGTACGTAATGAAATGGGGACGACTTCGGCTGATGGACGATCAACTTGAAGGTCAGAGCAGGGTGCGTGGAGGGATTGGGCAACAAGGGAAGGATGGGGACTCGTACTGGGGAAGAGGGACGAATGAAGAAGTAAAACTAGGCACATATTTCGCAATACGTCGCAGCAAAGTACACTGGAAGCGAAACTTGCTGGCAGCCGCCAGCGCGGAGCGTGACGTCAAGGAGGGAAAGGCTCGCAAAGGAAGGGGTCCGCGAAGGAGCTGAGGGAGGGGAAGACACATGATAGTCACCGCTGCCAACTTAACAGACTTCAAGGTGGCTGAAGCACTAATCGTGGGTCATTAAGTGTAAATTTTTAAAAAATTTTTAAGTAATTAAAAAAAAATTCTAGTGCCACATTTCATTTGAGTACTGTCACTTTCAAAAGTCGGTCCACACGGTGAGCGCGACCATCTCCGTGTTCTGTTGAAATCGAGCTTTACGTATTGCATACGCGTTCCATGACTTCTAGGGGCCAATTTTGCTGCTACGACAGGCACAACTTGAGTTTGTTTTTTACATAGAGCTTAATGGAGGGGGCATAAGCTCTCAGGGGTGAAGCCAGGCGTAACGGTATTCTTGCGCATTTAGCCATAGTCTCCAGCCCAGCTTCGTGGATTTGCCATAAGCCTACGTGCGAAGAAAATATTAAGTTTTTCTGAAACCAGTGGCTACAGAGGTCATATAAAGGTACGTAAATACTTAATAGTGTGTGTATTTTTCTGAAAATTATTATCTATATCCAAAAACATGCCGTCAGGCAGATATATGCTATGTTAACTTTGCATTCGTAGATGGTTTGCTGCTCTGCTTACGGGTGCAGTAATCGCACAGATAGAAGAATAACTGGTCTTACCTTCCACCGGTAAGTTAAAAAACTTCATAAAATAGTCATACCATACCAATATTGCATGAAATGGACGCTACACCTGATAAATATTGAATTTGTTGCCTACGACGTTGTATGTGTTTCGAATGCATTATTAAGTGAGTAGTTGATAATATTTTACCAGTCAACCGCTGTAATTATGTTATTTTATCAAAGTGAGTATAATATTACCGGTAGGAAATAATGCGACTGAAATGTTTGCCCTACCACAAACCTTTATGATGGCTTGCAGGGTATCACGCAGATGTTATGCGGAACCAAGCATGATGTTACACTATTTCACAGTAATAATCCTAAAGAAAATGTAGACGTTATGATGAGTTAGAAGTGTGGAATAGTATTTATTTCAATTAGAGGGAAAGAACTGAGGAAAGTGTGGCCTTCACATATGCCTTTGGCATCATCGGTAGGTACTCTATGCTTAAAACGGAGATAAAGAAAGTTTGACAACGAGGGATTTATTATTTTAAGTTTGTGAATCACGTTCTTGGCATAGAAATATTTTCAGGGAGGTGTGTTCATTTTGTAATATATAATATCAACTTTAGCTGGTCAATTAACCGTTACCGACCCTTGTATTTTGTTATGAATTAGGCGAGAATAGCGTAAGTGAGTGAATGCTCATTACTTCTCGCTTTACGTTTATTAATATCCAGTGTAGTAAGTTATCAGTGAAGTGAATTAGTCATTTTTAATTCCAAACGATCTTCTTCCGTAAGATGCTGAAATTAGATTTTCTTTAGATTTTAGAAGTGTTATGTATTAAATCAAAGAAGTAAAGGAAAGTATACAATGCATAGACAATCAGGGGTGGAAATGCTGAAATGATGTTAAGTGCTCATTGTATTTCTTGCAGGTGTAAGCTTTAGTTTTGAGTGCTAGGTTATGAGTAAGCTGTTGTGTTGTGTGTGACAGTGTATTTCAAGAGACGTAAGGTTACTTTCGATCACAGATGGATGCACACTAACATCGAGAAAATTAATCCGGCCGGTTTACCTTTTCTATGTACGAATGTGTTTGTGTGTATGTTATATTGTGGAAGGTGTATTGACTGGAAGTATTTGTGACTTCCTCTCGATGGTAATAGTGCATGGCCGTGAAGGCTGTCTTAAAGCAACTCTTTTTAGTGTCAGAGGTGAGAGGGAAGATAACCTATTACTTTCCTACCACAGAAAACTATGTCAGAAGATCCATTATGGCAAGTTTTTATGAATTGTCTATGCATGAATGCCTTAAATGCTTATTCGTGAATCCATTTTGTACTTGATGTGTGTGTTCTCTTATTTATTGTTAGAGCCTATAACGAGGATTTGATGAATTAAATATAAATCAAGCCAGTCACGTTCTAAGGAATATTTCTATGGTCCACATAGTGCATTGGTATTGGAACTGCTATTTCATTGCTGAGTTAATTTTTATTTACCCTTTGCACATTACTTCCACTACGTAATTAGTGACACTGTCAACAGTATTAAATTATCAACCTTAGAGTGGTGAATGTAATTTTCCAGGTTTCATCATAAACTTGACAGAGAGACTGTTGATGCTGGGTGTTGATGTTGAAAAATGAGATGTGTATGCTGCTTACTTGAGTGCAATCAATTGTATTTGGTTCCATCATCTTGTTGGAACTGAATTACTTTGTGTTATCTTTGATATTTATCTATGTGGTTTACGTTTGTGTTAAATTTTCATGTTCTCAGGCTCTTTGGTCATTCTTTTGTGTTCACAAGTATACCTTAGGTATTTTTTATATCATGGCATGCATGGATATCATATATCACTTCTTTCCTCGAATTTCGGATTCTAGTTAATTTTATAATTGGGGAAGTAGCATTATGTGAAGTTCTTCTATTTTTCTAATTATATTATTATATAATATTTAATGCATGTTATTTTTTCAGGTTATAGATGACCTTTAATCCGGTGGTATTGGAATCAAATTTGGAGTTTATGATATGTTTTTTATCGCCACCTCGGGTCATTATTTCATTGATGTTCCTAGAATATCTACTTGTAGGGAAAGAAGGTGGTTCATTGTGGTAATAAATTGTCATATCTTGATGTGTTTCCCTAAGCTATTAAAACATTTTTTTTGTAATGGTATATTTCCAAAAATAATGCTTATCTATTAGGAAATATGTTGTTTTTTCTGTACAAGTACCTGTTATTTGTCACGCAACCTTTCTTTTTTCCTTTTTCAGGATATCCTTACAAGTTTACTGGGCCTTTAATTAAGCTATTTCCGGAAACCATTTGCCATTTACTTTCCTGAGATAAAGCATAAGGAGTTGCAGTTACTGACTGGAACAGTTGTGAATTGCAATCGCATTGCTTCGGTTTTGCATTTTTTACCTCACTCATGCATTGTATATGTTTACATTTGATGTTGACCGGCCAAAGGAGAATCTTGTACTTGAACAATCATAAAATTGAATTGTATCGTAAATTAATGTTTTTGTAACTTGCCACTTTAATAAATGTTTATGCTTGAAATTTTTTTTCATTGACCAACAAAATGTTTCGCCCTTCTTGTGAAGTTAAATTTAGAAGCACGCATTTACTCGAGTTCACTCGAGTACAAACGTGCATTACGTGAGGTAGCACGGCTCTTTTCCAGGGGCTTTGATAGTGAAAATGTAATAATATAAATAGGAAATATAGTTTGAAGGTAATTCGGTAATATGTCACGCATTTTGTCGAGTTGAGGACAAACTTGCATTACGAGAGGTAGCAAGGCTCTTTTCCAAGGTTTGACAGTGAAAATGGAATAAGTAGAAAATATATTCTTAGGGTGATTCGGTATTATGCCATTTATAAAATTATTTTATCTTGAGATTTGGTCAATATTTATATCGTACAGTAGCAGGTATTGGCGAGTTTATTGGTGACAAATTACGTTCGCAGAAGAAACGATGGGTGCATGGCAATCTCTCCAATCCATCTTTAATTTCAGGAATAGGATTCAGAAAGTTGAAATTAATGCAATTTTCGAATTGACAGCTGTTATTTTACGAGTAATATTGAGTCAATTATGTTTGACAAAACACCGCATTGTCCGTTGATAATCCCGTTCCTGCGGGACACAACATCTCTAATCCAATAGATATTTATTAATTTGGGCATGTATTACTAGTTACTTTCAGCGCACCTGCCGCGAAAAATCCCCAAAGGCATTATTTTAAGAGTAAAGAGCAAAACATTATCGTTGCACCGTAAGAATCTGTGTTATAGCTGGGCTGTACAATATGGCTAAATGCGCAACTATGCCACGCCCCCTTGGCTTCACTCCCCGCCATTACGGAGCATAGGGGGCGCCCCCTCCAGTAACCTCTATGGTTTTTTACTCGCTAAGAGACCTCGCGTGCCCTTCTCCCTCCGACAACGAATAGCCAAAACAATCCCAACCCCCACTCCCATAAGAATTCGCCAGCCGAAGAACCCGTGAAGTGTTTTCGGCTGGGACTTTCTTGTGGGAGGACTTCGGCCGGTATTTCTTGTGAGAAAAAGAAGGCGATAATTTACCGTACTCTCCTTATGAAATGGGTCGTCATGGCAAGAATCATTAGTCCTGCGCAAAGGGGGCAGATAGTGGCTTCGTTTGCATGCAGGGAAACTAGTAATTTATAAAGTTATAGTATATACGTTACCAAAATCCACTGTTGCAAAATCAGCTCGGAAACCTTTCCCGACAATGAGAAAAGAATGATAATGTTAAGAGATCAAAATTTTTATTTCGCACGTAATAAAAATAGCTGAGATAGCTGTTAAAATGAAATCGGGGAAAGGGCGGAAGACTTCTTCGGTGAAGACCAGTATGAGTTAAGGAATGAGAGCGGGACGCGTAACGTATTTCTGGTGATGAGTATTCTAACATTTATTTATAGATAATAGCCACTGTCTCTATTTTCTTCTTAGACTGCTGGAAGACTTTTGACAGAGTACATTGGACGAGAATAATAAATATTACTGCAGAAAAAGGGAGTACACTGGAAGTTTAGGCGCATAATTATAAATCAGGCTGGGCCATTTCTTATTACCATTGATTTTCGATTGTTTGCTGACAATTTGGTAATAAATGTAAGGAAAGGGATAAAATCGCGAAGGAAAGAAGCAAGTAGGTAACTGTTAATTTTGGTAGATTTGCAGATGGTCAACATTTATTTAGCCAGTCAGCCACGGGACTCTATGTCTATTTCGCAGGTGAAAAGGTGCGTGATAAGTGGAATGTGAATAAATCATATAAAGCGCAGGTACTGAAGTTTATAAGGTAGTAATAGTAAGAAATGAAGGAAAATGAGGAAAATTCTGAGCTGGGGAAACTGGTTACCTTTCCGGGAAGTATAACTACGTCATTCAGTAAAGGATAAATTAATGTATGGAGATTGGTGTTACAAAGGATTAATTGAATTGTGTTTGAATAGGAATTTCGCTGTTTACAAGTAGGATGGAAAGAAAAATAAACGAAAAGTCGATAGGAGATATAAGAGTGACAGCACAAATAAAACGTGGTGTTGCCTAATGTTGCTATAGATGGGATATGACTCGACGGGAAAGGAGATATTACGGCAAAGATCGATATTAGTGAAGCAAACGCGGTGATGATAAATGTGCAACTCTATCTCCATGATTGCAAAGGAAAATTAAAACGATATTGCACAGTTAATTAAAACGACACCTTTGAGTAGAGTTTAAGAACAAAACAACTGATATAGGCTCCAAGCTTATATAATTAATTAATGGTTCGGAACGAAAATTTGGAGATTTTGGAAAGCCTCCAGCACACATTAATTACTTGTGCAACGATTTTCCATTTTTTAACTGAAGCAAAATATATTGCTTGGATACACAGACCGTGGAGAATTTCATAAACACCAATAAGGGGAAAAAAAATAACGCCGAGCATTCACCTGGGATGAGTAACTGATGGGAGTCCAATCATTCTCTTGCAATCGGGAGTTGAGATTTATTCAATAATCACTCCGAATTTCCCTCAAGGTAATGGCTAGTGATCGGTCACTACTTAACTCATTTTTGAAAATAAACTGGGCATAATCAAATGAAACAATCCAAGCCTGGAAACGTTAACTCTAAGCCTATTGTTTGTGCCACGAAAATATCACAACTTTTTTGTGACCGAAGTCAAGTGCACTGAATTTGGCATAGAGCTAGCTTTTAAGTACTCTCACAATGAGGCACACAATGTTTTTCACAGTATGGCATTCCTTTTACGAGGATGTATTCAAACTGAATTTATTAATTGATTGCCTTGCGATTGGATATATTTATTTATCAAACCAATCTATTTATGCTAAAGGATTGACAGATTTAAACAGTTAAGAGTCCCTGATATCTCCTCAGCAGCTCACTTTTCGTCAGTTCGCGTGAAAGTGTAGGTTGTGCGCTGTGCAGTGAAACCATCTCATCCAAAGGAGCATAAAAATAGCTACCTAATTAAAATTACGTCGTGCGTTTGATATCTTGGATTTCACAAAAATTTCTTTGGCTAGCATCCCCCATTGCGTGACTGTTAGATTCTATAGTCAGAGAGGTCAGTGGAGTTTTACGACATCTCCAGAATATATTGCCACCATAGTGAACATAGCTTCTATAAATTAGAGGTTCGTTCAGAAACGGAGAGCTGAGTGATGGATATACTTGCAGTGAATGAATCTTTTTGTTTTGTATTAACTTCCTAAACACAGTCGCAGTGCATTTAACAGACCAATAAAAACAATGTAAGACGAATTACAGACTATAGAGCAAAATTAACATTGAAACATGCCTTCGGTGTAACGCCGCTCGAAGCTGATTTCTAAATACGCAAAGCGAAGTCATACCTATTTCATCCAACAATTATCAAAACTGAAAATTATACTAATTATACAACTGATTATATATTATATTTATACAACTGATTGAAAATCGCTAAGAGTTGTTGACACCATGGTCTAAAATAAATTACAGAGTGGTTAATTACAAAAATGATAGTTTTTTATTAAGTATCACGATAACAAGCGGAACAGTATTCGAATCTCAATTTTAGTCATCCTGGACGATACAAAGCAATGGCAGTGAGCGCACTTCGAAAAATTATTTGCTAGCGTTCAGTCAGTAAGCGATAAAATTCAAGATGTTAGGCCAGAGCTAAAAGAAAGGATGTAAAAAAAGCACGGTTGAACTGCATATACTACATGTATACAGGTACAGTTGTTTGGAACACATCGTTGTGCGGCTCATATAAAACAAACGTCATTTGCGTCCAACACGCGTCACGCGACCTTATTGAGGACAAATCAGAAATTAAATGCAAAACCAATAAGGGCCTGATAAACAAAACACTACCGTCACTCATGATCAGACTCACCGAAATCATGCTGCTATGTTGGACGAAGGACGTCTCTTACATCGGAACTTTGGCAGAAATGCAGAGTGTAACTAGGTGGAGAACCAGAATAGACTTCACCACCATGATGAAATGTAGATAGCTCCAGTGAAAAATTCTGCTGGCCGTATTTTGCAAATTCAGCTTTTCCTCCAGCTAGGGCCCCTCTGAGAATTAGAATACGATAGAATTAGAGTTAAGAATAATTTATTTTAATCTGGCATAGCATATAAAACAGTAATTAGGTAACCGCTAAGGATAATCCTGTGTTGGGGCTACTGTCAGGTAATCTATGCAAAACAATAGTACCAACAATACATAATTTGAATATTGCTTTCAAATATTTAAATAATATCCACTGAAGAATTTGACACTAGGAAATTTTATTAGAATTAG
The DNA here is from genome assembly GCA_963573305.1 of Pyrrhosoma nymphula. NCBI lineage: Eukaryota > Metazoa > Arthropoda > Insecta > Odonata > Coenagrionidae > Pyrrhosoma > Pyrrhosoma nymphula. The sequence goes on along the minus strand of OY754335.1, from coordinate 29,903,322 downwards.
GAAAGAGAAGTAAATGTGAGACACAAAGAGTGAAATTATATTTCATCAGAGTTAAAATACAGTAATCCTACCCAGCCTATGAAGCCACATCCGGAATAATATCTTCCCTCAGGACAGAGAATACAACGGAGATTGTTGATATGCACTATCACTTTCAAAAGTGGGACTTGTCGGTATTTCTTGTGCGAGGAAGAAGGCGGCATGGGTCGCTGTGGTAAAGTGCATTAATACTGCGCCAAGGGGACATATAGTAGCCTCGGTTGCGTGCAGGAAAACTAGCAATTTATAAAGTACAACGAGGCAAAATACAGTGGTGCAAAATCAGCTCGGAAACTTTTCCCGACAATGAGAAAAGAAATTTTTTTCGCTCGCAATAAAAATAGTTGAGATAGCTAATAAAATGAAATCGGGGAAAGGGCAGAAGAGTTCATCGGTGAAGACCAGTACGGGTTAAGGAAATGGAGCGGGATACAAAAAGCATTGCGGATGATGGGTAGGCTAAAATTTATTTATAAATAATAGCCACCATGTCTCGATGTGCTTCTTAGACTACTGGAAGATTTATGACAAAGTGCATTGAGAGTAATAAATATTACTGCAGAAATAGGGAGTGCACTGAACGTTTAGGCGATTATTTATCAAACCTCTCCGGGATGAAGCGGTATACATGAGGGTAATCTATGACGAATCGGAATGTACTATCGTTTTCACTGAAATGTAGACACCCAAACTGATTGTACTGATTTGATAAAATGGGGCCGGGTCGGAAAAAACATAAAAGGTTGGCACACGAGGCTAGCTGCGGCCTTTGCCTTAACGTCACCGAGAGCCGACGAGGACGGACGTGGATGCGACCGGGCTAGCAGAATTAGAGTCAAATAAACTCCGAGAGCATAAGCCCTAGCGAAAGGAATGCACTGAGGAAACTCACGTCCACGCACACGTTGGGGCGATCGGAGTATTTTCTTTCGGGCTCCGTCGCGAGGTTTTTCCTCTCCCTAGATTCAGGTTTAGGCTCACTGTGAAGCGGCTCCGTGGAGGGAAGCGGCTCCGTAGCCGAGATGGTTAATTCCATTCGCCGAAGTTGGTGTGCGGTTTTGGCAGGGTTCGCATCCGTAGTCAGGCCAATTTTTTAATCTTTTAGATTAAAAAGATGCATTCTTCATATCAACACAATTTATATAGTTGACAAAAGAAAGAGTTAATGCGGTTTTTTATTTACTGCTTCATTTATAAAAATAATGACTTTCTACGTTACCACATTTATTTCTTAACAGATTTAATTCACTGAGAGGAAAAAAGCATTGGAAGTGGCAGTGGTTGCATCTTTGTGTCCTTGCAGTGAAATACCTACTCATTGTATCTACAATCCTCTATAAATAACCAAATGCATTCGTAGTTTCGATCATTTTGATAAACCCTAGAGTTTGAAAAAGGTTTGTAATTCAATTGATATTTTTCATCTTCAAACTTCCAGTACGTTTTCACGTAAAAATGTGGGAAGTGAGGTGTTTTAAAGAACAAATGCTTTCCTTTCAGTGGGTGTACGCAGAGCCAGATTAACAATGAGGCAAAAGTAGGCAGTTGCCTATGGGCCCCTTGTTATGAGAATTGTTTTCCCCTTTCTTCTCTTGCGACTTGGTTATAAACGTGGTTGCTTATTTTTTGCTTTTGCTTTGAAGAATTGTTGCTTGTACTGCCTACAGGCCCCCAAGTGCGTTAATATGTCACTTGGTGTGCGAACCATAGTAAGCTATAAGGACCAGGTGGAAATAAATACGCATATCAGCTCTTTTACCCCAAATTATCCTACGATTTTTAATAGTTATATATGTTTGACCGAAATCAGCGTCACCAATATTTTCAACCTTTTTAATAATTACAAATTTACAGGAATAAACCTGATGTTTTGATTCTTATGGAAAGTGAATCTAAATTTCATTTGACCATTTTATATTTTGACCCATTAAATAGACTTTTGGCAATGCGATGAATATATCCATGAATATGTGCTTCAAACTTAGGAAACAGTTGGTGTTACACCGTCGTGATGGAACCTGCTCCGTCTTCTGAGCTCTCTGTTGCTGAGAGAGGCGTTATCGCTGGGATGGTAGCCTCTGGAATATCAATCTCAGAGGTGGCGCGAAGGATGAGTGTAAATCGGATCACTGTTCGGAGGTGGGCTCGCCGCTATGCAGACGGCGACGCCGCACAGTGGGCCAAAATCCAAAAAAGCTGGCCAAAAGTCGAAAAATGAAGTTCGCGCAAGCCAACCAAAAACAGAGGATTTATATTTTTAAGCATATGCTCTTTAAGATAGGGTACCATACAGAGCATGTAACACGCCACGATAATTTTTACAGCGGGTCAAATTAGAGCATGTCAGGGTGATTTTGGCGGTCAAAATTTTACCGCGGAAAATAGCTAAATATATAGCCTTATTAAAGAGTCGTTATTTTAAATATTGGTTTTAAAGTACTTTGATCCAAAAAATTGATCCTTATTGAATGAATAGAGAAAAAGTTGGTTCCGTTTTACTTGTGTTTTAATACTTTTATAATTCTTCAAAAATTGTGCTGTTTTTTCATTAAATTTTATGTTTAACGTTAATTATCGTTTTTATCGACATCAGGCTACACGGAGTTATTTGCACTGTGTAATAGAGCAAAGTGTATAGAACAATATTCAGAATAGAATAGAATAGAATATTTATTAATGCTCTGGGCATCACCCATGGAGCAAAAACACATTTTACAATTGAAAGGCTCATCAAAGAAAACTCAAAACGTACATAAAAATCGAACAAGTGATAACAATACAGCATGATACAGAAATAGTAATGTAGCAAATAGGCAAGGATTAGAATTTAACAACACACAATATTTAGGCCGTATTTTATTAGACAGAGTTTATGTTTGCTCTGCACTGAGTAGAGTCATGTATAATTTATACTTGAAGGCATGATTGGAGCCCCTCTGTTTCAGATCCTCAGGGAGAGAATTCCAAAGTTTAGATGCCGTAACAAGAAATGATTTCTGGTATGCGGTTGTACGTGGAGTTGGATAACGTAAAGAGCAGTTCTTTGTGCGAGATGTCATCTGAGTGGTTTCTGATCTGCTCTTAAACATTTCCCGAAGATATTTAGGAATACTCTCTCTGAACATCCCAAAAAGAAAAGCACCGAGTAGATATTTTCTACGGTTACAAAGATTTAGCCAACCTAGGCTGATTCTGTATTGTGACACATGAACATCCTTTCTTAAATTAAATACATATCTTACACATGAGTTTAATAGCTTTTGTAACTTTTTTTCTAACTCTTTAGGTATGTCATTATAAACAAGACTACAATAATCAATAGAGGGAAATACCAAGGATGAAATTAACATTTTTCGGGTGGGAATAGGAAATAGGTGCTTATTTAGTTTTAGTTGATAGAGGGTAATATTGACTTTATTACAGATTTCATTAACATGTTCTTTCCACGACAGATTTTTTGTGAGGGTTACTCCAAGAGCGCGAACAGAGTCGCTGAAAGATATTTGGTGATCACCAACTACAACTGGATGAAGTTGATTAATATCTATTTTGTTTAGAACCCTTGAGTTTCCAATGATTATTGATTTCGTCTTTTGACAGTTCAGTGTAAGTCGGTTTTCGCCAACCCATTTTGTAATTTCTCTGACGTCATGATTCACAAGGTTGATACTAGCAGCTATGTTTTCAATTGAGGAATGGATGTATATTTGGAGGTCATCTGCGTACATCATGTACTTACAATTTTTAATCGCGATCGAAATATCATTTACAAAAATAGAGAATAGCAGAGGGCCCAGGACAGATCCCTGGGGAACTCCGCAAGATACCGGAACCCAATCAGATAACTTATTGTCAGGTCCCATGACTGCTTGCGATCTATTTTCAAGGTAGGAGCAAAACCAGTTTAAAACTGAACACGAGAAACCAAGCTTCACCATCTTATGAAAGAGTAGATTATGATCAATTCGATCAAATGCTTTACTGAAATCAAAAAGAACTAAAATTGTAACCATGCGCTTGTCCATATGAAGTCGAATATCATCGGTAACCTTTAGTAGTGCCGTCTGCGTGCTGAATCCATGCCGAAAACCTGATTGCAGAGCGTCAAGTTTGTCATTGTCAGTTAAGTACTCTGTGACTTGTTTGAAAACAATTCTTTCCAGCACTTTCGACAAGGCACACAGGATAGAAATTGGCCGGAAGTCAGAAGGTAGTTTTGGGTTTTTTATCTTCTTTATCGGGCGGATAAGTGCTTTTTTCCAGGCCGATGGAAATACTGAGTTATCAAGAGAGTGGTTAAATATTTCAAGGATGTATGGTAATAATGCATATTTGGAAAGTTGAATGACCTTTATCGGAATGTCGTCCACACCAGTGGCATTTGAGTTTGAGATCATCAAGCTTTCGATAAGAGTGTCAGGAGTTACGTGTCTAAAGTAAAAGTTGTTTTCATTAAATGGGATAACTCGCTCAGGTCTGAGGTTAGCTAGGGCAACATTTTGACTGATCGAAGTTGACACAAAGTAGGAGTTTAGCTGATCGAGAGTTATATTTGAAGGTAGAGAAGAGTCCCGTCTTCGAACCAACCCCAGATTTCGAAATTCACGCCAAATCAATTTCGGGTCTTTCAAAGAGGAAAACTTCGAGGAATAAAACTGGCGTTTACTGTCATTGATGGCTGATTTAATGCGGTTTCTAAGCTCCTTGTATTTTTGGAACACAGTAGAACAACCATTGCGTCGAAAGGCACACCGCACTTGGTTGCGTTCTTTAATCATGAGTTTTATCGTCTCATTCAGCCAAGGAGGAAATCGGCGTATAGGCCGACATTCCCGTTTGGGAAAAAAAGTGTCAGAGAAACTAGAAATGTTTGACATAAAACAACCAAGTTTGGAATCGATAGAACAAGAGTTAAAAATACCATTCCAATTCATCTCTAGAAGTGCATCATGAAGGCAGTGGGAATCAATGTTTTGAAAGTCACGGAATTGGAAAGAGGTGGGTGTGAGGGACATAGAAAACTTGAAAGTGTACGTAATTTCAATTAAGTCATGAGCCGAGAGGAAGGAAATGGGAGTCTGAGAGTAATTTGAAACTTTTTCCAGATCGTCGACAATACAGAGATCTAATAGGGTAAGACTTGTTTCTGTGTGATGCGTAGCTGCGTATGGTACAAGATTAAGATTATTACAGTACACAAAATTATGCATGTGTTTACCATCATAATTATTTCGTAGAAGATCAGCATTGAAGTCACCAAATATAACAATATTTTTAAAGGTGGGAGCAAATTGCAAAAATGCATTTTCAAAGTCCGTCGGGAGGGCTGTTTTAGGAGGACGATACACGACACACAACAATAACTTAGAGGAGATTTCGTTGCATACTTCGGATATGATAAATTCAGAGGTATGACAGTAGGTGTCAGGGGAAGTGGCCAGAACATTAACTTTTAAATTCTCGCGTACATATAAGCCAACACCCCCTCCACCTTTACCAATTCTGTCATGTCTAAAAATATTATAACCATTCATTTTAACCATCTCATCAGATATGCGCTCTTTTAGCCAGGTCTCAGACATGCAAATTATGTCATAAGTTGATTCCTGAAAGAAAAGGCAAAATTCATCAAAGTGACCAAAGAGGGATTGACAATTAACATGGCACAGAGTTATATCTCTTGAAATCTTCTGGGTGACAATAGGCGGTGAACTATGACCTCCTCCCTATTCCCACTTTTTAATGTCCTCTTCTGACTGAATAAGGTAGCGATCGTCTCCCTCACGCCTCCGGACAAAGATTTTACCATTTCTTACCCACAAGTACTTGAATTTACCTCCCCTTTTTAGTTCCCTGGCCATAGAATATAATTTTCTATTGTATGGCGTCAGAGACTCATTGACAAATACATAGGAATTAACACACTCATTTAGCCCTATATCTTTAAGACTTAGGTTCCTTTTAACTTTCCGTGCGTTAATAAGATTTTGAGCTAATGTGGAACGCAAAAATCGGACAATAATTGGCGAGGGTTTTACACCATCATCCGTTGACGCGCGGCTCTTCAGCCTATAGATGTAGTCAATGTCACTCATTTCGAATTTCACCCCTAAGGCTAGGCCAACCTGTACGATTAGGGCCTCAGGCGATTCACCGGTAATGCAGGGAATTCCATGAAATTCCACCACATTGCGCAAATGCTCTTGTTCTATTCTATTAATGTGTGATTCAAGATTTAACACACGCGCTTTTATTGCAGCACTGTCACTACATGCTTGATGCAGTTTCTCACTTAAATCAGCGATAGACGAATTGAGATGGTCAAGCATAGTAGAATGCTCAGTTATTACTACCTGTAATGATTCAACTGCACTCTTCAGCTCCAGTTGGCTCCCCTGAATACTTTTCACGCGCTCTAGGAGTTCCGCCAGTATGCTGGAATCAGGCGCTGATCCTTTGGCGTCGCTCATAGATGAAATCCTGACGGGAGTGGAGTCATTACGTCCAGAACGCATCCCAGAAGAGCAGGAATCGCAGGTCCAGGACTTCTGGAGCTCCTCAAGCGCGGCAACATCCGCTTCAGTCATTGACAGACAGGATGGATGATACGTAGCAGAGCACTGCTCACAGCTGACGCTACGTTTGTTTCGTTTAACTGAAAGCTCACACTTAGGACACGAGGGCATGGTGACTCAACACTAAACCGCAGAGCACAGAGAACGGAGAAGGCACAACCTTTCGGCACGAGAGCTGAGACAAGATTTTTGCGATAACTTGCGATTCGAATTTTAACAACCATTTATATTTAATACCACCCCGGCCACTCGGGCCACAGTGGCGGCCACTAACGGGGCGAAGAAAGCGAAGGGAAGGAAGTAGGATTTCCTAGCATGAAGACGAATGCCAGTTCAATGACATTGGTAATTTGAGTAGATATTTTATGAATAATTTTCATCTTGATTTTGGCACATTCTGCTTAAATGGCTAAATTCAACTTAAATCTTGTCGCAAATTGCAATTTCTCGCTACGTTGGAGACTGACGATTATACAATTAGGAGGTCGTTGGGACGTTTCTCAGCTGAGTTATGGGCTAAAATATCTTTGAAGGAATTTTCCATGAATTGCGGATTTCCCTTAGGCATCGTGGGCAGGCTGTGGTCGAGGGGTTTAGGGGAAGGCTCGTGGTCATGCACGTGCAGCGGCAGGCGCCCGCGCCAGCTGGTTGAGGATTTGCGTCCCTCCGTGCTTGCTGGCCCCACAATGCTGGTTTTACAACTTGCCAGTAATGACTCTTCTCTACTTCCCATAATCCTATGGTGGCTATCTCAAGTTATGCTTTTTACACCTTTTGTGTCTCTTTTTGCCGACCCTTGCCGCCTCTTGTTCCGCCAAACGGAATGCTTAGTTAGTTTCCTTAGGGGTTTTCTGGTTGTTTTCGCGTACCACAAGCATCAGTTGTCCGAGAGAGTGTGTCGAGTGAACATCCAATGTTAGTGATTGTGCTGTGCAACACTGGGTTGATATGTTCAACGTTAGAAGCGTTTCAAAGGAGGATATAGTTACTTACTTGTACCTGGGAATCAAAGTCTCCTTGCACCTGGGAACCAAAGTCTCCTTGAACCCGTCTCCGTTTCGTCGTGCCGTCACTACGTTTACTTCACATCCATCGAGGAATATTTTGCTTTCCAATCATACGAGAAGCAGTTTGAAGCACTGATGGTAAGCAAAATTTTAATTTTTAAAGTGGATTCCGAGTTGGAGTCAGTAATTTGTTTTTCGCTACCCATGTAAGAATGATGAAACTAAGGCTGTCGATGGAAGTGATTACCTGCTATTTCTTTTCGTTTTGTAGTGTTTTATACTAAATTTGTGAGAAACCATGGAGATTAGAGAAGTGACACGGTTACAGCTTCATGAAAAAATTGGAGAGAAAAAAAATATTACGGCCCGTGAGAAAAAAAATGTCGTGATAGATTTTTTGATTGAAAAGTTTCAATTGAATAGAGATTCCGATGCTAAAGGTATTTTGACGAAGTGCCTACAAACATGCTTTTTCACGAGATATTTTGAGAAATGGAACAAGGCACAGCGAAGGGAGAGCTACTTCAGAGCCAATAATAGTAAATGGTTAGAGGAAGAAATCAAATTCCCTACAATAGTATACAAATACCTTCCTGCTACCTACGGTACGTTCTTTAAAAATCGTAATTTATAGTTTTCAGCGTAGATTCAATTTTCTATGTCATTAATTCGTGCTTTTACAGATTCTCCGCAGGACCACGAGTTAGGTAGGCCTGCTACACCCTTTGAACTTTCTAGCGAAAGACCAAAACGAAGGAACGTAGCCAATTTTAAACTAATTTTGCAATAAAAAATTAATTAAATATTTATTTTTCTGTGAAAATGTATTCTACGTAAACTATAGCTAAAAATTATAAACGTTTTAACTTATGTAAGTTCATTTTCATCGAGAAACAAAGTTTCAATTTCTCCCATTCCGTTGCAGTAGTCTAAATTTTGAAAATGTATTATGTATTAAAATTTTGCTAGGACAATTTTTAAAAGGATTTTATAGTTCCTAGCATTATTAATTACATTATTTTGATAGTTAAAATAGGAAGTTTTTATTTTAAACTTGACCACTCAACCATCGGCATTAAGCTTTGTTATTGCATATTTAAGTTTTATGCAATTAATAGCGCTTAATCCGTATGATATATTGAAAAAATAATGATAAAATCACGTTTATCAGCCCAAAATACTTTAGAAATGCACTTAATATTGCATATGGACGGTAAATTATTAGAGTTATTAATTTTGGCCAGCTTTTTTTCATTTTGGCCCACTGTGCGCCGCCTTGAACAGTAGGCCTAGACCGGGGAAGTCACGCTGCACAACAGCAGCGGTAGACAACGATATTGCTCACTACGCCCGGGAAAACCCTTTAACGAGCAAAGGGGCTGAGGGAATTCGGCAGCATTTTAACCTAGAATGTAGTTATTCTACCGTTCGACGGCGCCTCCATGAGGCGGGCTTAAAATGCCATCAGCCAGCCCAGAAGCCACTGTTATCCGAGCAACACAAACTGGCAAGACTGCGGTTCGCGGAAAAGTTCGCCAACAGCCCGCAAGCATTTTGGGACCTTACCATTTTTGCGGACGAGAAAAAGTTTAGGAGTGACTGCAACGGCAGAATGCACTTGTGGCGTCCACGTAATGCGCGGTAAGTAACCTGTAGGTTCATATATTATATACTTAATGTATTGAATCAGAACCCGAATGTTATCTCTATTGATTTTTCTCTCGAATGAGAGAAATAATAAATTATCACTAGTAAAATACATTGTAAATGCTAAGTTAAATAATAGTGAATAACTTGGTGAATCCACAAAAAATGATGTATTTACGACTTAGGTTTCGCTACAGGACAACACCATCAGGTGATAATCGAATTGATCGAAGGTGATTCAATAATCACCTGATGATGCGGTACTACAGTGAAACCTAGATTGTAAATAAATCACTTGATATGGAATCATAAAGTTATTCACTATTATTTTATATGAATCAGTTCCAAAAAGTTACGCCAGAAACGATTAATTTTAGTTAATTCTAGGGTAAAAAATATTTAAAGCTTCATAGCCAATTTATAACGTTCGGTAACTGCAAAGATAATAAGACAAAGTGCCGTAGACACTGATTTCAATGATGTTATTTGAAATAAATTATGTAGGGATGTTTTTTCTATTACGATATTTAAAAAGGAATGGCGCTTAAATTTTAGTCAACAATGTTAATAAGAGCTAATATTAAATATGTATTCAATCTCAGTGAAATTAAATAGTTATTTTTCCTAATTCATTATATATATATATATATATATATATATATATGTAATTTGTTCTCTCTTATTAGGTATGAATCTCGAAACATCCTGAGGAATCGTGGTTCTGGACGCATATCCCTAAGCTTTTTGGGGGTGTATGACTGCTGCCGGCCCAGGACCTCTTGTTAGAACGTCTCCAAGGATGAACGCACGAGAGTATGTCGGCATATTAGAACAATAGTTAAAGACCTACGCCAGAGAGATTGTACCAGAAGGAGAGATAAATTCCATCCATGATAACTGCCCCGTGCACACAACAGCTATTGTAGATAATTTTTTTCAGAAAAACGAGGAGATAGTGGTTACACCATGGCCGGCTCATTCACCCGACCTAAACCCCATTGAGAACTTGGCAAATGAGATTGATGGCAAATGAATGGCAACCAAGGGGCGTTACAACAGTGGAGGCAATAGAGGCGCATGTCCATGAGTTGTGGGACTCATTTCGTCGACGGCCTCAAATATGCGAGAATGCTGTCGCATCTATGCCTCGCCGTCTGCAGCAAGTTGTAGAATCAGGTGGTGACGCCACTAAATATTAAAAAACTGAATGAAATTTGAATAGTTTTACTTTTTAAATGCCCTTTCTACCCCGAAAGAAATACATCATGCCAAAATTACACCTAAGCCTGATAAAAAGGATGCAGATATCGGTGACGTTGATTTCGTTCAAACATATATAACTATTAAACACCGTAGGATAATTTGGGGTAAAAGAGCTGATATGCGTATTTATTTCCACCTGGTCCTTATAGCTTACTATGGTTCGCACACCAAGTGACAGATTAACGCACTTGGGGGCCTGTAGGCAGTACAAGCAACGGGGCCCACGTTAATAAACAAGTCGCAAGAGAAGAAAGGGGAAAACAATTCTCATAACAAGGGGCCCATAGGCAACTGCCTACTTTTGCCTCATTGTTAATTTGGCTCTGCGCACACCCACTGAAAGGAAAGCATTTGTTCTTTAAAACACCTCACTTCCCACATTTTTACGTGAAAACGTACTGGAAGTTTGAAGATGAAAAATATCAATTGAATTACAAACCTTTTTCAAACTCTAGGGTTTATCAAAATGATCGAAACTACGAATGCATTTGGTTATTTATAGAGGATTGTAGATACAATGAGTAGGTATTTCACTGCAAGGACACAAAGATGCAACCACTGCCACTTCCAATGCTTTTTTCCTCTCAGTGAATTAAATCTGTTAAGAAATAAATGTGGTAACGTAGAAAGTCATTATTTTTATAAATTAAGCAGTAAATAAAGAACCGTATTAACTCTTTCTTTTGTCAACTATATAAATTGTGTTGATATGAAGAATGCATCTTTTTAATCTAAAAGATTAAAAAATTGGCCTGACTACGGATTCGAACCCTGCCAAAACCGCACACCAACTTCGGCGAATGGAATTAACCATCTCGGCTACGGAGCCGCTTCCCTCCGAGACACTCACCTTGAGCCTAAACCTGAATCTAGGGAGAGGAAAAACCCCGCGACGGAGCCCGAAAGAAAATACTCCGATCGCCCCAACGTGTGCGTGGACGTGAGTTTCCTCAGTGCATTCCTTTCGCTAGGGCTTATGCTCTCGGAGTTTATTTGACTCTAATTCTGCTAGCCCGGTCGCATCCACGTCCGTCCTCGTCGGCTCTCGGTGACGTTAAGGCAAAGGCCGCAGCTAGTCTCGTGTGCCAACCCTCCTATGTTTTTTCCGACCCGGCCCCATTTTATCAAATCAGTACAATCAGTTTGGGTGTCTACATTTCAGTGAAAACGATAGTACATGGGTTGGAAGGAGATTCAGGCCGGGCCATTTCTTATTAGGTACCATTGATTTCCAATTGCACGCTGAGAATTTGGTAATAGATAGACATAAACTGGGATAGGGATAAAACTGGGAACGAATGTAGTCGGGTAGCTGCAAAATTTGGTATATTTGCAGATTGACCAAGATTTATTTACCCAGTCAGCTATGGGACACAATGTCAATTTCGCGGGTGAAAAAGCTCGTGATATAAAGGATATGAATTAATTATATTAAGTGCTGGTGCTGGCTAATTTTGGAATGATAAATAATTGGTACTCTAGCAAGGGTAGAAGCAGGAGAAATGTGCCGGCAAGAATCATTCGCTTAGATAAATGAATAGATGTTCGAGACAAAATAACTACGTCATTCAGAAAAGGATAGACTAATGCATGGAGCTTGGTGTTATAGAGGATTTTCAGAATTGTGTTTAAATAGAAATTGCGCTGTTTTCAAGTAGGATGAAGATAAAAATAAACGAAAAGTCGAAAGGAGATACAAGGGAGACAGCACAAATAAAACGTGTTGCCTAAGGTGCCATAAATGGGATATGACTCAACGACGGGAAAGAGGATATTGCGGCAAATATCTAAGAAAGTGAAACACACGTGCTAAATATAAACGTGCAACTATATCCCCATACTAGCACAGTTAAATTAAAACTATACTGCCGCAGTAACTTAAAACGAAACCTTTGATTAAAGCTTACGAACCAGAGAATTGATAGTGCACGTAATATCTTATGGCGTTCATGCTTATATCATTAATTAGTGTAACGGAACGAAGATAATGATCCCATACACCGGAGGTTTGGGAGATCTCCAGGCAAACATGTTAATTCCTAATACGATTTTTCATTTTTTAACTGTAGCAAAAAAAAATTTGACACGCAAACCGTTGAGAATTTCATATACGCCTAAAAGGGACACATTGACAATGAGCAAACACCTGGGATGAATAACTTATGGGAGTCAGTTCATTCTCTTGCAATAAGGAATTTGCATTTATTCACTAATCACTCCGAATTTTCGCAAGATAGTGACTAGAGATCGGTAACTACTCATTTCATTTAACAAAAAAGTATGGACATACACAGTAAAGGAAACAACCAAAGCCTGGAAACATTAAGCCTAATCCATGCGATAGTTATCTGCGCCACGAAAATATCATACCTTTTTGTTACCGAAGACAAGTACACTGCATTTGCCATTGAGGTTTTAAGTATTCTCAGGAACACAATGCTTTTCACAGTATGGCATTGCTCTTACAAGAATGCATTCAAACTGATTGCCTTGAGGTTTGAAATATTGATTTATTAAATCAAACTATTTCTGCTACGAGAGAAACCGATTCAAATAGTTTCTGTACGATCCTCTCTCCTTCTCACTGTCTCTTTTTGGGTCAGTGAGCGTAAAAATGTAGTTTCTGCAGTGAAACAACCTACAGCGTTACAGAGTCAGTGATGAGCGTATTAATATCCTACTTAATATTATAAATTTGAAAGTTTGTATGTTTGGATATTTGCTCCTCAATCGCGCAAAAACTACTGGACCGATTGAGCTGAAATTTGGTATGTAGATATAAAATGTATCTGTGGATAATATAGGCTATATTAAAAAGGCCAAAGGGTCTCCTAAGGCCCCCCAAAGGTCCCTATGGTGGTCCATGCTAATCATTGGGTTCGGTGCAGGGGGATTATTTTTTGCTTTTTAATGTTTTTGCAGAAAAATCTCGTTTTTCTCTGAAATCAACAATGCAATATTTCGTTGACAACCAGAGATTTGATTTTCAAAGGATATTCACGCCATATGGTATTTAAGTTTTCCTGCAGGCCCATGATATCACGTAGGGAGATAATCTGTATAAGACGGGCCCAGAGTCCCAATGGTCACATCATTGATTGCTTTAGGGGGTTATCGATAAATTCAATGAATATTTACAGCAAGTAACTATACTCTTCAATGTTTATTCTCAAAGTAGTACTCATAGGGGCACTGCATGCATGTGAGAGATCACTTACGTAGTAAACGATGCACATAAAGGAATCAAACGTGCAAGAATATATACGTGCAGTGAATAGTAATGGTAATAATGTCTCTGTTGCTACAATAAACATGGCATTGTTTGTTATCGTTTAATAATCAGATATATTACACGTAGTGGAACCACCTGCCTCTCATTATAGGTATCAAATCTTTCTAGACAAGACAATCTATCAAATTGGGTGCTATTTAAGTAGTAATAAACCTGCGTGGTCCATTTTTGTGTTTCCCGTACATTAAAGTGAACCAACAGTCACTCATCTCTCCGTGCACCTGGAAAACGAATGAATTACAACGATAAGAACATACAAGATAGGATACGAATTCCTCAAATGATCACGCAGATCGTATATTTCAGGATTTGTGGTTTTCTTATAAAATAAGTTCAATGTTTTTAACACCCGTCGAATTTCAACGGGTACGTTCAGCTAGTATGCATATACCTGTAAGCCATAAACATAGACCTGCATGAGCCTATGCGAAATGGTGCGTGGATCGCAGTTCGGAGACGCATCTTCCCCAGCTTAATCGGGCCTAATGCATAAATCAGTGCTTAAGCGATCGGAAAGTGGCGGGGGGTGTTAGGACACCAGCCGTTTATATATAAAAAGGAAACGCTCTAGTGAAATTACGCCTAGCATTTATTAAAGTCCCTTATTATTCGGGGGAAAACGAATTCCCATACCTATCCGTTCGGCAAAATATCTCTCTTCATTTATCGTTTCTTTCGGACCTGGAAATATAGTGGGGTTCTAATATGATGTTCTCCGTGTCGCTCTGATAGATATCTATTCTCAATTGTTCAAGCAATCTAAGCCTAGCGCGCAGCCTCTGAGTCTCTAGCGGCTCCCAGCCTAATTCGTTTAACATCTGTGTAACGCTGTCTGTACGCCCGTAACAAGTTTTTGACGAATCGCGCAGCTTTCCTTTGTATTTTATTAAGTTTACAGATTAACTCTTTCTGCACCGGATCCCATATGCTCGCTGCATATTCAAGGTGTGGCCGGACGAGTGCGAAATAGCACCTCTCTTTTACTTTTTCATCTGAAAATCTTCCCACAATACGCTTGACGAATCCTAGCTTCTTCAGAGCTCTGCCACAAATATTTCTTATATGTGTTCCCCACGATAGGTTCGAGGTTATCGTAACTCCCAGATACTTCACTTCATCTGTCGCCTTTATGTTAACACCATCCACAGCATATACATGGGGATAGTTGGACGACCTCCGCAAAAAATGTACTGCCGTGCATTTGCTCAGATTAAGTTCGAGTCCCCACTCTTGGCTCCACACATAAACGTTGTTTAAATCCGATGATAGAATTTCAAAGTCAGAGTGATCACTAATTTCGCGATAGATGGCAGCGTCGTCAGCAAATAAACGTATTTTACTGCTAATTCGAGAGCATAGATCATTTATGTATAAAATGAACAAAAGGGGGCTCATTACGCTTCCTTGAGGGAGACCTGATGTCATTTTAACTACATCAGAGCTAATTACGTCAAGAAGTACTTTTTGCTTACGATCACTCAGAAAGTCGCGTGTCCAGTTTACTACTGTTTTGTTTAGCCCGCATGATTCTAAATTGTATAAAAGTTTGTTGTGAGGTACCATGTCGAAAGCCTTCTTAAAATCTAGAAATAATGCGTCCACTTGTCTTTTCGTTTCACCAGATTTGAGAACGTCATGAAGAAAGAGCGCGAGTTGTGTTTCACATGATCTACCTTTCCGGAAGCCGTGCTGAGAGCCATGGAGGGTTACGACTGTCCAGGAACGTCATGATATTGCTAACGACGATATGTTACAGTATCTTGCCTATAATCGACGTTAATGAAATTGGTCGATAGTTCCCTGGGTCGTATCTGTTTCCCTTTTTGAATATCGGTGTAACGTTGGAATTTTCCAGTCTATTGGTAGCTTTCCTTCAGACAATGACTTCTTGAATATTATGTCTAAAAACGGCGCGATCTGTGGCGTTAACTCCTTGAGGACACGCGCGGGGATTCCCTCCGGACCCGGAGATTTACTATTTTTTATCATCTGTAGCTGTTTAGTTATCCAATCGCGTTGAATAGTGATTTCTTTCATCGATTCCTCAGTGCATGAAATATCAAAATTACATGCAGTATCGTCTGTAGTCTCTTCCTTGAACTACGACCTTGACGTGGTGGAAGGGCTTGTGCGTTCCAATGACCCCTAGAGCTGGACTGGCAGGAGCAAGTACATTGCTCCTGGTAGGGCCACCCATGCCAGATAGGTCGAAGGGTAGGAGCCAGACGAAAGGTAGTTCCGTGATGGTGTCACGTTAAAAATACCGTTGAGTCGCGTGGGATACCTCTCAACTATCACTTCCCAGAACATGAAAGTCATCCAAAGAGATCTGATTCCTGGCAACTACGGGACGCCGCCCACTAGGGCGGGTGTCGTGCCCGGCAGCGGGGGAGGCAAGGCCTCCGCGGTCGTCATCACACGAAATCCTTGCACAGAATCGTCATCAGAAGATACCAGGGAAAGGAGGGAGAAGAAGAAGAAAAAGAGGAAGAGGAGGAGGAAAACAGTGATAAAAATAGGAACTTGGAACGTAAGGACCATGATGAGGGCCGGGAAGCTTGAAAATATTAAGCAGGAAATGGAAAAAGGAAAAATAGATGCTTTGGGATTGTGCGAGGTTAGATGGAAGGATAGCGGGGACTATTGGAGTGATAACTACAGGGTGATCTATAGTGGGGGAGATGAGAGTCAACGGGGGGTAGGCATGGTACTGAACACAAAGTTGGGACTGAGGGTGGTAAACATTGAACAGGTGAACGACAGGATACTAGTGGTAGAAATAAAAGCACGGCCGACGAATTTCGTACTGGTCCAGGTATACATGCCTACGAGCAACCATAGGGAGGAAGAGGTGGAAGAGGTGTACGAGCAAGTAGAAGAAATAATTAGAGAAGTGCCGGGGAAGAAAAACCTGATAGTGATGGGTGACTGGAATGCAGTGGTGGGAGAAGGGAGGGACGGATTAGAAGTAGGAGGGTTTGGGCTAGGAAGAAGAAATGATCGCGGGGAAAAGGCAGTTGAATTTTGTAGAAGAAATAAATTAGTAGTGACAAACACTTGGTTTAAACATCACCCCAGGCGTAGGTACACATGGAAAATGCCGGGTGACACTGGGAGATACCAAATTGATTATATAATGGTGAGGCAGAGATTTAGGAACAGTGTAAAAAACTCTCGTAGCTATCCAGGGGCGGATGCGGACTCAGATCATAACTTGGTGATGATGAAGTGTGAAGTTAGATTCAAAAGGCTTTGTAAAGGTAGGAAGATAAAGAGGTGGAACCTTGAAGCATTGAAAGGGTTGAAAAGGAGGGAATACCAAGAACTAGTAGAAAAGAACATAGGTGAAGAGAAGCGAATGGGAACCATAGAGAAGAGATGGGAGGTTATAAAAACAGGCATCGCAAGAGCGGCAGAGAAAACAATAGGAACGGTGGAAAAGAAGAGGGTTAAGAAGCAGTGGGTTACAGAAGAAATGATAAAGAAAATGGAGGAGAGAAGGATATGGAAAAACGTGAACACCGAGGTAGGGAAGAGGAAGTACAAGGAATTGAATAATAAACTCAGGCGAGTGACCAATCGGGCAAAAGAAAACTGGTGGAAGGGACAATGTGAGCAAATGGAAAAGATGCAGGAGGAGGGGGAAGTGGGCGCTTTGTACGCCAAGGTGAAAATGTTATCGGGTGGTAAGAGAGGTCAAGCGATACCAAAAGTTAAGGACAAAACAGGAAAGATATTAATCGAACAGGAAGATATCCAAGAAAGGTGGAGAGAATACGTAGAGGAGCTATATGACAGCGAGAATAGACCCCTTAGCCTATATCTAGAGGATGAAAGAGCAATAGATAAAGATAACCTCGGACCAGAGTTACTTGAGAGTGAAATAGAGAGGGCACTAAGAGAGATGAAGGGCAGAAAAGCCGTGGGAACCGATAACCTACCTTCGGAGCTACTGAAGAATCTAGGTAGTAGGGGGAGAAAATCGTTTTTCGAACTTATTCGCAGGATCTACGAGGAAGGAGTATGGCCAGAGGATTTCGTGAAAACAATATTAATACCTATCCCGAAGAAGAAGAAAGCGTCAGAATGCGAGGAGTATAGAACAATCAGTTTAATTTCGCACGCAGCAAAAGTGTTGCTTAGAATACTAAATAGAAGGTTGGAGAGCGGAGCAAAGTGCTATTTAGGCGATGACCAATTTGGGTTTAGGAAGGGGAGGGGAACCAGAGATGCGATTGCGGTAATGAGGACACTTATAGATAGAAACATAGAGCATAATCAGGATGTTTTCGCTTGTTTTGTAGATTTCGAAAAGGCGTTTGACAGAGTAAACTGGGAGAAACTAATGCAGATACTGGGGAAAATAGGAATAGACTGGCGCGATAGGAGACTCATCCGAAACTTATATATGGGGCAGAGGGCTCAGGTAAGGGTAGCGGACGGTGAATCAGGGTGGGCAGTTATAGGTCGCGGGGTGAGGCAAGGGTGCCCGTTGTCGCCTTTACTTTTTAACATCTATGCTGAGGAAATGGTAAGAGAGGCATGGGATGAGCTAGACGTAGGAATGAAAGTAGGAGGCCAGTGGATAAAGTCGGTTAGATTCGCAGACGATCAGGCGTTGGTGAGTCGGTCATCGAAAGGACTGCAAACTTTAGTAGATGCACTGGAAAAGCAGTGTGAGAAATACGGAATGAAGATAAATAATAGGAAAACAAAAGTAATGAGATTCTCTAGGACAAAGAAAGCGAAGCTGGTGATAAGAGTAGGAAGTCACAAACTGGAGCAAGTTGAACAATTTAATTACTTGGGTAGTACGCTAGAAGAAACAGGACATAGTAGCAAAGACATTAGGAGGAGAATAGCGCTAGCGAAGGAAGCGTTCAATAATAGAAGGGAGCTGATGACGGGGACCTTAAGTAAGGATGTAAAAAAGAGGCTAGTAAAGAGCTTGATATGGAGTGTGGCGTTGTATGGGGCGGAAACGTGGACTTTGAGAAAGGAAGACGAAAATAGGCTGAAGGCTTTTGAGATGTGGGTGTGGAGGAGGATGGAGAAGGTGCGTTGGACGGAAAGGAAGACAAATGAGGAAGTGCTTGACATGGTGGGCGAGGAGAGGAAACTTATAGATGAGATTAGGGGAAGGCAGGGTAGATGGCTGGAAGGGGTAATGAGGGACGATGGTTTGCTGAAGGCCGTGATAGAGGGAAGGATGTTGGGTAAGCGGGGAAGGGGAAGGAAGAGAATCGGTTTTATGGACGGGATGAAGAAAGGTAGGACTTATGCTGAGATGAAGAAAGAAATAGAAGAGGTAGAAAGGGCACAGCACGTGTAAGAGTTCGCTGGATATTCTCTGACTTTCATCACAACCTACCTCTGACCGGTAGATTACTGTAATGAATGAATGAATCGTCTGTAGTGTACACACTTTCGAAGTGGGAATTTAACGTGTTAGCTTTATCAATATTTTCGGTGACAATTTTGCCATCTTTATCAAATAACGAATCTACGGTTGAAGATTTTCCCTGAAGCTCTCTCTCATACGACCAAAAAGATTTCGGATTTTCTTCGAGTAATTCACCGAGTGCTTTTTTCTTGAAATTTCGCAATGCAGTACGCATTGATTTCTTGGGTTTTGAGCGTTGCGCAGCATAACTTTCTTTTGCTTCAAGTTCCTTCGACTTGTCATCTAACGTAATGGACTTTTTGAACAAGTTGTACACTCTGTCTCTTTAGGTCCCTCCTAACATCGTTGTTATACTATCGAGGTTCCTTCCTATCACATTTCAATTGTTGCGGAATATATTCGTTGATTCCCTGGCGCAGAATTTCTAAGAAATATTTCCATGATGCATCAGAGCTTTTATCCTCTGTTTTAGCTACGAAGTCCGTGTACGAATCATTAAGCATCTCGCCAAATTTTATGAAGTTGCATTTATCAAATAAATAAATATTGCGTTTCGGTTTTACAGCAGACTCTACTTCAATTTTTAAGGTTGCAAAAATTACTCTGTGATCACTTATGCCGTCAAAAAATCGAGTTGTTTTATCAACTTAGGATGGCTTACTGCAAAAAGGT
Organism: Pyrrhosoma nymphula; assembly: GCA_963573305.1. Classification (NCBI taxonomy): domain Eukaryota; kingdom Metazoa; phylum Arthropoda; class Insecta; order Odonata; family Coenagrionidae; genus Pyrrhosoma; species Pyrrhosoma nymphula. The sequence goes on along the minus strand of OY754335.1, from coordinate 29,883,423 downwards.
CTAATATTTTATTTCCTCTCGTAGGATTGTCAACTACTTGGGCAAGTGAGTGATTAGCAAGTGTGTTGAGTAAGATTTCGCTGATTCCCCCATTCCTAGAATTTGGTTTTACAGTGTAAGAATCCCAATTTATAGATGGCAGATAAAAATTTCCCCAAATAATTATTACACTTTTACTGTCTCTCAAAGTAAATACGGATATTTGATTTTCTAATTGGTAAATAATGTCAACTTCGGAGTTAGGAGGTCTATAAAAAGAGCAAACATGTATACTCCTTTTGTTTCGTTGCTTAATTGTAAACCGTACGCTTTCTATTTCATTGTCAGTTATTTCGTGGGCGGTGCTGTGTAAATGTGATTTAACTGCTAGAAAAACTCCGCCACCTGTCCTATCACTTCGATCGCATCTTTAGATTTTATATCCTGGAGGAAAAACAGTCGCTTATATCCTCTGTAATCCAGCTCTCCGTTCCTATGACCACATCTGCGTCCTGAAATAAATGCTCGATTTCAGCGCGCTTGTTTTTTACGCTACGGCAATTAACTACTACAAAGTTAATGTAATATTTTGTAGATTGAGTGTCGGTTGGTTCTTTTCCACACTTATGGGTATTAGGTGGGCGAATTTCATTGTAATTGCTTTTAATTTATGGACAGACACAGTGGTCGCTAGTAGAGGGAAAAAGGGTGTTCTGAAACAACCGCAAGTTGACGTATCGTATTTCCCCCTTGACCACACTCCCCAGGTGTGCGTGACTCATGAAAACCGCAAGTTGACACAACAAATTTCCCCCTTGACCACACTCCCGGTGTGTGTATGACTCAAGAAAACCACAAGTTGACGTATCGAACTTCCCCCTTGACCACACTCCCAGCTTGAATGATGAAACACAAGTATCCGTTGCAAGGTTCCCTAGGTGTGTATGACTCATGAAAACCACAAGTTGACGTATCTAACTTCCCCCTTGACCACACTCCCAGCTTGAATGATGAAACACAAGTATCCGTTGCAACGCTCCGCAGGTGTTTGCGTGACTCATGAAAACCACAAGTTGACGTATCGAAACTCCCCCTAGACCACACTCCCAGCATGAATGATGAAACACAAGTATCCGTTGCAACACTCCCCAGGTGTGTATTAGTTATGAAACATTAGTTTTGCGTCAGACTATCCCCCCCCTCTCCCCCAAGTTGACTTCCCTCTCCACAGCGACCACCATGAGCTGACCACCTCCTCCATTACCCCCATTGACGATGTTCTTTTAGAGAGGTTTCAATCGTAAACCTTTATTCTTACACCATCTAATATTTAATTGTTCTGAATAAAAGCTTTCTTGTTCTTATTTATTAGAAAAGGTTTCAGTTCTTAATAAAATACTTTCTTATTCCTATTTATTAGGAAAGGTTTCATTAAAAATAAAAACACAAGAGGATGGGTTTTACAAATTTATTGTTTTTTCATATATATTATAATTTATTATTATTAACATTTTTTCTATACCTAGTACCAAGCTAGTAACAATTTCTCCTTGCGTATGGCAAAATTAACATAAGCTCCAAATCTCCATGTAAATATCCTTGAGAAGTATTTTTCAGTTCGTTTTTTTTTCTATATAATTTCTAAAATACACTCTTAAGTATATATCTCGCGAGTGGAGTTGGTTATTTGTCAATGCCATATGTTACAGCATTTGTTTGCTGTTCACATTTCTTCACTGTACATCAATTGCAGTGAATCATCATCAGAATCCACAGAAGTAATTAGTCGTAGCTACACTAACTCTAGGGTATAGTGTAATGCATGTTGGTGATTACTCACCCCCTGCCACGCACCGCTGAGGTGGCTTGCAGGGTATTTTGTAGATTTAGATGAAGTACTCGTCCCGATAATCTGCCAAATTACACGGTTTTAACCGATGCCAGGGTTTGACAAATTATCAAAAAAATAATATCCAACTCGATCAAATATGAGTCATTGGTTGGACATCTTTTCACACACACACACACACACACACACAAGTAATCAGAGTATGGCTGAACTATACTTTATGATTACTTTTTCATTCATTCGCTACGAGTACCATCTCAGATTCCAATCTTTCCAAATGTAATTTGCATTTCAATGGCTTGACAAAGTTTCCAGTTTTAATGCTGGAAACAAATTCTTTTACCACTCTACACTCTGCTGAGATATTCTTAAGAATAATTGTTATTAAATTGGATAGTGTATTTAAATAATTCCACTCATCAAAATTTAAATTAAACGAACTATTGTCTCGTTTAATCGACAAATGTCTCTTCCCAAAGAAATTTGCAAAGGAGATAAACGATAAAGAAAGTGGCTGTTTTGTGCCGGTGACAAAATAATCAGTCACTATATGCTGGAGATTTACAACATTAGTCCATTCACTGATAGTAATTACAACACTTTTCTTAGTTGTCTGATTAAATTGCACTACAGGTTCAAAGTCTCTACTGGGATCATAACCCACACAAACACTCTTTGTTCTTCCCACATTTAAATTATACACGGTTTGCAACGGGATATTCTTATTTTCAGAGGTGATGCGCTGTGTCCGATTAGCAGGTCTCTTCCGCTTCACCGGAGGAGATGTCACAACCTCTCCTTGCGACTGTTCCATATCGACTGATGGTTGGACATTGAATAATGTCACTATGAAGGTCTTGGAGGAGGGGTAGGGGAGCAATCTATGGAGGGGCAAGGATCGACTTCGACCTTGAGACGATTGTACTGAAGCCACTGCGCCAAGGAATGCGCATCCCTTAATGCGCATGTACTATTCCTTAATTTATGGCATGGATTGAGACAGGAGAAGGCGGGGAAGGAACATTTCTCAGGAGAGGGGGAATTCAACTCTTTTTTCAGAGAGATGAACGCACGCCCGGTGAGATCTGTGAGGAATTCACATTCAGCTTCGCTAAATGCATACAAAGCCGTGGCACCTTCAATGATGGATTCCAATGCCGGCAGCAGCTCCACGTGCGAGATGAAACCGTTGTCGAAGCTCGTCTCATCATCACAGTTTAGCGGGTCATGTAACCTGAGCTTCTTACCAGCACCAACGATCTTCCCATACTTTTTAAAGCTACCCCAAAACATCCGACTGGAATCCACGTCAACGGCAGCGAGCTCTATCACTCCCCCTTTTGAAAATGTCACCGCTGCGATGATCTGCATCTTTCAGGAGTTTTTTCTCTAATGTTCACTCTCACTTAAAGTATCTACTATTTATTCTCGAACAACAACGTTGAGCAAAAGGGTGGCAGGTACTCTTCTCCCTCAACGCGTTGAAGTTGTGATGAAACAGCCGGAGGGCTCGACAATCGTTCAGATGAGGAGTCGTATGATAGAATTGATCTAGGAATTCGTGCAGTGTTTGGCCAAGTGATTTTGATATCGCGTATAGACAAACGTATTCTCCACAAATGTCAGAATGATAGCTTTGTATCTGAACACGATTATGAGTGAGATTGAAAGGTTCTATAAATTCTAATATTTTTGCAACGAAAGGTTGTATACCGTAGGAGTCGAAATATTCGACAAATATACCATTTTTGTAAACTGCTACCCAGTGAGACCCAGGTAAGTGGGAAGGGTCCAAATTGATTACGTATATACCATTTCTCGGAGAGTGAGGTAATTTGTCGGAAGGATAAACTCCGCAAAACTCTTCATATGCTCGCAATAGCCCATCAATCTGCACGCTATCCATGTCAATACTAAAAATTTGTGATCACGTTTCTGTTTTTATCTATTTCCAAGCTAGCATCATATTCGGCAAAGAGCAAGCACGTCACGGTTTTATCCAATTCTCTATCGAATTTGGCCTCGATTCTAACCACGCCTCTATCTCCAAGACTAACGTAGTCTTCGTTACCGGAATCGTCAGGTGTGAGGTCAAATACGAGCATGAAATAACCGTGGCCAAACATATCGTAGGTTATTTGATTACCTTTATTGTAATGTTTTATTCCACTTCCGGAGAATATAGTATCATAAGCACGTGCCCAATAGTTTTTACTGGTAAAGCTACATTGTAGACCTTCAGCGGGTGTTTGAACACCGTTAATGTAAAGAGAAAAATTTTCAAGCGAATAGTGGGATAACGCAAACGGATTTTTTTCAAGGTGACCTGCATACGCTTCGTTATCTACCATGGTGAATATTATAACGTTTGGAATTCTACCGGTGATGGCATTGTCTATGTTTAAAGTTCGCCCCCCAGAGGGAATCGTAAAAGTTTTCATCTCTGTACGTTTATAATGATATTTGCAATTAGTATTTTCTAACATTTTATTATGTGCTACTAATATTGAAGGATTGATGTCGAAATGTTGGACGTATAGGGCAGCATCTAAGATTCTCATCAATCCGTCCTTTTCCATAAGATAGAAGTTGGGGTTGGAGAGCATTTATCTAATGCCAATGTCTACGCCATTGAGCACCAATTGAGTTTGATTGAAAACGTCTACATGTAACTTTCCGTATAACTCAACTTCCACGCTGTTTTTATACCAACCTTTTCGCATCACGTACCCAGGGTTGGAGGAATCAGTTTTGTTGATATCCGAGCCCGTGTCCAATTCCCATCCAACGTTACGCAAGTGTGTTCTGCTGGCATCCACACCATAGTTTAGTACGTTTTCGAAATAGCTTCTGTATTGATAATTATCCTCCGAAGGAGTCACCAAAGTTCCATTGAAATAAACACTGCAGTGTTTGAATAAAGAGTGTAGAATATTGTTGACAACACCTGGTTGATTAGCTTCATCACTCCCCCCAAAATCTACGAGGTTTTTCTTACACAGTTTCACTCTTAGTCTGAGAAATATACTATTCAAATCCTTGTACGCATCACCAGAATCTTTGATCAAAAATTCGATAACTGAACCATTATCTAGCGAGGAAATGGGTTTGTAGGAAACTAGACGTTTTGCTAAAATGTTAGTCTGTATGGGCGGATTGGGTTGGAATAAATCCAACGAACTCAGCATGTGCTCCGTCATTATGAAAAAATATCTCTCTGCACACTCCTTTCCCTTCTTCGCCCTCTCGACGAATGACGCTCTGCTTTTACAACGCTTGTATTTATTTTCTTCAATCGAGGTCGTTTTGCAATCCTTAATCGACCGCCTTTCATACTCTGCAACTTTTCCTCGGCTTTCCGCTTCAAGTTTTACCCCGCCTCGTTTAATCTATTACGTAATATCTCCTTGACCGGTTTTGTTCCTAGATCAGCGAGCGCAGCGGCTCCCGCGCTCGAAGCCTCTTTCCCCACAGTCTTCAACCCGCTAAACAGTAAAGGCCTTGCAAAACGCCACAAACCAGTGAGAAAACTCCCAATGCCACGCCCTTTTTGCATGCGATACGATGCTCTATAGGTCGGTCCTATCTCTCCCCCCACCTGTTTCGCGTAATAGGCATAATATCGATCCGCTATCGGAGCCATCTCGATGCTCAATGATGAATCAACTAATTGTTTCGCTTTTTTATAAAGTGCAAAACAACAATAGAGGATTGTTCTCCAGCACGGAAGGGAATTCTTTCGCCTAGTTTATCTGCCAGGAGAATTTCCACACTCTCTATATTACTTTTCTCCACGGGAAAGTAATATATAGGGTTGAATATTTGATACGCACCTGACTCGATATTAAGTATGCGAATACATCGACTCACAGAATCACCCACGAGTTGAGGTTTGATTATATCGCTGTAAACGTAAATGTTTGCGGGATTAGGTACGATACTTCTCTTTCCTTTATTATTATTACCCTTTTTATTACTGCGGAGTAGTTCTGTAGCTTGCGCGACAATATTGTCTAAACGACGTGTTGGCGTTTCCTCTAACAACATTATTAGAACTGTCGATAATAATTCGAGATCTTCTTTTATTTTATTTTTTCGCATACTGTTAAAGGTTGTCAGAGTTTTATTGAATAATTCGTTGAATGTGTTATACATCCCAGGTGGTATCGTATATTTAACTTGTTTACTTATAATCCGCACACCGGTGGATGATGTGCGTTCATCTATTCCACCCATACCCCTCCGATATATTACTCTTTCTACGTAATGCTTTACATCATCTGCAATTTCTGTCCTATCAACTGCAGAAGCACTCATGAATGGTTCCGCGAAAGCGAAAGCTACACTATCATAAACCCCGTTTGGAATGATGAAAAACGTTCCGCTCTTTAATTTAATTATAACCTCATCCTGAGGTCCACCTATCTCACCACGAACCACCCCATCTTCGGTCCGGGTCCTATTATCCTTTGATGGAGGAGGAGGAACAATTGTATCTTCTTCTCTAACATCATCCTCCACGTCTTCGAGTACATTTGTATTTCCTGGTAATGATTCAGGATTAGTATCAACTTCTTCTCTAACGCGTCGAGAAAGCACACTCGCATCTAATGAAGGAATTGAAATCTCGGCCAAACCCACCTGCCACTCGTCATTTTTTAAATCTATTCGGTGCGATAACTTTGTGCGGTAGTGTGAAATAGTATTGTTTGGAAAAAACTGTCTAGAACTATCGCTAGGTAGCGTGAGATAAAAATCGTTCATAATTTACGAACGGAAGAAGCGAAAATCCAAGAATTGAACGACGGGGGATATCCAAGCCACTTTACGAAATACTCTAAATTTCTACCTCGCCCCCTTCGTTTTAGAATTTTTTCAATCTTATATTCCGTCTCTTGGGAAACCCTAACCTTTACTAACTCTTCTGGATAAAAACTACCGCTTATATCTTCTCCGTTCAGATCCAGCAACTTGTATTTGGGTATCTCTCTCGTTGGATCCACGCTCGTTACTTGAAATATTTCGCTAGTGTAATTAGCTGTATAACCTTTCGCGAAGGGAAGCCGCTCCTTGCTTATTCTCACATAGTCACCTGCGTTAAATTTAGCTTTTTTTCCCACGGTCGACAACTTCCGGCTGGCAACAGCGAATGCATTCTTTTCATTAACATTGGCTGGTGCGAAACCTGTGCTCGAATGAACGCTCTTATTATAGCTACTAACCAATTTAGGGAGGATATCTATGTAATTATTTGTCGAGTATTTTGTAAAGTACTTGTACATTTTAGATTTCAGAGTGCGGTTGAAGCGTTCCACGATACTAGCCTTGACATCTGGGTTATTGGTAGTATAAAATTTTATTCCGCGACTGGAAAGAAAATTTCTAAGTTTCGAGTGTACAAATTCGCCGCCTTTATCGCTTTGAATTTTTAGTGGCCGTCTATGTCGAAATATTTCCCTGAAAGCATTTACAATTTCTTCCGCCTTCTTACTTCGTAACGGTTTTGCGAAACCATAACGAGAGAAAATATCAATAACTGTTAAAATGTACGCGTAGCCCTTGTTGAATTTTTTCAAATGTCGCATATCGTTCAAATCACACTGTCAGCACTCGTCTATATACGACGCGTCGTAATGATTTCTCGCAAACTTTTTTCTCGCGGGCTTGTGTCGAGTGTACGTCTCCTGACCCTCCAACCACTCGCGAATTACCTTTCGTCCAATTCCCGTAGCCTTGTGTAACTTTGCAATCGTTGAAAAACTTGCAGGATGCTCGGGGTCGTTGTACACTTGCTCTATTACGTCGTAATCCAATCTGTGCCGAATTTTTTTAGCTTTCTCTCTCGCTCGCTTCGCCTGGGTAATGTTCTTGGTGACGGCATTTCTTTGGTTTCCCACGATTTTTTTTTATTTTTCGCGACTTTGTTACGTTTGGCTGTGGCTGTGTCGACTTTTCTACCTTTAGAGATTTTGTTTTTATGAGTGGATGCACCAGCTTCTCCATCTTTTCCAGTCTTTCGGATATGAGCTCCCATGTCCTATCCAATTTTGCGTTTGCACGTTTCACATCGGCGAAGGATTTCCTAACTGAACGAGTCTCCTCCTCCTCCTCCCCCTCACTGTCCCGTAACCTTCTTTGTGACTGAGTCTGACCCAGGGATTTAACTATCGGAATGTGTATAGGCGCCTTTATGTCTGAGGATGTGTTAAGATATTTATCCAGCACACGCTTGTACATGTGCCACTTGTCTGTATCCTTGATGCCTCTCTTGCTCAATATAGTTTTCATTTCCGCATCTAACGCATTCAGTCTCCGTTTCATGCGACCTCGCTCGAAAGACTCGGGGCTGACGACTAGCATTTTATGCAAACTCATTTCCCTATAAGGCTTCCAATGACACCGCTTAGTATGGAGCCCAGCAGCATTGGCAAAAAGCCGCCCTTTTGCGCGATAAGGACGCGTTTTTTCTTGAGACCCGTACCTCTCGAAGCCAAGGCTCTCAAAGTGTTACGATGCTTGGCGAGTTTATGTTTTAATCTCGCGTTTAACTTGTGGTTCCCGTTGAGCGTGTTCAAGCAGCAGTCGCAAATGGCTTTGATTAACTCGTTATCTGAAGTATTTACTATTGCAGAGCGTAATTTAGGCTTGGCAGATTTTAACACGTGAAGCAAATGCTTATTGTTCTTTAATCTTTTCATCGTACTCGGACATGTATACTTCAGTTACCTCGTCTTCGGGAAAGATTTTAGTACGAAATCGGAACCGCTCATCTGTGTCCTGTCCGAGGTCTAGAACCAAATAACCAAACGGATCTCTTGTCACTTCCTTATATACCCTTTCCAAATCTGGCGAATTTTCGGGATACACCTGACGGGCCAAGTGACCGAATTGTAACCGGTCCCGAGGATTTTTAAACGTTACAATGTACTTTGCATTCAGAGAAATGTTTCTAGATTGAGGGCTTTGATAAAAAATATTTTGCGTAATCAAAAATACTGAAATGTTGAAATGGTGACTCCCTCTCGTGAATAATTTACACACTTCTTTGCTGTATCCCCCCTCACCCATCAAATCGTCTATCACGTACAGAGTCGGTGTGCCGCTCGACTCCTCGAATGAGGGTATTTCGTGTCGAAATCTTAATCGCGGTAAATATAGATTTGGTTCACTCCCTGGGCTGCAGCACCAAACGATCTCGTCAATGTCCCGATCTATCATGTGCGGTAGATTATCTAGAAATTTCGTGACAAACGTGGTCTTTCCACACCCAGAAGGTCCTGCACAAATGCAGGTGAAAGGATGTTTCCATGGTAACGTCATACTTAACACTGATCTGTTTCATCAATTGAGATATTATTTAAAAATACGTACTCAAAGCATAGATCTTAGCGCATTTTCTCGGAGCTCTTCCAATATTTTATTCGGGAGTATTTCTTTAAAATCGTCTAGTATTTTAATCACATTCGCTTTGACTTTGATGTACAAATTTATGCGAGTGATTATGCAAGGAAGTTTGTGAAAAGACTGTTTTATATCGGCTCGCTTTAGTACACGATGCGTGATTTTCTTAAGACACAAGTAAAATAGCGAATTCGATTTGTTTTTGCGACGATAACGTGAACATTTATACTGATCTAAAGTATATATCGCTTCGTGATTCATTTCATCGAAGTTTTGTGTGTTCTCAGTACCGTCTAAGAAAAGATCTAATCTGATCGACTGTTCGATTGATACTGAACTAATAATACTAAGTCTCATCATAAAACGCCTCTTCGTGTGTTCTCTTTCGCGGGATTTTGTAATGTCCCCAAGCAAGCGTGTTTATTCCATCCTCGCATACGTATCGTTTATCATCGAATGCGTTCAGAGTCACTTTATTCATCTCCATAGTATATATCTCGTGTTTGCTGCTGCGAATTACATTCATCTTTCTAAACTCTGTGGAATTTTCGTGTAGGCAACGTACATAATCATCAAAATTTAGACTTTTATCTTTCACGGCTCTAGTTATTCCTTTCGCTTTCTTTTTCTCTTTACAACCGAGGACCTTATAGGAGTAGAGTTTACTCCTTAGCCCCACGAAATGAGTCATTATTTTGCCATCGCATTCGTCTTTGAATTTACCTATGACCTTTTTGTTTTTCTCAGAATAACATGGGTGATTTTTAGGATAGTTGGATGTATCAAAAGCGTCTAGGTTATCTAGCATGTCCTTGTTTATATCGTTGGTTTTGATATCATAAATGAAGCTATCGGTATCAGTATAGACCAAGGATAGTTTTTCACAATATTTCGGAAGCATTTTTTCATAATGAAAATCGTACATTAGCGTTTTACTTAAATCTAAAACACAGAAACCAATGTATATTGGCTTGTTCATTTTGATGGTAGCCTTCCGCATGTGAACGGCTACCAAAGACTCACAAAAAATCGTTCTATCCAAAAAAGTCGATTTGTTAATTAATTTTTGTAATTTTTTTTCTTGCGTCACTAATTGCATATTCAGCCTACCACGTAAAGACTCCAAGCACTTGCCAAAAACCGCGTTATTCATCATTTTGTAGAAGTCTTTTTCGAACTCGTTATTAGCCACTTTTCTTCGATTAGTATTTAAGTCGATATATGACTTTAACCAAGGTGATTGACTGAATTGAATGATTCGGTGCACTTTTTTGAGTACCAAGCCTAGTGACAGAGCTTGTTTCAAGTTGACATAGTGAATTACATATTTCGTCTTGTTCTCGAGAGTCGTCAATAGTTTTTTTTGTTTACCGACCGGTGGAATTTTGTTCTCGGGGCAAAGGGGGAGGTCTGAATGCTTTTCGTGCAGGTCTCGAGGATACTCTAGATCTACCTCAAGAATGTATCCCGTTTCGTTATCGTCTGGTATTTGATCGATTTTTTTTATGTCCTCGATTTGATCGGGAGTTAGCCATCTGAAATTTGCATACGGTAGTGGCCTTGATAGAGCCCATCCATACAAGTTATTCGCATCATAATACATAATGAAATTAGAAGTCGATTCGGAATCGTTGTTTTCCATATACTTATTATTCGCCTCGCAATATCTTTTACAACATTGGGAAATTCCTCCTCTAATTCCTTTCTCGATCATGAGTAGCATGTCATAATCAGTCATTAGTTCCAGCTCGATCTCGGTATGCTTCAGCATTGCATCAAATGTCAATCCCGGAGCCGTATAATACCACGCAGGATCGAGTTTGTATGCACCGAAACAAACTGTTCTAAAATTCTCGAAAACGTCCGCCAAGAGTGTGACGTCACTTTTTAAGTATACGTCACTATAATCACCCAAATTGTTACAATTGAAAGCGGTCCATACGTTTCTGGCATGTTCATAGTCCTCGTCTGAAATGTGCTTGTCATTTAGTCTATTATAAAACTGTCTTGTCCGGTAGCGAATTTTCTTCGAGTTTTTCCATAGAATCTGTGTAATCGTAAGGGTATACACCTTTACAACTGACCAGATTTGTTAATTCAGAAAATGTCTCTCGCGTGTACTTTAAATCGGTCAAGTTAGCCACTAGTGACGCTAGTGAAGCTGACATGAAGCAACAGGTATCGACAAATCTGATGCTGAAATTGTCCTCGATAGACTTTGAAAAAGAAATGTATTTTTCTTCAGAGTTTGGGATCACAAATATTCTCCTGTCATCGTAGTCCAGTTCACGAACGATAAAGTGTCCATCGTACGAAGACAGGTTATGGATAAATACAGGTAAGAAATTTGGCATTTTATATTGTAAGTTACAAAAAGAGTGTACCGCACCTCTGTACTGTCCATTCAAATGATCGTGATCTCTAACTCTGTCCATGTTAAGTTCTTTCTCGCAAATGTGGCAAAGCGTCGTCTCGTAAAAGGCGTTCTCTTGTTCAGGTGTGAGCGGATTCATCGGCACGGTATTTTTGTAGAGCTTGAATTCTTTCTTCCTCTTTCATGCGTTCTAGAAATACTCGCGTCGGGTTTGGTCCTCTGTACAAGTACGGTGTTTCACACCCTTCCGGTGTGACCACCATGAAACAGAAGCTAAATGGCTCGTGCTTTTGAAATTTGTTGGTATAGGATGAGTTCAGTGAGGGTTGGCAAGTGCTCACGTTCTCGAGTAGGCATTCAAAGTCTGCGTAAATAACGTATGGTACTCTGAAAGAATAGTTTACGTTGGTAAATTTCAATATTTTTTCGTTCTCGTCAGGCATTATGATCTTACTCGGCGCCCCCGTTCCTCTGCACAATTGCTTGTGCACTTCCAATTTAGTCTCCTCATTATGAGTGAAACAGCGTTTGCAAATGAATATTCTAGGTTTGTGTTTGGTAATTTGGGAGTGAACTAGTCTATCGAAATTCTTTATCCAGCAATAGTGCGCAGTCGACTCGTTTGTAAGATATAGCAAGTCGCGGTGATCGTCAAGTTCTCGTTCGACTACCTTAATAGGATACACGTTATTTTTATCGTCTAGACCGAATACATTGATCGAAATGTGATTTGCACGCTCAAATTTTGGAATGCCTTTCAATTCTACCGGATATCCCACGCATGACCATATATAGCCCATTCGAAAATCTGGTGTATCGTACTTTGAAACTCGATGGGGGTAAGCATCAATGTTCTTTGCCCATATTGCATATTTGAAACAGAACGGATCGTTATTTTGCACGTTGATTACAGATTTAGTGTTTTTGATTTTAGATGGTAATTCTATGAATGTTGATCCTCGCAATGGTACATATTTATTGATTCGTAATTCCAGACCCATTATCTCGGATAGAGACCACCCTGATCCTTTTGTTGTAAATTCCGATTTTTCTTTTAACAATTTTGAAAATGCCTCATCCGCGATTAGATTTAATTCATCGGTAACTAAAACTCGTCTATTCACTGTCTTAAATGAAGCGTCCATTACCTCAATCTCACTCTTCCGAAATTTACATATCAAAACAAGGTTAAATTTTATTGCATTGTTCAAAATAACTTGCTCATTCAGTTTTTCAATCAGTCGATCTTTAATGTCGTTTAGAAATGAAATAATGTCTCGACCTTCTCCCTCCTCAGGCGTTATCCAGAATGTTTTTAATCTAGACCCGATTGCTGATTCAATCTCCTGTAAACCTCGGCCTAATTGAAGAGTAATGTTTCGTCTATGTTCGTTTCTATTCTCATGAGGCATAGCCTCATCTAGGCTGTAAAATACCTCACAGTAAGGACAGAAACGTCTCCGTTTGGCTTGGTCTAGCACATTTTTCATTCTCTCGTAGGTTCCCACGTCGTTTACGATATCGTTTTCGAATACAATTTTTGTATAAATGTCCGCAAGTGCTCGTTCAAGCTTATCAGAGGTGTTGTATAGTCCGGAATTAAAGTTTTCGAGAATGTCTGCGATTGATGCCATGTTTTCAGAGTAGCGCCGGCAGATGTGCACAGTATGGAGAGAAAATAATTTAAAAAAAATAAACCGACAATATTGATATCAATAAACAAACGGTTATTCTACTATTAACTTCAAACGAAAAGGCGTGTTCTAAGGTTTTATCTCCTTATATATCATGGTTTAAACTCACCCTTAACCATGCAAAAGATACTACACTAAATACGTCGCGTAACACGTCTCAGTGGAGTCTCTAGTTTTGAACAATACATTCAGAAAATCTATTTGGGAAAATATTAAATAAATACTTGTCACACAAGGGGTTGACACTTACAATCTTATACCGATTTGGTGTACAGAACCTTTCTTGCTTTCTGATAGTATCCAGAAGCTGAACTCTGAAGTTTCCTCAGAGGAATTCTGGCTGGAAATGATGATTCTGCTACCATTTGGTTCCTTTATAAAACAAATGATATTGGGGAGATTTATTGAAGATGAAGATTTCTCTGAATAAATAGCGATATCAAGTTGTTTTTATTTCAATGTCACTTCGATGTGTTATATGGCTATTTCGAGATTTTTTTCTCTTAAATTCTAATTCTATCCGCGTTGTTGTATCCCGTACCAATATTTTTGTATCGATGTTTTGCATCGATGTTTGTATCAATGTTTTGTGTTCATGTGTCGTAACAATATTTCGTACCGATGGTTCGTACCAATGACGTTGAAAAGCCAAAACCTTTTTTTTAATAAACATCAATACAAAATTCTATCAAATAAGGGTACATCAATACCCTAACCCTGAACCCTTAAGGTTATGAGTTAATTTTATTGGTGCATCTGAAGCATATAAAAAACAAAGCATCTTTCAAATTTAAACCATACCCGAATTCCTATTAACAACGTAGATACAAGAAGTTTTCTTACAAGACTACCTTCTGTCTATGGATTGACGCCTAATACCATCGCCTATGAATTGCTCTCTATAAACTAAACTAATTGCTTTATTTAAATTTTAGTACGGGGTTGTATTCCTAATTATCTCTCTAATTTTTGCTAGAGGATAAAGCGGTACTCGGACAAGGATTATGGTATACCCTGAGTACCCTAGGGTACATTTAAAGGACTTGCTGGTTATTTAACCAGGATTCGAAGGGGGGTATTTAGGGTGTCCCATCCATGAATTTCTGCGTTTCTAGGACTTGTAGAAAAATTGTAAAAAAACATCGATTGGTAGAAATTGGAAATTATTTACTAAAGAGAGAGGAGAGGGGAGGGGGGATTTATTTAGTTCCTCAAGACGGAAGAAAACTTTTTTCCCATGCATGTAATAAATATGAAAACGATATTCTATCAAATAAGGGTACATCAATACCCTAACCCTGAACCCTTAAGGTTATGAGTTAATTTTATTGGGGCATCTGAAACATATTAAAAAACAAAGCAGCTTTCAAATTTAAACCATACCCGAATTCCTATTAACAACGGAGATACAAGATGTTTTCTTACAAGACTACCTTCTGTCTATGGATTGACGCCTAATACCATCGCCTATGAATTGCTCTCTATAAACTAACCTAATTGCTTTATTTAAATTTTAGTACGGGGTTGTATTCCTAATTATCTCTCTAATTTTTGCTAGAGGATAAAGCGGTACTCGGACAAGGATTATGGTATACCCTGAGTACCCTAGGGTACATTTAAAGGACTTGCTGGTTATTTAACCGGGATTCGAAGGGGGGTATTTAGGGTGTCCCATCCATGAATTTCTGCGTTTCTAGGACTTGTAGAAAAATTGTAAAAAAACATCGATTGGTAGAAATTGGAAATTATTTACTAAAGAGAGAGGAGAGGGGGGGGATTTATTTAGTTCCTCAAGACAGAAGAAAACTTTTTTCCCATGCATGTAATAAATATGAAAACGATATTCTATCAAATAAGGGTACATCAATACCCTAACCCTGAACCCTTAAGGTTATGAGTTAATTTTATTGGTGCATCTGAAGCATATTAAAAAACAAAGCAGCTTTCAAATTTAAACCATACCCGAATTCCTATTAACAACGGAGATACAAGATGTTTTCTTACAAGACTACCTTCTGTCAATGGATTGACGCCTAATACCATCGCCTATGAATTGCTCTCTATAAACTAAACTAATTGCTTTATTTAAATTTTAGTAACGGGGTTGTATTCCTAATTATCTCTCTAATTTTTGCTAGAGGATAAAGCGGTACTCGGACAAGGATTATGGTATACCCTGAGTACCCTAGGGTACATTTAAAGGACTTGCTGGTTATTTAACCGGGATTCGAAGGGGGGTATTAAGGGTGACCCATCCATGAATTTCTGCGTTTGTAGGACTTGTATAAAAATTGTAAAAAAACAAAACTTACTTGCTTTTTTCGACGTTACCACGAAAATCACTTGATGAGGACTGAAGCTTAAGTTGATAATAACGGTGACACTTCACACAAACACTAACTTCACTTGTCGCTGGTTAAGACTGGTTGGGAGAACATAACCACGAAAATCACTTGATGAGACCTGAAGCTTAAGTTGATAAGAACGGTGACACTTCACACAAACACTAACTTCACTTGTCGCTGTTTAAGACTGGTTGGGAGAACATCCTGCTTGGTCCTTTATAAATTTAGAATAAGAGCTGTGGAGAGGGAAGTTAACCTGGGAGGAAGAGGGGGAGGGGTGGAGGGGGGGGGGATAGTCTGACGCAAAACTAATGTTTCATAACTAATACACACCTGGGGAGTGTTGCAACGGATACTTGTGTTTCATCATTCATGCTGGGAGTGTGGTCTAGGGGGAGTTTCGATACGTCAACTTGTGGTTTTCATGAGTCACGCAAACACCTGCGGAGCGTTGCAACGGATACTTGTGTTTCATCATTCAAGCTGGGAGTGTGGTCAAGGGGGAAGTTAGATACGTCAACTTGTGGTTTTCATGAGTCATACACACCTAGGGAACCTTGCAACGGATACTTGTGTTTCATCATTCAAGCTGGGAGTGTGGTCAAGGGGGAAGTTCGATACGTCAACTTGTGGTTTTCTTGAGTCATACACACACCGGGAGTGTGGTCAAGGGGGAAATTTGTTGCGTCAACTTGCGGTTTTCATGAGTCACGCACACCTGGGGAGTGTGGTCAAGGGGGAAATACGATACGTCAACTTGCGGTTGTTTCAGAACACCCTTTTTCCCTCTACTGTCGCTCACACTCAGTGATTCAACCTAAAGGTTGGTTTGGATATTTGAGGGTAGAGCTCACCCCGGACTAAGCCACAGGCGTGTGATTATCACACATTCAGGGTAGGGGGGCCAGTTCCTTTCCTTGGGCCACCTCGCACTCCGAGGATTTTTTGTCCGGGGCTTCAAAGGCTTCACCCGGATTTGAACCCGGGACCCTTCGATCAGTAGCCAAGCGCTCTACCCACTAGGCCACCACGCTCCGGTAGTGGTCGCTATTCCTCACTACACCCTCCTGGATTTCCACCCGGAAGGACATTCTCCACTGATTTACTACTCTTTCTCTAAGGGGACTATAAGCGAGGAGTTGAAGGCTCATAGGCTAAATGAGGGCACACAGGGATATTTAGAAACCGTAGAGAGGTTTTTTTTACGAATTCAGGTCCCTTTGTAGAGAGTTCGACGCCAAAATGCGGGAGGTGGAATATATTATAAATCTAATGAAGGGAATGCGGCCCGCAAAAGTACGTACGACCAGTTCTCATTATGAAACCTCGCACTAGCGGCGAGCTGTTGCACAAATTTAAACTCCAAGAGGCGGCGATTCTGGTCGCAGAATCGTGACGCTACAGTCGATTTAAAGCTCCCTTAAAGTACATATAAAAGCGTATCAGGCTTAACATTGTGGAAATACTTTATGCCCATTTTAAATAAAACAAAGTTGGTAAATTGTTTATTTAAAATGGCTCCCTTAAAGTGCATGTGTAGAGAGAGAATACCATATTTGATGTAAACCGTAAGTGAATGTACTTAAAGTAAGCCAGTAGTATATACCCGGCAATAGTATGACGCGGAAAGCTCATTGAAATAAGCTCGCGCGATTCGTACTTTACCGGTGCTCTTACTTCCAGTAAAGCTAGGGTTTTCATATTTTGAAACCCCAAAATGAGGACACCCACAACGGGGTTGATCAACACGCTCTGGTAGCAAAACTATGATCTATTTCCAACCCATGGTAGACCAGTTGTGCCATCTATCAACCGTTCGCTTAAGTTTTTGTACTTAGAAAAAACCATACCACGAAGCGCCATAAATGATGCCTGCCCCTGGATTAAGCTAAATCGAAAGCACCACGGCGTGGTGATTGCCGCCTATCGCCAGCAACAGCCCTAAATCGAAAGCACCATAACAGATCGCCAACGGTGTAATTCAATAATCGATATAAAAATATTTATGACTAGTTGGTGATACGAGATGAAAACAAAAATCAAAAGATCTAACTTCCCAAAAATGAAAAAGGCGGACATTAGCGGACATCGTAAAAATGCACGCGGATGCTACATTGAAAGTCGAAATTACGGATATGTCCGCATTAATGAGGACTTAAGGTAACCCTAAGAAAAGCAGATAACCGAGCTTTAACTTCTGAAAATAGTTCTGCCATGCAGTATTAACACAATGCCAGGAGAAATATGGATGTGGATCATCTACCCGTTCTACACCCGGTCTTCGCTCCAATTGCATTTCAGAGCGAGGCAACTACCTTTGTGGGACGTGTATAATGAATTTGGGTTAGTAATATCCACGTTTTTACTTTCTTAAGTAAGAAAGAGAACACTGATCTATCCATTAACTATTTGAGATGCCGGAAGTGACCATTTTTCATAATGTTTGTTGAATGCTTTATAACATGAATGTTATTTTACGTTTTTAGGGTTTGATGATGTAATTGTTTACCGAACGACTTTCGATTAGTACCTTGATAGTTTTACGTTTTTCGATTGAGCATCATTCCATTCAATTATATTTTAGTATACTTGACGTAAGCTGATCCATGCTACGAAGGGTTTAATTTCCCACCTGTCAACATTTGTCATGCAAAAATATTTACTATGTACCGCATTAGACCCCTGCTCTGATCGAATGGCACCTACATTAGCCTTGTACTATGGCTACGGAGACATTTGAGGCGGCTTGACAGCTGAGGGCGTCTCTCGCTTCTCCTCCCCAAATACGTTTTCTCCTGCGCTCTACTATTCTCACAGGAAGTTACGTCATCACAAATACGGTGGCGGTAGGGTCAAGTCATTGCCTCCGTACCCCTGAATCGCGGGCTTGAATTCCGACTGAGTAGGATTTTATTCTCCTAGGGCAGTGGTCGGCAAACTGCGACTCGCGAGCCACATGTGGCGCTTTGGCTCCTTGAGTGTGGCTCTTCAACAAAATACCACGTGCAGGCGAGCGCGTACGGTGCGATTGAAACTTCGTGATGTCTGTTTTTTTAATTTATATTTTTACATACATAATTAGTGTTTATGTGTCTTTGTCTTTAGGCAAGTGCCCTGAAGCGACTTATTGAGAAAAAAAATCAGGTTTCAGGATTTCAGAAACAGCAAAGCGACGTTAGCCTTTTTTAGCAAAACCTCTTAATGCTACTGTAGCATAATAAAATTTTTCTCCTTTCAATACTGACATTGGAAACTTTGAGATAAAATTGCTGGATTTAAAAAACAAAGAATGGCGGAGCTCGAAATTTGAACGTCTTTGTGATGATACTGATATATTGGAGAAAAAAGAAGTGTGAACTTAGCTCAAAACACAAAATTTATCTTTCGACGTAAACGCACATTGGTAATCTAATATGAATAGCTAAAAGCACCTGCAATGAGCTAGGAACATTTGAATAGTTGGTGCTTTTAAGAAGTGGTTTTAGATGAATGCTAAATAAATAAATGTACATATGTTTTTGGTAGGTAACCAGAATTTAGATTTAAGTCCGTTACACTCAATTTCAATGGATAGAAAATTACAGAAATACAAACTGCATGAAATGATTAAAGAGCAAGTTAGCCAATGTTATGTGAATGCTTCGAAAAACGTTTTAGTTTCTCATAATGGCTTGCCATAAAAACAGGACCATTGGATATTTTTATTTTATCATCGTAAATGGCAGCAGCTGGTAAATTAAATAGCAAATCATTCAAGTTGCACCAACCAATTAGGTTCAATGTTGTTCATGTCTTGTTTTAGGATTATTTCAAACAATGTCCTCGAAAGAGCAATTTTAATAATTACTGTTTACTATTGGCTGGGTAAAATTGATGATAACTTTGTTCTAATATTTCTGTGCTTTCTTCGTTCTCTCTCTTATTACGTGTCAGGTTCCAAAGTTAAATGTCATGTTTCAAATGCTTGATCAGGTCCTGGCGATGGTGGATTTAACCACTTGTCAAATAGTCTTGCGCGCGTGTGCCTCGTGCCTTTTTCATGAAGTAAATTTGCTTCCCCTGCCTCACTCTCTCTCTCTCTCTCTTTCTCTCGTTGCATTCCCCTCTCCCCCTCCGTCCTCCCCCTTAACCTCTCCCAACATCTACCTCCCCTCCTTGACGCGAAAATGTGCGCCAGGAACTTTTACGCGGGCTATAGCAATTACGGGAATTATTTAAAGAGGAATTCTACACACTTGTTAGAAAATCTGTGGGAAATGTCACTCTCAAGAAGTGTCTAGCGTCTTCTTTGCGGGGTACCAGGTAAAAAAGTTTTGGGATGGATTCCACTGCAATCGTCGTAGAATTCAGTACACCGCTGGACGTATCATGGACGGCAAAAGGCAACTGTTGATATTTTAAAAACTTTTCTGTACGCCTTCAAATAAGTTAGTTACTGCGAGTGAAACGGCTGTGTTCGCGAAATATTTCCCTAAAATTATACATTAGTGTAGGTAATATAAGGAAAACTTTGCTTCATAAGGCTGAGAGTGTTTTCTTCTTTCATACAAGAGATCAAAACAAGTGATTGCTATTATTTTTATTTTATTTAAATCAATAACCTGAATACAGCCTCGAGGACCATTTTACATCAGGCGTTGTAACAAAGGACAACACACACAGCCATGTCCTGGGAGGAGAAAAATCCTCCCCTGGCGGGATTCGAACCCGCGACCTTTGGGTTGGCAGGCGAGGACGTTACCCCGGCGCCACCGAGGCCGACAAATTATTATTATTTTCAATGAATTTTGAATAGTTTGTGTGTATCATTTCAAAACGCTAAGTGGGATTCTCCCTCAGAGTGACAAGCAAAAAGCATAATTAGAATTTTGGCCCACTAGTAACCTCCAGTTGCCAATAAAATTTACGGAAAGCAGTAATTATAATTGTTTAAACATATATGCACAAAGATGATTCAGCTATGAGGTACATTTTCACAAATAATGTATATTTTGACTTCAGCTGCTATGATCGCTAGGGTGAGCCAAAATTTCCAGTTTTTTATTTTTTTTAAATTTAATACGTCTTGAAGCTTACTCTTTTCTTTTTGTTGTTAAAATAATGAATGCCAAATTTGGAGTCAATAAAACCCCGGCAACCCGTGCCACAAGGGTGCCGAACCTGTAAATTATAAGGGTGAGAAATGGTTTTTATCTTAATAATCGGATACAAATAATAAATTTCGTACATTTTTCCTGCGACAAGGTATATCCTACTATTATGCACATTTTTGAAATGCTAAATCATCAGTAAATTGCCGTTATTATAAGCTAAATAATGGTAATAAAAATTTGTCAACCCTTGGTGGCTTAACAACATGCAGAAACCAATTTTGAGTGTCCCGGACTAGCCACGGTATGTAGAAACGTTTCCAAGATCGTTACAATTTACAGCTATTTATCATAACTAACAAATAATCCTTTGGGTTTTCCACCTAATGATTACGCAGTAAAACAAAATCGAAATGAATAACGCATTTTACAAAAATATCTTAAACATGATTTTCTCCGTTTTGCAAATAAATAAAACCCAAGTAATAGAAAAAAGTAATTATAAAGATTTAACCATAGATTTTTTTGCATCAGGATGATTTATCTGTAATCGTTGATAACAGACTGAGAGTTTTGATTTTATTCCTCATATTTTGTCAAGTTTTTTAATACGCATGGGTCGAGGACGGCTCTTTCAACTACATTATGTCCTGCGGTCAAAGATTTGAAAAAGAAACCATCTTGTTCCAAGAAACCCTCATTTGGTATCTTGGCCTACCCTTCACATATCGGGAGGCCTACCATTCAAGGTGTTGAAGTACTGCGCACATCGGAACACATTAGCGCACTTTAGCGCACACGAACGACGTTCAATATTCAATACTGTAATTTTCATCTGAGGTAAATTACCGTGGTAAATTACAGTAATTTTCGAAAATTACCGTAATTTTCCAGTATTTTGCTGTCTTGAGCATTAAACAGAAAATGTATGGTTAAATAAGAATGCCAATAGCAAAAGGAAGGGAATAACGATGTTTAAACCATACCTAATGTAACATTAATCCATTATATATTTTTAAAATTGTAAAAAGAAATACAGCAGCAACACGCAATCTGGTTTTCTTTTGTCAAAGTATGAGAAATTTTCAAGAAGAATATTCATATAATAATTACTGAATAATGTTATAATTTAAGTAAAATATGCCAAAAATGAGTTGTACATACCTCAATTTATAATTAAACACGTTGGAAATGTGGACTTGGCCTAAAGGAACATGTTGGGAATTTATCTGTATGAAAAATTATCTCAAACATAGGTGAATTATCTAGAAAATTACGGTAATTTTCAAGGGGCGCGGTAAATTACGAAAAATACCATGGTAATAGAGTATTTGCGTAAGTGAGGTATTTTGTTGAAATTTATTTTACCGAGTAGTGTTTGGTTTCGAAATGCCACGTACGAAATACCAAGGTATAATTCCAACTAATTAATTTAATAAATAGCTTTTAATATGCATTGTTTTAGCATCGAAATTGCCTAGGTCTAAACGCCCAACCATTAGTTCTTCGAAATGTGACGTCATCTCCCATATTAGCAGAAGCGAAATAGTCTAGCTGTGCGTTGAGAGTGAAATAGTATTTGCCTTTTCGAAGTTATTTCGATATTTGCTAATAAATAGCTAAATTTTCGTCCGCACGCTAAGACTACACAGTCACACAATCTCCAAATCAACAAATGGTCGACTATGGGAGATGACGTCAGAGCCTACAAAACATGGCGGACCAGTATTTCGGCGCAATAATAATTTATTAGATTTTATTAGCTAATAAAAAATTAACGAAAAGCCTCTCGAGCGTCAGAATGAAAATTTAGAGTCTGAAATATCGATAGATTTTTTAGATGTCACTTCCCAAAAGTGTGCAAATACTCTATTAACGAAAATTACCGTGGTATTTTTCTAAGTGACCCATCTCTATGTACACACGCGAAATGTTTTGTAACCTGCCGGTAAGTAGCAATCTGTGGGTAAACAATAGTCACGGCAGAATTTTCAATTTAGAGTTTTTGAATTCGTTCACAGTAAGTGTGTTTTTAAAAACGTAAGGCTTTTATCAAAGAGTAGGTACCTAATCGAAAACCTCACAATATGCAATATGTTTGACGCCTTTACTGAAAATAAACAAACTTGACAACAATCACGGATGCCATTATCGATGTTATTTTGTTGTTCATCGCACATCATCAACTTTGCTCCCGATCTGTTTTGAAGTGCGCTGTTGTGTTAAGCGAAGTGATTAGCGCACTAGAGCGAATGGAAAGCACCCATCATAAGTCTCGTCACCTTGCCATCAATTTCGGTGAAATCATTTGCATGCAATGATTTAGTTTTCCCTGGATAATGATTTTGAAGAATAATACTCGTCATTAGTCGTGGAGTTGATTCGCAGACTTTATTATCGCGTGAAAGGCCTTCACGTTGAAGGTGAGATGGTTATTTACGCGGACATGGCCAAGGCACGCACTTGCTATGAAGCTGCTGTTGGGCGGGAGGGCTGAGCCAGGACCACCGAGATATACATACGCATCGATTTCTCTTGGTGATCACGGCTGAGCGCTGTTCGCCGAGCGGAACGGGAGTCGAAGGGGACGTTGAGTAGAGGACATCGAGTCAATTCAACGGCAAAGGAACGTTCGCCGGTTATAACCGCCGCTGTCCCGATTAGCTGCCTTTTCGGTTTACCGCGCGCGCGTTGCGTGTTTCACATGTTTACCAGGATTCGGTGCGTAAATATAAAAGTATACTCACCGGACGAGAACCTCGGAATGAGGTATTGCAACGTGTCCTTCAAGCACTTATCCAGGGATCAAAAGAATGTGAGTTATGAGAGAGCCTCATTATAAGAGACACCGGGGTTGAAGACGTCATCGAAATCAAAAGGGCCATCACTATTCTATCCTCCAAGAGCGTTGAACTCGTAGCCAATATTTTAGCCGCGAGTGGCCACAGAAAAAAATCAGACGCAGCAACAATCTCAGTAAGCAGAAAGTTCTTTAACTAAGCAACAGTGACAACTGCTAAGGGCGGGGTTTCTCTTGTTACAAGGCTCCTTTATATTGCAATCACTCTGGAACTCCTCTAAGTTTTGAAACACTCCCATTAAATTCTCCCTTTACACTTTGTCATGGCCCATCACAAAACAATTATGCCAAAAATACCCTAGCTGTTATTAGCATTATTTAAATAATTATCGAAACTATAAATAAATCAGTCGTTTTATTCTAACTTTACAACAAAACGTTTAAAAAACACTTTTTTGGCGTTTATGGACGTTAGGGGTCACCATGGCCACCAAAATTTGCGAAACTGTATTTATTAATGCCGAAAATAGCAATGCAACAATGCCCTCGCCTCAAAAGTGCTGAGGACTTATTTGACTACCTTATTTGGATAGAACCTTTCATGGGTCGTGGCGCATTTACACCACAATTGGCGGTCGATGACATTTATGCCTGAAGTACCTATGTGAATTGAAAGCATAGTCTGGAAACGCATGACGTTGATCCAACTCAAAATTAAATTCTTACTAATAGGCGAGAGCTCTTTTCCAAGTAAAACAATCTTTTACTCACTTTCCTACCTGATGATGATGTAATACATCAAACCCCAGGGTGAAATTTAAGTTGTTCTTACTTGCAGAAAATTGAGAATACATATGTACCTATTTTTAATTATCCATGATGTCCAAATTCCATGAAATATTACCAGAATCTTTTGAGTTTGTTCTTAATTTAATTAAATCCACATATATGAACTAAATCATGTATGCTATACATCATCACCATTTTAGCTAACAAAATGTGGGTTAATTTAGTATAAATTTAGATTATCCATTCACTGCATCAATTTTGCTGATCACTATGGTCTAAACTGGTATCTACATCAACATATCCTATGAGCCTCTGCCAGTGACGGATACAGAAAAAACTCTGCGGGCTCAAGGTATCGCGACGATTGTAGCTTTCAAACTGACTGCCTGGGAGCGACTCTGCTTCCCTTATACAAGTATATGTAGCTCGGTTGTTTCGAGAACATTCGGTGCCAGAATGTTCGAATGACTTTTAAGGAGTGTGAACAAATACAAGCAGTAGAATATTCGCGACTTTTCTCGAACAAATGCCAGACAGAATAACATATCGAGATCACTAGAACGGCCGCGACTTTTCTCGTAGGTTCTATCTATGTTCTCGTATCTATGTGCCAGACAGAAACGTATAAAATACGATGACGCGGACGCGCGCGCGTGCTACGTATGAAAGTACAACTACTCGATAACTCGACTCAGAGTCGACTGACTAAAGAAACGAACGAATAGCGTGCGGGCTGACTGGCGGGGGCGGCGCGGGGGGCAATGCGGGCGGCCCCGCAAGGGGGGGGGGGCGCACGCCCCCCGCGCCCACCATATGTGTCCGCCACTGGCCTCTGCAAGGATGTGCAGCAGGAGGTGTAAAGACTACAGCCATCAATAAAGTACCAAATTGTGGAAAGGATATTGGAGTAGGGAAGGTCACAGAGTGAGATGAGTCTCAATGAACTTGTGCCTCACATTGTTTTTCTGGTAGCCATCATTGGTAGCGGCAAGTAAGAATTTCTGTACCTATTTATGTATTTTTGTTTGACAGAGTCTCAATCCCATCTTGTAGCTTCTATAAGTTCTCTAGATGTAGTGTGGGGTCAAAACGATAACCCCCATGTCATCCTGAAACGTAAAATTTGAATTTTTTAACAATATTTGCCTATCTGTATACTTTATCTGCCTATCTGTATTCCATCATTGCTTCTTTAACTTCTTAACTGATCTATCAACTATTCCTGCCCAAAGAAAATCACAGGTGCCAGTCCAGACAGGGAACTAGAAGAAACCCCAGGTGAACATATTGAAATCAAATTTATGTCAAACCACCAATGAAAATAACATGCTTCTGATAAACACCTGACATTTGTTAATATGCAAGTGAATGCATAAAAATATATATTTTTCACATGTCAAATTTAGTATTGATTGCGTTGACCCCACTGCCAGGTTAAGCAACAGCTCCTTGCCTCATTCCTTTAAATGTGAGGATTTATCATCAAATTATTACTGAATGATCAACACAAAAAAGTGAAGGAGAGGAGCTCTGCCTGCACCACAACTTGGATCTAGTTCAAGCCACATTAAGTTGACATGAAAATTTTACATTTAATGAAGTGTACTTGAAAATAGATGGGGCAAGAAGAGCGGGAGGGAAGAGAGTGGGGGAGGCAGCGGGAAGTGAACAGACACACAAAGAGACTGGTTTGGTTTGCGCACTGTATAATGTGAGTTGAATGAAAATGTGGCCTTCCTTATGTTCCAAACTCTTTAAACCTGGAACGATAGTTCATTGTTGATCAAATAGTGGCCGGATTTTGAATGCAGTTATCGCGATTACTCAAGCCTGGGGTCGAAGAAGTGGAGAAAATAGGTTCATGGCATTCCATAGTAAAATCAAGCAGCGGTTTGATTATTAAAAGCTTAGTGAATTCAGCACTGATGACAACCCCAGGCTTTGAATGGGTGAAGAGGTTTTTTTCCCCCACTGCCACCCAGCCAGAAAACAATAGTTTACCCAGAGTAACATGACCCCACACTATTAAATCAACTACTCGTCTTCGGCTCTGTATGTTCTTTGAAGAGTAAAATTACCAAAAAATCTAGTGATTTAAATGAAAATAAAATGGAGCACTTAACCAGCAAAGATTTTAAAATAATTTGATTTTCTATTTTTAAAATACATAATTTTAAATTTTAGCGGCAGCTCATTTTCATTATTTAGGAAAATGACCAGAAAGTGGGGTCAATTTTACCAATGATGATTAATGAGAAGGGAAAGAATTATTTTGGGAACAGTGAAAAAGTAGAGATAAACCCAAATAAAGATTTTGCATGCTCTATGCTAAAAATAAAAACAGGGTAACAGTTTAAAATCCCATCCAACAGACAAAAGAATTAAACTCAAGGTGACCCCATACTTCTCAAAGTAGGGAGTGGGATTTCATGGATAAATCTCCAAAACTTCTTCACATGAGGCAGCAGAAAACAAACTTATTTTCTCTACCTCTTTCTACCCCCCAGACTTGAGTAACAGCAATAGCTGCAATCCTAAAGTAAAAGGACATCTCCCACTTTTCCTCTGCACACCAGAGAATTATCATTGCAGGTTAGAAGAGTTCAGATCATTCAGAAGGCTGAATTTTCATACAACTTCATGCAATGTAAAACAAACAAGAGTTCGACAGAATTAAGAATATTAAACAAATTAAAACTTGAGTGCCAAAGAATGCCTTCAGTGTTTAGGCATTAAAAGAGATTAAGGTAAGGAAAGTTCAGAGAGAATGGATAAGATCCCATTTGAGCTACTAGAAAATTTAGGAAATTACAGGAAATAAACATTTTTCTAACTAATTCTTAGTACCTTCCTAAAGGGAGTGACATTCAAATTGCTTGAAAGGACAGGAATTGAGTACAATGATAGAAGAGTAATCCACCAACTTTGTCAGAATGAATTCACCACGATGAGAATGAAGGATGGAAGAAAAATGGAAGTAAAAATGAACGAAGTAGTTAGACTAGAATGCAATCTTTCACTGGGACTTTTCGATGCGGTTATGTTATAGAAGGGAATGTATATTTGGGCAAGAAAGAGAGAAGAAATGCTGTTCGGAAGCCAAGTTGTGATGAATTTACTTGAAAAGCATCTTGGTAAGAACCGTCACGTTTATTTTGAGTTTTTTTTCAAGCGTTTCTTTAATGAAAGAACTTTATAAAAGTAAAACTTATTCTTGCGCTACTACTGGACCAACACATAAAGAATTTGAATTTAAACATCCCAAGAGCCAAAACTTAAATGAGGTGAAAGTAAAATTTTACAATTAGCACACGTGACGGCAACTGTCTGGCATGACAGACGAGACATTTGTGTTCTAACGACAAACTTCAATCCAAAAGTGAGTTTGATGATTCCCAAGAAAACAGGGATGGGTAATAAACAAATTCTGATTACATGCCCAGAATCAATAGCAAGATATAACAGATTTACGGGTGGAGTTGATAAAGCCGATCAGAACAGGTCTTACTATGATTTCGAAAGAATGACCAAGAAATGGTGGAAATATATTTTCACGTTTGTAATGAACACAGTCATTGTAAATAGTTACATACCTTATAAAGAAACAATTTCTCCCTCAATCTCGAAGCATAGGACAACACAAAAAGACTTTCGCCGAGCTCTATACAGACAGATGATAAGGAACTATACTCCTCCCGAAAGATATTAGGTCGCAAAAGACATTACGCTGGTGCCGTAAGTTTTTCAGTCACCCCCTACCATTCATTTCATTACAGTAATCTACCGGTTAGAGGTAGGTTGTGGTGACAGTCAGAGAATATCCAACGAACTCTTACACGTGCCGTGCCCTTTCTACCTTTAGTATTTCTGTCTTCATCTCAGCATAAGTCCTACCTTTCTTCATCCTGTCCATAAAACCGATTCTCTTCCTTCCCCTTCCCCGCTTACCCAACATCCTACCCTCTATCACGGCCTTCAGCAAACCATCGTCCCTCATTACCCCTTCCAGCCACCTACCCTGTCTTCCCCTAATCTCATCTATAAGTTTCCTCTCCTCGCCCACCATGTCAAGCACTTCCTCATTTGTCTTTCTTTCCGTCCAATGCACCTTCTCCATCATACTCCACACCCATATCTCAAAAGCCTTCAGCCTATTTTCGTCTTCCTTTCTCAAGGTCCACGTTTCTGCCCCATGCGACGCCACACTCCATATCAAGCTCTTCACTAGCCTCTGTTTTACATCGTTACTTAAGGTCCCCGTCATCAGCTCCCTTCTATTATTGAACGCTTCCTTCGCTAGCGCTATTCTCCTCCTAATGTCTTTGCTACTATGTCCTCTTTCTTCTAGTGTACTACCCAAGTAATTAAATTGTTCTACTTGCTCCAGTTTGCGACTTCCTACTCTTATCACCAGCTTCGCTTTCTTTGTCCTACAGAATCTCATTACTTTTGTTTTCCTATTATTTATCTTCATTCCGTATATATCACACTGCTTTTCCAGTGCATCTACTAAAGTTTGCAGTCCTTTCGATGACCGACTGACCAACGCCTGGTCGTCTGCGAATCTAACCGACTTTATCCACTGGCCTCCTACTTTCATTCCCATATCTAGCTCATCCCATGCCTCTCTTACCATTTCCTCAGCATAGATGTTAAAAAGTAAAGGCGACAACGGGCACCCTTGCCGTACCCCACGACCTATAACTGCCCACCCTGATTCACCGTTAGCTACCCTTACCTGAGCCCTCTGCCCCATACATAAGTTTCGGATGAGTCTCCTATCACGCCAATCTATTCCTATTTTCCCCAGTATCTGCATTAGTTTCTCCCCGTTTACTCTGTCAAATGCCTTTTCGAAATCTACAAAACAAGCGAAAACATCCTGATTATGCTCTATGTTTCTATCTATAAGTGTCCTAATTACCGCAATCGCATCTCTGGTTCCCCTCCCTTTCCTAAACCCAAATTGGTCATCGCCTAAATAGCACTTTGCTCTGCTCTCCAACCTTCTATTTAGTATTCTAAGCAACACTTTTGCTGCGTGCGAAATTAAACTGATTGTTCTATACTCCTCGCATTCTGACGCTTTCTTCTTCTTCGGGATAGGTATTAATACTGTTTTCACGAAATCCTCTGGCCATACCCCTTCTTCGTAGATCCTGCGAATAAGTTTGAAGAACGATTTTCTCCCCTTACTACCTAGATTCTTCAGTAGCTCCGAAGGTAGGTTATCGGTTCCCACGGCTTTTCTACCCATCATCTCTCTTAATGCCCTCACTATTTCTCTCTCAAGTAACTCTGGTCCGAGGCTATCCTTATCTATTGTTCCTTCATCCTCTAGATCTAGGCTAAGGGGTCTATTCTCGCTGTCATATAGCTCCTCTACGTATTCTCTCCATCTTTCTTGGATATCTTCCTGTTCGATTAATATCTTCCCTATTAATATCTATCTTAGAGAAGTGCCGGGGAAGAAAAACCTGATAGTGATGGGTGACTGGAATGCAGTGGAGGGAGAAGGGAGGGACGGATTAGAAGTAGGAGGGTTTGGGCTAGGAAGAAGAAATGATCGCGGTGAAAAGGCAGTTGAATTTAGTAGGAGAAATAAATTAGTAGTGACAAACACTTTGTTTAAACATCACCCCAGGCGTACACATGGAAAATGCCGGGTGATACTGGGAGATACCAAATTGATTATATAATGGTGAGGCAGAGATTTAGGAACAGTGTAAAAAACTATCGTAGCTATCCAGGGGCGGATGCGGACTCGGATAATAACTTGGTGATGATGAAGTGTGAAGTTAGATTCAAAAGGCTTTGTAAAGGTAGGAAGATAAAGAGGTGGAACCTCGAAGCATTGAAAGGGTTGAAAAGGAGGGAATACCAAGAGCTGGTAGAAAAGAACATAGGTGATGAGAAGCGGATGGGAACCATAGAGAAGAGATGGGAGGTTATAAAAACAGGCATCGCAGGAGCGGCAGAGAAAACAATAGGAACGGTACAAAAGAAGAGGGTTAAGAAGCAGTGGGTTACAGAAGAAATGATAAAGAAAATGGAGGAGAGAAGGATATGGAAAAACGTGAACACCGACGTAGGGAAGAGGAAGTACAAGGAATTGAATAATAAACTCAGGCGAGTGACCAATCGGGCGAAAGAAAACTGGTGGAAGGGATAATGTGAGGAAATGGAAAAGATGCAGGAGGAGGGGGAAGTGAGCGCTTTGTACGCCAAGGTGAAAATGTTATCGGGTGGTAAGAGAGGTCAAAAGATACCAAAGGTTAAGGACCCCCTACCATCTCATGAAAATTGACGAAAGAAAAAGCGTGTTCTTGCTGTAGTGCCCAAAAAAGGAAGACAACTTCTGGAAGGAGTGTAGAAAACTCTTGGAAATGCCATGACTGTGATTTACCATTGTGTAAAGTTGGGTGTTTCTTCGAGTACCACAAATAAGTCTTTGCAGAAATGGAGGCTACTCATGAGCATGAGCTATAAATCTGGGGGTAGACCTAATAGTTGATGAAAACTATTTATTATAAAAATATTTTATGATTTTACCAAAACTGTTTCACAATTTGAGGGTTAAATTTAAAAAGGATACTTAAGAACATGTGTGGTCTCACTTACGAATTAGTAGGTTGAAAACTGGGGATACTGGACATTTAAATTTGCCTATCGGCCAGAGAACACCATACAGCCGACGTTTTGGAGTCCGACTCATACTCCATTCTCAAGGCAAATTCTCATTTCTACTTCCTTAATATTATTCGCCAGGAAAAAAACTTAATCGTGGTAGGTAAGCTTGTTAAAAATGGTTTTGTTGTTGTTTTTAATGAAAATGGTTGCCACATGTATGATTCCAGAGAATGTATTGTACAAGGGCAAGTGAAAGTAACTGCATCCAACTGAGATGGGATCTATATATTAGATCAGGCAACAAAGAATGCTTACAGCAGTGTAGTGGCTAAAGAAACTTATGATCTATGGAATAGATGATTAGGCCATTTGATTGGTGTTAGTATGAAGCTTTTAAAAAATGTTATGGCATATGGTATAGATTTTTCAGAGGATAGCTGTGGTGAATGTGTTCCATGTCTACAGGGTAAACGAACATGGAAAAATTTCAAGAAAACTGGCGGAACCAGGGAAAAAAATCTTCTGGAATTGATCCATTCTGATTTATGTGGACCAACGTCAGAATCTTCCTGGAGTGGAGTGCAGTATATTTTAACATTTATTGATGACTATTATAGAAAAACATTTGTCAATTTTCTTAAAACAAGAGACAATGAGGTTCCGAGAGTATTTGTGGAATTCAAGAGGGTGGTTGAAAGAAAAAACAGGTTAAGTTATTCTGAGATTCAGAGATCAGATTTTGGCAAAGAATATGTAAATCAGAATTTTAAGAATACTTTAAAGTCACGTGGGATCAGGCATCAGCTCACTGTTGGATTTACCCCCGAGCAAAATGGTGTAGTGGGCCAATAGGACCATTATGGAAAAAGCAAAATGTATGCTGGCAGATGCAGGTTGTGGAAATAAACTGTGGGCAGAAACTGCAAATACAGCTGTAAACCTTAACAACATGTCTCCACACAGGGCAGTAGTGGGGAAAACACCAGAAGAAGTAAGGTCAAATAAGAAGGTTGATTGAGTCTAACTCATACTGTTTCAAGAAAACTGGCGGAACCAGGGAAAGAAATCTTCTGGAATTGAATCATTCCGATTTATGTCATTAGTCATTTACGTGTGTTTGGGTGCACTGCATATGTGTATGTCCCTAAATAATTAAGAAAGAAGCTAGATTTTAAAAGTAAACCTTCAATATTTGTTGGATATTGTGACGAGACTAAGGGTTATAGGTCTTTGGATCCTAAAATCCAGGAATAATTATTATGGCATGGGATTTAGTGTTTGTAGAACCTATGGTAAAGGATAATCATTTGAATATAGAGAATCCTTCATAAATGAAGTGGCAAGACTATTGTTGAATGCATGATGTATCCTGGTTAGGGTGCTTTGTTCATTGGTAACATGCATCAAATAGCCAAAAATAAATAATTCTGAGAAGGTAATATCTTGTCTTGAGACTCGGGTACTTTGGTACGTAAGAAGTAATTTTCAACAGGTCATGGGCCCAGAACCCGTACTGCAAAGGTATATAAAATAGGATGAGTGAAAATGTAAAAACATAAAAGCAATAAGAAAAAAAAATTCACTGTTAAAATTAAGAAACAAGAAAGTAAACACTGTACTCAGCAACAATGGGGGAGGATCTAACAAGCATAGAAATATTAAAAGGAGCCGATACATTTGAATTATGGAAGTTCCAAATAAGAATATTCTTCAGAGCAAGTGGTCTAGACCACTTGCTCTGGATAGCTATTGGATGTGGTTGACAGGATACAAAGACTGACTGATTTGAAAGATGAAAAAGACATACGTCTCTGGAAGATGATGGATGCCAAATCCAAGAAGTATATAGTGACGACAATTGATAAAAAAGTAATGTTTCACATCGTGTCATGTGCCACTGCATGTGACATGTTTAAAACTTTCAGAAATATTCGAACGGGTTACAGGCCAACAAAAGTGTAACCTACTGCAACAGTTCTATAATTCCTGATTTGACAAGAGCGCCAACATAATGATTAATGTATCAAAAATACATTTAATAATTCACAAACTTATGATGCCGCAGCAAAATATTGACAAAAGTATGTTAATAACAAAGATACATAGTGTGCTGCCAGCTGAATTTCAAAACTTCAGCACTGTGTGGGAATCAACAGGGAAAATCGAGAAAACAATTGAAAACTTCATAGCAAGATCGGCAGTGGAAGAACTAAACTAAATTTAAAAGTTATGCCGAAGAAGACATCCAGAACACAGCATTGAAGGCAGAAACGAAACTTCAGGTAAACCAACTAGATTTTATCGCAAATTCGTATTTTCAGTATATGTAAGAAAAACAATCATGAAGAACAGGAATGTTACTTCCGAGATAAATCAAGAAACCAGAAAGTGTGTCGTCATTGTAAAAAACCGGGACATTTCATCAAACTACGTCGTTTTCTGAAAGAAGGAAGGAAATATAAAACAAACAAAAATGCATTCATTAGCTCAACTACATTGATGATCATACAATGATCGAGTTAATGAACCCAAGTAGCAGACAATGTTGTATGGATATCCATAGATGGTTACCAATATCCAAAAGACGTTAGGTCCAATCTGTAACATTATGTAGACATTCTATGGATATTACGTCGCAATATCCATACGAAGATATCCATGGGACATTCATATAACATTTCCTCCTTTTTTCCTGAATTGAGACATGACAAATGAATTTAGCATCATGATCACGAATTATATTCTTTGCTCTTTATATTTATCATTATGATCACGAATTATATACTCCTTTCCTCTTTGAACAAATTGATGTAGTTTATTGACCAGTGCGACTTTGTTAAGTTATCGCAGAGATCTCTGGTTAGCTTTCATTGCGGTTAGTTGCCATCCAGTTGCTTTCCATTTCTTTTCAGCTGGACTTATATTTATTTCACAAAAATAAAATGAATGAGTTTCCAATGGAAATGGGTAATGTTCGATCCAATAATTGCGGCTCTAGCCTTAACTTATAGCATTGCAATCAGACATGGATCGACCGACCCTTTACAACAGTACACCTGGGGAAAACTATAGGATAACTAAAAATTATTAAGAGATTCAAAACCTATGCTGGAAACCCGCGGGCAAGAACTGGATCACAGGGTTTTTTATTGAAAATTATGAGTTTTAAATACCAAGAGGCGCTGCCGCGCTGCGCCGAACAAAAGAAGAAAGACATGTGGTACCTGGATAGTGGGGCAAGTGAGCATATGAGCAATGAAATTGGCATATTGGTGAACTACCAAGAGATCAACGAACCTAAGAAAATAAAAATTGGTAACGGATCAATGCTGGATGCAGCCGGCTGCAGTACGGTAAATCTACTGGGGAACAACGGTGAAGAATGGATTGAAACCACCCTTGAAAATGTGTTGTATGTGCCTGAACTAAAAATCAATCTTTTTTCTGCGGGAATAGCACTTGATAAGGGATATAAACTAGAGTCAGACAATAAGAAATGCGTATTGAAAAAAATGAAAAATGAAGAGTATGCACAGGCTATTTGCACTGGTAATTGCAATACGTAATGGATTTTTGAATCAGCAGACAATCAACGTCATATCTGGCAAGGAAATTAGAAACTTTTAAAGAGTGGCATGATAGATTTTGTCATCAAAATTATAACTATGTGGAAATAGTATTGAAGCAAAATAAAATCCCATTTACAGAAGACAGTGTGAAAATTTGCATTTCTTGTGTAGAAGGGAAATGTGCAAAAAGAAAATGTACTCCAAACAGTAGTACATAGCTCTAAAAGCATATGTGAATCGATGCATGCAGATTTATGTGGGCCTATGGAGACAGAGTCAGCTGGAGAAAGCAGGCATTATTTTCTGTTGAAAGATGACCTGTCATACTATGTATAAAGTAGTGTATTTCCTGAAGAACAAAAGTGAAGTAAAAGAAAAGCTGAAAATTTTCCTTAAATACGTAAAAACTCAGATTGGTAAAGGGATAAAAATATTTAGAAGTGACAATGGATCTGAATTTGTAAATAAGGACCTTAAATTTTTTTTAAGAAGAGGGCATTTGTCACCAAACATCTGTAATGGGATGCCAAAGGAAAAAGTGGCTGTTTGTGGGATATGGAGATCGTTCCAAAGGTATAAGAGTATATTTTACTAAGAAGAGGACAGTTGAGATAGCTAGAGATGTAATCATCTTTCCTGAATTTAAACACGTTGATAATAACAAAGAGAAACAAAATGAAAAGACAGATAATAGAGCGACGGCAGAAAATCGAGATGAATATCTAGAGCCAAACATAGATGGTATTAGAGTTGAAAGTGAAGAAAAAGAAGCAGAAGATGAAGTATGTATTGGGTTATAGCCTCAGAGAGAGAAATCATCTGAAACCCCCAAGTAACTTGAGGGACTATGATTGCAAATGGGCTCTCATTTCATATCATGAAGCTGTTACATAGAAAGAAGAACATGTTACAGAGAAAGAAGAACATGTTACAGAGAAAGAAGTGGAAAATAGCAATTGAGGATGAAAATCCTCGTTAATGACACAAGTTTATGCTAGAACTGTGTTAATGATGAATATTCCCATCTATCATACCTATTCTAATGATATTGAAAAAATTTACTAGAACTTTGTATTTCCACAGAATATTTTATTCGAACACGACCATGGTTTCGACGGTTAACGTCATCTTCTGGTGAGGAATACATTGATACACCTTCTTAAATACTCGGATGACACGTGACATAGACATAAAATCAAATCTGAGAAAGTGGAGGGGGAAGCGGTAGAGGAGAGTGGGAGTTGGGAGGTTGGGTCTTCCCCAGGGTGTAGGAGTCGAGGAATGTGGGGTGGTAGGTAGGGCTGACGCATCTCAAGCTGACTAACTGCAGTGACGGTTGGGCAAGGATTAGGGTGAACCGAGGGTGTAGGAAGGGGTTGGGGAAGGAGAGAAAGTCAATAACAGAAATACTAGCGTGCTCAAGTGCGTCAGCGGGGGTGAAGGCGGGTGACGGTTAAGGATTAGGGAGAAGGGGAGGAAAGGGGAAAAAACCGAAGTGTGCGAAGGTAAGGGGTTAATGGAAGAGGGGGAGGTTTAGGAGTGGAGAGCGGGAAGTATACAACATATCATTTACAATTTCACAATTTGCATTCAACGATTTTAAAATTTCCACTTGCTCAAGAGCGTCAAGCCTGAGGCCTTTCTTCTCGAAATGTAAAATTTCCAATGAGAAGTCACTTGTGTGATCATTGTCCAGCAGGTGTTTTGCGAAGTTAGAATTGGAATTTTGATGTTTGAAACAAGCAATGTGTTCTTTTTGTCTCTCTTTGAATTTGCGTCCAGTCTGCCCAATATAGGTTGCCGAACATTCGCACTTGAGTCTGTATACACCACTTCTTTCCAAATTTGGGATAGCGTCCTTGGACTTGGAGAAAAATTCCTTAAATTAGAGTTATTATAATAGGCAGCTCTCATGTGATTATTTTTTTTTTTTAGGAAGGTCTTGGTAGCTAGGAGGGACAAATTCCCCAAGTATAAGAATTTCCTCCATTTATCACTTTCACTTAGCGGAGGGGTTCCGTATATGGTTTGGATAGCCATCTTCTGTAGTTTTTTCCGATGTAGTTTATCGATCATATCTGTTTTGTAGCCGTTGTTGACAGCTATATGTTTAATGATATTGAGCTCTTTTTGTATATTGAGTTGGGACATCGGAATAGTTAGCAGACGGTGGAGCATGGCATGGAAGGATGATAGCTTCTGAGAAAAATGATGTCTCGAAGTGGCATGAATAACTTGATCTGTGTAGCAATCTTTTCTAAAAATGGAAAAATCAAATTTTCCAGAATCTTTGGAAATAGTTAGGTCAAGAAAATTTAAAGCTCCATTCGTTTCTTTTTCTATCGTAAATTTAATACAATTGTCCAAGGAGTTCAAGAGGTGCAAGAAGGTGTCGAGTTGCCTCGCGGATCCTGACCACACACACAAAATATCGTCCACATATCGATACCAAGCACAGACATTTTTTATCAAGGGGTTCACCGATGAAAAAAGTTCTTTTTCTAAATTATCCATGTAAACGTCTGCAAGTAAAGGGGATAAGGGTGAACCCATAGCCAACCCTTCTGGTTGTAAAAATATTTTGTCTCTGAATTTGAAGTAATTCTGTGAGACACATGTCTGAAGAGCGGAGCACAGATCAAGCACTATTGGGGCGGCGACACGTTTTTGAAGAAGAAACGAATGGAGCTTTAAATTTTCTTGACCTAACTATTTCCAAAGATTCTGGAAAATTTGATTTTTCCATTTTTAGAAAAGATTGCTACACAGATCAAGTTATTCATGCCACTTCGAGACATCATTTTTCTCAGAAGCTATCATCCTTCCATGCCATGCTCCACCGTCTGCTAACTATTCCGATGTCCCAACTCAATATACAAAAAGAGCTCAATATCATTAAACATATAGCTGTCAACAACGGCTACAAAACAGATATGATCGATAAACTATATCGGAAAAAACTACAGAAGATGGCTATCCAAACCATATACGGAACCCCTCCGCTAAGTGAAAGTGATAAATGGAGGAAATTCTTATACTTGGGGAATTTGTCCCTCCTAGCTACCAAGACCTTCCTAAAAAAAAAAATAATCACATGAGAGCTGCCTATTATAATAACTCTAATTTAAGGAATTTTTTCTCCAAGTCCAAGGACGCTATCCCAAATTTGGAAAGAAGTGGTGTATACAGACTCAAGTGCGAATGTTCGGCAACCTATATTGGGCAGACTGGACGCAAATTCAAAGAGAGACAAAAAGAACACATTGCTTGTTTCAAACATCAAAATTCCAATTCTAACTTCGCAAAACACCTGCTGGACAATGATCACACAAGTGACTTCTCATTGGAAATTTTACATTTCGAGAAGAAAGGCCTCAGGCTTGACGCTCTTGAGCAAGTGGAAATTTTAAAATCGTTGAATGCAAATTGTGAAATTGTAAATGATATGTTGTATACTTCCCGCTCTCCACTCCTAAACCTCCCCCTCTTCCATTAACCCCTTACCTTCGCACACTTCGGTTTTTTCCCCTTTCCTCCCCTTCTCCCTAATCCTTAACCGTCACCCGCCTTCACCCCCGCTGACGCACTTGAGCACGCTAGTATTTCTGTTATTGACTTTCTCTCCTTCCCCAACCCCTTCCTACACCCTCGGTTCACCCTAATCCTTGCCCAACCGTCACTGCAGTTAGTCAGCTTGAGATGCGTCAGCCCTACCTACCACCCCACATTCCTCGACTCCTACACCCTGGGGAAGACCCAACCTCCCAACTCCCACTCTCCTCTACCGCTTCCCCCTCCACTTTCTCAGATTTGATTTTATGTCTATGTCACGTGTCATCCGAGTATTTAAGAAGGTGTATCAATGTATTCCTCACCAGAAGATGACGTTAACCGTCGAAACCATGGTCGTGTTCGAATAAAATATTCTGTGGAAATACAAAGTTCTAGTAAATTTTTTCAATATGTCTAGTAAATTCCACAAAGTTACGCCGGAAACCATCAATTCTATTCTAATGATATTTATCCTAGAATGCGTTAATGTTAAATACAACATGGAAATATGTTGGCCCTGGCAGAGCATAGTCTAGATAATGAGCACTCCATCAATTTTAACGGCACCAAAATCCTTTGCCGTTCAAATGGATACTGGGATCGTTTGATGAAAGAGGCTATCGAAATAAGTTTGGAGGAGAAGAAGTTTAATCGTGACTCTGGGCAGTACATCAGCCAAATATGGAGACC
This sequence comes from Pyrrhosoma nymphula, assembly GCA_963573305.1. Lineage (NCBI taxonomy): Eukaryota > Metazoa > Arthropoda > Insecta > Odonata > Coenagrionidae > Pyrrhosoma > Pyrrhosoma nymphula. The sequence continues at coordinate 29,844,661 of OY754335.1, read as the reverse complement.
GCTAATGAATAAAATCAAACGGTCGCGGTTACAATTTAAATTCAAACCGCCTTGAACGAGCTGGTCAACAATGGGTATTTTCAACCGCCGTTGGCCAGCTATAAAAACCCCGGCATGGACCAACTCGGCAATCAGTCTCAGCCCTGATGACGATGAGGGAGTCACTCATCGAAACGTTGGCCTTTAAAAGCCTTACCCGGTGGCAAACCCGAGAAGATTTTACTAACAAAATACTATTGGGAAGTAAGTCCTTGCTAGTAAGTAGGTTTTCAAAGTCAAAGAAGATGGGCGGTACAAGTAGAGATGGGCCACACTGAAAATTACCTCGGTAATTTTCATGAATTACCGTGGTATTTTTCGTAATTTACCACGTCACTTGTAAATTACCATAATTTTCTACATAATTCACCTATGTTTGAGATAATTTTTCATACAGATAAATTCCCAACATGTTCTTTTAAGCCAATTTCGCATTTCCTATGTGTTTAATTATAAATTGAGGCACGTACAACTCATTTTTGGAATATTTTACCTTAATTAAAACATTATAAGATTAAAGCTTTAGAATATTCTTCTTGAAAATTTCTCATACTTAGACAAAAGAAAGCCAGATTTAGTGTTGCTGCTGTAGTTCTTTTTACAATTTAAAAAATTTCTAATACATTAATGTAGTATAAGGTATGGTTTAAACATGGTTATCCCCTTCCTATTGCTATTGCCTTTCTTATTTAACCATAAATTTGCTGTTTAATACTTAAAACTAAAAAATACAGGAAAATTACGGTAATTTACCTCAGATGAAAATTACAGCAATTTTCCTATCTCTAGGTACAAGGCCAGACTAGTGGTAAGAGGCTGTGAACAAGAGAAAGGCTATGACTGTCAAGAAACCTTCAGCCCAATAGTAATCAGCACTTCACTGAGGATTCTGTTTGCTATTGCAGCAAAGAAAAATTACAAAATGAAGGAATTCAACATTAAAACAGCCTTTTTCCATGAAGAACTAAATGAAGAAATTTACATGCATGTGCCAGAGGGATTTAATGTGAAGAATAAAATTTGCTGCCTACAAAAAAATCCTTATATGGATTAAAGCAACCACCCTTAAATGGAATCAAAGGTTGAAGAAGTTCTTATTGAGTTAAGGGTTTTTTTCAGTTGAAATCAGAAGTGTGTATACAGAAATGAAAACAGGCCACTTTATTTAGCGGTTAATATAGATAATGGGATCCTTAATGGAAAAAAAGAATCTGAATTAGAAAATTTGCTGGACAGTTTGGGAAAGGAATATAAAACAAAGACTAGAAATGATCTAAAGTTTTTGATTGGCATAGGGGTGAAAAAAACTAAGTACTCTGTTTTTCTTTCTCAGAGGGGTTATGCCAACCATATATCGGAGAAATTTGAGATGAAGGATGCTAAGGGAGCTTGCTTACACCATTGAAACTTGGAATGAGTATTGATGAGCAGGAAGAAATGAATGAAAATTCTCCCAAGTTTCCTTATAGAGAAGCAGTTGGTAGTCTTTTATACTAATCAAGTACAACAAGACCTAACATGGCAACCTAAATGTTATTTTAGATTTTAATAGTCGAAATGATGATTTATTTCATGTAGATTTCTATTAAAAAAACTACCAAGCAAATCGCCCGATTATAAGAATAATGAAAGAAGCTAACTCAATAGACCTGGACCTTCATTTCTGTAAACTAAACACCCTTAATCTCTATTTGAAAAATAATGGTAATTGATGTTAATGTATAATATTATAATATAAGTTACCTTAATTTGTATGTATTTTTTTCTCTATTTATCTTTTTTGTATAATCAGAGTTTTATAATGTATGTTTATTTGAATATGATACTTAATTGTACTCATATGGATGTCATGTCCTAACTTTTCTCTATCAGTAACTGGGAAGCTGCCCGTAATGGTGCTAATTAACTATATAATCTGTTTTTATTTTATCTATCTTATGTAATCTCTTATGCTATACTTGGTGCAATAAATGAAAGTAAATTAAATGAAATGGCTTTTGCTGTAAACTATGAAAGTCTAAGTCTGAAGAACCCAACAATGGCTGATATTCAAAATGTAAAAAGGACATAAAAGTATTTAAAGGACACAGAAAATATGGGTATACAGTACAAAAGACAATCAGACTTGACTATGACTGCATACACTGACTCTGCCTACGGAGGTGATGTGAAGACCACGAAGAGCACAAGCGGCTATGTTCTGATGTTTTGTGGAGGTCCAGAAGCTCGGTGGTCTCGTAAGCAACCAATTGTGGCCCTCTCCACTATAGAGGCAGAATACATTGCAGCAGCTGAGTGTGTGAAGGCAGTTCTGTATGTATAAAGACATTCATTGAAGAACTGGAGGGTAAAGAGTTGTGTGGAACTTTAAATCTTGACAGTCAAAGTGCAATCAGACAAATAAGAGACTGGGCAACTAAATAGGCGCAGTAAGCACATAGATGTTAGGTATAATTTTATTTCGGAAAAGGTGGCAGAAAAAACACTTTCACTAAATTACTGCCCCATAGAATTTCACTTGGCTGATATATGTATTTACAAAAGCACTCAACAAAAATAAGCTCAAAATCCATAGACAAATATTGTCAAGTGAGTAAAAGAATTTAATTTTGTTTAAAACTGTAACCTGTGATTTGTGTTGTTAACTTTGTCCACGTGCAATAATTTCTTTAATTTTTGGGAAAATATAATTTGTTTTGTGTTCTGTTTTAAACTAAAAATAATTTTAGAGAGAGTGTTGAATGCATGATGTATCCTGGTGAGGCTGATTTGTTGATTGGTAACATGGTCCAAATAGCCAAAAATAAATAAGTCTGAGAAGGTAATGTCTTGTGTTAAGACTGGTACTTCGGTAAGTAAAAAGTAATTTTCAACAACTATATTCCAATTATGCAGCAAGATGTAGGTGATGATTCTGAGGTACAGGAGCAACCTGAACAAGTTCATGGTAAGTGAACCAAGATATCCTAGGAGGGAAAGAACTGTGAAACAATTTCCAGATTTTGTACTCTATCAGACAGTTACAACCTACATAATCCTGAGACAGTAAGCGAGGAAATGGAAAGAAATGACTTGGACAGTTGGTATGACGCTATGAAGGAAGAGTACAATGCAATGCCAGAAAATGAGGCTTGGGAACTTGTGCCAAAACTAAAAGTTAAAATAATTATTAGGAATAAATGGGTTTTTATGCAGAAAAAGGACTCGAGTGGAAATATACTAAAATACAAAGCTAGATTGGTAGCTAAGGGTTGCTCACAATTTTAGTGAGTTGATTATGAGGAAACAAATTCTCCAGTTGTACAGAATTTTCAACAATAAAAATGCTATTTGCATTAGCAGAAGAATTTGGTCAAGAGATAGATAATCTTGATGTGTCTACAGCATTTTTGAATGGGGAATTAAAGGAGATTGTCAATACGCACCAACCTGAAGGGTTCATATATGAAAAGAATAGGGAAAAGTAAACCTAGGCTTTTAAAAAGAGTGGTGTATGGTCTTAAACAATCTGCGCGTGTGTGGTATGAAAAGGTGCATGAAGTGTTGTTACATTTAGAGTTTAAGCAATCAGATCATGAAAATTCTACATTTTTACTTTAAATATACAAATAATGAGATTGTAATTATATTGCTTTGTATGTTGATGATTTTGGGTAATCTCAAATGATCACTTTGAAAGAATAAGGATTAAGGAGGAACTAATACGAAGATTTAAAATTAGGGACCTTGGTGAAGAAAAACATTTTCTTGGCATTAATATCCAGAGAGACAGGTCAAAGAAGGAAATTAAGATGGATCAAAAACAATATATTGAAGAGCTCTTGGATACATTTGGAATGGTAAATGCTAAACCTGTGCCTACTCAAATGTGTTGTAGCTAATAGCTGCACAGCTTGCCTATCTCAAAGAGAAAATTCTTCAAAAGTTCAACTTCATAAATGGGAGTTTCCACCCAGAGTGTGGCAAAGGCTACTTATTGTTTTTTTGAACCCTTCAAGGGGAAATTATTTTGATTGTGTTACATTTGCACAGTTAAGTGGCAGGAGGTATAAACTGTTACTTCTACTTTGGCTAAACAAACCACTTATAAGTTGAGGACGATGTTTATTAGATTAGGCTTGCCAGAATAATTGGTTACAGACAATGGTCCTCCTTTCAAATCGGAGGATTTTTCTAATTTTTATGGAAAAAATGGCTTAAAACAAATTATTAGTCTTCCCTATTATCCTTGTTCAAGTGGCCAGGCAGAAAATACTGTCAAAACTATAATGAAAAGGTTAAAATGTGCAATGATTGAACACCGAATGAGAAGAGTTAATTTTGCTGATTTCACAGGGTATAAATTTGTTTACACTGTTACCCCTTGAAATGAAGTTGTAATAGGTTTTTATGGTACTGCGAGTTCTCTATTTTCGTCTCCCAAGTTATAAAAAGGGTTCCTACTGCGGTTCCATCCTCATAGTCGTGAGCCTCGCTTTAACACTTCTGAAAAGTAGGAGTGATGAAGATGTAACGATTTCATACACATTGAATCCAGCATGAATTTTCTATACCAAACAATGCTTATAAGTTCAATTAACACCGCTAACGGTACGGTAGCATAAAAATCAAAGGACTTTTTAGGACTTATATTCTTAGTGAACTACGATCGTTATATCATACCTGTGAATTCCTTTCCTTCCATTCATTATTCTTGCAGTCAATATGCAAACAAATTTACGTAATATACAGCACTGCAACTACTAATTATTTGTAAATATCACAAGTAAAGCAAGTAAACAAAGGGAAGAAATCACACCGACCTAAAACACATAAAAACTGAACATCGAAATGCAACCGCCTTCACCGCCAAATTCAATGATGAGGAGATAATTCACTTGAAAATCAGTTGCAAACCAGTCCAAGTAAAATGAGTTGAAAAACAGATTGAAAATGGGATGCAAAAGTGAATAAAAATCAGTTCCAAAAGTGTGCATCAAGAAAAATGAGGATGAAAATCAGTACTTCACTCAGTGATTCAACCAGAAGGTTGGTTTGGATAGTGGAGGGTAGAGCTAAGCCACAGGCGTCTGAGGCGGACTAAGCCACAAGCGATGAAAATTAGTACAAGTGAGTTTAAAATCAGATGCAAATGAGAAAAACCCTGTAAAATGAGTTTCAAAATTGTTAAAAATCAGTTGCAAAAGAGAAATGTTTACCCGAGTATATATGTATACCCACGTAGCACACTGCCACGAAGGCCTTGAAGGCGCCTCGGAGGCACATAAAAAAGGCATAGAAGGCACCTTTTAGGCGCCTTTTTCACGGAGCTAAGGTGCGCCTTAAAAAGGCACCACTTTGAGGCACATTTTAGGCACTAGTAGACTTTTGTAAAAAGGGTGATAAGCATTAATATATCCTTACCAATCCCATGGCTCCTAAAATATTCAATAGAAAATGTGAGCCGGAAACCTAGCGGACGAAAACGTTCACGATCCGCGGAATATCGTATTATCTCTCCATTGTCCATTGACTTCGCTGCTCTCGCAATATAAAAAAAGATACATTGCCATTAATCAATTTCACTGTTCTATTTTGCAATGGCATGACATAATACGTCATATTATATGATAACTCGTATCTACCTAATGCCTACCTGTATCGAATGTTTATCCAACCTACGACTCAACGCACCTACCCATACAGCACACACGGAGCATATTTAGTTGCAATCACGAGTAGAACACGTGATTTATCTGGTCGAAAAACCGCTTTTCAACGACTAAGAACGGTTGAAAAATGGTCAATATTCGGTTTACTGGCCGCTATTTCTGGTGTAAACACGTGTATCGACCACAACCTGTCTAATACGCAAATTCCCATGCAAATTTATATTTACCAACGGAAAATAAACTGTTATTAGTATTATGACCGCTAGACAGCATTGCCAGCAAAATTCGCGGCTGATTTAGATTCATATTTGACCGAGAAAAAAAATTGCCGCTGGAGAGCCGCGAACCCTAGAACCTAACTTTTCCGAAATCACCTACGCCTTAACCCACTCGGCCACCAAAGTACTTGATTGATGTAGGTAATGCCAAGAAGTTATTTCCTCCGCATTCACGGCCAGACCAATATAAAATATTCCGTATTTGTGCTTGGCCTGGAGAGAAATATATTTTTACAAATATTTAGTACCAAGAAATTAATGCAGATATTCACGTGTGCTTGAAAATGGCTGTCAGAATCATACGAAAGCAGATAATATTATCGTGGAACATGATTTTATTTCTGGTTAGTTACAATTGTACCAAAATGCAACGTATGATCAAAAAAGGAAGTATTTATCGCATGGAAAAATCATCGTTTTTTGTAAAAAAAATATATCCACCCATTGTATACAAATATATGTTTTTCACGATTATCAGGATTACCGAATAGAAAAAGTTCTTTGGTAGATGCATATTGAATTAACATATGTTACATACATACCTATATATAACATATGTTATAACAGAGAAATATCTTCGTACTGGAATAATAGCGTATATCTCATCTTTAATATGCAGTTATTCCCATGGAAATGTGAAAAAGGCAAAGTGGCATGTTGTACATAATTAAATTCTATAAAATACAGAAGTCCACTCAGATAATTTGGACCAAAATATACACTGAAATAACACGTGTAAAAAAGGGCTAATTTTGGAATTATCCCTTATCCCATATATCGACCGAGAGTACACGAGTATATTTCTCCCCGTGCTGTATGGGTAATCTCGCACCCACAATTGAAATAAAGGTGCTGAGAAGGACGTATATATGTAGTCACTTCCGTGGATAAATGTTACTTCGAGAACAATAAATCATTAAATGATTATTCCGTGATAGTTTGAGGAAAGGCAATAAAATCTTGATAAAGAGTAAAAGACTATAGTCTTCAATTTCCATTGCACAATTCGCGACCACGGAAAAGAACATCTAACAAGTTAAATACAGGGCAGTTCCAAATGCATGGGGCATGTCATTATTTAGAAAATGACACCAAAATGGATGTTGTCCTCGCTCGCAATCAAACGACCTAGCGGTGGCACTGGGGGCGCATTTAAATGTCAGATCGGGCACAGAGGTTAACTACAACTCTTTAAGAACATATTTTACTCTGAGTTAGTGTAGTGTACTATAATATTTTTGACCTAAATTACGAGTAGAGGCTGTGGAATAATGACCAGCTATGTCAAGCGCTAGATTTAATATACGGAAGGAAAAGCCCGAACTTACGTAAATAAAATTGATGCACTGTGGATAAAAATAAGGTTTTGTCACTCACCACACATTTATCACCGATGCCGTGGTTATCAGCATCGGGCGGCATTCATCGTAGTCCACGGATTCCATATTCCTAGGACGGTAGCAGCAGTCAGTCCTTCACTTCAAAACTGGCACCCCGGCACGTCCACACTGAACAACAGAAATCTTCGATAACCTGTTTGCGATTGGGCCCGCAAGAGGGCGGCAGAAGGCGGAAGATGGCGTTCCTTGCTTACATCGCAGTATCCCCGCGGAATTCAAATATTCCTACATATTATAATGCGTACCTACCTACCTATTCAGATTTATAAAAAAAATTTAAAGCTCCCTTTGCACCGAAAATGATACCAAATTACGAGGCATAGCACGAGCAAGCTTAAAATAGCTATTTATTTATCGTAAAAGTGAATGTCATCAAGAATGGAAAGAGACAATTATTAAAACTCTTTATGAGTAAAGTAGGCAACAATATTAGCTTACTATATTGATGGTAACTGGCTTAATGCCTCTTAAATCTATTACGAAACAGGTTGATGCCCCCCTCCCCCAGCCTGTCGGGTTTAAAACCAAATTCACTAAAAATCATAAACCTTGGGATAAATGAAAACAAATCAATGTAGGATAGATGTCTTTATTTTGCAATTGTATAGAAAGCCCTAAAATATTCATTTTTACATGTATAACTTAAAAGTTATGCGAATTTCTTTGACATTCAACATTTTCATATTTGTTGTTATGGCCACCCTTCCACTGATTAGGGCATCTATCATCAAAATATAACAACGATAATAATCACACAGTATGGACATTTACTCAAGGCACTTGCATACCTACTGTTCTCAGAATGCCTTTGACATGTTAAAAGCTTTCATCTGTAGTGCAATACGTCACAGTCTTTCTTATGTTAAATCAAAAAGTAAGAAGTCAGCCATGGCTTCCCACCACCACATTCTGGTCCATTGGTTCAGCTTAGAACATTTAGGGAATTGAATAAACATTGTTGCCATCAAAAGTAAGAATGGCCCATTCAACTGCATTCAACGTGAATTGACAACAATGTGGTCAAATGCTGACCAAGCTTGATGCTGCCAAAACATTATTCCTCATGCAAAAGAATAACATGGAAAACGTAAGGACTCGAGTGTTTCCTAGATTTTTTCATAATGCAACTTAATAATTAGTTGTTTCCCCAAATTAGCAATTAGAATACTTTGTAAACAGATAACAGCCGATTTGTTTCACTGATTTTTTGGTGCTTTATTCCAGAGAATAGATACCTAGTAAAAATAAGAGATTCCTAAGAGAAAAGTTCAGAGGCTTGTGCTTACAACTAGGAAACACACAGCTATTATCACCCTTGCAGAACCTTATAAATGCCTCTTTGGCAAAGTCTCTTCCCTTACATCATCAAAATATTTCGCTTTCAAAGTAACAAAATTAAGGAGAGCATGGAAATATGATTCTTGTGAAAGAGTAAGAAAGCAAAAATCTAATGAATGCTGGCAAAGAGACATACCTAACAGCCAATATTATTGGCCCCTGACTGAGGTATATTTATTTGTATCATGCAAAGCAAAATTTTATCGTTTGCAGAAAAATAACTCCTGATGAAGACAGTATTAGAAATACTTAATGGGTACCAGAAATTCCTAGACTGGGGTATTTATCTAAAAAGCAGCCACCTTAACTCTCAGCAACCTAAGAGCTCAGCACCACTGAGGGGGGTTTAACTATCAGGGAGAATGTTGAACACTGCCTTGCACTGTTTCACCAGACCAAATAACCTGACCAGACCAAATAACCTGTTAAGTAATTATTGTTTCACATTGAATTTGGCATAGGAATTAAATAAAAAAAGATGGATTAAAAAATTTCCTCAATCCCTTCCATTAATTTGCTGAAAATGGGACAGGCAGGCTAGAATGATATCCAGGATGATATTGATTTATCTTTTTTTTTCAGGATGGTTTCGAAAAATTTTTAACATTTGAAAACAGAGCTGAGGAATGAATTTTGAGTGAATGTTGTCTTCTAAAGCCTTTATCACGTGATTATTGACAGTGCTCAAGTCCAGCTACATCGATTTAGCTATAAAACTTCGGGGATGGAGCAAACAATCTTGGCACAAGTAATTAATCATTCAAATGTTTATTTTCACACAAATGCTCTGGTGTCACAATGTTAAGCCAAAAATGTTGACAGTTGGCCATAGCAGCTGAAGGATATGATGAGCTTAAAGATCATTCTTGTTCATGAGACTGGATTACAAAAATATGAGCTCTATCATCCAAGCAGGGATGGAAATCCTTGACTATACCAATGCCACTTAAGAAAAATTGCGTTACCACACTAATTACAGAAATTAGTGGACAAGAACCACTTTCTGGAGTCCCGGGACTTCTAAATGACTGATTTCATTTCATAATGATGCAACATTGCATGAAGTTATAGGAAAATCAAGAGGAAAGAAATTGGTTCCTGTCATACTTGCTTGCCCTTTAATGAATTTACATTCTTAAGCTGAGAACAAAAAAAAAAACACTTGTGGTCCCTCTTTCAAATTTGCATCAATTTCTAGCATGATAACATTAGCATTTTCTCTTGGTCAGTTTATGTTTCTCTGAAACAAATGTTCTGCAGATGGGTGCAGCTCTTCGTCAATGTTGACACCTCTCTATTTTCCATTAAGTACAAAGGGAAAATATGTAACTTCAAGAATATTAATTTCCAAGCCAGTTCTAATGCACACAGATGTTCAGTCTCCTCATGCTAAATGCCGACAGATGTATGTCATGATCACCACCTTGACAAAGTATTTTAAACCAGAGGTTCTTGCAAATTCATTTAACTAATTCAATGAGGTATGAATGCAATGGCTTGCATAGACAATTGTCATCAAGAATTTAGAGCTAGCCTGAAAGCTAATGACCTCAGCACAGAAACCCATTTTTAACCAGGGTGAGTTTATTGTGATACGATACGCCCATTTGAGGGAGTAAGTCAATGTGTACAGTCGTCGCATAAAGTCTGGCGACATCGACAACTTAATCCCCTTAATTCACTAGCCCCCAAGATGTGGTTCTGATTCACAACTACTCTGGCCACTTTCTCACCTCCCTCCTCTCTATATTCCCTCCCCGCCCCTCACTTTTTAATCAGTGGAGCCACACAAAATCGTAGTTCTGCTTATTCGGCGCTTTTGTCGATGTCGACAGACTTCATGCGGCGACTGTGCATAATCTTTTATGGGTCCATCGAAGCTATCTGCATTCACTGTCAACTTGACTACTATTGGTACTTCCATGAAGCAAAGTGTCAACTTTCCTTTCATTACTGCAGGTACTGTAGAAGCTGGGCCACCCTAAGGGATTGAGGGGCCCTGTGCAGACGAAAGTCAGGGCCCCCCTAACTTTGCATTCCCTTTTTGATATTGTAGCATCTTTTAAGCATATTTAATGCAAAGAAGGAAATTAACCTACAAAATGGCTAATAATCTCAAGAAATTTACATATGCACTATGTAGTAG